>OV121125.1:1475318-2753136 GCA_921293315.2 Nemurella pictetii | reverse complement strand
TAGAAAGCATCAGTGCGTTTTCCCAGTTGGACAGACATTTGCCAAACGAAATTAGGTTTCCAGAGCACATATAAGATAAATACCGGCAATGCATAGAGATTTCCAGTTTGGCATGAGATCCCACACAATGTTCAAATAACCGTTTCTTCAAACAATTCAACGGTAACGACGTCCCCAAAAATTTAGATCACTTTTTGTGGATAATTTCGATGGCCTAGCGTCTAGATTGACGGTCGATGCACTTAAATTAGCAAGAAGACTTTACAAAGAACCGTGCGTTTTAACAGCCGCACGGCTGGGAAGTAACGACGGAGATTTAGATTACGCTGATTTAAACTGATTGACTGTCCGCCCCGTGAGATGATTCCGCAGACCGGGTCATCAACTCGGAGACCAATTGTCTAAATAAACGCGACGCTGCCACTTTGGCACACGCAGCTTGAGAGAAACGCGGCAGAAACCCGGCGATATCGCAAGCCAGTGACAAACGCAGGCTGGACGGTCTCCGTGGTTTCGATGGCGTGGTTCACGTGGTTTCGATGGCGTTCACTTGCCTTTGTACATCGGGTTCTTGAATGTCGATGTCGCCTGCTTGTAGATCGGGTTCTCTCCCTGCAAACAAGCACGCAACTTCGTGATCAACAGCTATTTTTCTTAAATATAATTTTATTCATCAATAAACTATATGTTTCACGGGTAGAAACATAAATTTTAAAGGCAACAAAATAACAAAAAAATAGATTGCCAAACTATTTCTTTTTTCTAATACAACTGAAAATCTTTCCTTAATTTCTTTTTCTTTCATTCCTTCCATTTATCCCTATTTTCCTACCATTTTTCCACATCATTTATTCTCTTGCAGTCTTCACCTCTTTCTTCCACAAATGATAATAATATATATTTTTTTTAAATCATATATTTCTTTACTCCATTAATCTAACAGGTAGAAATTTGCACCTTGCCCGGCAGTTTCTCTCCCGAGAGAGACCTTTTGTAACGCTTCCGCTAAACGCCAAATTATAACGCTGTGGGTTTGGGCGCCAAGTTATTTATTCCCAGGTAAAATAACTAAAACCGTGCTCTCTATTTAAACTTATTTATTCTTCACTCTACAAATACACTTGTTCGTTACACTTCAAAAGCTATATCCAGACTGACTCGCTCATACCGCCTGTCCCTCCTTTATATAAGTGACACCTTCTAGAATTATCCAAGCTCCTCGAATATTCCAGAAGGGTCCCGACCCAGGTAGTTTTGGCTACTCGAATGTTCTAAACTGGTTTTCGATACTGTTCGTATCGAAAACATGTAACTCGTTACATTACCCCCTATCTTAACAAAAATACAAAATACCATTAATGTAATACAAAAATAAACTATTCAACTTCTGACTCATTTTCTGAAAAGTCCTCTTCTTGGGCGATGTCGCAGTCATCTTCGGTTTCGACTTTTTGTACCGGCTTCAAATCTTTGGTATGCCAGTTACCAATTGGCTTACCCTGTTGATCGACCAGTTCATAGACCAACGGGGACCTCTTTTTCCTGACCACAAAAGGGCCGGTGTATTTCGGCGCTAAACTCGCGGTGAACTTATTAGCTGCGTTAGACTGTGCAAAATTCCTCTTCCAAACTTCTTCTCCGACTTCGAATTCCCTGTGGCGTCGTCGTAGGTTGTACACCTTTTGGTTGGCATCGTATGCTTTCTTGAGTCGGAGTCGGACTTCCTCGTACAATTCTTCTAATCTTCTATGTCTTTCGATCAAGTTTTGGCGATTCCCGACTTCTATAGGGGCATTCTCGGGTACCGTATCAGCATCACCGTGGAACTTCCCAGATAGATTAATCTCGCGTCCGAAGTTTAAGAGATTCGGGGTGCAACCAGTACTTTGGTGCTTGGCTGATCTTATCGCGTACCCAACTTCGTGGATGTGTTTATCCCATTGGTTATGCTTGTTTCGGATATAACTCCCGATCATAGTTTTAATAACCCGATTTACCCGTTCAGTTGGGTTAACTTGTGGGTGGTAACTGGGATTATAAATGATCTTCGTGTCGAACTTCTTCATAAAGGCCTTGAAGGTAGAGCTCGAATATTGTGGGCCATTGTCACACTGTAGATATTGCGGAGCCCCATATATCAGGAAAACTTGGTCCTCGAGGCGTCTCAAAATCGTAGCAGTCCTAGCTTCTCTCAGCGGGAACAGCAATGTGAACTTGGTAAAGAAATCTGATACAACTAATAAGTACTTGTTGTTCTTTGAAGATCGAGGGAACGGGCCCATTAAATCGGACGAAATCATTTGCCATGGCCTTGAAACCATCCGTCGGTGTCCCATTAATCCGGCGGGCTTGCATTGTTCCACTTTATACTGGGCGCAAACGTGGCATTTCCCTATGTACTTGCGAACATCACTCTTCATGGCTGGCCAATAATAACATTCGGCAATTCTTTTCCAGGTTTTAAAAATACCGAGATGCCCTGAGGTTTCGGCGTCATGGGATTCGTGTAACACTTTGTTCCTCAGATCTTTTGGGATGACAATTTTCCAATTGCTCCCTAATCCCATGTCAAGCTGAGAATTATCGTTGACCTTCTTATATAGATTATAATTTTCCACCCTCCAATCCGGGAAACTCTGAGGATTTCCGGTGACTCTTGACTTCATCTTGTTCCACCATTTATCCGCTACTTGCTCGTGGACGGTGATGAGGTCGAGGACAGGGCTTATCGCTCTCGACAAAGCATCCGGCACAACATGTTCACTACCTTTCCTATGCTTGATGTCAAAATCGAATTGTTGCAACCTGATAGCCCAGCGGGCTAGTCTTCCAGTGGGATCCTTTAAATTGTTTAACCACAATAAAGAATGGTGATCGGTAATTACCGAGAAACGGCTACCCTCCAGGTAAGGGCGCATCTTCTCAATAGCCCAAATGACGGCCAAACACTCCCGTTCGGTCGGCGAGTAATTCCTCTCTTCTTTCGTCAAAGACCGGCTATAATAAGCGATCACTTTCTCTCCATCTTCAAATTCTTGAGATAGCACACTCCCGATACCATAGGCGGATGCATCCGTTTGTACCGAAAAAGGACGATCAAAATCCGGGCAAGTGAGTATAGGAGGCGTAACTAACTTTTCTTTGACTTGTCTGAAAGCTTCTTCGGCCTCTGTAGTCCAGTTCCATTGGACGTTCTTGCGTGTCAAATTATGAAGTGGGGACATGAGGATGGCGAATGAAGGTATAAAACGCTTATACCACGACACCATTCCCACAAAACGCTTTACCTGCTTGCTTGACTTAGGTGCAGGATAGTCCAAGATAGCGCTGATCTTCTCAGGGTCGACGTGCAGACCGTACTGATCCACCACATAGCCGAGATATCTTAACTCCTTTCTTCCAATTTCACACTTTTCTCTATTGATCGTAAGGTTCGCCGCCCTTAACCTCCGGAGAACTTCTTCGAGGACTTCCGTGTGTTTCTCAAAGGTAGACGTGGCTATAATGATGTCGTCAAGGTAAACAAAGACATACGGTTCCAAGTCGTGACCTAAAACTTGATCGATCAGTCGTTGCCAAGTCGCCGCACTGTTATGTAGGCCGAAAGGCATCCGGGTAAATTGGAACAGTCCTCTTCCTTGCACCGTAAACGCGGTTTTTTCTTGACTATCTTTCTCTAGAGGCACTTGCCAATAGGCACTCTTCAAGTCCAAAGATGAAAGATATCTCGCTTCTCGCAGGCGATCCAAAATAGAAGACACATAAGGTATCGGATATGCATCTTTGACGGTAACAGCGTTGACTTTGCGAAAGTCCACCACAAATCGGTAGGAACCGTCTTTTTTCTTGATTAAAAGCATAGGCGACGACCATGGACTCTTTGATTTTACCACTACTCCTAGCTTGATCATATTATCCAGTTCATTGTGGATTGACCGCAGTACTACCGGAGAAACTGGATAATACCGTTGTTTTATTGGCGAAGCGTTGCCTGTATCAATCCTGTGCTCGATCGACCTGTGACATCCCAAATTCTCGGACATCTTCGCCAAGTATCGCGTTGTTATTTCGGCGAGTTTCATTCTTTCTTCTTCGCGGATTGACTTTTCTTCTATGGAATCCACAGTGTTGTAGTCATCTTGTTCAACATTCGGGTTCGTAAAGGTCCAGGTCGCAGTGGTTACATTCGGAATGATACCCATAATCTTCCAGAAATCTATGCCCAGGGTTAGGATGATCGGTAAGCTCTTCACCACCAACACAGGTATCACTCGGAGGCGGTCTTCTAGTTCGAATGGGATATAGACGACAAATTCGACTGCGCATCGCTGTCCGCTCGCCACAGTGATGAACGTGTTTACTTTCTCCATGCTCCGCTTCAACCCTAATTGGGAGATAAACCTCCATCCTTCACCTCCAATCACGGTGCGATTGGCGCCACTATCCAATAAACCCTTTAAATGAATCCCCATAATCTTCACGAAAAGGTAAGCTCTTGCATCTTTTCCCATAAAGAGTAATTGGTCTAGCTGCATCTCTCCTCCCGTCAATTCTTGTAATGCGTCCTCTTCTCTGGTCGGAGAAAATTGCCGAGGACCTATCGCAAATTTTCTCCCCTCTCGTTTTCCGAATTATTGCAATTTTTGCAGGATCGGCGGATAACGCCCACCGCCCCACAGCCGTAGCAGAAGGTTTTCCTTGCCTTTTCTTGAGGGATGTCGTATTGTTTTCTGGCTTCTATAGCCCTCCCGTGGTTCGTGATCTTACTCATGTTGGTCGAGTTAGCACCTGCGATTGCATGTCTTCTACCTTGGTATGCCAGATCGGGTTCCAACAAGGACCGGCTATCTGTTGGTGGGGGTCGATATTGCTCTGCTTGGATCTTTCCTAGTTCCAATTTCTTACAAATCTTTGAAAATTCATCCACAGATTCAAACTCCAAACAGCTGAGTGCTTCGATCAAATATGGTAAGACGTTTCTCTTTAGAATCCTGAGTTTTGATTGCTCTGTTACCGGGTTGGGTAGCCTCGCAAACAGACATAGCATGGTGCGTACGTACTGACCCACTTTCTCCCCAGATCCTTGTGTTCTCCTTTTAATTTCCTCCCAGAGCTTCTCTTCATAATCCACCGGAAGGAACTCCTCTTTAAGGCCTACGACAAAGTGATCCCACGAATTAAACTGCCTTCTCACGGTGCGGAACCACATAAGGGCACTTCCTTCCAGGAGGTCAATCGCCGATCTCCAAAGATCTTCGTCGTCAACATTCCTGGCAGTCTTTAATTCTTCAACTCTTTCCAGAAATTCGTGGACACTTAGACTACTTTCGTCTCCCGAGAAACGAAGATTCCATTGGCACACAGGCGTCTGATGTCGAATTACCGAATAATGAATAGTCTTATCGTTTTTGACAGGCGTTTCCTTGATACGACCGCCTTCCGCTTTAGAAATGAATTTCTCGAATCCTTCATGAACATCTGGAAGCTCAGGAATTACTTCCTCGTCGGACTCGTCCATTGCTCCCTCGGCCGAAGAATTAAGTTGGTTGTATAATGATAGAACCTTGCGTAAGATGGTCGACCGGGACGTCATATCCGATGACTCCAAGGCTTGAATTCTCTCGGCCCTTCCAAGCACATGCGTCAACTTACTGTCGACTAATTTATAAACTGGATCTAGTCGGCCTCCTTTGAAAGTAAGAAGCAACGATTCTATTTCCACCAGTTTCTCTTCGCAACTCCTGATCTCTCCTTTGACTTCCATAACGATCGAAGGCATGACTAATTTCCCTTCACGTTCTAGTTTCAGCAACTGTCGGAAGGACTTACGCATTTCTTCAACTGTGGAGACTTCGGTGATCCCGCGAATACTTAGTTCGTAGGTCAACTCATCCTTCGACAGCTTGTTAATTTCCATCTTCACCACGAATTTCAACCGTTTGCCCCACGTTGGGCGCCAATTTGTAACGCTTCCGCTAAACGCCAAATTATAACGCTGTGGGTTTGGGCGCCAAGTTATTTATTCCCAGGTAAAATAACTAAAACCGTGCTCTCTATTTAAACTTATTTATTCTTCACTCTACAAATACACTTGTTCGTTACACTTCAAAAGCTATATCCAGACTGACTCGCTCATACCGCCTGTCCCTCCTTTATATAAGTGACACCTTCTAGAATTATCCAAGCTCCTCGAATATTCCAGAAGGGTCCCGACCCAGGTAGTTTTGGCTACTCGAATGTTCTAAACTGGTTTTCGATACTGTTCGTATCGAAAACATGTAACTCGTTACACTTTCATCAGCCAGCGAAGCAGGAATCTTGTGTGGCCGGATAGCCAAGTTGGTCCGAGCAACCGCCCGGCAAGCGGAAGGTCCCGGGTTCATATCCCGGTTCCGACGCACACTAATCCTGCTTGGCTAACCCACCACCAATAGCCTACTGGCGTAAGCTTCCACCAGTAACACCGATTTCTCAGTGGTTGACTCACCGTGTCCCACTTGGCCATCATGCGCTCCTTCTCGAACTTGGCAAACTCCCGCCGGTCGTGGATCGTCGTGAACAACTTCCACAGCAGCAGCAGCGCCAACCCGATGAGCACGATCGCACCGATCACGCCCAGCACGATGCCTGCCAAACCCCGAAAACAACACCATTATAACAATGTTCAGCTGTTGATTGCTGGTGTTTTAACGACCCACTGTTTTTACAACTGGCCGCCTAGTAGGGAGGAGGAGAAACCCGGTGCCGGCACGTAGCCTACTCCTGTCGAAAAGCACCGAGGGGACCACTGGCTTTACGTCCCTTCCGAAGGACAGTACAACTCGAACGACAGGATTCCTCCGCTGATCCGTGCTGTCGAGAGGTTGACAAGCAAGGCGAGTGAAGTTGTCGTACTAACTTCAAACCCTCCGACCTCTCTCCCGAACAGAACTGATCATGTGCATGGTCAACCATCCAACAGCGCGATTTCGCTTAACTTTCGTGATCTCACGATAACCGGTGTTTCCAACGCTGCCAAACCGTTCGGTTTTATGATATTTTAAAAACTTTGCAAGACTTGCCAGGGCAACCTACTTCCTGCCTACATCCTACACAAGACTGAGTAGGTAGCGGAGTCTACAGCAGTTTGAGCCTGCTCCCTTCGATGGCAACTCGCGGCTGCTCCGACTCACCCAGCACGTAGACGGGCGCGGGACACTCGCGTTCGCGCTGCGCGCGGATCTCCACCTTGCCCTCCTCGTCGTAGCCGTAGACGTAGGCGAACTTGCAGTCCTCCTCGTCGTAATACAGGCACAGGATCTCCTGCCGCTTCTCGTCCTCGACGGCCTCGTCCACCGGCGTTGGCACGAAGCCGGTGCAGTTTGCCGCGCAATCGGCGGGATCGGCCAGCGCGCCCGTCTGGTACATCTGGCACTGCACGCACTCCTTGAACTCCTTGCACTGCACCATGGGGCCCTGCGAACGGGGGAAGACACGACGTTAGATGCACGTCGCTTCACGAAGTGTCGGTTACAAAATTTGTATCCGCGCCGGGATTCGAACCCGCGTCTTTGCATATCCGGGGCGAGCACTTATTGTTTAAGGTCCATTCACTACCAACTTGTGCCGTAAACTAAACGTAAACGTAAAATGTTTAGTACACATGCACGTAAGAGCATTCACAATTAACTTTATGACTTCAGCTTTACGCACCGTATTCGAAATGTTTGACCGAGCCAAAGATTTACGTCTACGTCTAAGTTTGACGTAAGGGAGAACCAATAAGATAAGATTCATTCTCTCTGCAGCTGGCTGGATTTCGATGGTTAGTCGAGTCAAGTGGCGGTGGATTTTTGTTTCTAGTCAGCTGTCAGATTAGCCAGATTAGTTGGTAATTGGCCTTTATGTTACACGGACTACCAACTGTGGAATTGATATTTAGTATTTAGTTTGTTGTGAACACTCTTACGCGCATGTGTACTAAATTTCTTACGTTAAAGTCTAAGTTTACGGCATGAGTCGGTTGTGAATCGGCCTTCAAGGCTGTTTGTACCATGATGACAGTTGCCGGCAGCGATCCAGGCAGCAGCACCACCAACACGACAAGCAAACCGAGCGACATTTCGACAGGAAACACAACTTGCACCAGCGAAGGACATGACAACAATGAGCCAGCGATGACGGCATGCTGACCAACGAATCGCGTGACTCACTTCACTTCCTCAATCAAACAAAGGAACCTCATGACGGAGACAGAGATTAATTGTCGCCGCTGGTGATTGCCAATCAATTGTTTGGCCAGAGCAGCCTAGATTGTCAATAGATTCATCAACACAAACCGACACTGATCCTCGTTTAAACTGACTCATCTATGGTTCATAGAAATTAGTGAACTTTTAAGTAGTTACTTATTTATGATTTTAAAAAATGCCGATTGCTTTATTGCTAAGCAGTCTGCCATGGAACCGAATGTTTTGGTGACAGGGAAATAGGCGGCGGTCCAGGCAGCTCATTCCAAACCGAGTACAGTTATTAATAGCTAGCGTGAGTCGTGGTTTAGTGGTCCAATCTTTGATGGAGGAAATGTTTGCCCTGATAACAGACACATTGTTTGCCGCTAAGATTTGGGTCAAGATACAGAGTCAACCGTGTGGATATTAAGCCAATTATCTACGTCTTATCAGTAATCACTCCCAAATCTCACTGCATCAGAGTAATACATTGTATGGCAATTAGCAACATAAATTGCTTATAACAGCCTATATATCAGCTTTATAAAAATAGAATCTATAAATATCAATGCCCTGGGATCATTTTCAATTTTTTGAATACAATAGCCTTCATTTCCATCAGAATACCTGAATAGCACCCTGGCTTCAAAACCAGGGAAGGAGGCGGTCGTGGCTGGATTTGGATCGATGTCAGGTTTTCTATCTCGGCGACCGCGAGTCGGAGGTGAAATCCGACGAGACGCGCGTGTAGGGGATGAAAAGTTGGGTGTGTAGAGTGAATTTCAGCGTCCCAGCGTGCTTGGCTCAAACGTTGGGGACATCAGGGAAGGAGGCGGTCGTGGCTGGATTTGGGTCGATGCCAGGAAATCGTGATCGGACGAGCAGCGTGCATTCCACGGTGGAATCAGCGTCGACGACGGCGGCGGCGGCGTGGGACGAAGGCTTACCGGGTGGCGTTCGCAGTAGCGGCCCATGAACTTGCCCTCCTGGATCTCGTCGCAGAAACACTTGCCGCACTGGCAGCCACCGTTGCCGGAGCAGATCTTTGTCTTGCCGGGCTCGATGCAGGTCTCAGTTCCCATCGAGCAGCCACAGGCCGAGCCAGACCATCCTGAAACCGCAGGCCAACAGTCACTTGCTTGCAATTAACATTGCAATCTTTTTCTCGCTCGCTGCCAAGCAGCTGGCATGAAATTGAAATGTCAGATCCAATTATTATTATTATCTCTATATTATCCCTGTGATTATTATTACTATTTTATTATTATTATTATTATTACACTACAAAACTTTTTTTATAATTTAATTTTTACAAAAAAAATTGATGTTCCAAATCACGTTTCTCACTCAGCAGGCCTAACAATGTTGTATATTTCGACTAAACTTTCCAAAAGTGCAGCGCCTTATAACACAAAAACTATGTACTAATTTCGTTTCTGTTTGTCCGACCAGAATGCTTCCAAGCTGCTTTCGTAACGTGTTCCCGGTGTTAATCCCGGCGAATCGGTGCGCGGTGAACCTGTTGAAGGGAAGCCTCACCGGCGTGGCAGTTGCAGCTGCCGCAGACGCACGTTCCGTGGTCGGCGCCCGAACACAGCAGCCCGTTCTCGTAGTCACAGCCAAAGTTGTCGCATTCGCAGTACTGCCCTGAGATCACCTGACATCGGCAGAACAAACAGAGTTAGACATCGGCAGAACAAACAGAGTTAGACATCGGCAGAACAAACAGAGTTAGACATCGGCAGAACAAACAGAGTTAGACATCGGCAGAACAAACAGAGTTAGACATCGAACAAACAACGCAGCGTTATTATTTTCTCAAGACTCCTGTCTTTTCCTAATCTTAGCTTGTTAGTTTTCAGACAAATGCTAAGTCCCAAACTCGAACATTTCCCAACGTTTCGCAAAGCTCGAGTTTAGACCGTTGATAAAGCAGGCAGCACGGCTTTGCAAAACACCTGGAAAACGTTTGAGTTTGGGAGCGTAGCATTCAATACTCATTGAAATAGATTTTCTGTAAGCCGCAGCATAAGACATCAGCAAAACAAACAGCCGCAGCGCCGTATAGCACAAACAGCAACGTATGGCGCTATACGCTATAGACGCTATAACGTCGAGTCTAACAGTTGTTGGAAGGATATTTGGATTAACAACGAGCGTGTATTGGATTGGATCGAGACTCACCTCGGTGGGGTTGGGTCGCACGTTGCACTCGCACTGCCCGCACGTGCAGATGCCGTTGCCCGAGCAGTCCAACGTCGAGTTGTCGGGACGACAGCCGGCCTGCTCCTTGTTGCCTGCCGCCGCAAAACACAACGCAAACGTCAGCCGGGCCTTAAAACACGCGGGCACCTAACGACTGTGGCAAAGCAACTCGTCTTGATTGCATTGACAAGATTTTACATCTTGTGACAAATCAATTGATTCAATCCGTTTCTATAAGAATTAAGAATGTAAACTTTATGCACTCTTTGTCATGACAAAGTCCCATCACAGTTTCCTGACTGTTTAAAATATCTATTAAATTGGAATATGTGACAGGACTTGGATTAAACGCTACCTGGCTTATTGCTAGGATGCTTCCTACTCAAACAGCATCCGACTTTGTGTTCAGAAATGTGTGAACACTGCCGTGATTCAATCCAACGTTTGATGCCGGTTCCGAGTTAGTGTCCCAATAAATCTGTCTCCTGCACGTATCTCTGCCCGTGGCAAGGCGTGGGTATCGCGACACGTTCTCAACGTAAAGCCGGTCTCAACCCAACGTCCGGCTGGTTTGTCTCACCGAACGCGTTGTCGGCGTCGCACTCGCAGTGCCGGCCGAAGTGCGTGTCGTCGCATTTGCAGACTCCGCACATCAACGTTCCCGAGCCCGAACACTCGGCTGCCGCGAGCTTGTAGCCCTGGAATCACACGGCAACACGTCAGGAGTCTGCTTGTTCACAGGCTGCCATAATAACACAACAACACGTTAGCTTGATAGGTCAAGGGTCTATCAATGACAACACCGTTCACTTTTCCATTTTCCACGCAGCCATGGTCGAAGGCAACCCAATCCCCTCAATATTAGGAAAGTGCGGATCTTACCGGCTGGCCTGGCTTATCGCAGTTGCAGTCGCAGATGAGCTCGAGGTCGACGATCAGCGACTCGTTGATACCGACCGGGTAGATCTTGAGCGTCTGCGTCCAGTCTTCACGGTTCGGCGGGCAGGACAGCAGCTCGATGGACACCGTGAAGTTGACGCGGGTGCCCACCTGCATGGTGGACATCACAACCGTGTTAAACATGTTAAACATCAGTCATCACAACGCAAAGGTAGTCTTGGGCACCCTCTGGCAACAACTCGGACCATCCCTGACCCATATCTCCCCAAGCGATGGGTGGTCCAGGGACAAGATTTGCCAGAACACCCCCATGCCTCCTCTTGCAGCCCACATCGCCATGGTACAGTATAAAATACCGAGCGCTAGAGGGGCTCAGTGTCAGTAGGTTTCGCTAGACTCAAGGTGGAACCCTAGTGTCCGTGTATCAGATATGAGAAATGAACGGACTGAAATCGTGGAAAATAAACACTCCATGTTATTGACTTCAGAACCCTGTCCCAGCTTAGCCTCCTATCCCTACCACATCACGCAGTTAACATGACGTTGCACATGCCTACACTCGGCTACAGGGATTAAGTAAAGCGCTAGCAACGTCTCAACATCTTTCCCAGTAGATTTCTTTGCACCAGGGCTTTGCTGATGCCTGAATTAACTGTGTTGTGGATATGAGCCTTGATTCAATGATGCATAGAATAGATTTAGTGGCAAAGGAACAAGAAAAAAATTATGGAAGCAAGTGCAACATAAATAGGGTTTTTTCAGTACAAGAACTGAGAAGTTTAAGTCTTCAACAAAAAAAAACATTTTGAAAACAGTTTGGTCCCAAGAGAGGTGATGATGACGTTGAGATGCTTGTTTGGATGTTAAGTGTACTTAGTGTCCACTAGTTGGGGTGTAGCGTACTCACGTGCAAGCCGTCGCACTGCGAGGTCTGCAGCATTGTGTCTCCCAGACACTGCGAGTGGTAGGTCACCTTCACGTTGCTCGAACTGTTGTCCTTCAGCTCCACCGACGACGAGATCGCCTGGAAGACGCAAGCAAGCAAGCAAACGTTACTTTCACTGCTGGCATCATGGCTACTGCATAGCTCGATAGAGCACACACGTTGAGGCACTTACAGAACATACGGAAGAAGCTTTTAATCTCATCATTGATGATAGTCTTGTACCTAGCTCCCAATATCACAGACAAATCCCACGTCGCTTTACGCAACTGTTTCACTACAACTCAACTTGCCGCAGCAATATTAACGACAAAACTGCTGAGCTAAGATATCACTGAGGTTGATGCACCAAGAGAAAAATTGATGAAAAAAGTCTGCTTTTCCATGGGGCAGGTCTCATTCAATGACATTCCGCAGTCGCTGAAAGACCCTCAAGGAACAAGCCGATTTAAAAATACATTGAATGAGTTCCTTTGTAAACTATGCCCCTATTCTCCTAATGAATTCCAAGCCCTCGAGAACGACCGACGATGGAAGAACATTTTTTTACACATATCGACGTTTTTCAAAACAAACTTATGTTTATTTTATATGTTTTTGTATCTTCCCAGAAAATAAATCACTATTATCATTATTATTAATATTATTATAAGTGTTACAGAGAGATTCAGAGAAAGAATGGCTGCACTCACGGCGTACTGGTTCTTGACGAGGTCCACAACGTTGGACGAGTCTCCCGAGAGTTCCCCCGCGGTGGCGCCCTCGATGTGCTCCTTCAGCCGCTCGTACGTCGAGATCTGCTGCTGCGTCACCGCAAAGATCACGTTGATCGCCTTCTCCTTCACCTTCAGGTTCACCTGAACAACAACAACAACAGGGTCAATGTCTCATTCATCGTAAGCAACATGTTAACTAACAGGATAACACTCAGACTGGCTTGCCGTTATGGTAGTTATGCTGTTATGTAACGGTCTGTCAACACACAATCTAGGCATCTCATTGGCAGTGACCGTCGTAATAACACGTTAATTGGCCAATGAAAAACTGGGCCTTACTGCAGCAGATTTGATTTTTAGTTTGTAAACATTCTAACGTATTTTACGAGAATCAGATAAACGGACGAGATATTTTCACAGCAAGCGATGCATTATTACGAAGACGTCGCACAGTAAAGCACATTTGCATAACAATAGACAGTTACTTCACTCGGAGAAAATTGACGTCAGATACCCACTGGACGTACTACCAGTTTGTGAAAAAAATATTAATTATCTCTGCTAAATAACAAAGGAAGACAGGGAAATCACAACCCGCATTGCTCTGCCTGGCTTTAGCGAGTGGGTATCATGACGTCATTTTGATAGAATTTTGATTGGATGGAATCGGCGTACTGCAGGAGTCATCTTACGAATTGAATGCACAATGCCTGCATTGTGGCCAAGGTCAGACTTTGGTCTCCGATGGTCTACATTGATCTAGGGGTTGTTACCTGGGAGATCGAGGGGTAGTCCTGCAGAGTGCTGTGAGTGTAGACTCCAGCATCGTTGAGATGACAGGCTCCATCGTTGGGCTTCACGATTCCACCCAGCTGCAAGAAACAGGACCGCGTTAGACCGCGTTACACCCGCTAGATAATATACTAACTCTTTGACGGTGTCACTGCCGTTTCTAGTGTTGCTACGCTGCTAAGATTGTTGGCAATAATATGTTCCTTGCCTAATACCAGCAAACACCGGTGTCACTGCTGTTGCTAGTGTTGCCACTCTGCTACGATTGTTGGCATTACTATGTGCCTTGCCTAATGCCAGCAAACACCGGTGTCACTGCTGTTGCTAGTGTCGCCACGCTGCTACGATTGTTGGCATTACTATGTGCCTTTCTAATGCCAGCAAACACCGGTGTCACTGCTGTTGCTAGTGTTGCTACGCTGCTACGATTGTTGGCATTACTATGTGCCTTGTCTAATGCCAGCAAACACCGGTTATCGTGAGATCACCGAAGTTAAGCAACATCGCACTGAGTTAGCTGTTTGATGGGTGACCATCCAGTTTTGTTCAGGAGAGAGGTTGGAAGGTTTGAAGTTAGTACGACAACTTCACTCGCCTTGCTTATCAACCTCTCGACAGCACGGATTAGCGGAGGAATCCTGTAGTTCGAGTTGTACCGGCCTTCGGAAGGGACGTAAAGCCGGTGGTCCCCTCGGTGCTTTTCGACAGGAGTAGGCTACGTGCCGGCACCGGGTTTCCCCTCCTCCCTTTTAGCCATAGGTTAGGTTCATCATCACCCTTTCAGTACAGACCAGTGCCACAGGGCCAGCTGTCGAAACAGTGCGTCAATAAACACCAGTAATAATCGTCCTACCTTCCCGTCGCCGGCGTAGTGGAAGCCTGCGTCGGTGGAGAAGACGAGCAGCCTACGCGCTTGCCCCCGCCAGCCGATCTCCGAGCCGCAGACGATGGCCTGCATGATGGCGTCGAACCCGCCTTCCGGCCCGTCCAGGTTGCCCGACACTGCAGACTCGTTGACGCGGATCTGCGCGGCAGAGCGCGGTTAGGTTGACGTCCAGAGTGGGGTTAGGAACGCCGTTTGGAGTCGACAACGAAGTCACTATCTGCCTGTACGTGCCACTAACCTTCTTATAGACTTTCCTATCTGATCTGTTAACTTTGTGGCAAACTTAGGGCCGGTATTACAACTTTTGTCAACTCTGGGTTAAGCATCTAACCCCTAGAACAAATGAATTCCACTGCATCCCATTGGCCGTTGCCATAACAAATAACTTAACTCTCACTTTAACCTGGAGTTGGCAAAATTGTAAAATTGGGTCTTAGCAGTTGAGCTAATCTTGAATCTGTGTTAAGCACAAACTTTGTTTCAGCTTGGGATATGAAAGCTGGTATCTTGATTCTTACAAAATGTAACAAAGGTTTCACATAGTTTTTAATGCAAAATGCAAAATGCAAAAAAAAAAAGTAACATAAGCAAACTCTGCAAAGCTTGTAATTGATTCCTATAAGATCTTGGCTGAAACCTACAAAATCCCAGGCATTTCTAGCTTGTCTATCAAATTCAACATATCATATTTGATGGAATCCCAACGGATTTCAATATAGGATCTCTTGAAGTTACGATTATGGTTATTGTCTTTTGAGTTAATGTGTCCGAGCTTTTGTTTTCGGTTAGAAATGAGTGGAAGTGATTGACAGTTAATCTTGCTTTGGAATTTGCATTTGTTTAATAAATTAGATTGTAAACTAGCCGTGAATGCTCTTGAAATCGAGTTGATTGTGATATTTGTGATGGCCAAGGCAAATGGATAACTCAAAGTAGTAAGTTTGCAAATTGGGTAACTTAAAATTTTAGTTTGGGAGATAAAAGCATAAAAAACGTGGCGGCTATCTATCAATTAGGTGCTGGAACTGTGAATTAACGGATCAGCTCATTATTTTCATCAACGTCCAACGATCCAGTTAGTAGGCTGAGAGAAAACATAAAGTTAGGACAGAAATCCAAGCAGAACTCATCGTTTCAATGCAACGCAACCGAAACCAGGGTCAAAAACCCAGCACATGCAACGTAAAAACCAAGGCAAACGTGCGTAAAAACCGATAGTGCTTGTAGCATGCAACAGGTCCACCCATGCAACAAGTGTATAACCTCCAAATGTGTATAACTTAAAAGTGTGTATAACCTCACAAATGTCACGCGAGCTGCCGGCACAGGGACAGCCGTCGTTGTTTCGGCCAAACGCGGGGAGGAATTGCGGTGAAAAGACTCGGTGATCTTAATTTACTAGCTGAACATAACGTGTTCAATATTGTTGCTTAGCTCTTGGCGATTTTTGGCTACATACAGTAACTTTGTACTAGGACCATGAAGGACCTGCAATTGCCGGGAAAGGAAAACAATTCGAGCTCTCGTCGCGTTTGGCGGCAGCAACGACGTCCAATCGGGACGGGCAAGGGGGGCGGAGTCTGGACTCACGGCAAAGGACTCGGTGTCCGTGCTCAACGGCATGACGTTGACGTAGCCGTAGGGCGCCTCGCATCCCGTGCACGGCTCCCGCAGGCTGGAAGCCACATAACCTCAAAACCCACCGCACATAACCTCAATGTGGGCCACACATAACCTCAAAACCCACCGCACATAACCTCAATGTGGGCCACACATAACCTCAAAACCCACCACATATAACCTTAATTTAGGCCACACATTACCTCAACGCCGTCGCCATGACAGCGGAATCTACGTCGGGATCTAGACGGCCCGAGAAAGAATGCAAGATGAGACAAAATGCACCAGGAGAAACCGGCTACGATACTTTCAACCTTAGCAAACGACCGGGATGCATACCTTCAGGTAGATTCTAGTCAGAGATACAAAGCTACAACCGAAAAGTTTGCTTCCGATTTCTGGCAAGACCATGAACTTGGACAAAGATAAATCGGCAAAGTATTGATGTCTAGCCAATAACTGATCCGTGGATTCGATGGCAGTACTTTACATCTCTGACCGAAACTCAGCGAAACCTGGATCTCTTGGCTGCCCGCGCTTTCCTTGGGAAACCGTAGACCGAGGTTTCGCGCTACGACAATACTCGATCCCGAGGACGGACGTCACGATGCACGCAACCAACGGACAACACGACAACAACGGACAATGCGATCGTTGCTTCGTTCGAATCGCAAGCCTGGACAAGCGGCTTGGAAGAACGAGACAGAAGGCGAACATCCCGCCTGTTGCTCTAGGATGCACGAAACTCTGCCGGCAAATAGCCTCGATTTGACATTGGAGCAGCACAGCCGCCCAGGTACAACTTGACACAACGTTACTTAAGTCATCTTACGTAATGTTTAAAGGGCTTTGTTTGCCACTGATGCTCAATCTCAAGTGTCAACTGACAGTTGACATTAAAAAGAGTACGTTTTCCGGATGACAACAGCAGTTGTTTACTGTAACTTCACTCCGGTCCGCCAGGTTCGCCACCAGCGCTACGTTGCCAGATTTCGGCAGAGTTTCCTGCATCCTACAGCCCGGCGAGATGCTCGATTACGCCACAAAACACAGTTGCTACGACTACAAACGTCCGAAACACAGACCTCGACCAAGTTATTTTCACATTAAAAAAAACATAACTTCTTACTTCTTTGGATGAGTTTTGTTGTGACTTTTAAGGTTATAGCCAATATTGACGATGTATAACGGCAAATGCTTGTATACTACTGATTAAAAATAAATAAATAAATAAATATACCAAGTCATACCATGAAAATACTTGGTCGCAATCTGCGAGCCGGGAATTATTTACAACATTTCATCACCGCCGCCAACGGAACCACAGGAAAACCTCGTTGACTCGTCTCATCCGCTGCATCGTCCAATCGGATGGCCCGATTTCGCGACGTAAAGCAGCCGACCATTCCGATACGAGCATAGGCCAAGGAATCCCGTGTTCGGTCGGCGACGGCGACGCAATCAACGACCAGTCAGATGCCAGCAAGATGCAGCCGAGAAGCCCGAAACCCGCGATGCCGACAGAGAGAGAGAGAGAGAGAGAGAACACGATGCATCCACGTGGAGGGCCGCCGACTTACGGAGAAAGACTTGACGTCCTCGCTCAGCTGCATGTGGTTGCGGAAGCCGTACGGCGCCTCGCAATTGTCGCACGGAGACAGCAACCTGTCGCGGCAGCCGCCGCCGTTAGTACATAACCTCCATCTTCTCGTCACACTCTAACCGCAATGCTCGCCGTCGACGGCAATGTCAAACAAATTATTCAGTTGTGACATAAGTAAACAGAAGTCGGGTTGATAACCGGCTAAGAAGCCGGCTGTTTGGATTTGATTCCGGCCCGGGATTGCCGTTATCTCGTCGAGACAGCATCAGTTGTCTGCCGGCTGTGTAAACATCTCGACATTGTGTGCGTCTTGTCAACACAAAGCCGACTCCAGCGCTTGTCTGAGATTACCGAGTCTCTTTCTTATCTTAGCACCGGCTTTCGTGAAAACATTGGTATTGCTGTTGGGATGTTAGATCCTGATCTTCTTACACATTGCAGGGCTGACTGGGCACTAGAGACTAAAGAAATAGGATTTTTTTCTTGATTTTTGTGGGCTTAACTAAAGAAATAGGCTTCATTTTCAGGAAAAATACTATTAACCGTGTTATTGAACGCTACGCACTTGCCAGACGTTTTGCAAGTTAGGCAGCATAGCGTTAAATAGGTTTTTCTGAAAACTAGCGTGAGAAGTCTCGAGTCTGAAGAAAGCAAAACTTGAATTAGTTTGTCTATCGTTGTTGCAATCCATGTGGCGTGTAGCCTAGAGGGACATTGTGTAAAACCGTTAACTTAACCACTAATTTTGGGCTCCCGCAATTTACGGCCACGATAGGCAAAGTAGAGACTTATTTAGTGTTGATTCGAATCTCGAATCGCGATTTTCGAGTTGGAAACACTCGTTGCTCGTACAGTTACAAATTTTGGAATTGATATGTGGTTGTCGTAGATGGTTTCAGGTGGTTCAGGTGGATGGTAGTAGGTGGTTACTAATCGCTAATAACCGTTAACGCAACCAGCCTCCAGCGGAGATAGTTCCGGAGATATAAGCTAAACGGCAGCTGGGCGATGAAGCTCAGTCAGGGCACTCACTTCTTGGGGACGGTGCTGACGTAGGGCATGACCACCTTGTCGACGAAGCTGCCGAAGCCGAGGCGGAAGTTGGACGTTATCTTCTGCATGCTGTCGGCCAGCGTGTTTCCCAGGTCGGCGAGCTTCTCCTTGTCGTCTTCCATGGACTTGGACAGGTCCATCAAGTAGTACAAGTCCACGGGGTAGTCCTCAGCCTGCGCGTACGCCATCGACATCTTGTACTCCTCGTCTGTTCAAAGGAGGGAACTCGTCAGTACAAGACACACCTAGATCTAATTTCTGTCATCAAATCAACCATTTACCACATTTACTCGACATAAACCAACTGAACATCCCCTTTGGATACCTAATCGTATCTTCCCAATTAGACCTTGTACCAAAATACAGCCAATCATAAAAGGCTAGGTAGGTACCAGTTTATAACACAGAACAATTCTGAGGATTTGCAAACGTTTACGTTGTTTGAATGATGCTACTCACATATTCCATTCAATCGAAATTCTATCCAAGCAATGTCATGATACCAACTCGCTAAAGCCAGGCAGAGCAATTCGGGTTGTGATTTCTCTATCTTCCTTTGTTATTTAGCAGAGCTAATTAATTATTTTTTCCACACTGCCAGTACGTCCATTGGGTATCTGACGTCATTTTTCTCTGCGTGGAATACGTCTATTTCACGCGCTTGGCGTTTTAATATTGCAAGCAACCCAAGCAAGCTGAGAGCGGACGTAAGGACTCACTCATTCGCAGCTTGAGAGACACGTGCTGCGGTGAAATCTGCACAGCTTCCTGGTACGAGCTGGAGCTGGAAGAACTCGAAGATGACGACGACGACGACGAACTTGAGGAAGAAGAGGAGGTCTGCTTGGAAGCCTTCTGCAGGCCGCGGCTCATGATGCTGCGGTACGTGTTGCTCTCGTTGACGATGTACTCCTCTGCGCACGCGTGGATCGCGTTCAGGTTCGGCTGGAAGCAGCGCTTCAGCTCCGTCGACTTCTGCAAACGCAACGAGACACAAGCGTTATAATACTTGCTTTGCAACAATAAACCATGCTAGGAGTCAACTGCAAATGCAACAAGGTGCAAGCATTACAATACATTCTTATAATGGATAACTTGGGCCAGTAATAATAGTAATAGGAGCCAACATCAACACCAACATGTCAAAAATTAAATTTACAGTCAATATGACCTTTATTTATAATTGTATTTGTTGATATTCTGTAATAATGAAGTAACTACATAATAACATAATAATGAAGAGATGCAAATCTTAAATAAAACCTTGCCTTGTGCCTTGCGGTTTTAGTTTCATGAGGTGGTGGAACGAAACACGACATTCTACTGTTTGAGAAAGAGAAATTGGTTTTCACTGGTGGAAGCTTACACCAGTAAGCAATTGTTGGTGGGTTTACTTTTTTTTCGACACATAACTCATTGCTTGGAGAAGGTCTTGAAAAGCCTGTTCAGAGGAAAATGTATATAATTTATTTAATGGTTTTTTCAGCTTCTAGCTGGATCGCTCTGAAAACAGCAGGTAGTCCAAGAAGAGGAATGTCAACGTAGACGTGAGAGTTTACTGACAAGAAAGCAGCGTCGCAAGGAACTTACTGGATCCGAGCACCAAGCGCAGGTGCGCGTCTGCAGACAGTCTTTGCATGTAGTCTTGGCATCGCACGGGTTCTGCGCCTGCGTCAGCGCCGCCGATTGCTCCGCCCCCGCCGCCATCGCAGCCAGGGCTGCCACCAGCGCCACCAACCCGACCAGCCACCGCATCTGCAAGCATGGCCAGACACGGCGTTAGCGTAAGAGACACAGACAAACATCTCTCCAGAATGTACGATGTACGAAGAGTAAACGAGAGCAGGTGTTAACTGCAAAGATACCTACTCTTTTGTATGTCAACTGTCAGTTGACACTTGAGATTGATCAGTGGCAAACAATGTCGTCTCGATATTACCTAAGATGATGTGGGTAATGATGTGTTAAGTTTACCTAGATGGCTGTGCTGCTTTAATTTCAACCAAGCTGACAATTCTGATGCCAGCTTATATTTTAATATTAGCATACATTTTGGTCCAACCTAGTTTGACACAAAATACAAGGGGGCTGTGAATTAGGGACTTGAATTGATTGTTGTCAGATTGTTTTGGATTTGTTAGTTTGTTTTTTGTTGAGTTTTAGAGGAACCAGACAGGCAATAGTCTGTTCTAAAGTCGATTGAATCAAGAATTGTGGAAGTGAACAAGGACAGAAAGGTGAGTCAGGCTGAAGCCAAGACTTTTATTCTTTACATTTGGCTCACAGCTCATTGCTCAGATTGATTAATTGATTGATTGATTATTGGTGCTTAACGACGCACTGTTTTGACAACTGGCCCTTTGGCACTGGTCTAATGGCGTCGGTGAATGAAATGGTGATGATGAGGGTGATGATGAACCTAACCTAGTCTAGAAGGGAGGAGGGGAAACCCGGTGCCGGCACGTAGCCTACTCCTGTCGAAAAGCACCAAGGGGACCACCGGCTTTACGTCCCTTCCGAAGGACGGTACAACTCGAACAACAGGATTCCTCCACTAATCCGTGCTGTCGAGAGATTGATAAGCAAGGCGAGTAAAGTTGTTGTACTAACTTCAAACCCTCCAACCTCTCTCCCGAACAGAACTGGCCATGTGCATGATGGTCACCCATTAAACACCTGACTCAGCGCGATGTTGCTTAACTTCGGTGATCCTACGAGAACCGGTGTTTCCAACATGCCAAACCGTTCGGTCTCATTGCTCAGAGTGTTACTGGCAATCGGAGGTCTGCTTGAATCCAATCCATTGAGATATGAAAAGCTTGATGATAAACCAGTGAAAACACTCAGAACAGAATGCACAGGTTTAAATAATAATCTCATGCCTTTACAGATACATTTCTAAATATCAGTCTATTCCAATGTATTATCACAACATGTTCTTGTTTGGAAACAGTTTGAAGCAGATGGAAAAAAAACTGGGAGGGTAGTTTCACTGAATCAAGTGCATTCAGTTCATCTAAATCTGACCTATGAACCCATCCAAGCATTCAAAATTTCCTGGCCCAACCCTGTATGCCCATGTAGATGAACAATATGTAAACACAGCTAGATAAATTCCTATCTCCAATAGTAGAATTTCATCTCAAGCAGATAAGCTCTAGTAAATTGATACCATGACAATAATAACAGATATGGCCCAAAGGAATGCTGATAAAGAATATTTAATATTTAACTAAGGAGACCCCAAACTGAATGAGATAACAAAATGATAACATTATATGTAGCACATGGTCTGTACACATCACATATTCATAAAAAGCCATGTGTTTACTTTATCAGTGTGGTGTGCTAGGGGTCCCTTCTTCCTTATTTTAAGTACCTAGGTATGTATTTTTAGAACGAGTTTTGGGGTGGGCCTACTGCTTAACCTTTTGAACAGTTGACATTTCACCGTGAAATTGACGCTTCCCTCTAATATAACACCCCAACCATACCGAACTCCCTGCAAGCTACGATTTCATGGCATGCCGTTCTGTAGAAATAGTGACTGATTAGCTAATCATAGCCTAATGAATCAGTTTCCTTGAATACATGATGTCATCTCCATAATGTGTCAATGCCGACAGAATAATCTTCCTACCTTCCCTTGCTTACCACACAGATTAAGAACTACACATAAATAGCTGAAATTCAACGTCTTCACGCGGAGAAGCTGCGGGAAACCAGACAGGATATTATCATAAAAACGCCCAACCCTAAGCGCGTTTGATGACTCTTGTGGTAATGCACGTTGAAATGCACACGATCACAAAATGATTTTGCTGAATCGTTGAAAAAGTCTCACGTAACGCAGGTCAAAACTCGAGCAAACTAGATTAGCGTTGTGTCCCAGTTTGTTTATGTAACGTGCTATTAATTAGTAATTAGTGACTTACTGAGATCTCGGGGAAAAAAGGGGCTAGGCCGTCTCAGGCCCACGCACTACAACAACACCTGCTTTATTCTGAAGAACCCAACCAAATAATTCCACTCTGCTTCGGTTTATCCAGCGGCTAACTGCCGGCGAACGGTCTGACTTACTCTGGAAATTTGTAGATTCGCTGTTAACACTTCATTTAGCACAAACGAGCCAAGATTTCGACGAGCACCTCGAGAGATGTGAAAATGCACTACCGACCTCTCCGAACGTCTCCGAATATGGACTGAAGACTGAGAAGTTCGACGTCACAGTTGCCTGGCCGATCGGACCAATCAGAGTCGAGCAGTGCGAAGGCGGGTTAGAGCATTGTTTCACCGCGTCTTTCAAATCGCAGCAACGTACCAACATCAACTTCATACAGAACACTCACTTCTTTGTTCGCGTTGACGTCCGAGCTTCGAGGTCGGCTTTGATCGATGCTTCCATTAATTTATCGAAGATACATTGGTTTATTTTCGGTTTGAGTGGGCAAGGTATCTAGGAAAATGATTGTCAAAAGACCTGCAACACACGATTTGTCTTACTGAGATTTATTATCGAGATCATGGCAGAGATGAACGTCACACCGCTAAAACTACGAGGTGATTTTCACAGACAACAATGAAACAATTGTCAATCTTTGGTTCCACATTTCTTGTTTCACATCTCATGCGTCACATTGAACACAGAGTAATTGGCCAGAGAGCAATTGATAATTGCACCTTCAGCAACTTACAATTAAACTTAAACTTTAAATCTCAAAGATGGTTAGTTGTAATTACAGTGAACACCGAGTCATAATTGGAAATATCAGGTACATAAAATGACAAAGCGGAATGTTGAAGAGTAAGGTAGTTGGAAAATGAAAACCATTTAGCAACAGAAACATCGAGAGAATATTTAGTTTGACATGCAACGTTCTAGCTTCAATGGCAACAACTTGGAACATGAAAGAAATTCAGTCAGAAAATGGTGATTTCTGCTGGAACCAAGCAAAAGGAATGAAACCGTAAATATAATCTCCAATTCTAAACTTATAATTTGTGACAGGTTTTGGCACTAAAATCTAGAGATTCATCCGTGTTTCTTGACTGCTTTTGTCGATCAACTTCTCACGTTGATTGGGACACATTTTAACAGCAAAGGAACATAGAAAGCGTTGTTTGAAATTCTCCAAAACTTCACGGTCTGCAAAACCAACAAAGCTTTAGCAGAGAAGAGCTCAGCTAACCTGCAATAATTCTACTTCATGCACAGAGACCTTCTTAATCTCACGTGCATCTTAGCTAAAGAAATAAGTAAACTAATGAAACCAACAAAGGCTTAAACACAAAACATATCAACTGAATTTCCTCGCTGTGATTTCCTCCGCATTTCAACATCAGCTTTCCAGAAGAATCTAATCATCGTGTCGCTTATATACACAGAGGTCACACCTTGTACACCAACAACATTTATACAACACCTTTGACGAAGTATACATCAACAAAAGTGTAGATTAATCAAGCCTCTCTCCACTGTTGACCATGACTATAAAATGACTATCAAAGAATACATTTTGATCCCTGTTTTTCCGGCCGCTAGTCCCAAAATAACGGAACCAACCACTGGCTTTGCTGCCGCAGACTAACGTATATCAAACGTAAAGACTTTCGATCTACGCCCAAAGATCTACGATCTAAGAAGATCTTCGAAGATCTACGTCTAAGGTCGACGATACCTTTACAGTAGTTCTCCTGCCTTGTAACGGTTGGCAAGCAAACACAAAGACCTGGGTCTGTCCTGACAGACCACCGCCCTAACCAACCAACACAATCAACTGTACACTCGTTCAACTGATGACCAACCGTCCAGAAATCATCTCCAAACCTGCTTTCACGTCTAAAACACCGTCTACGATTCACAAGCCACATCGCGTTAAAGCCGAGTCAACGACAAGAGAGAGGAACGATTTCGACAACGCCCCTCCGTGAAACCATCGCGATCCCGCCCGCGGCTACTTCCTGCCCTGGTTGCGCCCCATCGCGCGCATCTGCGCGTAGGGGTTGATGCAGCCCCCGGCCGCCCCCCCGCTCCCCTGCCACAAGTCCGAACGGACCCACAATTCGCCGCCGCTGCCTGTTCGATAGCTCCGCCCCCGACTTTGCCCCGCCTCCTGGACGCCGCCGCCCCCCGAGTGCAAGGTCCGTCCGTGGGGGACCTTCCTTCGCCGCGGCGACGGCGCGTCTCGAGGCTCCGCCTCCTCGGGCGGCGGCCGCTGCAAGCTCCGCCCACCCGCCGCCTCGTGCATCATCTGCTCCCTGACGTCGAGCGCGCGGAGGGCTTTCAGCGCTTCGCGGACTTCGAGGTCGTCGAGGGCCTTCTGCTTCCGTCGTACGTCCATCAGCTGGAGGGCCGACTCCTGCGCTTCGAACTCGCGCCGCGATTGCTTGCGCTTCCTGGCGCCTTCGTAGCGCCGGGGCAGCGGCGGCTCGAAGGGCTCGACGGCCTCCCGGGGCTCGTCGCGCCGCGTCGAGTGTGCCGCGTCCGCGGAGTGGATCGAGCGCTGCGTGGGCGCTTCGCGGGGGTCCGCCGCCGCCGGCCGGCCACGCTCACTTGGCCACGCCCGTCTCCCCTCTTCCAGCCGGCGCCGCGCAAAACGCTGCTGCTCTTCTTCGTCGACTTTCTCGACTTCATCTTCGTCTTCTTCATCGTTGTCACCGTCCAAGGCTACTTCATCATCGTCGTCATCGTCTTCCACGACGATTTCCTCGTGTTCGTCGTCGGTGGATCCGAGCGCGATGACGGAAAGCGTGCGCACCGATTGGTCGGAGTCGGAGTCCGAGCCGGGACGCAGGTCGATCAGCGTGCCGCACTCCGACCCGGGGGGCGTGGACTGCGTCGGGGGCGGGGCCGCCAGGGGCGGAGCCGGAGGCAGGAAACCGTCCGTCGTTTTTTGGCCCGCTGCCGGCGACGTTTCGGCGGCGGGAGTTTCTACGCGCGACCGCAAAGTCTGGCCCGGTTCGGCCGGTTCCTCCGTCTGTTCCGTGACATCGAGGTCTCCGGTCTCGTTGGCCGAATGCTCGCCGGGGGAATGTTTGTCTACCAACGTCTTGAGCCAGTGCTTCTGTAAGGCGGGCTCGGGATTACGATCGGTGGAGTCTTCAAGCGAGGAACCTTCCAAGGACACCTGGGATTGCTTCTCAACTTCTGCTGGCTTTGCAGCAGAAAGCTTTTCAACTGCTGCCGGCTTTGCGGGAGAAAGCTTTTCAACTGCTGCTGGCTTTGCAGAAGAAAGCTTTTCAACTGCTGCTGGCTTTGCAGGAGAAAGCTTTTCAACTGCTGCTGGCTTTGCAGGAGAAAGCTTCTCAGCTTCTGCTGGCTTTGCAGGAGAAAGCTTCTCAGCCGTTGAATCTCCTGCATGTGTACACCCTTCGGAATGTTGTTCAACAGGAGGTTCTTGGACAGAAGAGCGATTCTCAGCCGGTGTATTTATCTCAACGGTGGATTCGTCGACAAGAACATTGTTGAGATTGCTGGATTCCTGGACTTCTTTAACCGTCGAGTCCGGGGTGTGCGATTTCTTCTCAGCCGCTGGCTCCTTTGCAGGAGAATGCTTCGCAGACACGGAAGTTTCGGCAGGTGAGGATTCTCCAACTTTCGATTGACTTTGAATGGGGGAATATTTCGCACCAATTGCGTTTTGGGATTTTTTCTTTGCCGATTCGACTTTGGGTTGGTTTTGAGCGGAGAAATCTTTGAGAACGATTGCTTTCAGGCCGGGAGGTTCCTTGAGGGTGTTTTTCTTACCGGATTCCTCGACTTTGGATGGCTTTTCAGTTGGGGATTCTCTCAGAACAATCGCTTTGGGGGCAGGAGGCGTTGTTTCAGATATTTCCTGACCCGTAACATTCTTAACATCCGAATCAGCCTGAATTTCTAGTTCCTTGACTTTCAAATCACCCTGAATTTCTAGTTCCTTGACGGATGAACCAGCCTGTAGCAGAGCTTCATTGAAATATGAATGATCTTCGAGCTCTGAAGCGTTGACAGACAAATCTTCCTGAACGGCTAATTCCTTGACAGACAAATCTTCCTGAACGGCTAATTCCTTGACAGACAAATCTTCCTGAACGGCTAATTCCTTGACAGACAAATCTTCCTGAACGTCTGGTTCCTTGACAGACAAAGCTTCCTGAACGGCAGGTTCCTTGACAGACAAAGCGTCCTGAACGGCAGGTTCCTTGACAGACAAAGCGTCCTGAACGTCTGGTTCATTGACAGACAAAGCGTCCTGAACGTCTGGTTCTTTGACAGACAAAGCGTCCTGAATGGCTGGTTCCTTGACAGACAAAGCGTCCTGAACGTCTAGTTCCTTGACAGACGAAGCATCCTGAACGGCTGGTTCCTTGACAGACAAAGCGTCCCGAAGGGCTGGTTCCTTGACAGACAAAGCGTCCCGAAGGGCTGGTTCCTTGACAGACAAAGCGTCCTGAACGGCTGGTTCCTTGACAGACAAAGCGTCCTGAACGGCTGGTTCCTTGACAGACAAAGCGTGCCGAACGGCTGGCCCGTGCACCGCCCCGCCCGCCCAAGCGTCCAAATCGAACGCCTCGTCGTCGCCGGATCCGACGTCGACAACATCGCCCCACCCCCGTCCGCCCCGCCCCCCGCCGCCCCCGGGCCGAGAGGAGGGGGGCGGCGGGGGCACGACGTACGACAGGCGCCGGTCGAAGTCCAGCTGCACGTTCCCGCCACGCGACTCCGAGAAGAACGTCACGCGCTTGGGCGCGTCGTGCGCGGCCCGCCGCAGCGTCGTGCGCATGGCGCGCTTCCCGTTCGCCGCCTTCTCCGTTGCAGTAGCCTTCGCTGCCGGCGTCGCGAAGTCCAGAGAGGCGGGACTACGCGGCTCGACGGCCTTCGTGGGGGCGGGGCCGGGGGCGGGGCCGGGGGCGGGGCCGGAAGCGGGGCCGGGGGCGGGGCAGAGACGGGAGGACGGCGGTCGCGACGGCCGATCGGCGGCGGCGCGACGAACGTGTCGGTCGCCGAGCAGGCTCGTCCGTTTCGGCGCAGGAGCCTTGAAGCGTCCCGCGAGATTTCCGGCCGCGTGGACCCTCCTGCCGGGGGGCGGGGAACGCCGGGGGCGTGGCGGCGGGGGGCGGGGCCGGACCGTGCTGCCCGTCTTGCTCGACGAGACGCTGGCGTCGCCGCCGCCGCCACCGGCGACGCTCTCCGTCGTGCTGACGACGCTCATCGACGACGAGAAGTACGTGCGGACTGTCGTCACCTTCACCCTGTTCCCGACGGCGTCGCCGTTCAAAGCCGCGCGCTTCGTCCGAGGCCCGCTCGGCTGCGATTCCGCACCGCCGTTGGCGACGGGACGCTTTTTGTATTGCGTTTTCGATGACGATCCGTTGCTTTGGTTGCTAGGAGGCCGTTTGTTATATTGTGTTTTTGACGATGACCCGTTGCTCTGGTTGCTGGATGAGCGCGCTCCATATCGTTTCCTCACCAACGATTCTTCACTGTGATTGCTGGGCGATCGTTGGTCCACGCGATCCCTGCCCCGCCTCCTCCCCGCTAGCTCCACCTTGTAGCACCCTAGGCCCGCCCCCGCCGGCCCCCGCCCCCCTTGTGTCCAGCCGTAGCTGGGCCGCGGGGGCGGAGCCATGGCGGCCGGGGGCGTGCCGGGCCCCGCCTCCAGCCGCGGGGCCCGACGCTCGTGTCAGAGCAGCTTCTTGCGGCGCGTCGGCTTCGAGGGGCGCGGCGTCGCCGCCAGCGTCTCCGACAGCATCCCTCGGTCCAGCATCGTCTGCGTCGACGGGAAGTTCAGGTCCCAGTAGCCTGCCGGGGTTTAAGAACAATCGGTGTTTGCACGAATCAACGTTTTAAATTGATGATCTACTATATATTCGGGCCAAGTTTTGTTTACGTGGCTCAAAGTTTAGCAGCAGACAGGAAACCTTGCGCGATTGCTGGAATTAGTGAGGTGGCATAATGTTATTGCACCTTCCTGCACTCGGGAGCTTGTGTCGACAGCTAGACCTTGCGTTCGGAACTACAGAAGCTAAACAACCAACAAAACTCATTATGCAAATCTCACGGCAGGACAAGAAGACTCACGCCGATACTGAATCGGCGGGGAAAACAGTGCTGGGTCCACAACCACATCAACATCAGCAGACGACGGAATTCATTCAATGCAAGGTGAAGCATTTTCAAAGAGATATATGGTTTCTAATTCTAAGTAGCACAATAGAAACTATCTCCGTTCTCTGAGCCTAAGCTCCGAGATGGGCTTAAAAACTTTCTGATGGTCGGAATTCTTACCTGAGGGTGTGTACAACTATCTGATTGGTTGTGATGCTTACATGGGGGCGTGTACAACTCTCTGATTGGTCGTAACTCCTACCTGGGGGCATGTACAACTTTCTTATTGGTTGTGATGCTTACCTGGGGGTGTATACAACTCTCTGATTGGTTGTAATTCTTACCTGGGGGCGTGTACAACTTTATTATTGGTTGTGATGCTTACCTGGGGGTGTATACAACTCTCTGATTGGTTGTAATTCTTACCTGGGGGCGTGTACAACTCTCAGATTGGTTGTAATTCTTAGCTGGGGGCGTGAACAACTCACTGATTGGTTGTAATGCTTACCTGGGGGCGTGTCGGGCGGACGGTGTTTTCCTCTGTGTTTGGCGCACCGATTCATCATCTCTTGCTTCTCAGCTTCTGATCCCGGACAGATATCCCACCACTGCAACAAAAACAACAACAACATACTCTGTTAAATCATCCCTAATTGCCGCTGTTCTCTGTAGTAGTGACCTAAATCTCAATGGAACCTGCCCAGACATAGAGAGTCCAAACTTGATCAAGGAAATATGGCAACCTTGCCGTTATGAACGATTTGCTGTAATTGAAATGCTATTATTTTGAAGTTTGACAGATTTTGGGAAAGGCACATTAGAAGCAAAAGAAAAACAGCTGATTTAATGGATTTTTCAAGCAGATCTGACAAATATAATGAAGTAAAGAGAGGATGATTCCTGTTGGGCTGACGAGCATTGAAGCGTTGAAGCGTTGAAGCGTTGAAGCATTGAAGCGTTGAAGCATTGAAGCATTGAAGCGTTGAAGAGCGAAGCGAGCAAGCGACAAAGTGTGGGGGGTTCGTACTTTCTTGCAATCGATGCACGCCCATCCCTCGAGCTGAGCCCGCTCTCCGCGCTTCCGCGTTACGTCGTTGCGGTACTTGAATCCCGGCTCGGGCTGCTTGCGGCCCGGAACGCTGGAACCAGCGCAAACAGGCCGTCCGATTAGTCCCTGCCGCCCTTGCCGTTACCATCGCCGTTCAAACATCTCTAAACGCTAGGGTCATTCCAACCGAAACGTAAATACTTGTTGCATGTACGGTAGACAAAGATTATTAGCGACACAATATCAATTCCTAAATTTGTAGCTGTACCGGGATTTGAACCTGGATCTTTGCCTGTCCGGGGCACTGCACTAACATATGCAGTTACTAAGTAATAATCAATCTCTCAATGCTGCTGCTGCTTTAAAAATCTCAGACATTACGGGCACAAAAACAATGAACGATTTTATCTTTTCGGCCAAATTGCTTCAAACTTGTAGAATTTTGATAGTTCTGAAGGAACTCTGATTAGCAAAACGGTTCGTCCAGGGGAAAAAGCAAAACTGAAAAATGTTAAGAAAACAACATGTGAGCATTGCTTACAAAAGATAAAACTAACATTAAACAATGAAATTGATGTACAGTTGTCATGTTAAACGAGTTAACAAAACATGTCTCCGAAGGTTAGTAAATTTATGTTAAATGGTTAGGCCCCAAGAAAGAGATATTGTTAGTAAAGAAAATGGAAGATCTTTAGTAACCAAAAGAGAATAGTAGGATGTGGGAAGGAACCGGTGAAACTTTCGTTAGAAGCGGCTTGGGTGTGGGTGTAATTTAAGCTCGACTCGCTTTGCTCTTTACGCTCGTCAACAACTCTTTCGATTACGACTTTCCTCGATTTTGGCCGACAATCCGCCATCGATTTGCTGAAAACCCTTCATTTTCACCCAGAATCAACGTTAGCACAATGCAGCACAGAACTGAAGCAAAAACTGTTATATGTGTACTTTGGTCAGCTGTGCTTCCTTGTGTTGCCTTGTGTTTCCTTGTGTTTTCTTGAATTTCCTTGTGTTTCCTTGAGTTGCCTTGTGTTTCCTTGTGTTTCCTTGAATTTCCTTGTGTTGCCTTGTGTTTCCTTGTGTTTTCTTGAATTTCCTTGTGTTGCCTTGTGTTTCCTTGTGTTTTCTTGAATTTCCTTGTGTTGCCTTGTGTTTCCTTGTGTTTCCTTGTGTTTCCTTGTGTTGCCTTGTGTTTCCTTGAATTTCCTTGTGTTGCCTTGTGTTGCCTTGTGTTGCCTTGTGTTGCCTTGTGTTTCCTTGTGTTTCCTTGAATTTCCTTGTGTTGCCTTGTGTTTCCTTGTGTTTCCTTGAATTTCCTTGTGTTGCCTTGTGTTGCCTTGTGTTGCCTTGTGTTTCCTTGTGTTTCCTTGAATTTCCTTGTGTTGCCTTGTGTTTCCTTGTGTTTCCTTGTGTTGCCTTGTGTTTCCTTGTGTTTCCTTGAATTTCCTTGTGTTGCCTTGTGTTGCCTTGTGTTGCCTTGTGTTGCCTTGTGTTTCCTTGTGTTTCCTTGAATTTCCTTGTGTTGCCTTGTGTTTCCTTGTGTTTCCTTGTGCTTCCTTGTGTTTCCTTGTGTTGCCTTGTGTTTCCTTGTGTTTCCTTGTGCAAACTTTGGGCACTTCCAATGATAAACCGTGTTTTAACTTTCTTGTGCTTGTGCTTGTGAATATTGATTTTGGGAGAACCTATAGAATTGCTCGAACATGTAAACTGAGTTATCAACGTCGGTATAAGTAGAATAAAATTTTTCAAATTATCGGCCAGCACGTGAAGTTCACGGCTAGCCGCATGCAGCCGTTGGCAAAGCTTAACTAACGCAGCTCACCGTGCAATACACGCTCCTAACCTAAGAAAGTTTCCGCTAAAATATTAACAATTCATTCGGTAGCCAGGAGCTAGCAACGTTCACGGCAAGCCTTTAACTTGAAAACAAAGCAGCGAGTTACTGATGCTTATCGTATTTTCCTTGATTCCTTGACTTCGTTGAACGTTGAGACAGACTGGTCAACATTGTACCGAATGTCACTCAGTGGCATCACAAAGTCCGATACGATATTCCCGAGCCATTGTGTTAGTCCAAAGAGTAAAGATTTAAGACATGCTTATAACTTTTTCGTCGCTCACGTATCGAAATCCTTGACGAGTTCCTGGAACTCCTGATTGGCGGACATCTTTGAACGCTTGGCGAGGGTGGAGGCGTTGGCGGCGGCGTTGGCCTGGGCTGCCGTCGACGTCGAAGCTTCTTCAGGCCGTTTTGCCAACGTCTTCGGCTGAAAGGCATTCAAGTTGAGTATTGGTGCTTAACGACGCACTGTTTTGACAACTGGCCCTTTGGCACTGGTCTAATGGCGTCGGTCTGAAAGGCATTCAAGAGTTCAAACCAGGCGTTTGCCTAGCTTTGCGCGATTGGAGTAGCGATTGATGGAATCAAAGTTCTATCGTAATTACGTCATGATACCAACTCGCTAAGCCAGGCAGAGCAGTTTGGGTTGCGATTTCTCTATTTCCCTTTGTTAATTAGTAGAGCTAGTTAATTTTTTTTCCAAACTGGTAGTACGTCCAGTGGGTATCTGACGTTATTTTTCCCCGAGTGGAATATGTATTCTCATCCGATGTAGATGCTTCAGAACATGCAAAACGCAAGGACAAGATTTGACAGCTTGGCCTATGGAAACGGAGGGAAGAGGTTCGTGTTTTAAATGACAAGTATTCTTACGGAATCCGCGTCGACCATCTCCTGGATCAGCCTGTCCACGCTGTTCGCTCGGAAGAACGTCTCGTCGAGTTCGTCGACCTCCGGGCTTGGCTGGAAAAACCAACGCCGTTCCGATCTCACCTCCGCTTGGCTCCGAGTCCAAAGCCACCGCAACCGCCACCGCCAAAGCCACCGCCACCGCCCACTACTTGCCTCTCTAGTTGCTACTTGCACCTAGTAGTTGCTACCTTACGTTCAACCGATGATTGCAGCAAGTCGTTAGCATATCATTAGCACAGGCAAAGCCCTATTTTGCATTCTAAAACATGCTTACAATAGACGTATTCCACTCAGAGAAAAGTGACGTCAGATACCCACTGGACGTGCAACCAGTTTGGAAAACAATATTAATTATCTCTGCTAAATAACAAAGGAAGACAGGGAAATCACAACCCGAATTCCTCAGCCTGGCTTTTGCAAGTGGGTATCATGACATCATTTTGATTGAATGGTATAGGTGTATTTGAGGAAACAACACTCATTTTATGATTGCAGACAAAATATCCATTCCTAAAGTGTATCTAAATTCCGAATCATCTGTTTCCATCTACTTTACGCACCAAAACTCAAATAAACATAATATTAATGTCCATTCCATAGCCGATTGTCCCTGTGGCATGATTGGTAATGCAAGGTGAGAGATCCGGGTTCAACACAATGCTGGAACGGATGTTTAGTTTCTAATAATAAATATCTACCGTACACGAATCGATTCATTGCTAATTGATTCTAGCCCAAAATTAACAACTCTCACGGCTAGTTTGGTGCCAAGCCTGAAGGGTTCAGATGTCGCCAAGTTCAATATCAACATCGGCATGCATTAGGAAGGGTAGAAGCTTGTAGCTTGTAGCTTGTAGCTTGCAGGCAGGCAGGCAGGCAGGCAGGCAGGCAGGCAGGCAGGCAGGCAGGCAGGCAGGCAGGCAGGCAGGCAGGCGCAGAGCATAAAGTCACCTGAGCCGGCAGCTGGTTTTTCCCGCCGGGTTTGTCGATCTGGCTGATCCCGCCAAACGATCCGTCGAGTCGGCCCGCCGCCCCCGGCAACATCGTCGACGAGACCCCGCCCCCGGCACCATTTCGAGCCCGCCCGTCCTGCGGCAGGACAAGCAGCCGTCAACGTCACGCAAAAGCACGGTGCTTTCAGAAATTCCACTTCCACTAAGTGCTACTGAAACTCATCGCTCATAATCGGGGTTAGTCGAGTTGTCGGTTTGTGATGGCAGCGTAGCGTCACTGGATTCACCGCCTTCTATGTTCATTCATAGTCCTGTTTCTATCTCCATGGAGCCACGTTATAATCGGGGTTAGTCGAGTTGTTGGTGTGTGATTGCAGCATAGCGTCACTAATTCACCACCTTCTATGTTCATTCATAGCTGTGCCTGACATGTCTGTACATGTCTGTACTTGTCTGTACTACTAAGTACCTGGCTCTGAGATCCGAGAGGCTGGCTGCTTCTCACTCCGCCGTTGAACTCGGGCAACGTTGAGAGGTCGGTGACCTTGGGCTTGACGAACAACCCGAGCTCCGTCTGCTGCAGCCGCCGCCCGCTGCCGTTGCCGTTGCTGACGTTGCTGACGTTGTTGGCCGAAGTGGACGGCTTCAGTTTCCAGCCGTCCGCCTTTCTACGGCTGCTCGGCTGCAAAGCACAAACCAACGTCAGGCTCAACTCTCTGTTTCCTGGCTGATTTGTATCCTTCCTGATTTGTATCCTGGTTGGGCTGCAAATTATTCTCCCTAAAAAGCAAATCTCAAGCGCGTTACGCATTCGAACATTTCCCGAATTGCGTGATGTGTGAGGAATCTACGGATAGGAAATCGATTGAATCCTATTTCTTCTAGAAACTTGTATCCTTTAAGAAACTGAGCAGGTAAAGGGTTTAAAGACAAGATAATTTCCAAGAGAAAGAGATGCCGACTGCTAGATCGCCTAGTGAGGCAGCAACGTCGGCAAGGAATCGTTCCTACCAGCTTCAAGTGGCCGGCAACGGAGGTGGACGGCTGGGCTTCCAACTCGGCGGGCTTCTTCTTGGTCATCGTCATCTTGTTCTTCCCGCACTGGACCTCAATCTGTCCGGGCCAGACAAAAAACAACGTCACGCTAATTTACTATCCAGAGACTTGTGTCTTTTCCTAGCCTTAGCACGCTAGGTTACAGGAAAATAACAGGGTAATGAATACTGAGTTCCAAAACACAAACTTTTCCCAGGAAAGAGTTTTTGGGACTTACCCCCATTAAAAATATTATTAATATAAATTATATTAAATAAATAAATAGTTATTTCGTTATAACTGAAAATGTCAGGCTAAATTCAACCAATCTATGTGACGTCACGCGTTTCAACTATTATTGTTAAGTCAACTACCCTACCACCTATTATTGAAATGTACATTTTGTCAAAAGCACAAATAGAATTAAAGTGTACGGTTTTGCTCTGTTTAAAGATTGTGCCGGTCCTAAGAAGGACCTTGTCCAGTGTCGACGTTTCGTCCACTATGGCGTGGACATCTTCAGGACCGTGAAAAGGTCCTTTTTAGGACCGCCGCACCGTTTAAAGAGAGCAAAACCGTACGCTCTCAATTCTACAATTTAAGGCTCTGAACCACTCCGACTTTCCGAGAGCACTAATGTCTATTCAACTAATAAGTCATTGTTTAGACAACGAAACGGCAACGGCAATTTGAGGCGAGACTAACCCTAACGTCCAGGCCGCTGTTAAGGATCTTGCGTCCCTCCTCGATGGAGACCGACTCCGTGTCCTGCGAGAGCCTGACTCCGCCCACCACCTGGACCGGCCCCGCCCTCGGCTCCGCCCCCGACGTCGAGTTTGTTCCCAGCAGCGCCACCTGCAGGCCAAACACGCGACAAGTGTAGGGGACGAAGAGTTGGGTGTGTAGAGTGAATTTCAGCGTCCCAGCGTGCTTGACTCAAAAGTTGGGGACATCAGGGAAGGAGGCGGTCGTGGCTGGATTTGGGTCGATGTCAGGTTTTCTATCTCGGCAACCGCTAGTCTGAGGTGAAATCCGACAAGACGCGCGTGTAGGGGATGAAAAGTTGGGTGTGTAGAGTGAATTTCAGCGTCCCAGCGTGCTTGACTCAAAAGTTGGGGACATCAGGGAAGGAGGCGGTCGTGGCTGGATTTGGGTCGATGTCAGGTTTTCTATCTCGGCAACCGCTAGTCTGAGGTGAAATCCGACAAGACGCGCGTGTAGGGGATGAAAAGTTGGGTGTGTAGAGTGAATTTCAGCGTCCCAGCGTGCTTGACTCAAAAGTTGGGGACATCAGGGAAGGAGGCGGTCGTGGCTGGATTTGGGTCGATGTCAGGTTTTCTATCTCGGCAACCGCGAGTCGGAGGTGGAATCCAACGAGACGCGCGTGTAGGGGATGATAAGTTGGGTGTGTAGAGTGAATTCAGCGTCCCAGCGTGCTTGACTCAAAAGTTGGGGACATCAGGGAAGGAGGCGGTCGTGGCTGGATTTGGGTCGATGTCAGGTTTTCTATCTCGGCAACCGCTAGTCTGAGGTGAAATCCGACAAGACGCGCGTGTAGGGGATGAAAAGTTGGGTGTGTAGAGTGAATTTCAGCGTCCCAGCGTGCTTGACTCAAAAGTTGGGAACATCAGGGAAGGAGGCGGTCGTGGCTGGATTTGGGTCGATGTCAGGTTTTCTATCTCGGCAACCGCGAGTCGGAGGTGGAATCCAACGAGACGCGCGTGTAGGGGATGAAAAGTTGGGTGTGTAGAGTGAATTTCAGCGTCCCAGCGTGCTTGACTCAAAAGTTGGGGACATCAGGGAAGGAGGCGGTCGTGGCTGGATTTGGGTCGATGTCAGGTTTTCTATCTCGGCAACCGCGAGTCGGAGGTGAAATCCGACGAGACGCGCGAGCAGGGGATGAAAAGTTGGGTGTGTAGAGTGAATTTCAGCGTCCCAGCGTGCTTGGCTCAAAAGTTGGGGACATCAGGGAAGAAGGCGCCCGTGGCTGGATTTGGATCGATGTCAGGTTTTCTATCTCGGCAACCGCGAGTCGGAGGTGAAATCCAACGAGACGCGCGTGTAGGGGATGAAAAGTTGGGTGTGTAGAGTGAATTTCAGCGTCCCAGCGCGCTTGGCTCAAAAGTTGGGGACATCAGGGAAGGAGGCGGTCGTGGCTGGATTTGGGTCGGTGTCAGGTTTTCTATCTCGGCGACCGCAAGTCGGAGGTGAAATCCGACGAGACGCGCGTGTAGGGGATGAAAAGTTGGGTGTGTAGAGTGAATTTCAGCTTCCCAGCGTGCTTGGCTCAAAAGTTGGGGAAATCAGGGAAAGAGGAAACCGCAAGTTCGACGGGGCTGAAACTCGGCACGGGGGTAAAGGACGCTCGACGAAGAAGTTGCTGACAGGGAAATGGGGATTTTGGAAAAATTGAGCATTTTAGAGGATATTCTTGATGCTATCATATTAAAATGATGCAGTGCAAATGGCCCAGCTAACCTAGCAGCTAGCAGCAAGCTGAGGGTGAATGACAGGTTGATGATGAAGCTAACCTAGCAGCTAGCAGCAAGCTGAGGGTGAATGACAGGTTGATGATGAAGCTAACCTAGCAGCTAGCAGCGAGCTGAGGGTCAACCCGGTGCTGGTGAATGACAGGCTGATGATGAAGCTAACCTAGCCTAGCAGCAAGCTGAGGGTGAATGGCAGGTTGATGATGAAGCTAACCTAGCCTAGCAGCGAGCTGAGAGTGAATGGCAGGTTGATGATGAAGCTAACCTAGCCTAGAAGCAAGCTGAGGGTGAATGACAGGTTGATGATGAAGCTAACCTAGCCTAGCAGCGAGCTGAGGGTGAATGGCAGGTTGATGATGAAGCTAACCTAGCCTAGCAGCGAGCTGAGAGTGAATGGCAGGTTGATGATGAAGCTAACCTAGCAGCTAGCAGCGAGCTGAGGGTGAATGACAGGTTGATGATGAAGCTAACCTAGCAGCTAGCAGCGAGCTGAGGGTGAATGACAGGTGGATGATGAAGGTAACCTAGCCTAGCAGCGAGCTGAGGGTGAATGACAGGCTGATGATGAAGCTAACCTAGCCTAGCAGCAAGCTGAGGGTGAATGACAGGCTGATGATGAAGCTAACCTAGCCTAGCAGCAAGCTGAGGGTGAATGACAGGCTGATGATGAAGCTAACCTAGCCTAGCAGCAAGCTGAGGGTGAATGACAGGCTGATGATGAAGCTTACCTAGCCTAGCAGCAAGCTGAGGGTGAATGACAGGCTGATGATGAAGCTAACCTAGCCTAGCAGCAAGCTGAGGGTGAATGACAGGTTGATGATGAAGCTAACCTAGCCTAGCAGCGAGCTGAGGGTGAATGGCAGGTTGACGATGAAGCTAACCTAGCCTAGCAGCGAGCTGAGAGTGAATGACAGGCTGATGATGAAGCTAACCTAGCCTAGCAGCGAGCTGAGGGTGAATGACAGGTTGACGATGAAGCTAACCTAGCCTAGCAGCAAGCCGAGGGTGAATGACAGGCTGATGATGAAGCTAACCTAGCCTAGCAGCGAGCTGAGGGTGAATGACAGGCTGATGATGAAGCTAACCTAGCCTAGCAGCAAGCTGAGGGTGAATGACAGGCTGATGATGAAGCTAACCTAGCCTAGCAGCAAGCTGAGGGTGAATGACAGGCTGATGATGAAGCTAACCTAGCCTAGCAGCAAGCTGAGGGTGAATGACAGGCTGATGATGAAGCTTACCTAGCCTAGCAGCAAGCTGAGGGTGAATGACAGGCTGATGATGAAGCTAACCTAGCCTAGCAGCAAGCTGAGGGTGAATGACAGGTTGATGATGAAGCTAACCTAGCCTAGCAGCGAGCTGAGGGTGAATGGCAGGTTGACGATGAAGCTAACCTAGCCTAGCAGCGAGCTGAGAGTGAATGACAGGCTGATGATGAAGCTAACCTAGCCTAGCAGCGAGCTGAGGGTGAATGACAGGTTGACGATGAAGCTAACCTAGCCTAGCAGCAAGCCGAGGGTGAATGACAGGCTGATGATGAAGCTAACCTAGCCTAGCAGCAAGCTGAGGGTGAATGACAGGCTGATGATGAAGCTAACCTAGCCTAGCAGCGAGCTGAGGGTGAATGGCAGGTTGACGATGAAGCTAACCTAGCCTAGCAGCGAGCTGAGGGTGAATGGCAGGTTGACGATGAAGCTAACCTAGCCTAGCAGCAAGCTGAGGGTGAATGACAGGCTGATGATGAAGCTAACCTAGCCTAGCAGCAAGCTGAGGGTGAATGACAGGCTGATGATGAAGCTAACCTAGCCTAGCAGCGAGCTGAGGGTGAATGGCAGGTTGACGATGAAGCTAACCTAGCCTAGCAGCAAGCTGAGGGTGAATGACAGGCTGATGATGAAGCTTACCTAGCCTAGCAGCGAGCTGAGGGTGAATGGCAGGTTGACGATGAAGCTAACCTAGCCTAGCAGCGAGCTGAGGGTGAATGACAGGTTGACGATGAAGCTAACCTAGCCTAGCAGCAAGCCGAGGGTGAATGACAGGCTGATGATGAAGCTAACCTAGCCTAGCAGCGAGCTGAGGGTGAATGGCAGGTTGACGATGAAGCTAACCTAGCCTAGCAGCGAGCTGAGGGTGAACCCGGTGCTGGTGAATGACAGGCTGACGATGAAGCTAACCTGGTTTGTTTCTGCTGTGGTGTGCTTGACCCAGGAGTCCGTCCGCAGCGCTTTGATGCTCTCCATGCTCGTGTTGAGCGACAGCCGGGATCGTTCGGCACGATCTGATCGTTCGGCACGATCCGAACGCTGGGGACGTTCCGTTCGACCGATGATCGGGCTGGGTGGCGGGCTGCCGGGATAAACAAAGTGTTGTTAGTTTTACAAACATTTCACGAGAAGAAACTTGGCAATGTTCACTTACCTAAGGTTACAATTCCCTAAGACATAGTCTAAAACAGGTCTTGGATGCACCCAAATCATAAAGAATGCATGAAAAGAAAGATAAAATAAGAAATGCCTTATTTCAGGCAATGGAAGGTAATGGTCCTTCACAAACGGATAACATGATACACATCATACAAGAAAAATTGAAATCTTCACACAATTACTGATACAATTTCGAAGCACCCACCTTTCCGCCAGCTGCTGTAGCTCCTCCTCCGCCTCCTCCCCGGTCTCCGACTCCGAGACCCGCCCCGCCCCCCACCGCCGCCCCTCCCCCTCGCGCTTCACCGCGTTGCCGCAAAGCCCCGCCCCCTCGCGTCGTCGACGCGGAGACGGGAAATTGACCGCCGCCCCCTTCCCGGGAGTCCCCGCCCCCCGCGGGCGCCGCGACCGCGTCGCGTCCGGCGTCACCGGAACCACGTCGCGCTCCCCCTCCTCCTCGTCGGTCCAGCAGCACGTCTCCGGGATGACCACGCCCTGATTCGCCAGGCTCCGCCTCCTGCCGAGGTTGAGCCGTTCGATGCGCGAACGCGACAACGCCGCCGCCTTGCGTGATCGCGTCGCGCGCGCAGCGTTCATCCGGCCCACGGCTTCGCGTAACTCGTCGGCCATCTTGTCGTCGGTGGGGGTGGAGTCGGCACTGGAGGCGGGGCGAGGGGGGCGTGTCCGCGTCGCCTGCTTCAGCAGGTGCTGCTCGTCGGCGGTGCCGTCCGAGTCGGTGGCGGCGCGGCGGCGGCGGCGCTTGGCGGCCGGCGGCGGCTCGGCAGACATCGCTTCCGATGCCGCCGCCGAGCTGCCCGCATACGCGGCGGCGGCGGCAGGACGGTGGCCGCGGGACACTGCGGGGAACGAGCGGTGTTACGTTGCATCGTCGCCAAGCTACCGGGCTCGCCGCTGTTAGTTTCTAGGCGTTTAGCAGCAGACGAACATTGATTGATCAACAAATGAAAGCTACGATTCAACGCTAAGATTTAACAGGGCGATTGGCTGCTCACCGCGGTCCAACTCGGCCTTGAGCGCGTCGACCTCATCCTCGTAGTCCAGGTTGAGTTGTCGAGCCTTCTTGAAGCGGCGCACGAAACGCGCTGCCTCCGCCCTCGCGTCCGCCAAGTCGGCGGCCAATCGGACGCTTCGATCGGCAGCCACGCGGCAGGCTTCACATTCTCGCTGCAGCGAGTCTGGCAGACAGACGTAACGTTGACAACAGGCACTGGAGATTGAGCGTTAGGACCAAACAAAGCCTAGTGCTAGTGTGAGCTCACAAGTTCCGTTTTCCCTATGTAAATCCTACGCAATCCTAGCCAAATATAAAACACATCGAAGCAAACCACAGGGAAGTCTCTCCAACAAAAGCTTGTTAAGACTTACTATTCAAGGAATTTAAAGCCAGTTTTTTTTCTAAAACTCCACACATTTTGCAAGCAGGTTTCAACTAAAGAGATAACAACAGAGCAAACTTCTATGCAAACATTTTTTGTAGCTTAACTAAACGTTAGAGCTGAAACATGACATTCCTAAATTTTGCAAGCTGCCTACCAACAAGACAGTTTAAAAACCAATCCTAAGTTGTCGCTGAAATCACTTCTTAAATTATTCTCACCCTCCCAGAGATTGAACTGTGAGAGAAATGTTAGATCCTGTTAAATGTTTGAGTTTCCTCAGTACTACAATAATGCTACAAAAAGGTTTCGCAGTTCAGCAAAAGGTCGGCAGTAGTTTTCTGTTTATTATTTTAATGACAAGGATGGAATTGATTCAAGTATCTTTCTGTCTGATAGCAATCCCATACTGGAACTTACACTGCAAATGACTGGAAAACATTATTTGAAAGAGTCACTTCGTGAAGTTCTTAGCCTATACTTATCCATCACTGCAATACTTCATTTGTGAGTCTTAGTTGGTTCCTATCTCCTCTACATGGGTTTGCTTCATAATTTCACATTCTAATCGGACAAATGGAAATGCCTCGAAGCCGTAAATCTCTGATTCCACGAGTAAGCTTGCTACACACCGACATTAGCTAATTAATTTGATGATTTGCTATTCCAACAAGCCAACTCAAATGTATCATTTGATTACTCAAATGGGTACTTACTTTTATAGTGGTGGAAGACTGTCGAGAGAAGGAGTGAAACCCCCAAAACATTCTGATCAGTCGAATTACATGTCTCGGCAACTTCTTCTGTGAGCAAGCTCTCAAACAACCTTTTCTTCTCTTCAAAACTCTCCACGATGTTTTCTTCCGACATAATCGTCGTTATGAGTCCTACTCTGTTTCCTGCAATAAACATATAGGAATGAACGCTATTATCTGGCAAGCCACCGAAGGGGATATCAGAAAATCAATAAAATGCTTTGGACAAAAGACCTTACATAACCTGAAATCCACCATCACAGTTTTAGGCAGACTCCGCTCGATTTAACGAAATTAGCAGCCCAAAATGATAGGCAAGAGTTGAATTAGAGAATTAACTTCCGTGTAAAGAGTAAAAGTTCAGTGATAATGTGATGATTTCGGTCAAAGTCAAGAAATTGCGCAGGACATCAACACAAACAGCGGCTTCCCCCGCCATGGACAGCCATCTTGAATAACAACATCCAATCCCTCATTTTCATTTTCTCCCTAATTTATTTCCATCTCATAACGAATGAAACCAAAAAACTTAAAACAATTTCTATCAACAATACATCTCCCAATATTGTCCCATCTTGTGAATCGAGGAAATCCCTCCCTCGGAACACAATTTAATCTTGTGCACAGCACAAACCTTTGTCACGGCAATCCGTCACGGCACCTGGAAATCGACGCCACCAAGAAGACAGCGTCTCGTCTTGCACCGGCATTTTATTCACAGAGATGCAAGTCTTTATTTACAAAACACAGCTCCGATTCCTTGTCTAGAAAAAACCAGCCGAAGTCGCTCTGCCCTCTCTCGGCCGGAACGCATCGCTTCTTATCGCTAACTAAAATCTATTGTCGCCGACCCTTCTCGATTCGCCCCTCCCCTAGTTCATGACCGTTGCCGCCGATAAACAAGTAAAATTACAGCAATGTGCACGAGTTCACTTTGAGTTAGCGTTTTGTCACGGGCATACCGGATCGAATCGAAGAGCAGAAGATATCATCTTCATCACAGCATCAAGTACGTGGGGGCCCTGCGGCAGAAAGAAACGCAAGTGTTAGTAGGTACTTCATTTACACCCAGGTACCCATGTCACTTTACAGAATGTTCTACTGATGATTTCCAGAGCCGTTGGTAGATGTAGTTGATGTTTTCACTGTCGTGCTCTGATGGAGTTTCGTGGTCCTGAGAAGGATCAGTCTTCTTCACGTTTCAGCATCTTCAGGAGTACTTCAGTACTTCAGATCCCATCAGAGATCCCATCCCATCAGAGCAAGACCGTGAAACCATCTACTACAACCTAACAGAATGACACCAAATGGCAAGCATTGGGTTGGTAACATGGTAAGCCATGTGCCGTGATCGCAACGCTGGTCTGCGATGCACGTCCAGGCCGGCCAACCTACCCGCTAGTCCCTGTGCCTGGGGCCGGGGGTGGGCAGGAGTGGACCCTGGGGGCGGTGGGGCGGCTGGAAGGCCGGCCCCCGCGACCGGTGGCCGCCCCGCCCACGGCTGCCCCCGCCCCCGCCGCCACGCTTGCTCTGCAGCAGCGGCTTCACCGTCGGACCTGAAACATTCCACCAATCAGAAGCCGTCGTCAGCTAAATTCCGGGAACATTCCACCAATTAGAAGCCATCGTCAGCTAAATTCCGGGAACATTCCACCAATCAGAAGCCGTCTTCAGCTAAATTCCGGGAACATTCCACCGATCAGAAGCCATCGTCAGCTAAACGTTGGGAACATTCCACATTCCACATTCCAACTTAACGCTGGTCAATTTCCATCAATCAGATGACATTTAATGTCAGAAACAAAATATCGATCCTAAAATTTGTATCCGAACCGGGATTTGTTACCTGTCCGGGGCACTGGACTTCTATTTCCATAACTACCATTTATATTGCCATGGAGCCCGACAACTCAAATAAACTTAATATCAATTCCACAGTTGGTTGTCCGTGTAGCATGATGGATAAGTGCAGTGCCCCGGACAGGCAAAGACCCGTATCCGAATGCCGGCACGGATAAAAATCTAATAATAAAGATCTACCGAACATGCAACTAGGCAATGAATAGCCTTGTAAGCCGAGTCTAACACTGACCACGGTCTCTACGTGGTGTCGTGGTGTCGTACCTGCGCTGGCGCCGATTGCGGCAGCGGCGGCGGCGGTGGGCGCGGCCTTCTCCTGCGCGGTTGGCCGGCCTGCCGCGATGCCGGCGGCGGCGGGGAGCCCGTGTCGCGCGAGCAGCGCGGCCAGCGACGTCCGCACCGTCTCGGTGGCGACGTCGGGCGGCGGCAGCGTCGCGTCGTCGCCCGACCACTGCGCCGCCGCGTCGAAATCTCGCCCCGCCCCCGGTCCTGTCCCCGGCGCTGCAACGCAACATCCGCGACCGTTAGCAACGCTGTCACGTCCGCAAACTGAATCCAATCCGTATTTCCTCGCAGGCATCGTTTGATACCGTTGACTAGGTAAATATCCATCGAAATTTTGCTCTCAAACCCACAATTATTTTTTTATGGTAATTTCCTTGCGAGAATTGTCTTCCCCGGGCGTCCTTTACCCCCGTGCCGAGTTTCAGCCCAGTCGGACCCGCGGTTGCTGAGATAGAAAACCTGACATCAACCCAAATCCAGCCACGACTGCCTGCTTCCCTGATGTCCCCAACTTTTGAGCCAAGCACGCTGGGACGCTGAAATTCACTCTACACACCCAACTTTTCATCCCCTACACGCGCGTCTCGTCGGATTTCACCTCCGGCTCGCGGTCGCCGAGATAATCCACCCGACAGCGGCCTAAACTTCTTTGAGCAAGCTTACCTGTGGCGTTGTTGGTGTTGGCGGAGTTGGCGGCGTTGAAGAGCAACAGGCCGGGATCCAGCCGAGGCAAGAAGCCGGGCCGAGCCGACTGGGAAGACAACGCCGCCATCAACAGCTCGTCCTGAAGCGTCGACAGCAGCCGCTGCGTGTGCGAGTCAGACTGGAACACGCACGCAGAAAATGTAAGACTTCACGGCCTTCATATCATCTTTCCAGGATAAGGTCATACCCAAAAATGGCCGCCGATTGGAGAACGCCACAGTGCAAAGACCGAACGGTTTGGCATGTTGGAAACACCGGTTCTCGTGAGATCACCGAAGTTAAGCAACATCGCGCTGAGTCAGGTGTTTGATGGGTGACCATCATGCACATGGTCAGTTCTGTTCGGGAGAGGGGTTGGAGGGTTTGAAGTTAGTACAACAACTTTACTCGCCTTGCTTATCAACCTCTCGACAGCACGGATTAGTGGAGGAATCCTGTTGTTCGAGTTGTACCGTCCTTCGGAAGGGACGTAAAGCCGGTGGTCCCCTTGGTACTTTTCGACAGGAGTAGGCTACGTGCCGGTACCGGGTTTCCCCTCCTCCCTTGTAGACTAGGTTAGGTTCATCATCACCCTCATCATCACCATTTCATTCACCGACGCCATTAGACCAGTGCCAAAGGGCCAGTTGTCAAAACAGTGCGTCGTTAAGCACCAATAATCAATCAATCACAGTGCAAAGATCGCAACGCTACGAACTCGGGCTCTGATCGGAGAACGCCACAGCGCAAAGCTTGCAACGGTCCGAACTCAGGCTCTGATCGGAGAACGCCACAGCGCAAAGTTCACAACTCTCCGAACTCAGGCTCTGATTGGAGAACGCCACAGCGCAAAGCTCACAATGCTACAAACTCAGGCTTCGATCGGAGAACGCCACAGCGCAAAGCTCCAAAACTCAGGCTCTGATTGGAGAACGCCGCAGCGCAAAGCTCGCAACGCTCCGAACTCAGGCTCTGGTTGGAGAACGCCACAGCGCAAAGCTCGCAACGCTCAAAACTCAGGCTCCGATCGGAGAGCGCCACAGCGCAAGCAATCGGAATGCAACGTCAAGGGTCAACGCACCTCGCGATCGCTGCGCAACGCCAACACCTGCTGCACGGAGACGGGCTGGTTGCCGAGCAACGCGTGCGCGATCCCGGCCAGCCTCCGCTGGAGCCCGCCGCCATCTCCAGACTCCTCCCCCGCGTCGCTCCAAGCCCCGCCCCCGCTGCCGCCGCCGGCCGACGGGGGCGGGGGCTGCGGGGGCGGCGGGGGCGTGCGCGAGTCCGAGTGGTTCGAGTTGGTGGAGATGCTCATGTTGCGCACGCCCTGGTTGGTGCGCGAGGCCGCCGTCGCCGCCGCCGCCGCCGCCGGGCTCGTCCTGAAACCGGGCCGTGCCGTTGTCAGTCAAAGCTTGCTTCTAGCGCTTGGTGCACTGATCATACAAGTTCGTTGGTACAAAACTAATGTAGCGAAGGCATACCAATTATCAGCACCCTGTTACAAAAAGTGATATAACTTTGACAGTTCAATTGATAAAACGATATTAAAAAGTATCACCACCAGTAGTAGCTCACTTGTTTCGTGCGAGGGGCGGGGTCTCGGCCGGGTCGGGCGACGCCCCCTGCGCGGCGGCGTACGCCTCCTCAAGGTCGTTGCGCGAAGAGTTGAAACCCGACGCCTCCTTCTTCAGCACCTTGGAAGAGCTGTCACCACGACAACAACAACCGTTAGCCGTTTTCAGGAAAAAACTATTCAGCTGGTTATAATGGACGTATTCCACTCAGAGAAAAAATGACGTCGGATACCCACTGGACGTGCTACCAGTTTGGAGAAATGATGGCAGATACCCACTGGGTTGGGAATTTTTTTAAATTAGCTCTGCTAAATTACAAAGGAAGATAGGGAAATCACAACACGAATTTGCTCTGCCTGGCTTTAGCGAGTGGGTATCATGACGTCATTTTGAATGAATTTTGATTGAATGGAATAGGTGTATTACTCGTTAAGAAAAGACATTAGTTTCAAGAAAGTAAAAACCGTCGGCTGTGACCGACATTAGCAGCTTCTTGCAGGAATGGAGACAAAAGACAGGGCACTTCACGCGCAACAAACTAAATATCCGGTAGCAAATGCACGTCTACGCGGGGATTCTAAGTCCGGCGCGTTATTTCCGAGCTTTGCGCTCATCTTGTCATGCAGAGCCGTTTTGATCCCAGTTTCATCTGTCAGAATGTCAGATAAAAGAAGCAGATTCTTTGCCGAAACTTTGACAGAATCCAATCCTTTGTCTCAACCAAGGTCAACGCAACGTAACACTTTACCGTAAACAAGTTGGCGCTGGTAAAGCCACGACAGCAAAGCTTACTTAAGGCAGGCAGCAAACGCAGCTCTACGATTACCAGGACTCAGGTTTCAAAATGTACTGTGTTGAATAAAATAGTAAATAAATAAATAAATAAATGAAAACAAGGAGAGTGAAAGAGAGAGTAGCTACCTGTCATGCAGACTTCGCTTCGACGGAGACACAACGGGCGATCTGAAAACAACGGTTCCAGTGCAGCCAACAACGACAACAGCAGCAGCTACGCATTCAACGCTGCGCATGCAGGCCAACATATCATCTCGACTTCGTGACTCTAGTGACCACCAAGTACTTCACAAGCAAGATTGTGCACACGAATAAGCCTAGCACTACGGTTGGAATAAATACCACAGAAATTATACAAAAACTGTGTTCAACAAAGAAGTGTGTAAATAAAATAAATGGCAGAAATGAGAATGTATCTAGGCTGCGTTTCTACGCGTTGCTAGCAACAGCAAGCGCTACGTACTGGCAACAGATTGCTGCTTGCCGTCATCTCGGCTTTGTCAACGATCTAAACGCCGGGTTTGTCAAGAAGTGACACTTGACTCCAAGCAGATGGTCGGGCAAATCACACGCAGGGAAAATCTGTCAGACTCCCGCTAATAAAAGCCAGCGTGCGATTTCCCGTCTTCATCGGTTTCAACAGCGTCTAGAATCTTTTCTGGACCTTTGCAACCGAGGAAGCCTACAGGCTTTTCTTAGCGGGTGTCTGACATCATCTTTCCGTGAATTCAATAGTCATATTCCATCCAAAACGTCATATACCCGCTAAGAAAAGCCACTTCGGTTTTGATTTCCCTGTCTTCTTTGGTTGAAAATTGGCTCTGCAATTCAGCCAAGGAAGACACGGGATACACAAGGCTTTTCTTAGCAGGTGAGATGGCATTCATCCCTAGGCCCCCGTTCACAAACTTTTCCAGTTTCTAATTTTGCGGATTTGGAAAAATTTCGGCCTTTGTTCCCAAAGGCAGCATAGGAAAAATGAACCGAAATTCACCCAATTCCAAAGAAGTGTAAACTGAAAAAGTCGGTGAACAGGGAATGGAATGTTCCATCGAGGTCTACGGACTCTGCCGACAAAAGTGCGGAGTCGAGAGTGCCGGCATCGAGGTGAACACGGCAGCGTCTATCCAACCAGCAGCTAGGTTCCCGGACCCCTCGACTCACCCGCCGGTCTCCTGGGCCTCGTCCGGCTTGTGCTTCTCCTTGCCGGGCTTCCCGGGCGGCAGGTTGTTGCTCGAGTCTTGTTGTTCCCGTAGCTGCCGTCGCCGCTTCTTGCTCCACAGCTCGTGGCAGTCTTGCCAAGTCGGCAGCTCGGGACATTGCATCCTGCAGGGACAGGGAACGTTAACATCACATCGAAATAAAGGTCATTTCAGTTGATAGGCTCCATGGAGATAGAAGCAGGACTATGAATGAACATAGAAGGTGGTGAATCTAGTGACGCTATGCTGCAATCACACGCCAACAACTCGACTAACCCCGATTATAACGTGGCTCCATGGAGATAGAAACAGGACTATGAATGAACATAGAAGGCGGTGAATCTAGCGACGCTATGCTGCAATCACACGCCAACAACTCGACTAACCCCGATTATAACGTGGCTCCATGGAGATAGAAACAGGACTATGAATGAACATAGAAGCCGGTGAATCTAGTGACGCTATGCTGCAATCACACACCAACAACTCGACTAACCCCGATTATAACGTGGCTCCATGGAGATAGAAACAGGACTATGAATGAACATAGCAGGCGGTGAATCTTGTGACGCAACCCTGCAATCACACGCCAACAACTCGACTAACCCCGACTATGACGTTGGGTACGCTGAATTAACGCACAAATTGAACATTAGTTTCCCGAATTCTATCATCAAGCATGGAGCGTTGGCTGTAAGAAAAGCTTCACGGAATTGTTGGAAAGAAGAATGTAGAAACATGTCAAGTGTGACGGCAACTCACTTGTCGGGCTGCACGTTCTTGAGCCACACGGACTTGAGCGCGTCCTCGGCGGTGATCCGCTTCTCGGGGTCCAACTCCAGCATCTTGTCCAACAGATCGAGCGCCGAGCCGGGCATGAAGACAAACTCCTCGCGAAGCCGCCGCCGGTAGGCCTTCTTCGGCTTCAGCATGTGCCACAGCGGCAGCTTGATCACCGACGGCCACACGGCTGGCGTGGGCGTGCCGCACATCCGAGAGATCATCTCCAGCTGCATCATCTCCACGTTGGCCTGCAACCGCAATCGACAGCGTCGTTACTCGGATCTCGGCAACCGCGAGTCGGAGGTGAAATCCGACGAGACGCGCGCGTAGGGGATGAAAAGTTGGATGTGTAGAGTGAATTTCAACGTCCCAGCGTGCTTGGCTCAAAAGTTGGGGACATCAGGGAAGGAGGCGGTCGTGGCTGGATTTGGATCGATGTCAGGTTTTCTATCTCGGCAACCGCGAGTCGGAGGTTAAATCCGACGAGACGCGCGCGTAGGGGATGAAAAGTTGGGTGTGTAGAGTGAATTTCAGCGTCCCAGAGTGCTTGGCTCAAAAGTTAGGGACATCAGGGAAGGAGGAGGTCGTGGCTGGATTTGGATCGATGTCAGGTTTTCTATCTCGGCAACCGCGAGTCGGAGGTTAAATCCGGCGAGACGCGCGCGTAGGGGATGAAAAGTTGGGTGTGTAGAGTGAATTTCAGCGTCCCAGCGTGCTTGGCTCAAAAGTTAGGGACATCAGGGAAGGAGGAGGTCGTGGCTGGATTTGGATCGATGTCAGGTTTCCTATCTCGGCGAGCGCGAGTCCTACAGGGCTGAAACTCGGCACGGGGGTAAAGGACGCCCGGGGAAGACTTTTCTGACAAGGAAATTTGAATAGAAGAATAATTGTAGGATTTAGATAGAGTTTTCCAGCTGATAAGATCATCTAGACTTCAAGAAACAAGGTTTGCGCAAAGCTAGTCTTGTCAGCGGCCCTTGCAAGGTGTTGAATCACGGCCAGCGTTCTGTGACGGCCGTTGCCGCGTCGAAGCGAAGGCTTTGTGGACTTGGTTACCTGGAAGACGGGTTTCTTCCAGAAGAGCTCGCCCAGGATGCAGCCGCAGCTCCAGACGTCGATTGCCGGCCCGTATCGCTCCTCCCCCAGCAGCAGCTCCGGAGGGCGGTACCACAGCGTGATCACCTTGTTGGTGTACGGCCGTTGTCGGTCCTCCGCGTTGTACAGACGCGCCAGCCCAAAGTCTGCCAGCTTCACCTGGACACACACAAGTGTTAGCTATTGCTATCTGTTGCCCTCCATTTCAATGAACACCGCCAATTTGACTGTCAATTTTGGACCGTGCGAAGATGCCAACCCGTCGTGTTTTTGTTTTTGTAAAACAGTTGAGTTTGCAACGTTGTTACAGAGACAACACCGGACTCGGAGAACTTTCCGCGATTGTACCGATTACCAAGTTTGCCTTTTCTTGTTCACACATCTTGTTTGACTGGATGGCCCGACAAAAGACAGAAGATTGAATTCGGTGCCGGCATGTTCACGTTGATACATTTCAGTCACAAGATCGGACTAAATTGATGGATAAATGTATTGACTGGGGCGTGCTTGCGTCCAATGCAATCTTCTGTCTGTTTTGCTGTCAGAAACCTCTGTCTCTGTAAGCATTGCCTTTCTCAGCAAACCCTGCTTCAATGACTGTCACTCCATCATTGCAAATGTGCCCACAAGAAAACACCTCGCAATTGGGTTTAGTACTAGTCTTACAAAATACTTGTAACCTCAAGAAGTTTCCCGTTGCTTATTAGCTAAAAAGAGCTTTTGTATTGTACGCTTCGTGGACCGTTGGAACTTTGAATCGTAGAAACCTAGAGTTGTAGGGTTGAATAGTTGTAGAAACGCACCTCTCCCTTGTTGTTCATGAGGATGTTGCTACATTTGATGTCTCGATGCAGGAAGTTCTTGCGATGGCAGTAGCTCAGCCCGTCCAGCAGCTGTCTCATGATGGAAGCGTTGTTCGCCTCGTTGAAGTCCACCATCCCGGACTCCAGCAGCCCCATCAGATCGTGGTCCATGTACTCAAAGACCAAGTAGAACGAGCCCTTGTCCTGGAAGTAACGTCACGTCATTCGCACGACTCCCTCAAACCATTCCATTCAAGCAACGTGACGCGGTCAGACACCCGCTAAGAAAAGCCAGTTGGCTTGTGATTTCCCTGTCTTCCTTGGTTGAATAAGCAGAGTCAATACACCGATTCCATTCAAGCAACGTGACGCGGTCAGACACCCGCTGAGAAAAGCCAGTTGGCTTGTGATTTCCCTGTCTTCCATGGTTGAATAAGCAGAGTCAATACACCGATTCCATTCAAGCAACGTGACGCGGTCAGACACCCGCTAAGAAAAGCCAGTTGGCTTGTGATTTCCCTGTCTTCCTTGGTTGAATAAGCAGAGTCAATACACCGATTCCATTCAAGCAACGTGACGCGGTCAGACACCCGCTAAGAAAAGCCAGTTGGCTTGTGATTTCCCTGTCTTCCTTGGTTGAATAAGCAGAGTCAATACACCGATTCCATTCAAGCAACGTGACGCGGTCAGACACCTGCTAAGAAAAGCCAGTTGGCTTGTGATTTCCCTGTCTTCCATGGTTGAATAAGCAGAGTCAATACACCGATTCCATTGAAGCAACGTGACGCGGTCAGACACCCGCTAAGAAAAGCCAGTTGGCTTGTGATTTCCCTGTCTTCCTTGGTTGAATAAGCAGAGTCAATACACCGATTCCATTCAAGCAACGTGACGCGGCCAGACACCCGCTAAGAAAAGCCAGTTGGCTTGTGATTTCCCTGTCTTCCATGGTTGAATAAGCAGAGTCAATACACCGATTCCATTGAAGCAACGTGACGCGGTCAGACACCCGCTAAGAAAAGCCAGTTGGCTTGTGATTTCCCTGTCTTCCTTGGTTGAATAAGCAGAGTCAATACACCGATTCCATTCAAGCAACGTGACGCGGCCAGACACCCGCTAAGAAAAGCCAGTTGGCTTGTGATTTCCCTGTCTTCCTTGGTTGAATAAGCAGAGTCAATACACCGATTCCATTCAAGCAACGTGACGCGGTTAGACACCCGCTAAGAAAAGCCAGTTGGCTTGTGATTTCCCTGTCTTCCTTGGTTGAATAAGCAGAGTCAATACACCGATTCCATTCAAGCAACGTGACGCGGTCAGACACCCGCTAAGAAAAGCCAGTTGGCTTGTGATTTCCCTGTCTTCCTTGGTTGAATAAGCAGAGTCAATACACCGATTCCATTCAAGCAACGTGACGCGGTTAGACACCCGCTAAGAAAAGCCAGTTGCCACGTGATTTCCCTGTCTTCCTTGGTTGAATAAGCAGAGTCAATACACCGATTCCATTCAAGCAACGTGACGCGGTCAGACACCCGCTAAGAAAAGCCAGTTGGCTTGTGATTTCCCTGTCTTCCTTGGTTAAATAAGCAGAGTCAATACACCGATTCCATTCAAGCAACGTGGCACGGTCAGACACTGTCTTGGTGTTAATGGACAACAAAGTCCAACGTTTTTTCAACGTTTCGTCAAAGTTTTATCCACGTTTTGTCCACATTTTGTCTACGTTTAAGGAATGTACGGCACCTTTCTGAAGTCCATGGCGTCCTGCTTGTCGGTGACAATCTCGCGCAGGTTCACAATGTTCTTGTGGTTGAGCTGGCGCAGGATCTTGATCTCGCGCACCGCCGTTATCGGGAAGCCTTCCTTCTCGTTCTCCAGCCGCACCTTCTTCAACGCAACCAGCTCTGCAAACGCAGCGCTCGGTTAGAATCACGTCAGCCTAGGTTTTCCTGTCCACTCTAAAGGGGTTGGGTGGGCTGTTGACTAACTTTTAAACTCTAACATGGCGTCCTTAAATAGTCTCAACTGTCAATTGAATGATAAACAGTCAATAGACCTAATCCACTCAGAGAAAAATGACGTCAGATACCCACTGGACGTACTACCAGTTAGGAAAAATAAATAAATAATCTCTGCTAAATAACAAAGGAAGACAGGGAAATCCGAACCCAAATTGCTCTACCTGGCTTTAGCGAGTGGGTATCATGACGTCACTTTGATAGAATTTTAAGTGAATGGAATAGGTGTAATATTAAACGAGATAAAACAAATATCTTGATTAATTATTTTCGCAAGGTATTTTCTTGTGTAGCTGTCCAAGATCTGGGATTGGTTCTCATCAGGCAAATACAAGAACTCAGGCGAGCTTAATCTTCGTTAAACGAGTTTGCGTTGTGTATTGCCGATGCATTCAAAGACTCGGCTCTGGATGGCGTTGTAGGGATGCTCTTCTTGTGAAGGTAGCAACAAGTAGAGGTTAGGTTAGGGCCGGTCGTTGGCTCGACGCCAGTCATGCCGTACCGAAGAACGTACCGATGACAGGCGGAGAATCCGTGCCCGCGGCCCCCGCTGCAAGCATACCAGACGCAGAGCGTTAGCAAACAATTGTTAGCAACTAATAGTTGATGGGTTAGCTGAGCAGGAAAAATGTGTGTCCGAACCGGGATATGAACCCGGGACTTTCCGCTTGCCGGGCGGTTGCTCTGACCACTGAGCTATCCGGCCACACAAGATTCCTGCCTTCGCTGGGTGAGGAAAGGGCTCTCTCGGGAGAGAAGGGGAAGAAGCGACTCGTAACGCTACGAGTTCTACACAGGCAATGCGTGCAAGTGTATTCGACTTCCCCGTCACAGAGATGGCTCTGACTGTGCACCCAGCCTCATTCTCGGAAGAGAAGGAATAGAAGGAACTAATAGTTAGAAACAAACAGCTAGCAACAGATAGTTAGCAACCAATAGCAACCAACCCCTTGTCTGGACAAAATCAGAAAACCCATGATACCCTGCAAAGCAGCACTGCATTGTTTAAACAGTCGACCGTCAACGTACCTGCGGTGGAATGTCGCGTGTCCTTGGCCTTGTACACCTGGCCGTAGGTGCCCTCGCCGATCTGAGCCAGCACCTGGAAGACGTCGACGCAGCGCTCTCCCCAGTCCTTGCCGCCCGTCGCCGACATCGGCGCCGAGCTCGACTTGCTGCCGCGGCGCTTGTTGACGATGCTCGGCCGCTTCAGCCGCGGCTTGCGCGCCTCGTCCCCGGCGGCTCCCGGTCCACCGGTCGCCGTCCACCCAGAGTCCACCGGCACCGCGATGGGGAAGCTCGCTGCACGGAAACGACAGTCAGACACCCACGCAGTCAGACACTTGACAAAACCTACACTCTTCTACCTCTACTATACACGCCACTCACTTTATGGGGGGTAGCACCAGGTTCACCCTGAGCTCGCTCCTAGGCTTGGCTAGGCCAGTAGACGGGAGTCATACCACAGTATCATCATCGAAACGTGGCTCTATAATCTACAAATAGTTTCCATTTCAGAATTCCTTATCAGCATCGTGTAAGTCGTGCGTCCTTTGCCCGCGTGCCGAGTTTCAGCCCGGTCGGACTCGCGGTTGCCGAGATAGAAAACCTGACATCAAGCAAAATCCAGCCATGACTGCCTCCTTCCCTGATGTCCCCAACTTTTGAGCCAAGCACGCTGGGACGCTGAAATTCACTCTACACACCCAACTTTTCATCCCCTACACGCGCGTCTCGTCGGATTTCACCTCCGACCCGCGGTTGCCGAGATAGAAAACCTGACATCGACCCAAATCCAGCCACGACTGCCTTAAACCCTGATGTCCTTAACTTTTGAGCCAAGCACGCTGGGACGCTGAAATTCACTCTACACACCCAACTTTTCATCCCCTACACGCGCGTCTCGTTGGATTTCACCTCCGACTCGCAGTTGCCGAGATAGAAAACCTGACATCGACCCAAATCCAGCTACGACCGCCTCCTTCCCTGATGTCCCCAACTTTTGAGCCAAGCACGCTGGGACGCTGAAATTCACTCTACGCACCCAACTTTTCATCCCCTACACGCGCGTCTCGTCGGATTTCACCTCCGACTCGCGGTCGCCTAGATAGAAAACCTGACATCGACCCAAAGCCAGCCACGACCGCCTCCTTCCCTGATGTCCCTAACTTTTGAGCCAAGCACGCTGGGACGCTGAAATTCACTCTACACACCCAACTTTTCATCCCCTACACGCGCGTCTCGTCGGATTTCACCTCCGATTCGCGGTTGCCGAGATAAATATTAATAAAGTGACGACAAAGGTCTCACCAGGAGGCATGGGCAGGTCTTTGATGCTCTTCTTGCCGGTCTTGACGGGCTCCGGGCTGGGACTCATGCTGGGCGAGTCGATGGACTCGAGGTCGCACGACCGGATGCCCGGCGGCAGCGGCAGCTTCGTCAGGCTGCGGGACACGCGCGGCCCGTTCTTGTCGGCCGCAGCCGCCCTGGAACAGACGCCGACGTCAGCAACACGACATAACCACGCTCTCGGTAACATCGACGGGGGCTTCGTTTGCCGCCGATGCTCGATCTCAAGCGTTGACCGGCAGTTGACGGATAAAAGAGTATCGGTTTGGCAACGTTGGAATGACCGTTTCTCGTTAGACAGGTGCCACAGTTGTCAAAACAGTGCGTCGTTAAACACCAATAATCATAGTAAAACCCAACTTAACAAGCTTCTCAGCTTGTTGATGTTAGCAACAAGACAGAACCGCACTCTCAAACAAATTTTGGCAAAGGCTTTCTTCCTAGACTGCTGACAGCAGCAGCAGCAGCCGCAGCAGCAGCAGCAGCAGCAGCAGCAGCAGCACCAGCAGCAGCAGCAACAGCAGCAGCAGCAGCAGCACCAGCAGCAGCAGCAGCAGCAGCAGCAGCAGCAGCAGCAGCAGCAGCACCAGCAGCAGCAGCAGCAGCAGCAGCAGCAGCAGCAGCAGCAGCAGCAGCAGCAGCCGCAGCAGCAGCAGCAGCAGCAGCAGCAGCAGCACCAGCAGCAGCAGCAACAGCAGCAGCAGCAGCAGCACCAGCAGCAGCAGCAGCAGCAGCAGCAGCAGCAGCACCAGCAGCAGCACCAGCAGCAGCAGCAGCAGCAGCAGCTGCAGCAGCAGCAGCAGCAGCAGCAGCAGCAGCAGCAACAGCAGCAGCAGCAGCAGCAGCAGCAGCAGCAGCAGCAGCAGCAGCAGCAGCACCAGCAACAATCTCTCAGCAAGTGAGCGACATGCCGACTTCTTTGCGACACAACTCACGGCTTGTTGGACGCGACGGCGGTTCCGCGAGCCCGGTTCTCCGGCCGCGCGCTGCGAACCGGTTCCCGGTCCGGTTCCGGGTGGACGGGAACCGGTTCCGCGTCCGGGACAAACGGGATGTTGGGCGCGGGCGCAGGGGGGAGGGGCACCTCCGCCTGGAACAACACAACCAGTCAGAACAATATTTGGATTTTGATCTGATCTCACAGGCATGGATACTCTGTCCCTAATGACAGAGAAGAGCCACGAGCGGTCGTGAGGTAATGAGAGTCGAGACGTACGATCGGATCCTGCACGAACAGGATGTTGTTGGTGCCGGCGACGACGGCCACGGCTTCGCTCGGAGCCCCGCCCACCTCGCCGAACATGGGAGGCGGGGCCAGCGGCGCGTAGGGTGCCGAGTCTGCAGGGGGCGGGGCGTCCAGCGTAATCACCTCGGGCTCCTTGCTCTCTGCCGGCCGAGCGGGGAAAACAATCGCAAATTAGCGCAAATTAGTATCCAGTGAACATCAGTATCGGTAAACAGCAAACAAAATGGGCTCAAGATTCGGAAAAGCAGGCAACGCGAATAAATCGCGACCCACCTTTAGCCCCGTCGGCCGGCACGGGAATGTCCACCACCCCCTCGGCCTCCTTCTTGGCGTTGATCGCCGCCAGCTTCTGCATGGCCAGCTGCCGCGTGTTCTTCTCCTTGAGCAGCTCGGCGAACAGACTGGTCTGCGCCATCTTCTCCATCCCGCGTAGCTCCTTGGCGGCGGCCAGGCCGGGGCTGCTTCGACCGCCGCCCCCGCCGCCGCCGCGCTGGCTCGGGGGCGGCGTGCGCGGCTTGGCCGAGCGGGAGGCGGCCGGGGGCGGCGTGCGCGGCCGCTTCTTCGAGTGCCCGCCGCCGCCGCCACCGCCGCCGCCGCCCCCGGTGGAGCCGCGGCTGCCGCGGAAGTGCGGGGAGCGCGAGCGAGACCGAGACCGACGGACACTGAGAGGAAAGCGCGGTTAGCGTTGGTGCCGTCGGTCGCTTAGCAACCAGCCGATTGGTCGTCAGAGCCGCTGGATTCCTTCTGCCGGTCATGGAAACGTTCCGCGGGGTGGGAGGGTATTGGTTGTCGTAACTTGAAAGCTCTGTGTGTTGATTCCGGGCTGGGAGTCTTTGCAAATCGTGTGATTGATGTCACGTATGTGTGTTGTCGACAGGTGCTGAAGCTAACCTGCTCATACTGCATGTCGGTGAGTACAATGATTCCCTTACGTTGATCTTACGTGTTCAGGGAACCCCATTGAGGCCGTGGGGCGATTTTGAAAAATGTTCGTTGTACTTTCATGTACTAGGGAACTAGTAAGCACGGATCTTTGAATATCAAGAAAACAGAGGAAACAAAGAGAGCTCCGGTCGTAGTCTAACCCCAATAGACTTATGAGTTTAGTGACTTCATTCATGCCTTCATGACGTCACTTTGATAGAATTGTGATTGAATGGAATAGGTGTATAACTCGAAAGATGTCAAAACGTCAAAAAAGTAACTAAATTTGTAAATAGAAAACAAAACAAATAGAGTTCCGACCATCAAGTCTTACCTCAATCGTATTCCAACAAAAACGGTAGGTAAAAGTTTACAAGAACTTAGAAGGATTTGCTTTGAGAGTTAGTAACTATAAAGAAAGAAGAATGTCAAATAGAAGGAGCATCACGATGAAAGCATCCGTTACACAGAATCGCGTCCCATCGTCGGCTCACCTCTGCCTGAAGGTCGCCGACGGCGGCGGCGACCGCGACCGCGAGTGCATGGCGCGCTTGTGCCCCCGCTCCTTGGCGGACCGCCGGTGCGCCTTGCCCCGCGCCTCGCCCGGCCCCGACCCCTTGCCCTCCGAGGGCGGCGGCAGCGGCGGTGGCTCCGCCCCCCCGGCCTTGCGCTTCTTGCGCCGCGGACTGGCGCTGCGCCGGCTGAAACGCAAGCTGGACACTCGTCACGACCACTCGCTCCTCGATTACTTGCTGCCGGCTCCGCCGGCTCCTGCTCCGACTGCCTTAACCCGAGAGCCAGGCCCGCTGCGACGCTGAAATTCACTCTACACACCCAACTTTTCATCACCTACACGCGCGTCTCGTCGGATTTCACCTCTGACTCGTGGTTGCCGAGATAGAAAACCTGACATCGACCCAAATCCAGCCACGACCGCCTTCTTCCCTGATGTCCCCAACTTTTGAGCCAAGCACGCTGGGACGCTGAAATTCACTCTACACACCCAACTTTTCATCCCCTACACGCGCGTCTCGTCGGATTTCACCTCCGACTCGCGGCTGCCGAGATAGAAAACCTGACATCTACCCAAATCCAGCCACGACCGCCTCCTTCCCTGATGTCCCCAACTTTTGAGCCAAGCACGCTGGGACGCTGAAATTCACTCTACACACCCAACTTTTCATCCCCTACACGCGCGTCTCGTCGGATTTCACCTCTGACTCGTGGTTGCCGAGATAGAAAACCTGACATCGACCCAAATCCAGCCACGACCGCCTTCTTCCCTGATGTCCCCAACTTTTGAGCCAAGCACGCTGGGACGCTGAAATTCACTCTACACACCCAACTTTTCATCCCCTACACGCGCGTCTCGTCGGATTTCACCTCCAACTCGCGGTTGCCGAGATAGAAAACCTGACATCGACCCAAATCCAGCCACGACCGCCTGCTTCCCTGATGTCCCCAACTTTTGAGTCAAGCACGCTGGGACGCTGAAATTCACTCTACACACCCAACTTTTCATCCCCTACACGCGCGTCTCGTCGGATTTCACCTCCGACTCGCGGTTGCCGAGATAGAAAACCTGACATCGACCCAAATCCAGCCACGACCGCCTTCTTCCCTGATTTCCCCAACTTTTGAGCCAAGCGCGCTGGGACGCTGAAATTCACTCTACACACCCAACTTTTCATCCCCTACACGCGCGTCTCGTCGGATTTCACCTCCGACTCGCGGTCGCCGAGATATCGACCGAATCCAGCCAAGTAACAGTGTTCCCGAGCTCCCGGCAAGGTGACGTTGCGGTTAGGTGTGTTACCTGGTGCGCAGCATCTGCATCGGAGACTGGGTGCGGTGGGAGGGCGGAGGTGGCGACCGCGCGGGCGAACGCCAGCCGCGGTGGTCGTCGTAGCGGCCTGACGGGCGGCTCGGGGACGAGGAGTGGTATCTGCGACATCAGAGAAAGAGTGTGCTGTGATGTGATATAAATGAAGCCTCGAGCCGTTCAATCCTCGGGAAATAGTAGGAATTTGTCAAATTTTGTTCCGTCAAATAGAACGCGAATCCAATGAGGGTGTATTTGACAACTAGTCCCAGCTGGGATTCAAGTCCGAGTTGAGTTGAGTGCCGAACCAATCAGACGGAAGGAGAAGCTCAATTGTCTTCCAGGATTATTTGATTGACTCAGGACTATTGTGAGATGTGCACTTGGTAAAACTTGACCCTGGCACTTACCTGTTGCTTGTAGGTGAGCTTGACAGCCGTATAACCCTCGACAACCTGCAAATACAACGACACACTTTAGAACTTCAGGACGAAATGCAGTATTATATACTGTTCACTAACAATAAGGTAACATACGAAATAAAAAAACAATTTACAGCAAACGGGCAAGTCTTGATGAGGGGCTGTACATGGGTTGTAAAACCACAGATCACAAACATTAAAAATTAAGTAACATATAGTGGAATAAGAAATTTGGACAGAGTGTCCTGCATCCTACAGCCTGGTGAGATGTTTGCTGGCAGAGTTTCCTGCATCCTACAGCCTGGTGAGATGTTTGCTGGCAGAGTGTCCTGCATCCTACAGCCTGGTGAGATGTTTGCTGGAAGAGTGTCCTGCATCCTACAGCCTGGTGAGATGTTTGCTGGCAGTGTGTCCTGCACCCTACAGCCTGGTGAGATATTTGCTGGCAAAGTGTCCTGCATCCTACAGCCTGGTGAGATGTTTGCTGGCAGTGTCCTGCATCCTACAGCCTGGTGAGGTGTTTGCTGGCAGAGTTTCCTGCATCCTACAGCCTGGTGAGATGTTTGCTGGCAGAGTTTCCTGCATCCTACAGCCTGGTGAGATGTTTGCTGGCAGAGTGTCCTGCACCCTACAGCCTGGTGAGATATTTGCTGGCAAAGTGTCCTGCATCCTACAGCCTGGTGAGATGTTTGCTGGCAGAGTGTCCTGCATTCTACAGCCTGGTGAGATATTTTCTGGCAGAGTCTCCTGCATCCTACAGCCTGGTGAGATGTTTGCTGGCAGAGTGTCCTGCATCCTACAGCCTGGTGAGATGTTTGCTGGCAGAGTTTCCTGCATCCTACAGCCTGGTGAGATATTTGCTGGCAGAGTTTCCTACATCCTACAGCCTGGTGAGATGTTTGCTGGCAGAGTGTCCTGCATCCTACAGCCTGGTGAGATGTTTGCTGGCAGAGTGTCCTGCATTCTACAGCCTAGTGAGATGTTAGCTGGCAGAGTGTCCTGCATCCTACAGCCTGGTGAGATGTTTGCTGGCAGAGTTTCCTGCATCCTACAGCCTGGTGAGATGTTTGCTGGCAGAGTGTCCTGCATCCTACAGCCTGGTGAGATGTTTGCTGACAGAGTGTCCTGCATCCTACAGCCTGGTGAGATGTTTGCTGGCAGAGTTTCCTGCATCCTACAGCCTGGTGAGATGTTTGCTGGCAGAGTGTCCTGCATCCTACAGCCTGGTGAGATGTTTGCTGACAGAGTGTCCTGCATCCTACAGCCTGGTGAGATCTTTGCTGGCAGAGTGTCCTGCACCCTACAGCCTGGTGAGATATTTGCTGGCAAAGTGTCCTGCATCCTACAGCCTGGTGAGATGTTTGCTGGCAGAGTGTCCTGCATTCTACAGCCTAGTGAGATGTTAGCTGGCAGAGTGTCCTGCATCCTACAGCCTGGTGAGATGTTTGCTGGCAGAGTTTCCTGCATCCTACAGCCTGGTGAGATGTTTGCTGGCAGAGTGTCCTGCATCCTACAGCCTGGTGAGATGTTTGCTGACAGAGTGTCCTGCATCCTACAGCCTGGTGAGATGTTTGCTGGCAGAGTTTCCTGCATCCTACAGCCTGGTGAGATGTTTGCTGGCAATGTTTCCTGCATCCTACAGCCTGGTGAGATGTTTGCTGGCAGAGTTCCCTGCATCCTACAGCAGCGGGGTGAGATGTTGGTGATGTAACACACCTGTTGGGAGGCGGTGAGCTGGAGAGTCGAACGACGCGACGCCCGGGACTGCTCCTTCGCTGGACCGGGCTGGCCGGGCTGACGGACCGCCGCTCAGGCTCCGCCCCCCGCCGCTCAGACTCCGCCCCCCGCCGCTCAGGCTCCGCCCCCCTCCGTTCGTACGCCTTCGGGGGCAGCGGAGGCGTGTGCGGGGACTCCTGAAACAGACCGCAGTTCGTTACGCCGGCCGCGAAACCTTCAATCGCGCTCCCAGCTCAAAAGATTCTCCCGCTTCCTTTGCCTTTTAGCGTTGTACAAGTCACACGGCGCGACGGATTTTGGTGAAACCTTCAGGATACCTTTGTTTTCTTTGATCTTTGACCCCCTAGGATTTTCGGCACATTGAGTTGACAACTTTTACCAAAAATTAGTTTTCTACAAAAATTATTTGTTGCGTCAAATCACATTTACCACTCTAGAGGTCAATCTATTCAATAAAACTTCACTAAACTTTCTAGACATGTTGAACCTTGTAACATAGAGACCGTGTACACAATTCATTGATGTGTGCAAAGTGACTTTTTCGTAAATGACACTTTTTCACCGTCTTTTTTTATGTTTTTCAGTGTCTGCTCGGTTTCTACGGATGAGTGTTCTAAGAAAGGCGCCGAAATCCTATCTTAATCTCGTCAACGCCGTCTCACCCTGGGGCTGTCCCGACGCGACCCCGTCGAGATGGGAGGAGTCAGGGGCGGCGGCGACGACGACGGCTCCGCCTCCGACTCCGCCCCCTTCTTGGCGTCCTCCACCTCCCAGGGCTCGGGGACACGGCGCGAAGGGGCTGGTTCCTCCTCCTGCAGCAGCCGGCCAATCAAATACAGCCAAATGTGAGTCATGTCTTAAATCAAGGCATCTTAAAGCTTGGCAACTTAAAGCTTGGCAACTTAAAGCTTGGCAACTTAAAGCTTGGCAACTTAAAGCTTGGCAACTTAAAGCTTGGCAACTTAAAGCTTGGCAACTTAAAGCTTGGCAACTTAAAGCTTGGCAACTTAAAGCTTGGCAACTTAAAGCTTGGCAACTTAAAGCTTGGCAACTTAAAGCTTGGCAACTTAAAGCTTGGCAACTTAAAGCTTGGCAACTTAAAGCTTGGCAACTTAAAGCTTGGCAACTTAAAGCTTGGCAACTTAAAGCTTGGCAACTTAAAGCTTGGCAACTTAAAGCTTGGCAACTTAAAGCTTGGCAACTTAAAGATTGGCAACTTAAAGCTTGGCAACTTAAAGCTTGGCAACTTAAAGCTTGGCAACTTAAAGCTTGGCAACTTAAAGCTTGGCAACTTAAAGCTTGGCAACTTAAAGCTTGGCAACTTACAGCTTGGCAACTTACAGCTTGGCAACTTAAAGCTTGGCAACTTAAAGCTTGGCAACTTAAAGCTTGGCAACTTAAAGCTGGGCAACTTAAAGCTTGGCAACTTAAAGCTTGGCAACTTAAAGCTTGGCAACTTACAGCTTGGCAACTTAAAGCTTGGCAACTTAAAGCTTGGCAACTTAAAGCTTGGCAACTTAAAGCTTGGCAACTTAAAGCTTGGCAACTTAAAGCTTGGCAACTTAAAGCTTGGCAACTTAAAGCTTGGCAACTTAAAGCTTGGCAACTTAAAGCTTGGCAACTTAAAGCTTGGCAACTTAAAGCTTGGCAACTTAGAGCTTGGCAACTTAAAGCTTGGCAACTTAAAGCTTGGCAACTTAAAGCTTGGCAACTTAAAGCTTGGCAACTTAGAGCTTGGCAACTTAAAGCTTGGCAACTTAAAGCTTGGCAACTTAGAGCTTGGCAACTTAAAGCTTGGCAACTTAAAGCTTGGCAACTTAAAGCTTGGCAACTTAAAGCTTGGCAACTTAAAGCTTGGCAACTTAAAGCTTGGCAACTTAAAGCTTGGCAACTTAGAGCTTGGCAACTTAAAGCTTGGCAACTTAAAGCTTGGCAACTTAAAGCTTGGCAACTTAAAGCTTGGCAACTTAAAGCTTGGCAACTTAAAGCTTGGCAACTTAGAGCTTGGCAACTTAAAGCTTGGCAACTTAAAGCTTGGCAACTTAAAGCTTGGCAACTTAAAGCTTGGCAACTTAAAGCTTGGCAACTTAGAGCTTGGCAACTTAAAGCTTGGCAACTTAAAGCTTGGCAACTTAGAGCTTGGCAACTTAAAGCTTGGCAACTTAAAGCTTGGCAACTTAAAGCTTGGCAACTTAAAGCTTGGCAACTTAAAGCTTGGCAACTTAAAGCTTGGCAACTTAAAGCAACACCAACCTGCAAGTCGTCCTCATCGGGGTCGGAGGTCATGAAGCTGAGCTTCGTCACGCGCGGAGCTTTGTTCGCCGACGGCGGCGGCTGGTCCGGACTGTCGCTGCGCGAACGGTGCTTCCTGCGCTTCTTGCGCGACGGGCTGCGCTTGGCCTTCTTCTCGCGCTTGTGCCGCTTCTCCTTGCGGTAGTGGCGCTCCTTCTTCGAGCCCGGCCCCGTCGAAGACGTTGTAGAAGCCGCCGTCGTCGGGGGCAACGCGGGGGACGGGCTGCGACGGGGCTCCACGCTCTCGTAGCCGCTGGAAAGTGCGGTTACGGCCGGACCTCAGTTCCTGCGTTCACAACTCTTTTGCTACGTCTTTTACGCCCGGCCAATTCTCAGTGCGGCACTGAAATCCGATTCCACCTCTCCGTCCAGTTTGGCTCATGGAGCAGATGAAGCAAACCTCTATTTACAAGCCAGTGAATTACATGAGCTCGTGGATCATTTGTCTGGCTTGCCGATTAAATAAGACCGATGGTAAGATTGTATCTTATGCTCAGAATCTGATAAAACAAAGTGTAACATTACGCCTACCAAACTTCTACCCTAGTGACATCATGATACCCACTCGCTAAAGCCAGGTAGAGCAGTTCAGGTTGTGATTTCCCTATCTTCCTTTGTTATTTAGCAGAGCTAATTAATATTGTTCTTCCAAACTGGTTGTACGTCCAGTGGGTATCTAACATCATTTTTCTTTGAGTGGAATACGTCTATTGTAAATGTCCAACCTGTTAGAAATGTTTCGATGAGAGCAAATAGCAAATAATGGCCTGCACAAACCTGATTCAACCAAACGGTTTGGCAGCGTTGGAAACACCGGTTCTCGTGAGATCACCGAAGTTAAGCAACATTGCACTGAGTAAGCTGTTAGATGGGTGCACATCATGCACATGATCAGTGGCTGTTGTTTATGTTTTCCCTGTAAGCTTTCAATTGTGACCCTTTGCTTGAATCGTATAAGGAGCTTGATGGTAACGTCTTGACCAAGTCCTACATTTCCAACAAGATCTACATTTCGACCAAGTCCTGCCTACATTTCAAGGAGAGCTTACCGTTTCCGCTGCCTCCGCTGGTTCCCGCCGCCGCCCGCCCCCACGGAGGCGGAGCCGCTGCGCCGGGCCTTCGAGTCCGACGCCGCGGGGGGCGGACCTTGAGCCGGGGGCGGGGCCTGTGGCGAGGGGGAGGCGGCGGGGGAGGGGGACGAGACGGGCGACGCGCCCCCCACCCCCGCCCCCGCCCCCGGCCGGGTCGAGGGGGCGGAGCTTCGGAACGGCTTGGGGTCGGCGTCGCGGGCGGAAGACACCGGGCTCACCTGTTGGGCAAACGTCGCGCGGGATTCGTCAGCAGGACGTTGGGCTCGGCAAATCGCCGGCAAGCAAAGCGTTCAAGGCGTTCAAGGTGTAGGGACCCACTTCTCCGGGGGCAAGAAACATCCGAGTCCGTCGAAAATAAATTAACAGGATCACACTGCTGCAACGGTTGGAAGGTATAAGTCGTTGCAAAGAGGCGTAACAAAGGCCTAGTACTAGTGTGAATTTAATCCAAAATGCAAATACTCATTGCATGTACGGTAAACAATGATTAATAGTAACAAAATATCAATTCCAAAATTTACATCCGTGCCGGGATTCGAATCCTGGTCTTTGCCTGTCCAGGGCACCGCAATTATCCGTTATGCTACACGGACAACCACCTGTGGAATTGATATTAAGTTTATTTGAGTTGTTGGGCTCCATGGGGATAGAAACAGGACTGTGAATGAACATAGAAGTACGTGAATCTAGTGACGCTATGCTGCAATCACACGCCAACAACTCGACTAACCCCGATTATAACGTGGCTCCATGGAGATAGAAACAGGACTATGAATGAACATAGAAGGTGGTGAATCTAGTGACGCTATTCTGCAATCACACACCAACAACTCGACTAACCCCGATTATAACGTGGCTACATGGAGATAGAAACAGGACTGTGAATGAACATAGAAGGTGGTGAATCTAGTGACGCTACGCTGCAATCACACACCAACAACTCGACTAACCCTGATTATAACGTGGCTCCATGGAGATAGAAACAGGACTGTGAATGAACATAGAAGGTGGTGAATCTAGTGACGCTATGATGCAATCACACGCCAACAACTCGACTAACCCCGATTATAACGTGGCTCCATGGAGATAGAAACAGAACTATGAATGAACATAGAAGGTGGTGAATCTAGTGACGCTATGATGCAATCACACGCCAACAACTCGACTAACCCCGATTATAACGTGGCTCCATGGAGATAGAAACAGGACTGTGAATGAACATAGAAGGTGGTGAATCTAGTGACGCTACGCTGCAATCACACACCAACAACTCGACTAACCCCGATTATAACGTGGCTCCATGGAGATAGAAACAGAACTATGAATGAACATAGAAGGTGGTGAATCTAGTGACGCTATGATGCAATCACACGCCAACAACTCGACTAACCCCGATTATAACGTGGCTCCATGGAGATAGAAACAGAACTATGAATGAACATAGAAGGTGGTGAGTCTAGTGACGCTATGCTGCAATCACACACCAACAACTCGACTAACCCCGATTATAACGTGGCTCCATGGAGATAGAAACAGAACTATGAATGAACATAGAAGGTGGTGAATCTAGTGACGCTATGCTGCAATCACACACCAACAACTCGACTAACCCCGATTATAACGTGGCTCCACGGAGATAGAAACAGAACTATGAATGAATGTAGAAGGTGGTGAGTCTAGTGACGCTATGCTGCAATCACACGCCAACAACTCGACTAACCCCGATTCCGACGTGGCTCCATGGAGATAGAAACAGGACTATGAATGAACATAGAAGTACTGAATCTAGTGACGCTATGCTGCAATCACACACCAACAACTCGACTAACCCCGATTATAACGTGGCTCCATGGAGATAGAAACAAGACTATGAATGAACATAGAAGGTGTTGAATCTAGTGACGTTATGCTGCAATCACACACCAACAACTCGACTAACCCCGATTATAACGTGGCTCCACGGAGATAGAAACAGGACTATGAATGAACATAGAAGACGCTGGATTATGTGGACATTTCGTTACTAATAATCAAGAGGCGTACCTCTCCCTCGCTGAGGCTGAGGCCGTCGCTCTGGATCTCTCCGGCCTCCGGGCCCGACAGGTCCTCAGAGCTGACGTCCGAATACTCGACCAGCGGCTTCAAGGACGTCACCGCCGCGCGCTCCCGCGGAGACTCGCGCTCGCGCTTGCTGCAAGCGTGATTAACGTCAACACATGTCAGCTGCGCTTGTTCGACACTTGCTTCGGCAGACGTGTTCTCTCCCCCGCATTCACCTTGTCTGCACTTGTTTGCCACTGATGCTCAATCTCAAGTGTCAACTGATAGTGGACCTACCTATAAGTTTTGAGCCAAGCTCGCTGGGACGCTGAAATTCACTCTACACACCCAACTTTTCATCCCCTACACGCGCGTCTCGTCGGATTTCACCTCCGACTCGCGGTTGCCGAGATAGAAAACCTGACATCGACCCAAATCCAGCCACGACCGCCTCCTTCCCTGATGTCCCCAACTTTTGAGCCAAGCTCGCTGGGACGCTGAAATTCACTCTACACACCCAACTTTTCATCCCCTACACGCGCGTCTCGTCGGATTTCACCTATGACTCGCGGTTGCCGAGATAACCTGGCATCGTTTTGTCAAAGTCAAGCCAATGGCTTAAAATAAATGTTACAAAATGAGTAATTTAGTGACATGATTCAAACGAATGGGCTACAACGGCCGTGATAGCTGCCAATGCCATCGGTGTGGCTCTGTTACTCACGAGGTGGACTCCCTGCGCTTGGACTTGCGGCTCTCCTTCTTCGACTTGGAGTGTTTCCGCCGACCTTTGGACTCCGCCTCCGACTTTGTCCGCGGCCGTCCGTTGCGAGAAGACTCGCGCTCGCTCGGCATATCACCTGCTGCTCCCCGCGAACAACAAATAGACAATGTTAGCTGCGTTGGGCAAACCACCGCTTGATGCACGATATAACCTGCTGCTCTCCGCAAACAACAGACAACAGGTTACTATAAACTGAGCTTCACTAGGTTGGGTGTACTAATTCAGTATGTGTGTATCATGTTGTAACAATCGTTACGTATCAATAAAGTATTTTTTTTGACAACTTGGGAAAAATTAGGTACACAAAGGTTAGACTAGGTATGTTAAACAATGTTAGACAATGACAATGTAATACAACAATAGATTAATGATGTTCCTAGAACACTCAAGAAGCAAATACCAGCCCAACTGGTGTCAGGTTTGGTACAATCTACTTGTAGTTATATGAATCGGTTATTGTTGGTAAGAAAATTATGAAACCTACCTAGGCCTGAAGGTTTTATTATGAGAAATTAATCTAATTCCATTAAATCCTTAAAATAAACTGGGTAGCTACAAATTAGAAGCTCCATTTACAGGGTGGTTTGTAGATGGGACTTTAGTTGTGCAAAAGCACGGCAGTCTGAACGACCCAATATCGATTACAAGTCAAAGGTCACAATTAAGATTGAACAAATACCCAATCAGTTATTTTTACTAATTATGACCAAAAGCTTAAAGCCAGTGGTAATTAGACTTAGTAATTCCGATGTAACAAACAGTGAATATGGAGCGATTTTGTAACTTCCATCAGATGGCCCCTCGCTCGAATCTCCTCACATTTCTAGGAGCTCGGCCTGACAAAACAATGTCTTGCCTCGCCTGATTGGCGATCATCACTTGGAATCGTTACCATCGGCATCCTCGTTAGTCAATGGACATTTCGATTGAAATCGCACCAACATTAGCTTCACACAGTCTCTATATATTCTTAAATACTTCCTAAGTCTTGTTTTGGTCTTCTATTTCTTAGGATTACCTACAGTGTTTATCTAAATAGCATCTTATTATCTCTGAAATATTGACGTGTTGTCAGCATAGACTGCCGAATTGGAATTTTAACATAACCTATCTCAACTTTTTTGACAGGTGTAATTTGGCGTCAGCTTTGTGCCCCCAAAGCCGATTACTATGTAAATACGATAACACATCCGGGGGAAACATTAAACCGGTAATTATTGATAAAACTGAGCAGTTAATAAAAATAAACAAATTTGCCATTTGGTCAACGCCTTGAAAATGTCAGGCGTCAGCCATCTTAATCCCAAATCTCGCCTTCGGAAAAAGACGGAAATTCACCGTCTTATCCCAACTATCAGCGATCGGAGGGCAACAAAACAACAGAAAATTAAATCTTGTACTCACCCTGTTAAAAGACACTCGCGAATCATCCGCGAAACGCACATTCACTTCACTAATTTCGACGCACTTTTCCCACACCAGTCGCGTCCCCGACGTAGCGCCGACCCGCTTTTCGAGCGTTCCTTTCGCTTCCAGCTGAAGATTATAATGAAACTATAATAGTTTGAGATGTGCTGATGTTTATTTCATTGTCATTGAGCCTCGATGTGGCGTTAATTCATAGGATTAAATGGATTCAGACGATCCAACATCATTGCCGGGAGAGCAGCCGTCGCCATTAGTCGCCGTCGTTAGACATTGTCACGTGACGTCACGAGCGAGCCGAGACCAGCGACGCTGCCAGACGTACGAGCGGTGCAACTGCACGCATTTGCGGATCAGCGAATTGTTACTTGTTGCCTAGCAACACATCTTTGATTTTGATTTTTAATTTGGCCAAAAAGAGAAACTTGAAGCTATTTCTAGTTTTCTGTTGATAGACAACAGCGATATGATATGTCTCCGTGTCAAGAACAGACGCTTTGATCAAGGAAAGGAGAGGAAACAACTCACTAAGGACTTTGGCCCAAGAAATCCTCCAATTTCTCGGGTTGCTGCGTTCTTCAACCGTAGCGAAAGAACTCGTTTCATCCAACAATAGCCTTTGCAAAGTAAAAATTTTCAGGTTAGAGTGATCAAAAAATGTTTTATTATAATTTACAGACGACAAGGTGAGATGTTTTACTTCCAGAGCTTCTTGATGGACATGTTCTTCTCGGAGTCTTTCTGCATGACCTTGGCGACGGCCATCTCAAAGTCTTCCTGGGTGACGTGAACGCGACGTTCCCTCAAAGCGTACATGCCGGCCTCCGTGCAGACGCCCTGTCAAACCACGTCACCGTCAGTCTTTCAGGAAACACAGCTGCTGGACAATGCAGGAAACTCGACAGGAATAGCTTCGTTGAGCTGGCGGCAGAATAGGTCAGCTTGGCTAGGAAAAGGAATACTAGGTTCCATTCAATCAAAACTCTACCTCAGAAAAGCCAGGTAGAGCACTTCGGGGAATTTCTCAACCTGGCTTTAGCGAGTGGGTATCATGACGTCATTTTAATTGAATTTTGATTGAATGTAATGTGCGTATTCTCTGTAAGAAATCAATGTCTGTGTTGTTTTATCTCTAGAAGTGAAACCACTGCTTGTGATGTAACGAAACCTTCAGAGCAGCTCCGTCCAGCCTCCAGCGTTGACCTACCTTGACCTCTGCCCCCGACGCCCCCGGCATCAGCTCGGCAATCTTGCGCAGATTAATCCCGCGCGTCAGGTTCATCTTGCGGGAGTGGATCTTGAGGATGTCGAGACGAGCCTCTTCGTTCGGCGGCGGGAACTCGATCTTCCGGTCGATTCGGCCCGGCCGCAGCAGAGCCTGGTCCAGGATGTCGATGCGGTTGGTGGCCATGATCACCTGGAAACCACAACCACAACATGGCAGTCAACATCTGGAAACCACAACCACAACATAACAGTCAGCACTTGGCAACCACAACTGCAACATGGTAGTCAACAACTGTGAAAACCAAAGCATTGCTTCCATCTGAAGTCATCCTGCAACCTGCTTACGATTATTGGTGTTCAACGACGCACTGTTTTGACAGCTGGCCCTGTGGCGCTGGTCTAACGGCGTCGGTGAATGAAAGGCTAATGATGGACCTAACCTATGGCTAGAAGGGAGGAGGGGAAATCCTGTGCCGGCACGTAGCCTACTCCTGTCGAAAAGCACCGAGGGGACCACCGGCTTTACGTCCCTTCCGAAGGGCAGTACAACTCGAACGACAGGATTCCTCCGCTAATCCGTGCCGTCGAGAGGTTGATAAGCAAGGCGAGTGAAGTTGTCGTACTAACTTCAAACCCTCCGATCTCTCTCCCGAACTGAGCTGATCATGAGCATGATGGTCACCTATCAAACACCAGACTCAGCGTGAAGTTGATTTACTTCGGTGATCTCACGAGAACCGGTGATTCCAACGTTGCCAAACCATTCGGTGCAGCAGCTAACATCTGTGACTAAAAGCCGATTCACAACCAACTTAGCAGTAGCTGTTCCAGCTGCAAGCAGCTACCAGCCGAGACGTACCTTGATGTTCTTGGTGGCTTCAAAGCGTTCCAGCTGCAAGCAGCTACCAGCTGACACGTACCTTGATGTTCTTGGTGGCTTCAAAGCGTTCCAGCTGCAAGCAGCTACCAGCCGAGACGTACCTTGATGTTCTTGGTGGCCTCAAAGCCGTCCAGCTGGTTGAGCAGCTCCAACATCGTGCGCTGAACCTCAGAGTCGCCGCCGCTGCCGGACTCGATCCTGCTCGAGCCGATAGAATCGATCTCGTCCATGAAGATTATGGAAGGCGCGTGCTCCCTGCGAGGAGTTAAAACATTGTTTACTGGAGAACCGCTTGAAAAAAAATATGAAATTTGTACACAGTGGTAACAAGCGTAGCGAGTGAAGCGCTAAGAAAATCTGGAGTGTTTTTCTTCGTGTGTTTGTTTGCCCTCTACGGGCCAAACGCTAAAACGAATTTTGACGAAAATTCTACTAGGTAATCTAAAAACTAATTATGTAATTACGTCATAACTAAGACATCATAACGCGAAATTCAACTCTGTTTTCACAACATTGCCAATGTCGAAATACGTAAAGTTAGTGAATACAAAATAGTGCGGATTTGAATATCTGCGTAATTTGACGAGGTGTCTAATTTCGGTGAATTCGAATTCCACCAAATTGGGAAAAAGCTAGTGAATTGCGGTCCTGGACATATTGCTAGACAAAATGTACGTGCGCAACTGCAACACAGCATCAACCGTTACCGTCAGTTACCTGGCCATGACGAACAGTTCGCGCACCATGCGCGACCCCTCCCCGATGAACTTCTGCACGAGCTCGGAGCCAGAGACGCGGATGAACGTGCACTCGGTGTGGTGCGCCACGGCCCGTGCCAGCAGCGTCTTGCCCGTTCCTGCAACGCACATAACTCCGCTTTAACATTTTATAATAATAATACTTTATTAGTAAAGTATGGAGACATGGACATGTCATTCGAAGTGCTATTATTACTCCCAACGGCAATCCAAGCCAAGATCTGCGTCGGCCTCCCAGCAGCTAACGTCTGGCCTACGAATCGACCCTGCTTACGACGGATATCGGAGAACGTACCGGGAGGGCCATAGAGCAGCACGCCCTTGGGCTGAGCGATGCCCAGCGCGTCGAACAGCTCGGGATGTTTCACAGGCAGCTCGATCACTTCCTTGATCTCCTTGATCTGCTTGTCCAGGCCCCCCACCATCTCGTAGGTGCTGTCGGGCACCTTCTCCACCATCATCAACGAGACCAGTGGGTCAACCTGCAGCACGCAAACGACAGCATTAGCAGGTTACAGCAAACACTAGTAGCAGCACGGACACCGGTTGTTGCTGGCTTTAGGCAAGGCACATAGTAATGCCAACAATCGTAGCAGCGTAGCAACACTAGCAACAGCAGGGACACCGGTGTTTGCTGGCATTAGGCAAGGCACATAGTAATGCCAACAACCGTAGCAACTTAGCAACACTAGCAACAGCAGTGACACTGGTGTTTGCTGGCATCAGGCAAGGCACATTGCAATGCCAACAATTGTAGCAGCATAGCAAATGGGACTCATTTCTGTAAGAAAGGGCATTATTTCCACAGGCTTTACTAATAATCTAACTGTTATTTTTAGAGACTGAATCCTATTTTGGTAGGCCAGAAACGAAGACGCTTTGAAAACTGAATGATGACGCTAGCACTGTCTGGATCAGTAGAGTTTTAAGAAGTTTTATCCATGGTCAGAGTTCCATGCATTGGCTTGGTCACTGAACCAACATCAATCGGCCGGTAATTAAAACTTGAATCAGTGAACTTTTGTCTGGCAAATTGTGAAGCGCAGAAATCAAGGTGTCACCGACCTTGTTGGGAAGGATCTTGTGAAGCGTGTAGCTCTCGTTGCGCAGAGCGACTCGTGCGTTTGGCACGACGTCGTTGATGTCGATGTTCTTGTCAAGATCGACAACGAACTTGCCTTCAGGATGGACCTTCACCAACACCTTCTTCTTGTCCATCGGCTTGACCACTTCACCGACGTACGATCCCTGCTCCTGCAGAAGTTGCAGCTCCTCGCGGAGCATCCGGACTGGAAGCACACAAACGCAATGTTGTTTCTTTTGCATAACCACTTTGTCCATCGTGTTACCATCGTGTAACAAACCTTTGGCGTTGAGCTCATTGCGTTGCGCTTCGAGTCGACGGAGATTCTGACTCTTTTCGGCAACTATAAGTTGGAGTTCTTCGATCTTTGTTATGTAGTATGCCCTGAATCCTTCTCCTTTGTGATCTACTTCCATCGGCTGAAATACGAAGTGAGGTTAGCCCACATTAAAGTTACTTATCAATGAAATTAGACACTATAAACACAGTTTAAAGATGTGAAACTCTTTAAAGTAATTGCTTTTTGGAAAAAGTAATGTTTTTAAATCAAAATAATCGCTATTTTCTTCAATAATTAGGGTTTACTTACCTCAAAATTTGTATGCGTCATTGTGAATGACTTTTGTCTCCGCTTTATTTGTTAAGTGCGTGAAGTGAGTAGCGTCGAGCAGCACTGTGCGCCTATTGGTGCAACCTTCACGCTTTACTACCAACATCTGAAAAAAATTATTAAGACTAGGAATAAAAAAATATTTGAACATTAGCTTTATTGATGATCAGTTAAACAATATACATACATATTATGATTTAATAAAGACACTACTCTAGACATGAATAATGCTGCAATTCGATGAAATTCACATAATCTCAGCCGATTGTGACAATGTTCATCACCCAATGCTTGTAATTCACATACAGCCAGGAAAAGGGTCGACTCGATTCTTCCTGAGAACGAACTGGATCTTCCTGTCCATGTCTTCGTTGTAGATCGCCTTGCACTTTTCGTAATTCACCCGTCTCCTGGTCTGGAAGGGCTTCTCGAAGAAGCGAGTGTGTCGGAATTGGTCGAAGATTCCTTCCCTTCCAAGGATGCGATTGAGAAGGCGACATGCTTCCTCCACGTTCTTGTTTCGAACGAGGACGGTCCTAGCGATGAAAGGCGCGTGTCTGGAAGTCATTTCTCACTTGGCTTTTAAATTCCTTGCTGAATTTCGTTGAGAACCTTTCTTTACAAATCCATGCCCTGCTGGTTCTGTTGTGTTCTGTTGTCACAGCTGATGCCGAGGACCAACCGAACAAAACAAAAATGGCGCGTTCACACATCATTCAAATGAAGTGGGATATCAAGATCAGATCGAAATAATTTTCTTCGATTAGAGCCAACTAAAGGTTATTCTAAAGAAAACGCCTGGAGATATTAATCCCACAAGCAATTTAAAAGTGTTTTGAAAGTTATTTGAGATCCAGCAGAAGTGTTAAGCTCAGGATCGAGTTGTTTTTCATTAAAGTTTGTAAGGTGGGTAGCGATTTTTAACAATGAAAGCTGACTTAGCCAAGAAGATCAAACTTGAAATTTTATAATAGTTTTCCATCATTAATACTATGTTTTGAGGAAATACAAGCACAGAATCGAGTTTCTGATAGATTCAACTACATTTTAATGTAATTTGAACAATATTGGTTCGGATATTCAATTTTTGAAGCTATCTGAATGTTCTTGCATATTATACGGGCATGTAATAGCACATTCTACGAATACTCTTTACAGCAAAATTTAGTTACAAATGAATATAATGTGTAATTTATTCGTTATTTTTTGTGTTTATTCATAAACTTTTAATGAATCGTATGAAAATATCTTTTATCTGTACAAAAGCATCGAAAAAGTGACAAAAAATTTAATTAACTGTGCCGAGTAGTTTGCACCCCGCATAACACAAAAGTCTGTAAAGTTGCATTCCTCAGGAATTTCAACTTGAACTCGGGGCTGAAAAAAAAGTTTTAATTTTTGTATGTTGGCTAAAATGGATTTCAAAAAATATCTACGGAAATTCAAACCGTTTTTCAGTGTGGTTATTTTTTAATGTACTGCTGGTGATTTCCCTTCATTGAAAAGTAAAATTGTTTTGGTAAATTCTCTACGTAATCTTTTCAAGATGGGTTCGCCAATACCGAAGATTTCTTGGGGGAGGAAGCAGAGTAAGAAGATAATAGTGCCTGAGTCGCAGTCAGATTCCGATGAAACCTTCTACGAAGGCTCTCAGGAAGGATCTGCAGAAACTGTGGCCAAAAACACAATGCCTCAACGAGATGTTTCGAACAAAGGACTCCAGATCTTCGAAAACACCAACAAGAGAAGGGAAGAATTGATCAAGTCAATCGACACTCAAATGAGCTCCATTTGTTTGTATGATTCGAGCTCGTTTCCAAATGAAAAGAACAACGCTTCTCAGAGGAAAAAAGCCGAGAGTTCAAGTCCTTTACGAGGATTACTGAAAGTAAAGAAGGCCACTGCCAGCCAGAAGCAATCTCTATCAACATCGATATCACGAAAGAGCAAAGTTCAGGCACAACTGGTTAGTAAGGTGGCAAAGCCTACAATTAAATTTAGTTTGGTATTTGGTAGAATTACTGATGCCAATTACTGTCTGTCCAAACTCAAAAAAATTCGCAGACTAACAAAATTAGAATGGAACTACTTGTATGCAAAATCTACTGTTGGTTTCATTTTTCCAATTCAATCTCACTTAGCCCAACCTATATGATTCTTTCCAATTTTATTTGAGTAGGTTCTTTTTTATAATTAAACAGAGTGGTTCAGAGCATGGTGTATATGGCATAGAATCTATTATCTATCATAAACTCAGATCTTATATTAAACAAAACTTCATAACTTCTTAACTGTCCATCTGCCATCGCCAATAGATGTTCTGTAAGCAGAGCGTTAAATAATTAACAAGCCACAGAAAAACTGGGCCTTGGATCTCTAGCCTGCAGTATTTCCTGTACTTACGTGATGAGAGAAATGAGGTAAGCATCTAGAAGGCAACGGTAGCTCCCACTCCTCCCCGCAGACGGAGGTCCAACGCAAGCTGAGCGCGATCAACGGCAAGCTATCGTCGTCGCTGTTTGTTGGCGGGCGTCGGTTGACCTGCGACGCGGCCGAAACGATGCTCCGTCGAACGCGCCGTTGCATCGCCTTGCTGGACGCCAGCCGCCTTCCGTCCGACGCAAACTCACGCTTGGACGTCGACGTCCAAGAAATGCGGCTCGTAGCTGATGAAATCGTCCAGAAGCTCGGCAGGAAGATTGCCGAGTTTGACGGGACATCTCGGTGAGTTCCATGACTTATTTAACGTGTGGACACGTCAAGCAATAGCCAAGGCTATCGCTACACATTTACATTCCGGATGTTGCTATACATTGAAGTTGATATAGGTACATAGTTTATAAACATAGTAATAATAATATTGATGTGCTCTTCATCTTTGCACGCAGCTCTCTGCTGTTGTGAGGATGAGGGTCAACTACTCTCCCTGGCAGCTTGTTCCAGACACCTATGCCTTCAGATGCTAGCGAGTATTTTCCGATGTCTATTCTTGGCTTGAGGTTGTGTATCGTTGTGTTCACGCCCGACATCAGATGCTCGTGACTGGGACACGTTTTTTTTTCGATCGGACGTTTTGCTTGTAGCAACGGTTGTGTCTGTTTTTTGGGCAGCGATGGGCAGCGACGGAGGCAGGTTGAAGAAGCCAACGCTGGTTGGACGGCCGGAATCCACACGCAGCAAGATTCACAAACTTCACAATCGACATCGCAGTCAACGAAATTTTACTCGAGCGACGCAAATTCACTGCCAGGTTGGTCAGCCCAGTGCAGTTTCCATCGATCTCAGACATCAAAGAAAATATCTTGCTGATCTTATAGCTTCCATTATTTAAACTAGGTAAACGATTAGTAGAGCCTACACTCGTTGCAGGATGAGCGAGCCGTAATCTCGCTGAGGAAATCTTAACGGAAAACATTTGAAAATCATAATAATAAACCGAATAAAAATCGGTATTGAAACCGTTTAGAGGCGAAAAAAAAACTATTTTTCTAATTAGCAAAATACTTCATGTACGAATCTGAAACTTAGGCAATTCGTTTAACTTGTTATCATATATATTCAATCCAAATTTGGTGCGGATCGGTTAATTAGTTACGAAGCTGGTACCAAAAAACTGAAAAATTAATGGGTTTTTGCTCATAAAAACAAAATGGCTGAACAGATTTTGCTCAAAAACTATACAGCACCTCGCTGGGTCACCACGAACGTTTTTGCCAAATTTCGTAACGATCCGTGACCTTTAAGTAGGGCTGCTCGTTTTTGTTACAAACAAAAAAAAAACAAAAATCCAAATGCTTTTTTTTCCCCTATGTTGTGAAATTGAAGGATTTCGCTCGCTTCGCTCGCTCATCCAAAAATCATATCTTAGAATAGCGTTTTTCACAACTATTTGATTGAATGTTAAGGAGGTATCGAACAAAAAACCGTCACTGGCAGTAGTACCTTAGTTGACTAGTACATAATTCCGCTTAAGCTTGGTGGATGGTGGTCTGCCGACGGGGATCAAGTTGTAAGCCGTGTTTGATTCCACCGCAGGTTCTGTGGACATGTTCTACGGCTACGACAGCCAGCCGTGGGATTTTCAGCCGGCCCAACGCCAACACGACACGACGCAAATCCCCGGCGTGCCGCGGGAAAGCAGCCCGGCATCTTCGCCGGGAAATACAACCAGTGTTGCCAACGCGGGCCAAAAACTCAAGGTAGGTAGGACTTCTTAAAGCTGGCTTCACCAAGTCTAAGCTGTTGCCTCAAGCTTCAGAGCCAAGAAATTCCACGAAACTAAATTAAGAACCTAGTTATTCTAGTTGCCGAGAACACTGAATGTTTCCATCGCTGTTGTGCAGCGTTGCTCTGTGTGTGCCTGACAAGTAATTCTGCGACGTGATTCCAGGAGGCTGGTTCTGAGCCCAGCGAACGCAAGAAAGACGCAGACAACGTTCAAGTTTCCGCTCAGGAAAACCCCACTCCCCCGCCGGGGAAACTCAATGTGAAGACGGTGAGCTTCAAAGGCACCGACCAATCAGGGGTGAGCTTCAAAGGCACTGACCAATCAGGTGTGATCTTCAAAAGCACCGACCAATCAGGGGTGATCTTCAAAAGCACCGACCAATCAGGGGTGACCTTCAAAAGCACCAACCAATCAGGTGTGAGCTTCAAAGGCACCGACCAATCAGACGAGCGCCTGCCTCTGTCTTCGCTGGGCAACATCTCGACAAAGAGTCGTCAACGTCGGGACAAATGTCGTGAGAAACTCGGCGAGAACGCCGACCCCGACTTGACCGGCTTCACGCACGCCGAGTTCCCGTCGTCATCGCCGACCGTGTTTGTCGCGGGGAAGTTCCCGCGGAAACCAACGCTAAAATCGCGGCTGCAGGGCAAGCGGCGATTGGTTGCGGCGACGGCGTGCTCGCTGCCTCCTGACGCCACGGCGCCGCGGGATCCTGTTCGTCGGGCGGCCGTCGGCTCGCTCGACGCGGGTCCGTCTCAACGCTTCGACGCCTCGCTGCTCGACTCGGAGCTGGCTTCCTTCGTGCGAGGCTTGACCGCGACGTCGGCCAATGAGGAGGCTGGGCGCTTGACGGGCGCCGTGCCCAAGGTCCGTCGGTCGCCACCGGCAACGCAGACATGCGTCTATCAACGCCATCTCCCGGCCGCGGACAAAGTTAGCGACCAACGGCGAGGCTTTCACGCTCCGAATCCCGGAGAACTCGACAGGAGAAGACAAGTCGGGATTTATGTTTCACCGTCCGCTGTTTCTACCGTACGTCGAGTGGAAACAGTAGAGTTGACGCTCCGAGAAGGTGTTAAAACGAAGGCTCTTTCCCTGACGCAGCAAATGCTTGAACCAAGTCAGGAATCGCAAGGACATCTTTCCCTGACGCAACAAATGCTTGAACCAAGTCAGGAATCGCAAGGACATCTTTCTACGACTCCGTTCTTCTGTACGCTGCAACAGCAGCAACAGCAACAGCAGCAACAGCAACAGCAGCAGCAGCAGCAGCAGCAACAGCAGCAGCAGCAGCAGCAGCAGCAACAGCAGCAGCAGCAGCAGCAGCAGCAACAGCAGCAACAACAGCAGCAGCAGCAACATCAGCAGCATCAGCAGCAGCAGCAGCAGCAACAGCAGCAGCAGCAGCAGCAGCAGCAGCAGCAGCAGCAGCAGCAGCAGCAGCAGCAGCAGCAGCAGCAGCAGCAGCAGCAGTGGTTTCAAGACCTGCTTAAGTCACTCCCATGGTCTGTGGAAAACATCTCCATGCTAACCATGGAAGACATGGAAGACTTGGAAAACATAGATATTATCAGCCCTCCGACCGGGTTTCAAGACGAGGAACCAACCGAACGTGGCAAACAATCCGTGCTGGACTCTCATTTGATGGGACCTCGGCAGCGGACGGGATCTGACGGGATACAACGGCATCCAAGGGAAGCTCACACAGAATCAATCGAATTTCCCGCGCGACGCAAGCATTCCGCTGCAACGTCCATCGCCGCAAACCCGACAACGGATGATTCGGTGGGAACGCATCCCTTCAGGGTGGGAAACACGACGACATTGAATCAAGCAACGTTGAACCGTGCGTCTAGCAGCGCAGCACACTTGGTGCCGATCGGGCAGCAAATGAGGAACGCGTTCAAGATTCCGGCGGCACCGACGGCGGGGACGGAGAAGGAAACGTGCGCTAGCGTCAAGCAGAAACCGTGGCCCGAGTTTCCCACATTTCCACGCAGGCAGGTCACCGTGGAGGAGGCTTTGGACCGGGAAATGTAAGTGTTAACATCGTCTCATTTTAATAATCACATAGATAATATTATTAATTATTCTGCATAATTAATAATATATCTATGTGATTATAATGAGAATTAAAGATTTGCTTCGTGGGGATGCCTATGAATTTTATTGGGGAATATTTGCAGATTTCAAACTTTCTTTCATTTGAATCGAGATCAGAAGGTTTGTCAGTGTTTTCAACGGAACTATTCTGGAATCGATGTCAAGTTTATTTGAGTTGTTGCGCTGCATGGAGATGTAATCAGGACTGTAATGAACTCGAATCATAAGATTCCAATCACGGTACGGACACAAATTTTGGAATTGATATTTCTTTACTAAATCACTGTCTACTGTAAATGCAACAAGTATTTGCAATTAAGATTAAATTCACACTCATTCCAACAATTTATCCGTGCCGGCATCAAACCTTGATCGAATTTTGTTTGAATGTGAAGCAACGCGTGTATTGAAGCAACGTGTGTATTGAAGCAACGTGTATTGAAACGCTTGGGCTGCTACAGGTTGCTGAGTCTGACCCACGTGAAAGTCCTTCCCGCCCCGGAACCGATTTTCCCGCGAACGCAGATGATGGAAGACTTCTTCCAGAAGGAGTTCACCTTGGAGAACATCCCGCCCGAATACCTGCAATATCTGGAAGACTCGGACCAAGATGACCTTGTTTGAAAACAAGCAGACCTTCCCAACTCAACAAATCGACTAAGCTTACGTTAACATTACAACTTTTGTTGCCTAAGCCTAAAAAATTCAATGGGAATTGTTTATATTATGTAGTATTACTTTCATATCCAGATCCTCACTAAATCCAGATTAGATAATTACGATTATCACTAGGTATTGTTTCTTCTTATTTTCGGTAACAACTAACAGGCCTTCCCTGCTCAACAAATCAACTAATATTACTTCAACATTCCATTCGTTTTGAATACTACCATTGCCCTTTGGAGGCAAAGGCCTCCAGGATCACAATTCGATGGGATTTTCATTGTTAATATGTATAATAAGTAACTAAATAAGTATAGAGTAAAGTCTAGAGTATAATATTTATAGAGAATATCTATATCCGTTACCTGTAACAATTTTTTTAACAAAAAAAAAAAAAAAAAAAAAAAATCATTTCAAAAAAAAATTCCAAGATAAGATAATTACGATTATCATAATTGTTTCTTCTTATTTTCTGTAACATTGTTTCGGTCTTCTTCCCAGACCAAGTTAGAATAAACTTAAACTTGTAGAAATAAAAGGCAGTCGTCAGATCAGAGAAAGGCTTTATTTCTCACATCTGTCTCGCTCACTGACAAAACTTTAACAGCTGGCAAACACGCCCAACGATTTCCCTACACAGTTTCACAGAAACCGCAAAAACACCTTCTCTTTCGTCAACAACACAATGCAACAAGTCTGTGGAATCGGAAAACTCTTTGCACTTTCCAGACATTTTCAACACCTCAACACACCTATTCCATTCAAACAAATCTCTATCAAAATGACGTCATGATACCCACCCGCTAAAGCCAGGCAGAGCAATTCGGGTTGTGATTTCCCTATCTTCCTTTGTTATTTAACAGAGCTAATTAATATTTTCTTCTAAAATGGTAGTAAGTCCAGTGGGTATCTGACATCACTCTACTCCAAATGGAATCGGTCTATTGTAGCCCATCCTGAAGCAGCCACCAGGAATTGTCATTGTCGTTTGCAAAGAATACCACCAACATTGCACTTAAGGAGTCAGGAATGCACTTAGCCTGCACTGATGCACCAAAGGAATGCACTTTAGCTGACTGATGCACCAGCCAGCAACACCACGTCTCAAAACGCACCGAAAACCAAGACAACAATACCGCGATTCCCTCACGCTGGTCGGATTGAGAACGCGATTTCCGTGCCGTCGGCAAAGGAGGGCGTGGCCTCGTGAAGGGGCGGGGCTAGGAGAAGACGAGCTCGGAGCCGAACGCCTGCATCTTGGCGAAGACGAGAGCAGACTCGGCCGACACCTGGAAGAACTGCTGCGTCGTTCCGTCCATCTGGAGGAACACCTGCTGTTCCTGGAGCAACAAACACACAGCCGCATTAGCTACTGTAGCTAACTCGTCAAAGCAAGATAACCAACCGGGATATTCAACGCTACGCTACGATAGGTACTTAAACTTCACACGTTCCGCAAAGCTCTCCAGTCTGCTTGATCACGGGTCCGAAACGGTTTTAACGGAAAGATTAGCATTCGATGGTTTCTCTTGAAACTAATGTGCCAAGACCCGATTTTACAATTTTACCAACTCCAGGTTAAAGTGGGAGTTAAGTTATTTGTTTTGGCAACGGCCAATGGGATGCAGTAGAATTAATTTGTTTCTAGGGGTTAGATGCTTAACCCAGAGTTGACAAAAGTTGTAATACCGGCCCTAAGATAATGCAAAATACTCTAGACTAAAATTAATGTCTAGATTTTACCAGGGTCTAGAATTTTATTAGCCTTCTAGAAGAATGTGATTCTAGAACCTTTGACCGTACGAGCAAAGGATGAATCAGATTTCTACACAACTGCAGCTGATAAATGAGACGCATGCAGCCATCAGTCAGCGTCCGTAACGGAAGGATCAACATCGCGCTGTTCCTAGTTACTGGTTACTGGTTGCTTAAACTCACCTGTTCCTGTATTTCTTTGCTGGGTTCGGGCAGCAGGAAGACGGATTCCGACGCCGCGGCTTCTGTTTTCTGCGGAGGATTCGCCTGTTCGCCGTGCACCTTCCTGCAAAGCCAGCGAGACGGTGTTACTTTCTCAACACTCAGTCTTTTCCAATCTTTAGTGTTCATAAAAACTATTTAATTGGGTTAATTTATTGGGCTAAGCTTCCAAATTCAAACTTTTCCCGACGTTTCGCAAAGCTGTGCTGCCTGCTTTATCAACGGTCCAAACTCGAGTGCCAAAATAGCAAGAAAACAAATAAAAACGCCAACAATAACCTAAGCCTCGTAAAAAAAAACCCAAATAGTCAATTAACCAAACCATTAATTACTGACCCTGCCTTTCGAAAAACTAAACCCCGAAATAACTATTCGACTCTGTCCGTAAGCTTTCCTGACCAACTATTTCCAGCCTGCTCATCTGATTCCACCTCTACTATCTTTACTCTTCTATCTTTCTGTTTTGAACCTGTAAAGCAGGCCCTATCCATCAAGCGTTGATTTGCTTTGTGTGGTGACGTGACGTGGTAAAAGCGGGGTTATGTACGGCACCTGGTGTGCAGCTTGAGGTCCCAGTTCCCGGCGTACGACTTGTCGCACTCGAGGCAACGGAAGCGGCGCTCCCCGCGGTGCCGCCGCGCGTGTTCGTCCAGCTTGGACTTGCGGATGAAACCCTTGCCGCACGTCGGGCAGAGGTGGGGCCGTTCGCCTGCGCAAACAACCAGACCCTACGTCGTCACTTCCTTCAAAGCCAGCGAGTCCGTCTTATCATGGATGCATGGAGCATGGAGCACGGAGCATGGAACATGGAGCATGGAGCACCGAGCATGGAGCACGGAACATGGAGCATGGAGCATGGGGCATGAAGCATGGAGCATGGAGCATGAAGCATGGAGCATGGAGCATGGGGCATGAAGCATGGAGCATGGAGCATGGAGCTTGGAGCATGGAGCATGGGGCATGAAGCATGGAGCATGAAGCATGGAGCATGGAGCATGGAGCATGGAGCATGGAACATGGAGCATGGAGCATGGAGCAGGGAGGATGGTGCTGGGGCAAGCAGCAAGCAAGCAAGCAAGCAAGCAAGCAGCAAGCAAGCAAGCAAGCAGGCAAGCAAGCAAGCAAGCAAGCAAGCAAGCAAGCAAGCAAGCAAGCAAGCAAGCAAGCAAGCAAGCAAGCAAGCAAGCAAGCAAGCAAGCAAGCAAGCAAGCAAGCAAGCAAGCAAGCAAGCAAGCAAGCAAGCAAGCAAGCAAGCAAGCAAGCAAGCAGGCAGGCAGGCAGGCAGGCAGGCAAGCAAGCAAGCAAGCAAGCAGGCAGGCAAGCAAGCAAGCAAGCAAGCAAGCAAGCAAGCAAGCAAGCAAGCAAGCAAGCAAGCAAGCAAGCAAGCAAGCAAGCAAGCAAGCAAGCAAGCAAGCAAGCAAAGCAAGCAAGCAAGCAAGCAAGCAAGCAAGCAAGCAAAACAAAGGTACCTGTGTGTATGCGCGTGTGAAACATGAGCTTCTCCTTCTGCTGGAACTTCTTGTCGCAATGCGCGCAAGTGAACTGCCTCGGCTGCGTGTGGACCTTCATGTGCGCATTCAGACTTCCCTGCGTCAGGAACTTTATGCCGCAAACCTGCCGGGGAAAACACGCCTTCTTAAAGTAGTTCTAGCGAATCTCACTATACCCCAGTAATCCACAAGAACTTGCTGAAGTGTAGTAAAAGTTACGCTGCTTCTGTGAGTACAAAAATATTTAGGGTTGACCGAAGGACAAGACGGCGGCAGGCGCAACGTTTCAACATGAAGCAGTGCTTCAATAGACCTATTCCACTCAGAGAAAACCGACGTCAGATACCCACTGGACGTAGCCTGCATGAGCAAAGGTAAGCTAATCTAATCCAATCCAACCCAAAGCAATGTAAGCCAAGCCAAGCCAACACAAGCCAAGCTAAGCTGACACAACGCAACACAACGCACCTGGCACAGATAGGTCTTCTCGAGCGAGTGCCGACCGATGCAGTGCAAGGTCAGCTGGACGCGCTTGTCGAACCGGGCCGAGCAGTGCGGACAGGCAAACTCGGTGGGTCGCTGGGGTCGCTCGTGTTGGTTCACCTGGTGCTTCTGCAGCGACGTGCGCCGCTGGAAGTTGGCTCCGCATTCCTCGCACTTGAAGCACTTCTTGTCCCTGGACAGCCAATCACAAGACAGCGTCAGTACTCGAGTCAACGTGTACCCGCAATACACCGACTACATTCTGTCAAGGTTCCATCAAAGTGACGTCATGATACCCACTCGCTAAAGCCAGGCAGAGCAATTCGGGTTGTGATTTCCCTGTCTTCCTTTGTTATTTAGCAGAGCTAATTAATTATTTTTCACAAACTGATAGTACGTCCAGTGGGTATCTGACGTCATTTTTCTCTGAGTGGAATAACTGTCAATTGCTACCTTTGTCTGCCTATATCACAGACTGCTGTACAAGGGTTTCACCAAACAAGTGACCGTGTAAAAGGGGCTTAACACGGTCATAGCCGGTTGTATACAAGACTGCTGTACAAGGGTTTCACCAAACATATGACCGTGTAAAGGTGCTTTAGGAATGGGCCAGCTACCTGTGCCTGTCAGCTTTGTGCTGGTTCAGGGTGTTCCTGAAGGGGAATGTCTTGCGGCAGATGACACAGGGATAGGGTCCCGGACGGCAGCGGGCCAGGTGGTAGGCCATGCGCTCGACGCTGCGATATTCCTCGTGGCAGACGCTGCACACGAAGCTGGACGCGCGGGTCGTTGCAGTTGCCGTCGCTGGCTCCTCCCAAGCCGTTGCCTCCGTCTAGAACAACACGCTTGTTATAAAGCACGCCATTCTTTGTTACTAGAATCGAAATATCAAATACTAAATTTGTATTCGTACCGGGGTTTAGACCCAGATTATCCGGTTGTGCTATACCTACAGAATTGTCGAATCGATATACAGTTAATTTGAGTTGGTGGGCTCCATGCAGATAGAAACAGGACTGTGAATGAACATAGATGGCGGTGAATCTAGTGACTTTATGCTGCAATCACATAGCATTGAGATTCGTGGCTTTTCCCATCCTCAGCACAATAGTTTTCAGAAAGATTTCCACAAAAAGTTCTGATTGTAAAGAGCAATAGATCGAGTGAAATACTGACCTGCCCACATTCGTTGCACGAGTGCTTTGAGAATTCCTCCGCACTCTGATAGGTCAGCGTGCATTCTCGGCAGAAGAAAAACGGCAACTCGACATCTTCCGACGCCTTCTCTTCTTCAATGTTATTTGCTCGAACTTTCACTCTTTCACTCGTCACTTTGGGAACACGTCTAGTGGACGGTTTGGCCGGCTTTCTTTTCTCCTTGGGAATAGTTTCCGTTACCGGCCGGCACTCTTCGCTGCTCAGGCTGTTGTCCAGAAGTGTGTGACTCGGGAACGAATGGTCGTCCACAATCGATGTGGACTCGGCCAAGAACTTAGTTTCGATGAATTCGGGTTCAGTTTGGGACTCGATGGTGTTGATGTTGTTGATGTGGTCGATGGTGAAATGCTGGACTTCCGAGTCGGATGGGATGTGGTTCGAGCTTTCCAGGACGACTTGCTGCAGGTTGTACAGATGCTGGTGAATCGTTGCTTCATTGCTGAACTGAACATCAGATGCGATCACCTAGAAAAAGACAATTCGTTATGGACTGCCCCACTCCCACTCATATCTTATCATAAGTAATGCTTACCTGGAGCTGATGAGAAAATTCCTGGACGAAATTCTTGAAATTGATTACGATGTGATCTTGACTTAGATCGGATTTCAGTCTGTAGTTGAATATCAATGTGTCAAACACATCGAGTCCAGCCACCTACAAATCAGAGAGCACACCTTGGGATTTAGGATGCTTTAGGCGACGCTCAAAGCCAGGAAAGGATTCTTTGAGTAGAGTTGCTAAAATGACATCGGTTTTCGATGGCAGGGTAAAAAATAGCAAAATTTTAACTCACTTTTTGCAGAAATAGCTCTAAATGAGCAAATGTTGCACCCACCACACATGGGTAGGTCGCCATTTTGAACTTCTCACTGAATGTGACAGTGACGTTTGTGACCTAGTTTTTCTGGCCGCAATTTTTTAAAATATAAATTATAAGAAATTCAGATTTAACGAGGATTTAAGAAAATATCAGAATTCAACATTTTGTGACTGTCAAATTAGATGTTTCTGCAGTATATTTGGTATACCTGCCTGCTCCACATTCATCCTTTACTTGGTAAACAGGTATTTAACATAGATTTAAATAATATCTTATTTATATTCTTGTTTACTTTGATGATAGACAGTAAATTCTGTCTTTTAAATCTTTATTTATTCTTCCAGGTTTTACCACATGAATAGAAACATTTTACATCAACATTTACATACACTTTCACATTAACTTCAGTCAGTAGAAATATATCCTTCGTTCCCCTTTTTTAATCCATGCATGCTTCTTCAATAACTTTCACAGCTCTTCTGTATTGAGAAGTACACTTATTTTATTTTTCTGGAGCATAAGGGAGGGAATGCTGGTTTGCAGACACAGTGCGAGCGTATTCTTATTTTATCTGTTTTAATCAAGATGACACAAATCACAATGTTTCGATATTGAGACTGACAAAGAGACTGACCAAGAGATCTGATGAGAGCGAATGCGAATACAGAATGCGAGAACGAAATGCGACTGCGAATGCGCTAGAACAAAATGCGAGTATAGAATCCAACAGGAATTGCAGGAGCAGGTTGCTTTTATATGCCCTGGCCTATGACGACATATCTAAAAATAATTCTAATGACAGAGGGCCGATAATAATTAACGAAAGCTAATGAGATGGAAAGATAATACATAAATGCTTCTTCATTATTAATTGACATTTATTTCAATTTATTGAAATATCTTATAAAAAATTCCTATAAAAAATCTAAATATGGGTTGCACGTGTAACCAAATTTCTTACTTAATGTAACTCAAGTCTATTAGAAATCAATATTGATGAACGGTATATCTACAGCAAACAATCCACACACGAGTAGCATAGGCATTTGCTTTCGCATTTAAGTTCAGTAACAGTTTATTGCTTTGCACTGCAACAAGATAATTGCAGTTCACATTTGACGTTGACATTTAGGATTTTTCTTGATGAAATCTATGGAAAGAGTCCTCGAAAAAGTGCAAAACAGAAGTGAGACAGAATCCTAATGTTGATTGTTCTTTGCAGATCGCTCCAGCATGGACTGAAAGCTTCAACGCGTTCCGAGCAAGCAAGAATCATCCACAGAGCCACCCTAAGCTTCCCAGGCAACGAAGTCCGACATCCTCTAAGTGTCTGCCAGCTCGTCCAGGACAACACGAGAACAGCTAAGTTAAAAACACATCCAGCACGGAGCTGACATCAAGCCAAGGGGAGATAAAGTCCAATTAGACAATTAAGTCTCATAAAGACACGCGTTTGAGGTAAAATTGGCGCCTGAGAAAGGTGTGTGCAAAACTGGATTTTCACGGAAATGATTTCAAAAAAAATTCGAATACATTATGTCTACTTACATGCTAGGTTGTATTTTTTCTACGTAATCACAGCTAAAAATTGAATTTAATTTGCTTTTAAAATTGAAAAGCACATCATTTTCTATAGATACAAATGAAAATGCAAAATATTTTTAGGAATATTAAAAAAAAAACAGGGCAGTTGAAACCTTTGATACGGCCTGTTCCGTATCTGCCGCACTGCTGCGCACGCCTATATGGGTTTTATGTTGTTTCCATTTGATATCACTCTGTTTCCAGATTTCCAGATTTAGAAATACTTGTAGGGGGCAAGTGCCAGGAATAGCTCTTTTTTTTACCTACCACCTGAAAGTCCTTTTTAGGATCGAAATTCGAAGGTAAGACGAACTTGTGGCATTGGTTGGCGTTGGCAAAAGTTGAGTTGACCGACTCCAGCATGTCATCCAACACAGAGCACCGGTGATTCACACAACCATCTACCGGCAATTAGAGTTGCCGAAATCTAATCGGAAATGTCCTGCCACTCGAGGACTCTGAACAAAGCCATCTTCATCAGTAGGTACATCAAATCAAGCGACCAAGAAACACATACAGAGTAATTATAATAGTATCACACATGCTTCAGTTGTTGTGCTGTGCTCCTACAATTTTTGAGATGAACTAACTTATAATTATACGATTTTAATTAAATATTTTATAGGCATGTAGGTACTGAAGACCTATCTGTAGTCTATCTGTAGAAATAATAAACTCTTTCTTTTTCTTCATGTAATTTCGAAGCTGTAGCAAATGCAAAAGATTCATTTGAATTTCACCCATGAACTTGAACTTGAATGTTACTTCGATCAGCTGTTGGTACAAAAACGCCCCGCCCCCCACTCCTGTCACATGGAAATGGAATAATGTGATTGTGCAATATGTCTGCTCCTGATTTCTGTCGAGTGCTCGTGTCGTTTACTTGGATTGCAAACTGACACGAATCCTTTCTCAACATGACATACGAATACCGAGCATAAAGTGCGTGTGTGTGTGTTATCGATTTAGTCAACATTTAGCAAGCACGTCATATTTATAACGGGAAATAATGTCATCGGACCACGTTGGAGATAGGCTCTAGCTGTCTCGAGCGCAAACCAAACTTCGCAGCTCTGATAACCGACAAGAAGTGAATTATGATCAAAGGCCTGGCAGCATGGGTGCTGAACAACTATCTGGGCAAATATGTGGAGAATCTCAACACAGACCAACTCAGCATTGCCTTGTCTCAAGGTACTGTTCTGTACGGCTCTCTATGTGCTTACCTACCTACTGCAATCTTCAAGTTGACTCAAGCTTTGACTTGCTTCCAACTTAGCCAAGTGCACTTGGGCAATTTTTGACGCAGGTCGCTTAGCTTGCATATTAGCGTCGCTCTCCCTGATGCAAGTAGGAACATGAATTTAACATGGCGAAAATGTGCTGCGCCTGTGTGATTCAATGAATTCAATGAATTCATTGAAAGTATGACCCAGAGATGTTAGGTATGACCTGTCATTGCTTTTTCCAAGCTTATGTGCCTACTTGAGATCAAGGGTGCTGATCTGTGCCATAAATTAGTATGCTAATTGTAAACAATAAGCAACGAGCAGTTTTTTTCCTAGCAATTGTAACATGGATGATCAATAAATTACTATACTCGCTTAAATAATATTTGTGTCGGATCAGAGCGCAAATTCAAAGCTTGATTTCTTTCTAATTTTTTATTGGTTTGCTGGTTTGGATGTTAATAAGATGTTGTTTTGTTAAATAAATCCATCACAAGCCTAGGGCTTCGTGAATTAATTATCAATTAAATGCAAATATGCTAGACATTGATTATTAGAAACTAAAAAGCCATCACCTGCTATCTTTTAACCTGTCGGGGGCTATTCAACTATCTGGTTATCCTCTAGGTTATGCTTCATGCACATGGACAACCGATTGTAGAATGGATATTAAGTTTATTTGAGTTGGCTCCATGGAAATACAGGACTATGATAGAACGTGTAGATTAAAACCTAAATTGCAAATACTTTTTGCATGTACGGACAGGCCCAAAGATCTTATTATTTTGGGATTGAACACTTTGTTACGAACTTGTCTTTATTTGTTGCTTTATTTAATTTTGCTACCGATGCTGTCCAAGATTTCAAGCGGCTCGACACAAACTCAACACAGGTTTTGAGAACTGGACCCTTTTCCCCAAACCGTTTTCTATAATAATTGGCCGTGATCTTTTTATGTCCTTTCTTCGTCGCTTCTACGTGCCAAACAACTCCACTGATCGAAATGAAATGATTAGAATACCTACCGTTGTGTTACCTCAACTTTCATTCACTATTATTATAAACTCAATCAATTTACAAATTTTCTTATCTATCAGATTTTACAACAATTTTCACTTATTTTTTAAATTGTGACCCCGGTAGGTAGTTAAACCTTATATTACAGCTCAGTTGTGCACAAATTTCCCCCCTAAAGCAATTCTGTCTCAACCTGTTGAACCATGAAGATGGTTCAATCAGCATCATACAAAAAAAGCTCATCAATAACAAGCTTTGCACGGTTGCACAGAATCCAAGCGCTGCCACAGGAAGACAGCAAGACTAAGAGTGTATCTCGTTGCAGGACTGGTGGAGCTGGAGAACCTTCCGTTGCGACGCGACGCTCTCAGCGGCTACGACGTCGCGCTGGAAGTCCGCTGCGGCTTCATCGGCAAGGTGAAGCTACAGGTGCCGGTCAGGCAGCTTCGCTCCGCCCCCTGGGTCATCGAACTCGACCAGCTCTACGTCGTCGTCGGCCCCGCCTCCCAGGTACGGCCCCCATAAACTCGCTCTCTTCGCTGCCAGCTGCTTTACGACGTAGCCACAGCGTTTTCTAGCAACCTTCCCTTGTTGACGTTGCTATGGCAATTGGTAGCTGCCATTGTCGTTGACGTTGCTACGAACTGTCTTGTTGACGCTGCAACGACGTTGCTACGGCGATGCTTTGGCAAGCTAACCTAACTTTTCTGCGACGGCAAGTTGACGTGTGTCTGTTGACGGCAGTGCGATGACGACGCGGAGGGGGCGGAGGGGGCGCGGCAGCAACACAAGCTGGACGCGCTCGACGAGCTGGAGGCGGTGTGGAGGCAGACGGAGCCGGAAGCCGAGCGGCGCGGCTTCTACGCGTCGAGCTACGCGTCCTGGGTCGGCTTCGGCACCGGCCTGGTGGCCAGCGTCGTCGAGAACCTGCAGGTGACATAACCGCGCTAGTTTAACGTAACCGCGCTCTCCTCTCACAACCTAGTTGCTGGTCTGTGAACGTTCCGCGCAGGGTGAAATCTTTGTCTGTTTCTGCGTCGCCAGCTGCGCGTGAAGGACGTGCATGTTCGCTTCGAAGACGACTGCGGGCACAGCGGCGGGGTGACGATCCGATCGCTGGTCGCCGAGACCTGTGACTCCGACTTCACCCCGCGGTTCGTCTCCTCCGTTGGCGATGCCGCCTTCAAGCTCGTCGAGTTGGACGACCTCTCCATCTATTGGACGCCAGGGGAACAACCAATGGGAGGCCTCGGGCTCGGGGAACTCGCGGTGAGTTGATCGATTGCTTGCTTGCTTGCTTGCTGTCACCATGTCTCTTTGGGTATCCCGTTGCTAGGTTACAATGTCACGTTGTGAATCCTGTTGCTAGGTTACAATGAGCCGTCCGCGCGACGCCAGCCACCTGCTGCTTGCGCCGCTCCGAGCTCGAGCCAGGATTTGTCGGCAGCGAACTGAGCAGCCAATCAGGAGCAAGCACACGGCGCGCATCGCGTGCGACGTCACCGTCGACAGCGTTTGTCTCACTCTCGCAGACGTGAGTTTCTCGCCGTCGAGACGCTACTTTCTCATGATTCGCTTTGTCTTCCTCGTATCGCCTTGTATCCGACGTCACTATTCTCTGAGTGGAATACGTCTATTGGGAACGGTTTGTTTGGCAGATCGTTGATGGTATCTCGTTTGTTTTCTCCAGCGTCAGTACTTGGAGATGGCCGAGTGCGGACGCCACCTGTCGAACGTCGCCAGGATTCGTCGGCAGCGGCGGTGGCGGCCGGCGGCCGACGCGACGCAGGACCCACGCGCCTGGTACGACTCGCATAACCCCGCTTTGTCACACTTAACCCCGCTTTGTCACAATTACACAATTACGTGACTGCTCACGGCTGCGGTTGCAGGTGGCGCTACGCGGGGGCGTGTCTCGCGCCGGGGCTGCGTGGGACGCAGCGCTGGGATTGGTCGAGCAGCCTGGCGCGCGCCCGCGAGAACGTGGCCTACGTCGACGTCTGCGTGCGGTTGCTAAGCAACCCGGGCGTCGCGTTGTCGCCGGCCGAGCGACAGGTCAAGGAAGACCTTGAGATGCAGCGACCTCTGGATGAACTTGTCGCGCTCAGAGAGGTCAGCTTTGTTGCATCGATCGATTGCCGGTGTTTTAACGACGCACTGTTTCAACAACTGGTCCTACGGCACTGGTCTATAACCTAACCTAGCCTAGAAGGGAGGAGGGGAAACCCGGTGCCGGCACGTAGCCTACTCCTGTCGAAAAGCACCGAGGGGACCACCGGCTTTACGTCCCTTCCGAAGGACGGTACAACTCGAACAACAGGATTCCTCCGCTAATCCGTGCTGTCGAGAGGTTGACAAGCAAGGCGAGTGAAGCTGTCGTACTAACTTCAAACCCTCCGACCTCTCTCCCGAACAGAACTGACCATGTGCATGATGCTCACCCCATCCAGCAGCCGCGATGTTGCTTAGCTTTGGTGATCTAACGAGAACCGGAGCTTCCAACATGCCAAACCGTTCTTGCCTGCAAATAGTTTGCCTTATGAGCGTAGGGTTTGCCTTACGGGCTTAAAATTCAATGAAAAAACAGTAACAAACTCAAAGGGGGTAAGGCGTTGCAAGATAGATGTAGGACGTGATTTGTGGTCAACGTGGTCAAACGTTGTCAAACCGTTTGGTTAGCCGACTAACTCGCCCGTTAACTGTCAACGAACGGGCAACCGACGAAGCGTTGACCTGTCGCCTCGGCCCGACAGGTTGGAATGCGTCGCTCGCGCCCAGCCCCGCCCCCGGCAGGCCCCGCCCCCCTCGACTCCGCCCCCCTCGACGGGACAGACTCCAGGGGGATGTTGCTGCGCTGGTTCCCGCAGTGGTGGGGGTGGGCGGCTCCGCAGACGGGGACAAAAGGTACCAACGTGACAGTGCAAAATGGTAACAATACGCGTACAAAAAATACACTGAAAATTACACCGTTATTTATACATTATTTTGTGTGATTTTTAGAAAAATACACAAAATCGGGAGGAATTTTGGTTTTAGTTTGTTAGCTAAGCATGCATTGTGAGTGTTTTTGTTTTGTTTTGTTTTGTTTTTTGTGTGTTTGTTCGCACGCTACCGTCCAAACGCTAAAAGGGATTGTGATGAAAATTTCACATGCCATTTGTTTCGACAGTCTTACAATATTCCATGAACATTTTAAATTATCATTTGTTTAACAATTTAAGCTAGTCATTCATTGTTATTCATGTAACATGTATAAGGTACCTTTATCAAACTGAATTTTTTTCAAATTTAAATAATTGTATTTAAGATTGATCGTAACGTTCTATTAACTTGATTTCCTCTCTAGCGTTTGCGTGTCTGCGTGCTTGCAGACGGCGAAGGGGACGAGGAGGAGGAACTGATGTCTGCGTTGGATGCGTCTTCGCTGCGTCGCGACGCCGTGTTTGCCCGCGTCGACTTCAAGCTCGGGACCGCTTCACTGTCGCTCTGCTGCCAACCACTGCCCGGTGGGTTACACGCTCAACGCACTTGCCTACATTTTAGTACAGCTCTCAAGCTCTCGAGTAAATACTGTTTTGTCGGTGGGATTCGGATATGAAAATGTACGTTTCATGTACGGTAGATTTTTAGTTGGGTAAGCGAGCGAAGGCTTTAATTTGACTACTCGGAGAAAAAAGTCGATCATGTTTTTTTTTGTTTGTTTGTATTATTGTTCGCACGATTCTGACCTAACGGCCTGACCGATTTGGATGAAACCTTCTGCGAACCTTCGAAGTCTCTATACTTAGATCTGCTACGTTTCTTAAAAAGATCTGCCCAGTTAGTTTCTGAGAAATTGATTTGAAAGAAAAATCACTTCTTTTGTCAAAATTTTTAAACTCAAAATATAATATCTTTACCATACTTTACCATTTGGATACTTTTCGATGTAGCCTCACATCCGGTTAAAAACAGTTAATTCAGAATCCGTCAACCTTTTATTTTACTTCCTATAGTTTGGTTTTAAGCAGTTTTAAGGATTAGTGATTAAGAAATGAATTTATTTCATTTCTTAAAACTCTTGAGACCGAACGGTTTGGCATGTTGGAAACACCGGTTCTCGTGAGATCACCGAAGTTAAGCAACATCGCGCTGAGCCAGGTGTTTGATGGGTGACCATCATGCACATGATCAGATCTGTTCGGGTAGACCAGTGCCAAAGGGCCAGTTGTCAAAACAGTGCGTCGTTAATCACCAATAATCAATCAATCAATTAACCCTCTTGAGTAATCACTAATGCCGTCCTTAAACCTTATGTCAACGCCAACAATGAAAACGTATCCCCCGTTTCGTTAATCCTTCATCCTTAATCCTTATGACCAATTGACAATTGACAGTGAATGAGAATTAAAAGACAGCGTGTTAATAAAGTAATGAGCATGTTTTGCTTGTCGTTTGTTCAGAGTCAGCGAAACGGCCGATGCTGGAGCTGCAACTGACGGACGCCTGCCATTGGCTGGAATGCCGGCCGCGCAGCCAATCGCACGCGTTGCGCGTCACGCTGGGTTCGTTGACCCTGCGCGACCACATGACGGCGGACACGCGACTGCCGTTGCTCGTGTCCCCGCGGTATTCAACGCAGGACAAGGACGCCGCCGCCACCTTGCTCGACATAAGGTGAGGTTTTAGCAGGAAAGACGCAAGGTAAAACGCTGTAAGTTTCACACGGGCTTCTCCATGCAGCGTACAGCATATCAGGAAAGTTTAGGTGAAATATCTCAATTATTTTGTCTTTTACAAAGCAAATACAGTACGGGGCAGGTTACAGCTGGGCATAAGGTGAGGTTTTAGTAGGAAAGACACAACGCACAGCGCTGTAAGTTTCACACGGGCTTCTCCATGCAACGTACAGCATATCAGGAAAGTTTAGGTGAAATATCTTGATTATTTTGTCTTTTACAAAGCAAATACAGTACGGGGCAGGTTACAGCTAGACATTAGGTGAGGTTTTAGCAGGAAAGACACAACGCACAGCGCTGTAAGTTTCACACGGGCTTCTCCTTTCTCTATCTCCAAGTTTTGTTGAAATATCTTGATTATTTTTGCTTCTAGAGAGGCAAAGCAGTCTTTTCCCAATCTACGTTAGATAGGAAGGCATGCACAATAACCAGGCGCGACGGACATTGAAACCGGTGCGCTCGTTCCCCCGGCAGCTACTCCTTGCGTCCGCGCAGCGCGACGAGCGCGGCCGGCTGCGTGCTCCGCGCGGTCTCGGCGCCGCTGGACGTCGTCTACAACGCGGCCGCGTTTGCGTGGCTGTCGCGCTTCTTCTCCCCCGCCGGCGCCGCCCCCGGCGACGACCGCTACCAGCGCGCCAAGCGTCGCACGCGCAAGCGCATCATGCGCAACTGGGATCAGCTGATGCGCGGACAACAGGTACGTCTGCCTTCGCCTTTGCTGTTGGATTTGCTCGGGGATTGTTTCATGTCCGTCGTGATGGCGCCCTTATATCGCAGCTGTGCTGTCTGGGAATAGACGCGCGTGTAGGGGATGAAAAGTTGGGTGTGTAGAGTGAATTTCAGCATCCCAGCTTGCTTGGCTCAAAAATTGGGGAAATCTGGGAAGGAGGGGGTCGTAGCTGGATTTGAGCTGATGTCAGGTTTTCTATCTCGGCAACCGCGAGTCGGAGGTGAAATCCGACGAGACGCGCGTGTAGGGGATGAAAAGTTGGGTGTGTAGAGTGAATTTCAGCATCCCAGCGTGCTTGGCTCAAAAGTTGGGAAATCTGGGAAGGAGGGGGTCGTAGCTGGATTTGAGCTGATGTCAGGTTTTCTATCTCGGCAACCGCGAGTTGGAGGTGAAATCCGACGAGACGCGCGTGTAGGGGATGTAAAGTTGGGTGTGTAGAGTGAATTCCGGCATCCCAGAGTCAAACTTTCACAGTCCAACTTACATAAGCAATAACCGAATTTCCGCGCCTGTCTTTGTGCAGTCCGAGCGGCGGTCGTGGGAGGTAGAGCTCGACATCTCGGCACCGCAGCTGATTGCCGTCGAGCGTTTCGACGCGGAGCACGCGGCGCTGGTCGCCGTTGACTTCGGCCGCTTCCACTTCACCAATCGGCAGCCGGCGGAGGCGGCGGCTCAGCAAGCCGCCTCCCCCACGGCCACACAGCAAGACTCAGACGACGACACGGACGGTAGGATACTCTGCCAACATCTCACCAGGCTGAAGGATGCAGGACACTCTGCCAGCAAACATCTCACCAGGCTGTAGGATACAGGACACTCTGCCAGCAAACATCTCACCAGGCTGTAGGATGCAGGACACTCTGCCAGCAAACATCTCACCAGGCTGTAGGATGCAGGACACTCTGCCAGCAAACATCTCACCAGGCTGTAGGATGCAGGACACTCTGCCAGCAAACATCTCACCAGGCTGTAGGATGCAGGACACTCTGCCAGCAAACATCTCACAAGGCTGTAGGATGCAGGACACTCTGCCAGCAAACATCTCACCAGGCTGTAGGATGCAGGACACTCTGCCAGCAAACATCTCACCAGGCTGTAGGATGCAGGACACTCTGCCAGCAAACATCTCACCAGGCTGTAGGATGCAGGACACTCTGCCAGCAAACATCTCACCAGGCTGTAGGATGCAGGACACTCTGCCAGCAAACATCTCACAAGGCTGTAGGATGCACCGACAGAAGTAGCTGCGTAGAAACCGTGGCGCCGTCGTGGATGCAGCGTCGTTGTGTGCCGGGCTTGAGACCAGTGTGTTTGCAGAGTGCTTCATGACGCCGTGCTCGACTCCCCCGGGAAGCGAGGCCAGCGACGAGGAAACGCCGCCGGCAACCTCGCCGACTCGGACACAGTTTAGCGATCGAACGCTGCACGACAAACTCTATGACAGGTAACAACGCCACAACTACTGAACGTAGTTTCTTTCTTACCTACCTTTCGGCTGCCGAAATATTGAGCCAAGCATGCTGGGACACTGAAATTAACTCTCCACACCCAACTTTTCACCCCCCCCCCCCCCCACGCGGGTCTCGTCGGATTTCACCTCCGACTCGCGGTTGCCGAGATAGTTAGGAACCAACGGTACCATGGGCCTTTTTCGCAGCCAAGCACGTTGCTTGACTCTGTGCCATGCTTGCAGCTGGCAGATGCAGCTCTCCCAGCTGCAAGTGCTCGTCTGCAGCAGCAGCGACGGCTGGCGGCGTGCGCAGCTGAAACGCAGCTCGCCGCTACACGCTCTGGATCGTTTCGACATCTCCATGCGGGCCGAGCGCCGGCTGGTGGACACGGCCGATCCCGGCTTCCCGGCGCTGGCGCTCTCCGCTCGGCTCCCGGCGCTGGCGGCACACGTTTCCGAGCCGAAGCTGGCCGCGCTGGCGGCAGTGCTGTCGCGCGCTGCAGCTTCATTCGGGTAGGGTGCAGCCGGGAATCGAAGAAAGCATCTCAGCAGGCTGTAGGATGCAGGAAACTCTGCCAGCAAACATCTGACCAGGCTGTAGGATGCAGGACACTCTGCCAGAAAACATCTCGCCAGGCTGTAGGATGCAGGACACTCTGCCAGCAAACATCTCACCTGGCTGTAGGATGCAGGAAACTCTGCCAGCAAACATCTCACCAGGCTGTAGGATGCAGGAAACTCTGCCAGCAAACATCTCACTAGGCTGTAGGATGCAGGACACTGCCAGAAAACATCTCACCAGGCTGTAGGATGCAGGACACTCTGCCAGCGAACATCTCACCAGGCTGTAGGATGCAGGAAACTCTGCCAGCAAACATCTCACCTGGCTGTAGGATGCAGGAAACTCTGCCAGCAAACATCTCACCAGGCTGTAGGATGCAGGAAACTCTGCCAGCAAACAACTCACCAGGCTGTAGGATGCAGGAAACTCTGCCAGCAAACATCTCACCAGGCTGTAGGATGCAGGAAACTCTGCCAGCAAACATCTCACCAGGCTGTAGGATGCAGGAAACTCTGCCAGCAAACATCTCACCAGGCTGTAGGATGCAGGAGACTGCCAGCAAACATCTCACCAGGCTGTAGGATGCAGGACACTCTGCCTGCAAACATCTCACCAGGCTGTAGGATGCAGGACACTCTGCCAGCAAACATCTCACCAGGCTTTAGGATGCAGGACACTCTGCCAGCAAACATCTCACCAGGCTGTAGGATGCAGGACACTCTGCCAGCAAATATCTCACCAGGCTGTAGGATGCAGGACACTCTGCCAGCAAACATCTCACCAGGCTGTAGGATGCAGCTCTGCCAGCAAACATCTCACCAGGCTGTAGGATGTAGGACACTCTGCCAGCAAACATCTCACCAGGCTGTAGGATGCGGGACACTCTGCCAGCAAACATCTCACCAGGCTGTAGGATGCAGGACACTGCCAGCAAACATCTCACCAGGCTGGACTAAAACATAGCAGCATTGCATTAGCATTTAGCATAGCATACTAAAGTGTATTATTATTGCGTTGCATGCTGTACCTATGTAAGCACCTACACAAAAACACATAATATTTACATTCTAAGTTTATAATTATTAATAATTATAATAATTAACTCAATACAATTGTATGATATTTGCAAAATTGTCGAGAAACAAGGGAAGGTAACTTCGACTCTTCATAATGTCTTTTATTTGATGATATATCATTAATTTTACAGGATTTGTTTTATCTATTGATTCTTGCTTCTTCTTTAGCCTGTCTAATGCTTGTTGTGCCTCCAGCTCCAGCCAGCCGGCGTCCGCTACCGACGAGACTTCGGAACTCACTGCCAGCCGCCAAGAAAGCGGCTCAAGTCAACTTCTTGGCAGCAACAGCAACAACAGCAACAACGGCAACAACGGCAACAAAGGCAGCAATGAAGGAAGCAATGGCAACGGCTCGAATGAAAGCGGTCGGCTGCTGATGCTGCAGTTCTCCGTGGACAAGCTGGCGCTGGAAGTGCAGTCGAGTGGGCGAAGCATCGCAGAGCTACAGGTAGATACCCCTGCTGGAGCGTTGCATAACCGCTAGGCCTTGCAAACACTCCTATTGTAAGGCAGAGTGGTTCTCGGAGCCTTTGTTGAAATATAACATAACATGGAAATAACATTCTGGATTCTGGAAGATGCTTGTTGTAACGCTGAACGCTGAATGCGACTTTGCAGGTGTCGGGCGTGAAGGCTACGCTGCTAAAGCGGCCGTTCGACGCCAACCTGTCGCTAAGCGTTCACGGCCTGCTGTTGGTCGACGCCTTGCAGACGTTCGGCACAGACTTCGAGCTGCTGCTTGCCAGCCACAAACACGTCGGGTGAGTCCGTTCTCCAATTGGCCGTTGCTTTGCCGTCTCAAAGCCGGGATGCAGACACGTCGTGTCCTAGGCGTGCATTGGCTGTGTGCTTGACCGTCTCAAAGCCGGGATGCAGACACGTTGTGTCCTAGGCGTGCATTGGCTGTGTGCTTGACCGTCTCAAAGCCGGGATGCAGACACGTCGTGTCCTAGGCGTGCATTGGCTGTGTGCTTGACCGTCTCAAAGCCGGGATGCAGACACGTTGTGTCCTAGGCTTGCATTGGCTGTGTGCTTGACCGTCTCAAAGCCAGGATGCAGACACGTTGGGTCCTAGGCTTGCATTGGCTGTGTGCTTGACCGTCTCAAAGCCGGGATGCAAACACGTCGTGTCCTAGGCGTGCATTGGCTGTGTGCTTGACCGTCTCAAAGCCGTGATGCAGACACGTCGTGTCCTAGGCGTGCATTGGCTGTGTGCTTGACCGTCTCAAAGCCGGGATGCAGACACGTCGTGTCCTAGGCGTGCATTGGCTGTGTGCTTGACCGTCTCAAAGCCGGGATGCAGACACGTCGTGTCCTAGGCGTGCATTGGCTGTGTGCTTGACCGTCTCAAAGCCGGGATGCAGACACGTCGTGTCCTAGGCGTGCATTGGCTGTGTGCTTGACCGTCTCAAAGCCGGGATGCAGACACGTCGTGTCCTAGGCGTGCATTGGCCGTGTGCTTGACCGTCTCAAAGCCGGGATGCAGACACGTCGTGTCCTAGGCGTGCATTGGCCGTGTGCTTGACCGTCTCAAAGCCGGGATGCAGACACGTCGTGTCCTAGGCGTGCATTGGCCGTGTGCTTGACCGTCTCAAAGCCGGGATGCAGACACGTCGTGTCCTAGGCGTGCATTGGCCGTGTGCTTGACCGTCTCAAAGCCGGGATGCAGACACGTCGTGTCCTAGGCGTGCATTGGCTGTGTGCTTGACCGTCTCAAAGCCGGGATGCAGACACGTCGTGTCCTAGGCGTGCATTGGCTGTGTGCTTGACCGTCTCAAAGCCGGGATGTAGACACGTCGTTTCCTAGGCGTGCATTGGCTGTGTGCTTGACCGTCTCAAAGCCGGGATGCAGACACGTCGTGTCCTAGGCGTGCATTGGCTGTGTGCTTGACCGTCTCAAAGCCTGGATGCAGACACGTCGTGTCCTAGGCGTGCATTGGCTGTGTGCTTGACCGTCTCAAAGCCGGGATGCAGACACGTCGTGTCCTAGGCGTGCATTGGCTGTGTGCTTGACCGTCTCAAAGCCGGGATGCAGACACGTCGTGTCCTAGGCGTGCATTGGCTGTGTGCTTGACCGTCTCAAAGCCGGGATGCAGACACGTCGTGTCCTAGGCGTGCATTGGCTGTGTGCTTGACCGTCTCAAAGCCGGGATGCAGACACGTCGTGTCCTAGGCGTGCATTGGCCGTGTGCTTGACCGTCTCAAAGCCGGGATGCAGACACGTCGTGTCCTAGGCGTGCATTGGCGTGTGCTTGACCGTCTCAAAGCCGGGATGCAGACACGTCGTGTCCTAGGCGTGCATTGGCTGTGTGCTTGACCGTCTCAAAGCCGGGATGCAGACACGTAGTGTCCTAGGCGTGCATTGCCGTGTGCTTGACCGTCTCAAAGCCGGGATGCAGACACGTCGTGTCCTAGGCGTGCATTGGCTGTGTGCTTGACCGTCTCAAAGCCGGGATGTAGACACGTCGTTTCCTAGGCGTGCATTGGCTGTGTGCTTGACCGTCTCAAAGCCGGGATGCAGACACGTCGTGTCCTAGGCGTGCATTGGCTGTGTGCTTGACCGTCTCAAAGCCTGGATGCAGACACGTCGTGTCCTAGGCGTGCATTGGCTGTGTGCTTGACCGTCTCAAAGCCGGGATGCAGACACATCGTGTCCTAGGCGTGCATTGGCCGTGTGCTTGACCGTCTCAAAGCCGGGATGCAGACACGTCGTGTCCTAGGCGTGCATTGGCGTGTGCTTGACCGTCTCAAAGCCGGGATGCAGACACGTCGTGTCCTAGGCGTGCATTGGCTGTGTGCTTGACCGTCTCAAAGCCGGGATGCAGACACGTAGTGTCCTAGGCGTGCATTGCCGTGTGCTTGACCGTCTCAAAGCCGGGATGCAGACACGTCGTGTCCTAGGCGTGCATTGGCTGTGTGCTTGACCGTCTCAAAGCCGGGATGCAGACACGTCGTGTCCTAGGCGTGCATTGGCTGTGTGCTTGACCGTCTCAAAGCCGGGATGCAGACACGTCGTGTCCTAGGCGTGCATTGGCTGTGTGCTTGACCGTCTCAAAGCCGGGATGCAGACACGTCGTGTCCTAGGCGTGCACTGGCTGTGTGCTTGATAATGAAGCCGGTTGCTAACTCAGCTTGTCCGACAGAATGGACAGTGTCAGCGGGGTGCTGTTCGACTCGGAGCCGACCTCACCGACGTCGCCGGCGTCGCCAACCAATCAGAGAGCGGTACCCGTGGCCACGCCCACGGCGCTGTCCCAAGCGCTGGACGGTCTCGTCGGGAAAACACGGAGCCCGCGGCAGTTCGAAATCGTAGGTTAAGTTCCGGCTGGCAACTTCGTTATCGTTATAACTGGCTATTAGCAGTATGAGAGTACCGGGCAGACATGGCTTCTCCACCTCCCGAGTGGCTGGCAGGAGCAAGCAGGAGCGTCTGCTGCATATCCCCCCCTTCTATACTCAGTAACTGCCCCTCAACTGTCTTCATCATTACCTCATCATGGCCGCATGTAGGAAAACCTCGCAGACGTGGGAAAAATGATCCGATTGTTTCATTGCACTGTCTGCGTAGGTTGTAGCTAGTATAGATCGCACCCTGTCTTGCCTCTCCACTCTCGTTTTGGCTGTTGAGCGGTTCTTTTACTATCCGGATAACATCCAGATACTGCGGACGGTTATCCCGTTACGGTTTCACTAACCGAAGGCAAACCTACTCTTCAAATAAATAAATTCTTTAAATAAATAAAAAATACTCTAAAAGTGTTTACGCCCGTTTCACTCAGGATTCGGCTGGCGGTGGGAGGTTCCGCGGCCGCGGCCCCTCCCCGCCGCCCGGCTGGGGCTCCGCCTCCCCGCCGCCGGCCCCGCCCCCGCTCGACGCCGAGGCGCTCATCACCGTCGAGGTTGTCATGGTGACGGGCGGGGGAGGAGCCAACGACGGCCAGCCTGTGCGCGTCGTCTCCGTGCAAGTCAACAACCTCGACGTGATCGGTGAGACTTTGAAGCAGCCGCAGTTGACGCTTGGTTGTGTGGGACAAGCGCATTGGACATGCACTATCGGTGGGGACTTCAGATCTGAAAGTCTGGAAGTCAGGAAGTCTGAAAGTCTGGAAGTCTAGAAGTCTGGAAGTCTGAAAAACTGGAAGTCTGCCATACAAGGCTGTAGTGTGACGGACTGCTACACAATGGACTGTTTACACGGTCACATGCAGTTGTATACAAGACTGCTGTACAAGGGTTTGACGAAACATGTGACCGTGTAAAAGGGGCTTAACACGGTCATAGGCGGTTGTATACAAGACTGCTGTACAAGGGTTTGACGAAACATGTGACCGTGTAAAAGGGGCTTAACACGGTCATAGGCAGTTGTATACAAGACTGCTGTACAAGGGTTTGACGAAACATGTGACCGTGTAAAAGGGGCTTAACACGGTCATAGGCGGTTGTATACAAGGCTGCTGTACAAGGGTTTGACAAAACATGTGACCGTGTAAAAGGGGCTTAACACGGTCATAGGCGGTTGTATACAAGACTGCTGTACAAGGGTTTGACAAAACATGTGACCGTGTAAAAGGGGCTTAACACGGTCATAGGCAGTTGTATACAAGACTGCTGTACAAGGGTTTGACAAAACATGTGACCGTGTAAAAGGGGCTTAACACGGTCATAGGCGGTTGTATACAAGACTGCTGTACAAGGGTTTGACAAAACATGTGACCGTGTAAAAGGGGCTTAACACGGTCATAGGCGGTTGTATACAAGACTGCTGTACAAGGGTTTGACAAAACATGTGACCGTGTAAAAGGGGCTTAACACGGTCATAGGCGGTTGTATACAAGACTGCTGTACAAGGGTTTGACAAAACATGTGACCGTGTAAAAGGGGCTTAACACGGTCATAGGCGGTTGTATACAAGACTGCTGTACAAGGGTTTGACAAAACATGTGACCGTGGAAAAGGGGCTTAAATCCTTAAGGCGCTATCTCGAAATCTCAACAAGAAACACAAGAACAGCGTCCTAAAGTTTTATTTACCGCTCGGCCAGCCTGTTGCTTTGCAGACGGCGCCCCTGTGCGTGGCCGCCGAGACTGAGCCTGCTGTGATTGGCTGTGTTCCAGCCAATCAGGAGACGATCGTGGAGCTGCTCGGCTTCGCCCGCCGCGTCATCCCGTCTGCGGGCGCGAACAAGCGACCAATCACAGCGCAGCCGTCGCTGCCCTCCGAGGGGGAGGGGCAGGGGGAGGAAGAAGGGGAGGGCGACGACACGTGAGTTTGTTTCAAAGACACGGCCGATCAAAGAGTCGATTTCAACCTGGCGGAAAATATTTGTTGCTCGAAACGTAAGATCGTCTGCACAATACACCTATTTGATTCGAGCAAAATTCTATCAAAATGACTTCATTATACCCACTTGCTAAATCCAGGCAGAGCAATTCGGGTTGTGATTTCCTATCTTCCTTTGTTATTTAGCAGAGATTATAAATATTATCTTTCAAACTGATAACACGTCCAGTGGGTATCTGACGTCATTTTTCTCCGCCTAGAATAGGTCTATTGAAGCAAGAAATTTCTTATTATTTACTAATACATGCTTGTTGCTTGTGATTGACAGGCTGAACATAACCCCGACGTACCTGACGTTTGACCTGCGTCGACTCAACCTCCTGTTGCTGCGCGCGGTGGAATCGCAAGGGGTTGCCGTCGGACGGAAGGTTGCCACGGTTACGATGACGGAAGCCCGTGTCCAAGTCAACATCGGTAAGTACAACCAACATAACCTGTCAATTGAACGACATTCCTTATTATTGGTGGGTCAGCTAGGCAGGAAAAATGTGCGTCGGAACCGGGATATGAACCCGGGACCTTCCGCTTGCCGGGCGGTTGCTCTGACCACTGAGCTATCCGGCCACACAAGATTCCTGCCTTCGCTGGGTGAGGAAAGGGCTCTCTCGGGAGAGAAGGGGAAGAAGCGACTCGTAATGCTACGAGTTCTACACAGGCATCCAGTGCATTCCTTATTATCACGATTCGCGCACCACAAGCCAAACCAATTCATCCATTTCAACCTAACTTTCCAGACATGTTAAACACCCTACCATTAACATGGTGTCAAAGATTTAATCTCTTATTTCAAGAATTTCTGTTAAATTCAACATTTTTTAAATATAATTTAACTTTTCTTGCTCAAATTCAACTCTGTCTCAGCCTGCTGAACATTGAAGACTGTTCAATTATAGTCAGTGTGCATTTAAACCTAAATGAAAATACTGGTTGCATGCACGGTAGACGTAAAGCCGGTGGTCCCCTCGGTGCTTTTCGACAGGAGTAGGCTACATGCCGGCACCGGGTTTCCCTTCCTCCCATCTAGGCTAGGTTATGTTCATCATCACCCTTTCGTTCACCGACACCGTTAGACCAGTGACACAGGGTCAGTTGTCAAAACAGTGCGTCGTTAAACACCGATATTCATCATCGGCCATTTGTCAAAACAGTCACCAGTAATCAATCAATCAACCGTGTGACACTGTATAACCCCATGTGACTCCGTGTGACTGTGTGATGCAGGCAGCGAGCTGACGGCCGACGGAGCGCTAGGCGGGCTGCAGTTGCTCGACCTGACGCCCGAGGGCGCCACCCACCAACGCGTGCTGAGCGTCGGCCGAGACCCGCTGGCCACGCAGCAGCAGCAGCTGTATCGGATGCGTTCGGACGACAGCCCCGCGTTCAGCGTCCACGTCACGCGCTCGCTGCGCGAACCCAGGCCCGGCGGTATGTTGCTTTGTGTTTAGTTGCTCCTTCCCTGATGTCCGAAACTCTTGAGCCAAGCACGCTGGGATGCTGAAATTCACTCTGCACACCCAACTTTTCATCCCCTACACGCGCGTCTCGTCGGATTTCACCTCCGACTCGCGGTTGCCGAGATAGAAAACCTGACATCGACCCAAATCCAGCCACGACCGCCTCCTTCCCTGAGGTCCCCAACTTTTGAGCCAAGCACGCTGGGACACTGAAATTCACTCTACACACCCAACTTTTCATCCCCTACGCGCGCGCCTCATCGGATTTCACCTCCGACTGACTGTGTGTCGTGTGTTTGTGTTTCAGAGGCGGAGGTGGCGGTGGTTCGTATGAGCGTGGCGGCTGCTTGGTACACGCATTCCCCTCGTCTCACAGCCGAGTTGGCGGCCGCCGCCCACGAGTTCACACACTTCCTGTCGGCGGCAGCCAGGTAGCTAACATGACAACACAATGACAAAACAGTTGTTTTTGTTTTTAATGAAATTTCTTTTGTTATTTTGTTATTTCTTTATTCGTTTTGTGGTACAAGTAACCGCCATTATGGTAAATTCATGAAGATTTTACAGGCTTTGAAACATGTTAAAATATAAAATATAAAAATACAAAATACAGGTGCATTTTTACTGCATCTAATCTAATATATATAATGTCCGTCGATTTGGTTGCTCCGGGTTTCCATTGTTGGCTATGTTTCTTTGTATTCAGTCATTTGAAATGTCAAAAGTTTGCTGGCAGGTAAACTATTAATTCACACACTTTACACCAAACGTCTTTGGCTAGAAATGTGAAACAACTTATTTGACGTGCTATAAGCTATGTTTCAAGTCAATCACTCGAGCATTTCTGGTCGAAAACTCGGTCGAAACTTTCGCGGCCCAGCCTAGACAGCTACTTCATTCAAGTGCAACGTGCACTCATTGACGTTTCAATTTACACGAAATATTAATAAATACACATTCAATTTGGTACGTACATGTATTTTTAACCATTTGGCGATGTCTTTCATCGTTTCATTGCGATTTTTTGTACCAAAACGTGATAAGAACATTTCTGACATTTCGTCAATGACAGCTGGCAAATTATGAATTTCAAGGGCTTAAAACTCAAACAGGCACTGACTACCAGGATACATTTTTTCACTAGGGCTGTTCCAGAGTTGATATGGATTGAATTAAATCAAAAGTTGCCGCCAACTTTCGCAAAGATTTTGGTTTGCAACGTACATCACCAAAACTGCATTTCACTACTTTATATTCACTAAAAACAACTAAATTCTGGTACTTTATTGATCTTTCTACCATTTTCAATCGTCTCACGTATTTTTTATAGCATCTCAAATTACGAAAACTTGAAATGAGCATCAACGAAATGTCACCATCTGACAGCTGGCAAAATAATAAATTTCCATCTCTCACAACTCAAAGATAGCAAGCAAGTAATTAAGTAAAGATTTCATTCTGCGCCGACCGATTCAAGTTTCAATGCAATCAATTGATTATTTATTTGTGAAAAGTCGACCGAAGGTATTTAAGTCCAGCCTAGACAGCTAACCCGAGTTCAACGCGCACTCATTGACGTGACATGATACACTTTTATTTAATAAGAACGGAAAATCTAAGGTAATAATCTAATTCAAATTGCGATAACTTGATAACAGCACATGGCCGAAATTTCGCCATTAAAAAAATGGTTAAAAACGAGTTTATTTTGCAAGAAAAAAGCAACATGCTCTTTCCACGAGGACAGCATGGAAGTGTCAAAACAATCACACGAGCAATTCTACAAGGAAAGGCGATCGAAACTTTGCACGTCCAGCCTAGACAGTTAATCCGAGTGCATCGTCCAATCATCGTCACGCCAATTTACAGGTGATATTTATTCATACAAATTCTCAAACGTGGACATGTTTCTTCTTTAATTTGAAACAATTTTTCGTCTTTTCAATGCAATTTAAATTGAGGAAAATACATAAAAACAATTCCGACATTTAGTCAATTGACAGATGGCTAAGAATGAATTTCTATTGCTCAAAACACAAACATGCATTATGACTCAAGAGTGCAACACACACTCATCTACTTTGCAATAATTTACGCTTTATTTTTTAATAAAAACAAACAAATAAGGGCATGTTCGCGTACCAACTTTCAATTGTAATCATCAGGCTTCATTTTTGCATTTTAAATCGCGAAAAACCAAAAGCAAAATTGTCTTCACGGCAGTATTTGACTGCACTGGCAAAAATGATTTCCATTCAAAACTCAAATAAGCAGTGACCTAATGGATACATTTGTCACTTAAGACTTTTGAAGAGTCAATGCATTGAATAAAATTATACACCCATAGGGTGAACTATACGCCCATAGGGCAAACTATACACCCATAGGGTGAACTATATGCCCATAGGGCCAACTATACACCCATAGGGTGAACTATACGCCCATAGGGCAAACTATACACCCATAGGGTGAACTATACGCCCATAGGGCAAACTATACACCCATAGGGTGAACTATAAGCCCATAGGGCAAACTTTACACCCATAGGGTGAACTATACGCCCATAGGGCAAACTATACAACCATAGGGTGAACTATACGCCCATAGAGCGATCCATACGCCCACAGGGCGAACTATACGCCCACAGGGCGAACAATACGCCCATAGCGAACTATACGCCCATAGGGAGAACCATACGCCCGTAGGGCGAACCATACGCCCGTAGGGTGAACCATTCGCCCATAGGCCGAACTATACTTCCATATCGTACTATACTAGCGAACTATACAATTGGCGAACATTCACCCGTATTACGAAAATTAGGCCTATAAGTTTTTTGTTCGCCCTATGACGGTATTTTTGTCCCTATGGGCGGATAATTCGTCCTATGGGCGTGTGGTTCGCCTAATGGTCGTATAGTTTACCCTATAGGCGTATATTTCGCCCTATGGGCGTATAGTTCACCCTATGGACGTATAGTTCACCCTATGGCTGTATGGTGTTCCCTATGGGCGTATTGTTCGTCCTATGGGCGTATAGGTTGCCCTATGGGCGTATGGTTCTCCCCATGGTCGTATAGTTCGCCCTTTAGGCGTATGGTTCGCCCTATACGTTTAGCGAACATTCACCCGTATTGCGAAAATTAGGCCTATAAGTTTTTTGTTCACCCTATGAGCGTATTTTTGTCCCTATGGGCGGATAATTCGTCCTATGGGCGTGTGGTTCGCCTAATGGTTGTATAGTTTACCCTATAGGCGTATATTTCACCCTATGGGCGTATATCTCACCCTATGGCTGTATGGTGTTCCCTTTGGGCGTATTGTTCGTCCTATGGGCGTATAGGTTGCCCTATGGGCGTCTGGTTCGCCCCATGGTCGTATGGTTCGCCCTTTAGGCGTTTGGTTCGCCCTATACGTTTAGCGAACATTCACCCGTATTGCGAAAATTAGGCCTATGAGCGTATTGTTAACCTTGAGTGTATTTTTCCTCTATGGCCGTATGGTTCGCCCTTTAGGTGTATGGTTTGCCCTATGAGCATGTTGTACGCCCTATGGGCGTATATTTCGACCTATGGGCGTATTGTTTTCCCTATGGGCGTATTGTCCGCCCCATGGGCGTATATTTCGCCCTATGGGCGTTTTGATCACCCTATGGGCGTATTGTTCACCCTATGGGTGAATAGTTCGCCCTATGAGCGTATAGTTTGCCCTATGGGCGTATTGTTCACCCTATGGGTGAATAGTTCGCCCTATGAGCGTATAGTTTGCCCTATGGGCGTATAGTTCGCCCTATGGGCGTAAAGTTTGTCCTTTGGGCGTATAGTTCGTCCTATGGGCGTATAGTTCACCCTATGGGCGTATAGTTCGCCCTGTGGGCGTATAGTTCGCCCTGTGGGCGTATAGTTCACCCTATGGGCGTATAGTTCGCCCTATGGGCGTATTGTTCACCCTATGGACGTATAGTTCACCCTATGGCTGTATGGTGTTCCCTATGGGCGTATTGTTCGTCCTATGGGCGTATAGCTCGCCCTATGGGCGTATGGTTCGCCCCATGGTCGAATGGTTTGCCTTTTAGGCGTATGGTTCGCCCTATACGTTTAGCGAACATTCACCCGTATTGCGAAAATTAGGCCTATGAGCGTATTGTTAACCTTGAGCGTATTTTTCCTCTATGGGCGTATGGTTTGCCCTTTAGGTGTATGGTTTGCTCTATGAGCATGTTGTACGCCCTATGGGCGTATATTTCGACCTATGGGCAAATGGTTTGCCCTATGGGCGTAGTGTCCGCCCCATGGGCGTATAATTCGCCCTAGGGGCGTATAGTTCACCCTATGGGTGTATAGTTTGCCCTATGGGCGTATAGTTCGCCCTATGGGCGTATAGTTCGCTCTATGGGCGTAAAGTTCACCCTATGGGTGTATTGTTCGCCCTATGGGCGTAAAGTTTAACCTATGGGTGTATAGTTCGCCCAATGGGCGTATGGTCCACCCTAAGTTCTATAGGTTCTATTCACGCCCATTGGGTGAACTATTCGTCCATAGGGCGAACATGCACCCCATGTCGTTAAAAACTAAAAGAAAATGTCGTAAGTATGCTTTATGCCTTATGGGCATAAGGCTTGCCTTATGGGCGTAGGGTTTGCCTTTTGAACAAAGGTTTTGCCTTATTGGCACATTTCTGCATTATGGACGTACTTATGCCTTATGGACATAGGATTTGCCTTATGGGCATATGGTTTGCCTTAAGGTAAAGGGGCAGCCTTATGAGCTTAAAATATTAAATGAAAAAAAATATTTAATTTTAAGTAAAAGGCGTAACCACATAGTGACGGAGGCACGGGCTCCGCTGCTAGTCAGTGTTTAAAGTTTAAACCTCATTCACACAGTATTTACATATACATTCTTTTCTGTCAATAAATTCGTCAATAATAAAAAAATGAGCAAAAATCTGAGCAAACTGAGCAAAGCAATGCTCCAATGCAAGTCCCTGCTGAAACAAAAGCTTACAATGTTTTTTTGTGTATTTGCTAGCACTCTACACACCTAAAGCCCAGTCCGACTTTGATGAAAACTTGAGGCAACATTCTGAACTTAAATATCCTTTATGGCATCTACAATTACTGTAAAACGGAAAATATAAATTAAAAACCACAATTTACCTGTTTTTGTCTCCTCCAGATCGACGGCGGAGGCTGCGCTGGGATTGGTCCAGGGCCGGGCTGAGACGCTGGCGGCGACGCTGGGAGTGTCGCGATCGCGTTCCAACTCGTTGTCCACCCCCCGCCGCGTTCGGCCCCGTCAAGACTCGGAAGCAAACGGCAGCGAAGACCCCACTTCCTTGCCGCAGCCCGTCAGCATTCGGTGAGCAACGTTCCGTTTCAGTGTCATGATAATCCTGCATGCAAATAAACGTTGCATGTACGGTGGACGGTGATTATTATTATCTAAATATCAATTTTAAAAATTGTATCCATGCCGAGATTTGAATCCAGATCTTTGCCTGTCCGGGGCACTGCAAACCCGGTGCCGGCACGTAGCCTACTCCTGTCGAAAAGCACCGAGGGGACCACCGGCTTAACGTCCCTTCCGAAAGACGGTACGGCTCGAACGACAGGATTCCTCCGCTAATCCGTGCTATCGAGTGGTTGATAAGCAAGGCGAGTGAAGTTGTCGTACAAACTTCAAACCCTCCAACCTCTCTCCCGAACAGAACTGATCATGTGCATGATGGTCGTCCCATCCAACAGGGCAATGCTGCTTAACTGGAGAGCCAATTTTTCCATCAATGAGAAATTCAATGAGAAAACAGGAATCTTGTGTGGCCGGATAGCTCAGTGGTCAGAGCAACCGCCCGGCAAGCGGAAGGTCCCGGGTTCGTATCCCGGTTCGTACGCGCATTTTTCCTGCCTAGCAAACCCACGTTTCCATCAATGTTTGATTGTCGCGCATGTTTGCAGGCTGCACGTGGAGGTGGACTCGCCGGTGCTGGTCGTTCCGCGCAGCGCAAACAGCGGCCAGGTGTTGGTCGCGCGCCTGGGCAAGATCTCGGTGTCGAACGCGGAAGCCCCGTCCCCCGGGGAAGACGTCGGCCAATCGGAGAGCTACTCCATCGACGTGCGAGACATGAGCCTGTTCTCGCTGGAAACGCGGCCGGCACCCAGGTAGGCTGCTTTTAAAACAACATCGCGTCCCGCGTTGGAAATGGCAGGCAGGCTGCTGCCATATTGCTGCAATCACGCTGTGTTGGAGCTCACTTTTGGCTCTAGTTGCGGCAGGATTATATTAGTTGAGAATTTTCCACAGGTCAAATGCCGAAACTGATTTTGACGACAATTTATATGTACACCTCTGGACACTGAAAACCGTCCACCTGAAATTTTTACAAGTCCCAATTTCGTCTTGCTTGAAAATAGTATAGGTAGCCAGGTAGAGGCTGAGCACATGGCATATGAAACCACTTGCTTGGGAAGCTGCCTAATGATGGAAAACCAGTTTTCTTATCAGTGGGGCTTTTAACAATTCATGAACCGTGCATTGCGAATATTCGTTCACCAGAGTAGCCCTTTTGGCGTGATCGAGCTCCAGCATTTGTCACAGATTTTCCGGTGAAGATTTAGACGGTTTGGACGAATTTCAAAATCCTTGCTGTAACTACACTACATTTTACTATTGATACCTATTAATAGTTAAAAAAACATTTATTCAATGGTAAAAATACTAAAAATGACGACCGTTTGAATTTCCTCCACTGCATCGTAATAATAGACTGTTATCTAATCTCCCGTACTTGATATCATATATCCGACCCACCAGGACAAGGTAGCATCAAAAAGGTCGGGTCTCGGAGCCAACCATTGACTTGATCCAAAGATAAGATAAGCAATTAAAAGGAGAGAAAATTAAAACGTGCCATGGAAATAAACTTTTTCCAGAATACTGAAGAAGTGATGAGATAAACGTGTTTGCTGTAAAGAGAAGAGGCAGGAAGTTTTCGAATTATTTCTGCATCTTCAAAATTACGAGTTATAGGCCATTGGGGGGTGCTGAAATGGTGTGCAAGACTCGCGAGATATCATATTTGTGAGCTTGGTCGATCCTCATTTCACTGGGCAGGCATTACTGATAAGGAAAACTGGTTTATCATAACGAGGTATAGGTTCAGAAAGCACATGGCATAAAGCATGGTGTGTACCCGACTTACCTACACTATTTTTCAAGCCAACCTCCCTCGGGACTTGTATAATTTTCTAGTGGACGGGTTTCAGTGTCCAGGAGTGTACCTTCATTTTCTCTGAACTTAGATCTGCCGCGTTTTTGAAGCAACTCGGACAAATAAATTTTATGCACCATTAAGTTTTAAGTTTTCACAAAACATGTTTTGCACTCTGGAGGCCAAGCATCTGAATATAATCTGACAAAACTTTCTAGATATGTTGACCCTAACGATTCAAAGATAGAGTAAAAATTTCACTGCCGTATGTTATTGTTAAGCACTTTTCTTGAAAATGGTGCTATTATGACGCTCTTCAAGCATTTTTGCAGTTGCTTGCAACTAAAGCAACTTAATCTTCAACCGACGCTTACAAGATTTACAGCGTGCGTTCTGAATCTCACAAAGAAGATACTGTGATATTTCGAAGCAAATCAACCAAATAGCTTGTCTTCAAATCGATTTTTACATTTTAAAATATTCAAATAATTTCACGACATCTACTTCCTGATATTTCCAGGTAACGAATGCCACCTAGCTGCTAAATTACCGCCGAACATAAAGAATGAACCTTCTACGCTTGTAGGCCATGCGCATGCTGAATATAACGCACAATGCTTTGTTTTTCAGCGGACAAGGCCTGCCGAGCGTTCAGCAGATGTACTCGACGCAAGGTCGGGGGAAACCCATGCTACACGACACGGCTGTCAACATCTCGGTGCGTCGCTGCGTCGTTGGACACGGATCGTTGCTGCTGGACGCCGACCAACCAGGACCTTCCGAATCCCTCGAGGTAGACAACAACACGTCTTACTACCCTGCTCCTTACTTCTCAACCCCGTCGAAATAGCATCGTTGGCCTGGCGACGTAATCAGCATCTTGGTTAAACTAAGCTGACAATTCTGTAGCCAGCTCATCAATGCTATTTTGGGCAGAGTTTGTGCATTCTGCAGGATCAGAGATATTTTTACTGTACTGTCTGTAATACACCGATTCCATACAATCAAAATTTTATCAAAATGACGTCATGATGCCCACTCGCTAAAGCCAGGCAGAGCAATTCGGGTTGTGATTTCCCTGTCTTCCTTTGTTATTTAGCAGAGATTATTAATATTTTTTTCCAAACTGGCAGTGCATCCAATGGGTATCTGACATCATTTTTCTCTGCGTGGAACAGGTTTCTTAAAGCAGCACAGCCATCTAGGTACAACTTAAAACAACGTTACTTCAGTCTCAAGTCAAATTGAGAGGGCTTACTCTAACAATCTTCATTGTTTGATCTATGACGCGGTGACAAACATAAAGAAACCACTAGATGTTTCAGACAGAACGGTTTGGCATGTTGGAAACACCGGTTCTCGTGAGATCACCGAAGTTAAGCAACATTGCGCTGAGTCAGGTGTTTGATGGGTGACCATCATGCACATGGTCAGTTCTGTTTGGGAGAGAGGTTGGAGGGTTTGAAGTTAGTACGACAACTTCACTTGCCTTGCTTGTCAACCTCTCGACAGCACGGATTAGCGGAGGAATCCTGTCGTTCGAGTTGTACCGTCCTTCGGAAGGGACGTAAAGCCGGTGGTCCCCTTGGTGCTTTTCGACAGGAGTAGGCTACGTGCCGACACCGGGTTTCCCCTCCTCCCTTCTAGCCATAGGTTAGGTTCATCATCACCCTCATCATCACCATTTCATTCACCGACGCCATTAGACCAGTGCCAAAGGGCCAGTTGTCAAAACAGTGCGTCGTTAAGCACCAATAATCAATCAATCAATCACTAGATATTTCAGGGCAGCGAGCGCTGAAGATTGTTACGGTTGGTGACGCTGGCAACGCGGTTGTTTCCAGATCTCGGCGAGCGTGGCCAGCCGGCTGCAGGTTTCGCTGAGCCGGCAGCAGTACGAACAGCTGTTGGACACGGCAGCCGCTGTGTTGGCCACGCCGCTCATCGAGGGGGCGGCGACCCGCGCACCAATCACCGACCAGCGTCTGCCGCTGATTCGAGAGGAACCCACGCCGCCGCCCACATCGCAACAAGGGTAACGTTGAAGCTTCTACGTGAAGTTCTACTTGTATGTTCCCATTGATCATAATTTTTTTATAAAAGCAGGTATACACAGAGAAATCTGAGACTGTGTCATGAGTAGAAGTAAGTCTGAGCCAGAGACCAAAGCAGAAGGGGGTGTTTTATCATTCACAGAGTTCTACGTGCATGTTCGGCCAGAATCAACGTTTGCACGGTGCTGTTTTTGAATGGAATATTTCGAGTTTCCTTGTGTGGTTGACGCGTTATTTAGTTACGGGAGTGGGCTACGAGTGTAGCCTGTCGTAGGCTGAAGAGTTTTGTTTGAGTTGGGTCAGACGCTGGCAATGTTCACTGGAACAGAGAGGGTGGAGATATGGGAGGCTTGCAGGTTGAGACCTACGGACTTTCAAAAGCGGCATTAAATGGGCTTTAGAAAACCAGATCCTTATGGAATTGATCCTTATGTGCCGATAGAAGTGGATGAAAACCAGTTGGATCGGTCGTCAACCAAAGCCAAGACTTTTGACCCAGTATGGAATGAGCATTTCGACCATGATGTATAGATGTACGGCTTTGGCGTTTACTGTATTCCACAATCCAAACGAACCGAACACAAGCTGTTTATAATTAAGAAACGTCTCTCCAGAAGCACTTGAGTTTTCAGAAAAACTATTTGGATGGGCGAGCGGAGCGAGCGAAGTCCTTCAATTTCACAACATAGGGGAAAAAAAAGTATTTGGATTTTTTTTTTGTTTGTAACAAAAACGAGCAGCCCTACTTAAAGGTCACAGATCGTTACGAAATTTGGCAAAAACGTTCGTGGTGACTCAGCGAGGTGCTGTATGGTTTTTGAGCAAAATCTGTTCAGCCATTTTGTTTTTATGAGCTAAAACCCGTAAATTTTTAAGCTTTTTGGTACTAGCTTCGTAACTAATTAACCGATCCGCACCAAATTTGGATTGAATGTATATGATAACAAGGTAAACAAATTGCCTTAGTTTCAGATTCGTGCATGAAGTATTTTGCTAGTCAGATTTTTTTTTTTTGCCTCGAAACGGTTTCAACACCGATGTATATTCGGTTTATTATATCATTGTCAAACGTTTTCCGTTTGGATTTCCTCAGGCAGATTACGGCACGCTCATCCTGCAACGAGTGTAGGCTCTACTAATCGTTTACCTAGTTTAATCTATTGACCAAAGAGTTAGTTTCTAAAAGGATTTCTGAAACTTGTGCTAACGTTTATTGCGGGTGTGCTTGTAATGACGGACACCGACGGTTGTTTCTGCGGCAGCGTCCCACCGCCGCCGTCGTCAACCACGCCGTCTCCGACGTCAAGCAAGGCACCGGCTCCGCTGGTGCCGGTGCGCTTTGCGTTTGCGCTGCCCGACTTCACGGTGGAGCTGCGCGCGGACCTCGGCCGCGGCGAGGCCGGACTCGTGCAGATCTCGTTCCGGGACCTGGACCTGCTGTTCCAACGCTGCCTGCCCTTCGAGACGGCTGTGCAGGTGCCCTACAGTTGACTCGACTAGCGGGAGCAAGCGTTTGCTGTGACGTAGACACGACGATCAGAATCATCGCTACGTTGGACAAGCGGTTGCTATGACGTTCACGCCATCATTGTGTCAGAACATGACGCCAAAAAATACCTACTCTAATACCTAACGACCAGAGCCAGGAGTTTTTTGTTTTCGCGGAAATGCGAATTCTTAAAATACCGCATTTTTCTTGGAGATTCTTACGAATTAGGTATCCTAGGTTCTATAAACAGTAAACACCCATGATATTTCAGCGAATTTTCGGGCCGTTCTACTATCAACGTCAAAATGCAAATTTTACAAAAATTTCCACCACCAATTCACCATCTTTTGGTCAACAAAACGCAAATTTTACAATTTATTTCCAACTCAAACTCATGGCTCAGCTATTGACACATAGAACAGATATCAGCATCCGATCTAACAACTAAGATGGCTTTGAAGATAACTTATTTTACGTGGCTGTACTTTCATAGCCTAGGCATCTAGATGACGTCTTCTGGAAAAGCTGGGTATTAGTAGATTTGAGGTTTTTTTTTATCTCGGCAACCGCGAGTCTGAGGTGAAATCCGACAAGATGCGCGTGTAGGGGATGAAAAGTTGGGTGTGATGAGTGAATTTCAGCGTCCCAGCGTGCTTGGCTCAAAAGTTGGGGACATCAGGTAAGAAGGCGGTCGTGGCTGGATTTGGGTCGATGTCAGGTTTTCTATCTCGGCAACCGCGAGTCCGACGGGGCTGTAACTCGGCCCGGATGTAAAGGACGCCCGACGAAGACGATGCTGACGAAGAGAGCGTCGTGGCGCGTCACCGTTGACGCTGACAGCGATGTCTCCGTGCTGCAGGTGTCCCTGCGATCGCTGCTCATCGAGGACTTGTTGCTGCCGTCGGACGGCCGGCTGCGGGTGGTTGCGTCGTCGAGTCGGGAAGCCGCCGCCGTGCCGACTTCACTCTGCCGCCTGGCCGGCTCGTGTCCCGAGCTCTCCGGTCGCCGGGGTCACCTGCAGCCGCGTCACAGCTCGCTGCCCGCCAGGCTTGGACAGCGAAACAACCGTAAATATATTTGTATTTGTTATTTTCGGTTTCATTTTTACCTTTACAGTGCCAGGTACGGCACGAGGGTGGTGCCATACACGAGGGTGGTATTTGAAACACGTCAAAATGTAAGATTGACAGCATTTTTCATAACATCAACATTATTCAACACAATATAAAATAGCAAAAATATTCCACCAGTAATACAATGCACATATTTCATTCAATCAAAATTCTATCAAAATCACGTCATGATACCCACTCGCTAAAGCCAGGCAGAGCAATTCGGGTTGTGATTTCCCTGTCTTCCTTTGATATTTAGCAGAGATAATTAATATTATTTTCCAAACTGGTAGTACGTCCAGTGGGTATCTGACGTCACTTTTCTCTGAGTGGAATAGGTCTATTGAAAGTTCTGAATAGATTGTGTTGAACATTGCATGTAGTCTAGGTTGAGAGACTGCAAATGAGTTCGGTAGATTTTTTTGGAAATCAAGCCGGCAGTTTGTCCCGCAGAGAGCAAACAATCCAAAGACGAGATCTCCTCACTCAACAATCAGAGTCTCATGATATCAAAAGCTGTAAAGGGATTCCGCTGAAAATTGCAGTGTGCCTTTGCTGAAAGACTTCTGTGGTAACCTGACGATTTCTGGCAATCAAACCCGTTGTGTCCGGCTAATCCCCGCCCCCACGCCGCCCCCAGCCGCGGAGAGAGAGCGCGCGTGCCCGGTGACCCCGCCCCCGTCGCCTTCCCCCGAGAGGCTCCGTCGCCACGACAACCTGGTGCACGTAACGGTGTCGCTGGTCGACCCGGCCTGCCCCGACTTCACCACCAAGCACCGCGGGATTGCGCGATCCGTCGCCGTCGAGATGAACTCGCTGGACGTCGTCGTCAGCGCCGAGTCCTGGGTCGTCGTGTTCGACTTCTTCGGCCTCAGCGCCGATCGGGACTCCGTCTCAACTGCGGCGGCCGCGGAGGAAACGCGGTCGCAGCAACACGTGGACAAAGTAGGTTTTGCTAGCGTCTTGGACAAGCGGGCAGCACAGCTGAGCTACGCGGGGAAAAGTTTATGTTTGCGAAGTAGATCAATAATCAAGTATATCAATGATCAAGCTCAGTTGATTTCTATACAATGCTTGCCGTGCAGTGAAATAGGTCGTCAAATTCTTCATGAAATCTGTCACAGAAAACCTTGTAATATGTTTATGTAACAGACTGCTGTACAAGGGTGTGACGAAACATGTGACCGAGTTAAAGGGGCCACAGTCATAGGCGGTTGTATACAAGACTGCTGTACAAGGGTTTGACAAAACATGTGACCGTGTAAAAGGGGCTTAACACGGTCATAGGCGGTTGTATACAAGACTGCCGTACAAGGGTTTGACAAAACATGTGACCGTGTAAAAGGGGCTTTACACGGTCATAGGCGGTTGTATACAAGACTGCTGTACAAGGGTTTGACAAAACATGTGACTGTGTAAAAGGGGCTTAACACGGTCATAGGCGGTTGTATACAAGACTGCTGTACAAGGGTTTGACAAAACATATGACCGTGTAAAAGGGGCTTAACACGGTCATAGGCGGTTGTATACAAGACTGCTGTACAAGGGTTTGACAAAACATATGACCGTGTAAAAGGGGCTTTATATTACAGAATGCTGCACAAGGGTTTCACCAAACATGTGACTGTGTTAAAGGGGCTTTAGCTTTGCTGCCTTGAAGTTAAAGAGTGAAGCTATTAGAGACTTGTTTCGGTTTGAGCGTGTGCGAAGCGGCAGCGATGAGAGAAGCCGAAATGACGCTAGCTTTTGCAGGCCGCCACAACGTCAACGTCAACGCCTACAACAGCGACGGCAGCGACGGCGAGCCGTGCGCTGGAGTCCACCGAGCTGGATGTGAGAGTGCGCGGCGTGACGTTGGCCTTGGCTCGCCGCGGCGCGGAGTTTGCCCGCGCGTCCGCCACGCACCTGGTGGCCAGCTCGTGCACTTCTCCATCCGGGAACGTCATACAGGTCACTGCTTGCACAAAAACAAACGTTTCTTCTTGCTCTTATTACGTTTCTAGAGTTGTTGGATGTTTGGAAAGAGTTCAGTTCTTTTCTGATGGAAGGTAGTTCTTTTCCTCCAACAACCCTCCTTCAACTCAGAGATAAGTAACGTCAGATACCCACTGGACATACTACCAAATAGAAAAAAATATTAATTAGCTCTGCTAAATAACAAAGGAAGACAGGGAAATCACAACCCGAATTGCTCTACCTGGCTTTAGCGAGTGGGTATCATGATGTCACTTCGAAAGAATTTTGATTGAATGGAATCGGTGTATCCAATTCGGGCGCAACCTCCTTGAAGATAATCCGATATTCCATTCAATCAAAATTCTATCAAAATGACGTCATGATACCCACTCGCTAAAGCCAGGCAGAGCAATTCGGGTTGTGATTTCCCTGTCTTCCTTTGTTATTTAGCAGAGATTATTAATATTTTTTTCCAAACTGGTAGTACGTCCAGTGGGTATCTGACGTCATGTTTCTCCGAGTGGAATACGTCTATTGTCAGACCCAGTCAACGAGGAAAGCCAAGCGAGTGACTTGTTCCGAGTTTCACGTGATCTCGTGATCTTTCACGAAACGTTTCACATGACAGAAAGGCGGGAGTTTTTGGCGGAGGCTTACGAGAGCCGAGGTCCAGTGGGTATCTGACGTCACTTGTCTCTAAGTCTAATAGGTATATAGGAATACCGCGCGAGTGAAACAGGTTCTATTGGTCTAATTGGTGATGACTGATGTGTTTTTCGTGCCGACTGCGTCCTGGGAGGCAGTTTGTAAAAACTTCGCTAGAGAAGTAAGCCACTTCTCTTTTCGATGAGAGCGTTGACTTCTTCCGCTAAAAACATTGACAAAGATGGATATCACATCAAAAAGACGAGAGACTTCTCTAACTAACTTTTCACTAAATCACTCCCCAGGGCTCGCTGGGCGGACTGAGCCTCCTGGACACGAACGCGAACGCGACGCACCGCGAACGCTTCCTGACGGCCGGCCGCGAGGCGTTCAACTTCCGGCTGGCCCGACACCATGGCGCCGACCCGACGCTGGCGCGGGATTGCGACGCGCGCCTGCGCCTGCAGATGGCCGCCGTCGTCTACGTTCACACCCAGCGCTTCGTCGCGCAGATCACCGCCTTCTGCCGGGAGTTCTCGCAGCTGCAAGCCGGTGAGTTGGCGCTGGAAGGCGTTGATAGCAGCCGAGTTGGGTTGATGTCGGGGTTGTTATCTCGACAACTGCGAGTCAGGGTGACGTCTTGAATCCAGGAAAAGCTGGGTATTTGTAGGCATGAGGTTTTTTTATCTCGGCAACCGCGAGACTGAGGGGAAATCCGACGAGACGCGTGTGTAGGGGATGAAAAGTTGGGTGTGTAGAGTGGATTTCAGCGTCCCAGCGTGCTTGGCTCAAAAGTTGGGGACATCAGGGATGAAGGCTGCCGTGGCTGGATTTGGGTTGATGTCAGGTTTTCTATCTCGGCAACCGCGAGTCGGAGGTGAAATCCGACAAGACGCGCGTGTAGGGGATGAAAAGTTGGGTGTGTAGAGTGAATTTCAGCGTCCCAGCATGCTTGGCTCAAAAGTTGGGGAAATCAGAGTTGAAGGCGGTCGTGGCTGGATTTGGGTTGATGTCAGGTTTTCTATCTCGGCAACCGCGAGTCGGAGGTGAAATCCGACAAGACGCGCGTGTAGGGGATGAAAAGTTGGGTGTGTAGAGTGAATTTCAGCGTCCCAGCGTGCTTGGCTCAAAAGTTGGGGAAATCAGAGTTGAAGGCGGTCGTGGCTGGATTTGGGTTGATGTCAGGTTTTCTATCTCGGCAACCGCATGTCGGAGGTGAAATCCGACAAGACGCGCGTGTAGGGGATGAAAAGTTGGGCGTGTAGAGTGAATTTCAGCGTCCCAGCGTGCTTGGCTCAAAAGTTAGGGACATCAGGGAAGAAGGCGGTCGTGGCTGGATTTGGGTTGATGTCAGGTTTTCTATCTCGGCAACCGCGAGTCGGAGGTGAAATCCGACGAGACGCGCGTGTAGGGGATGAAAAGTTGGGTGTGTAGAGTGAATTTCAGCATCCCAGCGTGCTTGGCTCAAAAGTTAGGGACATCAGGGAAGAAGGCGGTCGTGGCTGGATTTGGGTTGATGTCAGGTTTTCTATCTCGGCAACCGCGATTCGGAGGTGAAATCCGACGAGACGCGCGCGAAGGGGATTGAAAGTTGGGTGCGTAGAGTGATTACGAACGTTGCTGCATGTAGTACAGCGTGTGTTATTGTTGCCAGCGCTGCGCAAGGCGTCGTCGGCTGCGCCCGTTCGCGGCTCGCGGCTGAAGCTGGACGTGACAGCCGGCTCGCCGCGAATCTTGCTGCCCTTCTCCTCGCACTCGACCTCGTTGCTTGTCGCCGACCTCGGGAAGCTGCGGCTGTCCAACGCGTTCCAATTGGTGGACGCGGACACCGACGCAGACCAAGCAGACGGCAGCAGCGTGCGGCACTCGACGGGATTCCGACGGCCGGGAACGCCCGACAGCAATATTGACAACGGTCAGTCATCTTACCACTAGCTTGCATCAAAGTTATTTAGCAACTTTATTTTCAACCGATCTTAACAAAATTTACTATGTGCATTATAAATAGTTAAAAGAGGATACTATTTTAATTTTTGTTGAATAGTTCTTATCGATTCTTACGCTTAGAATTATTCAAATAATTTCACGATGACTACATGCATGATTTTTCCAGGTAACTAATGTCATTGAGAAAGCTGCTAAATTAAAGCCGGACATTTTAAATTGATCATAAAAGCCTCTAGGCTATGCGCACGCGCAATATAATCGCGTTGTGGATTTACATATTTATTAGTGCTCGTAAAGCCTAGTGACTAGAATCACTAGGTCTTCAGCAGAAATGATTAAGTCAAGTTTAGTGCTGAGATCAGAGCTGAGATTTGAGCATAGCGTTTGTTTTTGTCTGTGTTTCAGCCCCGTGCCTGGTGGATTCCATGCTGGTGGAGCTCGAACAGATGGACTTGTTCGCGGGGCGCAAGGCTGTTCCCGGGGAGGGCGGCGACCTGCGCGTCGGCGCGCTGTCCGTTGTTCGTGAAGGACCCGCCTTGCTGCGCGACAAGTGCCAGCTGCAGCTGCGCGTTCAGCGAAACCTGGACGCTCATCGCAGCAAACGCAGTGAGTCACAGCCACGACAGCCTCCTTCCCTGATGTCCCCAACTTTTGAGCCAAGCACGCCGGGACGCTGAAATTCACTCTACACACCCAACTTTTCATCCCCTACACGCGCGTCTCGTCGGATTTCACCTCCGACTCGCGGTTGCCGAGATAGAAAACTTGACATCGACTCAAATCCAGCCACGACCTTCTCATTTGATCTTTGTTTACATCTTGCCATGTTAGTTAAAATACCTCTACACATAAGATAATGCTGTTGTGCGGCTGGTTTGCCCGACGTCCTGACGGGATGTTTGTCTGTCCGCGCCAAGTTGCGGACACGAGCGTCCGCGCGACGCTGTCTGCGCTGTCCGCGTCGCTGGACCTTCGCCAGTACCAGCTGATCCGCGGGCTTCTCACGAACAACATCGGCGAGGACCTGCAGGAGTTCCAGCCGCGCGACAGCCACGCGGCCGGCGCCGCGAACACCGCCACCAACGTTCGTACAGCCGTTTGTTTGTTTATTTATTGGACAAAGCAGCTTTGGAGGAAACACATATTTACACATATACACATTTACATTCCGGATGTTGCTATACATTCACGTTTATACTTTAAATACATAGTTTATATACATCGTAATAATAATATTGATGTGATCTTCATCGTTGCACGCAGCTCTCTGCTGTTGTCAGGAAGAGGGTCAACTACTCGCCCTGGCAGATTGTCCCAGACTCCAATGCCTTCAGACGCTAGCCAGTGTTTTCCCATGTATGCATTCAAAAATACAATGTCTGCATGTTTGAAATTAGTAAGACAACTTCACTCGCCTTGCTTGTCAACCTCTCGACAGCACGGATTAGCGGAGGAATCCTGTCGTTCGAGTTGCACCGTCCTTCGGAAGGGACGTAAAGCCGGTGGTCCCCTCGGTGCTTTTCGACAGGAGTAGGCTACGTGCCGACACCAGGTTTCCCCTCCTCCCTTCTAGCCATAGGTTAGGTTCATCATCACCCTTTCATTATAGACCAGCGCCACGGTGCCAGTTGTCAAAACAGCGCGTTGTTAAACACCGGCAATCAATCAATGAATCACCGGGTTTCCCCTCCTCCCTTCTAGCCATAGGTTAGGTTCATCATCACCCTTGCATTATATACCAGTGCCACAGGGCCAGTCGTCAAAACAGTGCGCCGTAAAACACCGGCAATAATCATCGTCGTCGGTTGCCGTCGGTTGCAGCATCCGCGGTCCGTGTGGACGACGCTGAGCATTCGTCTGGAGCTGACGGACGTCGCGCTGCGTCTGTCTCATCGGCACGCCGACGCCGCCGCCGCCGAGAGTCCGCTGGCGTGCGTTCACTTCATCCGGTCGCGGCTGCTGCTCGAGTCTTTCAGCGACCTCGCCCAGGACATCGACCTCGTCTCCCAGGAGATACTCATCACGGACACGAGGTTCTTGGGTGAGATGTCACTCTTTGTTATTTAGTTCCTTTACATGCCGTTTACTATCGGCAACAAGCACTATGTTGCGGCTGCTCATCACCATAGTGCCGAAGATGTCCACGCAATCGTGGACGAAACGTCGAGAATCGACAAGGTCCTTTTTAGGACTGCCACAACGTTTTAATAGAGCAAAACCGTACACTCTCAATTCTTCATTCTACGGCTCTGAACCACTAAGACTTTCCAAGTTCTATGTTGCTTCCTGGACACATCAACACATCCAATTTGTGTACACAAAACTACATTTAGTACAATACTAGGCTATGCGAAATCTCATATAATCGTGTTGTGCGATTCGTTCACCTACGCCGTTAGACCAGTGCCAAAGGGCATGATGGGGTCGGCTGGACATTGCAACGAACGGCTGGACATTGCAACGAACGGCTGGACATTACAACGAACGGCCCCACGTTCCAGGGCTGCCGGCAAACAAACGAGGCAACGCGTTCCCTACGATCCTGGCCCCGCTGCGCGCAGGGCCGTCCAACCGGTCGCCCGTCCAGGCGGAGATCCACCACCGTCGGCGGCGGGAATTCTCCAAGTTCACCGTCTTGCTGAACAGCATGCGTCTGATGGCCGTGCTCGACTGGTGGGAGGCGGCCAGGGACTTCTTGCTGGACACTCCTGAGCAGCCGCCGCCTCAGCCGCAGCCTCAGCCTCAGCAAGGTGAACCTTCAACGAGATACGGGCGTCACACACTTGCTGGAAACACCCGAAACGACACTTTGTCCAACCTGGGTGCCGCCGATTTCGTTTACTTTCTTAACAATTGCGGCTTTTCCTAATTTTTGAGCATTTTTGGGACATTTTTGTACGGCTAAACACAGTCAACTGTCTTGAAAGATATTGAAGATAGGGAAATCACAACCCGAATCGCTCTACCTGGCCTTAACGAGCGGGCATCATGACGTAACTTTGATAGAATGTCCACTGAATGTGTTGCGTGTTCGACGCCGTTCCAGCGCCAGCGCCGGTGCCAGGCGAGGCGTGGGAACGTACGGAGGCGGCGGTGGCGGTGGCCTCGGCGCTGGGGATCGCCACCAAGTACACGGCAGCGCTGGCGCCACCGGACGCGCCGTTCGAACTGAAGTTGAACGTGTCGGACTCGCAGGTGGTGTTGCTGGAAGACCCGGCCATGGCCGACGCCAACGCGCTCATTCTCAAGGTCAGCGTTCGCCGCGTTCGTCTCGTTGTCCGACTTGTAGTTCTCACGCTTTTAAGGCCCGTTCACAACCAACTCGTGATACACGATGTGGGCATCGTCAAAAAATAGATAAAGCATAACAGTTGGAGGTAAATTACAAGATAGTCGGTGCAAATATTACACAAAAAGTAAAAGATAGATAAGTTGCAAATAAGTACAGGTTCTAACATCAAAAAGCGCAGGTGAAAATGAAAGACATGTCCCAGAATAGTCCATTAGAAATGATATGACGTTTCTGTAATTGCTGTGTCAGGAATCCAGGAACTGTTGCAGGCTATAAAAGGGGTTTTTAAGGTGATAAGTCTTAAAGCTGGAGCAGAAACTGGCCCTGGTAGTAGAGTAGGTGATGTGCTGGGGTAGTTAATAATTATTTATTAATTTATTATAAATTGCAGGCGACTGCGGTGCTGTCTTACCGCCCGCGCATGCTGGACAAACCGCTGTCGTGCAACCTGAACCGGCTGGAGCTGTCGTCGTGTTCGTTGTCCGCGGAGGAGGAGACTGCGTTGTCGGTGGTGGATCCCGTCACCGTCAACGTGGAGATATCGCGGCGGCCCGTCGCCGGGCCCGGAGGTACGTCACTCGCCACGTCAATGACACGTCACTGTCACTGGGGCATCCGTCATATTATGATCGATAGCCCGTTGCTCTAAAAGCGTAGGAGTGGAATTTTAAATGTTAAGCGATTATTTTTAAGAGCAGCTTTCTTCATCACATTCTCCATCATAATATGGCTTCCGTCATAAAATGATCAATAGCTCGTTGCTTACGACGCTAGGAGATAATTTTTAAATGTTCGGCTATAATTTTTAAGAGCAGCTCTGTTGATCACGTTCCTTGTGTGGAAAAATATCATGACTTAGTCGATGTGTAATTAATTTAAAATATTAAAACATAAAATCTACTTGAAGCAAAACTATTCAATTGATTTGCCGCAAATTAGCACACTATACTCTTTATGAGATTCATAACGCACACTGTAAGATTTTTTAACATCGGTTAAAGATAATGTTGCTTTAGATTTGCGTTGCTTTTCAACAGGAGTTGGCTACGTGCCGGCACCGGGTTTCTCCTCCTCCCTTGTAGGCTAGGTTAGGTTTGTCATCACAATTTCATTCATCGACGCCGTTAGACCAGTGCCACAGGGCCAGCTGTCAAAACAGTGCGTCGTTAAACACCAGTAATCAAACCATCACAAAGAAACAAAAATATGGTGAAAAAAGTGCATTGGTAAACACCAATAATCAATCAATCAGTTGTGTGAAGTTGGTAACTTAACCCAACGCTGTCGTGTTGCCAGGCCTGGGCGACGCCACGCTGTCTCCCCGCAGCGGCCGAACGCTGGAGATCCACGCGCAGACGCTCTGTGTTCGCGTGTCGGCCGCCGACCTTCGCTTGTTTGCCGCCATCGTGCGTTCGTTGCCCGCGCAGACGGCGTGGGGGCGGAGCCAAGCCGCCGCCCTCGGACAGCCGGCCAATCGCACGAGTGAGTCAACAACCCGGTTTCAACCCGGTTTCAACCCGGTCTACCCGGTTTCAAGAATAAGTAGTCCCCATGTTGAGATCAACGATCAATTCGATCGATTTTTGAGGTCATTAGCGATGGAAACAAGCTGAATTTTTTTTGCCGGGTCAGAGGCAATCTAATTGGCTTATTTCTTTCTTAAGTCTCATGGCTTTTCCTAATCTCAGCAAGTTAGTTTTCAGAAAAACTAAATTTTATTGGCTTAATTATTCGCTTATTTATTACGGCAACGTCAGTTGTTTTCGACGTGCGCATTTTCATTACGTTAACGTTTACCTGAATGGCTACAGCTAAGTTGGTTGTGAACGGGCCTTTAGAGGGCGTAAAAGCAGCAGGGAGTCTAACATTCGTTGTCTGCGTTGTCTGCGGCAGGCCACATCAGCAAGCTGTCCGCGCTGGGGTTCAGCGCCAGCGACTGCGCGGACGCCCTCGAAGCGTGCAACGGACACCTGGACGACGCCGCACTCTGGCTCACCTCGAACGCCACGCCCGCCCCACAATCGGCCAATGAGGAGTCGGCGTTGGCCTGCGATGCCGTCGAGATCAAGGTGCGTCCAGGGACAACGTAACGCCGGCCAAAAAACACCCTGGCCGGATCACACGGGGAATTCGACGAGACGGGCGCGTAGGGGATGAAAAGTTGGGTGTGTAGAGTGAATTACAGCGTCCCAGCGCGCTTGGCTCAAAAGTTGGGGACATCAGGGAAGAAGGTGGTCGTAGCTGGATTTGGGTCGATGTCAGGTTTTCTATCTCGGCAACCGCAAGTCGGAGGTGAAATCCGACGAGACGCGCGAGTAGGGGATGAAAAGTTGGGAGTGTAGAGTGAATTTCAGCGTCCCAGCGCGCTTGGCTCAAAAGTTGGGGAAATCAGGGAAGAAGTTGGTCGTGGCTGGATTTGGGTCGATGTCAGGTTTTCTATCTCGGTAACCGCGAGTCCGACAGGGCAGAAACTCGGCCCGGATGTAAAGGACGCAATAAAAAAACGATCCCGAAAAGTAAATTGGAATCGGAAAGTATTTGTGGATTTTAGAGCCATATTTGGATTTTGTTTGAATGTTTGGTAAGCTACTGGCTTTGTAACGCCATGCAACCGTCTGGCTGGCAGGCTGGCTGCGTCAGCATGGTCGTGATGGACGACTGCTGGGTGGCGGACGTCCCCCTGGCCGAACTCGCGTTGTCGCGGCTTCACGTGACGCAAGCGTTGGGCGGTGCCGGGGGCGCGCGCGTCGAGATCGCTGGCAACTACTTCAACCGAGAACTCTCCGGCTGGGAGGCCTTCCTCGAGCCCTGGCGGTAAGTTCTTTGTCGGAGCCTTGTCACTCGACCATTCGGCTTTGTTTGTTTGTGTTATTTAAGCTAAAAGCTAACAACAATAAAAAATAATAATAAATATCACGATATGTTTCATATATTAATTGCTAGATCATATCTAAAACTATTTGTACTAATTATTTTTGTACAGTCTTTTTTAAATACTTCCATATTGGTCTGATTTTGAAAATCCAGCGGAAGTTTATGATTATATCTAACTCCTTGTACAAATAGAGAGCTTACTCTATAGAGTAAGTTCTTCGTCGGAGCCTTCTCACTCGACCATTCGGTTTTGTTTGTTTTTTATTTTAGCTAAAAGCTAAAAATATACAGAACATATATATATAACAACAGTATATTATATAACAACAATAAAAAATAATAATTAAAATTGCAATATGTTTCATATATTGATTGCTAGATCATATCTGAAACTATTTCTACTAATTTTTGTTGTACAAACTTTCTTAAATACTTCCATATTGGCCTTATTTTTTACTTTTTTACAAACAGAGACCTTAGAAGCTCCAATTTTTTTTTTTTTTTAAATATCAGAACTACACCTTTATGCCAGCGTTGCTTGTCCATTCAAGAAGAAGCGCAAACAAAATCTGTACAAACAAAATCCTACTTACTAATGTTTTCATCTCTTCAATAACCTACCTGAGGCTATTTAATTCTAACAAAATTCCTGCTGTTTTAAAAATAGGCTGAAAGACCACCTAGGGTAAATAAATCCCTACTCAATTCGTGACTACTAGCTTTTCAAGTAGGCTCTTATTATGTGACTTGTTCTATAGCAATTTGTATTGTTCATTGACTAAATATAAATTATTATTATTGTTATTATTGTCTGATAAGCTGCTTGTCTGATTGTCTGATTGTCTGATTGTCTGATTGTCTCCTTGTCTGATTGTCTCCTTGTCTGCTTGTCGTTCAGATGCAGCGTTGCCTGGGAGACTGGACTTGGACACTCGCTGGCTCGGAACCGGCTGCGCATCTCGGTCTCCTCGGAGCAGGAAGCCAACCTGAACATCACCTCGGCTCTCGTAAGCCTCCGCCTAAAACTCCCGCCTTTCTGTCATGTGAAACGTTACGTGAAACTCGGAACAAGTCACGCGCGCGGCTTTCCTCGTTGACTGGGTCTGACAATTGACCTATTATTACACTCGGAGAAACATGACGTCAGATACCCACTGGACGTACTTCCAGTTTGTAAAAAAATATCACTTAGCTCTGCTAAATAACAAAGGAAGACAGGGAAATCACAACCCGAATTGCTCTGCCTGGCTTTAGCGAGTGGGTATCATGACGTAACTTTGATAGAATTTTGATTGAATGGAATAGGTGTATTGATCTTCAACCTTACCAACCTTATTGTGATTTGTGATTTGTAAAATACTCATTGCATGTACGGTAGATATCTCGTTTATAATAAACGCCCCAAACCTCTCGAAATCCCGAGCAATAACGTCAACACTGGATTACCTCCCCAAACGCAGCTGGCTCTGTGGCGCACAACCCGCGAACGCTGGACGCTGGACGTGTCGGAGAGTTCGCGCAGCCCCCGCCGCCGCCAGCCGTTCGTGCCGTTCGAGCTGCGCAACCGCACGGGCGCGACGCTGGCGTTCCGCGTGCGCGGCGCCGAGCCGGGGGGCGGGGCCGGCGAAGGGGGCGTGGTCGGCGAGTGGCTGGAGGTGGAGCCAGGCCAGACGCGCGGCTTCTCGTTCGAAGCGCGCGGCAAGGCCAGGAACCGCGACGTTCGACACCAGGTGAGCTGTTCGTTTAACTGATTGTCGGCCAGGGCATGAAGGCCCGTTCACAACCAACTTAGCCGTTCACGTAAATGTAAACTCAATGAAAATGCGCATGTCCAAAACAAGTGACGTAGCCGTAATAAATGCGCCATTCAGATTGCCTCTGAACCAGCGCCATTTTTTCAGCTTGTTTCCATTACCTCAAAAGTAAACGATGAGCTCGATCGTTGGTTGTTGGAAGCCTCAAGAGAAAATATTAGTTTAGGCTAATCTGACAGCCCAACTTTTGAGCCAAGCACGCTGGGACGCTGAATTAAATTCACTCTACACACCCAACTTTTCATCCCCTACACGCGAATCTCGTCGGATTTCACCTCCGACTCGTGGTTGCCAAGATAGAAAACCTGACATCGACCCAAATCCAGCCACGATCTCCTCCTTCCCTGATATCCCCAACTTTTGAGCCAAGCGCGCTGGGACGCTGTAATTCACTCTACACACCCAACTTTTCATCCCCTACACGCGAATCTCGTCGGATTTCACCTCCGACTCGTGGTTGCCAAGATAGAAAACCTGACATCGACCCAAATCCAGCCACGATCTCCTCCTTCCCTGATGTCCCCAACTTTTGAGCCAAGCGCGCTGGGACGCTGTAATTCACTCTACACACCCAACTTTTCATCCCCTACACGCGCGTCTCGTCGGATTTCACCTCCGACTCGCGGTTGCCGAGATCTTGGCTAAGTGTAGTCGTGTTTTTCAGCTGGAGGTGAAAGTGCAAGGCTGGGTGGCTCCCGCTCCGGTTTCCGTTGACCGAGTCGGAGTTTTCTTCCGGAACATCCAGCCGGAAGTCATGCCCTCGGTGAGTTCAACGCCCCTGGGCTGAAACACAGGACTTGGATATTTTTGCTTTGAAAATGTAGAGGAAAAAGTATTGCTGGGTTCGAAATATAATTGGCTTTGGTTAAGTTAGATATAAAGGCTTGTAAATCAGTTTTTACCAAATATTCCTTTTTTTCAAATCACGTTTCTCACTCTCGGGGTCAAACCATGTAATACATTTTGACTTAACTTTCAAAAAATGATTGATCTTGTTTCACAATGGCTGTGTAAAATTTTCATTGTTTTACGTTTTGCATTTCTATTGTAAACGACGGTTCTTAAACTTTTTCTATCATCTTCCCACTAAATGAAGCCTAGGTGTCGACCATAAGCATTGAAACATCGCTGTTAAAACGATCGTTTGCTAGTGGACGACGTTGTTTGTACGTTTGTTTGTACGTTTGTTTGTACGTTTGTTTGTACGTTTGTTTGTACGTTTGTTTGTACGTTTGTTTGTTTGTTTGTCCAGCGCGTGGAGCTGGCGCAAGCGCGGCTCGTGATGGAGGTCCGGCTCCTCAAGGACACGGCCCGGAAGCAAGTGACGGTACGCTCGGCGCTTCAGATCCACAACGCGCTCGCTCACAACGTGGAAGTTCGCTTGGAGAACCAGGCGGCTCCCAGGCAAGGTCAGCCGTCACTCTGTTGTTGTCCATTTGTCACTTGCCACGAACATCCCATTCTGAAGCCTGGTTTACACGGTTCACTATTTCGTTCAATTCTCGTCCAAAATTGACCGGTGTCTACACGAAACTTGATCAATAAAAGTTGAACGGTATGCTTGAGTTCAAGTTTTGCCTCTTCATTTATGTTTAGAACAAAACCTATTTTTAATTCAACTTCAGCAAAAATCAAGCAATCAGAGGACTCCTGTGTGTACTATCAAATCGTACGCTTCCTAGGCTTTGAATCCTAGCGACAGATATCCTGTTAACAGAATCCTGAAACTCTACGCCATAGAGTTTTTCAAAGATCGTCAAAATTGCAAAACGTAGCTGTTCATGTTTTAGAGCAGCCACCATCAAAATACTGTCAAAATCAAAGTCTTCCAAATTACCGTTAGTTGCAGACGCCACGTTGTTTTTCATAATTCACTGCATTCTAAGCAGTGGTTCGAGCTGAACATTCGAAGTTTTGCGGGCGTAAATATTGACATAAAATTGAGGCGTGTAAAAGTGTTTCAACTTTTTCATTCAAGTTAGCTCAAGATTGAGCTCGATGACTCGAACGAAAAATTGAACCGTGTAAACCAGGCTTTAGAAGTTGAATTAAACAATTTCAGCTATCACCTGCAAATATACTCTTTTATATGTCAACTGTCCGTTGACACATGAGATCGAGCATCAGTGGCAAACAAAGCCTTCTACATATTTAAGATGACGTAGGTAACATTGTTTCAATGTGCTTCTAGATGGCTTAGGAGCTTTACTTTCTTAGGGCCGGTATTACAACTTCGAGTTAAAACTTCGAGTTAAGCAACTCAGAGATAGAAGTTAACTTGGAGTTGAGCAGAAATGCGTTTTACAACCTAACATAATCTGAGAGTTAAGCAACCCTAGGGTCAACAAAGAAATCGGTTTAATTTTCAAAAGTTGGCAATGGATTTTGAATATTTTAACACATCAAAGCCTTCTGAATGCCGATCTCACTCTCATGACAAGTGAATAAATTTTAAAATATCGGCAAGGAAATTCAACAAATCTTACAAATTTTACTTTTGACAACCAGCAAAGGCTTCAAAAATTGCGAAATAAATATTCTTCATACATTGAATATAATATAATTTAAGAACCAGATTCTTACACATGGAAACAAAAGGAATTAAATTTCTTGCTTGCTTGATCATTCTTCAGTGCTGGTTGTGACATGTTGTGACATTTTATCTATCATCATTGGCATTGGGTACAATATTGGAACCAAATTAAAGTTAAAATTGAAATATATCAACAGGATGAAGCGCGGATTCAACTCGCTAACAAATTTAAAGCTGGTTCGTGTTCTGCCCCGTGATCTGCAGATACTTTGCTTTTGAAATAATACTGTCAAAATTCAATGCAACTGTGACAGCGCTGCTGCAGTTGAACTGTCAGATCACAGAATTAAAGTTTGTAGCCTCCATATCGAAGATACTGTTATTATTAGCCTATAAGTAGGTAGTTATTAGTATTATTAATAGCCTTTTTAGTAATCAGGCAGTCAGATGAAGTCAGATGACTGCCGATGAGCGCGCGTTGGTAAGAGGTTATGTTTCACTTGGCGAAAATGTACATACAATATTTAAAATGTAAGTGAATATAATACAGTTTGCCACTTTCCAGGTAGTTTTTTTACTATAAAAATCTCTGTTTTGGTAGTTTGCATCATTTGCCTCGGTCAACAAACTATTGATGTGGCGATTCATTACGTCACAACTGAGAGTTATCTTCTTAATTCCCACCTGATCTGAGAGTTAAGGCAACTTGGAGTTAAGGCCTTAACTCGAAGATGAAAACAGTTGTAAAATGCAAAATAAGCCGTAACCCTAGGAATAAGCTAAACTCTCACCTTAACTCTCAGTTGTAATACCGGCCCTTAGCTACTTACTACAAGTTGCCTTTCCACAATCTGAACACGGGACTCCCCTAACGGTGCTGCATCTTGAATGAACGTTGCTCACGGTAAAACTTGCCTGATGTCACGTTGTTTCGCAAGCAGCGAGCGTGATTCCCGCCGGCGGCTGGATGGACGTCCCGCTCGACAAAGTGTCGGCTCCGATCTGGGTGAAGCCGGCCACCCTGCCGAGGGACTCGTTCCGCTTCAGCTGCCGCCCGCTCGGCTGGGCTCACGTCACGCAGCCGGGCGCCGTCGCCAGCGAAACCATCGTCTGTCTGCCAATCACAAGGTAGGAAGCCATCCTGTCTCCCAATCACAAGGTACGAAGCCATCCTGTCTCCCAATCACAAGGTACGAAGCCATCCTGTCTCCCAATCACAAGGTACGAAGCCATCCTGTCTCCCAATCACAAGGTACGAAGCCATCCTGTCACCCAATCACAAGGTACGAAGCCATCCTGTCTCCCAATCACAAGGTACGAAGCCATCCTGTCTCCCAATCACAAGGTACGAAGCCATCCTGTCTCCCAATCACAAGGTAGGATTATTTTCGCCTGCACACTGATTATTTGTATTCTTTATAATTTGTGTATGATATACTTGCCTGGGTGTGGGTTTGCTGGCGCCAAGTTACATGGATAATAATAGTATTTACACACTTGTCAATATGTTGTTTCTTTATGTGATATTGTATAAGTTGTTGTTTTTTTGAACATCATATTGTTCTGTTTAATGTGATTTTTCTGGAATGTTTTACTTTTGCTATTGTAATCTTGGATGGTTTATTATATTGCCCTAGTGCAGGGGTCGGCAACCCGCGACTCCGGAGCCGCATGCGGCTCCGGAGTGGTTCTTTTGTGGCTCCCCTATATTATAAAAAAAATCCGAACTGAAATCCGAATTTAAATATTGCGCGCAACACTAGGCATCGATGGAGGACACCAAGGTTATTTCGTGAACCCCCCCACCCCTAACCATTCAGCCACATGGCAGCCGCCGAGCCAGCGTGCATTGCATTTGCAAATCATCATGGGCGACGCAAAGAAGCGTAAGTTAGCCGATGACAATCGATTATTCAATTGCGATTGGATTGATAAATTTGGCGTTATTGATTGTAACGGTACACCACTTTGTGTGATCTGTGATTTTAAATTTAATAATAATAAAAAGTGTAATATCGAGCGACTTTTTGTTCGGTTTCACGAGACTTTCGCGATCAAATATCCAAGAGGCAAGTGTCGGAAGCAAGCCATTGCTGATATTTCCTTCTAATAATCACTACGCACTGTGTGTTTTTTTGTCTTGTCGGGTGGTATTCTGTAACTTTTGGTTGCCATGGTGACAAAGTTAAACCATAGAATAAAGACCTGTTAAACCTTACCTAAAATGTGAAGGAAATTGTTACAGAATAGCGGCCTTGTGGCTCCAGCTGATTTACCGTCTCAAATTTTGTGCCAATCTGGCTCCGAACTCAAAAAAGGTTGCCTAGAACTTAGAACTTGAACATAGATTCGAATGGTGTTCCAGGTCTGGTGAGACGCGGCCGTACCGCTTGGTGTCGGGCGCGCGGCGCGGGAACTTCCCGGCGGATCCCGCGGGCTGGACGCAGCCAGGACACGTCGTCCGGCTGTCGAGTCCCGTCGTCGTCGGCAACCTGCTGCCCGTCGAGTTGCTGGTCTGCGCTGACGACCGCCCGGCAAGGGTGTTGCCGGGAGCAACGCTGCCTCTCAACCACGTCAGTACCTTCTCTGTTATTACTAACAATACATCAACTCGTTGCTTGTCAAGCACGTCACTACCTTGATTATTAGTAACGGAATATCAATTTCCGAAATTTGTGTCCGTGCTGGGATTTGAATCCGGGTCTTTGCCTGTCCGGGGCACTGCACTTATCCATTATGATACACAGACAACCGACTGTGGACATTGATATTAAGTTTATTTGAGTTGTTGGGCTCCATGGAGATAGAAACAGGACTATGAATGAACATAGAAGCCGGTGAATCTTGTGACGCTATGCTGCAATCACACGCCAACAACTCGACTAACACCGATTATAACATGGCTCCATGGAGATAGAAACAGGACTATGAATGAACATAGAAGGTGGTGAATCTAGTGACGCTATGCTGCAATCACACGCCAACAACTTGACTAGTGAATGAACATGAAGCCGGTGAATCTAGTGACGCTATGCTGCAATCACACACCAACAACTTGACTAACCCCGATTATAACGTCGCTCCATGGAGATAGAAACAGGACTATGAATGAACATAGAAGCCGGTGAATCTAGTGACGCTATGCTGCAATCACACGCCAAAAACTCGACTAACCCCGATTATAACGTGGCTCCATGGAGATAGAAACAGGACTATGAATGAACATAGAAGGCGGTGAATCTAGTGACGCTATGCTGCAATCACACGCCAACAACTCGACTAACCCCGATTATAACGTGGCTCCATGGAGAAAGAAACAGGAACTATGAATGAACATAGAAGGCGGTGAATCTAGTGACGCTATGCTGCAATCACACACCAACAACTCGACTAACCCCGATTATAACGTGGCTCCATGGAGATAGAAACAGGACTATGAATGAACATAGAAAGCGGTGAGTCTAGTGACGCTATGCTGCAATCACACACCAACAACTCGACTAACCCCGATTATGACGTTGGGTACGCTTTTATTAGTGTGAATTTAAACCTAAATGCAAATACTCGTTGCTTGGACGGTATACGGTACGGTAGATGTATGGTCTTGCCTGTTAGATAAATAAACTTAGCATCACTGTCCACAGTTGGTTGTCCGTGTAGCAAAATGGATAAGTGCAGTGCCCCGGACAGGAAAAGACCCAGATTCGAATCCTGGTACGGATACAAATCTTAGAATTGATATATCGTTACTAAAAATCAACAAAGAACCTTCTTTGTTGGTACTAACATGTAACCTTCTGTATCCATTGGCTGGTTGTCAAGCACGCCAGTACCGAGTTTGTCCTTGACGGGGACGGAGACTGTGAGTTTGACGAGTGTTTCACTGACAGGTGGACCTGTCGAAGAGCCTGTTGCTGACTCTAACGGTGGAGAGCTACCCCAGCTCGGGACAGCTGCTGATTCCGGCGACGCCCGTCTCGGCGTTCTCGACGCGCGTTCGACTCGGCGACGCCAACGGCCGACGGCTCAACCTGGTGGTGAACGTGGGGACCAGCGCGTTCGGAGGCGTCGTCGTCAACGTTGCCGTGAGTCACCGGTGTCGACGCTGTTTGCGTCGCGCTCGTTTGTGTTTATTTATTTATTTACTAGGCTTATGTGATCAATTAGAAATGTTCGGCGTTAATTTAGCAGCTTTCTCGATGACATTCGTTACCTGGAAATATCATGATGTAGTCGTCGTGATATTATTAGAATATTTCAAAACCTAAAAATTGACTTGAAGAAAAACTATTCGATTGATTTGCTTGAAATTGACATAGGATCTTCTTCTTACGATTTATATCGCTCACACTAAATTTTGTTAAAATCGGTTGAAGACAAAGTTGCTTTAGTTGCAAAACTATGCATAAACGCTTAAAAAGTGACATAAAAGTGCCGTTTCCCAATTGCTGTTTCTTCAAGGACTCACACACGAGGGACTCCAGCAGTGCTGTTGGCAGTTGGCACAGGAACTTTTTCAAACAAACCCTCCACATGCCTCGCTCCCTTTCTCTGGATTCTCTGGATTATGCTATCGATCAATTAATTGTTTCTGTTGTAATTACCGACAGGCACCCGTGTGGCTTTGCAACAGAACGGAACTGCCGCTTGTCTTCCGCCAAGAAGGCTCGGTGGCGCCGGGGGCCGGCCAGTTCGAGGAACACGAATGCGCGCGCATGGTGGCGCCCCTGCTCTTCTCGTTGGACGAGCCGGACGGAGCCTACGCGATCGCCGCGCGAATCGGCGCAAACTTCAAGCCCGACGGCCAGCCGCAAGTACGGACGACTTCCCCGATACGTCGAAATTGTGTCCCAAGCGCTAGCAGCCAGCTAACAGCATGTCTTTACTAACCAGGCCACAAAACGTGATGTTGGGCTCCCAACCTAGCCTTCCCTAAGTAGCCAACCTAGCCTTGCCTAGGAAGCCAACCTAGCCTTCCCTAGGTAGCCAACCTAGCCTTCCCTAGGTAGCCAGCCTAGCCTTGCCTAGGTAGCCAGCCTAGCCTTCCCTAGGAAGCCAACCTAGCCTTCCCTAGGCTATCAGGCAGCTAAATGTGATGTTGCATAGCATCACCTAGCATCATAGCAGCATAGCATCATCATAGCATCATAGCAGCAACCTAGCCTTCCCTAAGTAGCCAACCTAGCCTTGCCTAGGAAGCCGACCTAGCCTTCCCTAGGAAGCCAACCTAGCCTTGCCTAGGAAGGAAGCCGACCTAGCCTTCCCTAGGATGCCAACCTAGCCTTCCCTAGGCTATCAGGCAGCTAAATGTGATGTTGCCTATCCCAACCTAGCCTTGCCTAGGTAGCCAACCCTTTTATCACACAGCTATCAGCCTGCTTAGTGTGATGTTGCCTATCCCAACCTTGCCTTGCCTAGGAAGCCTACCTAGCCTTCCCTAGGATGCCAACCTAGCCTTCCCTAGGCTATCAGGCAGCTAAATGTGATGTTACCTATCCCAACCTAGCCTTGCTTGAAGCTAAAAGCATATCATAATGGATAAGTGCAGTGCCCCGGACAGGCAAAGACCCGGATTCGAATCCCGGTACGGATACAAATTTCGGAATTGATATTTCGTTACAAATAATGACATGATGAACGTGTTTCTGCTAGTGCTAAGCGTGAGACAGCAATGAAATGAAGTGTTTGCTTCTGTTCCAGTGGTGCCAGTCGTTCCACGTGTCTCCCGGGGTGCAGACCCGACGATTGCGCATTTCGTCGCGGGACTCGCGACCGGACTTCGTCTACGTGATCGGCGTTGAGGTGCGGCGGGGACGCGGCCGATATCGGGAGACTCGCGTGGTCAGCCTGCTGCCGCGGTACCAACTTCACAACCGCAGCCGCTTCACGCTGCAGCTGGCGCAGCGCTGCTTTGCGACTGACCTGGTGGGTGCCGTTGCATCGCATTGACACTGCAAGCAAGCTTTCTTGAGTCCCACTAGGTAAACGATTAGTAGAGCCTACACTCGTTGCAGGATGAGCGAGCCGTAATCTCCACGAGGAAATCCAAACGGAAAACATTTGAAAATCATATTGTTGAAAACGGTGCTTCGATGATCAAGTATTTTTTTTTATTATTGAGTCATTTTATTTTTCTAATTAGCAAAATACTTCATGCACGAATCTGAAACTTAGGCAATTCGTTTAACTTGTTATCATATATATTCAATCCAAATTTGGTGCGGATCGGTTAATTAGTTACAAAGCTAGTACCAAAAAACTGAAAAATTAACGGGTTTTTGCTCATAAAAACAAAATGACTGAACAGATTTTGCTCAAAAACTATACAGCACCACGCTGAGTCACCACGAACGTTTTTGCCAAATTTCGTAACGATCTGTGACCTTTAAGTAGGCCTGCTCGTTTTTGTTACAAACAAAAAAAAACAAAAATCCAAGCGCTTTTTTCCCCTATGTTGTGAAATTGAAGGATTTTGCTCGCTTCGCTCGCTCATCCAATTAATCATTTTAGTCTCAATTTTCCTCAATTTTCTTATTCTTTGACATGAGTTGATGGCTGGTTTGTGTATACTTGAGAATCAGATGTTAATTTGTTTCAAATCTACTTCGAAAACTTGCCAAGCCTAGAGTTGCCCGGAAGAATGAGAAAAGCAAGGAAAACCTAGGAAAACAAGTTTGTAAAAAGAGTGATTGGGGAATATCGGCAGGAAAAATACCAGGAGAAAAGACAAATTAAGACCCAAAAAGAGCTTGCTGGAAATTGGAAGGAGAATCGCTAATTTTATGGGGCTGATACCGCCTCAAGATTAAGGAAATTTCGGATAGCAGGAAAACTTTTAAGAGAATGACTAAAGATTTCTTAATCCGGCACACTTTAATTCAATTTTAGAATACACAATTATGAATGCCTGTCATTGCAAATACTATATGAATGGGTAGACCACCCATATAATTGTTGATAATTTCCAAAACCTATTTTTAATGTTTTATTTAATGACAATCATGGTATGTAATCTAGTTAAAATGTAAAATAAGTACACAATACAAAACAAACGGTTGGATGTTTGTCAACGGACTGTCAACGGATTGCTCGTGTTCCCGCCAGACGGACCCGGGCTTCCAGAGCACCTACTTGCTGGCCGTGCCCGACTGCTCGCTGCCTTTTCACTGGCCCAGACTGGACAAGGACCCGCTGCTCTGTCTTCGTTTGGTGGGACCGCAGTTCCAAGGTCGGTAAAAAACTCTCGCATGCAAACAACTCCACTTCGTACACTTGAATTAAACTTAAAACAAATTAATAGACAGCTATTCCACTCAGAGAAAAGGAACGTCAGATACCCACTGGACGTACTGCCAGTTTTTTTTAAAAAAAGCTCGAGCTACGCTTGTCCTTGGTGCCCAAAGAGCATGGGCATATGCGCACAGCGCAATCCTTTGAGCTGCGCTAACGATCCCTGCTGTAAAGATACTTTACGCTGATGATGCAGCGCTTAAAATAACTAGCTCTGCTAAATAACAAAGGGAGACAGGGAAATCACAACCCGAATTGCTCTACCTGGCTTTAGTGAGTGGGTATCATGACGTTGCTTTGATAGAATTTTGATTGAATGTAATCGGTGTGGCTTGCGGCGAGTCCAGGCGGACGGAGCCAGTGGTCGGGAGGATTCCGCGTAGATTGCGCGTGCGCGACGCACCTGTCCGCGCGGGACGAGTCGGGGGCCGCCTGGTTCCTGCGCGTGGAGGTGGTGCCGTCGCGCGCAGCCTTCGTTGCCGTCTTCTCCGACGCCTGCGACCTGCCGCCGCCCGTCCGCATCGACAACTTCTCGGCCGTCGCGCTCTCCTACCACCAGGTGCCCGTCTACAAACTAGTCTAACTTCATAGCCAAGCACGCTGGGACGCTGAAATTCACTCGACACTCCATACTTTTCATCCCCTACACGCGCGTCTCGTCGGATTTCACCTCCGACTCGCGGTTGCCGGTTGCTTGCTTGCTTGCTTGCTTGCTTGCTTGCCTGCTTGCTTGCTTGCTTGCTTGCTTGCTTGCTTGCTTGCTTGCTTGCTTGCTTGCTTGCTTTCTTGCTTGCTTGCTTGCTTGCTTGCTTGCTGCTTGCTTGCTTGCTTGCTTTCTTGCTTGCTTGCTTGCTTGCTTGCTTGCTTGCTTGCTTGCTTGATTCCTTGCTTGCTTGCTTGCTTGCTTGCTTGCTTGCTTGCTTGCTTGCTTGCTTGCTTGCTTGCTAGATGCTTGCTGCTTGCTGCTTGCTGCTTGCTTGCTTGCTTGCTTGCTTGCTTGCTTGCTTGCTGCTTGCTTGCTGCTTGCTTGCTTGCTTGCTTGCTTGCTTGCTTGCTTGCGTGCTTGCTTGCTTGCTTGCTTGCTTGCTAGATGCTTGCTGCTCCCTGATTGCTGCTTGCTGCTCGATGCAATGCCTGACAGCGGTCCCTGCTCTCCAGACGTGCTGCCCGCGGCACGTGAGCTCTGTACGTGCGCACTCGATGGCGCCGGTAGCCTGGGACGAGCCGACGTTAGCGCCGAGCATCACGTTAGCGCCGCCGGGAGGAACCTCCCACTCGTACGACCTCGGCGTCGAAGGGGAGGCGCAGCATCTCACCTACGAGAACTTCGTCTACGTCGCGATGACGGCCACCTTCAACAAGTGAGCGCCTGGACTTTCAGATAGCGTCTTGCGCCTTGGAGATAGCGCGCTATAAATATCAGCACCAGTAGCTGATGCTAGTAATTTATACCTGGAAGGAACTATTTTCCAGCTACTATCTCTTTGAGCTGGCTAGTATCAGCTTGCTATTAGCTAAAATTAATAAGGTACTATAATCTCTTAGCTAGCTTACTAGAACCTTAACTAGGTAGCAATAACTTTTAATCCGTCTCAAATCCATACTTTGTACGTTCAGCCAATATTGCTGGGAATGATGTTGAACCTAGGATTGGGCTGCCGTCTTTTCTGCCCACAAACTCTTGCTGATGATTCATCTTGCGTGGAAATTCGCAGCTTGAAGGCAATCAAAATGCATGGCCTGATGTATGGAATGGTGAAGAATTCCCGGACACAGGACTGAAAGATAAAGAAATGACTAATATATTCTAGCAGCTGGCAGCTTGCAAGTTTTCCCGTTGATTCTGCCGTCGTAACGTTTCCTCGTGTCGTGTTGGCAGCGCTGGCCACAGCGTGGATCCGTTGGACGTCGAATCCCAGCAGTTGGTACTGTCTTCTCCAGACGGACAGCGAGTCTTCCTGCAGCGCAAGCAGGTGCGTTACCTTCACCTTCACCTTCACATTCACGTCCACCTTCACCTTCACCTTCACATTAAACATTTCAACTTTTCATCCCCTACACGCGCGTCTCGTCGGATTTCACCTCCGACTCGCGGTCGCCGAGATAGAAAACCTGACATCAACCCAAATCCAGCCACGACCGCCTGCTTCCCTGATGTCCCCAACTTTTGAGCCAAGCACGCTGGGACACTGTAATTCACTCTACACACCCAACTTTTCATCCCCTACACGCGCGTCTCGTCGGATTTCACCTCCGACTCGCGGTTGCCGAGATAGAAAACCTGACATCAACCCAAATCCAGCCACGACCGCCTGCTTCCCTGATGTCCCCAACTTTTGAGCCAAGCACGCTGGGACGCTGTAATTCACTCTACACACCTAACTTTTCATCCCCTACACGCGCGTCTCGTCGGATTTCACCTCCGACTCGCGGTTGCCGAGATAGAAAACCTGACATCGACCCAAATCTAGCCACGACCGCCTCCTTCCCTGATGTCCCTAACTTTTGAGCCAAGTACGCTGGGACGCTGAAATTCACTCTACACACCCAACTTTTCATCCCCTACACGCGCGTCTCGTCGGATTTCACCTCCGACTCGCGGTTGCCGAGATGGAAAAACCTGACATCGACCCAAATCCAGCCACGACCGCCTCCTTCCCTGATGTCCCCAACTTTTGAGCCAAGCACGCTGGGACGCTGAAATTCACTCTACACACCCAACTTTTCATCCCCTACACGCGCGTCTCGTCGGATTTCACCTCCGACTCACGGTTACCGAGATACGGAGGCAGTAACCACGGTTGGCGGTTTGCAGGCCGGGGCACGCAGCCAGCTGTGGCGAATGTCCAGCGAAGGACAGCTTCAGCACGAAGGCAGCTCGCCGCCGCGCGAGCCAGGCCAGCGCCAGCGCGACGCCGGCTCCGCGCTGGTGCTGGACATCGACGCGCCGGCGCCGCAGCCAGCGCAAGCCAGCGCGCTCGTGCTGCGACGCAGGGACAAGCGCAGGTGAGCAGCGCCAGCGTGGCTCGTTGCATCGTCGGCCGGTTCTTTCGGCTGTTGGTGTGATTTGGACCTGAATGCAAATACTCGTTGCATGTATGGTAGATATTGATTATTAGTCACGACATATCAATTCCAAAATTTTTGTCCATGCCGGGATTCGAATCCGGGTCTTTGCCTATACAGGGCACTGCACTTGTCCATTATGCTACACGGACAACCAACTGTGGATATTGATATAAAGTACAAATTTTGGAATTTATATTTTGTGAGGTACTAATAATCAACATCGGCTGTTGTTTACACTTTTGTGGTGAGTGGCAACGGATCTAAATCTCACAGACTTTCATGACTGTAGAGTTGGGAATTTGGGATAAGAACCATTTAAAATTATCAGTTGGAAGCACGATAGGTATTTAATACAAGATATCCACTTGAAAATTTTATTTACACGGTGAAACTTAAGGTGCCCTTACACGATCAACTTATTGCGTCAACATATTGCCCTGTGTGAACGAAATAAAAACATTTCCCGTCAATATTTGAAACATGCTCCTTGGATCGCTTACCGATTGTCAGCTGTTCACATTTTGACAGTTAGGTTTGGCTAGGTTCGAATCACATGTGATATCTTATTTTTGACAGCTTGACTTTTCCCTTTTCAACAACCAATCATTGGCCCTGATAACTCGGAGCCTTCTTCTTCTCTTCCTTCTTTTATTTATAATGTGAATTGCTGCTGATAACATCATAGTTACAACGTTTTCTTCGTCCTCTGTATCCATTTCGAGATTCGCGCTGGACTGTCAGAATGACAGCAATGACAAATGCCACGTGATAAAAATGGCTGTACCTGATTGGCTGATCGTCGTCAATATCGACGAGAAGTTGAACCATGTCAACATTTTGAAAACATTTCCCATCAATATTTCCTGAAAGTTGATCGTGTGAGCGCTGACCGGCAATTCGTATGTTGTTTAACCTAGGCCAACTTGATGTCAACATTTCCCGTCAATGTTGAGTCAACATGTTGACGCAAAAAGTTGATCGTGTAATGGCAACTTTACTTGAGTTTGTTTTGGAATTGGTACAAACCCGTTTAGAAATGTTTGTTATTGGTTGCTAGTATCAACTATCTATTTTATGCACTATGCATTGAGATTTGCCGTTGGGTTTGATTTCTAAATGAGTTAGAAACCCAGTTGGTAGCAAGTTGGTAATCTCTGTGCTTGTTATCTGTTTAGAAATTTGCTGTTAGTGATGTTTGTTTGTTTGTTTTATTCTATATTGTTACAGGAACGGGCCGCACGTAAAATTTTATAAAATTTGCTACAAAACTAAAGGCAACACACATAAAACTTTAAGAAATTAAAAATTAAAGTTATCACAGGTCTTTGACGACACAGAACATAGCCATTGTATAATTAATTATATATGGGTGTTAAATGTCGATATCGTTGACAAATTTTCAGTTATAAAGAGATCGTGGGTTAGCTAGGCAGGAAAAATGTGCGTCCGAACCGGGATACGAACCCGGGACCTTCCGCTTCGGACGCGGACGATGGTTCGCGGACCCGGTTCGGACGCACATTTTTCCTGCCTAGCTAACCCACCATCAATTGCTTCCTGGCGTAAGCTTCCACCAGTGAAAACCAATTTCTTTTAAAGAGATCATAATCTATTGATACACAAATTTTTACAAATAATTTTTCATGTTTGGTAGTGAGGTGTGTTGGTGCGTGATTGCAGGTCGTCCACTCAGACGTGGAAGTTCACCGCGGACGGCAGGCTGACGTGTGGACACGTGCACATGTGTGTCCAAGCGCGCGGTGGACTCTTTGGCCTCCGCGATGGTGAGCCAATCCCGGCAATCACGGCAATCACGGCAATCACGTCCTACATCTACCTTGCAATGCCTTACCTCCTTATACTCTGTGTGTTACTGTTTTTTCATTAAATTTTAAGCCTGTAAGGCAAACCCTATGCCCTAAAGACAAAACCCTTGTCCTATAAGGCAAAACACTATGCCCATAAGACAAAACCCTATGCCCATAAGACAACACCCTATGCCCAAGATAAAACCCTAAGCCCATAAGGCAACTCCTTGCAGGCAAGAACAGTTTGGCCACTTTGGAAACACCGGTTCTCATAAGATCACCGAAGTTAAGCAACATTAGGTGTATGATGGGTGACCATCATGCACATGGTTAGTTCTGTTCGGGAGAGAGGTCAGTGGGTTTGAAGTTAGTACGACAACTTCACCCGCCTTGCTTGTCAACCTCTCGACAGCACGGATTAGCGTAGGAATCCTGTTGTTCGAGTTGTACCGTCCTTCAGAAGGGACGTAAAGCCGGTGGTCCCCTCGGTGCTTTTCGACAGGAGTAGGCTACGTGCCGGCACCGGGTTTCCCCTCCTCCCTTCTAGCCATAGGTTAGGTTCATCATCACCCTTTCATTATAGACCAGCGCCACAGGGCCAGTCATCAAAGCAGTGCGTCGTTAAACATGATGGTTGCAGGCAACGAGGCTGTGCTGGGCCCTCCGTCACCAAGGCAACCGCCTCCGCTGGAGCAGCTGGCTTCGTGCCAGCGGCTTCGTCCGGGCTCCGGCTTCCTGACGGTCGCCGTGACGACGGACGGGCCGACGCGCGTGCTCCGCGTTCGCGACGTCAAGGACGAGGCGCCGACGGCGACGGCCGACCAGCGGGACTGGGCGCAGATATCGCCGCGGCAACGGCCGACGGCGGGCGCCCCGCGATCCGCGCCGCCCGACCAGGGAGAGCTGGAGGTGAGTTTAGGTGTAGGTAATAATAATAATAATAATAATAATGTTTATTTACTATGGGTCCAGTTCCAGTTCGTAGCTTTAACAGCTTACATGTATTTAATTCAAACTTTGGGCTACGAGAATTTACACCTTGAAATATATAAATAATATAAATATGGTTGTAAAGCTGGCGGTTTCCGTGGCTCTGAACCACTCCGCCAAACCAAATATAAATATATATGCTTACATATATGTACATATTATATATATATCGGTTGTACCGACACTTTGTATTGAACTACGTGTGCTAAGTGGGGTTATGGTTGTCTGACAGGTGGAGGCTCGGCTTCCGGCGGTGGGCGTGTCTGTGGTTTCCGCCACGGAGGAGCTGTTGTTTGCGCGCTTCTCCGAGGTTGCGCTGCGCGTCGTTCGTTCGAGCGCGCGCGACCTGCTCCAACTGGCAGTGACGGATGTACAGATTGACAACCAGCAGGTAACCAGCTCTCTCAGCAGACACACTTCACTTGTCGTTTGTGTCTAAAAGATTAGGAGTTGCTGATGTTAATGACAAGCTTGGTGCTTGCTTGCTTGCTTGCTTGCTTGCTTGCTTGCTTGCTTGCTTGCTTGCTTGCTTGCTTGCTTGCTAGCTTGCTTGCTTGCTAGCTTGCTTGCTTGCTTGCTTGCTTGCTTGCTTGCTTGCTTGCTTGCTTGCTTGCTTGCTTGCTTGCTTGCTTGCTTGCTAGCTTGCTTGCTTGCTTGCTTGCTTGCTTGCTTGCTTGCTTGCTAGCTTGCTTGCTTGCTTGCTTGCTTGCTTGCTTGCTTGCTTGCTTGCTTGCTTGCTTGCTTGCTTGCTTGCTAGCTTGCTTGCTTGCTAGCTTGCTTGCTTGCTTGCTTGCTTGCTTGCTTGCTTGCTTGCTTGCTTGCTTGCTTGCTTGCTAGCTTGCTTGCTTGCTTGCTTGCTTGCTTGCTAGCTTGCTTGCTTGCTTGCTTGCTTGCTTGCTTGCTTGCTTGCTTGCTTGCTTGCTTGCTTGCTTGCTTGCTTGCTTGCTTGCTTGCTTGCTTGCTTGCTTGCTTGCTTGCTTGCTTGCTTGCTAGCTTGCTTGCTTGCTTGCTAGCTTGCTTGCTAGCTTGCTTGCTTGCTTGCTTGCTTGCTTGCTTGCTTGCTTGCTTGCTAGCTTGCTTGCCTGCTTGCTTGCTTGCTTGCTTGCTTGCTTGCTTGCTTGCTTGCTTGCTAGCTTGCTTGCTTGCTTGCTTGCTTGCTTGCTTGCTTGCTTGCTTGCTTGCTTGCTTGCTTGCTAGCTTGCTTGCTTGCTTGCTAGCTTGCTTGCTAGCTTGCTTGCTTGCTTGCTTGCTTGCTTGCTTGCTTGCTTGCTTGCTTGCTTGCTAGCTTGCTTGCCTGCTTGCTTGCTTGCTTGCTTGCTTGCTTGCTTGCTTGCTTGCTTGCTAGCTTGCTTGCTTGCTTGCTTGCTTGCTTGCTTGCTTGCTAGCTTGCTTGCTTGCTTGCTTGCTTGCTTGCTTGCTTGCTTGCTTGCTTGCTTGCTTGCTTGCTTGCTAGCTTGCTTGCTAGCTTGCTTCCTTGCTCGCTTGCTTGCTTGCTTGCTTGCTTGCTTGCTTGCTTGCTTGCTTGCTTGCTTGCTTGCTTGCTTGCTGCTGTTGCTGCTTGACTCTGAACACCAACCCTAACTCCACGTTCCGCCAGCTGGAGTCTTCAACGCACGCCACGCTGTGGGTGTCCGCGGCTTCGGCCGCGTCCTCGCCCGCTGTGTTCGCCGACGTCGAGCGCGTCGTCCGCGGCGACGACGACGACGCCGCCGCCACCGCCGTCTTCTCCCACCTGGCTCTGCGAATCCGACCGCTGGCGTTGACGCTGGACGAGCGCCTGTTGCTCAAGATGTTCCTCTTTGTCGGCTGGACCGAGCCAGAGTCGGAGGTGCGTTGCCGTCGCGAAACACTCTCTTAGCAATGCTCTTAATTGTGCAGAACGATTTGGCAAGTGATGACATCGATGGGAGCAGGCTCAAACTGGCTCGTCTGTAGACTTGGCTACCTACTCTGTCTTGTGTAGGATGTAGGCAAGTCTTGCTAACGTTTTTAAAATATCATAAAACCGAACAGTATGGAAGCGTTGGAAACACCGGTTCTTGTGAGATCATCCAAGTTAAGCAACATCGCAGCTGTTGGATGGGTGACCATCATGCACACGATCAGTTCTGTTCGGGAGAGAGGTCGGCGGGCTTGAAGTTAGTACGACAACTTCACCCGCCTTGCTTGAATGTATATGATCCACACGTAAGAGAGTTTTACATTGATGAGTGTTGCTATGACTGAATGCTAATTTAGGCAGAGTTTGTTGCTGATGCCAGGTTTTCTTGTCGGCAGGTGGATGAGATTGAGTGTGAGACCCAGCGACTGCTGTCGGAAGCGTTGTCGGCCACGGCTAGGAGATATTACTTCGGCACGCTCCAACTGCAACTCAGTCAGGTGAGTTGCCGTTTACACCCTATTTGCCATTTCCACCCTATTTGACGTTTACACCCTATTTGCGCGGCTCTTTATATTGGTTTACTAGGCAATGCGAACGCTCATGTAATTGTGTTGTGGATGAGCGTAAATATTACTTAAATTATCAATTAAAAATGTTTCTGGAGAGAGGTTTGATGTTTTGAAGTTAGTTCGACAACTTCACTCGCCTTGCTTATCAACCTCTCGACAGCACGGATTAGCGGAGGAATCCTGTCGTTCGAGTTGTACCGTCCTTCGGAAGGGACGTACAGCCGGTGGTCCCCTCGGTGCTTTTCGACAGGAGTAGGCTTCGTGCCGGCACCGGGTTTCCCCTCCTCCCTTCTAGCCATAGGTTAGGTTCATCATCACCCTTTCATTATAGACCAGCGCCACGGTGCCAGCTGTCAAAACAGTGCGTCGTTCAGCAATCAATCTCTGCCCCCTGTCCCGGCGTGTCACCAGGTTCGTCTGAGCGTGGTGACGTCGCCCAAGCTGAGCCCTCCGCTGTCGGCGGTCAAGAAGCAGCTCGGCCTGCGATTGGTCCGTTTCGAGGACGCCGCCATCGAGCTGCAGCCGTTCCGCCGGGCGGGGACCTTCGAGACCGGGCCGTTCCTTGCGCTGGCCATCGTCAAGCACTACAAAGAGGTGAGTGTCTGTGCTGTGTCCTTACGATACATTTCCAAGCTGTGTCCAAGCTATTTACAAGCTATTTACAAGCTATGACAAGCTCTGTCTATGCTTTGTACAAGTTATTAGTAGCAAAATATCTATTCCAAAATTTGATTTTATTTATTTATTTGATATATTTCAATTATTTTATTTAGGTACTTTATTTATTTGCATTAAGGATTAAATTCTCTCTGTGTCCAAGCCATGTGGTTGTGCTATATGTCCAACCCAACGTTGCCTCCTAAGACATCAGTCTTAAGAAAGTAAAACCAGATAACCAGACACGTACAAAAACAGCTGAAAATCAAGCCTCTTGTAAATTACACAAGGTTGTTAACGTTGCCTCCTGTCTGCCGACGCCAGGAACTCAAGTGGCAGGCGGGCAGCATCCTGGGCTCGGTGGACTTCCTGGGCAGCCCGCTGGGGCTGGTGCAGGACGTCACAGACGGAGTGTCGGGCCTGCTTCGCGACGGAAGCGTCGTGTCGCTCGTCAAGTCCGTGACGCACGGCCTGTCGAACTCCGCCGCCAAGGTCACCGAGTCGCTGTCAGACGGCCTGGGACGCGTCATCGCCGACGACTCCCACGAAGAAACACGGCTGCGGCTCAGACAGTTCCAGGACGGCAGCAGCGGGGACCACATCGTGGCCGGGCTCAAAGGCCTCGGCTTCGGTGAGTCTCTATTCTGATGTCACGCCAGCAATCGTAGGAGCGTGGCGACGCTAGCAACAGCAGTGACACCGGTGTTTGCTGGCATTAGGCAAGGCACACAGTAATGCCAACAATCGTAGCAGCGTGGCAACACTAGCAACAGCAGTGACACCGGTGTTTGCTGGCATTAGGCAAGGCACATAGTAATGCCAACAATCGTAGCAGCGTGGCAACACTAGCAACAGCAGTGACACCGGTGTTTGCTGGCATTAGGCAAGGCACATAGTAATGCCAACAATCGTAGCAGCGTGGCAACACTAGCAACAGCAGTGACACCGGTGTTTGCTGGCATTAGGCAAGGCACATAGTAATGACAACAATCGTAGCAGCGTGGCAACACTAGCAACAGCAGTGACACCGGTGTTTGCTGGCATTAGGCAAGGCACATAGTAATGCCAACAATCGTAGCAGCGTAGCAACACTAGCAACAGCAGTGACACCGGTATTTGCCGGCATTAGGCAAGGCACATAGTAATGCCAACAATCGTAGCAGCGTGGCGACACTAGCAACAGCAGTGACACCGGTGTTTGCGGGCATTAGGCAAGGCACATAGTAATGCCAACAATCGTAGCAGCGTGGCGACACTAGCAACAGCAGTGACACCAGTGTTTGCTGGCATTAGGCAAGGCACATAGTAATGCCAACAATCGTAGCAGCGTGACAACACTTGCAACAGCAGTGACACCGGTGTTTGCTGGCATTAGGCAAGGCACATTGTAATGCCAACAATCGTAGCAGCGTAGCAACACTAGCAACAGCAGTGACACCGGTGTTTGCCGGCATTAGGCAAGGCACATATTAATGCCAACAATCATAGCAGCGTATGACAAGCCCCGCCCCCCTCAACGGCAGCAACAATGGCATGTCTCGTTTCAGGTCTGCTGGGGGGAGTGACGAGCGTGTTCACCCAATCGTACGACGGCGCCGCGCGGCAGGGGGTGCAGGGCTTCCTGTCGGGGCTCGGCAAGGGGCTGCTCGGCACGGTGACCAAGCCGGTGGTGGGCGTGTTGGACCTGGCCGCCGAGACGGCGTCGGCGGTCCGCGATTCCAGCCGCACGGCCAGCCACCGCGGCCAGCCGGCCCGGCTACGTTTGCCCAGGTCGGCCGCTCTCACCGCTCAGCGATGCTCGTTCAACGCTCTTAAACGCTTGCTACAGAGCTTGACTTGGTTGCAAGCGATTGATGGCTTGAACAAGGGTTTGATCTGCGAGGCGATTTTGTAAAAATTTTGGTAGAGCAGTCACTTGTCTTCTTGATGAGATCTCCTTTTTTGTCAATGTTTTAACGGAACAAATGAATGCTGACATCAAGAAGACGAGTGACTTCTCTAGCGAAATTTTTACAAAATCGCCCTCCTGCTCATTACTCTTTCACTAGCATTTAGCAAAATCGCGCTGTTGTATGAGTGACCATCATGCACATGATCAGTTCTGTTCGGGAAAAAGGTCGGAGGGTTTGAAGTTAGTACGACAACTTCACTCGCCTTGCTTGTCAACCTCTCGACAGCACGGATTAGCAGAGGAATCTTGTTGTTCGAGTTGTACCGTCCTTCGGAAGGGACGTAAAACCGGTGGTCTCCTCGGTGCTTTTCGACAGGAGTAGGCTACGTGCCAGCACCGGGTTTCCCCTCTTCCCTTCTAGGCTAGTAGAGGTTCATCATCACCCTTTCATTCACCGGCACTGTTAGGCCAGCGCCAGTTGTCAAAACAGTGCGTCGTTAAACATCATTAATCAAACCATCTCAAAGAAACAAAGCATCAAAGAAGCAAGGCAACAAAGCAGCGTTTAAAGTATGGCGTTTTAGGTGTGCCGTGGGGCCTGGTGGACTGCTGCCCTGCTTCTCCAGGAAGCTGGCACAAGGGCAGGAGTTCCTCTACGCCATCAACGACAGGAACTTCACAGAGAGGTCAGCCTTCCCGCCTTGTTCTCTTCCAACGTGTTCTAAGATGCAGGATCTTTAACAGGCTGCTGGCCTCTTACCGACTATCGGCACCAAAGTACATTTAATTGAAGAATAACCCGGTTCGCTCGGCGCTTGTAGACAATACGATTACCAAATTGACGCCAAAGAAATTTACTGAGACCGAATTACCTTTAGTTTTAACTGTATTTCTTTATATTCTATAATTCTTACAGCATATAACTGTCACAATAAAGATACTAGTAAAAAGCTAGAAGAAATATGAGTGGTAAGTAAAACGTTTAGCCACTGTTCTAGTGTTGATGCTGATATTTTGAAAAAGCGCCTTGTGGATATAGTTTCAAGAGTTGGTGAAATGTAAATGGCGGCCATTTTTTGAGAATGACCTTATTCTGGATAAACTATCAAGCAATTGGTCTGCCGTAGAAACAACTGTCAGGGATTTAAGCAGACTTTGTTTTACGGCTCAGCAGCTGTCAGTTCCTGCTCTACTCGTAGAACAACGGTACCAATCATCATGAAAGTTTCAGAAAACCTTGGAAACATATCAACTTTAACACCCTACTATTTTCAGAAGGTTCCATTATCAACTATTCTTCTCAATCAGTTCTTACAAATCTTTTTTTTTTTGCGTCAGCTTTCTTAGTCAAAAGGCAAAACTATTTTAAATAATTTTACTAAACTGTACAGATCTGTCAACCCTTAACAGTGACAACGGTGTTAAAATGATATTGTTGTGTTTCAAATAATTTTATTGGAAAACGACGTTTTTAATACTGCATTTATGACGATGAGCAATGACTAAGACGTTGTTTGCGCGACAGGTTTGTCTGGTACGAGATGCTGCGCTGCGGATCCGACGACCTCCGCCTGGTGGTCTCCACCGAGTGGCTTCGAGTGTTCACCTGTGGAGCTTCCGCCTCCGGCGTCGTCCTTGCCTGCCATCTTGAGTGAGTGGACAACCAGACATCGAGTCCAGCCCTGACTTCCCAAACCTCACACCCAAGCACGCTGGGACGCTGAAATTCACTCTACACACCCAACTTTTCATCCCCTACACGCGCGTCTCGTCGGATTTCACCTCCGACTCGCGGTGGCCGAGATAGAAAACCTGACACCAACCCAAATCCAGCCACGACCGCCTCCTTCCCTGATGTCCCCAACTTTTGAGCCAAGCACGCTGGGACGCTGAAATTCACTCTACACACCCAACTTTTCATCCCCTACACGCGCGTCTCGTTGGATGTCACTCCCGACACGCGGTTGCCGAGATAGAAAACCTGACATCAACCCAAATCCAGCCACTACCACCTCCTTCCCTGATGTCCCCAACTTTTGAGCCAAGCGCGCTGGGACGCTGAAATTCACTCTACACACCCAACTTTTCATCCCCTACACGCGCGTCTCGTCGGATTTCACCTCCGACTCGCGGTGGCCGAGATAGAAAACCTGACACCAACCCAAATCCAGCCACTACCACCTCCTTCCCTGATGTCCCCAACTTTTGAGCCAAGCGCGCTGGGACGCTGAAATTCACTCTACACACCCAACTTTTCATCCCCTACACGCGCGTCTCATCGGATTTCACCTCCGACTCGCGGTCACCGAGCTAACGGCTTGTCTTTCCTCGTCGTGCAGCGATGTGGAGTGGTGCCGTGCGGTGGCGCCTGCTGGCGGGGACGCGGCGCACTACGTCGAGGTGGCGGTGCGCGAGTCCCGGCCCCGCGTTCGCTGCGACTCGGCCGCCGTCGCTCGCGCCGTCGCCGCCGCCGTGAACGCCGCCAAGCGCCAACACGACGACACCGCGTTCCGGCTCGCAGACCCCACCCTTGACGAAGACTAGCCCCGCCCCTCGATTGGCCCAAGTGAGCCAATCTACAAGCTGAGCCAAGCTGTGCAGTGATCCATACGGTGCAGTAAGTCATACGGCGCTGTGATTCAAATGGCGCAGTGATTCATACGGCGCTGTGATTCAAATGGTGCAGTGATTCATATGATGTTGTCTGTCAATATGGTGATGGTGTTCGAGGAGAGTGAAATCACTGGGTGAGTGTTAGACTGGGTGAAGATGCCAAATAATCTTGCGTGGGAATTAACAGCGTTGGCCACGGACTTTACGCAAAGATATTTAATATTTATTCTTTTACTTGTATCGTGATTGCGACATAATCTCGGCCGCGTTAGATTGAAGGTGGGGTTTTCTGTCCGAGCGTTGTTTCTGAGTTGTTTGTTGATGAGTCATATTGTCGATGATGATAAATGCAGGTGCTGTCTTCTGCCTCTTCATGTGCATCAGAGGTGGACTAATTCAAGTTAGATTAGCCAAGATTGTCTTAAATATGGATGATAGACTACGTAAATCACGCACTTTAAAGCGGTTTAAGGAAAGCCGATTCAGCACTAAGTCGCTTTAAAATTCGAGTTTACCATACAGCCGCTCAAAATCGAATTAAATAAAATGGCCGTCGTTTGACAGCTGGTGCTAATAGTTGACTAGTGTTGAGCTGCTTCCAAACCCTACAAGAACGTAGGAAACGTTTTGTGCGTGGTTTGAAGGTAAGCCGAGAATTTACCTTCTGTTTCAATAAGGAAGATATTATTAGGTATATTATTATATACAATAAGGAAGATACGGAGGGAATAATTGTGTTTCCGATTCCGAGTCGTCGTTGCGCGCGCACCGCTAGAGCGATGTTAACTGTATATCACGCAGACCAAGCCGATTTCAAATCCACCGAGTCAGTTTGCAAACTGACTTGGAGGCAAAGCGATTTAGTAGCGTATATCACATATTCTGAACCGAATTATCTCTAAAGCGATTGCCGTAAACCGCTTTAAAGTGTGTGATATACTTAGTCATAGACAGAAGCAATGGAAGGTCGGTGCACGTGATTTCAGGGTGCTGGCGTGGAATTTAGCTCGACTCCCGCCTCACTGGCTTTGGCAGCTCGGTTCTTCAGAGGAAGCACTATTTAGTGCTACCATAGAATAATAACGTTACTCTATGGTGCTACCTACTTTAATGTTAACAATGGGAAACGTTTGCGCTGTTTGAAAGTTGTTGAGACATAATGAAATGATTGGAGCAATACCGCGACAGGCTCTTGGTTTCCAGTTTGAAATTACGTTCAGTTCATTTTCAAGATACCAATAGATTTCTTAGAGTGAGTATGCAAATTCCCAAAGATTTTTTGACAGTGATTTCAAAGGCCTGTGCAAAAGCTTATATGACTGATAGAATTAGTTTGCAAAATTCCTTGCTCGACATATCTCAATTTATTATCAAACTAAAGAAGCACGCATACACTTAATTTCTTAAATGAACGTAGTAAACGCTCAAAATTGTTACATGTTTTCTACTTGCAATAATGACAACTGTGTCTGCGTAATCTGCTTCCTTGGATGTTTGCAAGCCGCTAGCGTTTCAAAGACTATTCAATGCTGCTTCCAACTTGCACATCAAACAGCTGGCTCTGCTGAAGATAATTGTTGGGCAGATTAATTATTTTGTTGGTATTTGTTATATTGTTGCTGAAATAAATTTGGGGAATCTTTTTTCATACCATGTTTGGATATCAGACGCTTTCAAATACTCAAATCCCAGCGTTGCTTCCTAGAAAAGTAAGTGATTTGCTGTTGATTTGCAATCACTTTGATCAAACAATAATTGAGATGGCTGCGTTTACACGTCATATCATCTGAATCATCTGAAGTCCTTCATCTGAAGGAAAAGAAGATAATATTTGGCTGTTATCAGGTTGGAAGCATTGTATCAAGGTTTCCTTTCGAGAAATGATAAGATAAAACTTCCTTATTATTGTAAGGAAAACTTCAAATTGTTTTGCCTTGAAGGCTGAAATTCACTCTACACACCCAACTTTTCATCCCCTACACGCGCGTCTCGTCGGATTTCACCTCCTACTCGCGGTTGCCGAGATAGAAAACCTGACATCGACCCAAATCCAGCCACGACCGCCTCCTGCCCTGATGTCCCCAACTTTTGAGCCAAGCACGCTGCGACGCTGAAATTCACTCTACACACCCAACTTTTCATCCCCTACACGCGCGTCTCGTCGGATTTCACCTCAGACTCGCTGTTGCCGAGATAGAAAACCTGACATCAACCCAAATCCAGCCACGACCGCCTCCTGCCCTGATGTCCCCAACTTTTGAGCCAAGCACGCTGGGACGCTGAAATTCACTCTACACACCCAACTTTTCATCCCCTACACGCGCGTCTCGTCGGATTTCACCTCCGACTCGCGGTTGCCGAGATAGAAAACCTGACATCGACCCAAATCCAGCCACGACCGCCTTCTTCCCTGATTTCCCCAACTTTTGAGCCAAGCACGCTGGGAGGCTGAAATTCACTCTTTCATAAAGTTGACATTTTCGACATTAATGAAATTCTTATGTACACTAAAACCATTTCTGATTCTGATAGAATTTAGAACCATCAAAGCTTTCAAGTGTTTTGCAAACAAATGATAAGTTTTTTATTTTTGATGAGCGTAACGAGCGTAGCGTGTGAAGCGAAATCTTCAATTACACTTTACTGCTAAAAAAATCCGTATTTTTTTTTTTTTTTTTTTTTTTTTTTTGTGTGTTTGTTCGCTCTCTACAGGCCAAACGCCAAAACGGATTTTGATGAAAATTTCGGTGGACCTTCGTTTTCTCTGAACTTAGATCTGCCACGTTTTTAAAGCAATTCGGACGAGTAAATTTTATGTTATTAAGTTTTTACGAAATTTTTCAGTTTTTCCAAAACACGTTTTCCACTCTAGAGGCCAAGGATCTCAATATAATTTGACGAAACTTTCCAGATATGTTGACCCTCACGATTTAATGTTTGTGTACAAATTTCATTGTTGTATGTTTAGCGCTTTTCTTGGAAATAGCGCTTTTATGACGCTTTTTTAGCGATTTTGCAGTTTTTTCCAACTAAAACAACTTTATCTTCAACCGATTTTGACAAAATTTACTGCGTGCATTATAAATCGTAAAAGGAAGATACTGTGTAAATTTCAAGCAAATAAATTGAATAGTTTTTCTTTAAATCGATTTTTACGTTTTGAAATATTCAATATCATTGAGAAAGTTGCTAAATTAACGCCGAACATTTAAAATTGATCTTAAAAGCCTCTAGGCTATGCGTACATGCAATATAATTGCGTTGTGGGTGAGCGTAAAAATTACGCTCATCCACAACACGATTATATGAGTGTTCGCATAGCCTAGTTTAAGATAAGACGACATCTGTGAATTTGGTTTGAAGCTGCCTTCTTGGCACCAGTTAATCTCGTTGAGCAAGTCATCAATAGATAGGTGACAGAGTGCAAATTGATATGATTTTTTTCATGCTTATCTGAAAGATAAAGACAGGTTAAGTGTGGGGTTGGGTTTCGCTGAACGAAGCTGAGCTATCATCACAAGCTTGCAACAAATTGATTGAAACGCTGCGCCAAGTGTTTGCTCTTCTCCGACATTTCATCGCTGACGGTCTTCATTTGCATCTTGAATCTGACGCCGAGGGAAAACGAGGTAATTGTAATTATTATCTAGTGACAGTTATTTCATTGAAACACAAAATATGGATTGTTGGACGCTTCAAGAGAAGATATAGACTCTGACAGCTGACTTTCAAGAAAGATCCACCGCCATTTGGCTCGGCTAACAATTGAAATCTAGCAGGCTGTAGAGAGGACGAATCCGATCACTTAAGCCTTAGACGTTAAATTACATGCAGCTTAGACATTCCACTAGATCATTTACTTGGCTAAACATATTGACTATTGTGCGTAATGGCGTTTTTAAAAAAAAACGCTTGACTGAGTCATCTGATTTCCACAGGAAGCAACCCTAGCGTCATCGTTGAACGAACCCCGCTGTTTGTGACGGCCTCACGATGGAGCGAGAGTCGTACATCAAGCGACCCGGGGCTGCCAACGACCAGGGCCAGATGTTCGAGATCAAGTTGGCCAGCCTGGTCTACCTTCGTGCGATCAACAGCGCAGACAAACGCTTCCGGCTGGCAACAAACGCAGACGGTGCCGGCGCAGCGGACGACATCGTCTTGAAGGTCAGATCGCCGCACGGAGCCTGGACCTCCTTGTTTCTCCAACTGAAACACAAGGAGGACCCCAACTCGCTGCTTGCGCTCAACAAGCCGGCAACTCCTCAGAAAGGCACCGAGTTCTTGCTCGATCCAAAGTCCAAGTTCTCGCTGCTCAAGTATTTCGAAGCGTACATTGAAGTGTTGGAGAAAGTGTCTGTAGCTGATTGTCGTGAGCCATTGTTTGAAGGGAAGATCGAGGACTGCTGGTTTGTCATCTACACAAATTGCCAGCCTGCGTCAGATCTAGAAACATGTAATGTTGATATTCCTGAGTGTGCTAGGATTTTGCTAGGATCTGATTCCCGTGCAACGTTCGGTTTTGACCCGGAGTTGAATCGGGCAGATTACAACCGAGTGTTTGACTTCTTGATGAAAGGTTCAGCAGCCAAGAAAGGGAAATTAGATCCAGACAAGCAAGCACTGGATGAGCAAGGCAAAAGGGATCGCGTGGCCAGTTTCTTACAGAAGCTTTTAGTAGTCTGTAGGCAGCCAAGTCAGGGACAGTTTAATGAGCTCATTGAAGGGGAGCTGCAACAATATCCACTGGCAAAATGCAGGAGGTCGGATATTAGTTGGGATTCATTGAGTGACTGTTTCATCAAGGAAATGAAAGAATGGTGTGAAAACAAAGATGGGGTAATCTTGAATCAGCAAAGCAATTTAGTTGACATTGTGTTGGCTCAACTGACCATGCCGTTCGAGATAGGAAGCATGCAATTAGACATTCAATTTCAAACAGCTCTTTCAAATTTGTATGAAAGTTTTCGTTCCACTAAGTCTTCTCTTGTTCACATAACGGCCGTCGAAGGCTCCTGCCGTTTAACCGGCACAAAACTGGTCCAAGCTTTTGGCAGATCACAATTCCTGTTATTCGGCATAAAATATTTCTTGGAAAACCTCGGCTCTGTGCTATCGGTTTGGGAGAAGGAAGAAAGCAAGACGCTTGTTGTAATCATGCCGGAGTCAGACGTGCCAATTGGTGAGAGCTTCGAGGATATTGCCGAGAAAATGTGTGCTATTTTGTCTGTCCCGGGTTCTGAGCGCCGTGCAGTGATCGTGTCACGCGAAATAAACAGTCTGACAGAGAAACTTTCTGCATCGTTGGGCGATCGCTTCCAACGAGTCCAGGACACTTTTGAGTTCTCTCAGGTCGGCGAACTCAGTCACAAGACATTCACCTTCCAGGGTTGCGACGTTTCGGTGGAGGAATTCGTCAACACAATCAGCGACGATGGCTTGATATGTGAATTCCTTTTAAACTTCATCGATACCAAGGGGGGTGTTAAAGTTGGTCCTGCCTTGGATGAAGACTTAACATACTTCATTCCCCGGACTTTAGAAAGCTGCACTCTCCTCAAGTTTGGCATTCTTCAAGAGGGTCTGAGTATGACTATTGTTTATTCCTCAGCAGAAGACTTGCCGATAATCTTGCCGGAATTTGATGCTAAAGAGTATCTGATAAACATCTTGCGATCGGGTTTTGTTCCTGATGAAGTCAATGAAGCAGTTAGCTGCAGTAAAACTTGTCGGCTTGGTTCCTACGATTTCAGCCGCATTGTGTTAAGAAACGGCCAGGCTGACGAAGTCACTGCGCTACGGATCCGTCCGAGCAAGGATGACTCCAACCAACGGTGGTTTCTCCTCGTTGGTGAAAGAGTGGACAAAGAAGATGTTGCAACGCTGTCACGTTTCAATGACAGCCAACATTGCTTGCGCTTGGCGGGTGACAAGCTGCGTTGGACTTCAACATCGACTGGCAACATGGACGTGATTCGAAGACACCTGGACGAAGCCGCCGCTGCCTCCCTCCGTCCTGAAACCGTGGCCGACGTTGAAGACAGGGTAGTGCTTATCTGTGCCGAACCGGGCATGGGTAAGTCTACCCTGACAACCCATCTTGCCCGGAAAACCAAACACGCAGACCCTGGAACCTGGCTGATCGAGCTTGCTCTTAACGACAACACTAAATTATTTAAAGATAAAGTGCATTTAGATTGCATCGAATTTCTGTTGAAGGCAGCCAAGATTGAGTCGGCGTTGGAAAAGTCGTTGTTCAAGAACGCTCTAGAGACTTCTGGAAATGTGTGCATTTTATTGGACGGTTTCGATGAGATTGCTCCCAGATACGCCGATGAATGCTGCGATTTGTTGGCCAATCTGATCCAGACAAAAGCAAGAAACATCTGGCTCACCTCTCGGAACACGATGAAAGAAAAACTAGAAAACAGCTTAAACACACTTTCAAAGAAACTACGCAAGTTTGACGAAGATGATCAACGTAACTTCTTTAAGAAGTATTGGAAAGATGAGTCAATCCTAGCAGAGGATGAATTAGAAAAAGTTATCGAAAGTCTTGTCGAGATGACATCCCGAGCCATCAGCGACCGAGAGAGAAACCTGATGGGAGTCCCGCTTCAGACGAAGATGATTGCTGACGTGTATAAACACCTCGTAACGCACCCGGAAAGTACAACCACTCTTCCAGAGACGCTCAACTTGCTGGATTTACTCGACAAGTTTTTCCAAACAAAGCTCGACATTTACGCTGAAGGAAAGTTAGGCCTGACAGATGATGCAACTGATTATGATGATCACGTGGAAGAGATTAAACTGAAAACAACCAAAGATCTGATGCAAGCTGCGCTGATAGCGATTCTAAACAATGATGACAATTATAATAATGATCATGATCATGATCATGAATTGGATACTTATGATGATCACGATGATCTTAGAAGCTTGGATAGTTTTGAAACAATAATCAAAGAATCGTCTTTTTTCTTCGAGCGAATCAGAAAAGGCCAGGACAAGACTGGCATCATCGACATCATGGTTAACGACAAGCCGCGCTTCGTGCATCGCGTCTACGCTGAGTACTTTGTGGCAAAGTGGTTCGCCGACAATTTGTCTGAGGGTATTGTTATCTTGCGGAGGAAATTGTTCAACGCCAACTTGGGCGTTGTCCGTGACATCTTGGACCGGATTCTCGCCAAGGAGGACGGCTGCCGGCTGCACTCGGCCGTGCTAAACGGAGACGTGCAGCAAGCAGAGACTTTGCTCAACGAGGGAAACGTCGACGTCAACGCCAGGGATCTTGGTGGACGGACGGCCTTGCATTTAGCATCCGCCTTCGGTAAAATCCACGATCCCAAAGAAATACGAAGATGTCAGGAGATGCTGGACCTTCTTACCCGACACAAAGAAGTCGACTTGAACCAGGAAGACAAGATTTTACAAGGCTCACCTTTAAGATATGCCGACATGAGTACATCTTTGATCGCCGTTGACAAGTTACTCGCTTGCAACGCAGACGGAAAACATCTCGTCAAAACAAGGAAGAACATTAAAGACGGGGACTTGTTGAAGTACACTGTCTCTTACGACTTGGACGCACTCGTTGGGTTTAATTTGGAAGCAACAGGTCGTCATGTGGACAGTGATTTTGATATTCTATATCCCGACAAGCGTCTGCTTCCTGCAGCGTGTCGAGCAGGCAGCCTGCGAATCACAACGCTCCTCGTTGAACGAGGCGCTGACATCAATAAGGTGGATGATGAATTTCAATCCCCATTACACATTGCTTGTCAAGAAGGACATCTTCCTGTTGTGGAAATGCTTCTCAGCGCAGGCGTCAAGGCCGTTGTAGGCGAAAACCCAGACAAAGAGTCTCACAAAATTGCAGTGGAAGAGTTAATCAACAGAGAGGACGGATATGAAAATAATGCACTTGTCCTGGCTGCCATGGGCAACCACCCAGATGTTGTCAGCTTCTTGATTGGCCAGGGTGCAGACTTGCTTACGAGTAACAAACATCTTATTGAAGCTGTTAGACACGAAACACCGAGCGCCTTGAATGTTTTGCTGGCAGCATTTCCCGAAGCCGAGGAGAGAGCAGCCTACGTAAACAGCGGGGATGAGGGCGGCGACACCGCGGTTCACTTGGTGGCCTGGATAGGATGGAACGTTACGCTTGATCTTCTGCTGAACGCTGGGGGGAAACTGGGTCCAGGCAAAGTGAGGAAGAAAACAGCGTTGATGGCAGCGGCTGCGGGAGGTGAACTTGATACAGTGACACACATATTAAACCTGGTTGACGAACACAATGCAACTGGTGGCGCTAGTGGAAGCAGGGAAGATCTAGGAGACAGACTTCACTTCATCAACCTGCAAGACTCGGATGGAAGGACGGCACTTCATTACAGAGTTAGCAGTGTAAGCAAACAGCATGTCACACGCTTCCTGCTCAGCCTGGGCGCAGACTTCAGGGTCTGTGATCGCAAGGGTAGAACGCCCCTGCATCATGCAGCTCAAGGGAATGATGTGGGTGTTGTCACAACTTTGTTGGCCGCGGTGCCCAAAGCCGAGAGAACAGAGTTCATCAACCTCGTCGATTACAAAGGCAACAACGTGTTGCATCTTGCAGCCAAGAAGGGCGAACGATGCTGGAATTCATTTGTTTTCTTCGTTAACGCAGGTGTCAAGATGACGCAATCAAACAAAGATGGAGAAACGCTGTTGATGCTAGCGGCTAGAGGTGGTTCGAGCAAGATGGTCGTTTCTATTTTGAACAACTTTGAGGAAAGCAGTGAAGCTTTTAAATCTGAGTATATTAAGTTGCTGGATATTAAGGGCAGAACGGCACTTCATCACTTTGCTGACAGTTGGTCAGATGAATTAGATCTGGATATTGTGGGGTTGTTGTTGGCTGCTGTACCCGAGGCGCACAGAGCCGGGTTTGTCAACGCAGCAGACAACGACGGCAACACCGCGGTTCACACAGCGGCCAGTTGGGGAAGAAACTTAACACTTGATCTTCTGCTGAACGCTGGGGGGAAGCTGGGTCCAGGCAAAGTCAGGAAGAAAACAGCGTTGATGGCAGCGGCTGCGGGAGGTGAACTTGACACAGTGACACACATATTAAACCTGGTTGACGCACAAAACGCAACTGGTGGCGCTAGTGGAAGCAGGGAAGATCTAAGAGACAGGCTTCACTTTGTCAATCTGCAAGACTCGGTTGGGAGGACGGCGCTTCATTACAGTGTTCTTAATGGATACAACCCGCATGTCACACGTTACCTGCTCAGCCTGGGCGCAGACTTCAGGATCCGTGATAGCGAGGGTATAACGCCCCTGCATTTGGCAGCTGGGAGAACTTATGTGGATGTTGTACGTATTATGCTCAGTGCACTCAGCGAGACAGAGAGAGCTACTTACATCATGGCAGGCGACAATCACGGAAGCTCTGCGTTGCATATTGCAGCAGAGTTCAGGCATCCTGATGTTGTGGCATGTCTGCTGGGTTCACTGAGCGAGACAGAGAGGAAGTTGCTAGTGAACTCAGCTGACAAGGACGGCGACAGTGTGTTGCATTGCGCGGCGTTGGGCGGATGTCTGGAGTCGGTGGATCTTGTCTTCAACGCGGGCGGGAAGTTGCTGTCGAAGAATCTCGCTGGACGAACGCCGTTGATGTCTGCGGCAGAGGAAGGCCATCATCTTGTAGTCGTGCATCTGTTAGATAACTTGGATGAAGGTAGGGAAGGCATGAGCAAGCTCGACTTTGTAAACTTACCTGACAATGAAGGTTTTAATGTGTTTGACTTGATGGAGCAGGCAGGTCCAGGCTCTCTTGCTCAGTTGGTTGCTTGCCTTGCTCATTTATTTGACCAGTCGTGAAGAGTGTTGCGAGAAACATGTCTTACTTTTATTTTAAATGTATTCCTGCAGGAATTGCATTTGCAAAGTACAATAGACCTATTTAACCCAGAGATAAATGATGTGAGATACCCACTGGACGTACTACCAGTTTGAAAAAAAATATTAACTAGCTCTGCTAAATAACAAAGGAAGACAGGGAAATCACAACCCGAATTGCTCTGCCTGGCTTTAGCGAGTGGGTGTCATGACGTCATTTTGATTGAATTTTGATTGAATGGAATTGTGTATTGTTTTGACTTTTCCAGGAATAAGCTCTTGAGGCAACCAAATTTTACGGACTTTATAAATAAGTGGATTGCACTTTTTTTATTATGATTTTAACGCATGTTTCTTGTTATTAATTTTATTTTCAAAGTGCCTTTTAATAATTTTAGTGTTATGTAGGGTCTGAAAGTGATTATAAATAGAATCCACATGACTATGAGGCTGAAGGTTTGTCCTTCGTCGGTGCATCTGCACTTAATCAGAAACTGTACGCTCTTGAAGGTTAACATGAGTCGAGTCCTCGCCAAGAATTGTTCTTATATTTTATTGTTATCTTTTGATATTTAATTCTTAATGAATGTGCCACTTTATTTTGTAGATACCTACATGGCTTAACTTTGATCTATCTAGTAGGTATTGTTAATTATTTGTAGTGGTGGTCATGCATCATCTGCATTGAAACTTGTGACCATAATTAATATTATATTATATATATATTTATATATTTATATTTATTAGTATATAAAACTAAGAATAAAAATAATAATTAATAATAATAACTGTTATCTCTTGCTATTTAATTCTTAATGAATGTTCCAATTTATTTTGTAGGATACATTTATGTAATTTTGAAGTGCCTGTAGCAGCTGGTAGTATTGATAATGTAATTATTTTATTCGTGCATTATCTCCATTGAAACTTGTTAAAGTATGCATTTTATTGTAATTTACGGAATTTTAATGTTTCATTGATAATCTCTGTTTCGTGTACCTCAAATTATTTGCTGCAAATCTTACGTGTAAAATGTAACTAAAGTTGTGCGTCGTGTAGCTTGCAGACATGTGTGACGTGCAAATAGCTCCTCCACATCTTGCCGCGTGCATCGTGCCAGCGACTCGCCAGGTAAATAGGTCAATCCTGCAGTTGAACAAGTTAAAACCCTCAGCATAGAAACCTTATTCTATGTCCGCAGTCGACAGTAAATCGAAATATCCTACTGGCTGTTGCCATGGAATCAAAAAGTTAACAGACTGTTAAGTTGCTAAAGGTCAAGGCTGGCGAGCAGCGATGTAAAATCGCTGATAAGAATCGTTACTTTAAGAAAGACTATGATTAAGAGATGATTAAATTTCATTGTAATCGTTGTACATCGGCAACGGTGTTCGGACGTGAAATCATCAAATACACAGAGCGCCGTGAATCGAGCTCGTCACGCTGCGGAGGCCGAATTGTTGTGTTAACCTCACATCGAGTGTCCGCGTCGCGTGGGGAAGTCAAGCTCGGTGCGCCACACAGCTCGGCTGATGAGGCCGAGTTAGTCGCAGCAGAGCACTCTAGCTCACTCTTGTTTCCCTTAGAAAACCGCTTCATCCGATTTGTAATTTGAAAGTAGGTAGCAAAGATACTGGTATTAGTAGCCGTAGGTAGTCACTCTACAAGCAACGTCTGCATCCCGGATTCTGAATCTTCTCGGATGGAAGTTTGCTCGGATAAAATGGACCGGTACGTAGCTCCTGAATATTGATTAAGATATCTACTAATATCAGGCTCTGCCTTGTCTGTGATTTGCTACGTAGTCTGGATCATGGTTGCCTGATGATATTAGCTGCTTTTCGCTGGTTGTGTCCCTATTTCAGAGGGCGTTTGTGTAATGCTTGTTGTTGCGACAACTTCCTTTGTTACTTCACCGTGGAGTTCATAGTGGTGATCATGTTTGCTTTCTTCTGCACAGAATAATTCTTCTCTGCTATCTCCGCTGCTCTTCTCGCTGCAAGGCACCAGATTGACAGGTTTGTCCGAATTCAAACTGGAAACATTGCATGCTTTCATAAAGCTATTGTTCAAACTGCGATTTGAAAGTTCTCCTTTGCATCATATCATATTGACTATTACCTTGTCACGGTCGATTCGATACGAAGATTCGCTGATAGGGGGCACTATTAAATTTAGGAAGGAACCAGGTACCATGGACCACGAGGCAAATGAGTCAGTTGGCCGGTCACGGTGATTGAAGCAAGTCGTCGTGCAGGTTGTTGCAAATTCGGGAGTCGCGTGTGCGCAGGCCAATTGTAAAACTTGCCGTGTTACTGATTTATTGTTGAGAACATTTAAGGTTTCGTTTCTGCCGGTTTTTGAGTTTTTAACGGCTTGAAGAACATTGTGGATTTATTTATTTTGTATTAAAAACTCATGGCGCCCTAATTAACTGGTTATTTGTGCCCTTACGTCCAACCCTAGCCCTCTCCGATTATTAGCCCACCGGGGCAGGTGAGGAGTAACATTGGCGCCCGAAACGTGGGGCACGAGGACATATTTTGTGAATGAAACGTGGAGTACGAACTTTTGCGTGTGTTATTCGAGTGCGCAACCACTCGATGTAGCCGAATAGTTTGACGAGATCGCTGCATTTTGTTTCGCTAATTGCGTGCAGCGACCGCATTCCTCGCGTGAGGCATCGCTATCGCGATCATTAAGTGCGCGACGACTAAAATTTGCGATTAGAGCAATATTTATCCTACTCGGTTCGTTCACCGAGCTAGAATTAAAGCCAGCGATCGAATATCAATAGTTTGTGATTGAAGTGAAATTCAATTTTTTTTTTGAAGAAACGATTCATCGCGGTTTCATTGTTCATCATGGATGAACTTGAAGACATAATCTATGAGTTGACAAGCGTCGAAACACGTGCGCGCGAAGTACGCGATTGGATTAGGGATTACGACGGCGCCCCCGACGCGTCACGCAGAATAGACCGCCTCCTTACATCACTAACGAGAAGACTGGCGCTAGTTGTCCCTGCGCCCGAAGACGAGGAAACAGTGATGCGGAAGGATACCGTGTGCAGGATAATCGAGACATTGAGAAATAGATTCACCGTCATAGATGAGGCGACCGGCATGCAAGAGCAAGTACCAATTGTTCCCCCGCAACCCGAAGCAATCTTGGACCAACCCGTGAGGAAGAATCGGCGACCGGTGCCCGTCGCCCAATGGAACTTGAAGTTCGAGGGTTCAGGCAGAGGACTCAGTTTGGGTGCGTTCCTAGAGTCTGTGGCAGAATTGTCAATTTCCCGGGGTGTGGATGCCGACATGCTGTGGGACGAGGCCGCTGATCTTTTCGCCGGCCCAGCTTTAATGTGGTTTAGGTCCACACGAAAACGGGTGGATTCCTGGAAAGACTTGATAGTCGAACTGCGACAGGAATTCCAGCCATCTGACTACGATGACTCTTTGATGGACGAGATAAGACATCGTACCCAGGGAGATGGAGAGCCATTTGGGATGTTCGTGGCCGCGGTGGACAGTTTGTTTGACAGGCTGTCGTACGAAACCGACGATGCGAGTCGCCTTCGAATGCTAATGAAGAACATGTCGCCGTTTATGAAGAGCCAGCTCTGCCTGCAGCGGATAACGAGTATGGAGCGCCTCCGGACTCTCACCCGTCGCGTGGAGGAAGCGTACCGCGATGTGCAGAGGTTCCGACCGCCGCCGATGCCCCGTCAATCCATGGAACCGGACCTCGCATTCCACGGGAACCGGAGGATCACATCTACCGCTACGGTGGAAGTGGAATCAGCGACAGAGAAGAGAGCCGTCGACGAGATCCCCACAGATAGTCGTGACGAGACTCATACTCAAATCGTGAGTGTCGTGCAATGCTGGAATTGTGATCGGCCGGGACATGTGTTTTCTCGCTGCGGCGAACCACGACGACAAATATTCTGTTTCGGGTGTGGGCGAGTCGGCGCTGTCCGCGCGAAGTGTCCTCGTTGCGCGGGAAAAGAATTAGGGGGGCGCAAAAAGTAGAATCAACCTCGCGTTTTCCCGTCAACCTACACAGAGGTGAGAAGGAGAGATTGTTAGAACACGTAGCGGCATTGGCGTTCTCGGACAAAGTTAACCAGGTTTTACTGCGCGGTCAACCTGGCGACAGCCGTGTGTTTCTGAGGGTCAGTGTTCTCGGAGTTCCTTTTTATGGTCTATTAGATAGTGGAGCGTCGAAGACGATTCTGGGCTGCGGAGGATGGAATAAACTATCTGCACTCGGATTTTCCGTGAACTATTGTTCGACGCGTTTGGTTACCGTCGCCAACGGAGAACAATGTCCAGTGTTGGGCACTGTTACCGTTCCGTTCGAGTTAGATGGACGAGTAAGATTGATCGATGCGCTAGTGGTAGAGAGCATTAGTGAGGCAATGATATTAGGTATCGATTTTTGGCGTATCATGAAGCTTGTGCCCGACGTTAATTCGGACTCTTACTCGTTTTCGGAAACTGTTCTTAGAGGAGACGCCTCTACCGGGAATTCTATAATGACTGTGCAATCTAATGGGAATCTCGCGGCGAACCAACGGGCGCAACTAGAAAGAATTGTGACACATTTCTTCGCGATAATGGGTGATAAGACCGGATGCACTTCTCTTGCGGAGCATCGTATCGACACGGGGAGCGCGACTCCATGTAAACAACGATACTACCCACTGTCACCTGTCGTTCTCAAATCCGTTCACCGGGAGTTGGATGCCATGCTGGAGGAGAAGATTGTTGAACCCGCGAATGGACCATGGTCTTCGCCCATGTTGTTGAAAAAGAAGAAGGACGGTACTTATCGATTCGTAGTCGATTTTCGGTTGCTCAACAGCAAGACAGTTCGTGACGCTTATCCGTTGCCGTATGTTTCCTCCATTTTAGACCGATTGAAAGAAGCCCGGTATTTGTCTTCCATAGACGTCAAGAGTGCATTTTGGCAGATTCCGCTCGCGGAAGGAAGTAGAGCGAAGACTGCGTTTACGGTGCAGGGTAGAGGCATGTTCCAATTTTTGCGAATGCCGATGGGACTGAGCAACTCCGCCGCAACGTGGCAGAGATTGATAGATTCAGTTTTAGGCCATGACTTGGACGGATTCGTGTTCGCGTATTTAGACGATATTGTGATCGCCACCCCAACATTTGAATTACACTTGGAAATCTTGGAGAAGGTTTTCAATCGGTTAGTTGATGCTGGATTAACTGTCAACCAAAAGAAGTGCGAGTTCTGCCGCCCGAGTTTGCATTATTTGGGTTACGTTGTGGACGCGAACGGACTGCACGTTGACCCGGACAAAGTCAAAGCGATGCTGGACTACCCGCGCCCGACGAGTATCGCCCAAGTAAGACGTTTCATCGGAATGGCATCTTGGTATCGACGTTTCGTGCCTAATTACGCTTCGATAACCGGACCACTTAACGCGCTTACTCGGAAAAATGCTGTGTGGAAATGGTCTGAAGACGCGGATACATCTTTCGTAAAAATCAAAGAGTTGTTAGTGCGTGCACCAATCTTGACCTGTCCGGATTTTTCGCGACCGTTTATTGTTCAATGTGACGCTTCCGACCACGGGATAGGCGGAGTATTGTGTCAAGAGTTTGACGACGGTGAGAAAGTGATTGCGTATTGCAGTAGATCGTTGACACCGAGCGAAAGGAAATTCACAGTGACTGAAAAAGAATGTTTGTCGGTATTGTGGAACATTGAGAAGCTAAGACCATATGTTGAAGGTAGCAAATTTATAGTAATTACAGATCATCATTCGTTGCTGTGGTTACACAAGCTGGAAAACCCATCAGGTAGGCTGGCGCGATGGGCTACTCGTCTGCAGGGGTTCGATTTCGAAGTCATACATCGACCTGGGAAAGACCATCTTGTCCCCGACGCGTTGTCGCGTGCAGTGCCACGGCTTTCTCTCGTGACAGTCTCCGAGCCAGACTTTGATCCCTGGTATCGTAACCTCGTTTCGAAAGTGCGGGAGACCCCAAACGAATACCCTGACTGGCGTGTGGAGGGGGAACAGCTGTACAAATACGTTCGTGCCCACTACAGTTGCGGGCCTATGGATGAAGAAGCGTGGAAGTTGGCAATCCCCAAACCTCTACGAAGAAAAGTCTTACAAGAAAGCCACGACGAGGCGACTGCCGGTCATCTCGGAGGCTTCAAGACGTGGAAGAGGGTATCGATGATGTACTATTGGCCTGGAATGAAATCGGACGTATACGACTTTTGTAGGAAATGTCGCGTGTGCGCCCAATACAAAGTCGAGCAGCGATTACCAGCGGGACTCATGGGTAGGCAACATGTAGTCTCTCAACCCTTTCAATCAATTTCGTCCGATTTGATGGGGCCATTTCCTTTGTCTTCCAAACGGAATCGTTTTCTGCTTGTTTTAACTGATTATTTTACTAAGTTTACCTTGTTTTTCCCGCTACGCCGTGCATCCGCCCAAGAAATCGTGAAGCACACGGAGGAAGATTTATTTATGATGTTCGGAGTGCCACAGTTTATGAGATGTGACAATGGACCGCAATACATAAGCGCTCAATTTCGTGATCTTATGAACAAATATGACGTAAAACTACTTTTTAATGCAAATTACCATCCACAAATAAACCCCACCGAGCGAGTAAACCGCGTTATGAAAACTCTTATTGCGTCATACGTGAAGGAAAACCACCGCAATTGGGACTGCGAGTTGGCCAAGCTTGGCTGCGCCATCCGTACGGCTGTTCATACAGTTACGAACTATTCACCTGCTTTCTTATGTTTCGGGAGAGAATTGGTTTTATCAGGGAACTATTACGGTCGAGCCAACACTCCTGGAGAGATGCAGATCGCCGATCGGGAGAGGCATGCAACGCGCTTACAGGAACTGAAGGGGGTGTTCGCTGACGTGAAAGATCGTCTGCGACGGGCGTACGAAGCAAGCAAGAAAGTGTATAATTTACGGAGGAGACACGTGGAATATGCCGTAGGAGACAAGGTTTGGAAGAGGAACTTTGCGTTGTCCGACGCCGCCGCATATTTCACAGCTAAATTAGCCCCTAAATTCACTGGCCCCTTTCTGGTCAGAAAGAAGCGATCTCCACTGGTTTATGAGTTGGAGGACCATAGAAGAAAGAACATTGGTAATTGGCACGTGAAGGACCTGAAGCCGTACACTTCAGCCGAAGACTAATTTCCGGTTTTGGGGTTATGTTTTGTTTTTCTCTTTTTGGGGGAGGGGATGTCACGGTCGATTCGATACGAAGATTCGCTGATAGGGGGCACTATTAAATTTAGGAAGGAACCAGGTACCATGGACCACGAGGCAAATGAGTCAGTTGGCCGGTCACGGTGATTGAAGCAAGTCGTCGTGCAGGTTGTTGCAAATTCGGGAGTCGCGTGTGCGCAGGCCAATTGTAAAACTTGCCGTGTTACTGATTTATTGTTGAGAACATTTAAGGTTTCGTTTCTGCCGGTTTTTGAGTTTTTAACGGCTTGAAGAACATTGTGGATTTATTTATTTTGTATTAAAAACTCATGGCGCCCTAATTAACTGGTTATTTGTGCCCTTACGTCCAACCCTAGCCCTCTCCGATTATTAGCCCACCGGGGCAGGTGAGGAGTAACAACCTATGCTTATACCTCATTGCAAGCTGCAGGAGTTTCATCCTTGCTGGGAAATAATAATGAAAATACCAAGCGAATCGAACACCCGGTGTGTGGGTATCTTTATCTAGGTGGAGGTATAAGCTTATGAAATCCCAGCATTATTCAGTTGAACAGATCCATGTTAACCTCATGGGACTAGTAATCCCAGCAGAGCCCTTCTGCTTCTGGAAAAGAAGAGTTCTCAATCACCCAGTTAGTGTAGCTACGCCGCTACGGCTGCTGGCATTTGACCGGCTAAATTCACTGGCTCCACCCAATCCCATGCAACGCCATTATATAGACTTGGCCCAAAAGGCTTTTTTGAGTTAACATAGCACCTAGTCAAGGTGAAGAAATTATTACACAAAGTAAACATTGCACAATACAAGGTAAACAAAGAAGTACTCCATGAAAACTTTGATATCGGCAACTCGACTATCACTTGTGTGTCGCGGGCTGCCTACTTCACAGGCAAGCAGTTCAGCTTCCGACACTTCGTTGGAAAGCCCTTCCTTCCCGAATACTTCACTCATGCCAGTCATTCGATAATCAGAGCTCAAAGCTTGTGTCTCACTTCATCGAATGCTAGGAGCTAGGATTTAGGAACTAGGACCAAGGATCTTGGAGCTAGGTAGAATTTAGGATCTAGGAGTTAGAATCTAGGAGCTAGGAGGAAGGAGCGAGGCCAGAATCTAGTAGCTAGGTAGAATATAGGAGGCAGGAGCTAGGAGCTAGAATCTAGGAGCTAGGAGGAAGGAGCGAGGCCAGAATCTAGGAGCTAGGTAGAATATAGGAGGCAGGAGCTAGAATCTAGGAGCTAGGAGTTAGGATATAGGTAGGATCTAGGAGCTAGGAGTTAGGATCTAGGAGCTAGGAGCTGGGAACTAGGTAGGATTAATGAGCTAGGAGCTTGTTAGGAGCTAGGAGTTAGGATCTAGGAGCTAGAAGCTAGGAGCTAGGAGCTAGGAGCTAGGAGCTGGGAACTAGGTAGGATTAATGAGCTAGGAGCTAGTTAGGAGCTAGGAGTTAGGATATAGGTAGGATCTAGGAGATAGGAGATAGGAGTTAGGAGCTAGGAGCTGGGAGCTAGGTAGGATTAATGAGCTAGGAGCTAGTTAGGAGCTAGGAGCTAGGATATAGGTAGGAGATAGGAGATAGGAGTTAGGAGCTAGGAGCTGGGAGCTAGGTAGGATTAATGAGCTAGGAGCTAGGAGCTAGTTAGGAGCTAGGAGCTAGGAGTTAGGATATAGGTAGGATCTAGGAGCTAGGAGTTAGGATCTAGGAGCTAGGAGCTGGGAACTAGGTAGGATTAATGAGCTAGGAGCTTGTTAGGAGCTAGGAGTTAGGATCTAGGAGCTAGATGCTAGGAGCTAGGAGTTAGGAGCTAGGAGCTGGGAACTAGGTAGGATTAATGAGCTAGGAGCTAGTTAGGAGCTAGGAGTTAGGATATAGGTAGGATCTAGGAGATAGGAGATAGGAGTTAGGAGCTAGGAGCTGGGAGCTAGGTAGGATTAATGAGCTAGGAGCTAGTTAGGAGCTAGGAGCTAGGAGTTAGGATATAGGTAGGATCTAGGAGATAGGAGTTAGGATCTAGGAGCTAGGAGCTGGGAACTAGGTAGGATTAATGAGCTAGGAGCTTGTTAGGAGCTAGAAGTTAGGATCTAGGAGCTAGAAGCTAGGAGCTAGGATCTAGGTAGGAGCTAGGAGATAGGAGTTAGGAGCTAGGAGCTGGGAACTAGGTAGGATTAATGAGCTAGGAGCTAGTTAGGAGCTAGGAGTTAGGATCTAGAAGTTAGGATCTAGGAGCTAGAAGCTAGGAGCTAGGAGTTAGGAGTCAGGATCTAGGTAGGAGGTAGGAGTTAAGATCTATGATCTAGGTAGAGCGATGCGGTGGCACGCATCCCCCGTGTACCTTGGCGAGGGGAGGGGCTAAGGGTCAAGGGGGAGGGGGGGTCCAGGCAGACAAACCGGGCATCGATCCGGGAGGCTGAGCCCGAGCCACACGAACCACTGGGAAATGTGGGGAAGGCCTGGGGAGGGGGGGGGGGGGGGAGTTCCCGCTGGATACAAATGTCTGATGTGTTGTTGTTTGTGTTTTCGACAACGCGGCTCGCTGGCGTCAAACCCGCAGGGAGTTTGAAAATTTTTGACAACACTAGCGTGCATTTGTTGGGAGGAGACAACGGTCTTGAGGAAGCAGGAAGCAGGAAGCAGGGAAATTTGTTGGTATTGTGACTCCAAAGACCAACCGAATCGGTTGACGAATACAGGAATACTTGGCATAGAATTATCCAAATAGACTTCGAGTCCTTAGTTTTGACAAGTCTGGACAAATTACGTCCAAATGCAGAACTTTTCAACAATTACTTTCCGCTGATGTGCCTCGAGCACCGAGCAGATATTTCCTTCTAGGTTCTTTTCAAAGTTCGACAGGCGGCAATGTTCCATGGATATTTTAATTCTGTCTGTGACCCGGGTAAACAAACAAACAAACAAACAAGCAAGCGTCTTACAAGCAATGAGCTCGTGTTTCTGTCTGTTTCGATGGAGTTGAATTGGAATAATCGCTTCAATAGCAGTCGTAGGCTACGCGCCGGCACCGGGTTTCCCCTCCTCCCTTCTAGCCATAGGTTAGGTTCATCATCACCCTCATCATCACCATTTCATTCACCGACGCCATTAGACCAGTGCCAAAGGGCCAGTTGTCAAAAACAGTGCGTCATTAAGCACCAATAATCAATCAATCAATCGCAGTCATTTCGTCGTGCAGCAGGAAGGTTGTCGGCTTGTTTGTTGTGTTTTTCTTCTTCTTCTTCTTCTTCTTCTTCTTCTTCTTCTTCTTCTTCTTCTTCTTCTTCTTCTTCTTCTTCTTCTTCTTCTTCTTCTTCTTCTTCTTCTTCTTCTTCTTCTTCTTCTTCTTCTTCTTCTTCTTCTTCTTCTTCTTCTTCTTCTTCTTCTTCTTCTTCTGTTTGTTTGTCTTCATTCCGCGGCGTCCCGGAAGCCCAACTAACTCGGTCCTCGATCTCTCTAAACTCCGTCCCTTCAAAATTACTCGAGAATCTCGTGTAGCCGAACTTTTGACAATTTTCTATCCAATCACTCGACATTTGGTCAATACTAATTCTTGTTACGCTGCGTAACCCGGAAGTCCAATCATCTTCAACTCGATCGTAACGTTCTGCTAGCTTTTTCTGGCTGCTGCTGCTGCTGCTGCTGCTGCTGCTGCTGCTGCTGCTGCTGCTGCTGCTGCTGCTGCTGCTGCTGCTGCTGCTGCTGCTGCTGCTGCTGCTGCTGCTGCTGCTGCTGCTGCTGCTGCTGCTGCTGCTGCTGCTGCTGCTGCTGCTGCTGCTGCTGCTGCTGCTGCTGCTGCTGCTGCTGCTGCTGCTGCTGCTGCTGCTGCTGCTGCTGCTGCTGCTGCTGCTGCTGCTGCTGCTGCTGCTGCTGCTGCTGCTGCTGCTGCTGCTGCTGCTGCTGCTGCTGCTGCTGCTGCTGCTGCTGCTGCTGCTGCTGCTGCTGCTGCTGCTGCTGCTGCTGCTGCTACTGCTGCTGCTGCTGCTGCTGCTGCTGCTGCTGCTGCTGCTGCTGCTGCTGCTGCTGCCGCTGCTGCTGCTGCCGCTGCTGCTGCTGCTGCTGCTGCTGCTACTGCTGCTGCTGCTGCTGCTGCTGCTGCTGCTGCTGCTACTGCTGCTGCTGCTGCTGCTGCTGCTACTGCTACTGCTGTCTAATCAAGCACACCTAGTCCGCCTCGTGTGGCACGGCCCGAGCTGCGCATGCTCCGTCCAGCGTGTGTGTAGCAGCGAGCAGCTCGGCGCTCGGCGTTCAGTCTGCAGTGAGCTGTGTACGGCGAGCAGCGAGCAGCGAGCAGCGAACGCCGACCATTTCCCGCGCGTTCTCATGTCACCGCCACCCGGAGCCACACGGCTCTGAACGCGACACTAGAAGGCGGTGGCCGTGGCATCATTATAACGTTTTTTTTTTCGAAAAAGTGACCGTTTATTTGTGGGTGTCGATTTTCAGTTTGAATTCAGCGACCGCGGTGTTTCGCAGCTGGGCGACAAGTTGTCTCAACGCGAGAGATTCTGTTGCGCTTGCCCAACGGCGGTCGTCGCGACTTTGAATGAAAGCACGCGATACCTGCGAGTGGTACGCGTTGAAATTCGCGTGAAGCTCTTTGCCGAGAGCGAGACTCTGCACACGTGCTTGTGCTCGATGCGTCTCAGCACGTCCCGACGCGGCCGGCGCTAGCCCGTGGCCATGCCGACGCCCGGCGGCGACCCCATGGACGTCGCCGTCCCCGTCGCCTCCAACAAGCCCAACAACGGCTTCCTGCGCGGCGAGCCGGAGGCCGGCGACGCCGACGAGACGCGAGACCTGCTCGACGTCAACCCCCCGACGGCGCCCACCTCGGCGCCGGAAGTGCGCATCACCAGCAACCCGGCCGGCGACGGCGTCGTGCGCTTCGCGCCGGAACAGGAAGTGGCCGGCGGAGGGCGCCGAGGGCGGCGACAGCGCCCCTGGTTACTGGCGGCGGCGGCGGTGGTTTTGGTCGGCGGTGTGTTCGCCGTCTGCTGCTTTGCGGTGTCCAGGTGGCGGTGTGCTGGTGAGTCACTTGTTGCAGCCCTTTGTCCGTTGGTGATGCTCGGGATTTAACCTGTTTACAGGCGGTTTTTGGTGGATTTTAGGTTGTTTTTGGTGGTCTTATGCGGTTTTTTGGTGGTTGAAAGGTGGTTTTAGGCCGTTTTTGGTGTTTCTAAGTTGGTTTTTGGTGATTTTAAGCGGTTATTGGTAGTTTGAAGGTGGTTTTTTGGTGGTCTTTAGGTGGATTTATGCGGTTTTTGGTGGTTTAAAGGCGGTTTTTGGTGTTTTTTGGGGATGGAAAGATGCTTTTGAAGTAGCAAAGGCATTGGAGCCAAGGGAGACCGCTGTCACTCGACTGATTGCAAGGTGAAATGGGTCTGCTCCCAACTCATCTCCACCAATGTGCCGGTGCTAGAGTGGTGCCGGTGCCGTTGTTGCTGAGGCGCCACGTTTGTTGGAATCAAATGAGGCACACGTTGAAGCCAACGAAGCTAGCAACGCTAGCCAGGGCTCCAACATCGCCGGTGTCCTTCACCCGCTCATCCACAACGCGATGTTCGCATGGGATGCGAGAGGGTCTAACGTAAAGCCTACCCGTCATTGATCCATAAAGCTCTTCGGCGAGTCCCACTGGATGCCAGAGAAGGAGAAATGCGACACGGAGAGCACGTCTTACGTGTTGCGTGTTACGTACCAAGTGCAAAATCCTATTTGGCGTTGAATTCGCGAACTTGTTTGGTGGATTTGTTACACGAGCCGCGAGGTGCGAGCCGCGAGACGACAGCTTCGCGCCGGGCTGCACACCTTAGAGCGCGGTCGAGAAAGTGTCGGAGTTATTCTGCTGGCTTCTGTATGTACACAATCGGTGTCGTGCACTGCAAAGAATTCCAGCAACGATCCTGGGATAGCGGTGCTACTTGTTGCTAACAACACCAGCGGTGTGATATTCTGCGAGCTGAGATTTCCTCTGGAATTTCCTCTTAGCAAAGTTCACTTAATCAAGGGCGCTAAGTGGCCTGAGATAATTGCCTGGATGAGATACATAGCTGTTTGGGTAATCTAGACTGTGGGAGGATTGAGTTGATTCGATCAGCGATCTCATCAACAGCTCGCCGGAGTTAACCAAGTAATCAACAGCTTCTTGCTTCTCCGCGAATTTCCAACGGTGGCGGGCGGTTGGTGTTTTGACAACTCGTAGAACAAATAACTAGTCAGGGATGGACCCATAACATTACAATCGCTCCTGGATAATTGATCCAATTGGTCTGTCTTCACGATCACGGATCAAGTGAGGTACTTTCTTGAGCTGAGATGAGTCTGCCTTCCCGGTAAATTATATCAGCATCTAGGAACCTAAAAAGCGAAGACTTTAAACTTAAAGCACACTTCGGAACGAGTTCAACGGACGAAGGAAATTCGACAATTGAAAGTCTCGGTGTTTTTCTTGGTGTTGTATACCAGGCAATCTACTTCTATATTGGACCAAAAATTTTGATTCATGGGTGACCAAGATATCGGCAGTCTTATGAGGTACCAAATTTGAACTTCCGTGATATCAATGGATGCGTAATTGAGTAAGCTACAACATTGCCGCTGTAATCTTTTTGATATCTCCCATAGCCACCTCAATAATTACGATTATATGAAAAACAACCCCTAAACAAGGGTGAAACGAAGGGACGCACCGTCCCGATTTCGCGCGACTTTCTGGCCAATGTTGAGGTGGGTCAAATGAACATATCCTGAAAAAATTAGCTTGACACATGGGTCATGTCTGGATCAAATCGTAGATTGCTCCTGGACTATTGGTTTTACGTCGTGTTCGCGCTCTGTAGGCAAAACAGGACAATTCCAATTGTGCTTAAAATTTCCACCAAAGCATTGCTTGCTTGCTTGCTTGCTTGCTTGCTTGCTTGCTTGGTTGCTTGGTTGCTTGCTTGCTTGCTTGCTTGCTTGCTTGCTTGCTTGCTTGCTTGCTTGCTTGCTTGCTTGCTTGCTTACTTGCTTGCTTGCCTGCTAGCTGCTTGCTTGCTTGCTTGCTTGCTTGCTTGCTTGCTTGCTGCTGCTTGATGCTGCCGCTGCCGCCGCCACCTGGCAATAGGAACGCTGCCGGGGGGTGGCGATGATGAAAGGGGGTGGTTTTGATTGCAAATTAGCCGTCGCTCTTCGGGGTCGCAGCCCGGCGCGGTGCGGCCACGTGTCACGTGACTTAGTTATGGATTGAGTAAGTCGGCCTCACGAGATTGCCTCGCGGTAATTTGTAATCAAACTGCCAACTCCGACTTGAATTTCTCACAAACTCTCACCGACTGAGTTAGATCTGCACGAATGCTGATTAAATTCGCCTTGCTAATTTCCATTGACAACTAATATTGTCAAATCTTCGAGACGTTAAAGCCGAGAAACTGTTAAAATGGATATTTTTTCAATATGTACCGTTGAAATTTGAGGTTGTTTAACGTGGTCAGGAATATTTGAAATGTTTCCCGAGCATGTTACCGAAATCGGACTCCTCATTTGGCTTTTTGAGCGAAAATAAACCCGAGAGGAATTTCTTAGCAGTAAATGATGTATGTAAAGCTTCATACAACATTTAATAGCTTCATAGCTTTATAGCTTCATAGCTTCATAGCTTTATAGCTTCATAGCTTCATAGCTTCTTAGCTTTATAGCTTCATAGCTTCATAGCTTCATAACTTTATAGCTTCTTAGCTTCATAGCTTTATAGCTTCATAGCTTTATAGCTTCATAGCTTCATAGCTTCATAGCTTCATAGCTTCATAGCTTCATAGCTTTATAGCTTTATAAGAGACTGCTTCACAGAAATGAAATGGAAATTGCAGAGACTTTTCCCTCCATCGCCGCCAGCCGGCGCAAGTGAAAAACCGCCTGGAAATTGCGAGGAAATTCTCATTCCACGCTCGACGACACGCGCCGTAATCCGCAACGCGGAAAAACTAATTGGGAAATCTCGCGACTTTTCCCCGGGAAAACTCTCCCCCACCCACCCACCCTCCCTCTCCGTCGCGCGCGCGCGTCCAATCATTATTTTCCCCGCTGGCGGCAATTTTCCGACTCGGAAAAGCGTCGGCTGCACGATGTGTGATACGGAGCTGGTGCTGGGAGATGATTGCTTCAAGAAGACTCTGGTTTCATGAGATTGTTACTTGATATGACGCCGCGCGGTGGCTTTACAGCATAGACATCATCTTGCTGTGGCTGGCAACGTTGCAAACAACGGTTCTCGTGAGATCACCGAAGTTAAGCAACATCGCGCTGAGTCAGGTGTTTGATGGGTGACCATCATGCACATGATCAGTTCTGTTCGGGAGAGAGGTCGTAAGGTTTGAAGTTAGTACGACAGCTTCACTCGCCTTGCTTATCAACCTCTCGACAGCACGGATTAGCGGAGGAATCCTATCGTTCGAGTTGTACCGTCCTTCGGAAGGGACGTAAAGCCGGTGGTCCCCTCGGTGCTTTTCGGCAGGAGTAGGCTACGTGCCGGCACCGGGTTTCCTCTCCTCTCTTCTAGGTTAGGTTGGGTTCATCATCACCCTTTCATTCACCGACGCCGTTAGACCAGTGCCACAGCGCCAGCCTTAAAACACCAGCATTCTATCAATGAAGCTCTAGACACGAAGCAACAACATGTCTATGTATCTGTCTGTCAAGTGTCTGACATGATTCGGCCATTAGGAACTTGTCACATCCAGCCAATCAGCTGCAAATCGAATTCTCGATTGCCGTGCGCTCTTATCAGCTGTTTGATTTCGGCCGCCGCCGCCGCCGCCGCCGCCGCCGCCGCCGCCGCCGCAGCCGAGCTTTTGTGCAAACTCATCAAGAGGCCGGTGTTCGGCTGCTGGAATAGATAGTCTTGGTGCACGTGGAGTGGCTGGCTGGTGCTAACAGCTTGCAGCGACTCTTAGCTGCGACTATTGCTAGCTCCACGCAGCTAGCCTCTCTCTGCGGGTAGCCGGCTCTCTCAGCCAGGTCGCAAGTCGGCCCGAGGAGGGCAGCCTCGAACAAAAGCCGGCCGAGAAACCCATTTGCAGCGATGCATTATTAACAAGGTCGTTTATGCCGTTCCTTCGCGGACTTTAGCAGACTTTGGCAGACTTTAGCAGACTTTAGCAAACTTTAGCAGACTTTAGCAGATACAGTTGGCAGGGACAGGGATTTGCCAGTGGCGCTGTCTTCATAAAAAGCTTTATCTTCGTTCTGTCAGCTGGGGTGAAGTTAAGTAAACAAATGCAGTTATCACATGTTAAAGTACTCTTTCATGTGTCAAATGTCAGTCGACACTTGAGCTTGAGCTATAAGTATATGCTGGCAGAGTGTCCTGCATCCTACAGCCTGGTGAGATGTTTGCTGGCAGAGTGTCCTGCATCCTACAGCCTGGTGAGATGTTTGCTGGCAGAGTGTCCTGCATCCTACAGCCTGGTGAGATGTTTGCTGGCAGAGTTTCCTGCATCCTACAGCCTGGTGAGATGTTTGCTGGCAGAGTTTCCTGCATCCTACAGCATGGTGAGATGTTTTCTGGCAGAGTGTCCTGCATCCCACAGCCTGGTGAGATGTTTGCTGGCAGAGTGTCCTGCATCCTACAGCCTGGTGAGATGTTTGCTGGCAGAGTGTCCTGCATCCTAAAGCCTGGTGAGATGTTTGCTGGCAGAGTGTCCTGCATCCTACAGCCTAGTGAGATGTTTGCTGGCAGAGTGTCCTGCATCCTACAGCCTGGTGAGATGTTTGCTGGCAGAGTGTCCTGCATCCTACAGCCTGGTGAGATGTTTGCTGGCTGAGTGTCCTGCATCCTACAGCCTGGTGAGATGTTTGCTGGCTGAGTGTCCTGCATCCTACAGCCTGGTGAGATGTTTGCTGGCAGAGCTTCCTGCATCCTACAGCCTGGTGAGATGTTTGCTGGCAGAGTGTCCTGCATCCTACAGCCTGGTGAGATGTTTGGTTCCTTCTGTAAGATGAAGATACCGAAGAAGATGCCGAGCATACGCCACTAGAGCTTAGCGGTGCCTGCCGTCGGGTCCATCTTACCACGTTCTCAAGAGGCTGCTGAAATTGCAAAGAGAGTCTGTTACCTCGAGTCCCTCGGGTCCAAAGGAGATATAGGTGGGTGGGGGAGGGGTCGTATCTCATCGTGCAAATGGACCGTTAGACTAGCATGGTGGGGGGAGGTGGGTTTGGGGGTGGTTGCAGGTTTTTATGTGTGTTTTAACGATGGGCTCTTCGGGGAATGGGTTGCGGGGTCTTGGGGTTGATGGTGGGGGAGGGGAGGGTGGCAGCATCCAATTGATTAAACGTATCGCGTCGCAAGGGAAGCTATTATGTCGAGCGATATATTATTCAGGAATACTTGAAGCACTTGGATGCTGCTTGCCAAGTTTTCGAATAGAATTTTGTGAAATGTCGCAAACTCCGGCTGTTAAAACGAGAAAGAACTCTGGATGCTTGGTTGGGGCTGAAGCGACGAAGAAAACTTCCTGGAAACAGGGAAAGCTCTGACTGATTTCGATCGCAATGCCGGCACCGAGTTCCTACAACTATTTATATTACTTACGCTTCGTAAATCCTCATTTTCCACTCCTTCTAGTGAAATAATTGACGATCAGAAAATTTTCTCGACAATTTCGGCAGCGATAAAAATATCCAATTTGACATAAAGATTTTTACTTTCGCTGCCCAGCCAGATGAAAGGGCAGAAGATGAAGATCATAACAATTTCTTAATGGCAAGTAATAAGGCAAGGACATGGAAGAAAATGCTCGTAGAAAGATTTAATACTTTTCTAGGAGAGAATTATCCTTAGCTTTTCCCCTTGCGACAATTTCGCTGTCCGGGGTTCCACTCCCCGCGTGGACAGACGGAAAGTTACTGTGTTTTCAGATGAAAAGCGTGCATTCGACGAGATCAGCTGCTTGCTTCGATCCGTGCGATGCACTTCTTTACAAACACACAAACAAACGATACCTCCTGGTCTACCTGACACTATTCCCTGATGCTCCATATTCCCTGATGCTCCATATTCCCTGATTCTCCATATACCCTGATGCTCCATATTCCCTGATTCTCCAAATACCCTGATGCTCCATATTCCCTGATTCTCCATATACCCTGATGCTCCATATTCCCTGATTCTCCATATACCCTGATGCTCCATATTCCCTGATGCTTCATATTCCCTGATGCTTCATATACCCTGATGCTCCATATACCCTGATGCTCCATATTCCCTGATGCTCCATATACCCTGATGCTCCATATTCCCTGATTCTCCATATACCCTGATGCTCCATATTCCCTGATTCTCCATATACCCTGATGCTTCATATTCCCTGATGCTCCATATTCCCTGATGCTCCATATTCCCTGATGCTCCATATACCCTGATGCTCCATATTCCCTGATTCTCCATATACCCTGATGCTCCATATTCCCTGATTCTCCATATTCCCTGATGCTCCATATTCCCTGATGCTCCATATTCCCTGATTCTCCATATTCCCTGATGCTCCATATTCCCTGATGCTCCATATTCCCTGATTCTCCATATTCCCTGATGCTCCATATTCCCTGATGCTCCATATTCCCTGATTCTCCATATTCCCTGATGCTCCATATTCCCTGATTCTCCATATTCCCTGATTCTCCATATTCCCTGATGCTCCATATTCCCTGATGCTCCATATTCCCTGATTCTCCATATTCCCTGATGCTCCATATTCCCTGATGCTCCATATTCCCTGATTCTCCATATTCCCTGATGCTCCATATTCCCTGATTCTCCATATTCCCTGATGCTCCATATTCCCTGATGCTCCATATTCCCTGATTCTCCATATTCCCTGATGCTCCATATTCCCTGATTCTCCATATTCCCTGATGCTCCATATTCCCTGATGCTTCAGCCGGAGGTCCGGGACTTTCTCATAAATGTACACAAGATAAACACGGCCACAAAACCAACATCACGTATCAAGGATCAAGGATCAAGGATCAAGGATCAAGGAGGAAGGAGGAAGGTGCAAACAGCAAGCTCCCCTGAGCAGCGTTAACAATGCAACCTAGGAATCCGAGCAGACTTGAAGCATATGAGAAGCTATGGGAAGCTTTGGTAAGCTATGAGAAGCTATGGGAAGCTTTGGTAAGCTATGAGAAGCTATGGGAAGCTTTGGTAAGCTATGGGAAGCTATGGGATGTAAGAGCAAGACATGTGTCTGAGACAGCCAGCAACCCAACGAGACACACAGAGCACCGCTTGAATAATTCACCATCCGAGTCCGAGAGGGTTGTTTGGTTCGCGATGCGCGTTGGGGAAGATTTTTCCGAATGCTGGATGTTGGATGTTGGATGTTGAATGTTGGATGCAGGATGCAGGATGCTGGATGTTGGATGTTGGATGCTGGATGCTGGATACTGGGTGCTGGGTGCTGGATGCTGGATGCTGGGTGCTGGATACTGGGTGCAGGATGCTGTGTGCTGGATGCTGGGTGCTGGGTGCTGGATGCTAGATGCTGGATGCTGGGTGCTGGATGCTGGGTGCTGGATGCTGGATGCTGGGTGCTGGGTGCTGGATGCTGGGTGCTGGATGCTGGATGCTGGGTGCTGGTTGCTGGATGTTGGATGCTGGGTGCTGGGTGCTGGTTGCTGGATACTGGGTGCTGGGTGCTGGATGCTGTGTGCTGGATGCTGGGTGCTGGATGCTGGGTGCTGGATGCTGGATCCTGGATCCTGGATGCTGGGTGCTGGGTGCTGGTTGCTGGATGTTGGATGCTGGGTGCTGGGTGCTGGGTGCTGGATGCTGGATCCTGGATGAGAGAGAGCCGGAGAGCGAATGGAAACTGGGAAACGTCGCGAGTTATTGAGTTTATTAAAGGGGCGATCTCAGAAACGCTGCTCGCGATTCATGACTCACTGTTGTTCTAGTTTAAGATAACTAGGTTGAGTTGTTAATGCAGGGAGCCAGGTGGGTTGAATAACACCGTGTGCCTGGGTTCTCACTGTCAAGCTCAGACATTCAACATCTTGAAATTCAAGAGAGCTCTACTCGATGGGAGTTGCTTTGAAAAACAGGAGTCTGTTTTGTGTTCCCCTGTTGATCTTGGAAACGGAGAGATGATTCTGATAGAGATATCACAGCGGTATGGCATCGTAGAGATGTAGAGATGTGATAGAGTTATGATGTAAGAGAGAAAGAGCGATCTTTAGAGCGAGCGAGAGCAATTGAGACTTGCTGCTGTTCGATAAACTTTTTCTACACATGCAAATTGATATCGAAGGAAATCGTTTCTTCGTTCTTTGCTGAACTCCACCTCTCAAAGACATTGTCAAAGTGAAGTCAAGAGTTCAGAGTCAAGAAACTATTGCCTTTTGTTCCTGGCAAGTTTTCTTTTAAAGAAAAAAGGTTTAACGGCTTGATTGAGTCGGATTTCAAATGATCTCTGATTGATTGAAGTCAACTTGTCTGAATGGGAAGGTATTGGCTTTCTTTGACAGGAAATAAGATGCTAATCACTAATCAGTAATCAAGTTGTGTCAGTGAAGATGCAATTCATCTTTTTTTTGTTGGTTATTAATCACAAGGACATAATCACGGGTGTGGAAATTTACACCGATAAATTTAATGCTGAGAACTCACAGCGAAAATTGTCGGTTTCATATATAAGCATTTGGTCTTTTTTTTCTAATCAAACTTCGTGGCTGGGAATGTGAATTTGAAGCAGGAATGTAATATGATCATCTCGTGAAGGTCAGACATACCTTCTTAAACAGCGAGCCCTTTCCTTAGTTGTCCCTTGTCACGTTTGTAGCTTTAAGGCTGGTTCACAATCAACTTGGCAATGGACATAACTTAAAATTAGCAGTAACTTAAAAGTTAGACATGGTCAAACATTATGTTTAAGTCATGTCTAAGTTAAGTCCTTACGTTTGTTGTAGACAGTCTAACGGAGATCCATATGTCAAACTTTTAAGTTACTGCTTATTTTAAGTTATGTCTGTTGCTAAGTTGATTGTGAACCAGCCTTTACATCACTTCAACAGCAAATTCTTATAGAGTTCTTGAATATTTCATTTGACACTTCACTTCGTTGCAATAAATAGTCGCAAATACAGGTTATATTTTATTGGATGAGCGAGCGAAGCGAGCGAAATCCTTCAATTTAACAACATTGGGGAAAAAAAAGCATTTGGATTTTTTTTTTTTGTTTGTAACAAAAACGAGCAGGCCTACTTAAAGGTCACAGATCGTTACGAAATTTGGCAAAAACGTTCGTGGCGACTCAGCGAGGTGCTGTATGGTTTTTGAGCAAAATAAGTTCAGCCACTTTGTTTTTATGAGCAAAAAACTCGTTAATTTTTCAGTTTTTAGCGCAGCATCATCAGCGTAAAGTATCTTTACAGCAGTGATTGCGAAGGTAAAGCGATGATCCGAGCTCCGTATCGTAGCAACATGCCGTGTCAAAACTTGAGGTTATAGAAATTGACACTCATCATTGTTTCTGACATTCAAATGAAGAATTTTGAATGATTAATTATTTGCTATTGCGCTGCGATAGTTTAATAACCAGTAAATAAGTAATTAATTAATGGTAAAATGAGCAGGCAATTATGTTGTTTACTTTTCCTCTGCCTCCTTGAACCAATGAATTTGAAATACTTAGAAATAATATCTAGAACAGAACCTGTCAAGTTATACATTAGGTCTTCCTATACAATAGAATTTTGACTGAAATCGGTTGGAAATGGTATCTCTACTACCGCATTTATAATTAAACAGCTGCGCTAAGTAGTAGTCGGCCGTAGGCCCTAATACAGAAACTGGTAACGATAACAAGGTATATAGTGATTGGACGAGGAAATATTTCTCAGAGCGGTTTATTTCGCATTAAGGGCGTAAGCTTGAGTAAGCATATATATTGTTTACCAACACACTTACCTACACTTTGTTTGTGCAATGCGCTAATGTTTGCGCCATGCGCATATGTTTGCGCTATGCGCATATGTTTGCGCTATGCGCATATGTTTGCGCTATGCGCATATGCCTGTGTCCCATGGGCACCAAGGTTGAGCGAAGCTCAACCTTGTTTGGTACTAGCTTCGTAACTAATTAACCGATCCGCACCAAATTTGGATTGAATATATATGATAACAAGGTAAACGAATTGCCGAAGTTTCAGATTCGTGCATGAAGTATTTTGCTAATTAGAAAAATAAAATTACTTAATAATAATAAAATATACTTGATCATTAAAGCACCGTTTTCAACAATATGATTTTCAAATGTTTTCCGTTTGGATTTCCTCAGCGAGATTACGGCTCGCTCATCCTGCAACGAGTGTAGGCTCTATACTAATCGTTTACCTAGTGGTATTAGAATATTTGATACTAGGTATGTAGGTATACCAAGGTAAGTAGAGGTTTACTTACCTTGGGTAGGTAGGTACCTATTTTCAGTTTTATGTGAGGCAAGGAAATTCAATAGATTTTTTATCAAACATTGAATTTCAGAAACTCTTGTTTTGCTATTTCCACGGCCTTGTGTACACTTTGACAGTATAATGTTTGAAATAATTGAAATTTGAGAAGAGAAAGTGGATTTATTCGTCTGTAATTCTTCGAGATGAGGTACAGCAAACTCTCAGTTATTTATTTAGAAGAAACGTGGATGAGATGTCGGAGATGAAGCCATCTCCAGTTACCTACCCTTCCATGTTGACTCAGCTCTGTTTATCCGACTCCCGGCTGAGGAAACCCGACGAGCAATGTTTCTTTGAAGCGAAACAACCCTGAACCCTCCGCTTGAACTTTGCTCGCTCATTTCATCGCGGAATTCCACAATAAATTCCCCGATCTCGCATTTTCCTACCCATTTTCCCATTTCCTCGACTCGTGGCGGGCATTTTCTTCGGCGGAAAAGTTTGCAAAGTTGGCGAAGGAAAGGCATAACAAGCCGACAAGTACTAGTTGAAAGTTGAGAGAAGTGAAATTATCTCGACAAGTATCATCGTTGCATTTTCTAACTCTGAAAATACTTTGAGCGTTCGAGGCTGTGGCTACAGAAACACTCTCAATTTCCCTGAGTAGAACTCCAAACCTCCCAACCTATCAACCTCCCAACCTCCCAACCTCCCAAACTCCCAACCTCCGTCCCGGCAAATTTTTCTTCTGAAAACTTCCAGATTTCTCAAAAGAAGCGTCATTCTTCCCGACAAAACAAGAGCACCCAAAGCTTTGTTGATTATTAACAAAAAAAACAGCCTCCTTGAAACCGTTTCCCATAATTCCGTGCATGAGCTTTGGCCACCCCTGAGCCTTTACAGCCGCATCCTTGCGTGATGGACAAAATTACAACAACCCCTTATTTCCAGCAACAACCCTTTTAGCCCCCCCCCCCCCTCGAGGTGACAAACTTGGTCCACCTGATTCTCATCGCAAAGCACCCCCCCCCCCCTCGAGCATGAGTGGTGGGAGGGTGGGTGGGGGTGCAGCGGGGTGAGAGATAATGCACAAAGTTTCCAGTCGCGTTCGTGGTGTTTCAAACAATCGATTTCAACCCTTCACCCTCCCCCCCCCAACCCCACCACCACCACCCTGAGCCAGTGCCGCTGCGGAAGCGGAAGAGAATTCATGGAGATGTAACATTGTGTCATGTTACATTGTTAAATATTACATTGTTAAATGTTACACTGTTTCATGTTACATTGTGTCATGTTACATTGCGTCATGTTACATTGTTAAATGTTACACTGTTTCATGTTACATTGTTTCATGTTACATTGTGTCATGTTACATTGTTTCATGTTACATTGTGTCATGTTACATTGTGTCATGTTACATTGTGTCATGTTACATTGTGTCATGTTACATTGTGTCATGTTACATTGTGTCATGTTACACTGTTACATTTTTACATGTTACATTGTGTCATGTAACGTGTTAAGTACTCTAGTTAGTAGTATAGTTTCTAGCTCATTAGATAGCTCATTAAGCTAATTACCAGATGCATTATCTCATTTCAAACTGTGGAAACTTTAGACAGAGCGCTGGTGGCGAACCTGGCGGACCGGGGTGAAGTTACAGTAAACAAGTGCAATTATCATCCGGAAAGATACTCTTTTATCTGTCAACTGTCAGTTGTCGCTAAAAATTTGTTACCGCGTAAGAACTTGAAACAAAAATGAGACATAGATATACATACATCAATAAATACATAGCTACATAGACATACACATATAAACGGTACAGACATACGGTACATACATGCGGTATACATTCATAGATACATACATTAATACATACGGAACATTCATAGATAGATGCACACATAAATACATATACATACGTAGATACAATAGGAAGTAACGTTTTCTGGAAGACTTCTGCTTTGCAACATTCTGGAAGAAATGTAGCCTGGAAAAGGAAGTATTCTGCAAGGGAAGTAACGCGTGGTGTTTGTTTCTTGCAGGCGACGACCGCGGCAGACACACAGTCTGCTTGACGGAGGAGTGCGTGCGGACAGGTAAACATCATCACCTCAACAATCCACTCTCGTAACACCTAATCGAGTAAGAGTATCATCTTTATCGACGGTCGACCGCGGTCCGAGCAACCCTTCCGAGCAACCCTTTCGAGCAACCCTTCCGAGCAACCCTTCCGAGCGAGCCACCACTTGCTACCTGATTCCTGGCTGATGAGATGCGAAACGTCGAATCTCAAACTGCATGCTAATTACACCCACGCCACGCAACACTGTCCCACAATCACAACATCTTTAAATTCACACTCTGTAAAACCCAAAACCCGACCCTTAAAACGCTTATTAAAATCCAACGGTTACTGGACGATGACGTCACGTTCATGCCCGTGACACCTGGTACTAAATCACCCCCCCCCCCATAATGGCTGGAATTAACCCCCCCCCCCCCAAACGGGGGTAGCTGCAGACTTCCGGCTTCCTGCAAAGCACGTGGCCTCAAATGATGGTGGGGGGGGGTCGACATTTAGGTCACGTTTCGGGGTCACCCCGGGTCACGTTATGTTTACGCTAGGGTCAAGTTAGGGTCACGTTAGGGTTATGCTAGGGTCACTCATCCCGGCTCTTTGCGCTCGGTAAATGGGTGGTTTCAAGCAGCGATCTCTGCTTTGACCAAGTGACCTCAACATTTTCTTGAACGTTGCTTGATCGTAGCTGGAACGTAAATTGATCGTAGCTTGAACGTTGTTTGAAAGTTGTTTGAACGTTGCTTAAACGTTGCTTGAGAGTTATTGAAACGTAGCTTGAACGTTGCTTAAACGTGACTTGAACGTTGTTAAAACGTGGCTTGGCCGTTATTGAAACGTGTCTTCGTGTCCACAGCCTCCTCGCTGCTGGCTGCGATGGACCAGACGGCCGCGCCGTGCTCCGACTTCTTCCAGTACGCGTGCGGCACGTGGAACAAGAAGCACGTGATTCCCGAAGACCGCAGCTCGATCAGCACGTTCGAAGTGATGGCCGACCAGCTGCAAGTCATCCTCAAAGGTAACCCCACGTGACAACAGTCTGCGGTATTGCAGACTTTGCTGGTGAATTCACCGATTGCTTCCTTCCGCCATCGTGGACGAAACGTCGACCTAGGTCCTTTTCAGGACCGAAAGTCTGTCAAGTCGGAGCATTAACGCCATCTACACAACCATCTTTTCGTAGCTCTGAACCTCTCCGCCAAACCAATTCTTAGCAGTTGCCCTTCACGAGTCTATGTACTAAATATTTTACGTTTACATCTATAAGTTTACGGCATAAGTTCGTTGTGAATTGGCCTTGATCTGATTGCTGGAAGAAGTGAGTCATTGATAAGTAATTCATGGATTCGCGGATGTGTCTGGACCAAGGTCACCCTGAGCTCGCTCCTTATAGACTTTACAGGCCAGTAGACGGGAGATATATACCAATGTAGCATCATCGAAATGTGGCTCTAAAACTGAAAAATAGCTTCCATTTCAAAATTCCTTGTGACTATCGTCTTCGTCGGGCGTCCTTTGCCCGCGTGCCGAGTTTCAGCCCCGTCGGACTCGCGGTTGCCGAGATAGAAAACCTGACATCAACCCAAATCCAGCCACGACCGCCTCCTTCCCTGGTCGTCACTTAAGGGGTTGAATCCCTGACCGGACAGATATTTTCTGGTTGACTACATCTAAAATTGCCCGTTCCTGGACCTCAAATGCATTGCCATGGCCAAATTGTTGCTTCAATTTTTAATTTCTATTTTTTCTTTAACTATTTTTCTTTTTCAAGAAATATCCTTGTTCGTTAACAATTTCGGTAGGAACCGCGTTAGTTTCTTACGAATAACGAACTCACAGGTAGACATTTTCACATGAATAACTTAAAATAAACACAGTTTGATACAGACTGAGCATTTACAATCCTACAATCCTGAAGCTAGCCATATTGAGTGCATATTGAGTGCATATTGGGTGCATATTGGGTGCATATTGGGTGCATATTGAGTGCATATTGGGTGCATATTGAGTGCATATTGAGTGCATATTGGGTGCATATTGAGTGCATATTGAGTGCATAATGGATGCATATTGAGTGCATATTGGGTGCATATTGAGTGCATATTGGGTGCAATTTGAGTGCATATTGGGTGCATATTGAGTGCATATTGGGTGCATATTGAGTGCATATTGGGTGCATATTGAGTGCATATTGAGTGCATATTGAGTGCATATTGAGTGCATATTGAGTGCATATTGGGTGCATATTGAGTGAATATTGGGTGCATATTGAGTGCATATTGGGTGCATATTGAGTGCATATTGAGTGCATATTGGGTGCATATTGAGTGCATATTGAGTGCATATTGAGTGCATATTGGGTGCATATTGAGTGCATATTGGGTGCATATTGAGTGCATATTGAGTGCATATTGAGTGCATATTGGGTGCATATTGAGTGCATATTGAGTGCATATTGAGTGCATATTGGGTGCATATTGAGTGCATATTGGGTGCATATTGAGTGCATATTGAGTGCATATTGAGTGCATATTGAGTGCATATTGAGTGCATATTGAGTGCATATTGAGTGCATATTGAGTGCATATTGAGTGCATATTGAGTGCATATTGGGTGCATATTGAGTGCATATTGAGTGCATATTGAGTGCATATTGGGTGCATATTGAGTGCATATTGGGTGCATATTGAGTGCATATTGAGTGCATATTGAGTGCATATTGGGTGCATATTGAGTGCATATTGGGTGCATATTGAGTGCATATTGAGTGCATATTGAGTGCATATTGGGTGCATATTGAGTGCATATTGAGTGCATAGTAAGTGCCTAGGGAGGGGGTTGCATTGAAATCTAGATATTAATGGACACTGCACTAGATTATCGTAGAGATGCATTCACCTCGTGTTTACGTGTAAATATCGATTGTTGTGAAACAGCTCGACGCAACGCTTCCGCACGTTTGCAGTGAATTATTTAGTGATTAGCAAACGTAAACATTGCGTTCCGAGCGACCGACGGTCCATTGCTAGCTAACATTTAGTTATTGTTATTCTTGCAACTACATTTCATTGTAAATCTTCACGTACTTGCCCTTGCGTTATTTCACAAGCTTTGAAATTGTCAGGTGTTTGTAAAACTAAAGTCATCTGATGAAGTTGCTGGAAGCTACCAGAGACCTGACCTTTGCCAAGGAGCAATGCTCCTCGCTGCATCGGCAAGACAGTTACAGGGGCTGGCTTGTTTCTTATTCAGCCGAACTGATCTCACTTGCTTCTCAAACATTGCTTGCTAAAACCAAGACCAAAACAACTATAAATATGATAGGTTCAGGGTCTATCAGTGACAACACCGTTCACTTTTCCATTTTGCACACAGCCATGGTGGAAGGAAACCCAAACCTATCAGGGTCCAAGTCTCCCTAGCGGCAACCTTAGTCCATGACATGGACTGTGTCCATGACATGGACTGTGTCCATGGACTCCATAGACACAGTTATGGTCGAAGGCAACCCCATCCTCTCAATACTAGGAAAGTGCACATCTATTCCGAGAAGGCTGTTGCCTAAAGCCCCTTTTACACGGTCACATTTTTTCATCACATTTCGTCAAACCCTTGCACAGCAGTCTTGTATACAACAGCATGTGACCGTGTAAACAGTACGGCAGTCCGTCACACAAAAGTCTTGTATGGCAGACGGATAGCCCAGGCTCTATTTCCATCACATCTTGTATGGAATGCAGCCAATAAGAGATCAGAGATTGTGTGACGTCAAACTTTTCAAAAATTCGTGGCGGCAAATGTCAGTGTGCAGTGCAAAATTTGAAATGGCTGCAATTAAAATGAATTAAAAGTTGACAAAAGATTATCTTTTAATATAAATCACACCCATACCTGACGTCTGACGAAAGTAGATCAAAAATCACTATTATTTTCTGAAAATGTCAGCTGACATCACTTCCATGGCCTACTGTGATAATAAATGTGATACAATGATTATAGTGTCTTGTAAAGATCGTCACATTTTTCATCAAATCCGTCACACAAAACCTTGTACAATGACAACGGACCATGATTACGGACTGATACAAGGGTTTGACGAAAAATGTGGCCGTGTAAAAGGGGCTTAAGTCCATGGACACAGCCATGGTCGAAAGCAGCCCCATCCCCTCAATACTAGGAAAGTACACATCTATTCCGAGTAGACTGGTGCCTAAAGCCTTATCCCTTACCGAAGCTACCTATATTAGATGATAAAAACATTGTAAAGCCAAGGCAAGAAGCCAGCGCCAAGTGAAGTAATCTGTCATCCATCACAAAGTGTGCTGTGTGTTTGCTTGCAGGAGTCCTCGAAGAACCCGTCACTGCCAACGACAACTCGGCAACGCTCAAGGCCAAGCGGTTCTACTCATCCTGCATGAACGTCAGTGAGTGAAACAAAGTCTTCGTCTCCCCACTCCTTATGACGGCAGAGAACAGACAGGTTGAGCAATAAGGGTGACCGGCATCGTCGATACTGTAGTCTGTAAACATGGTTAATAATGTCCGCCATTTTCACTCCACCAACTCATGAGAGTTAATCCGCTAGGCGATGTCCCAAAATATCAACACCGAACACTAGAACAGTGGCTAAACGTTTTATTTAACACTCGCATGATTCCAGCTTCTATAGGTACGTGCCGGCACCGGGTTTCCACTCCTCCCTTCTAGGCTAGGTTAGGTTCACCATCACCCTTTCATTCACCGACGCCGTTAGACCAGCGCCATAGGGCCAGATGTCAAAACAGTGCGTCGTTAAACACATATAATCATTATAGAACCAAGTAACAAGCAGTTTTCTCAGCTTTTTGACGTGAGCAAAAAGACAGAAGTAGCAGCAGCAGCAGCAGCAGCAGCAGCAGCAGTAGCAGCAACAAACAGCAGCAAGCAGCAGCAGCAGCAGCAGCAGCAGCAGCAGCAGCAGCAGCAGCAGCAGCAGCAGTAGCAAACAGAAAACAGCAGCAGCAGCAGCAGCAGCAGCAGCAACAGCAGCAGCAGCAGCAGCAGCAGCAGCAGCAGCAGCAGCAGCAGCAGACTTAAGTACGCTCGTGACCGTCTCCCAACAGGTCAGATACGTGCGCTGGGCGACGCTCCGCTGCGGCGAGTGCTCGACTCTCTGGGAGGCTGGCCGGTGACGCAGCCTGATTGGACGCCGCCCGCGTTCTCCGTGGAGGCGTTGCTCGGGCGGCTGCGCGGGGCGTTCAACGAGGGCGTGCTGGTCGAGCAGTGGGTCGGACCCGACGACAAGAACTCCTCGCTGAACATTCTACAGGTGCGGTGAGAACAAGTAAGGCGAACAACACCTGCCCGCCGTCTCGGGTGGGCTCGCGTTAACAGAGGCCGTGGCTCGGTGATGCTCAGTTGTCATTAACAAGCTGCAGTAGGGTCAGCTGTACTTGATTCAAGTTCAAAATGCGATGTTAATTTGTTGTTTTCGAGCGAGGTATTGAACAAAAAAACAATCAAAATACACCTATTCCATTCAATCAAAATGACGTCATGTTACCCACTCGCTAAAGCCAGGCAGAGCAATTCGGGTTGTGATTTCCCTGTCATCCTTTGTTATTTAGCAAAGATAATTAATACTTTTTTTCCAAACTGTTAGTAGGTACACCTCTGGACACTGAAAACCGTCCACCTGAAATTTTTACAAGTCCCAATTTCGTCTTGCTTGAAAATAGTATAGGTAGCCAGGTAGAGGCTGAGCACATGGCATATGAAACCACTTGTTTGGGAAGCTGCCTAATGATGGAAACCAGTTTTCTTATCAGTGGGGCTTTTAACAATTCATATGAACCGTGCATTGCGAATATTCGTTCACCAGAGTAGCCCTTTTGGCATGATCGAGCTCCAGCATTTGTCACAGAGTTGCCGGTGAAGATTTAGACGGTTTGGACGAATTTCAATATCCTTGCTGTAATTACACTACATTTACTATTGATACCTATTAATAGTTAAAAAACATTTATTCGATGGTAAAAATACTAAAAATGACAACCGTTTGAATTTCCTCCACTGCATTGTAATAATCGACGTCGTTTGTTATCTAATCTCCCGTACTTGATATAATATATCCGACCCGCCAGGACAAGGTAGCATCAAAAAGGTCGGGTCTCGGAGCCAACCATTGACTTGATCCAAAGATAAGATAAGCAATTAAAAGGAGAGAAAATTAAATCGTGCCATGGAAACAAACTTTTTCCAGAATACTGAAGAAGTGATGAGATAAACGTGTTTGCCGTTAAGAGAAGAGGCAGGAAGTTTTCGAATTATTTCTGCATCTTCAAAATTACGAGTTATAGGCCATTGGGGGGTGCTGAAATGGTGTGCAAGACTCACGAGATATCATATTTGTGAGCTTGGTCGATCCTCATTTCACTGGGCAGGCATTACTGATAAGGAAAACTGGTTTATCATAACGAGGTATAGGTTCAGAAAGCACATGGCATACAGCATGGTGTGTACCCGACTTACCTGCACTATTTTTCAAGCCAACCTCCCTCGGGACTTGTATAATTTTCTAGTGGACGGTTTTCAGTTTCCAGGAGTGTGGGTATCTGACGTTATTAATCTCTAAGTGGAATATGTCTATTATGGTATTAACATTCAGGAAGATTTAGTTCGAATTTTAAAAAACAGTTTGGGCTCTAGAAAGAGCAATGTAATTAAAAAAAACTGAATATTTTCAAAAAAACTGATTTATCAACAAGATTTTAAGTGGAGTGTGTTGAAAATATTATTTTGGCTTGTGAAGCAACCACACAGACCTTAACTGAAGTAAGCGCCAAAATTATTATGTGTTCTAATTTTTACCATTAGTTTGTAAATGAAGATTTAGTGCCCGCTACGAGTTTTATTTGCTGATAGACACGCACACTCCTGTGCTGACGTTTGATTGGTCCACGTGTCTGTGTGCCGACGTTTGATTGGTCCACATTTCCGTGTGCTGACGTTTGATTGGTCCACATTTCCGTGTGCTGACGTTCGATTGGTCCACATTTCCGTGTGCTGACGTTTGATTGGCCCACGTTTCCGTCTGCTGACGTTTGATTGGTCCACGTGTCTGTGTGCCGACGTTTGATTGGTCCACATTTCCGTGTGCTGACGTTTGATTGGCCCACGTTTCCGTGTGCTGACGTTTGATTGGTCCACGTGTCTGTGTGCCGACGTTTGATTGGTCGCTGTGTCTGTATGCCGACGTTTGATTGGTCGCTGTGTCCGCCTGTTGACAGCTGGACCAGATGGAGCTGGCTTTGCCGAGCCGAGACTTCTACCTGAAGACGAACTCGGAGGACGACCTCCGGGCGTATCACCGCTACATGACGGACGTGGCCGTCTTGCTGGGCGCCGACGCAGCCACCGCCGGGGACGAACTGCAGCACGTCATCCAGTTCGAGCGAGAGCTGGCCAACGTTAGTACCTACCTCGCTTATATTGCGTTCGCGCCATATCCGTCGTTTGTAATTTCTTTATTTTAGTTGGTTGCCTGTTTGATTCAGGTGGTTATTAGTTAGGTATTTTCCCGTTTTCATGTTTGACCCGCTCCTCACGAGGTGGTGAGCCAGCCAGTTCTATCAGTTCTGTTCTATCTGTTCTACTCTCAACCTCGCCTCAGACAGGTAGTCTGTCGAGGCAGGTCGCGACCCTCGAATTTGCGAGTTTCTTTTCTATCAGTGTTTCTTGCTCGAAAGTGTATTCGAAGGAGCTCCAAGTCTGCGCATCTTGCAAGCTAAGTTCTTGTCTCCTATTGTTCCTTCCCTATCAGCCTTACCTAATTTACCCTAATTCGCCCTCAGCGCGTCACAAGGTAGGCAAATTGGGAATTTCCTCCAATATACAGTCCACTTTTTCTCGTTTTTAGTTTAAGCAGCCCTAGTGGCTCCAACATATTGTGATATTTACATATGATACGTTAGTACCTACCTGGTTTACATTTTATTAATGTTATCATATATGTAATTTTGAAGTAAATCAATGGATTTTTGTTTCTGCAAATCGATTTTTTGTTTAAAGTATTCAATTAGTTTCACGACGGCTGAATCATAATATAAGGTAACAAATGCCGTCGAGAAAGCTGCTAAATTATTGCCGAGCATTTTAAATTGATCGTTCTAGACTATGCGAACACTCATCCTTACTAAACACTCACACGCACCATACTTACGCTCACCCTCAACGCGATTATATTGCGCGTGCGCATGGCCTAGAGGCTTATACGATCAATTTAAAATGTTCGTCGTTAGTTTAGCAGCGTTATCAATGACATCCGTCACCTGGAAATATCATGATTTAGTCATCGAGAAGTTGGCAACACTGTGTGCTTGTCGAGCAACAGTTGGCAACACTGTGTGCTTGTCGAGCAGCAGTTAGCAACACTGTGTGCTTGTCGAGCAACAGTTGGCAACACTGTGTGCTTGTCGAGCAGCAGTTGGCAACACTGTGTGCTTGTCGAGCAGCAGTTGGCAACACTGTGTGCTTGTCGAGCAACAGTTGGCAACACTGTGTGCTTGTCGAGCAGCAGTTAGCAACACTGTGTGCTTGTCGAGCAACAGTTGGCAACACTGTGTGCTTGTCGAGCAGCAGTTGGCAACACTGTGTGCTTGTCGAGCAACAGTTGGCAACACTGTGTGCTTGTCAAGCAACAGTTGGCAACACTGTGTGCTTGTCAAGCAACAGTTGGCAACACTGTGTGCTTGTCGAGCAGCAGTTAGCAACACTGTGTGCTTATCAAGCAACAGTTGGCAACACTGTGTGCTTGTCGAGCAGCAGTTGGCAACACTGTGTGCTTGTCGAGCAACAGTTGGCAACACTGTGTGCTTGTCAAGCAACAGTTGGCAACACTGTGTGCTTGTCAAGCAACAGTTGGCAACACTGTGTGCTTGTCGAGCAGCAGTTGGCAACACTGTGTGCTTGTCGAGCAGCAGTTAGCAACACTGTGTGCTTGTCGAGCAACAGTTGGCAACACTGTGTGCTTGTCGAGCAGCAGTTGGCAACACTGTGTGCTTATCAAGCAACAGTTGGCAACACTGTGTGCTTGTCGAGCAGCAATTGGCAACACTGTGTGCTCGCAGGCTTCCTTACCGGCCGCCGACCGCCACGACACTAGCGCCATCTACCAGAAGCTGACGCTGGCCGAACTCCAGCTGGCGGTGCCGCAGCTCGATTGGCTCGCCTACTTGTCCAGCTTCCTGGACGTGGAGCTCGCGCCCGCCGAACCAGTCGTCGTCTACGCGTTGCCCTACCTGTCGCAGATGGGACGCATTCTGGCGCGCACGCAACGCAGGTAGCCCCTTGGGCCTTGTGTTACAACGCTGGTAGCCCATTGGTCCTTGTGTAACAACGCTGGTAGATCATTGGTCGTTGTGTAACAAAGCAGGTAGCTCATTGGTCCTTGTGTTACAACGCTGGTAGCTCATTGGTCGTTGTGTAACAAAGCAGGTAGCTCATTGGTCCTTGTGTTACAACGCAGGTAGCCCATTGGTCCTTGTGTAACAATGCTGGTAGTTGATTGGTCGTTGTGTAAGAATGCTGATAGCCCATTGGTCATTGTGTTACAACGCTGGTAGCCCATTGGTCCTTGTGTTACAACACTGGTAGCCCATTGGCCGTTGTGTTACAACGCCTGCCCATTGGTCCTTGTGTAACAATGCTGGTAGTTGATTGGTCGTTGAGTCACAACGCGGGTTGCCCATTGGTCTTTGTATCCCAATGCAACCAGCCCATTGGTTGTTGTGTAACAACCCTGGTAGTTGATTGGTTGTTGTGTAACAACCCTGGTAGTTGATTCGTCGTTGTGTCCCAACGCTGGCAGTTGATTGGTCGTTGTGTCCCAACGCTGGCAGTTGATTGGTCGTTGTGTCCCAATGTAACCAGCCCATTGGTCGTTGTGTCCCAACGCAGGTATTTGATTGGTCGCTGTATGACAGGGTGGTGCACAACTACGTGCTGTGGCGGCTCGTGATGAACATGGTGCCGCACATGATCGGGGAGTACCAGCAGAAGCGCGTCGAGTTCCGCAAGATCCTGCAGGGCATCCTGTCGGAGAGGCTGCGATGGTCGCAGTGCGTGGACTGGACCAACAAGAAGATGGGAATGGCGGTCGGCGCGCTCTTCATCAAGGACAACTTCAACCACGACAGCAAGGTCAGTGCAGCCGCGAGTCGGAGGTGAAATCCGATATGACAGGCGTGTAGGGGACGAAAAGTTAGGTGTGTAGAGTGAATTTCAGCGTCCCAGCGTGCTTGGCTCAAAAGTTGGGGACTTCAGGGAAGGAGGGGGTCGTGGCTGGATTTGGGTTGATGTCAGGTTTTCTATCTCGGCAGCCGCGAGTCGGAGGTGAAATCCGACGAGACGCGCGTGTAGGGGATGAAAAGTTGGGTGTGTAGAGTGAATTTCAGCGTCCCAGCGTGCTTGGCTCAAAAGTTGGAGACATCAGGGATGGAGGCGGTCGTGGCTGGATTTGGGTTGATGTCAGGTTTTCTATCTCGGCAGCCGCGAGTCGGAGGTGAAATCCGACGAGACGCGCGTGTAGGGGATGAAAAGTTGGGTGTGGTAATGTGAAATTGAAAAGCCCCATCGAGGTGAATGATCCAGGTTGGCTCCTGGTACGCCCAAATTTAGTGTTGGTTATTTAATTTTTTAACATGTAGCGGGGTATCTAACGAACGGTTTGGCAACGTTGGAAACACCGGTTCTCTTGAGATCACCGTAGCAACATTGCGCCACGTTAGGTGTTTGATGGGTGACCATCGTGCACACGATCAGTTCTGTTCGGGAGAGAGGTTGGAGGGTTTGAAGTTAGTACAACAACTTTACTCGCCTTGCTTATCAACCTCTCGACAGTACGGATTAGCGGAGGAATCCTGTCGTTCGAGTTGTACCTTCCTTCGGAAGGGACGTAAAGCCGGTGGTCCCCTTGGTGCTTTTCGACAGGAGTAGGCTACGTGCCGGCACCGGGTTTCCCCTCCTCCCTTCTAGCCATAGGTTAGGTTCATCATAACCCTTTCATTATAGACCAGCGCCACAGTGCCAGCTGTCAAAACAGTGCGTCGTTAAACACCAACAATCAATCAATCAGCGGGGTATCTGTCCTGCGGTGTTGCTTGCCGGGCGAGGTTGAGCTGGACTGAATGTCTGTGCATGGTTTTGTGTCCGGCGGACGGCAGGCGACGGCCTTGGAGATGATCCGCACGATCCGCGACGCGTTCAACGAGCTCCTCACCGAGAACCACTGGATGGACAACGTGACGCGAGCCGTCGCCAAGGAGAAGGCCGACGCGATGAACGAACGAATCGGCTATCCTGACCTGCTGATGGACGCGCAGGAGCTCGAGAAGGAGTACGTAATGGTGAGTCATCAGGTTGCAAGCCCAGAAGTTCTTCGTTTTTCACTCTCCCAACTTGGTCTTGCATAATGTAATACCGTAATTTGGTTTCCTTTGTTGTTGGTGTTGGATTGTCTTGCACAGCTTGGATCAGAACGTGTCGCATGGATATAATCTCACCAGGCTGTAGGATGCAGGAAACCCTGCCAGCAAACATCTCACCAGGCTGTAGGATGCAGGACACTCTGCCAGCAAACATCTCACCAGGCTGTAGGATGCAGGAAACCCTGCCAGCAAACATCTCACCAGGCTGTAGGATGCAGGAAACTCTGCCAGCAAACATCTCACCAGGCTGTAGGATGCAGGACACTGCCAGCAAACATCTCACCAGGCTGTAGGATGCAGGACACTCAGCCAGCAAACATCTCACCAGGCTGTAGGATGCAGGAAACTCTGCCAGCAAACATCTCACCAGGCTGTAGGATGCAGTAAACACTGCCAGCAACATCTCACCAGGCTGTAGGATGCAGGAAACCCTGCCAGCAAACATCTCACCAGGCTGTAGGATGCAGTAAACACTGCCAGCAACATCCCACCAGGCTGTACGATGCAGGACACTCTGCCAGCAAACATCTCACCAGGCTGTAGGATGCAGGACACTCTGCCAGCAAACATCTCACCAGGCTGTAGGATGCAGGAAACCCTGCCAGCAAACATCTCACCAGGCTGTAGGATGCAGGAAACTCTGCCAGCAAACATCTCACCAAGCTGTAGGATGCAGGACACTGCCAGCAAACATCTCACCAGGCTGTAGGATGCAGGACACTCAGCCAGCAAACATCTCACCAGGCTGTAGGATGCAGGAAACTCTGCCAGCAACATCTCACCAGGCTGTAGGATGCAGGAAACCCTGCCAGCAAACATCTCACCAGGCTGTAGGATGCAGTAAACACTGCCAGCAACATCTCACCAGGCTGTACGATGCAGGACACTCTGCCAGCAAACATCTCACCAGGCTGTAGGATGCAGGACACTCTGCCAGCAAACATCTCACCAGGCTGTAGGATGCAGGAAACTCTGCCAGCAAACATCTCACCAGGCTGTAGGATGCAGGAAACCCTGCCAGCAAACATCTCACCAGGCTGTAGGATGCAGGAAACTCTGCCAGCAAACATCTCGCCAGGCTGTAGGATGCAGGACACTCTGCCAGCAAACATCTCACCAGGCTGTAGGATGCAGGAAACTCTGCCAGCAAACATCTCGCCAGGCTGTAGGATGCAGGACACTCTGCCAGCAAACATCTCACCAGGCTGTAGGATGCAGGACACTCTGCCAGAAAACATCTCACCAGGCTGTAGGATGCAGGAAACCCTGCCAGCAAACATCTCACCAGGCTGTAGGATGCAGTAAACACTGCCAGCAACATCTCACCAGGCTGTACGATGCAGGACACTCTGCCAGCAAACATCTCACCAGGCTGTAGGATGCAGGACACTCTGCCAGCAAACATCTCACCAGGCTGTAGGATGCAGGAAACCCTGCCAGCAAACATCTCACCAGGCTGTAGGATGCATGAAACTCTGCCAGCAAACATCTCGCCAGGCTGTAGGATGCAGGACACTCTGCCAGCAAACATCTCACCGGGCTGTAGGATGCAGGACACTCTGTCAGCAAACATCTCACCAGGCTGTAGGATGCAGGACACTCTGTCAGCAAACATCTCACCAGGCTGTAGGATGCAGGACACTCTGCCAGCAAACATCTCACCAGGCTGTAGGATGCAGGAAACTCTGCCAGCAAACATCTCACCAGGCTCTAGGATGCAGGAAACTCTGCCAGCAAACATCTCACCAGGCTGTAGAATGCAGGAAACTCTGCCAGCAAACATCTCACCAGGCTGTAGGATGCAGGACACTCAGCCAGCAAACATCTCACCAGGCTGTAGGATGCAGGACACTCAGCCAGCAAACATCTCACCAGGCTGTAGGATGCAGGACACTCAGCCAGCAAACATCTCACCAGGCTGTAGGATGCAGGACACTCAGCCAGCAAACATCTCACCAGGCTGTAGGATGCAGGACACTCAGCCAGCAAACATCTCACCAGGCTGTAGGATGCAGGACACTCAGCCAGCAAACATCTCACCAGGCTGTAGGATGCAGGACACTCAGCCAGCAAACATCTCACCAGGCTGTAGGATGCAGGACACTCAGCCAGCAAACATCTCACCAGGCTGTAGGATGCAGGACACTCAGCCAGCAAACATCTCACCAGGCTGTAGGATGCAGGACACTCAGCCAGCAAACATCTCACCAGGCTGTAGGATGCAGGACACTCTGCCAGCAAACATCTCACCAGGCTGTAGGATGCAGGACACTCAGCCAGCAAACATCTCACCAGGATGTAGGATGCAGGACACTCTGCCAGCAAACATCTCACCAGGCTGTAGGATGCAGGACACTCTGCCAGCAAACATCTCACCAGGCTGTAGGATGCAGGACACTCTGCCAGCAAACATCTCACCAGGCTGTAGAATGCAGGACACTCTGCCAGCAAACATCTCACCAGGCTGTAGGATGCAGGACACTCTGCCAGCAAACATCTCACCAGGCTGTAGGATGCAGGACACTCTGCCAGCAAACATCTCACCAGGCTGTAGGATGCAGGACACTCTGCCAGCAAACATCTCACCAGGCTGTAGGATGCAGGACACTCTGCCAGCAAACATCTCACCAGGCTCTAGGATGCAGGACACTCTGCCAGCAAACATCTCATCAGGCTGTAGGATGCAGGACACTCTGCCAGCAAACATCTCACCAGGCTGTAGGATGCAGGACACTCTGCCAGCAAACATCTCACCAGGCTGTAGGATGCAGGACACTCTGCCAGCAAACATCTCATCAGGCTGTAGGATGCAGGACACTCTGCCAGCAAACATCTCACCAGGCTGTAGGATGCAGGACACTCTGCCAGCAAACATCTCACCAGGCTGTAGGATGCAGGACACTCTGCCAGCAAACATCTCATCAGGCTGTAGGATGCAGGACACTCTGCCAGCAAACATCTCACCAGGCTGTAGGATGCAGGACACTCTGCCAGCAAACATCTCATCAGGCTGTAGGATGCAGGACACTCTGCCAGCAAACATCTCACCAGGCTGTAGGATGCAGGACACTCTGTCAGCAAACATCTCACCAGGCTGTAGGATGCAGGACACTCTGCCAGCAAACATCTCACCAGGCTGTAGGATGCAGGACACTCTGCCAGCAAACATCTCACCAGGCTGTAGGATGCAGGACACTCTGCCAGCAAACATCTCACCAGGCTGTAGGATGCAGGACACTCTGCCAGCAAACATCTCATCAGGCTGTAGGATGCAGGACACTCTGCCAGCAAACATCTCACCAGGCTGTAGGATGCAGGACACTCTGCCAGCAAACATCTCATCAGGCTGTAGGATGCAGGACACTCTGCCAGCAAACATCTCACCAGGCTGTAGGATGCAGGACACTCTGTCAGCAAACATCTCACCAGGCTGTAGGATGCAGGACACTCTGCCAGCAAACATCTCACCAGGCTGTAGGATGCAGGACACTCTGCCAGCAAACATCTCACCAGGCTGTAGGATGCAGGACACTCTGCCAGCAAACATCTCACCAGGCTGTAGGATGCAGGACACTCTGCCAGCAAACATCTCACCAGGCTGTAGAATGCAGGAAATAAATGTGGCAAGAATGTGGCAAGAAAGCAGCAAGCAGAGGTTTTGTAACGTCGCGTTGCCGGCAGCTGAACATCACGGAGGACGAGTTCCTGACCAACATCCTGAACGTGCTCCGCTACGACGCCTACCACAACCTGCAGAAGCTGCGGCAGCCCGTCAACAAGGACAAGTGGTCCACGGAGCCTGCCGTCGTCAACGCCTTCTACAACCCGAACAAGAACGACATCGGTTCGTAGCTCACTTCACTACACCTTTTCATTCTGGTTTTCTATTCATGACAACGTTGTTTTTTGTTGGGTTCCTAACGTTTATACATTTCTTGCACCAGGAAAATTATTGGCAAACTTTAGAGCGCTGGCTGGAGGTATGTTAAACCGATGCTTCTGTGGCTTGCAGTGTTCCCTGCGGGCATCCTACAGCCGCTGTTCTACAGTCAGCACTTTCCCAAGTCGCTCAACTACGGCGGCATCGGCGTCGTCATCGGCCATGAAATCACACACGGCTTCGACGACAAGGGTGAGACGCAGACTGAGATCAAATCAATCTCCCATAATCGAAAATACCTCTACAACCCACAAAGATTTTACTATCCTATTTTCCTTGTCAGAATTGGCATCCACGAGCGTCCATTGCCCGCGTGCCGAGTTTCAGCCCCGTCGGACTCGCGGTCGCCGAGATAGAAAACCTGACATCAACCCAAATCCAGCCACGACCGCCTCCTTTCCTGATGTCCCCAACTTTTGAGCCAAGCACGCTGGGACGCTGAAATTCACTCTACTCACCCAACTTTTCATCCCCTACACGCGCGTCTCATCGGATTTCACCTCCGACTCGCGGTTGCCGAGATAATAGAGCGGGTCCAGCCGTGTAGATCGTTAGGCAAGCGTTGATAGCAGGGATTTTTCCTTGCAGGCCGGCAGTTCGACAAACACGGCAACATGATGCAGTGGTGGCACAACGCGACGATCCGTGCGTTCCGCGAGCGTGCGCAGTGCATCGTGGACCAGTACTCGCGTTACAAGCTGGACGACGTGCAGCTCTACGTTGACGGCAGGATGACGCAGGGGGAGAATATTGCAGACAACGGCGGGCTCAAGCAGTCCTTCCGGGTGAGTCGCCTTGCCGCGTGCTAGGAGCTAGCAAAACTCAAGCAAACCGAAAGTTTTGGCATGTTCTCGTGAGATCACCGTAGTTAAGCAACATTGCGTTGAGTTAGCTGTTGAATGGGTGATCTTCATGCACATTATCAGTTCTGTTCGGGAGAGAGGTCGGAGGGTTTTGAAGTTAGTACGACAACTTCACTCGCCTTGCTTGTCAATCTCTCGACAGCACGGATTAGCGGAGGAATCCTGTCGTTCGAGTTGTACCGTCCTTCGGAAGGGACGTAAAGCCGTGGTCCCCTCGATGCTTGGCAAGCTGTCCTGAACGATGTTCCTTCACAAATCACTTAGTGTTCTTCGCCAATTAGGAACTTGTCGCTTGTGATTGCTACAAGAGTCCTTGAAACATATTGACTGGGTCTAATAATTTAAGTGCCTGGACAAAGTTCACCCTGAGCTCGCTCCTAGGCTTGGCTATGCCAGTAGACGGGAGATATACCAACGTATCATCATCGAAATGTGGCTCTAAAATCTACAAATAATTTTTGAACAAAATTTCCTTGTCAGCATCGTCTCCGTAGGGCGTCCTTTACCCTCGTGCCGAGTTTCAGCCCTGTCGGACTCGCGGTTGCCGAGATAGAAAACCTGACATCAACCCAAATCCAGCCATGACCGCCTGCTTCCCTGATGTCCCCAACTTTTGAGCCAAGCACGCTGGGACGCTGAAATTCACTCTACACACCCAACTTTTCATCCCCTACACGCGCGTCTCGTCGGATTTCACCTCCGACTCGCGGTTGCCGTGATAGAAAACCTGACATCGACCCAAATCCAGCCACTACCGCCTCCTTCCCTGATGTCCCCAACTTTTGAGCCAAGCACGCTGGGACGCTGAAATTCACTCTACACACCCAACTTTTCATCCCCTACACGCGCGTCTCATCGGATTTCACCTCCGACTCGCGGTTGCCGAGATAGAAAACCTGACATCAACCCAAATCCAGCCACGACCGCCTCCATCCCTGATGTCCCCAACTTTTGAGCCAAGCACGCTGGGACGCTGAAATTCACTCTACACACCCAACTTTTCATCCCCTACACGCGCGTCTCGTCGGATTTTACCTCCGACTCGCGGTTGCCGAGATAGAAAACCTGACATCAACCCAAATCCAGCCACGACCGCCTCCATCCCTGATGTCCCCAACTTTTGAGCCAAGCACGCTGGGACGCTGAAATTCACTCTACACACCCAACTTTTCATCCCCTACACGCGCGTCTCGTCGGATTTTACCTCCGACTCGCGGTTGCCGAGATAGAAAACCTGACATCAACCCAAATCCAGCCACGACCGCCTCCATCCCTGATGTCCCCAACTTTTGAGCCAAGCACGCTGGGACGCTGAAATTCACTCTACACACCCAACTTTTCATCCCCTACACGCGCGTCTCATCGGATTTCACCTCCGACTCGCGGTCGCCGAGATAGAAACCCTGACATCGTCCCGCTGCTTGCAGGCTTACCGGAAGTGGGTGCACGCGCACGGTGAAGAGCCGCGGCTGCCCGGGCTGGACCTGTCGCACGACCAGCTGTTCTTCCTGAACTACGCGCAGATCTGGTGCGGCTCGATGCGACCGGAAGACGCGCGCACCAAGATCCGGTCTGCGGTCCACGCGCCCGGCCCCGTGCGCGTCCTCGGCCCGCTCTCCAACTCCTGGGACTTTGCCCGCGCGTTCAGTTGCCCGGTCGGCTCGCCGATGCACCCCACCAGCAAGTGTTCCGTCTGGTAGCCGCCCCGACGCGCCATGCTGTGGTAGCCGCCCCCGGCGTGCCATGCTGTGGTAGCCGCCCCCGGCGTGCCATGCTGTGGGAGCCGCCCCCGGCGTGCCATGCTTTGGTAGCCGCCCCCGGCGTGCCATGCTGTGGTAGCCGCCCCCGGCGTGCCATGCTGTGGTAGCCGCCCCCGGCGTGCCATGCTGTGGTAGCCGCCCCCTGCGTGCCATTCTGTGGGAGCCGCCCCCGGCGTGCCATGCTGTGGTAGCCGCCCCCGGCGTGCCATGCTGTGGCAGCCGCCCCCGGCGTGCCATTCTGTGGTAGCCGCCCCCGGCGTGCCATGCTGTGGTAGCCGCCCCCGGCGTGCCATGCTGTGGTAGCCGCCCCCGGCGTGCCATGCTGTGGTAGCCACCCCCGGCGTGCCATGCTGTGGTAGCCGCCCCCGGCGTGCCATGCTGTGGTAGCCGCCCCCGGCGTGCCATGGGGTCGCTGGCAAAGCGTTTGGTGGTTCTGTCCCATCGATCTATCGGGCCAGGGAACATCGATAGCTTGTTGAATGTTCTAAGCAAGTGCTGATGATGCAGGACACACCCGTGTTCAACCTAGAAGGTTGTTCCACGCTTAGGAGGGCCAATTTCACATCGAGAAGGTTCCGTTTGATTACTCCGAGGTAATTTGCATTCAGGACAAGCTCGTTTTATGCCTGATGCAGGTTAAAATAGGCTTGAAATGGCTATTTGGAGCCTCTGCTAAAGGTGTTTGCCACCTGCAGATGGTGCTTGCATCATCTGGAATCTGATGGACATGCTGGGAGGACCTAGAGAACGCGTTCTTTGGGAAGCTGGACAGGCATTAATTCGTTCCTCAAGGTTGTTCCTCTGTTGACAGACTCTGCCGGTTAGATCAAGGTTAGCCCTCTTATTTGATTATCTTTTATTTTACTTATATTAATTACCCTCTCGTCAAATTTAGCTGCCTGATATCTAAACATTTGGCAGTACTTTTTGAAAACGTTATGCTTTGATCCTGTAGGGAATCACTGTACCTACTACCCCCCTTGATTGATACAATTTCACTACCTTTATAATTAATATCAGTATTATAATATTTGATAAGTTTCTAAGTGGTAATACGGCCAGTTATCATCAGCCACAAGCTAAAAGTGTCGACTAGCTTACAAATTATGGAAGATTTGTGCCAGCATTTGTCTCTATGCCCGGCTACTTGGATCAAACTTTCCCCTGGTAAATTGCCCATTGGCTCGAACGTTCTCAAAGAACCCATTGATTTTTCGTAAATTGACTTTCAAAGTGGGATTGCGGAATGCAGACCACTTGACGATTCAGAAGTGATGAATGAGAAAGGGTAATTGAGCTTTTTATGCTCTATTTCAGAAACTAGATAGATAAATAGATTATGTCTTCTGACCTTGGATTTTGAAATAGATTTGATAATGTTAAATACTAAAAGTTAATTCGAGTGTGAACGGTGGGAGATCAATCTGATGGTCGACTGATTCCCGGTTTTTTCTATTCTATATTTTTCGTGCGGAGGCAACTTAAAACTATAGTTATAAAACCAGCTTTCGAATCTGCAGTGCTTTCTGGAAGGCAGCAGGCTACGGGAGGCAGTGGAAGTATTTCACGCTAAACAAATTGGGTGCAGCCGTGAAAATTATTGAATAATAATAATATTATGGCGTTTGCGTCAATCAATCTTTTTTATTTTTAACTTGACACTTTCCGGTGTACTATATTATTATGAAAACCTTCACTCTTGCTGCCGTCTCGACGAGAAATGTCGGGCAGAGGGCCAGTCGCTTCGAAAATGTTTCTACAAAATATATCGTTGTTAACGTCGATTTCCAATAATGGATCGGTGTAATTTTCAACCTCCTGCAATGTATTATGTAAATAAATTCTTGACTTTCTCAAAATAAAGTACGAAAATCACACAATTTCAATAATCATCATGGTTGAGCTGTGTAATATTTCTTCATGGTAGAAACAAGGAACGCCAAACAACTAGGTTTCCCCAGTGTTAAAGCGCACGCTAACGTACCTACCTAGAATCGAAAAATTAAAGTAAAAACATTGAGTCTCGGCGTTGTCTAGTAGAGTAGAGAGCAAAGATACTGGTATTAGTAGCCTTGTAGATCTAGCGTTCTTTGCTTGGACACTCTTTGCCTGACAGTAGCTTGCTGGTCTATGACCGCCGTGGAGGCTGCTTCGGCTTTCCGTCACTCTTCACTGTAACTGTAAGTAAAGCTGTTTGTTGTTTACTGAAACAACTTCTACTGCTTGAACAGCTTGAACAGCTTTCTGACCAAAGCTAGGTTGGTCAAAGTCAAAACAATCAAGTTTTTAAATCTAAAACTAAGGGCTGGTAACAAGAGGTAGAATAATATTACAATTGAGTGTGATCCTGAGTCCTGACATTTACAGATTTGCTAGGCTTTGCTAATGCTACACTTTTCCGAAGACGTTGTTCAATTCTAGTTTTTAGTCTAAGCAGCTGTCAGCAAGCAGGCAGCATGTCGGGAATGCTTTAGTGGAAATATCAGCGGTCAGTGTCGCAGTTTGATGCAAGATTGCGCAGGAAACAAACTCTCTCTAAGATCAGGAAGACAAGTGCTGGGAAAGTGAACACAAACATTAACAGAACATTTGTGAACATCACAGCTGTACTTTTAATTCTTCTATAAGTAGCATAGCATAATAAATACACATTTTACATTTCTTTGAGAAATAGTACCGGTATACAAATTTGCCAAAGTCGAGGTATGATCTTCGAGACAAGATACGGAACTTGTTAAATTTCTTTAGAGTTCCCTTTGCAAGTTGTGTCTTCATCACGACTTGATTCACAAGTAAATTTCCAATCAAAAATGTCTGGATGTGAAACGATTTATTTGCTTACAAAAGTGTCCCAGCACCTGTGCTAGGAGTAGACCCTGGTTTCACTCCCCGAGTGGACAGACATTTGCCAGTGAAAATTTACATCTGAGTCAATAAAATAGGGCTACTATCTACATGTCTTGGTGACAATGTGCAGAGTCGTGCTTTAGCCATTGAAACTTTGCCTGAGCGCTAACAAGTCGCAGATTGCCCCACTGACATTACAGCATAATAATTAAGGCAAATGTCTTTGAAGTATTTTAAGAAATTCCTTTACCTACAAACCTTAAAAAAATTGGGCGCCAGCACCACTTAAAAATAATCTCGCCACCGTGTCCCATATTCGTTTAAAAAATTAACTACCTACACTAATAAATTATTCAATACGATAACATTGGAATGAAATTGCGTTCCAAACATTTGGTGCGTGTTAACAAGTAAAATAAATAATAGGAAGATTGTTTCTAAAGTTCTGAAGGCTCATTTCTTTGCAAAAATGCTTCTCTTAGCATTTTCCAAGAAACATTGTCATTGAGCTGATCTGGTAAGGCTTGTTTGAAGCGATAACGGATGTCTCCAAACGTTTTTGAGGCAGAACAAGATCTTTGCGAATTTGAATCATGCGGAAAATCCAATTTCTTACTAAAACCGCCACAAACTACGTCAATTGTTACCTAATGGCCCGGGTTCTATTTCCGTTGGAATCATGCTATCGAACATTGAATATCGAGATATTCACATGAACAAGGTGGGTAAAAAATACCTAAAATAAAATTTGGCTGGTCGTAGTAAAGAACATCAGGCTATTTCATTGACAGTTGGCTTAGAACGTCCAAACAAATGGCAGTGGAATTTGCGCAGAGCGAGACTTACAGCAACGGCAGCCATCAATACGCCCACCACCAGAAAATAATCTACGAAATCTCACAAAAAAAAATATAGTTAAATGTGGTCAACTAGAACAAAAGTCTTATAATGTTGATATTTTAAAGTTGAATTTTCAATTTTAAATCGTTTACTCATAAATGTAGGTACTCATATAAAAAAAACCCATATCCTACGGAACAAGAAGAAGAGAGTACTAGAATGAATCTACTGGCAACTGTAGCGCTGTGTGCGGCCGTAGAGCTGAAGTAACTTGCAGGTGAACGATCCTAGATTGAGTGCTATTCTCGGCTAGCGATTCAAGAAGGCGGTGATGAGCGGCGCGACGCGTTCCGGATTGTTGAGGTGCAGATGGTGCGTCCCCTCAACTTCTTGGAACTCGAACGTCGACGCCGAAGCCTCGATCCGGTCCAGGATCATCGCGTAGTACTCGGGCTTGTCGAAGTGCATGCCCGGCTTGCCCTTGATGTTCAGGTACCTGCACACAACAAGCATGCCTTGCACAAAGCACACACAGCAAAGCCTTCCTACCCGCGAGCTCGCTATGCATCCAGGGGAAATCACCTCGCTCATCCGCCAAGAAAACCAGTTTTTCCGGCACAAACGATTATTGTTGATGCGGGTAGTCACCTGCATTTGATGCGGGAAGCGTAGTCCAGTACGAGTTCCAGCGAGAGAAAGCCGAGCCCCGCGACCTTGAGTCTGACGTCTCGGCAGAAGTGGTAGCCGCTGCACTTTCCCTTCACTGTCCTCGGCGTCATCCCTCGTTTCATCAGGATCTGCAACACGTAGCCACCTTCAAGACAACGACAAACATCTCGCCAGGCTGTCGGATGCAGAAAACTCTCGGCAAAATCGGGAGACAAAGCGCAATGGACATGTCAACTGTCTGCTGTTGACACTTGAGATTACGTTAAGTAATGTTGTGTTAAGTTGATGGCAGTGCTGCTTTCATTGCTAATCAAGCAGACGATTCGGTTGTCAGCTCAACAATGCTATTTGCTGTTTGAGAAAGAATGTGTTAAACTCACCTGACATGAATTTCTTGTGAGCGCACCTTTGTACGCATCTAGCACCAAGTCCACCATTTCGTCGTAGGAATAACAAGGCATGTCTTCCTCGGTCAAATCCTCGTACTTGAGGAAGCGGTCGATTGCCTTGCCGGAGTCGGTGGTGATGGTTGCGGCTTCGCGTACGGTTGGACAAGCAATGTCGATGCATACCAAGCTGTCGACATCGTCCGGGTAGGTCGCAGCGTACATGAAGCCGATGGCTCCACCCAGCGAGTGTCCGATCACCGTGATCTTCCTCCACTTGAAGTGTGTGACGATCCGACGCACGAGCACCAAGCCGTCCCAGAAGAGATAGTAGAACTGTCCGCTCGGGTAGTGAGACGAGAGGCCGTGTCCCGGCAGGTCGATGCAGAGCAGGGCGACGTCGTGAGGGAGGTGTTCGGCCAGCGTGTCGAAGGTGCCGGCGTTGTCTTGCCAGCCGTGCAGCGCCAAGATCGGCTGCTGGTTCCGCGGGCCCCACCACTTTCCTGCAAACAGCCGAACACATTGCCGATGGCTTAACCTGAAAATGCTATGTCATGCATTGACAAGGTCAGATATTATTAATTACACGTTTTTTAAGACCTAGATGTAAGATTTAAGCATGAATAATTACCACTAACGTGGCCCCACGGCACGGGAATTTTGATTTCTTCGAACTGATTTCTTGCCATGTTTGATTTATTTATTTTTTTACCAGAATTTGGAAATTTCTTGCTGCAGACCAGCTGAGACAATACGAAGTGAAAGTTGACACTGACAGAAGTTTAAAAAGCCTTCCTGATAGTTCTTCGTGCTTAAATCGTGGCAAATTCATTCTTAATAAATTTTTATCCCGTTCTGTTGGAACTATTTTATAAGTGTCTGTGGAACAAAAAATCTAAATAAACTCAGTTTTTCCCCACAAAAAATCACTAAAAAAACCACATTGAAAAGTACCGCGTTCCATGTCATTTGCATGGTTGCCAGATTCGCAGATGGTACTTAGCATTTCTGGCCGCACACCAAAATACCGAAAAAAAACGATAATTAATCACTGGGTCGAAAAAAAATACTTATTAATTAATCATAAGCCGACTTCAATAAAATAAATTGAAACTACATTATAATGAGGCCGAATGAATCTGTTTTTTGTCGTACAGCCAACATATTTTGACTTTGGCGGTCATTTGAACGCGAATCCGTGCTTTACTCTGCTTTGCTCTCAGAAGAAAACGATTTTGTGAGTGAAATTTGATAGGATATTTCGTCAGCTTAGCTCGTTGGTAATCAGGAATCTAATGTGTAGACACGCGAGTAAATTTCTTACTTCTCATTTCGTGATAACTACTAATTCACGCAGAATTGCTTTCGACTGAACGACGCTTGTGTTGCCCCCGCGACCCCCCTGACCAATGCATTGCCTTTACTTTCGACATCACAAACAGTTTTACCGTAAATCTCAATGAAAACTATCGTGTCGACGTCTAAATATCGATCAGAGTATTGTTTTGCATATGATCAAACTGTTGATGAGCGTAGAAACCTACAATGCTTACTCAAAGTCAAGCCTCTTGACTTAATTGTTTTTTCAGAATTCTAACCTTACATCCCTGACTAACCAAGTACCTAGTACAAACATGCCTACAAATATCTCGCGAAGACAGACATTGCACATGTATTTGAATGAGTAAATACTAAAATTGTGTATCCACCTTTGTTTTCCTTGCAGGGTTTTTGGTATAGGTGCAAAGTCGAGGCATCGGGCTCTCTGGAGCAAGCAACCGCAGGGAGATGGAGCCTGGAAGCAAGAAAACAGACGGCATGGCAGCGCTTGCCGGTAACAAGAAAATAGACGCCGTGCCACCCGGTAATAAGAAAGCAGAAGCAGTGACACCCGGTAATAAGAAACCAGAAACAGTGACACCCTGTAATAAGAAAACAGAAGCAGTGACACCCGGTAATAAGAAAATAGACGCAGTGACACCCGGTAATAAGAAAACAGAAGTAGTGACACCCGGTAATAAGAAAACAGAAGCAGTGACACCCGGTAATAAGAAAACAGAAGCAGTGACACCCGGTTATAAGAAAACAGAAGCAGTGACACCCGGTAATAAGAAAACGGAAGCAGTGACATCGGGTAATAAGAAAACAGAAGCAGTGACACCCGGTAATAAGAAAACGGAAGCAGTGACATCCGGTAATAAGAAAACGGAAGCAGTGACAACGGGTAATAAGAAAACAGAAGCAGTGACACCCGGTAATAAGAAAACAGAAGCAGTGACACCCGGTAATAAGAAAATGGAAGCAGTGACACCCGGTAATAAGAAAACAGAAGCAGTGACACCCGGTAATAAGAAAACAGAAGCAGTGACACCCGGTAATAAGAAAACGGAAGCAGTGACACCTGGGAATAAGAAAACAGAAGCAGTGACACCCGGTAATAAGAAAACGGAAGCAGTGACACCGGTCAATAAGAGCATAACACTGACAAAAGGTTAGTCCCAGCGAGCTCTAGTTAGTGATTCTCAGTAACAAAATATCGCTAGATTCAGCACCTTCTATCTTCATTCATAGTCCTGTTTCTATCTCCATGGAGCCACGTCATAATTGGGGTTAGTCGAGTTGTTGGTGTGTGATTGCAGCATAGCGTCACTAGGGTTTCCTCAATAGTAGACCTAGGAGATAGCAAGAATGCATCGTAATGCACCTGTTTCATTTTTAAAAAATCCATAAAAATGACGTCATGATACCCACTCGCTAAAGCCAGGCAGAGCAATTTGCTCATGATTTCCCAATCTTCCTTTGTTATTCAGCAGAGCTAATTAATATTTTTTTCGCAACTGGTAGTACATCCAGTAGGCATCTGACGTCATTTTGCTCTGAGTGGAATAGGTGAAAGCGTTTATTGAAGGAAGAAATTATGAAATAACCTTTAGAACGGGGAAGTGGTTCCACTACCCGTTGACTCTGGCTGCAACGTTTTGATTGAAACTAACGCTCCGTTGTGGCAGACGTGACCGCGGCTACGAACTCGACAACACCGACCAATGGCGGGGCAGCGTCGACCAGCGCAACAGCAAAATCGACCAACGGTGCGGAAGCAGCAGCGAAATCGGCCAATGGCGGGGAAGCAGCAGCTAAATCGACCAATAGCGGGACAGCGTCGGTGGAGGTGCAGTCCGCCGAGCCGAAGCCGGCGGCTGGAGAAGGCGACGCCGACGACAAAGCCAAGGTCAAAGTGGACGCCAACGTCCAATCGCGTGAGTCTCTTCTCGAGTCCTTCGCTTGCGGCCGCATTTTAGCGTTCTTGCAGTTTAAAATGCAACGAAATCATCTTTGATTTCAACCGATGTTGACAAATTTCTCTGTGCGTGTTGAACATCTTTAAAAGAAGATGCTGTGTTATTTTGAAGCAAATCAGTGAAATTGTTTTTCTGTAAATTGTTGGCAAAGATCTGAACACAATCTTAACAAAGCTAAACTTAATATCAATTATACAGTTGGTTGTCCGTGTAGCATAATGGATAAGTGCAGTGCCCCGGACAGGCAAAGACCCGGATTTGAATCCCGGCACCGTGAAAAATTTTTCAATTGATATTTCGTTTCTAATAATCATTGTCTACCGTACATGCAACGAGTATTTGCATTTAGGATTAAATTCACATTAATAAAAGCGTACCCAACGTTATAATCGGGGTTAGTCGAGTTGTTGGTGTGTGATTGCAGCATAGCGTCACTAGATTCACCGGCTTCTATGTTCATTCATAGTCCTGTTTCTATCTCCATGGAGCCACGTTATAATCGGGGTTAGTCGAGTTGTTGGTGTGTGATTGCAGCATTGCGTCACTAGATTCACCGGCTTCTATGTTCATTCATAGTCCTGTTTCTATCTCCATGGAGCCACGTTATAATCGGGGTTAGTCGAGTTGTTGGCGTGTGATTGCAGCATTGCATCACTAGATTCACCGGCTTCTATGTTCATTCATAGTCCTGTTTCTATCTCCATGGAGCCACGTTATAATCGGGGTTAGTCGAGTTGTTGGCCTGTGATTGCAGCATTGCGTCACTAGATTCACCGGCTTCTATGTTCATTCATAGTCCTGTTTCTATCTCCATGGAGCCACGTTATAATCGGGGTTAGTCGAGTTGTTGGCCTGTGATAGCTGCAGCATAGCGTCACTAGATTCACCGCCTTCTATGTTTCAGTGGCCCAAGCGGAGATCAACCGACTGGACATCCTCGTTTGCGGCACGTGCAAACAGGTGTTTCACTTTGTGGAGGCGTTCGTCCAACACAAGAAAGACTCTGTCTGCTTGAAACACGACATGCCCTTCAACCTCAACGTGAGTTTACGCCAGCTGTTGCTAGTGTCGCTATGCTAGTGTCGCTATGCTAGTGTCTCTATAAGACTTGCTTCGATTGCTTGGCCCTGGCAGGACACCAAGCCGGCTGCCTGGGCTTTCGTGTTGTGGAAGTCGGGTGCTTCGCTGGGAGAAGGGGAGGGCAACTCGTGGACGCTGTACAAGCGCTGGAAGAAGCTGCCCGAACGGGATCGCGACGCGTGGGTGGAGGCGGGCCGGACGCTGATGGCGGCGGCGTCGCTGGGACCCGGCCGTCGGAAGAACACGGCCGCCGCCGACGCCGTCGTCGTGAGTCTCTTTGTTATCTTGTCCGGCTTTCACTCGTCTTAGCACTGTAGTCTAAGTTAACTCTAGTTAACTCTTTGATCACTACTTCCTTAGTAGATAGCTTTCGAGTTGTTGGGTCCATAGAGATAGATTAGAAACACAAGCTGCTATTTGCTGGCAGAGTGTCCTGCATCCTACAGCCTGGTGAGATGTTCTCTGGCAAAGTGTCCTGCATCCTACAGCCTGGTGAGATGTTCTCTGGCAAAGTGTCCTGCATCCTACAGCCTGGTGAGATGTTTGCTGGCAGAGTGTCCTGCATTCTACAGCCTGGTGAGATCTTTGCTGGCAGAGTTTCCTGCAGCCTACAGCCTGGTGAGATGTTCTCTGGCAAAGTGTCCTGCATCCTACAGCCTGGTGAGATGTTTGCTGGCAGAGTCTCCTGCATCCTACAGCCTGGTGAGATGTTTGCTGGCAGAGTGTCCTGCATCCTACAGCCTGGGGAGATGTTTGCTGGCAGAGTGTCCTGCATCCTACAGCCTGGTGAGATGTTTGCTAGCAGAGTGTCCTGCATTCTACAGCCTGGTGAGATTTTCTCTGGCAAAGTGTCCTGCATCCTTCAGCCTGGTGATATGTTTGCTGGCAGAGTGTCCTGCATCCTACAGCCTGGTGAGATGTTTGCTGGCAGAGTATCCTGCATCCTACAGCCTGGTGAGATGTTAGCTGGCAGAGTGTCCTGCATCCTCCACCCAGTGAGATGTTTGACGGCAGCGTTTTGTTTCAGCAGCGGAGGAAGAAGGTTCGCTTCTCGGAGCCGCCGCCCAGCGCCAGGTCGTCGTCCTCGGACGAACACGACGGACACGCGGGGCTGTCAGACAAGAAGACCGAAGAGCCTCCTCCCCAGGTGAGCATTTGCAACGCTGTTAAGTCTATTTAATATAAGAATTACCCTGTCCGCGGCGCGCTAGTAGTCAATACGACTACCAACTTGACGCCGAAAGAAATTGCAGTCACCGATTTACCTTTATTTCTAACTGTATTAGTCCATCAAAAGCTAGTAAAAAGCCAGAAGATATGCTAGTGGAAATAAAACGCTTAGCCACTGTTCTAGTGTTTGATGCCGATATTTTGAAATAGAGCCTTGTGGATTTATTTTCATGACTTTGTGAAATGAAAATGGCAGGCAATCTTTGTCCCTGAAAAGACTCTAGCACCGTTTGTCAATGTCTTCGATGGAGGTTGAGACAGCACTCATCTGTGTAATTTGTATTAATGAAGATAAGGTTACCGCTAGTTCAAGCTTCACAAGCTCTAGTTAGGAATTACGGCACGAGAATCGGTAGAATAGACCTTTGAGCATTGACGAGATGAGCTACTCTCATCAATAAGCTGATTGGCTGATGCCCACGTCACCTAAACAATGCTGTTTGGGCAGAATTTCCTGGCTGAGTTTCCTGCCTGAGTTTCCTGCCAGAGTTTCCTAGCAGAGTTTCCCGGCTTAGTTTCCTGGCTTAAGCCTGATTTACACGGTCACATTTTTTCATCACATTCCGTCAAACCCTTGTACAGCAGTCTTGTATACAACTGCATGTGACCGTGTAAACAGTCCATTGCACGGCAGTCCGTCACATGAAAGTCTTGTATGGCAGACTGTGGCACATTTTTTTCGGATAGCCCAGGCTCTATTTCCATCACATCTTGTATGGAATGCAGCCAATCGGAGATCAAAGATTGCGTGACGTCAAACTTTTCAAAAAATCATGGCGGCATATGTCAGTGAGCAGTGCAAAATTTGAAATGGCTGCAATTAAAATGAATTAAAAGTTGATAAAAGTTTATTTTTAAATAGAAATCACACCCATACCTGACGTCTGACGAAAGTAGATCTAAATTCACTCTCATTTTTTTTTTCTGAAATGTCAACTGACATCACTTCCATGGCCTACTGTGATAATAAATGTGATACAATTACGATTGTATCGTGTAAAAGGTCGTCACATTTTTCATCAAATCCGTCACATAAAACCTTGTACAATGTTTATATTACAGACTGCTGTACAAGGGTTTGACGGAATGTGATGAAAAAATGTGACCGTGTAAAAGGGGCTTTAGTTTCCTGGCTTAGTTTCCTGCCAGAGTTTCTTGTGGAGATGTTTCACGGGAGGCTGTGACTGAAGTGCGCATGTTTTTCAGGCGACACGCAGCCGTACGCGCAAGGAGCAGGAAGAGAGCGGCACCGACGGTCTCGAGAGTTTCAACGTGGAGAAGATCCTGGCGAAGCGGCTCAACCCCAAGAAGAACCAGTTCGAGTACTTGATCAAGTGGGAGGGCTACGCCAAGTGAGTCTCATCGCACGCATTCTTAGCAACAAACCACTCGCTTTGAACCCGGATCTCTCCTTGCCGGGTTGTGCATTACCAGTACACCGATTCCATCCAATCAACACACTCTTAATCATCTCTACACTTACTCGTACATTGTTACATTACTTTTCTAATGTTCTTGGCTTTCCATTAATTTCCTTTTCATGTTCAACTTGAACTCATGACCGTTGTTCCCAATAAACCTTGCTATTTCCAATCAACCTCTCTCCAATCTTGACTTTGGAGTTTGGACAGTGTTTAATCTTTGGTTATCAAACGGGGCTGGATATTTGTACCAAGATAAAGCCACTTCTGGCTTGCGAGTTTTGCACTGTGGAATTCTCCAATACGCGCCATTCCATTCAATCAAAATTCTATCAAAATGTCGTCATGATACCCACTCGCTTAAGCCGGGTAGAGCAATTCGGGTTGTGATTTCCCTGTCTTCTTTTGTAATTCAGCTGAGCTAATTAATATTTTTTTCCAAACTGGTAGCACGTCCAGTGGGTATCTGACGTCACTTTCTGAGTGAAATAGGTTTATTGATGAAAGCGTTTGGCCTGTGTTGTAGTTACAAACCCTGCAATAACCTTAGGAAGGGGGATGGGGTTCCACCACCCGTTTCTCTGAGTGGAATACGTCTATTGAGTTGAAATAGTAACGGTGATCTGGCGACGCTAGTGACACTGCGTTGCGTTGTGTTATGTCAGCGAGCAGAACTCGTGGGAGCCGTTGAAACACATGTCTTCGTGCGAGAACCTGCTGGCCGCGTTTGAACGCAACCTGGCTCGGCAGAAGGCGGGAGGCGACGGCCCCGCCCCCAAGCCGACAGCCTCCAAGACTCCGTCCCCCAAGGCCAAGGGGGCGGCCCCACGGAGGCAGGACACCCCGGGACCCAGCGGGGAGGCGTGAGTGGACAACCGATTGCTTGATATTGATTATTGATTGATGCCGAAGATATTGAGATACTTAGGACCAGTTTTACAATTTTTTTTCACCTCCCAGTTGAGGTAAAATACTAACAGAAACAGTTGAATTTCACTGCATGTGGCTGGCTGTTGCCGTGCCGTTTAACACTTGAACTCAGAGTTAATAAAATGGTAAAACTGGGCCTAATACATGTTAAAATACTGTTAAAATAATTTAAGATACCGATGTCACGCAATCTCTGATCTCTGATTGGCTGCATTCCGTAAAAAATGTGATGTAAATAGCGACTAGGCTAGCTGAAAAAACTATGGGGAAGTCTGCCATACAAGGGTTTCGTGTGATGGACTGCCAAATAATGGACTGTTTACAAGGTCATAGGCGGTTGCATACATTTGATTAATGGTGTTTAATGAATAATGATGCATTGTTTTGACAACTGGCCCTGTGGCACTGGTCTAACGGCATCGGTGATTGAAAGGGTGATGATGAACCTAACCTATGGCTAGAAGGGAGGAGGGGAAACCCAGTGCCGGCACGTAGCCTACTCCTGTCGAAAAGCACCGAGGGGACCACCGGCTTTACGTCCCTTCCGAAGGACGGCGCAACTCGAACGACAGGATTTCTCCGCTATTCCTCCGACAGTCTCGGCGAGTTGTTGAAAGTTGGCAGCGCGCTCACCCGATGTCCGTGCGTTTGTTCCAGCGGCCGACCGATCAGAAACAGCAAGACGCGGGCGATGGCAAACGTCAAGACTTGGTGCGGCTCAATAGGTCAGTAACCCCGACAATTTAAACCCGATTAAAACCCAGTTAAAACCTGTAACTACTTCCCAATCCAGATTCCCTTATCAGCGCCGTCTTCCCCGGGTGTCCTTTTCCCCCGTGCCGAGTTTCAGCCCTGTCGGACTCGCGGTTGCCGAGATAGAAAACCTGACATCGACCCAAATCCAGCCACGATCGCCTCCTTCCCTGATGTCCCCAACTTTTGAGCCAAGCACGCTGGGACGCTGAAATTCACTCTACACACCCAACTTTTCATCCCCTACACGCGCGTCTCGTCGGATTTCACCTCCGACCCGCGGTTGCCGAGATAGAAAACCTGATATCGTCCCAAATCCAGCCACGACCGCCTCCTTCCCTGATGTCCCCAACTTTTGAGCCAAGCACGCTGGGACGCTGAAATTCACTCTACACACCCAACTTTTCATCCCCTACACGCGCGTCTCGTCGGATTTCACCTCCGACTCGCGGTTGCTGAGATAGAAAACCTGATATCGTCCCAAATCCAGCCACGACCGCCTCCTTCCCTGATGTCCCCAACTTTTGAGCCAAGCACGCTGGGACGCTGAAATTCACTCTACACACCCAACTTTTCATCCCCTACACGCGCGTCTCGTCGGATCCCACCTCCGACTCGCGGTTGCCGAGATAGAAAACCTGATATCGACCCAAATCCAGCCACGACCGCCTCCTTCCCTGATGTCCCCAACTTTTGAGCCAAGCACGCTGGGACGCTGAAATTCACTCTACACACCCAACTTTTCATCCCCTACACGCGCGTCTCGTCGGATCCCACCTCCGACTCGCGGTTGCCGAGATAGAAAACCTGATATCGACCCAAATCCAGCCACGACCGCCTCCTTCCCTGATGTCCCCAACTTTTGAGCCAAGCACGCTGGGACGCTGAAATTCACTCTACACACCCAACTTTTCATCCCCTACACGCGCGTCTCGTCGGATTTTGTAAGTTTTAAGTTGCAACGTTGTTATTGATAAAGGCTGGTTCACAATCAACTTAGCAATAGACATAACTTAAAATAAGCAGTAACTTAAAAGTTAGACATGGTCAAACATTATGTTTAAGTCATGTCTAAGTTAAGTCCTTACGTTTGTTGTAGACAGTCTAATGGAGATCCATATGTCAAACTTTTAAGTTACTGCTTATTTTAAGTTATGTCTATTGCTATGTTGATTGTGAACCAGCCTTAATGTTTGACCATGTCAAACTTTTAGGTTAAGTCACGGCTACGACTTAGCGGGGAACCAATCAGACTCATCCACCGCCATGTTGCTAGAAGTAATTTGAAATCTGCAATTCACTCACAAGGCTCTGAGCAAAGATACAGTTGAATTACAAAAAAAAGAGTCTATGGCAATAGACGAGAAATTATTGACGTCGTACATGTCGTGTGAATGCGCTTTACAATAAAAAGCACCAATACCACAAAGACAAATTTGTCATAGAAAATTTATGGGGAAGTATCGATGGATTTCAAGATTTCAAATTCATACGAGGAGCTACACCAGAACTGTATACGTGATCTGATTGGCTTGCAGTAATATATCAAGTTTGTCAATAGACAGGTGACTTAGCGTAACTTAGACATAAGAAATTAAGTTACTGCTAAGTTGATTGCTGAGTTGAACCAGCCTTAAATGTCTAACGCTGGTTACGTTTGCAGGCAAACACAAGTCAGGGGAAGACAGCAGCGATTCTGACGACTCGACACCGGAGAAGCGATCACGACTCGACGACTCGGACGACTTCGATGAAGGTTTGTTCGACTTCACCTTCTGATTAATAGTAACAAAATGTCAATTCCAAAATTTGTATCCATACCTTGGTTCGAACCCGGGTCTTTGCCTTTCAGGGGCACTGCACTTATCCATGACGCACGGCATTATGCTCGGCCAAAATTGACTTCTAGCTGTAAAAAACACATTGTATGGGAAATTGCTGGACAGGAATAGAAATAGACTTATCATGAGGGGCATGGGAAGTTTAGGTCCAGTGAGATTTCAGCGTCACAGCGCGCTTGGCTCAAACGTTGCGGAAATCAGGGAAGGAGGCTGTCGTGCCTGGATTTGGCTTGATGTCAGATTTTCTATCTCGGCAACCGTGAGTCTGACGGGGCAGTAACTCGGCACGGGGGTAAAGGACGCCCGGGGCAGACGATGCTGACAAAGGAAATTTGAATCGGAAGTTATCTGTATATTCTGTAGGTTACCTGTAGGTTTGCCAGACCCGTTTCCAGCGCTTGCCTTGCCTTGCAGACTACGAGAAGCCGACGGTGGTGAAGGCGGCGGCGGCGGCGGTGAAGCCGGCAACGCCGGGCGTGAAGCGAGGACCCGGCCGGCCGCCCGGCAAGCGCGACCCGCTCGCCTCGAAGCCGGTGCCGGTCGCGAGCCCGACGTCGAGCAAGCAGCTCCAGCCGGCAGACAAGGTGACTGACACGACCGGCCCGATGGCTCACGTATTACACCTATTACATTCAATCGAAATTCTACCCAAAGTGTCATCATGATACCCACTCGTTAAAGCCAGGCAGAGCAATTCGGGTTGTGATTTCCCTGTCTTCCTTTGTTATTCAGCAGAGCTAATTAATATTTTTTTCCAAACTGGTAGCACGTCCAGTGGGTATCTGACGTCGATTTTCACTGAGTGGAATCGTTCTATGAACCAAGGAAGAAGATACAGCAATCACAACCTAAATTTAGCGAGTGGGCATCATGAGTTTCGATTGAATGGCAATGGGCGTATGCTGCGGCCAGCTCTACAAAGCTATATCGACGCGTGTTTCCTGCATTGTACACCGCCTGTGAGATGTTCGACGCAATCGCACTTCCACGTCGGCGATGTCTGAATGCCGGCGGCGGGTTTCCGTTGCAGAAGTCTGCGCTCTCGTCGGGCGTGTACGTCGTGTCCGGCCAATCGGGCGTCGTGCGCGTCACCGCGCCCCAGCCCACGCCCGTACGCCTCGCCACGCCGGCAGCACGTCCCAAGGTCGGCATCCTGCACGCTTATAAACTTGCGTTAAAGTCTGTTTAATTTAAGAATGACCGTGACCGCTCAGCGCTAGTAGTCGATACGATAACCAACTCGACGCCAAAAAACATTTACAGAGACCGATTTACCTGAATTTCTATCTGCGTTACTATATATTACATATTTCTAACAGTACGTCACAATAAAGTTACTAGTAAAAAGCGATAAGATAATGCGATTGGTAAATAAAACATTTCTACATGAAACATTTCTAGTGCTAGATTTTGATATTTTGAAATGGCGTCTTGTGGATTTTGTTTCGTGACTTGTTGAAATGAAAGTGACGGACGTTCTTCGAGTGTGACCTTCTCCTGAATGGACCATAATTTAAGAAATACCCGGTCGGCTCAGCGCTAGTAGTCAATACGACTAACAACATGATGGTCTTGCGAAGTGGTTCAGAGCCACGGAAAGATGGTTGAAAAGATGGCGGTTCTGCTCCGACGGGATTGACTTGTGGTCCTGAAGAGGACCTCGGTCGACGTTTCGTGCGCGTTGGCGCGGACATCTTCAGTCCTTTTCAGTACCAAAAGTTACTCCCATCAGAGCAAAACCGCACATATTTACAACTAATAACAATATGGCAAATAAATTTTCAGTCACAGGTTTACCGTTTTTTTTCTAACTGTATTAGACATAAGTCTATAAATGTAACTCCACTGCCTGGCTTCAGCATCATGACGTGTATATTTTGATGGAATATTTTGATGGAATTTTGATTGAACGGAATCGGCGTGTTGCAGGTTTCTAGTTTGCAGCCGCCGCCGCTGAGCCCGCTGACGCCCCGCCCCCGCATCCCCGGCGGCCCGCCCCCCCGCGTGCTCGGCGCTCGCCCCGCCCCCTTCCAGCCCGCCGCCCCCGGCGCCGCCTCCCTCCGAGGTAACCGCGACAACCGCTCCTGGCCAGAGGCAGGAGTCGTTTGTTTTTGCGATAAATAAACCCAAATTGTTTAAATATCAACTTTTTCTTGCAGATGTTTACGAATTGGAATTAGGTATCCTAGGTCTGAAAACACCCATGATATTTCCGCGGAAGCTCGTGAATTTCCATGAATTTTTCAAGAAATAAGCTTTTGTGTTGTTTTTTTTTATCTGTCTTGTATTCTAACTTTCTAAGTCATTGAACTATGGGACATGTGACATGGCAAATGGGACATGGGAGTTCTATTAACCTTTATCATGAAATAATTATTTTTATACAAAATCTATGTTTTTGCGTGCCTTTTTCAGTGCCAGTTTATTTTTATTTGAAGTGAGCAGAATTTTATTTACGGCGCGCAAAGCTTAAGTGATTAAGTTTGTTGCAAGCAAGCAAGCAAGCAAGCAAGCAAGCAAGCAAGCAAGCAAGCAAGCAAGCAAGCAAGCAAGCAAGCAGCAAGCAAGCAAGCAAGCGAGCAGCAAGCAAGCAAGCAAGCAAGCAAGCAAGCAAGCAAGAACGTTGGACGTTGACCTCCAAGCTTACGGCATGAGCCGGTTGTGAACAGACCTTTATTCTTGGCCGAGCATCGCACAGCATCAATCGCTTCCTTGCACGGGCCCCACCGCGCTGGATCTTGTTGATAACGGGTCGCTGATCTCTGATTGGTCGACAGGGTCTCGCGTCGCGTCGCCCCGACAACCGTCCGCCGCGACGCCACGCCCCCTAGGCCGGCCCCCGGGGGCGGGACGCGGCGTGGGCCGGCCCCTGGGCAGACCGTCGCTTGCCGCACCCGCCATCCTCGGCAAGAGGAACCTGCCGATGGGTGAGTCCAGCCGCCGAATGAATCGCTGCTCTTGTTTCCTGGGGGGAGGTGAATTACACCGACTGGATTAACAACAGGCTGTGAACATTTTCTGTTCCATGGGAGGAAAGCCATGTGCCATATCTCGTTAAATGTTAATGTTAATAATGTTAGATGGCTTTGTTCCACTAATATGCACTGTACTAACACCATCTGAGCATAATATGGTGTTAATCCAGTGGATTTATCTCATATTGTAATTTGACTTTGATTCCGGTTTCCACCGAATTTGAGACCGAGTATCAGCACTTGACCTAAGCCATACTAGAATACGGGATAAATCCCATGGATTAACGCCATACGGCATATGGCTTTATTCCGGTGCATGTTGTTAACCAGATTATGTTATTTAGGCGACTCTATTCATTATTTATCTGCTGAAACTGCAACAGATTTGTACACTTGTATGTCATTAATCATTATGTCTGATTATCCATTGGACTTCCTGTATTACCTTCAAATACTTCCCTAACCTTCATCCCATTTTCATCCCTGCCTTAAAATCCGGCCACACTTTTAATAATCTCTCCGCTTACTCTCATCCTCATCTCTCGAAACATGTCGACACCCTTTTCTAATATTCCAATCAGAGCCTGAGTCCGGGCGTTGTGAACTTTGCGCTGTGGCGTTCTCCAATCAGAGCCTGAGTTCGGAGCGTTGTGAATTTTGCCCTGTGGCGTTCTCCAATCAGAGTCTGAGTTCAGAACGTTGTGAACATTGCACTGCGGCGTTCTCCAATCAGAGTCTGAGTTCAGAACATTGTGAACTTTGCGCTGTGGCGTTCTCCAATCTGAGTTCGGAGCGTTGTGAACTTTGTGCCTTGGCGTTCTCCGATCAGAGCCTGAGTTTGGAGCGTTGTGAACTTTGCGCTGCGGCGTTCTCCAATCAGAGCCTGAGTTCGGAGCATTGCGAGCTTTGCGCTGTGGCGTTCTCCGATCAGAGCCTGAGTTCGGAGCGTTGCGAGCTTTGCGCTTCGGCGTCCTCCAATCAGAGACTGAGTTTAACCTGGTGGTTTCCAGAAAAGCGGCCCGGGCCGAAGTGCTCCAAGCCGCCAGCGGTGAAGCTCGTCAAGGTCGTCAAGTCCGACAGCTTCGACGATGACGAAGACCAGGATTCGCTGGGGGTGAGTTGTTGTCTCGTATTTCTACCTGGCCTTGTGATGACCTCACCTCAACCCAATGACGTAAAACTTCACATCAAGGCCCATTCACAACCAGCTCATGCCGTTATTTTAGATTATTTTATTTTATTTTAGAAAGTATTTAGTACACTGCACATAATAGAATAGAATAGAATAGAATAGAATAGGAGTATATTTACAACTTTGGACCATGGATACATTAAGCCAATTTCTCTCCGTTTGGTTGCAATAGGTTGTCTAAGAGCGTTCACAACAAATTTAATAACTTAAGCTTAACGCACCGAAGTCGAAATGTTTGACCGAGACAAAGATTTACGTCTACGTCTAGGTTTGACGTAAGGGAGGACCAATAAGATTCATTCTCTCTGCAGCTTGCTGGGTTTCGATAGTTAGTCGAGTCAAGTGGCGGTGGATTTTTTTTTCAAGTCAGCTGTCAAATTAGCCTACACTTATATTTTCTCTTGAGGCTTCCAACGATCAACGATCGGGCTCATCGTCTACTTTTGAGGTAATTAACGATGGAAACAAGCTGGAAAATTAGCGCCGGTTCGGAGGCAACTGATTGGCTTATTTATTACGGCTACGTCAGTTTGTTTTGGACGTGCGCATTTAATTAAGGTGCGTGAACGGCTGCTGCTAAGTTGGTTGTAAATGGGCCTCTAGTGCCAACGGATTTTTTCACTGCCACACTTATTGCAAGCCTCCGCCGACGTCACCCGATCGAAACAACTTGTTGGCCTCGACTTGACGAGACTCGCCTGTTGCAGACGGACAGCGAGGAGGAGGAGCTGAAGTTCGACCCACCATCGGCCCCCTCCCCCCCCTGCTCCCCACCGCCGCTGACGCTCTGCCCCGAGACCGGCAAGCTGCTGGGAGGCCCGCTGCTCGACCTGATGCAGGTGAGCCGTTATAACCCCGCTTTGTCATCTTTAACCCCGCTCTGTCATCCTTAACCCCACTCTGTCCACCGATATCGAACGGCATTATGGCATTGCTCTCTCGGTTCGTCAACAGACAAACAACATCCCTGAGGGCGTGACCATCACCTTGGCGGCGAAGCCACCCGCCGCGACCTCCAAACCAGCCGCCGCCGCCAGTGCCGCCAACGCGTCGGCCAAACCGCAGCGCAAAGCCGTCGCCGCCACCGCCGCCACCACCGACGAATTCATCACGGTCTCGGGCGAAAATGGCATCTTGTATCAAGTCGCTGCAAGCGGTGAGTCTTGCGAAATCTATCCTTCCTGGGAGGCCGGTGACCTCGACTGAAATATGCCGACAAACGCCGGTGTCACTGCTGTTGCTAGTGTTTCTACGCTGCTACGATTGTTGGCATTACTATGTGCCTTGCCTAATGCCAGCAAACACCGGTGTCACTGCTGTTGCTAGTGTCGCTACGCTGCTACGATTGTTGGCATTACTATGTGCCTTGCCTAATGCCAGCAAACACCGGTGTCACTGCTGTTGCTAGTGTTGCCACGCTGCTACGATTGTTGGCATTACTATGTGCCTTGCCTAATGCCAGCAAACACCGGTGTCACTGCTGTTGCTAGTGTCGCTACGCTGCTACGATTGTTGGCATTACTATGTGCCTTGCCTAATGCCAGCAAACACCGGTGTCACTGCTGTTGCTAGTGTTGCTACGCTGCTACGATTGTTGGCATTACTATGTGCCTTGCCTAACGCCAGCAAACACCGGTGTCACTGCTGTTTCTAGTGTTGCTACGCTGCTACGATTGTTGGCATTACTATGTGCCTTGCCTAACGCCAGCAAACACCGGTGTCACTGCTGTTGCTAGTGTTGCTACGCTGCTACGATTGTTGGCATTACTATGTGCCTTGCCTAACGCCAGCAAACACCGGTGTCACTGCTGTTTCTAGTGTTGCTACGCTGCTACGATTGTTGGCATTACTATGTGCCTTGCCTAACGCCAGCAAACACCGGTGTCACTGCTGTTTCTAGTGTTGCTACGCTGCTACGATTGTTGGCATTACTATGTGCCTTGCCTAACGCCAGCAAACACCGGTGTCACTGCTGTTTCTAGTGTTGCTACGCTGCTACGATTGTTGGCATTACTATGTGCCTTGCCTAACGCCAGCAAACACCGGTGTCACTGCTGTTGCTAGTGTTGCTACGCTGCTACAATTGTTGGCTTCGTCAAGGCCGACCCTTACATAGTCTGTGTTTGTTTTCTGCAGGGGCGGGAACGTTGCTGGGGGCGGAGGTGAAGGTGGAGCCGGCGATGAACGAACTGGATGCCGCGGTTGCCGAGGCCGTCGCCCAGATGATGCCCATCGATGGTACGTGACACGCAGAACATGTCAAGCAGCTTGCATTGCGACTGTTTAATTTAAGAATAACCTTGTTTGCTCAGCGCTAGCATTCAATACGACGACCTTAAGGTGGGGGGAGCCCCACGAGCCTCGAGTGTAAAAATCTTCCTACCATTTTATTTTTTACAATCAAGTCACCAGTGATAGAAAGAAACAAAATAGCTTAGGTCCTAGATAATTTATCTGGCTTTGAGAAGAAGTAAGATATATTTTTCTGTTGTGAGTTGGCTTTCTGAAAATGTGTTTGAAGTAATGAAATGTGTGTTGGTCAATTCAGTTATCACATAATTACTTGAAAAGTTACCGGCCGGGAGCACTGTATTTTTTCTATGACATCAACATTGACATTTTCTAGGACCTAAGCTTTTTATTTCATAAAATAATGATTAGATAAAGAGAAAATAAATAAAAACTATAATATATAACCAGCACGTGGGCATCTGGATGCGGCCAAATCCATTCATATTTTTACGCGAATGGGTCGAAACCAACCAAACTAACACCCAGAGCGGAGCCGGACACGACATCCTTCGACAACAATTCCGACTCGTCTGAGGAAAAAAACTGAGAATTTACCGTAACAGCCTAACCCCCCACCCTTAATAAATTTCCAGTCTACAATTGTCTTTATTTTTAACGTAATACACCTATTCGATTCTATCAACATGACGTCATGATACCCACTCGCTAAAGCCAGGTAGAGCAATTCGGGTTGTAATTTCCCTGTCTTCCTTTGTTATTTAGCAGAGCTAATTAATATTTTTTTCCTAACTGGTAGTACGTCCAGTGGGTATCTGACGTCATTTTTCTCTGAGTGGAAAAGGTCAATTAGCTTCTAACTGTTTTGATAAATATTAGTAAAAAGCTAGAAGAAATGCCAGTGGAAAAAAAAAACTGTCGAGCCACTGTTCTAGTGTTTTTTTTTTAAGTGTTTTATGTTGAAATGTTGAATATCAATTGTTTTGTTTGTTTGCAGGCATGAGCGCTAATTGGCGCGTCGTGATGGAAGAGGGCGGTCCGATCGTGATGACGACGGGAGAGGACGGGGAGCCGGACGTCGAAGCGCAGATCGTCGCGCAGATCGTAGACCAGCCCGAGCCCGGCGTCCGTGAGTCTCACCGCCTCCCAATCAAACATAACCTCAACGCCAGCTTGCCGCATCGCAAAGCCGTGCTGCCCGCTTTGTAAACGGGCTGAAATCGAGAGCCAAATCCCGACAAAGGAACCAAACAACCTAAGCCTCATAAAAAAACTCAAAAAAGAAACCAGTATATTGACCCTTCATTTTTGCTTACCCACAATTGACGCAAGCTCAACGATAGCGCGCAAGGAAGTAAAAATGTGAAGTCGTGGGTTTCTTTTTCACTAAAGCAGCAAAAGCTAGGGCTCTGGTTGCTGTCGCTGACTGATGATTTAGCTGTGAAGCCGTTGGTAATTGATTGGACCTCTTTGTGATTTAGTGACTGTGTTACAGAGTGCAAGAGGCGCATCGTACTGCTTCTGCCCGACGGGAACATCACGCTGACAGAAGTGGACGAAGAACAGTTCAACGCGCTGGAGCTCGGCAATTAGCCGTCCGTCCGGAGCTACGAAACAACGAGCAATCCCAAGCCTGCTCTTTCGGAACGGAGACGGCTTCATCGCGGCGGCGGCAAGGGGACAACCCTTTTATTCGCTGCTCGCCGTTTGTAAATAAGATATTCGGATGGAAATATGGCTCGGTTTCGCTGCTGCAACCGAAACCTTGCGTTTCCACATCGTCGTTTGAGAATTTGTGTTTTAAGAACCAATTGATTGACGTGAAATCCTGAGGAAACAATTTAAACACTTGTCGTTAATTTTATTCAAATAAAATCACATTATATCTTTTACTGCGAATGTGTGTTGACATTGATGAGTGGTGGAACTGCATGACACTGTGGCGGTTTTTGTGTTTTGTATATTTATTTATTCGGGTTGCAAGTATGGATTTTGTTCGGATTTTAATAGAATAGGATCTTTCACTCTTTCAACGTTGAAGGTTGCGGCAATCTGCAAGACATGTCAAACGGACTGTCTCAGAGCCGACGGTTGAATAAGTTGGAGATGCTCTTTTCCTCTGTAAGGATTGACTTAGAATCGCATTCGCAAGCCTGCCATCAAGCCTGCTTGCTATCAGGTAAGAATGCATAAAATATTGTAGTGAATTTACATCAAATTTCCCGCGATACGTCGTACCAATATCAGAAACAGGGTCGCCAACAAAGGCTAGAAAACACGTTGCCGCTGTCGACGGTTTGACAGAATTCACCAAAAATGGCCTCCTGTGGCGAATACATCAGGGCCGAATTTCCACAAATTGACGATGAATTATACGGATATGTACAAGGTAAGACATCAAATGAACTACACGTTATTTTTATCAATCATTTCACACCAAACGCACTTCTTCCGTCTACTTTGTTGCTGTGATACAGTCATATGCATCGAGCACATTTGGGTCTAGCTCCCGAGTTAACCAATGTTCTAACCTTTTAATGACATTTACCATGTTTAATTGATTCCAGCGATATTAACTGGCGGTGTAGATGACTTTGACGATAGTTCTGAGCTATATGAAGCAATTGGCGAAGTATTACACGATATATCTGAAAACAAAACAGAAGATGACATTAAGTAAGTTTTGGGAAATTACACATGTGGGTCATTTATTTTCACATGGCCATTGAATTTCATGGCATGGCTTTGCTATGAACAAATACTGAAAATATCCTTTTCTGCTTCCTCTAGATTTATATGTGACAAATTGTTAACAATCATGAAGCCCGATCGGGGCAATAGCAAGGAATCTAAAGTTCTAAACGCTCCCGTCAACCTGGGGTCGATGGCAGCGAATCTCGAGAATAATATTGATGACATAAAAAGCATCTGGGTGATATCTCGAGATGATGGATTGGTAAGTGCTACATTTAACTTGTTTGCCAAAAAGATCCTTAACCCGTTCCGTTACTAGCACTTATTACCTTGCTAATGATTCACCACAAGCATTGAAAGTTATGTATCAACCTTCAATGTATTTGCATTGAACATTTTGCAATAAAAAATCCAGGAGCTAGTGCTTTAAATATATTAAAAACCATTGCATGCAACGGATTGCCATCCGGCTCTTGAGTCAAATGGATTTTCAACCTCATGTGTATCGCCTGATGATTGGTTGGTGAAGGTGATGGTTGGTGGTGGTGATTGGTGATGAACGACATAGATCTAACGGTAGCGACGTTATCCGGGCGTTTGCAGAAGGTGGATGCCAAGAAGCTGGGCAAGGCGCAGGCGAAGCTGCAGCAGAAGCAAGACAAGCGCAGCGAGGATCTCGCGCGGTCGCGCGGCCAGCCGGTCGCCGTGAAGCTCGACTCGGCCACCGCCTCCCAGGTGACCAGCAAGAAGGACGCCAAGATGGAGGACAAGGGCGCCAACCGCGCGCAGGACATACGGATCGAGAACTTCGACGTCGCTTTCGGGAACAGGTAGGAACCCAGCCCGCGTAGAACGATTGACTGGTCTTATGCTCTATTTAATAAGTCTTTCGATAACGCAGTTCGCTCAGCACTTGTAGATTCATCTCGACAAATGAGAAATAATTTTGGGATCACCAATTTGCCTCTATTTCTAACTGCAAAATGACGTCAGATACCCAGCTCTGCTAAATAAAAAAGGAAGATAGAGAAATCGCAACCCGAAATTGCTCTACCTGGCTTTAGCGAGCGGGTATCACGACGTCATTTTGATAGAATTTCGATAGAATGGAATTTTTACAAAACCGCCCCGCTGGTCTAGTTGTGATAAGACCCGGCCTAATTAATTTGAATTAAGGGTGCTGCTGGTGGGGGCGGACCTGTTGCTGGCTTGCGGCCGACGCTACGGCCTGGTCGGCCGCAACGGACTCGGCAAGACCACGCTGCTGCGCATGATCTCGAGCGGGCAGCTGCGCATTCCCGCGCACATCTCGATCCTGCACGTCGAGCAGGCAAGCAACTCCGCAATCGTTGGCACAATGTTCATGACACAGTGCTCATGGCACAGTGCTCATGACACCGTGTTCATGACACCGTGTTCATGACACCGTGTGGTTGACACCGTGTGGTTGACACCGTGTGGTTGACACCGTGTGGTTGACACCGTGTTCATGACACCGTGTTCATGACACCGTGTTCATGACACCGTGTTCATGACACCGTGTTCATGACACCGTGTTCATGACACCGTGTGGTTGACACCGTGTTCATGACACCGTGTGGTTGACACCGTTTCATTTCTGCCCCATTTGCCGGGGAATAATGAGACAGTATTTAAATTTAAATTTATTTTTTCTGGAAGGCTTCATCAATATAAGTTAGATATGCCATGTGAAATATCACACGGTGAACATACACAAACACAAACTTGAAAATCATTCTTGATTTTTGGCAAAATTATAAGTTTGCTAGCTTAGCTTGTAATAACTCAGTTAAATTTTGCACAACAACTCAAATAAACTTAATATCAGTTCCACAGTTTGTTGTCCGTGTAGCATAATGGATAAGTGCAGTGCCCCGGACAAGCAAAGACCCTTCTCCGAATCCCGGCACGGATACAAATTTTGTAACTGATATTCCGTTACCAACAATCATTGTCTACCGTACATGCAAGTGCAACGAGCATTTGCATTCAGGATTAAATTCACGCTGACAATTGAATGGGTTCAAAAAACAAAAATAACAACGGCGTGCATTGCCCTCGGCGGCGGCGGCGGCGGCGGACGCAGGAAGTGGTTGGCGACGATACGCCCGCGCTGCAGAGCGTGCTGGAGTGCGACACGGCGCGCGAGGAGCTGCTGAAACGCGAGCGCGACATCAACGCCGCCATCAACGCCGGGTGAGTACCAGCTCCAGGCAACGGAAACGTGGAGTAGACGTCTTCTTAAACAGACGAGACCCAACGGTTGGAAACGTTGGAAACACCGGTTCTCGCGAGATCACCCGAAGTTAAGCGACATCGCGCTGTGTTTGCTGTTTGGTGGGTGACAGAAATGCTTATCTCGAAAGGGCTCTCTCGGGAGAGCCCTTTCCTCACCCAGCGAAGGCAGGAATCTTGTGTGGCCGGATAGCTCAGTGGTCAGAGCAACCGCCCGGCAAGCGGAAGGTCCCGGGTTCATGTCCCGGCTCGGACGCACATTTTTCCTGCTCAGCTAACCCATCATCAATTGCCAACTGGTGTAAGCTTCCACCAGTAACACTGATTTATCAGAAATGCTTATTTTTCACTTTTCTTTGCGTGATATCGGATGCAAAATCGGCTCGCTCGAAACGATGGTTCGCAGAGAAACGAGGGCAAAACTTTTTCAAAACGGCATCAATGCAACGAGATTCGGCTTGGTGGTTTAGCTGAGTAGGTAAAATTCGCGTCCGAACCGGGATACGAACCCGGGACCTTCCGCTTGCCGGGCGGTTGCTCTGACCACTGAGCTATCCGGCCGCACAAGATTCCTGCGCGACCACTCTCTTCTGACGAAGGAATATTCTAGCAGCAAACGACGAGCCTCCTCAGAACAACATCGCGTTGATAATCGTCCATCGTACGTCTGACCGATCCGATCAGTTCGCAGGACGCGACGCTGAGCAACCGGCTGACGGAGGTTTACGCCGCGCTGCAGCACATGGAGTCGGACAAGGCGCCGGCACGCGCCAGCGTCATCCTCAGCGGGCTCGGCTTCAGCTCGGCGGCGCAGGGCAACGCGACGCGCACCTTCTCCGGCGGCTGGCGCATGCGTCTCGCGCTCGGTGAGTCCCCCGTTGCAACGTTACCTCGCGTTGGTCTCGTGTCTCCATTCTCTTCCTGGTCACCGAACGGTTTGGCAACGTTGGAAACACCGGTTATCGTGAGATCACCGAAGTTTAGCTACGCTAAGTTAGGTGTTTGATGGGTGACCATCATGCACATGATCAGTTCTGTTCGGGAGAGAGGTCGGAGGGTTTGAAGTTAGTACGACAACTTCACTCGCCTTGCTTGTCAACCTCTCGACAGCATGGATTAGCGGAGGAATCCTGTCGTTTGAGTCCTTCGGAAGGGACGTAAAGCCGGTGGTCCCCTCGGTGCTTTTCGACAGGAGTAGGCTACGTGCCGGCACCGGGCTTCCCCTCCTCTTTCCTAGGCTAGGTCAGCTTCATCATCACCATTTTCATTCACCGACGCCGTTAGACCAGTGCCACAGGGCCAGTTGTCAAAAAAGTGCGTCGTTAAATACCAATAATCAATCTTCCTGGTCTTGGCACGTTCTTTTTCTAATAATAATAACAATACATATTTATTCAATGAGCAATATAATTGTTTAGAACATCTTAGGCCCGATTTTACAATTTTGCCAACTCCAGGTTAAAGTGGGAGTAAAGTTATTTGTTATGGCAACGGCCAATGGGATGCAGTGGAATTCATTTGTTTCTAGGGGTTAGATGCTTAACCCAGAGTTGACAAAAGTTGTAAAACCGGCCCTTATAAAATAAATAAGAACCTACTTCGATAGATATACACATATTGCGTAGGTGCATACTTCCACCAGGTGGTCACTCAGCCTATTTTTAAATCAGTAGTCATTTTGATTTATTTCAATAGCCTTAAGTAGGTCATTGAAGAAATGAGAAACCAAAAAACTATCCGTCTCCATCGCCAGTAACGTCGGAAAAAGTTCCCGTTTGGCAGCGTGGCGTTCCGACGTCGGCGTCATAACCGTGACGTCGCTTCCCCGACATTCCAGCGCGCGCCCTCTTCTCGCGGCCCGACCTCCTGCTGCTGGACGAGCCGACAAACATGTTGGACATCAAGGCCATCATCTGGCTCGAGTCGTACCTGCAGTCCTGGCCGTCGACGCTGCTCGTCGTCAGCCACGACCGCCACTTCCTCGACTCGGTGCCCACCGACATCCTCAACATGCACTCGCGGCGGATAGACGCGTACCGGTGAGTGCCCGCCGCCGGGGGAAGCCGCGGATCGGACGGGGAATCGGAGGCTGCCGTTGTGCCCGGCGCAGAAAGGTGGCCTGGTGGTGTCGTTTTGAGCGCCACAAAATGGGTCCCTCTGCTGTTGTGACGCGTTTCATTGAGTGCTTTTCGCGTCCACGCCTGTTGCGAGGGAACTGGGAGTCTGCCGGGGAATCGGAGGCTGCCGTTGTGTCCGGCGCGGAAAGGTGGCCAGGTGGAGTCGTTTTGAGCGTCACAAAATAGGTCCCTCTGCTGTCGTGACGCGTTTCATTGAGTGCTTTTCGCGTCCACACCTGTTGCCTGTAGTCGAGCGGGAAATCGGAGGCTGCCGGTGTGTCCGCAACGGAAAGTTGGGTACTTCTTGTCTTTTGTAGCATTGCGAAATGGCTCGTTTAGTCGTTGTGACGGAGGGTTTAAAGTTAGTGCGACAACTTCATTTGCCTTGCTTGTCAACCTCTCGACAGCACGGATTAGCGGAGGAATCCTGTCGTTCGAGTTGCACCGTCCTTCGGAAGGGACGTGAAGCCGGTGGTCCCCTCGGTGCTTTTCGACAGGAGTAGGCTACGTGCCGGCACCGGGTTTCCCCTCCTCCGTTCTAGCCATAGGCTAAGTTCATCATCACCCTTTCATCCGCGGACGCCGTCAGACCAGCGCCACAGGGCGAGTCGCCAAAACAGTGCGTCGTCGAACACCAGCAATCGATCGCAAAGCATCCCGGACGCTGTGGTAAAGCTTGCTTCCCACCTTTGCAGGGGCAACTACGACAACTTTGAGCGCGCAAAGGCGGAGCGGTTGAAGAACCAGCAGCGCGAGTACGAGGCGCAGGCGCAGCATCGGGAACACGTGCAGGCGTTCATCGACCGGTTCCGCTACAACGCCAACCGGGCCAGCTCGGTGCAGTCCAAGATCAAGCTGCTTGAGAAGCTGTGAGTAGCCGCCGTCGTCGGGTTTGTCTTTTCTGTTTTGTGTGTTTTTAGTAATACACCGATTCCTTTCTATCAAAATGACGTCATGATACCCACTCGCTAAAGCCAGGTTGAGCAATTCGGGTTGTGATTTCCCTGTCTTCCTTTGTTATTTAGCAGAGCTAATTCATATTTTTTCCAAATTAGCAGTATCTCTGGTGAGTATCTGACATCATTTTTCTCTGGATGGAATACGTCTATAACAAGTCAAATAATCGTGCAATATTTGTACGTGGCAGACTGTACTTATTGTATTACACCCTAATATTACCGGAAAATGGTAAAATTGCTAATTTAAGACACTAATCTGGTTATGATAAGAAATAAAAAATGGCAAATGGGTTCTTTTCAATAATTATCAGTCACACGCACCACTTGCAGTGAATGATTTAAATTAAATAAAAATGTCATAGATATAAATATAATATTTTTTTTTGTAACTTATAAAGTTATATTTTTAAAGTTAATGGTTCGAAAACAGTTTTCCTGCTCCGCTCTCCCCTCAACAATTGCCTAGTGGTGTCAGCTTCCACCAGTAATAACCGTCATCTCAGCAACTCCACAGTGAAATTACTCGGCAATACAACCGCTATGCATCGCTGAAAATCGACCGCGGCTTTTCCCCGGCAGGCCGGAGCTGCAGCCGGTGGAGAAGGAGACGGAGGTGGTGCTGCGTTTCCCCGAGGTGGAGGCGCTATCGCCACCCATCCTCCAGCTGGCGGAGGTCTCGTTTGGCTACTCCCCTGACAAGCCCATCTTCAACCAGGTCAACCTCAACGCAACGCTGCAGTCGCGCATCTGCATCGTGAGTAGCCCTCGACGAACAGCCGTCGCTATCGGTACATGCTGTACACCATCACCTTACTGCTGTGCTTTGTTGGCTTCGTTATCATTCACCGGCACCAGGTTCACCCTCAGCTTGCTGCTAGGCTAGGTTAGCGTCACCCTCAGTTCACTGCTAGGCTAGGTTAGCTTCACCCTCAGCTTGCTGCTAGGTTAGCTTCACCCTTAGCTCGCTGCTAGGTTAGCTTCATTCTCAGCTCGCTGCCAGGTTAGCTTCACCCTCAGCTTGCTGCTAGGTTAGCTTCACCCTCAGCTTGCTGCTAGGTTAGCTTCACCCTCAGCTCGGTGCTAGGTTAGCTTCACCCTCAGCTCGCTGCTAGGTTAGCTTCACCCTCAGCTCATTTCTAGGTTAGCTTCACCCTCAGCTCGCTGCTAGGTTAGCTTCACCCTCAGCTCGCTGCTAGACTAGGTTAGCTTCACCCTCAGCTCGCTGCTAGGTTAACTTCACCCTCAGCTTGCTGCTAGGCAAGACGTCGAGCACAAAAACACACACAAAAGACGTCGAGCCGTTATGTGGTCGAGTATCGGCGACTGACTGTGTTTTTCCCCGGCGGCGGCGGCGGGCAGGTGGGAGACAACGGCGCCGGCAAGACGACGCTGCTCAAGCTGCTGCTCGGGCTGCTGACGCCCGAGCGCGGGCTGCGGCACACGCATCGCTCGCTGCGCTTCGGCTACTTCTCGCAGCACCACGTCGACCAGCTCGACATGAGCGGCTCGTCCGTCGAGCTGATGCAGCAGGCGTTCCCAGGTAACGAGTGCGCCGCTTTACAACACCGTAGTTGAGTAACATCGCGCTGTTGGATGGGTGACAGTCATGCAAATGATCAGTTCTGTTCGGGAGCGAGGTCGGAGGGTTTGAAGTTAGTACGACATCTTCACTCGCCGTGCTTGTCAACCTCTCGACAGCACGGATTAGCGGAGGAATCCTGTCGTTCGAGTTGTACCGTCCTTCGGAAGGGACGTAAAGCCGGTGGTCCCCTCGGTGCTTTTTGACAGCAGTAGGCTACATGCCGGCACCGGGTTTCCCCTCCTCCGTTCTAGCCATAGGTTAGGTTCATCATCACCCTTTCGTTCACCGACGCCGTTAGACCAGTGCCATAGGGCTTCACTTAATAGTTAATTCATAGTAAACTCTGATCTGGTGTCTTGTATCAAAGAATAGATGCATTTTTGGAAAATTAGCTGGAATTGCTGAAATATCTTTGTATAACTCGATGGCAATCAATGTGCGTGAGTATCCAAGCAAACAAGATGGTACCAAATATCTGACCATCACAATAACGGAAACAATAAACGTTTTAAACGAATCGAAGTTGTATTTATCCGACGACGCGACAATGCTGACGCCTCTAACCGCACTTCCAGGCCGGCCGGTGGAGGAGTACCGACGGCAGCTGGGCAGCTTCGGCGTGTCGGGCGAGCTTGCGCTGCAGACGGTCGCCTCGCTCTCGGGCGGTCAGAAGAGCCGCGTCGCGTTCGCGCGGATGTGCGCCACCGCGCCCAACTTCCTCGTGCTCGACGAGCCGACCAACCACCTGGACATCGAGTCGATCGAGGCGCTCGGCCGCGCGATCTGCAAGTACCAGGTGCGGCTAGTTGCGGAAATCACGCTGATCGAGCAACGATGCTGATCGAGATTCAAGTCGAGATCGTTATGCTTGTGTAAAAAGGGTTACATTTGGTCTTTATGCCTCGTTTAGTGCTAGCGGCTCGAGAGTGTTGCGTGCGAATTGCACCCGTCAGCCAATCACATGCCGAGAGCGGTCACGTGACAATCTGCGGCTCGGCTTGTGATTGCCTGACGGCTGCAATTCGCACGCAACATCCTCGAGCCGCAGCTTTTTCGGCCAGCACTAAACGAGGCATTACTCTTTCACGAGCATTTAGCTACATCTCGAGCATTCCAGCAATACTCCTGGTTATTTATTTCTGAACTAAAATCAGAGACTGCTAATATCAGCTCGACACAAGTCTCCAGAAAGCAACGACAGCGTTCTATCGATAGGCGCGGCCGGCCGCAACTTCTCTGCAACTTTAGGGTGTCAGCATTCAATCACCCCGTTAGTTTTCCTGCAAGGTCTCCAATCGTTGCCACCAGGGCGGCGTGATCCTCGTCTCCCACGACGAACGACTCATCCGCATGGTCTGCAAGGAGCTGTGGGTCTGCGGCAACGGCACCGTGGCCAGCATCGAGGGCGGCTTCGACGAGTACCGACGGATCGTCGAGCGCGAGCTGCTCGAGGCCGCCGCCGCCAAGTAGACGCCGAAACCCGGCTGTCGGCGGCATCGATATCGCCGCTCGCGCGGGGCGGACAGGTTCGCGGCACGATCGCCGAGAGGCGGGAAACTGTGTCGGGCGACGCGGGTGGGATTGCGAGGCGGGGGGGGGGGCGGTCGTCGGATCTGTCGAGACGCCAGCTGGCTCGGTTAAGAGGCGAGGATCGAGGGCGCAACTCCGATAGATAGATTCGCGAGGTGTGAGTGCCATCGTCACGTTTGTCAAGCTCGGTTGTGAGATGCGGGCAAGAGTGCTCAATGTTCTCGGTGGCTTTGTTAAGGTTGGGTGCGTAGCAGCTGGAGTCGCGAAGCTGTATCGCTCCTGTCTGATTCGTGAGGCTCCGGCCACGCTCGGTTATGAGAAGAAAGTGTGATTTCACCGGTGGCCCTTGACATCGAGTTGTCCGGCTAGATTAGCGAAATCGGAGCGCCGTCGCGAGATTGCCGAGAAGCTGTGGGATATGATAGCAGAGTGCGCGGCTTTTGCGATAGATTTAGCGGACGGTTGCGTGCGAGGCGGCTAGATTAGCGAAATCGGAGCGCCGTCGTGGGATTGCCGGGACTCCGGCTGGTTCGGTAGCGGGATTCTCGATAGATTTAGCGGAAGGTTGCTTTCGATGCGACTGGAGTGACAAGAGAGCGCTTTGGTTTCGTTGTTAGAAGGCAGCATTTGTGCGTTACGTCACTGATAGTTGTCTGCGTTGAGGCTAGTTAACGCTGGGAACGTTGTGCACTCTTTGCGCTGCTTGCAACCCGAGGTGCAGTTCGTCGTTGCTGTCGGGTTTTGTTAATTTATTGTGGCTGGTTTTTCGACGGCTGTTGTTGAAGGTTGGTGACTGAAAGCGTTCCTTTCGTAACTAATTTTACTGCTTGCGTGTGGAGAGGAGGATGACCGACTCAACGAAGCGTAGATTTAGTGATCCACGGCCAACGCTTTGGCCGTCCCTTTGTTTCGTGGCGGAGTTCGGCACTAGGTTTTCTTGTTCGGTGAGAAGGGGGATCGGGCTCGACGATTTGAACGTCGACAAAGTAAATTTTTTCGCCGGGATGTTTTTACTTTGGCGAGCCAGGGTCTGTGATCGAGTCGACCGGAATCAATTTATCTGCGAGACGCCGCGAGCGGCGATTGCGATGCGGCCTCGGTCAGACGGCGCCACGACGACTAAACGAAACGTTTTGATAATGAGATTAATAAAATTACAATCATTGTTAAAAATATGCTTTAAGAATTCTGTACATTTTTGTTCAAATAATTATTTTATTTTTTTCCTATTGCGCAACAGAAAGATTGATGAAGGCTATTGTAACTTTGCGCTCCGTTCCAAAAACCATCAAAAGGTGAGTTTTACATAAAATGCCTCCTACCAAAGTCAAAATGTGGAGAAAATATTCAAAATCCCAGCAGTGTTAAGTTAATATTTGACTCTGACAAATATTTTCAAGATGGCTTCAAACGTTTTTCAACAAAGCGACATGAAAATCAAGTTGACCATGCACACCCTCATTTATTCACTCAGAAACCTAACCATCTTTGCCAGCTATGTTACGGGAAGTCATTCTCTAGCACCCAGTCGAAGTCCGGGACATGGAGTGCTTTGTCCCAGTGTTTCACCGGCTATGGGATCTCACCAGCCATCCGGATAGCTTCTTGCTGCTCACACATAACCTGTACCTCGAGTACGCGACATCGTTCTACGGGCCACGCTTGCCACACGCGTTGCCAGCGTTGCTGGTCCTTGTCGGAGTCACCTACCGGTTCTTCCAGTCGAAGAAAATCTACCAGATTCGCCGGAATCTACGCTGGAACTTGCAGAGGAATGTGTACCTTCTTTGCAATGTGAGCCGTGGGATTGAAAATTCTTTCTGTATTGTCGGTATATTTTTATTTGTAGATAATAGATATCTATAAAACTAATGGGGGAAATTTGGAGGGAACCATCACGGCAATCAAGATAGGCTAGTTAGCTGTAGAGGAAAAAGCCACATTCTCTTAACGGTTTTGAGGCGTTCACCTCTTAAACCTCGGTTTGCAGTATGAACGTCTAAAATTCCCATTTTTTTACGAATAGTTCTGCTGTACAAAAAGAAAGCATTGATATTTTTAAATTATCATAATACATCATTAATTATAATTCTTTTAGTTTCTTTTCATCCACTGGATGCTGAACGTGACGCTGGTATCGTTTCTCTCTCTGCAAGACTTTGTCTACTGCGCCACCGATACCTTTTGCAGGGAACAAAAGGTACTATTTCTTGACTCAGTGAGTTCGCTATGCGCAATATCATGCATACTTTTCCTTATAGGTGCTTTTGTTTGGTCAAATTTAATTCGAAAAAAAAAACTTCAGTAAGTAACCTACCATTACTATTGTTTTGTCAAAAAATGTAAGCTTTCAACACCCCATTTGACAGAGCTACAGATTGGCAGAATTTCCTAAATGAATTGAGAATGCACTTATCACATCCTTGTATCCCGTAGCTGCCAGGTTTGACGAGTAGGTAAGTATACATTTATCTGACCAACGAATGTTGAACAGAGCTCTTCGCTCCCTGCCTGGCTGCAGCCTTGGACCAAAGAGCAGGGTTCGTCGTGTGCTTTTGCACCAACGCACATCGGATTGTTTGTTGTCGGAACGATTGCGATAACGGTGACTGCTCTCCTCTGCCAGTCCGACCTCACTAGGTTGGCAATGCTTTCTCAGTGGTCTATTTGTGATTAATTCAAACATATTGACAGTGGTGTGGATGGGTTGTTTATTTTTCTCATACACCAGCTGACGGAGCTAGAAAATCATTTGCGTAGCAGTTCGGGGCAGAGTTTGTAGCCAAATACGACGAAATTAGAATTTTTGTAATTATTTATTGCTGCCAGAATTGAAGCTTGCATTTTTTATTTGTAAAAATTTAAAATAGATCAATGTTTCTAAATTTTACCTAATTTTGGTACAGAGACTGACAGAGACAGAAATTGCATGCAAATGTGGTTGACCATCTTGATTAAGCACATTTTTGTATTTCTTACTTCAAAAATCATGATAAACGCCTGAAATGGACTTACTTTTATGCATTCAGTCTTTGCAGTCTTTTTGCATTTCAGTCTTTACCCAGACAAATGCTAAAGATACAAGAAAAACATGAGTTGACCATCTCATTGGGATAACTCTTAGTAGAGTTAGTCTCTCACTGACTTTTTGACGATAACGCTGTGGCTTCTCGTCAGGTTTGTTGCCTACCAACTGCAACAACAGCAAGCACTGTCAAACTGGTTTACCAAGAACCTTATGTTGGGTGCGGCACCGCCGATGCTCAACCGTGACTCGGAAGACACCGACTCGAACAAACTGGACGATCCCAACAGCGTTTATCTGATGAATTCTAAGAACATTAATTGAAGACGTCACCACCTGCTGCCGATGAAATTGGACACAACTTTTACTTTGCTACCTGGGTTTTATTTTTTATAGACAAGGTTGTCAGTCATGTTGTGATGCCATAAAACATTTATTTACTACTTTGGAAAAGTGTCAAGTTGGCGCTAAAAGTCAAAAGGCTTTTGAATCTTAAGTCTGATTGGTGGAAGAGGGAAGTGTGACAGTGTGGTGGGGGGCAACCAAAGATCTCAATAATAATCCAACCTCCAACGTGAGAATTGGGTTATGATTGTTGTTAGTACTGACAGCAGAAGCCCACCAGGCCGAAAAGTAATTTTAAAATTGGTTAATTTCAGTGTTTTTTTTTAGTGGTGCGATTGAATATCCGAATCGAATCGAATATCCTGCCGATATGGAAACCAATCATGCAAGCAATCATGCAAGCATATCCCAGCCACAGCCAATTGGTCCAATTCAAATAAATTTCAGAGAATTCAAGCAAATCGTTACTAGCGGCAGCAGTGTGAATAACTTACGCAGCGCTCTTATGCCTATTGTTCGGATTGGCGACGACGCTATGTCATCTGTCCCTAAAAGCCATTCGGAAGCAATTAAATTCCGGACACAGAGAAAAGGTCGTTTAGATGCTTGGACTGCATTTCAAAATGTCTTGAGCAGGAATATAGCTGAACCTGGTGCGATTAGCAATCTATCACAAGCGAGCACCACTGTCTCAGATTCTTGGCACGATTGCTTGAGTTCCTTGCCTCAATTTCCGTTGGCTAGCGAAGGAATTCCCGGAGAAAATCGAAGATTCGATATTTTAGGTGCAACGACGCCAGAACAAGAACAACATGATAACAAAGACTTTAACAAATATGTAGGCTTTGTTTTACCTGGCATAAAAGAAGAAAACATAAAGGAGGAGACAATTGATGACATGTATATTGTCGAAATTACATCAGGTGACAGTGTTGAGCCCTATGGACCAAGAGTGAAGCTAGAAATAGTAAAAGAAGAGGAGGTGGGTGGTTCTTGGAACATAGAAAGTGTAGTGCCTGAGGTTGAGCCATCTTTGCCAGCCTCCACCGATAAGATGGGAATTGCAGAGCGCCCGAATTCAGCAGTTGGTGAAATCGTCACCTCTCAGCTATACTTCTCCGCCGATGACCAATCACCAGGCGACGACACCGGCAAAGAAAATCCTTTCAAAGATATTATGACTTCAGACACGAGTGTTGAAGCGCAAGTCGACAGCGGTAAGTCGTTTAAAGTCATTTGTGTTATTGAAGTGTTAGTATCATAGATTAACTTAGATAGGTATAAACCTAGTTCAACCAGGCTACATACATACTGCCTTAGATGAATTTAAAAACTCACAAACAAAACGTACTTTGCCGAGAAGCATTTTATAAACGCTCTTTTACCTACTCACGCTAAAGTCTTTACACACCTTTTAATAACTGACTTGTCAATTTTGCTGATTACAGACAGGTGTGCCTAAATAAATTTCAATAATGAAGCCAAACCGACATTCAGACTAAACTACAAATCCCTTTACATTCCCGGCCGATATCAATGAAAGCAACTGACACTTCATTTGTAACTGTCTCAAGCAGCGCTCAACGACGACAGACCCAGCAGCTCGGAGAGCGAGTACCCGGCCCCCAGGAACCGCCGCCGCCGCCGTCATCTCCCGCCGACGGAGGTCGCCGAGCCCGCCGCCGCCACGCTGCCCCGCCGCGCGATTGCCGCAGCCCACATATGACCAAGTCTTCCCGTGGGAAAACCCGCACACCGCCAACGATCCAGACTCGACGTCGGCAACGGAAAAGATGGAGTCGGTCTACGAAGACTTCGTGCCGCCGACCCGCTGGGAAAACCGAGAGCTGAACTCGGTCGGCGGGTCACCTTCGTCCTCTGCCAAGCCGTCAACCGACAAACTCGAACCAAGCCGTCGGCTCGCGTCTACTACGATCGGCGGACTGAATTCGCTCTCGGGGACGGAAGAAACGGAGCTGGCCACCGACGGAGAAGATCGCCGGGGAAACCGAAGTGCCCGGCTCTTCGGTCAGTCGACTGACGGCAGTCGACGAGCGAAATACGCCTGGTGGGACGGAAGATATGGCCGTGGTCACGGAAGATGATGCCTATGATTCATGTAGCCCTGCGCCAACTATAACTACAACTACGACAGGCCGAAGCTCTACATCGCCGGCTACAATCGATGGGCTTAATTCGCCTTCGGGGACGGAAGAAATGGCGGTCGTCACCGAAGACGAACAAGCCTGGGAGAACCGAAGCCCTCGACTTTCACCGACTGCAAACGGTGGGCGAAATTCACCTTCGGGGACGGAAGATATGGAGATGGCACATATCGTGGAAGTCGCCTCCGACTCGGCAGGCCAGGACGCGGCTGCTGGTGACTCCGGCGTGATGCACATCTCGTGGAGCGAAGCGAGCCGCGTGCTCATGTCTCGAAGCCGGAACGGGAACTTTGAAACCAGCTCGGCCGACGAAGAACTCTCCAGCGAGTCGGTCTAGTCGTCAGCTGTTTATTCGGTATCCGAGTCCCTGGGAAGTTTCCAGAGGCAACAGGGATTGTTTGTGTTGTGTTTTTGTTTTTGTCTTGGACATCGCGTTGCCGAAACAATCCGGGGACGTGCCTAGCGCCGCCTAGCACGGTTTCGTGCGTGGCTAGAGTGTTACTACGACGGTTTAGATGCCATCGACTAAGCAGAGCTTCTGTCGACGCAAATACCTTGCAGTGTCAGGTATTTTGGCGACACCGCCATTCAATTGATTAGCATTCAATAGACAATAGAGACAAATGATGTCAGATACCCACTGGACGTATACCAGTTTCGAAAAAATATTAATTAGCTCAGTTTAATAACAAAGGAAGATAGGGAAAAAATAAAACGTTAGTAAGTAAAAATTAGATCGTGTTATTTAGTTCTTAATTCGGGAATTTCCCGCGGTCTCCCAACAATGAAACCTACTGTGGTAGTCAACTCAGTGCTAGAAATAAATTATACTTTGTTTTCACGATGTTTTGCAGGTTATTTAATGGTTTTGTGATTCTGAACCAGGTAAATATGTAGTTTTGTGGATTTTATGAATGTTTTTTATTGATAATTTCAATGAATAACAGTATCTTTGCCAGGACGATTAAAATCAAATTTAATGTTCTTGTCAACAAACAGCTGATCGGGTGCCTGGGTGATTGTGTCTGGTGTCAATGTCATCTTGGCTTTAGGGAAGTAGACGGCCGATGCATTTATTTTTTATTATAAACTTTGATCATTCCACAGAGTTCTATCGAATCATCAAATAATGTAAGCATAGATCTTATGTTTATGTTGATCTCACCACTGATTTGCCAAAGTAGTATCCAAGCATAATTTTTGATGAATGTTGTTGAAGAAATCGTCTGATCACATTTCTATGTTCAGATATTGTACAAGTCCATGGTCGTATCATAAGCCCTAATATATTGGTGGTGGATTAATAGAGCCTGGCTGGATGTTTTTATTACTTGTTAAAAATCCATCTGGGTATCTTACAGAGATTAAGATTTCTAACTGATTAGATTTCCCATATACATTAATTCCTATTTACATTCATCTAATTATCAGTAATCACATCATTTTATTTCTCAGCAGCTGCATTTTTGAGGCCCCACAATGTCCACCAAAGGGCACAGAGAAATGGAGGCCAAGAAATCTGGTCTTCACATCTCGTCCAAGCTAGAAACGATGGTTCCGGTTTTGCTCTTTGCCATTGCGATTCCACTGTCAATGGTGATGTGGCTTGGGAATTTGACACTGAATTTCTTTACGCAGAGTGACATATCAGGTAAATACAAATGGCATTTACATTTTAGTTCTAAGTTTGCACTAGTCCAGTTAATTTGCACGTACAAATAATTTGCCTAGAGACATGGGTTCGTTAACATGTAATGTTTCAGATGTATCATCAATCTCTCCTGCCAGGTGGCTAGCTGCCACTCTAACACCACTTTTAATTGCTGGTTGGGGACTTCGCAAGAAAAGTTTAAATTTGTCTGGAGCAATTGGAGGTCAGAACATATCTTAAAACCAGTCCTGTATCCTAGCTATTTCACTGATCACATTGAAAAGACTCATGTGTCATGACTATGGTCATTCTCCGTACTAAAACACTTAACAAATGCAGACATCTGTCAAAAGACACCCTCTCAAAGTTAACTTTGAATCTTTGAATGCACCTTACATACTTATTGCTGTTATCTTTACATCAGGTTTGATTGTTGGATTCATGCTGACATTGGCAAGCTACACATTCCTTGCTTGTCTCATGACATTCTTCGTGACATCGTCGAAAGCTACCAAGTTCCGAGCTCATCGAAAGCGTAAGATGGAGGAGGATTTCAAGGAAGGTGCGTTACCTCAGCCGAGTCAAGTCAGTTGGTAACAAGTTTTTTATTTGTAATTGACCGATTCCGCTCAGAGAAAAATTACGTCGGATATCCACTGGACATACCACCAGTTTGGAAAAAAATATTTATTAATTAGCTCTGCTAATATACAAAGGAATTTAGGGAAATCACACCCCGAATTGCTCTACCTGGCTTTAGGGAGTGGGTATCATGATTCATGAAGTCATTTGTTCCATTAAAAACATTGACAAAAATGGAAATCTCATATCATTTCACCGTGATCAAAGTTACAAAATCGCTCCCTAGGTAGACACAAGGATTGAACTTACGATTCCACAACCTAGTTAAATATTTATTTCTGAACTAATATCAGAGACTGCTAAGATCAGGTAGACACAAGTCTCCAGGTAGCAACGACAGCATTCTTTCGACAGGAGCAACAGGCTTCAGGTTCTCTGCAACTTTAGGGACTCAGCATTAAAAAACCCAGGCGAATAATTCTTTCTGAACTAATGCTAAGATAAGGTAGAAACAAGGATTGAACCTAGGACCCAGTTAAATAGTCCTTTCTGAACTTAGATCAGCAGCTAAGTTGATAAAGACACAAGTCTCCAGCATGTAACGCCACCGTGCCGTGTCCAGGCGGACAACGCAACTGGCTGCAAGTCCTCTGCAACGGCGGCATGGCGACGCAGCTGGCGCTGCTCTACATGCTGGACGCCGGCTGCGGCGAACGCGCCGTCGACTTTGCCGCCGACTACCGGCCGTCGTGGCTCGCGCTGGGCGTTCTCGGCGCGTTCGCCTGCTGCAACGGCGACACGTGGGCCTCCGAGTTGGGCGGCGTCGTCGGCGACATCGATCCCGTGCTCATCACGACGGGCAGGCGCGTGCCCAAAGGTAGGGTGCCGGGGCCGGTTGCGGCCACCTTGGTTCTCGTACTGCAGCTAATTTTTACGCTTGTGAAGCTAGCCTGATAGTTTTCTTAGTTTATTGTTTATTGACGTTTAGTGAATACTGAACGGTTTGGAAACGTTGGAAACACCGGTTATCGTGAGATCACCGAAGTTAAACAACATCGCGCTTGATTTAGGTTTTAGATGGGTGACCATCATGCACACGATCAGTTCTGTTCGGAAGAGAGGTCGGAGGGTTTGAAGTTCAACTTTCGTCGTTAAACACCAACAATCAATCAATGAATCACAGGGTTTCCCCTCCTCCCTTCTAGCCATAGGTTAGCTTCATCATCACCCTTTCATTATCGACCAGCGCCACAGGGCCAGTCGTCAAAACAGTGCGTCGTTAAACACCAACAATCAATCAATAAATCACCGGGTTTCCCCTCCTCCCTTCTAGCCATAGGTAAGGTTCATCATCACCCTTTCATCATAGACCAGCGCCACGGTGGCAGTTGTCAAAACAGTGCGTTGTTAAACACCAACAATCAATCAATGAATCACCGGGTTTCCCCTCCTCCCTTCTAGCCATAGGTTAGGTTCATCATCACCCTTTCATTATAGACCAGCGCCACAGGGCCAGTTGTCAAAACAGCGCGTCGTTAAACACCGGCAATCAATCAATGAATCACCGGGTTTCCCCTCCTCCCTTCTAGCCATAGGTTAGGTTCATCATCACCCTTTCATTATAGACCAGCGCCACAGGGCCAGTTGTCAAAACAGCGCGTCGTTAAACACCGGCAATCAATCAAGCTCAGCGAAACGTCTTTGCGGTGCACGCAGGCACCAACGGCGGAGTGAGCGCCGCCGGGCTGCTGTTCTCGCTGCTGGGCGGCGCGGCTGTCGGACTCGCCAACTACGTGGCGGTGGTTTACGCGGTGGACTCGTCGGCGTTGGCGCGCTCCCCGCCGCAGTGGCCGCTGGTGCTGGCGGGCGCCGCGGCCGGCGTCGCGGGCAGCGCCATCGACTCGCTGCTCGGCGCTACGCTGCAGTACTCCGGTAAGCCGCCGCCACCGCCAGGCTTGCCGGGTTCTCCAACACCTTTGCGTTGTCTTGCTCAGCGGCATTGCTCATAGAGGTACGGAAAAATCGCGTCAACGATGAACGCGATGGGAACGTAATAGTCGTTGGGGATGATTATTTCATCATATCTTCATGATTCGTGATCTTTGAGAGCATTTGCGGGACACTTTTTTTCGCGATTAAATGCGACAAACTTCAATTTTGCGAAATTGCCAAGATATTAGCCAGTTCCCACGAAATGCGTGATAATTTGGTATAAGTCCTGGATTTTCTTTAATGTTCATGTATTTTTACCTCCTATGTAGGGATGCCTTCGGTTACGAAAAACGTAACCGGATAACCGTCCGCATTGTCCGGATATTATCCAGACAGTAAAAGGACCGCTGAACAGCAAAAAAAAAAAGAAAAGAAAAGCGAGATTGGAAGGCAGGGTGGGCCCTATACTACCTACAACCTACACAGACGGTGCAATGAAACAATCGGATCATTTTTCCCACGTCCGCGAGGTTTTCCTACATGCGGCTATGATGACTCACTTGACTCTGGTTAAGATGAAGACAGTTGAGGGGCAGTTAATGAGTGTAGAGGGGGGGGGATATGCAGCAGACGCTCCTGCTTGCTCCTGCCAGCCACTCGGAAGGCGGAGAAGCCCCAAGTACTCCACGTGTCAAAAAACATTTTTTTTTTTTTTTTTTTTTTTTTTTTTTTTTTTTTACTATCCGGATAGTTAAAACTGTATCTGGATAATGCCGTAACCGTAACCGACTCGGTTCACCGGATAACCGCCGGCATCCCTACTCCTATCATCCTATGTATTCAAAACCTTTGAAGACAAAAATAATTTCTTGTCCTCGAGCAGAGTTGAATAGAATCTCTGTAGAATCGTTCCGTGGACGAGCGTAAGCACAACGCTCATCCACAATTATCGGCACGATTACACGAGCCTCCGCGAATCCCTCGCAACGTTTCGTCACTAAATCGCCGGAGGAAACCCTAGACGCGTCCCTCACCGGCTCCTCGGCTCAACAAACGGAGCGTCCAGCCGACGCAACCTGACCGCCGCCCTCTCGCTCGCAGGTCTCGACGAGAAGACTGGCCGCGTGGTGGAACACTCCGGCCGCGGCGTACGTCACATCAGCGGCATCAAGCTGCTCGACAACCACTCCGTGAACCTGCTCTCCTGCGTTATCACCGCCATGCTCACGCCAAAGATCTGCAACCTCATGTGGCCGATCTATTAACACCAGGTGCGTTACCCCGGGAGGTGCAGGGAAGTGATGTGATTCATATGTTAACGCTAGGGCCGAGGAGTAAGACATTTGCTGCTGTTGTACGTCCTTGGGCAAGGTAGGTGCACCGTGGAAGCTGCAGAGAACTTCTAGGATGATCTAGGATGATCTAGGATGATCTAGGATTATGTTGAGGGTCAGTGGCAACAACTGAGCAGATCTGTAAATCTTGCATCTCCGTTTTACCCCTACCCGTGCTTCTTTATACTGTATTTAGCAACTTATGTGAAATAGTGATTAAAAATTAAAAAAGCTTTATTGAAACAGGTCGGCAATAGTATAGACATAACTTATTATATAATCTGATGGAAAACTAACTAACTGCTGATATTAGCAGTTAGCACTTAGTTTAGCAATGGTACATCAATAATCTGTTTGGTTATCAGTTATCAATCTTAAGCCCCTTTTACACGGTCACATTTTTTCATCACATTTTGTCAAACCCTTGTACAGCAGTCTTGTATACAACTGCATGTGACCGTGTAAACAGTCCATTGCACGGCAGTCCGTCACACAAAAGTCTTGTATGCCAGACTGTGGCACATTTTTTTCGGATAGCCCAGACTCTATTTCCATCACATCTTGTATGGAATGCAGCCAATCAGAGATCAGAGATTGCGTGACGTAAAACTTTTCAAAAAATCGTGGCGGCAAATGTCAGTGAGCAGTGCAAAATTTGAAATGGCTGCAATTAAAATGAATTAAAAGTTGATAAAAGTTTATTTTTAAATAGAAATCACACCCATTCCTGACGTCTGACGAAAGTAGATCTAAATTCACTCCCATTTTTTTTTTCTGAAAATGTCAGCTGACATAACTTCCATGGCCTACTGTGATAATAAATGTGATACAATGATTATTGTATCGTGTAAAAGGTCGTCACATTTTTCATCAAATCCGTCACACAAAACCCTGTACAATGTTTATATTACGGACTGCTGTACAACGGTTTGACGAAATGTGATGAAAAAATGTGACCGTGTAAAAGGGGCTTTAGAAATAGACTACCTACCTACCTACCAAAGAAAAGTATTTCCATTCCCATAACTTGCTGGGATCAATCAATATTTAATGCAATTGAGGGACGCAGAATTTAAGACCACACCTGGGCCCCGTATTTACTAACTTTTACAGGTTCTATTTCCGTGGAATCAGATAAATAATCGCTTTTTTTCCAAAGGAAACAACAATTCAATGGAATTAGAAGCATTAAAGGTTAGTGAACAGGGGCCAGTCTTATTGCTGTATCGAGAAAATAGAGGTACATACATAGTTTTTCTAAAATAAGTACATAGATATTTTCCCCAAAATACCAAGTGATAAATGACGGTAGCTGTAGCTTAGCTACTGCTTAGCTTAGCACTGTAGCTTAACTAGCACCGGGTTGTCTGGGGTGGTGCAATGGGCAAACCGTGAGCTTTTTTTTGTCTTGCAAATGGACAGGAATGTGTAGAAATAGCACCCCACCACTCCATTCCAAAGGCACCCCACCACCCTGCACAACGCTCGACTATGTTCGACTTTGGAATTAGAAAACTCGTAGAAAACACAAAGACGGTAAAGCTCGGGCTCTGATCGCGGAGGCCCACGGCACCGAACCGTGAATGCACCTCAAGACATGGCACCGATATGATGAAGCAGCGTACACAAGGTGAGACGCAGCCAGCCGGGCTCGGTCGGCGTAGCTTGCGAGCGCTGGGATACGGAATGCACCCTCGGGCAGACGGCACGTTCAGAGCAGGTAGCGTGACGTGATGGCGCGCAGTTGCGAGTCGAACTGGACGACCACGATGAGGTACGTGCTCAGGGACACCAACATCTGCCGACCGGTCGGGACAAAAAACACAGTGCGTCACGGTGTCGGCATTAGAGCATTACAGATGTAATCGGCAAATCTCTCAAAGGGCTGTCGAATTTAGGAAACTCGTGACGAATTTGGACGAACCTGGCAGACTGGTGTGAAGGTAAAGTTAACTAGTGTAGTGTATCACCAGAAATGATACACTTTTATATGTCGACTGTCAGTTGAGAGTGTCATTGCTGTGATTATTGCCAAAGTCACTCGATATGACATGAGATGACTTAAGTAATGTTTGTAACTGGATCGGTGTTATGCTTTGACTCGAGGCCAAGGCGGCGATGACGATTCTTTCGCCAGCTGGTTCTGGTAATTCGGCAGAGTTTTCTCTATTTATAAAAGTAGTGCTTTTAAAGTGAAAATTGTTACACTTTTGCTACCCCTGGCTGTTTCCTGTTAAAGCTGCACAGCTGACCGATTACAATGATTTTGTCAAGAGACGAGTCTTAAATAAATGGCGATATGCTGACATTTTCGTCACCCGGTTCATTCCAGATCTGAGATCCGACAAACATCGGGCCTCTCGGCAAGCTACAGACGCTTCGTGGACGAGTGACTCCGTGATTCACCGACGCCGATGGTGGCATCGACGGTCTCGGCTAGCACAGGGCGTCGACAGCGGGTGTCGTGGGTGTCGATGGCGTGTCAACATTAGGAAATCGGCAGTTCTGTTTGGAAGGAAACGTGACGCAAAAATGCTGGCTTGCCAGAGCCGATTTGCGTGTTTTCCTGCGTCTTTCTCGGTTAAAATACATTGAGTTTGTGTCCCGGAACCAAACATGACGGCAGTTATCCACTAAGAATAGTCAATTTTTAGTTTGTTATAAATATATTTAAGTATAAGAAATTATTTCCCTGTATCTTATTTGTATCGGAGCCATTCCATGTAACATACCTATAATATAATATGTTTTATATGTATATGCATGAAATATTTTGTAAATTCTCTGTTAAACTTCTGTAATCTCTACACGTGCTTTTTTTCAACTGTAGCTTGCAGGACAGTAGGAAGCAAGGTGTCTACAGAGCTAATGGTTCCACATTGCAAGTATTGTAGATGGAACCTTCGAGTATCAGGTGTGGGTTCATGACTGCAGTCTGTGCAAGTCTGCAGCATGTCTGCATGTCTCCAAGACAGTCCAGTCCAGTCACCATGTAAAAGGGGCTTAAGTCTGCAAGAAGGCTACCCGTAAAATTTGCCGATAGCAGAAGTGAAAAGAAGTGAAGAGAAGTGAAATAGGTATGTGAAGTATGGCTGCATGGGTCAAGTTAATTTGTGAAATTTGTTTGATATTTATTGTGGATTAGTTGAAATTATAGGACATTTGTTTGCGCTTGAGAAGACAAGAGATTAATATAATAAATACAGTGTGAAAAGGCAAGTAGGCAGCATGAAATACTAAACAATTCAAAAGGCTTGCTACTTACATCACTGCTTGAAAGTCAACCAGTTAAATTCGTATCATCAATCGTCCTCCACATCAGAGGTTTAGGAAGATAGGCTAAGATGAGGCTATTTATTCAATTATTGTTATATGCCAAATCATTTCTACGTGACATTTAAGTCAATAAATGTTAATGATATGTTTCGGTAGTGGCTAGGGAAGTCGCACATGCTTCCTAATCCTGTCCACGCGAGAGCCTACCCGATTCAGCCTACCGATTCAACCAAGACCAAAACCTGCTGGCATCACCTTGTTGATGCGTAACGATCACAGCAATGTGAAACGAAATATTCAATTACACTACTGCTAAAAAAATCCAGAATATGTTCCGCGAACACAGTATCTTCGTTTTAAGATTTTTAACACCTCTAGAGTTAGAGGAAACGAATGTCCACATTAATTTTCATCGAAATCGGTTCTAGTGTTAAGCCTGTAGAGCGCGGACCAACAAACGAAAAAAAAAAAAAAAAAAAATTGGCAATAAAGTGTAGTTGAAGATTTCGCTTCACTCGCTACGCTCGTGACGCTCATAATAAGAAACTTTTTTGGACTTTGAACAAACCGTCCAAATTAAAATTAAATAAATTTTAACAATAATAAAATATAAAATCTTTAAATATTTTGCATGCACATCCTTCTAATTGACGCTAATTGTGGAGCTGAGACCTCAAAGACAAAAGACAGCAGCTTGCACACTTTGACAGGAACATTCGGTTGTCAGAAAATCACGGCTCTCAAGAAAAAATGTGCTGCGATCAGGTGGAAGTGCCGGGTTTATCAGTACAGCAAAGTTGTCGAAATAAAACTACAACTAAAATGCCCTCAAAATTAAAGAAAAAGCCAAACGTTTAGAAGGTAAGGATGAAAGGTATCTACAAAGGGCCTAGCATGTAAGCAGCAGTCGGCGAGGTTTAAAAACAAAAAATAACAGGTGCTATAAGCCTCTCTGTGGTCGAGTGCAGAGCATCGTTGCCCCCCACAAGGATGGTCCGGGTTTGATTCCCAACGGCTTTTTGTCCAACCTTTGGCTGGTTCCTCTTCGCTGTATGATGCTTGCTTGTTCATACGTCACGAAGAGCCAAGCTGAGACACCTGACAGCCAGAGAAAAACTAAGCTGCTTAAATTATTACAGCCTCTAGGTTCATCACAATGAAGAGGCAGGCAATATAAACATCTCGTTCCCAACAGCAGCTTGGTCCAGTGGATAGCACGATGGCTTCCGGATGGAAGTTCTGTACGACCCGAGTTCGATCTCAGCAGGAGGCACAGCTTTTTGGCAATGTCTTGCACTGTCAAAATACTGAATACACACTGAACAACAGTGGAGTATAGGACTTGGTCGTCTGCAATGTCAGAAACACAAGTCAATCGCCTAAAAAAAGCACACCAGCTTACCATGTGCAATGTGTAGGGAGAATTCGAGCCCATCATATATCGACAGCGTGGTGCATTGGATAGCCCACTTGCCTAGTAAACTAGCGACGCTGGTTCGATTCCCGGAGCATCCATCTTTTTGTAACTAAAAATTTAATTGAAAATTTTCTTATGTATCGTGCAAGGCCACGAAGTTGTAAGAAGGTGTTATAGGAAAAAAAAAAAATGTATTAAGTCACAGATTTGTTCAAATTTGTCTACCAGATGGCGCTGTCCACCAATTTTGTGCAAACTAGTTTCCGTTTTGACCAAACATTGTGGCCAAGCGAAGTGCAAAAGCTTAGGGTGCTAGGGTGGGACGTGTAATTTTCCGCAAAAATTCGAAACGAGGTCGCGAAGCGACCGAAGTTTGAATTTTTGCTACTAACTTTAAAAAAAAATGTATAAAAGCTCGTCCGCCTCTGTACCAGCCGGGATTCGAACCCGATACCTTTGGGTTATCAGTCTCGTACCTTAACCCCTCGGCCGTCGAGACAGGGTACAAGCTCGGAGATTTTTAAGGCATATGAACTACGACTGGTTTGTTTACCTTTTGTACTTATTAAAATTTCGCGAGGTTGGCGTACCCCCGCCACCCCAATTCATGAGCAAAGCTCAAAAGCCACTAGGATTAGAACGCATCTCCTTTGCGTCATTAACCAAGCGACTTAACCACTCGGCCATTCGAGTGAAACGAGTTGGACTGATATTTTTCCATATATATATTTTTTGAAAGATCTTTACAATGGTTAAAAAGTCGGATGCTACGGGACTCGAACCAGTCTCATATACTTTGAAGTTTCAGAACCTAGCGACTTAACCGACAAGCCATAAAGCCAGATGAATTTTTCGTGTAATAAGGTTCCTTATCTAAAATGAAGCAAAAAACTTGAAAATACTACGTCATCTCACATGCCAATTTGTTGCCATGCGAAACCAAAAAGGTGAGCATATACATGCAAACTCGCACGTGACTTGTACATGATTTTTATGCAAACACGTGACTTGTGCCTTATAAGAGCACTACTCGGCAAATGAAGCGTCCAGTGGGTCTGAGATCGTCGTCCACTGCGCATTGAGCTACACTTGCTTTTGCCAAATGATGAGCGTGTAGCTCCTGTTCATGATTTGTTCCGTTTAAATTCACCTCTCTCTAGTTAAATCTTCTGTTTGAGCTCAAAATAGTGATAGCGGCGTCTTTTTCACTACAGCGCAGTCTCTGTGTGGTTGTCTCAACTATCAACAGACTATAAAACCACGAGATGATTTCGATGAGAAGCAGTGTGACCGTGCTCCGGGCACGGTGATCACCGGGGTACAGCCGGCCAGTTGATAATAATATGCAGAGTGCATTTATTGCGCGTTTGTCTGTACGTTCATGGAGGCAAAGCTTGTTACAAAATCCCAGTGTGTTATACGCTTGTGACGTACTTGATTTTGTCATGTGATCACGCGTAGTTACCACACTCCTAGCTGAGCGTTGCGTAGGTACAAAACAAATGCCTCGTCATCGTCATCTGCCGGATGGTCGAGTGCTTAGCATCGCTGCCTCCCACCATGAAGGCCGGGGTTCGATTCCCGATGCCGGCTTGGCTTTTTGTCCAACAATCTTTGGCTGGTTGCTCTTCGCTGTACGATGCTTGGTGGTTCTTACGTCTCGAAGAGCCGAGCTGAACACCTGACAGCCAGAGAAAAACTTAGCCGTTCAATTTATTACAGCCTCTAGGTTCATCACAATGAAGAGGCAGGCAATATTAATCGGACAATCCCAGCAGCAGCGTGGTCCAGTGGTATGCACGATGGCTTCCGGATGGAAGTTCTGTGCAACCCGAGTTCGATCCCAGCAGGAGGCAAAGCTTTTTGGCAATGTCTGGCAGTGTCAAAATACTGAATAAACACTGAACAACAGAGGAGTATAGGACTTGGTCGTCTGCAATTTCAGAAACACAAGTCAGTCGCCTAAAAAAAGCACACCAGCTTAACATGTGTAATAAGTAGGGAGAAGTCGAGGCACTTAAACATCGACAGCGTGGTGCATTGGATAGCCCGCTTGCCTAGTAATCTAGCGACGCGGGTTCGATTCCCGGAGCATCCAGCTTTTTGTAACTTAAAATTTAATTGAAATTATTCTCATGTATCGTGCAAAGCCACGAAGTTGTAAGAAGGTGTTATAGGAAAATAAAAAAATATGTATTAAGTCACAGATTTTTTCAAATTTGTCTACCAGATGGCGCTGTCTACCAAATTTGTGCACACTAGTTTCCGTTTTGACCAAACATTGTGGCCAAGCACAGTGCAAAACCTTAGGGTGTTAGGGTGGGACGTGTAATTTTCCGCAATAATTCAAAACGAGGTCGCGAAGCGACCTAGGTTTGAAGTTTTGCTACTCTCTTAAAAAAAACCCAAAAAGCTCACTTGCCTCTGTACTTGCCGGGATTCGAACCCGGTACCATAGGGTTATCAGTCTCGTACCTTAACCACTCGGCCGTCGAGACACGATGCGTGCTCTGAGATTTTTAAGGCATATCAATTACAGATGGTTTGTTTACCTTTTGTACTTATTAAAATTTCGCGAGGTTGGCGTACCCCCGCCACCCCAATTCATGAGCAAAGCTCAAAAGACACTCGGATTTGAACGCATCACCTCTGCGTCACGAACCAAGCGACTTAACCACTCGGCCATTCGAGTGATATGATTTGGGCTGAAGTATTTGGATACATATATATCTTGAAAGATCTTTACAATGGTAAAAAAGTCGATTGCTCAAGACTCGAACCAGTCTCATATACTTTGAAGTTTTAGAACCAAGCGACTTAACCAACAAGCTATAACACCAGTTGAATTTTCCCTCTAATAAGATTCCTTATCTAAAATGATACAAACATCTTAAAAATACTATGTTATTTCACATGCCATTTAAATACCATGCAAAACTTATACGGTCAGCATATATATAAAAACACGCCCAAACACCACCCCTACGCAACGGGAACTTGTAAATGATTTTCATTCAAGCAGGTGACCTGTCTCTTATAACAGCACTGCTCGGCAAATGAAGCGACCTTCTGAGAACGTCGTCCACAGCGCACTAAACTTCACAAACTTTTGACAAAAGACGGGCGTATAGCTCATGGCAATGTAACATTGCGTTGGAATTTCACCGCTCTCTAGTTAAATCTTCTGTTTGAGCTCAAATAAGTGATAGCAGTGTCTTTTTTACAACAGCGCAGTCTCTGTGTGGTTGTCTCAACTATCAACAGACTATAAAACCACGAGATGATCTTGGTGAGAATCATTGTGACCGAGGTCCAGGCACGGTGAACACCGACTTACAGCCGCCCAGTTGATCATGTGTAGAGTGCTTTAATTGAGAGTTTGTCTGTACGTTCATAGAAGCAAAGCTTGCTAAGAAATCCCAATGGATACGGTTGTGACGCAAATGATTTTGCCTGGTGATTTTCTCGAGCAGTTACCATACTTCTAGCTGTGCGTTTAGTACAAAACAAATGCCTCGTCATCGTCATCTGCTGTGTGGTCGAGTGCCTAGCATCACTGCCTCCCACCAGGAAGGCCGGGGTTCGATCCCATTTGCCTGGGAGGCTTTTTAATCTTTGGCTGGTTTCTCTTCGCTGTATGATGCTTGATGGTTCATACGTCACGAAGAGCCAAGCTGAGACACCTGACAGCCAGAGAAACACTTAGCCGTTCAATTTATTACAGCCTCTTGGTTCATCACAATGAAGAGGCAGACAATATTGATGCGTTGAACCCGACAGCAGCTTGGTCAAGTGGTTAGCACGATGGCTTCCGGATGGAAGTTCTGTGCGACCCGAATTCGATCCCAGCAGGATGCAAAGCTTTTTGGCAATGTCTGGCATTATCAAAATACTGAATAAACGCTGAACAACAGAGGAGTATAGGACTTGGTCATTTGCAATGTCAGAAACACAAGTCAATCGCCTAAAAAAAAGCATACCAGCTTAACATGTGTAATGTGTAGGGAGAATTCGAGCCCATCATATATCGACAGCGTGGTGCATTGGATAGCCCACTTGCCTAGTAAACTAGCGACGCTGGTTCGATTCCCGGAGCATCCATCTTTTTGTAACTAAAAATTTAATTGAAAATTTTCTTATGTATCGTGCAAGGCCACGAAGTTGTAAGAAGGTGTTATAGGAAAAAAAAAAATGTATTAAGTCCTTTGGGTTATCAGTCTCGTACCTTAACCACTCGGCCGTCGAGACAGGGTACGCTCTCGGAGATTTTTAAGGCATATGAATTACAACTGGTTTGTTTACCTTTTGTACTTATTAAAATTTCGCGAGGTTTGCGTACCCCCGCCCACCTAACTCATGAGCAAAGCTCAAAAGCCACTCGGATTTGAACGCATCGCCTTTGCGTCATGAACCAAGCGACTTAACCACTCGGCTATTCGAGTGATATGATTTAGACTGATATTTTTCGATACATATATTATTTGGAAGATCTTTACAATGGTAAAAAAGCCGGATACTAAGGGACTCGAACCAGCCACACATGCATTCAACGTTATGAACCTAGCGACTTAACCAACGAGCCACCACGCCAGATGCTTTTTTCGTGTAATAAGGTTCCTTATCTCAAATGAAGCAAACATTTTAAAAATAATACGTTATTTCACATGCCATTTTGATGCCATGCGAAACCTAAAAAGTCAGCGTATACATGCAAACTCGCACGTGACTTGTACATGATTTTTATGAAACACGTGACTTGTGAATAACAAGTGAATGAAGCGTCCAGTGGATCTGAGAACGTCGTCCACTGCACACTCAGCTTCACAAGCTTGTTTGACCAAAGACGAGCGCATAGCTTAAACCATTGTAACTATCGACTTAAATTCACCGCTCTCTAGTTAAATCTTCTGTTTGAGCTCAAAATAGTGATAGCGGTGTCTTTTTTTACAACAGCGCAATCTCTGTGTGGTTGTCTCAACTATCAACAGACTATAAAACCACGAGTTGATGTCGAAGATAAGCAGTGTGGTGTGGCCGTGCTCCCGGCACGGTGAACACCGGGCTGCAGCCGGCCAGTTGATCAAATATCGCGTGCATTAAGGCGGTTCCCCCAAGACGCTATGTATAACGGGACATAAGACCCTCGCTGTCTAAACTTCTAAATATGCAGTTTGTAAATCTTGTATGGAGTGTCACGAAACCACAACAACTCTATTCATATGTTTGTATACTCAACCAGATTAGAGAGAGACGGACTTATGCCCCGTTATGCATAGCGTCTTGGAAGAACAGTCTTAATTGCCAACGAGACTCAATCGTAATCAAGCTGAAAAAGACAACGACCCTCCCACTGAGCCCGGTAACATAAATACAAGTTCAAAGTGATATCTTTCTCAACTTTATTGTTTATTTATTTTTTAATTCCTAATTTTTCGACATATAAGTAGAATATTATAGACCTCTTCCATATTCCGCATTCGTGTGTACATTAACTCTGTAACACTTAGTCCCCTGCAAGCGGCGCTCGCTTCGGGCGACGCACTTCGTAGATTTTCTTTAAAACGATTTTTACGCTTTGAAATATTCAAATAATTGCTTGATATTTCCAGGAAACTTATTTCATTGTGAACGCTGCTAATCTAACGCCGAAAATTTTAAATTGATCATATTAGCCTGGTAATTAAAATATCAAATGTCTAATGCTAGACCCGATGTCATATAATATTATTACTGCTATACAGCATTACTCCCCAGTAAACATAGCATATGCCAAGATTGGGTTACCCTGTGTTTTAGTCAGTAATAATGGTTTGTGTTTTTGTATTACTGGGGCAGTACAAATATTATGCACCCAAAAGCCTGCTTATTTTAGGGCAGTAATCTCAATACAATACACGATTACTGGGCAGTAAAGATATTATGAACTGAGATTACTGGGAGTAAATATATTATGGCAGTACAAAATTATTCTGTTACACCGGCACCTCCACTGCTTGTACGAGTTGTGCCAAGTCATGCGATTCACTCAAAAATGACAATAACCATTAAAATATTTGAGGGTATTAGTCAAGCACGTCGGCCATTTGTCCGAATTGGCAACACTTGTCTCGTGAAATAAAATTATCTGTGTCAATTTGCCAATAAACGCTCAAGACGCTCCATAAACGGACCAAAGGGCTGAAGGGAATTGTAGTGTAATCACGTAGGGTCAAACCATCGAGAAAGTGCAAACCAAACGATCTCCAATTCACCAGCCTGGAGAGGATGAGTAAAACTTTATGGACAAATGAATATAATAATGATAATAATTGATAATATACAAGGATGTACAAGCCGAACTCCAGAGCCAATAATATTATTTAAAGACATTTTCAACCAAAGAAGATTTTTCATTGAGTGTCTGTTTTTTTCATTGGTTTGTAAGTTACCTAACGGTCATCTAGCACAGTATCTAGGCATGACATTGGCAGTGGCAATGGCATTGATTTAAGAAGTTAAAACACCAAAAAACTGGACCTAAATGGATTAGTTCTAGGTCATTTTTTTTTTTTTTTTTTTCCAAAATCAGAATTTGAACCAATTCCACACAGCTAGTGAACATGGGATCGAGCCCAGAGTGCACGTACCGAGACAAGCAGGCCGCGGTCCACGTGACAGAAGCCGGCAGCGGTCACGTGCACGTGCGCGTGACACGTCGTGGCGAACATGACCACGTGATGCTGGCAGTCGGCAGGCAGCGAAGTTAGCCGAACACCGCCGAACTCGCTGCGCATCTCGTTCGCCTGGACGAGGAGGTGTGATTCCAGGCATTTCATTGGCAGTGACCATGGTGATAGCACGTTAACGAATCGTTAACAAGTTAACGGGTCATTGAAAGAGCGGTGCCTTAGAACATTTTGTATGAGTTGAGCCGAATGAATGCCAAAAGGTTGCAACAGCTTCCATCTGTGTGTCGGGCCCGAAGTTGGTTATACCGTTACAAACTTTCACCAAATATAATACCATCTTACATGGAAAGTTCTCGACGAAAGCGGGCGACAAAGAACCTGGCGGCAGAGCTTAAAGTTAAATACTATTTTATCTGTCAGCTGTCAGTTAACACTTGAGATTGAGCATCAGTGACAAACGAAAAAAAATATCATGCAAGGTAAGGATAACGTTGTTTCACGTATACCTAGATTGGCTATAGTCCTTAAATTTTCACCCTCGCCGCCACTGCCAGGCAGCGCTACCGATTCTCTCGTCAGCTCAACAATTCTCTTTCGGCCAGAGTTTCCCATAATGTACCAGTATTTGCTTTAACTAATTGAACTAATCGAAGAAATTGAGAGCTTCGTGACGTGGCCAGCAGTAACTCACGCTGTCAGCGAGCGCGCCGGCAAAATGAGTGACAGCTGCCAGCACGAAGACGTTGTACGATGCGAACAGGATCTGGCTGAACTTCGGCACGCTGGCGGCGACGTAGATCAGGATGTAGAGGTCCTGAAGGAGCTCGGTGATGAGCACGGCTAAGTAGCAGGCGAGGCGCACGCCGTAGCAGGCGTTCAACACCTGCAGAGGTCGCCCCAACACCGTGCATCTTCTCGAATTGATTGATTGCCGGTGTTTAACGACGCACTGTTTTGACGACTGGCCCTGTGGCGCTGGTCTATAATGAAAGGGTGATGATGAACCTAACCTATGGCTAGAAGGGAGGAGGGGAAACCCGGTGCCGGCACGTAGCCTACTCCTGTCGAAAAGCACCGAGGGGACCACCGGCTTTACGTCCCTTTCGAAGGACGGTACAACTCGAACAAAAGGATTCTTCCGCTAATCCGTGCTGTCGAGAGGTTGACAAGCAATGCGAGTGAAGTTGTCGTACTAACTTCAAACCCTCCGACCTCTCTCCCGAACAGAAGTGATCATGTGCATGATGGTCACTCATCAAACACCTGATTCAGCGCGATGTTGCTTAACTTCAGTGATCTCACGATTTCAACGTTTCCAACGTTGCCAAACATAACAATTTTAACGATGACTATTATAACATAAGACACAGACTTGCATAACATAAGCATATTATATAAATAAGTGCGATTCGTAATACAAATTATAGTATAACAATCTGGAGTGAAATTACTTTTTTTTTTACAGAGAAAATATGAATATTCAGAAAAACACAGACTGCAATCTCAAAGAGACGAAGATGAAGCTTGGTTGAAACCATAGATTAAGTAAGGCTATACTTTAGTGAATCTCGAAAAGACTTACGTTGACCGCCATCACTAGTTCGTGGTGCAGCAACCGGATGTCCTCGAGGCGCCGCACGGCCCCGCCCCTCTGGGCTCCGCCCCCGTGTCGCCCAGCCCCCAACTCGGCCACCGTCCCCGCCCACAATCGACGCACGTCACGGAACCGCGCGGCCAGCGATTGACAGATCGCCATCAACAAGTTGAGGAACAGCATGCGTGGAACAACGTTGACCTTGAGGGAACCGGAACCAGATCGTCACGATACGGGTCAAGATGGTACTCGAAACTTCGCTGCGTGCCGGCACCGGGTTCACCCTCAGCTCGCTGCTAGGTTAGCTTCACCCTCAGCTTGCTGCTAGGTTAGCTTCACCCTCAGCTCGCTGCTAGGTTAGCTTCACCCTCAGCTTGCTGCTAGGTTAGCTTTATCATTAGCCTGTCATTCACCGGCACCGGGTTCACCCGCAGCTCGCTGCTAGGCTAGGTTAGCTTCACCCTCAGCTTGCTGCTAGGCTAGGTTAGCTTTATCATCAACCTGTCATTCACCGGCACTGGGTTCACCTTCAGCTCGCTGCTAGCTGCTAGGCTAGGTTAGCTTCACCCTCAGCTCGCTGCTAGGCTAGGTTAGCTTCACCTTCAGCTCGCTGCTAGGCTAGGTTAGCTTCACCCCCAGCTCGCTGCTAGGCTAGGTTAGCTTCACCCTCAGCTCGCTGCTAGCTGCTAGGTTAGCTTTATCATCAACCTGTCATTCAACGGCACTGGGTTCACCCTCAGCTCGCTGCTAGGCTAGGTTAGCTTCATCGTCAGCTTGTCATTCACCGGCACCGGGACTGGGTTCACCTTCAGCTCGCTGCTAGGCTAGGTTAGCTTCATCATCAGCTTGTCATTCACCGGCACTGGGTTCACCCTCAGCTCGCTGCTAGGCTAGGTTAGCTTCATCATCAACCTGTCATTCACCGGCACCGGGTTCACCCTCAGCTCGCTGCTAGGCTAGGTTAGCTTCATCGTCAGCTTGTCATTCACCGGCACCGGGACTGGGTTCACCTTCAGCTCGCTGCTAGGCTAGGTTAGCTTCATCATCAGCTTGTCATTCACCGGCACCGGGTTCACCATCAGCTCGCTGCTAGGCTAGGTTAGCTTCATCATCAGCTTGTCATTCACCGGCACCGGGTTCACCATCAGCTCGCTGCTAGGCTAGGTTAGCTTCATCGTCAGCTTGTCATTCACCGGCACCGGCACCGGGTTCACCCTCAGCTCGCTGCTAGGCTAGGTTAGCTTCATCATCAGCTTGTCATTCACCGGCACTGGGTTCACCCTCAGCTCGCTGCTAGGCTAGGTTAGCTTCACCCTCAGCTCGCTGCTAGGCTAGGTTAGCTTCATCATCTGCTTGTCATTCACCGGCACCGGCACTGGGATCACCCTCAGCTTTAATCTGCCATCGTATGCAAGGTTTTTTTCTTTATAAACACTATAAACATTTCAAATCACAGTTTTTTTCAATCGGACTTGATTTTATTTCCCTTCAGGTTTGGTTAAGAAGAAGAGTTGTGTTTGTACACAACAAGAGCTAAGATCCCTTCTAGATTCTAGCTGAGGGCAAGCCAACTCACTCCAATGCATTCCAATCATCTTCAACTGACAAAACTTCTAGAACTTCTAGAAAAGCGTCCTATTCCAACGCAGAGCAACAACCTTGGGCTGTAACCGGAAGTCATCGAATCTCGTCCACCCACCTGATCGGCGATCGTGACCACGAAGTCCAACGCCCCCCACTCAAGATGCTGCGACATCTGCGCGACGACGAAGCCAACACAGCACGCCGCCGACACCGCCGTCCACGCGACGCCCCAGAAACGCCTACTCGTCCGCCTGATGCCGCCCACAATCGTCGCGTACCGCCCATCGAAGTCATCGACCCTTGCGATCAACTCGACCAGGTGGGCGTCCCCGACGAACGAGGTCAACGACACGACCAACGATCGCGGGAACGTGAAGTAGGGAAAGACGAAGCGCCACCAAGCGCTCTCCTCGTAGAGGTAGTAGACGATTTCGAGGGTTGCATGCAAGGCGGGGCCGTAGAGGGCGGCAAAGGAGAGTCGGCGGTGGCGGAGGCGGCTGCCTTCGGAGGCGGTGGCGTGCTGGAGCGGGAACGAGCCGAGCAGCTTGGAGAAGAGGGCGAACGGTCGGAGGGTGGTGTAGAAGTTGTCGTTGGGTGGGAGGAGGGTGGTGAGGAGGCGGGGGGTGGGCGTGGGGGGAGGGTTTGTGTTGCTTGGGTTTCTTGTTGGACTTTTACTTGGTGTGGTGTTTCGATACATTTTCTTGTTAGTGCGTTTCGCTGTCTTTATACACCTAGTCCATTCAATCAAAATGACGTCATGATACCCACTCGCTAAGGCCAGGTAGAGCAATTCGGGTTGTGATTTCCCTACCTTCTTTTGTTATTTGGCAGAGCTAATTAATATTTTTCCAAACTGGTAGTACGTCCAGTTGGTATCTGACGTCAGTTTTCTTTGCGTGGAATAGGTCTATTGCATGTGTTGTTTGTTTATTTGTCGTTGTCGTTGTTTCTCGATAACTGAGACGTTTGATAAAATAGACACTGCTGAATTATCTGAGAACGTTGTTGAGTTCACTTAGCAGCTACCTAACCTATTTTGACCTAGAAGAGATGATTTTAACAAAACAATCCGTTAACATTTGCGATGGCACCTATAAAGACAAGAACGTTGTACGAGGCACGAATGCTTCTCATCGAACCGTTGGACACCGTTGAAAGGACTGACTGTTTTGCTAGTGATAATGTTGACCGAACGGAATTGACACAAAAATTCGAATTATCGTATGTGCAAACAGGGCTGTCACTTTACAAATTGCTTTCATTCATTCCAGCTAATAAATTTTTCAATGCGGATTAATTTCAATCATATTTGAGGAATTTGGTCATATAAGAAAATAGCACTTCAATCCATTATGGTTCCCCGGTTTCTGAAACCCTTCTCCATTGTCAATCTACAACGTAAACATACTAAAAAAAACACCACCAATTTTGGCAAGTGAAAAGTGAAAACATAAGATGTGGAGTAAAGACATGGATTAGAGTACAGTCCATTACACAATCTCTCGGCAAATCACAATTTATTGTTCAATTTGTTATCATTACCATATTTTTTAAAACATTGCCACAATAACTAGATTTTTAACGACTCTCTCGCGCGGTTCGATAAGAATCGAGAATATTCTTTCGGAAACATTTCTTTGGTTTTTTCCCATGATTTTTTTTGTAATTTCTGAGATCCGTTCATTTGATACGTTTTTCTGAAAAAGTATGCCAATTTTTAAATCAGCTTACCAGTGAATTAGAACACCGAGTGAAATTGTAGATGCATGACACTTTGCGGTCAGTGAAAAAAAGCGGCAGTCAATGCTGCTTCTTATATTATAAACCTATTAGGGACGCAAATTTTCAAGATTCATGTTAAATGATCCGTAGCTTTTACCCTATCCACGTTGAGCAAAGAAATATTTCCGAATTTTTATTACACACCCAATCACAAATGTGGAAAGTGACACAAAATATTCTGAGAGTTTGATTTGGAAAGCATTTCATGTAAGATGAAAATAAGCGGTGGACGAAGAACACTTTAATCGAGACACACGAATCACAACGATTTTTTTTTGGTTTGTTCATTAGCTTTTGTTGATTAACATTTTTGGTGATGACCCCCATGATTTTTTCCAATTTTTATGTGTACAATAATTATTTATTGTCTAAATTAGCTATTCCTCTAACAACGTCGATATTTTAAAAAAGCTTCCAATGAAACCAACCCGCAAGTTTGGAAAATTCGGACGATTTCCTTAAAAGTCACGCTTGACAAGGATATAGATAGAAAAAAAAACACAAAAGCTTTCCTGTTTTGCATCATCACATTCCATTGTACATTTTTCCATCTGAAAAGTCGTGTATTTTAAATAATAATTCACATTAAATGAAATGAATTGAGATAAAATGCATAACTTTGTATCCTTTATAAGTGTCAAATCATGAAAGTCAAGTACATTCACACTCACACACAAGTTCCATCCCTTCACAGTCATATTTGCATCCCTCGCATTTGAGCACCGGATTCATAGCACTTCTAATAAATATAGATTTCCGCAACGTTTCTTCTAAAGCGCATCTAAAAACCGTCTATAAATATAATCCTAGAACCTATCAACAATCACAGGGTGCTAATGCCTATAAAATATATTGCTTAGTTCGCCTAGTATCTTTATAAGGACTGCCATTTTTGTTAATAATTGTAGGCCTTCAGCTTTCATTCAACCATTCCCCATTCCCATTTCGATTGGTTCAAATTTACAAATAGAATCGCGTTTTTTTTATAAGTTTGTCGAAATTCCGATTTGCAAAATCACATTTAGACTATGAATAAATATTTCTAGCTGATAAAGAATCGGCTTGAGTTATTCGTAGATTCTTAGAAGATGAAATCAAAGTTTATAAGGTTGGCAGTGAAGGAAATCTATGTACAAAGAAGTACACACACACACAAAAGTGGCCAGCAATTTTATGAAAAGCGGATGGGAAATTTAAAGCATGATTTAAAAAGATCAAAATCAAATGGAAATGCATCAATCAATGTGATCGATGGTTTCGAGCAACTCGAGCAACTTTGAAGATATTGCATGGATTACAAAAGAACCCAAGATACGTTTTAGAACGACTTTCTTACAATAAACAGCTTTACAGCATTGCAATAAATACACGTGTATTTGTAGTATTATTCTGTTAAAAACATCAACAGCATCATAAAATGATAAAATTGTTGTGTAAATTTGATTTTGCTTTTCAGTTTTGTATTACCCCTATTTAAAAAACCTGTTAAAATTGGTGTTACTCTTCCAATTAAATCCGCTGGCCACCCTAATTACATCGATTAATTGATTATTTATTTATTAATTAGTGATTGGTTATTAATAAAACCTGCGTATCACACGCTATATAATTACACACACACGTATTGAGTGTAAAAAGTATAAGTAATGATATTAAAATTAGTTTTAAAATCGATTATAGTTATTATTATTATTATTAGTTAAGACGGTATTTGTTTAGGTTAAATTTACGTTGCATATCGTTAAAAACTTGAATTATTAATGATTTAAAGTTGATTTAATTAATTGCGTTATTTTTTTGTGTTTCGCTACGGAACCGACTGATTCAAGGTGATTATTGAAATCAAGAGTGATTTGATGAGATCCTGATCCCGACCATCGGAATCATAGGCCACTGAAAAAACCAAAACAGTCGCAAATTGGCAACGAGTAGCGACTGAAAATTATCAAATGTCGAGTAAAACTTAACCAACTAAAGACTTTGCTTGTCTTATTCTGTAAGCACTGACCTCTCTGTCGTTCTCGAGGTCGGTGTGACACCGTCTAGTTCTTCGATGTCAAGATGGACACGAACTCTGCAAAACATCAAGCACAAGATGTCACCCAGCATCGTAGCAAGCGAGGTACAGGACGAGATAGTCAGATGTTCGTTAATCGTTCACAAAAATCTCCAAGTGTTCTGACCACTGATCAAATCGTCTGAATTAATCACATATACCAGAAACATTAAATCGCGCGTGGCTTTTAATCGCACGAACAGGAGGTATCAGCCGTCTTCAATATTAAGGACCACCAAGAAAGTGAAAATCTGGTTTCACTTTATTTTACATTGGTCCAATACGATGCGCTATCCATGTTATAGAGATCAGTGGCTCAATACGATGCGCTATCCATGTTATAGAGATCAGTGGCTCAATACGATGAGCTATCCATGTTATAGAGATCAGTGTCCTTGGCTCAATACGATGCGCTATCCATGTTAGAGATCAGTGGGCTCAATACGATGCGCTATCCATGTTATAGAGATCAGTGTCCTTGGCTCAATACTATGCGCTATCCATGTTATAGAGATCAGTGTCCTTGGCTCAATACGATGCGCTATCCATGTTATAGAGATCAGTGGGCTCAATACGATGCGCTATCCATGTTATAGAGATCAGTGGCTCAATACGATGCGCTATCCATGTTATAGAGATCAGTGGCTCAATACGATGCGCTATCCATGTTATAGAGATCAGTGGCTCAATACGATGAGCTATCCATGTTATAGAGATCAGTGTCCTTGGCTCAATACGATGCGCTATCCATGTTAGAGATCAGTGGGCTCAATACGATGCGCTATCCATGTTATAGAGATCAGTGTCCTTGGCTCAATACTATGCGCTATCCATGTTATAGAGATCAGTGTCCTTGGCTCAATACGATGCGCTATCCATGTTATAGAGATCAGTGGGCTCAATACGATGCGCTATCCATGTTATAGAGATCAGTGTCCTTGCCTCAATACGATGCGCTATCCATGTTATAGAGATCAGTGTCCTTGGCTCAATACGATGCGCTATCCATGTTATAGAGATCAGTGTCCTTGGCTCAATACGATGCGCTATCCATGTTATAGAGATCAGTGTCCTTGGCTCAATATGATGCGCTATCCATGTTATAGAGATCAGTGTCCTTGGCTCAATACGATGCGCTATCCATGTTATAGAGATCAGTGTCCTTGGCTCAATACGATGCGCTATCCATGTTATAGAGATCAGTGTCCTTGGCTCAATACGATGCGCTATCCATGTTATATAGATCAGTGTCCTTGGCTCAATACGATGCGCCATCCATGTTATAGAGATCAGTGTCCTTGGCTCAATACGATGCGCTATCCATGTTACAGAGATCAGTGTCCTTGGCTCAATACGATGCGCTATCCATGTTATAGAGATCAGTGTCCTTGGCTCAATACGATGCGCTATCCATGTTACAGAGATCAGTGTCCTTGGCTCAATACGATGCGCTATCCATGTTACAGAGATCAGTGTCCTTGGCTCAATACGATGCGCTATCCATGTTATAGAGATCAGTGTCCTTGGCTCAATACGATGCGCTATCCATGTTACAGAGATCAGTGGGCTCAATACGATGCGCTATCCATGTTATAGAGATCAGTGGGCTCAATACGATGCGCTATCCATGTTACAGAGATCAGTGGGCTCAATACGATGCGCTATCCATGTTATAGAGATCAGTGTCCTTGGCTCAATACGATGCGCTATCCATGTTATAGAGATCAGTGTCCTTGGCTCAATACGATGCGCTATCCATGTTATAGAGATCAGTGTCCTTGGCTCAATACGATGCGCTATCCATGTTACAGAGATCAGTGTCCTTGGCTCAATACGATGCGCTATCCATGTTATAGAGATCAGTGTCCTTGGCTCAATACGATGCGCTATCCATGTTACAGAGATCAGTGTCCTTGGCTCAATACGATGCGCTATCCATGTTATAGAGATCAGTGGGCTCAATACGATGCGCTATCCATGTTATAGAGATCAGTGTCCTTGGCTCAATACGATGCGCTATCCATGTTATAGAGATCAGTGGGCTCAATACGATGCGCTATCCATGTTATAGAGATCAGTGTCCTTGGCTCAATACGATGCGCTATCCATGTTATAGAGATCAGTGTCCTTGGCTCGATACAATGCGCTATCCATGTTACAGAGATCAGTGGGCTCAATACGATGCGCTATCCATGTTACAGAGATCAGTGTCCTTGGCTCAATACGATGCGCTATCCATGTTATAGAGATCAGTGGGCTCAATACGATGCGCTATCCATGCTATAGGGATCAGTGTCCTTGGCTCAATACGATGCGCTATCCATGTTACAGAGATCAGTGGGCTCAATACGATGCGCTATCCATGTTATAGAGATCAGTGTCCTTGGCTCAATACGATGCGCTATCCATGTTATAGAGATCAGTGGGCTCAATACGATGCGCTATCCATGTTACAGAGATCAGTGGCTCAATACGATGCGCTATCCATGTTATAGAGATCAGTGGGCTCAATACGATGCGCTATCCATGTTACAGAGATCAGTGTCCTTGGCTCAATACGATGCGCTATCCATGTTACAGAGATCAGTGTCCTTGGCTCAATACGATGCGCTATCCATGTTATAGAGATCAGTGGGCTCAATACGATGCGCTATCCATGTTATAGAGATCAGTGTCCTTGGCTCAATACGATGCGCTATCCATGTTATTGAGATCAGTGTCCTTGGCTCAATACGATGCGCTATCCATGTTATAGAGATCAGTGTCCTTGGCTCGATACAATGCGCTATCCATGTTATAGAGATCAGTGTCCTTGGCTCAATACGATGCGCTATCCATGTTATAGAGATCAGTGTCCTTGGCTCGATACAATGCGCTATCCATGTTATAGAGATCAGTGGGCTCAATACGATGCGCTATCCATGTTATAGAGATCAGTGTCCTTGGCTCAATACGATGCGCTATCCATGTTATAGAGATCAGTGGGCTCAATACGATGCGCTATCCATGTTATAGAGATCAGTGGGCTCAATACGATGCGCTATCCATGTTATAGAGATCAGTGTCCTTGGCTCAATACGATGCGCTATCCATGTTATAGAGATCAGTGTCCTTGGCTCGATACAATGCGCTATCCATGTTACAGAGATCAGTGGGCTCAATACGATGCGCTATCCATGTTACAGAGATCAGTGTCCTTGGCTCAATACGATGCGCTATCCATGTTATAGAGATCAGTGGGCTCAATACGATGCGCTATCCATGCTATAGGGATCAGTGTCCTTGGCTCAATACGATGCGCTATCCATGTTACAGAGATCAGTGGGCTCAATACGATGCGCTATCCATGTTATAGAGATCAGTGGGCTCAATACGATGCGCTATCCATGTTACAGAGATCAGTGGCTCAATACGATGCGCTATCCATGTTATAGAGATCAGTGGGCTCAATACGATGCGCTATCCATGTTACAGAGATCAGTGTCCTTGGCTCAATACGATGCGCTATCCATGTTACAGAGATCAGTGTCCTTGGCTCAATACGATGCGCTATCCATGTTATAGAGATCAGTGGGCTCAATACGGTGCGCTATCCATGTTATAGAGATCAGTGGGCTCAATACGATGCGCTATCCATGTTATAGAGATCAGTGGGCTCAACACGATGCGCTATCCATGTTATAGAGATCAGTGGGCTCAATACGATGCGCTATCCATGTTATAGAGATCAGTGGGCTCAACACGATGCGCTATCCATGTTATAGAGATCAGTGGGCTCAATACGATGCGCTATCCATGTTATAGAGATCAGTGTCCTTGGCTCAATACGATGCGCTATCCATGTTATAGAGATCAGTGGGCTCAAAACGATGCGCTATCCATGTTATAGAGATCAGTGGGCTCAACACGATGCGCTATCCATGTTATAGAGATCAGTGGGCTCAATACGATGCGCTATCCATGTTATAGAGACCAGTGGCCTAGGCTCAATACGATGCGCTATCCATGTTATAGAGATCAGTGGCCTAGGCTCAATACGATGCGCTATCCATGTTACAGAGATCAGTGTCCTTGGCTCAATACGATGCGCTATCCATGTTATAGAGATCAGTGGGCTCAACACGATGCGCTATCCATGTTATAGAGATCAGTGTCCTTGGCTCAATACGATGCGCTATCCATGTTATAGAGATCAGTGTCCTTGGCTCAATACGATGCGCTATCCATGTTATAGAGATCAGTGTCCTTGGCTCAATACGATGCGCTATCCATGTTATAGAGATCAGTGGGCTCAATACGATGCGCTATCCATGTTATAGAGATCAGTGTCCTTGGCTCAATACGATGCGCTATCCATGTTATTGAGATCAGTGTCCTTGGCTCAATACGATGCGCTATCCATGTTATAGAGATCAGTGTCCTTGGCTCGATACAATGCGCTATCCATGTTATAGAGATCAGTGTCCTTGGCTCAATACGATGCGCTATCCATGTTATAGAGATCAGTGTCCTTGGCTCAATACGATGCGCTATCCATGTTATAGAGATCAGTGTCCTTGGCTCACTACGATGCGCTATCCATGTTACAGAGATCAGTGGGCTCAATACAATGCGCTATCCATGTTATAGAGATCAGTGTCCTTGGCTCAATACGATGCGCTATCCATGTTATAGAGATCAGTGTCCTTGGCTCGATACAATGCGCTATCCATGTTATAGAGATCAGTGGGCTCAATACGATGCGCTATCCATGTTATAGAGATCAGTGTCCTTGGCTCAATACGATGCGCTATCCATGTTATAGAGATCAGTGGGCTCAATACGATGCGCTATCCATGTTATAGAGATCAGTGGGCTCAATACGATGCGCTATCCATGTTATAGAGATCAGTGTCCTTGGCTCAATACGATGCGCTATCCATGTTATAGAGATCAGTGTCCTTGGCTCAATACGATGCGCTATCCATGTTATAGAGATCAGTGTCCTTGGCTCAATACGATGCGCTATCCATGTTATAGAGATCAGTGTCCTTGGCTCAATACGATGCGCTATCCATGTTACAGAGATCATTGCCTTGGCTCAATACGATGCGCTATCCATGTTATAGAGATCAGTGGGCTCAATACGATGCGCTATCCATGTTATAGAGATCAGTGTCCTTGGCTCAATACGATGCGCTATCCATGTTACAGAGATCAGTGTCCTTGGCTCAATACGATGCGCTATCCATGTTACAGAGATCAGTGGGCTCAATACGATGCGCTATCCATGTTATAGAGATCAGTGTCCTTGGCTCAATACGATGCGCTATCCATGTTATAGAGATCAGTGTCCTTGGCTCAATACGATGCGCTATCTATGTTATAGAGATCAGTGTCCTTGGCTCAATACGATGCGCTATCCATGTTACAGAGATCAGTGTCCTTGGCTCAATACGATGCGCTATCCATGTTATAGAGATCAGTGTCCTTGGCTCAATACGATGCGCTATCCATGTTATAGAGATCAGTATCCTTGGCTCAATACGATGCGCTATCCATGTTATAGAGATCAGTGGGCTCAATACGATGCGCTATCCATGTTATAGAGATCAGTGTCCTTGGCTCAATACGATGCGCTATCCATGTTATAGAGATCAGTGTCCTTGGCTCAATACGATGCGCTATCCATGTTACAGAGATCAGTGTCCTTGGCTCAATACGATGCGCTATCCATGTTATAGAGATCAGTGTCCTTGGCTCAATACGATGCGCTATCCATGTTATAGAGATCAGTGTCCTTGGCTCAATACGATGCGCTATCCATGTTACAGAGATCAGTGTCCTTGGCTCAATACGATGCGCTATCCATGTTACAGAGATCATTGCCTTGGCTCAATACGATGCGCTATCCATGTTATAGAGATCAGTGGGCTCAATACGATGCGCTATCCATGTTATAGAGATCAGTATCCTTGGCTCAATACGATGCGCTATCCATGTTACAGAGATCAGTGTCCTTGGCTCAATACGATGCGCTATCCATGTTATAGAGATCAGTATCCTTGGCTCAATACGATGCGCTATCCATGTTATAGAGATCAGTGGGCTCAATACGATGCGCTATCCATGTTATAGAGATCAGTGTCCTTGGCTCAATACGATGCGCTATCCATGTTATAGAGATCAGTATCCTTGGCTCAATACGATGCGCTATCCATGTTATAGAGATCAGTGTCCTTGGCTCAATACGATGCGCTATCCATGTTATAGAGATCAGTGGGCTCAATACGATGCGCTATCCATGTTATAGAGATCAGTGGGCTCAATACGATGCGCTATCCATGTTATAGAGATCAGTGTCCTTGGCTCAATACGATGCGCTATCCATGTTATAGAGATCAGTGTCCTTGGCTCAATACGATGCGCTATCCATGTTATAGAGATCAGTGTCCTTGGCTCAATACGATGCGCTATCCATGTTATAGAGATCAGTGGGCTCAATACGATGCGCTATCCATGTTATAGAGATCAGTATCCTTGGCTCAATACGATGCGCTATCCATGTTACAGAGATCAGTGTCCTTGGCTCAATACGATGCGCTATCCATGTTATAGAGATCAGTATCCTTGGCTCAATACGATGCGCTATCCATGTTATAGAGATCAGTGGGCTCAATACGATGCGCTATCCATGTTATAGAGATCAGTGTCCTTGGCTCAATACGATGCGCTATCCATGTTATAGAGATCAGTATCCTTGGCTCAATACGATGCGCTATCCATGTTATAGAGATCAGTGTCCTTGGCTCAATACGATGCGCTATCCATGTTATAGAGATCAGTGGGCTCAATACGATGCGCTATCCATGTTATAGAGATCAGTGGGCTCAATACGATGCGCTATCCATGTTATAGAGATCAGTGTCCTTGGCTCAATACGATGCGCTATCCATGTTATAGAGATCAGTGTCCTTGGCTCAATACGATGCGCTATCCATGTTATAGAGATCAGTGTCCTTGGCTCAATACGATGCGCTATCCATGTTATAGAGATCAGTGTCCTTGGCTCAATACGATGCGCTATCCATGTTATAGAGATCAGTGTCCTTGGCTCAATACGATGCGCTATCCATGTTATAGAGATCAGTGTCCTTGGCTCAATACGATGCGCTATCCATGTTATAGAGATCAGTGTCCTTGGCTCAATACGATGCGCTATCCATGTTATAGAGATCAGTGTCCTTGGCTCAATACGATGCGCTATCCATGTTATAGAGATCAGTGGGCTCAATACGATGCGCTATCCATGTTATAGAGATCAGTGTCCTTGGCTCAATACGATGCGCTATCCATGTTATAGAGATCAGTGGGCTCAATACGATGCGCTATCCATGTTATAGAGATCAGTGGGCTCAATACGATGCGCTATCCATGTTATAGAGATCAGTGTCCTTGGCTCAATACGATGCGCTATCCATGTTATAGAGATCAGTGTCCTTGTCTCAATACGATGCGCTATCCATGTTATAGAGATCAGTGGGCTCAATACGATGCGCTATCCATGTTATAGAGATCAGTGTCCTTGGCTCAATACGATGCGCTATCCATGTTATAGAGATCAGTGGGCTCAATACGATGCGCTATCCATGTTATAGAGATCAGTGGGCTCAATACGATGCGCTATCCATGTTACAGAGATCAGTATCCTTGGCTCACCGTCGTAGTTGACCATGCCGTCTCCATCGAGGTCAGCCTCGCGAATCATGTCGTCGACCTCCTCCTCTGTGAGCTTCTCGCCGAGGTTCGTCATCACGTGACGCAGTTCGGTGGCCGAGATGAGTCCGTCGTTGTTCTTGTCGAACACTCTGTCGCAGACAACCGCATGCAACAAGTCGTCAGTCAGGTTCAGTAGTGGATCGGGGGGGGGGGGGGGGAACAAACCCCCAAGGGATCACTTTTCAGGGTCAAAGGATTCAGTTCCATCCATTGTGCCACTCACAAATTTTCGCATGATTTAAGGGGTTATGTCCTAAAATTACATTTCTCCCTTGATACCATTTTTTCCCATAAATAAAGTAAATTTACCACAGTCTGGCAACACTGCAAAGCGCCCTCAATATCACGTAAGATTGTTACATTGGTCTAAGTTTTTCCTAGATGGCTGTGATGCTTTAATATCTTCCCTCGCCGCCTAAACGATTCTGTCGCCTACGCAACAATGCTATTGGGGCAGAGTTTCCTATATTGCAGCAGTAAGACATTTGCATCTATTTTCTTAGAGACTATCTTCTTACAAGTCTTGCAAGGTGGTTACCTAAACGCTTCTTTGAGCTCGTCTTCGCCGTCCGAGCCCTTCATCTTCTTGGACATCATCTGCAGGAACTCGTTAAACTCGATGGTTCCGTTTCCGTCCTGGTCCACCTCGTTGACCATGTCCCTGAGCTCGGTCTCTGCAGACAAGAAAGACCCACGGCGCTGCTAGAGGCAAAGTCTGCACGCTGTTTGCAATACGATGCAATCGCCTCTATCAATCAATGCCGATCAAATGGAATGCAATGCATTGGAGTGCTCAAGCTGATTCAAACATTCATTGGCAACATTTTTGAGGAAAAGTAGCTAAAAGTTAAGAAATTGCAGTAGGTGTTACACCGAACCATTGCAAATTCACACAGTTTACAGATTTAAAATTTGTAGATAACTTGGCGACTACAAATATGATACCCCGTTTTGAAACCATTAAAACCAGACGTGGTATCAAGATCAAAACGTGTAAACGACCTTTAAACGTCCCACGAAAAACACTCGAGATGTCAAAAGTGGAGAGGCCGATTTGGCGGACCCGAGCGGACAGGGTAACTGTAACACTGAGTAGAGTTTAGTTGTAAGGAGTGTTGAGGGTGGACGCAGAGGATGTCGATGTTACCTGTGGGTCGCTGTCCCAACGATCGCATCACCACGCCCAGCTCAGCCATCGTGATCGTGCCGTCCTCGTCCTTGTCGAACAGCATGAACGCTTCCTTGAACTCTGCAACACAACCACAATCTCCAATTATTTACCGTCTCTATTGGGTACTGAAAGGTCGTATATGTATAAGCAGAATTCTACTCGTTTTTTCACGTGAGTGTTTGTGAAAAATTAGGTAAATAAATATAAGATGAAGGTTATTTTCGTCTACGGCAACGCTATGCGGTCACCCATCCTGGTAATGAACACGCTCGATGTCGCTTAACCGTCGAGAACGGGTAAGTCAACATGGTATAGCCGTTGACGAAAGCGACATGCGCTTTACAAAACTATCTAATATTTGCCAATCAATTCTATCAATTTACCATCGGATATAAATGGGAACCAAGAAACTACAAGAGACCAGAGGAGACTGAATAATCTCTCAGATATTTCCATCTTACCTGAGACTTGGTCCTCACACAGGCCGTACTCCGACTGCAAGCAAACAAAATGCATTTCAGTTCCGGCCGCCATATCCTACACTGACAGGTCACGATGTCAAAACACCTTCCGTTCAATCAACATTCAATCACAATGACATAATGGTACACAGGAAAGCCAGGTAAAGCAATTAGCTCCATCATCATTGATTAATAGGCAGAGCTAATTACATTTATTCTTCAGTTGGAATTTGTCTATTGTGGCAAGGCAGCAAACAATTGAGACAATAAACCAAACCAGACAGCATTTGATTCTCAAAAGAACACACAAGCAAGGAAAGAATTTACTCGGATTTTCGGACATGGAAACTAGCGACTGAAGTTATAACCTATAATCTTAGCATGGAGCATAAAAAAAACTAAACAATCATTTATCAAAACTGGCCAGGAATAATAATGTGTTGGATAAATAATCTCGCGACGTGTCGCACGATTCGACGTTGCCTGCCCCCGGAATAACTTAACCTATGTCTGTCTAGTCGCAGCTGAGAACACGCTCAAATCCTTGATGAAACTTGCGCGGCTTTATTTGTCTAGAATTAGTTACTCAGCGGCTTATAGCACTCAATATGCAGCTTGACTCAATTTACAGTGTGGACTGTATTTACCCGACATTGGTTCCCGATTCCAATATCTGCTAGGTTCTCTGTTTATTTATTTAAAATACATTTCACTGTCCATCTACATGGACATGCCCTTTAGTAATACATTAAGTAATTAGTAATTTTGTAATACATTACAGTACAGCTTATTAAGATTATAAATAAACATAAATAAATAAATTACTCGCTAACTGGGGCGACCAATATCACTTCACTAAACTTGACATTGGCTCAATACGACGAATACGATGCGCTATCCATGTGATAGAGATGAGTGGTGAGACCACGGCGTCAAGGCCAAGAGGCAACAATGGCGTCATCAACTGTCAGTGCTGGCACTCGGTCAGGAATCCGCTTGGAAATAGACGCGCAAAGTTTTGCGCGACGCTTTGCCTTCCGCGAGGAATCGACGCAGAATCGACGGAATTCCGGCCAAGGTGTCGTGTGAGGGTGGGTGAGGGGAGGGTTTCTAGTTTATTTCTTGTATTACTCGCCTGGGAGCTCGATCAAGCTTCACACTCGATCATACTTAAAAGTGTCGATCCAGATTTTATAGAGACCTAAGTCTCAACATATTGTATATTGTATGGACCCGTCCCTAACACAACCAAAATTTCGGTGATACTGTGGTGCTATTGTTAATAACGTGCTACCACAGAGTTAGAAACGAGACTTTTAACTCTGTGGTGCTCTGCTTTTTGGAGAATTAGGTAAGGCACATGTTAATGCCAAAAATAAGTATATAGTTTTTACCAATGTTCAAGTGAATGTTTAAAAAACGGTAATTTTACGGTAGAATTGCTCGCTAATATATATCACTGTAATAATACCGGTAACTGTAATATTATCTAATACTATCCTATCTAAATCATGTCGATCCTATCTTTATCCTGTCTATATCCTGTCTAGCTTATCTTGACCTTGTTTATAAAGAGTCTATCTATGATGTTGTATTGAACCTGTTTAGAGTGTTTCTAGTCTGTCTAGAAGCTATAGAGCGAGCAGGCTTTGAGCCGTCTGTATAAGTTGACTCACGGACTGCTGCCGTATCTCGCACTGGCTGGTCAGCCGGCGAATGCGCCCGTACTCGTGCCGGTACTTGCCGTCGCACGCTCCCTCCATCGCCAAGCCGGCACGCTAGCTCACGGTGCCGGCACCACGCCGGTACGACGCCGGCACCACGCCGGTACAACTTCCGGTATCACGAGGGCACTAGAGCTAGAATGACGCTGCACATCCGGTATCTCGCCAATACAACGCCTGGATCAATTCCAGTACAGTACGCCGGTACCATGGGGTGAAATTGCGAAAGAGGACACTTTTTCTTTGGTATGTTGTATATAAATCTTTCGATTTTCTGCAGGCGAAAAGTTTGCTAGCTACTTCTTGCTGCTGGCGTTGTAATTTAGCAGAGATGTTATCCAGCTTGTTCTGATTGTTTTCACTGCTCCAACACTGCGATGTCAAGCAAAAAAGTAAGAAAATTCCTACTTCATCGTTGCGTGGGTGCTTGTCAGCGAGGATTGTTTGAATCCTTGAGTTTTTGTTGAGTGCGAGATTTACGAGGTGTAATTTTGCTTGATCTCGAAATCTAATTTAAGATTTGTATCAAAAGCTCGTTTTTCATGCTTTTGCGAACGAGCAGTGTGCTCTTCGGCTCTAGAGGCAATCCAGCTGTTCGATGCGGCTTCAGATAGACGGCACCTCCACCACCACAAGAAACTTTCGAAGCATTGCAGCTATAAGTTACACTTTATGCGACGGTGTTCGACACTTTCTATCTGTGACGAGCTCTTCCGGGCAATCTTCACGTAAATAAACTCCATTTTCATAATCACAATCACAAGTCAACCGTTTTTTTTTTTAAACTCAGTTAAGGACCGAATTTAGCAGTTTAATTTTGCAGTTAAATTAAAACGTATGCTATGCCAGTTTGTATAGCATTGAAAAATTACCTATAGGTATACTTGTACGAGAAATGATAATATTTCTATTTCATCGATTGAATCACCGTTGGGATCCCAACGTCTTGGACGAAGATTCCGCGCGTCTCGACTCTTCGACGAAGCCGACAGCGTCAACACTTCCCGAGTTAAAAGAAACCGCCGTCGTTAACTCGGGGCTAAGACGCGACTAAAGAAACAAATTCTCTGTTTTGTGACCGACGCCGACGCCGACGCTGACGCCGACGCCGACGCCGACGTCGCTGGCAGCGCGTCAAGATCTCGATACAACCAAAGACACCTTCAAACTTGCTGCACAAGTCGCAGAGTTTGAAATATAGCGATGCGATATCGATATAGCTCTCAAATGCTGGATTTTCCTATCTGTTTGTCATTTTTGCTGGTTTTGGTCAAATATCTTCCATAACGCTTTGTTTGTAGGTTGCAGATACGATAAAATGATGTTTTGCAGAGGTCTTATCTCACTACATAACCTAACTTCCGAATCCGAATCTCCGAATTCAAATCAAAGTCTCGCTTTATATATGAAGCGCTATACGCGCTGAGTTAGCTGTTTGATGGGTGACCATCATGCACATGATCAGTTCTGTTCGGGAGAGAGGTCGGAGGGTTTGAAGTTAGTACGACAACTTCACCTGCATTGCTTATCAACCTCTCGACAGCACGGATTAGCGGAGGAATCCTGTCGTTCGAGTTGTACCGTCCTTCGGAAGGGATGTAAAGCCGGTGGTCCCCTCGGTGATTTTCAACAGGAGTAGGCTTTGTGCCGGCGCCGGGTTTCCCCTCCTCCCTTCTAGCCATAGGTTAGGTTCATCATCACCCTCATCATCACCCTTTCATTCACCGACGCCGTTAGACCAGCGCCACAGGGCCAGTTGTCAAAACAGTGCGTCAATCCAGGCTATAAAGATCAGTGGGAAGACATGATAAAGTGGCTCAATACGGCATCAAAGTCTCGCTGTACGAAGCGCTATCCATGGCTATAGAGATCAGTGGGAAGACATGATAAAGTGTCTCAATACGGCATCAAAGTCTCGCTGTACGAAGCGCTATCCATGGCTATAGAGATCAGTGGAAAGACATGATAAAATGGCTCAATACGGCATCAAAGTCTCGCTGTACGAAGCGCTATCCATGGCTATAGAGATCAGTGGAAAGACATGATAAAGTGGCTCAATACGGCATCAAAGTCTCGCTGTACGAAGCGCTATCCATGGCTATAGAGATCAGTGGGAAGACATGATAAAGTGTCTCAATACGGCATCAAAGTCTCGCTGTACGAAGCGCTATCCATGGCTATAGAGACCAGTGGGAAGACATGATAGAGTGTCTCAATACGGCATCAAAGTCTCACTGTACGAAGCGCTATCCATGGCTATAGAGATCAGTGGGAAGACATGATAAAGTGGCTCAATACGGCATCAAAGTCTCGCTGTACGAAGCGCTATCCATGGCTATAGAGATCAGTGGGAAGACATGATAAAGTGTCTCAATACGGCATCAAAGTCTCTCTGTACGAAGCGCTATCCATGGCTATAGAGATCAGTGGGAAGACATGATAAAGTGTCTCAATACGGCATCAAAGTCTCTCTGTACGAAACGCTATCCATGGCTATAGAGATCAGTGGGAAGACATGATAAAGTGTCTCAATACGGCATCAAAGTCTCTCTGTACGAAGCGCTATCCATGGCTATAGAGATCAGTGGGAAGACATGATAAAGTGGCTCAATACGGCATCAAAGTCTCGCTGTACAAAGCGCTATCCATGGCTCTAGAGATCAGTGCTCCGTGCGAGGCAGCCATTGCCTGGTCTAGGCAAGTGTGGCGAGCAGGACGTCTGTGTCCGTGGACTGGGACAAGAATCTGTCTGCACGCTTTCAGGAGGTTTGCTCGGAGGTCGCTGTTGCGCGTGAACTCGAGCCAAGAGCCAGCCTTGGCCAACGAATAGTGCGTTGCGTTCGCACGCTGCGTCTGTGCGTAGAAAGTGAGAGTTGCCTGTTTTACAGCTCTGTCTTGTCAAGGTTTGTAAGTTATGCAGCTGGGAAATTCACGTGACGACGCACTCGGGCCGCAAATAAAGAAATTACTTAATTATTGTATCGATCCCAGAATTCTTTATTTATTTTTGTAATATTTTTTTACACTCGAAATATTTCCAACAGACGTTTCTAGTTATGAAGTTTCTAAGGACATCTAATCGATACTTGAATCGTAGAGCTATAATAGCGTGAAGACAATGAGATATTAAGACATATGGTCTTACAGTCTTTACAGGGGGAGACCATACGAAAAAAATTCGATGGATTTTTGAAATTAAATACAATCACTGATCTGATTATCTCTAGACATAAACTGAAGATAAAGTAACTAACTCAAATCTTAAAAAGTGAAGCTTACATTTCACATTTCGGTTGTGTGAAGTTGGTAATAACACAGATCAGCTGTTGCGAACACTTGCGCTCGCTGAGGAAAGTTATGCTCTCGTCGAAAATGAACTGTGTGTCGGTCTGTAATCGCTTCGTCGCTGCTTAAAGCAGGCGACTTTCTTTTTTGTTCAGTATTATTTTATGATCAAAGGGAGACGAATAAAGAAGTTACGGAAGTCTTTCGATTACTGCAACATAAAATTGCTGGTTTACATCCTGGTCTAACGAGATATCACAAGAATTAAAGAAAATTCAGAGTATAGGTACTATCTGATTGGAAAATTGCCATTATATGTAATAAAAAGCTCGAAGCTGGAAGTGATATTGTAAACCACGGATCCACAATCTCGAATTTTGTTTAACAATTATTGTTCCAGATTAAGGGCGGGTTTATATCTCCAGTCAAGTGGCTAACCTCCAGTTAAAATCTCCTTTAACCAGACCTAAGAAGCCTTGATCTATTTGACCAAGTAGCGTGAACTCTGCTATTTCTATGACGTACGTCCAGACTCCTTAATATTGGGTAGAATCTCAGCTGGGCAGTAAATACCTGGGCAGTCAAGGCACCTTAACCTAGATCCGGATGAAAATATGCACCGATTATTACTTTCAGCTTGTGTACGACGTTCACTGCAAAAATTGTCAGAATTTCGCGAAAGAAAACGAGTAAAGTTGACAGTGAATAAATTGGCTTCTATATTCAGATTTAGTGGAGCGGTAAGAGGAACAAGTTTCCAAAATTCTTGAAAGTTGAAGGCAACACGTCATAGTTTGCGTCACGCCAAAAAGTTTGTAGAGAAAACATGAACGATTTTTTTTCTTTCTTTAGTGACGCAATATTTTTGTGAAAATAATTTCAATATATAGTTCCATTCAAGCATTATGACGTCATATTTACCTATTATCAAAAAGAGATAAAGAAATGCTTGTAATGTTATTCTTGTCCTTGGTTAAATAAGCAGAACCGATTCCATTCAAGCAACGTGACGCGGTCAGACACCCGCTAAGAAAAGCCAGTTGGCTTGTGATTTCCCTGTCTTCCTTGGTTGAATAAGCAGAGTCAATACACCGATTCCATTCAAGCAACGTGACGCGGTCAGACACCCGCTTAGAAAAGCCAGTTGGCTTGTGATTTCCCTGTCTTCCTTGGTTGAATAAGCAGAGTCAGTACACCGATTCCATTCAAGCAACGTGACGCGGTCAGACACCCGCTAAGAAAAGTCAGTTGGCTTGTGATTTCCCTGTCTTCCTTGGTTGAATAAGCAGAGTCAATACACCGATTTCATTCAAGCAACGTGACGCGGTCAGACACCCGCTAAGAAAAGCCAGTTGGCTTGTGATTTCCCTGTCTTCCTTGGTTGAATAAGCAGAGTCAATACACCGATTCCATTCAAGCAACGTGACGTGGTCAGATACCCGCTAAGAAAAGGGGTGTGTTTTTGTTAATTTCGGTTGAACGTTCATCGAATTGAAAATGAGAGGTTGTCATACATCTGAGGGGTAAATTTTCACCGGCTCAGACAACCATCAATTGCATTTCATTGGATGTCACCATGCTGTTAAGTTTATAGTGAAAAAAAAATCACACTTGCATGATGAAAAATCACAGTGGGATTTTATCAAACGACACCATTTAAAGTAACCACAAATAAAACTGTAGGGAAATAATCACACCAAAGCGATAGCAATGATTCGCAGTGGTAATGCATATTAATTCACCCCAGCTTTGTGGCTCCCCCCAGGCAGAAAGTGATGCTTGACAAGCCAAACAGCAAACTTGATCGAGACAATGTTTACAAATGTCTGGCTGTAATTCGACGATATAGCACAGTGGCGCTCTAGCGCAGCCAGCGAGTTGGAATCACGCCAAACTAACACACGCTAAGCAAAACAACTCAAACATCAACTTGTTTATTATTCTATATCAATGCCCATCGCAATCAAGTTGCGTTGTGGCATTTCATAAACTGGATCGCCCGAGCACTACGCATTTGTAAGCTGGCTATTGCTGTTGTTTCGATATTTGATTGTTATGGGAAGCAATAAAACGATGCAGCAGCAGCAAGCAAGCAAGCAAGCAAGCAAGCAAGCGAGCGAGCAAGCAAGCGAGCGAGCAAGCAAGCGAGCGAGCAAGCAAGCGAGCGAGCAAGCAAGCAAGCAAGCAAGCAAACAGACAAGCAAGCAAGCAAGCAAGCAAGCAAGCAAGCAAGCAAGCAAGCAAACAGACAAGCAAGCAGCAGCAAGCAGCAGCAGCAGCAGCAGCAGCAGCAGCAGCAGCAGCAGCAGCAGCAGCAGCAGCAGCAGCAGCAGCAGCAGCAGCAGCAAGCAGCAAGCAAGCAAGCAAGCAAACAAGCAAGCAAGCAAGCAAGCAAGCAAGCAAACAAACAAGCTAGCAAGCAAGCAAGCAAGCAAGCAAGCAAGCAAGCAAGCAAGCAGCAACAGAAGCAGCAGCAGTAGCAGCAGCAAGCAAGCAAGCAAGCAAGCAGCTAGCAAGCAAGCAGCTAGCAAGCAAGCAGCTAGCAAGCAAGCAAGCAAGCAAGCAAGCAAGCAAGCAAGCAAGCAAGCAAGCAAGCAGCTAGCAAGTAAGCAAGCAATCAGCTAGCAAGTAAGCAAGCAAGCAAGCAAGCAAGCAAGCAAGCAAACAAGCAAGCAAGCAAACAAACAAGCAAGCAAGCAAGCAAGCAAGCAAGCAAGCAAGCAAGCAAGCAAGCTAGCAGTAGCAGCAGCAGCAGCAGCAGCGATGGCTGGGTTTCAGGGTTTAGGGGCTGGTTTCGGAAGAGGGTGGTGACATCAATACATGGGCCAAAACAGTGGGCGGCCAAAGGGTGGGTGGTTGGACGGGAATTTGGGGTTGGCGAATGCGGGATGTTTGCGTGTTGTGGGATGCGAGTAAAAAGGAACGTGTCGTCGTTTCCTCTCTGTTTAAATAGTGATTATCTGCTGTAGTTTCAAGTCACAATAAAGCTTATGCAGTTATACATCGAATATATCGGGATTTGTTAACCTTTCTTCTTTTTATGTATAACTTAGGATGTAGAGCTTAAATATTTCTAATGAAAAATTGGATAGAATATCAAATAGTTGTACTTCCGTTGCGAATTTTGAACAAAACTGCAAGAAATTATGAATTCATTAATAAGAATCATTGATCTCTTCCGAATATTCTAATGACTTACATTGACGGCATCAAGTTCAAAATATCAAAATATCAAAAATCAAGTTTAAATATCATAAAGCTAATTATATATTAAACATTTAGAGGATAAAAAATTCTGAAAAACATAACAAAAACTATAAAAACGTACTCAAAATAGGAACTAAGTTCGGCCCGTGCAAAGCATACCAAGAACAACCTTGAAACAAATCGAGCGCAGTTTTCCGGTACAGTGCGACTGCAGTGACCAGCTACGCTCGCTTAGCTCGCTCGGCCATCCGATAATACGAGTGATGTCTGCTAAAAATAGGGCACGCCGATAGCAAACGATGGCGAACGAGTTTAAATTTAGCTGCCGAGGAATCGTCAGGAGGAACAGAAGCTGCGTTGTTTTAAGAGAGGACATCTGCAGATCACGGGCGATGGAGACGACCATGGAGCAAGGAGACGCAATGTGAGCTACATTGACTCTAATATTTGTTTGATGGTGGATTTTTGTCGCATTGTGGATGCTCGCTATAGAATAATACTGATTGAAATATCTTCAGAATGGTCAAAATAACTAGATTCTTTAAAAAAACCTCTGTAGGTAAGCGGAAAAACTGGATAAATATCGTATCAGAGACCTCATAAATTTTTACTTTAAATTTCGACATAAAACGGTAAGTTGTGGGGCGTGAGCAAAAAATTTGTTACCTTTTTTATTTATTTGGGGGGAAAATTCGCTAAATCTTCACGCTTTATACTCAAACTCTAAGAGGAACCTCAATGGGAAATGTCTACTTTGTACAAAGGGAGTTTAGTACTAGTACACTACTAATACAACGAAGATTCTGTTGCAAGCTCAACAATGCTAATTCGGCAGAGTGTCCTGCATCCTACAGCCTGGTGAGATGTTTGCTGGCAGAGTGTCCTGCATCCTACAGCCTGGTGAGATGTTTGCTGGCAGAGTGTCCTGCATCCTACAGCCTGGTGAGATGTTTGCTGGCAGAGTGTCCTGCATCCTACAGCCTGGTGAGATGTTTGCTGGCAGAGTGTCCTGCATCCTACAGCCTGGTGAGATGTTTGCTGGCAGAGTGTCCTGCATCCTACAGCCTGGTGAGATGTTTGCTGGCAGAGTGTCCTGCATCCTACAGCCTGGTGAGATGTTTGCTGGCAGAGTTTCCTGCATCCTACAGCCTGGTGAGATGTTTGCTGGCAGAGTGTCATGCATCCTACAGCCTGGTGAGATGTTTGCTGGCAGAGTTTCCTGCATCCTACAGCCTGGTGAGATGTTTGCTGGCAGAGTGTCCTGCATCCTACAGCCTGGTGAGATGTTTGCTGGCAGAGTGTCCTGCATCCTACAGCCTGGTGAGATGTTTGCTGGCAGAGTGTCCTGCATCCTACAGCCTGGTGAGATATTTGCTGGCAGAGTGTCCTGCATCCTACAGCCGGGTGAGATGTTTGCTGGCAGAGTGTCCTGCATCCTACAGCCTGGTGAGATGTTTGCTGGCAGAGTGTCCTGCATCCTACAGCCTGGTGAGATGTTTGCTGGCAGAGTGTCCTGCATCCCACAGCCTGGTGAGATGTTTGCTGGCAGAGTGTCCTGCATCCTACAGCCTGGTGAGATATTTGCTGGCAGAGTATCCTGCATCCTACAGCCTGGTGAGATGTTTGCTGGCAGAGTGTCCTGCATCCTACAGCCTGGTGAGATGTTTGCTGGCAGAGTGTCCTGCATCCTACAGCCTGGTGAGATGTTTGCTGGCAGAGTGTCCTGCATCCTACAGCCTGGTGAGATGTTTGCTGGCAGAGTGTCCTGCATCCTACAGCCTGGTGAGATGTTTGCTGGCAGAGTGTCCAGCATCCTACAGCCTGGTGAGATGTTTGCTGGCAGAGTGTCCTGCATCCTACAGCCTGGTCAGATGTTTGCTGGCAGTGTCCTGCATCCTACAGCCTGGTGAGATGTTTGCTGGCAGAGTGTCCTGCATCCTACAGCAGCGGGGTGAGATGTTTGCTGGCAGAGTGTCCTGCATCCTACAGCCTGGTCAGATGTTTGCTGGCAGAGTGTCCTACATCCTACAACCTGGTCAGATGTTTGCTGGCAGAGTGTCCTGCATCCTACAGCCTGGTGAGATGTTTGCTGGCAGAGTGTCCTGCATCCTACAGCCTGGTGAGATGTTTGCTGGCAGAGTTTCCTGCATCCTACAGCCTGGTGAGATGTTTGCTGGCAGAGTTTCCTGCATCCTACAGCCTGTTGAGATTTTTGTTGGCAGAGTGTCCTACATCCTACAGCCTGGTGAGATGTTTGCTGGCAGAGTGGCCTGCATCCTACAGCCTGGTGAGATGTTTGCTGGCAGAGTGGCCTGCATCCTACAGCCTGGTGAGATGTTTGCTGGCAGAGTGTCCTGCATTCTACAGCCTGGTGAGATGTTTGCTGGCAGAGTGTCCTGCATCCTACAGCCTGGTGCAAGATAGTTGAAAGTTGAACTGCATCTCCATGAAACGGTTGCTTCTCCATGCAGATCCCGCGAATTATTTTTAGCGCCAACCAATCAGGTCGATGTGGTAATTGGCCGAGAGGCGAGTAGCTATTTACCCTAACGCGCTGCATTGAGATGAAGCTGTGGGATACACGATGATGGGAACATGTGTGGGGGGGGGGGGGGAGGGGCGACCACCCAAACAGCTGGTTAGCAATCCGCGCATTGCAACAATAATTACACGAAGTAATTAGTTTGCTAATTGGGAGGGAAATTACACGGCAATTCATTTGATCTATTTAACTTTCATTCATGATGATGGAGACTTTTTGTGTGCTATATTAATTGGTTCAATTCACGTTCAGGAATGAGAGTTTTTTTTTAAGTGAATAACTCTAAATTACCCTAAATTTACGGCAGGTTTTTTAAACTTCCGAGCGGTGATTTAATGGCTCTCAAAATTTTCAAACATTCATCACAAGTGAAGGCAGTTTTAGTTTTAATTTATACTATTTGTTCAAACTCTCAACGAAGAATACTTTACAGAGGTTACAGAGGTAACAGAGGTTACAGAGGTTTACAGAGGTTTGAATGGTAGTTAAAATAATGAAAAAGTGACTGTAGAATGTGAATTCATTAAAATAAAGTAAAGAAAGTTCTAATCTTTTAATGATTTAAGATTATTACTTTTAAGATTTAAGATTTTTGATGATTGATGAATGTGTTTGACTAATAGGATATTTTTTATTTTAGCTTTTAAACTCTTGAAAATGCAGCCATACAAGCTTTGCGATACACCTAGTAATTTTTTTTGAGAATCTTAGCATTGAAAAGCCATGTTTAATAGTTTGTTGGAATCTTGAAGATAAGGGAAACACATGACTTTCATACAATCATGATAACCCAAAATAGACCTATTCTACTCAGAGTAAATTGACGTTAGATACCCACTGGACGTACGATAAGTTTGAATAAATATATTAATTATCTCTGCTGAATAACAAAGGAAGACAGGGAAATCACAACCCGAATTTCTCTGCCTGGCTTTAGCGAGTGGTTATCAGATGTCATTTTGATAGTACTTAGTATAAATGGAGTAGGTGTATTAACTGAGATGCAGAGTTGCGAACGTTGAATGAAAATCAATAAGTATGTAACAACGGAGATGACAACGGACACAAGCTAAGAGTTGGCTCACCCAACATGCGTAAGCCTTGGGCAGGCCAATGAAATTCAGTGATTTTTTTCAAAATCTCGTTACTCCCAAAATACACACGACAAGTATCATAACGCAACGTAATAATGTTTAAGTAGCAGCGTTGAATTGGCTCATGCTGCATAATAGTTCACCAGATGGCCCCCTATATAGAGAGCAAGCTTTCAAACCAAAAGACAAAGTTATTTGTCTGCGGCGCAGGCTTTACTTGGGTATGGACGCCATCGAAACTGTTCGTGAAGGTACTGGCGTAGGAAGTGAAGCGAAATATTCAATTACATTTAACTGCTACACAATTTTGTCACTTTCTTCTGGTGTGTTTGTTCGCGCTGTCTACAGGCCAGACGGCTAAACCGATTGTGATGAAAATTTATATGGACATTCGTTTTATCTGAACTTAGATCTGCCACTTTTTCAAAATCAAATCTGTAAATTAATTTTGTTGTTGGTCAGTTCTGAAGAATACATTTTTCGCTTTTTTTTTAAATCACGTTTCACACTCTAGAAGCCAAAATGATAAATATAATTTGACTAAACTTTCTTGATATGTTAACACTCACGATTTCATGTTTGCGTGCAAATTTCATTTCAAAATGGCGTTTTTATGTCGCTTTTAGCAACTAAAGCGACTTCATCTTCAACCGATGTCAACAAAATTTATCCATTATTAGAAAATTTATAGCTTCTAGGTGGCAGCATACATTTTTTTGCAATCTGCACATCCAGCCGGCAACATTTGACCTTGACCTTCATCTGTATCACCTCAGTAAGCGAAATCTGTCCCTGAACAAGTTTTTGAATCCTCACCAACACAAAAAAAGTCTTAAGCCAGCCCCGTGACAGCCAATCAACAAAGTACCCACCGAACGGTTTGGCAACGTTGGAAACCCCGGTTCTCGTGAGATCATCGAAGTTAAGCAACATCGCACTGAGTTAGCTGTTGGATGGGTGACCATCATGCACATGATCAGTTCTGTTCGGGAGAGAGGCTGGAGGGTTTGAAGTTAGTGCGACAACTTCACTCGCCCTGCTTATCAACCTCTCGACAGCACGGATTAGCGGAGTAATCCTGTTGTTCGAGTGTTCGGAAGGGACGTAAAGCCGGTGGTCCCCTCGGTGCTTTTCGACAGGAGTAGGCTACGTGCCGGCACCGGGTTTCTCCTCCTCCCTTCTAGCCATAGGTCAGCTTCATCATCACCCTTTCATTCACCGACACCATTAGACCAGTGCGGGAGGGTAGCAAATGGTCGAATATTCGACTAGTCGAAAATTCGACTAGTCGAACTTTCTGACAGAAAAATTCGTAAAATACTTTCGACAAACCAACTGGTCGAACTTTTCGTTGTCCGAAAGTGGGTGGATACAAATGTATTACTCGTTCAGAAAATATTAACCAAATGAGACTTTAAGAAAAATACTTTCGACAATTCATCTGGTCGAATAAAACGTTGTCCGAAAGAGGAGGGGCACCAAGTCAACCCTCCGGTACTACCGGAGCAAAAACAATCGACCAAATATAACTTTAACAAAAATTTTTTCGACAAACAATCTGGTCGAATATTTCACTGTCCGAAAAGCATCTCGGCACCCCGACTCACTTCCTAGCAACGCGGGCTGCCTAGCATCAAGGCGTATGGCCTGCTGGGTTGCCGAGAGTCCTTCGAGACACTTACAACATACCAGACTCTGAGAGTCCGAGGGCTGTCGAGCGATGCCCGAAGATCGAAGTGCACCGTCCGCCAATGTAAAGAAGCCTCGGACTTTGAGAATTATGAAATGTGTAATGTGAGCGGTCTTTGAATTCGCTGTCGAGGTTTCAGGTATGTTACCTGTTGAACCACGGACACGATGACACCCACCGCTGACGGACATGTTACCGCTCTGTTCTCGTGATATCACCGATGTTAAGCAACAATCGCGCCAAGTCAGGGGTCGAGTGGGTGACCGCTCTTTCCGAAGCCCAGTTAGTTATCTGCAAGGCCGTCAGGTTACTTGCAAAGCTTCGACAGTCCGAGTGCCGTCGAACGATACCGGAAGATCGAAGTGCACAGCCCGGCAATGTTCAGAAGCCTCGGACTTTGGGAATTATGAAATAGGTCCTGATGATCCAAATAGTCACAACCTTGGCGCGGACCGGCTCAGGGTGTGTGGGTGCCATCGCACCCATTTCCTTGATTCATGCTTTGTACATTGAAAACTGGCATGCTTTGTTGCTTATAATAATTAAAAATTAAATTAAAATAAAAGCGCTGATAGATAAGCCGCAATGGAAATGTTCGATATGAGTGGAGTATGGTTACATTTAGTTATTATTGAATGAAGAAACATCGATCGCGGGAAGATAAGATGGCAACGACAAGATAGTATCATTTGTAATGTTCTAGAAAATCAATTCAAATTGTATTAGATTATGTATTTTATCACAATTTTAAGCGTGTACAAAAGTCTCAAAAATCTTCATTCTAGTGGGTGTCGATCTCGATAATATGAGATGTGTTGCGTGTTATAACGCATACAAGTAAACACTTTTAACTAGGTTTAAAAACTATGATCTCCCTGCTCGCTGGCGAGCAATATTCTCGGTAAAGCCGGTGATCACGGGGAATTCAGGTTTCGGCGTGCACAAACAGCCGCCAGCCCGAGGATTTGCAAGGCGTCGAACTTCTGAGGAGACGACAAAGCCTCTCGCTACCGACGCCGTCCAAAGGCCAAACCCGCTTTATTCCAGTAAAATGCACTATAATAACGCCATCTGAGCGTGTGGTGTTAATCCAGTGGATTTATCCCATATTAAAGTATGGCTTTATTCCGATATATATATCTTCCAAATTTTTAAAACGATTTTCTTCAAATTCTTTAGAATCTGCCTAATCACTAAACGGTTGCACCTTCCAAATTTCAGCTCGATCGGATCATTACTTATCGAGTTATAACTGACAAGACGTATTGTGCATAACTAAAATCGTGATAACTTTTCAAAATTCATTTTCTGAGGAAAACTCTTCTCTACGTAAAAGATGCGTATTTACCGAGGTTATCCATCAGTATGCGGTTCGATGCCCGCCGAATGCAACTTTCATCAACACCCGTAAGAGCCCATGTGAATTCACCGCACAACTAAATCCTTAATATCTCTTTCAGTTTCAATTTAAAAGGAAAAGACAAAAGAAAATAAAAGATGCGTTTTGATGAGGACTATCCACCGACATGCCCAAACCTACCTTGACGTTATCACAACATTAATACTCTAAAAGTTGATAACACATATTTCCTTTTATATTTTCCGCATTTTCAAAACGATTTTCGTCAAACTCTAATAGAATCTGTCAAATCGCTAAACGGATGCACCTTCCAAATTTCAGCTCGATCGGGTCTTTACTTATCGAGTTATAACTGATAAGGCGGTTTTTATTTTTTTGTGGCCAAATTTTCCAAACGAATTTTCCGAAAAATTATTTTTAAGCTCACCCACCTATTTTGTTTTCTCATTGTAAATTTCATTCCATTCCGTTCATTTCTTTAGAAGTAGTTTTCGTAAAATCGAGATAATTGTCAAGACATAGGTAAAATGATGGGGATAACCTAGGCGTGAAGAATCTTTGGAAACTTAAAATTTTCCCGTTGATGGATTTGAATGAAATTGCAAAATCATACAACTGTAGTGGTCTGTTCCCCATGTTAGAAATTTGAAACAGATCGAACCATAATTTTTCTTTTTATGGCGATTTTAAGTTTTTTGGTACTTTGAAATCGTTATAACTTTTGTAAATTCGATTTCAAAGGAAAAAGCTACACTATATAAAAGAAGCACATTCACCGAGGCTATCCATAAATATGCGGTTCGACTCCCGCTGAATGTCTGCTCGCCCGCACTAACACATTTTTTCGTAGTCCCGTAAGAGCCCATGTTAAATGACTTAGCCCCATTTCCGACGAAAACACCAAAATCGTCTTATCTCCGCGAAATTCAATTTCTCCACAAAATCGAATCGTCAATAAAAGATGCGCATTTACCGTCGCTATCTTTTCGTGTATGCTTCGACTCCCGCAAAATGTCCCCGCGCCCGCACTAACACATTCCCCGCAACTCCCATAAGCCACCATGTTAAATGACGCAATTCCGATCGAAACACAAAATCTTCAATAACTTCCTTAAATTCAATTTCTCCGCAAAATTGATTCGAAGATGATAGATGCGCATTTGCCGGTGCTATCTATAAATGTGCGGTTCGACTCCCGCAAAATGTCCCAACGTCCGCACTAAACAAATCCCCACCAACTTTCATAAGCGACCATGTTAAATCGCTGAGCCGCCGCAAATGCCGCAAAGGTACTATCAGAAGGTAACCGCCGCAGAGGTACTATCCCTTACTCCCATAAGAAACAATGTTATTTGAATTAGCCGAAATTCTCATCTTCGCTCGGATAGCTTAGCCCACCCAACGCCGACGCAAGTGTACCGGCCGACCGACGCCTGTCGTCCGCCACTTGCACCGACGCTCGCATAGCTGACTTCACCCAACAGCCATACTTCAATATGTGATAAATCCAATGGATTAACACATATGCTCAGATGGTGATAGTATACAGTGGACTTTACTGGAACAAAGCCTTCATACAAAATGGGATAAATCCTCTGTCGGAGCTTTGCAAGTAACTGGAAGGCCTTGCGGCTAACCAGCTGGGTTTCGGAAAGAGTGGTCTCCTATCCGACCCCTGACTAGACGCGATTGTTGCTTAACATCGGTGATATCACGAGAACAGAGCGGAAACATGTCCGTCAGCGGTGGGTGTCATCGTGTCCGTGGTTCAACAGGTAACATATCTGAAACCTCGACAGCGAATTCAAAGACCGCTCACATTACACATTTCATAATTCTCAAAGTCCGAGGCTTCTGTACATTGCCGGGAGGTGCACGGCGATCGTCCGGCATCGCTCGACAGCCCTCGGACTCTCAGAGCCTGGTAAGTTGTGTCTCGAAGGACTCTCGGCAACCCAGCAGGCCATACGCCTTGATGCTAGGCAGCCCGCGTTGCTAGGAAGTGAGTCGGGGTGCCGAGATGCTTTTCGGACAGTGAAATATTCGACCAGATTGTTTGTCGAAAAAAAAATTGTTAAAGTTATATTTGGTCGATTGTTTTTGCTCCGGTAGTACCGGAGAGTTGACTCGGTGCCCCTCCTCTTTCGGACAACGTTTTATTCGACCAGATGGATTGTCGAAAGTATTTTTCTTAAAGTCACATTTGGTTTATATTTTCTGAACGAGTAATACATTTGTGTCCACCCACTTTCGGACAACGAAAAGTTCGACCAGTTGGTTTGTCGAAAGTATTTTGAGAATTTTTCTGTCAGAAAGTTCGACTAGTCGAATTTTCGACTAGTCGAATATTCGACCATTTGCTACCCTCCCGACCAGTGCCACAGGGCCAGTTGTCAAAATAGTGCGTCGTTAAACACGAATAATCAAAGTACTCACCAAATTAATGGTGACGGTCAGATCGTACTGCTGATGCCGCTGCCCCTTCTTCCCCGGCCCCGCCTTCTTGGCCACACCCCCCGCTGGCACCGCCGCCGCCTTCGGCTGCACGGCGACTGCGCCTGCGCCGGCCGCTGCCGCGACCTTGGCTGGTGCAGCTTTCACCGAGCCTTTCTGCGCAGTCGCGGCGGCCTTGAGCGGCGGCTTCTGCGCCGGCGCCTTGCCGTGCTTGCCGCTGGGCGTCCCTGGCGTCTTGCCGCCGCCGCCCTTCTGGTTGACATGTCCGGGGCCATCAGATGGCTTGGAACGTCCCTGGGGGGCAAAACGAAGTGGGTTAGGCTTACAATTAGGGTACATTAGAATAGTAAAGATGTTGACTATGAAGCGGCTAGTGACCAAGTTCTACTAAATACAATAATATAGAGCAGAAACATGATTAAACCCTTCTAAACCCATTGAGAAGCCCATCTGGGGCCAAAACAAGAGTCAGTTAGGTTTAAAATAGAGGTAAGTTAGCGCAGATGGAAGATGTTGACTATGAAGCGGCCCATGATCAAGTAGCACTAAATGCAATATGGAGAAAACGCTTGATTAAACCCTGTCTGAACACTTTGAGAAGCCCTTCTGGCCTGGACCGTCCTTGAGGGTGAAATTAGACGGTACAACGGAGAGTCCATGCAAGATGATGGTTGAGGCTGCGCGGTTTCTGCTCTGATTTGTCTGGTTTTTGGTTCTGAAAAGGACCTGTAAAATAATGCAGGCTACTAAGTGGAAAAATACCGATAAGTACTAATACAAAAAGAGCAAAAAGAGCTTGGAGCCCTTTAGGGTTTGAACGTCCCTTAGCAGAGTTGAAATAGATGCATATAATGAGTTTTATTTAGCTTAAGTAGCAATAGGGACCGGTTAGATGAGTTTTTCTAGTTGAAATTCCCAGGGAAGTTTCATGGTGGGAGATCACTGGAAGTCAAGGTTGCTTAAAATGCCTTTCTGAGGCTTCCTCTTAGTGGTTTCCCGTAAGGTTTGGACCACCCCTGGTAGTCAGAGGCGAATGAAGATAAGTTGAAGTATCGCGAAGTGCCAACGGTAGCGATAGTAAATTTAGTACCAAGGAGTAACAAAATACACGAGGAAGCAAAGCCAAATTCTTATGACACAAGCTTCTAGAGGTGTTAAAGCCCGTCATTATTGTTACAGAGGTGGCAGCGGTGGGTTTTAATAATAACAAACTGCGATACTAATTGAGTTAGGTAGTGAGGTAATAGCAGCTTGTTGCATAAATAAGGAGTTGATTAGGTTTTTGCTAATTATCAGTGGATAATTGTAGTTTAAAACAAGCTATTAGTAAAGAAAGTTTGTGATTACAGACGAGGAGGCTGGAAGTTTGATTCATTAGCGTTGTAATTTGGCCCGACTTTGAACGCAGGCGCTAGACGCTTTGTCGAAATTCCGTGGAAGCTCTCATGACAAAATGTCTGCTCCTTATTCTGTACTTCTCGTTACGGTTATGCCCCCATCATGTCGCCTTCTTCCCTCAACTTGAAACTGTTACGTTTTTGCGTGGGGAAAACTCTCGCTTTCCTTGCCGTAGAATTTCCCGACGGTTTTCCCATGGGGCGTTTGACACGCGTCGCGTGTTTAACGCAACGCCGAGGTGTCGGTAAGGCCGAGTGATTTTACCGACTTTATCGGCCGGCCGGTCGGCAATCAATTAATCATGCGCTTCGAACGGGCAACACGGTCAGGTGGTGTTGCTAAGGGTGAAACACAGCGCGCGTACGATCGCACGAACCGTGGGCAACATAGTTGTCACTTATCTTTACGAGCGCTTTATGGAGCTGTCAGTTAAAAGATCTGATGTAACATGCAAATGCACTATCTTTAGTATGATCTACGATAAATCTATATAAAATATTTACGACTATAGTTGGCTTTTTTATTTGATCGTTTAGTTGACTTCCCGGAATACGTCGGTTTGTCTACAGGCGTTTCAAATTTGACAATGTCTTTAAAAGGTATGACTTTCGGAAGTGTCTCTGTGCGATCAATGAACTGAAACATCTACATACAAAAGTCTGCAGAAAAATAACACTATCTATATCTTTACATTTTTTACCTAGATACATTTTCGAGTATTTGTAAATATTATCTAAGCGTTATTTTTTAGCAGAATTCTTTTTATGCCTCAGGTTCTTTTTGGGACGTTATCCTGTATTGGTCTGGTTAAAAAAATATTTAGAGATTTTTGAATTGAATGACGTTACTGGCTTAGCGTGTATGTCCTGACAGCGACGTGATTACAAAAATCATGACCGAAACAACAAAGGGAATTTTCTATTGCATTTGCTACATTCTGACAAGTGGCGTTTCACCTGATTATAATGATTTCCCTGGCTGGGCGTACATTTTCTTTTCCTATGGGAAACATTCGTCGGGTCAGGAAAATAGAGCTGGACGAGAAAATTACTCGGCTTCGATGGAATTTTAGTTTCTACGCTAGTGATATCGACATGTGGTGGAAACATTAAAGTGGTCATAACTTGACTGAATCGATTAACTTAACTGAATGTGTTGCGAAATCATGGAAAAGTTACGACATATCGTTAAATTTAAGGCCATTGCAATCGGCAGTAACATCTTTCAACAATCTGATAACTCACATTAAATACATAAAAAATTTTGGTCAATAAGTAGAGAAATGTCGAAAAATAATCTTGCCGCAGACCCAAAGTTCGATTTCCAAGATTGGCTCATAAATCTACTTTATGCATAATTCATTTCGAAAACACAGCACTTTGTTTACATAAGTTTATTGAGTGACGAATTCGTTCACGTGACTACACAAAAACTATCCCTGCTTTGGCTTTCCACATATATCATTACAGTGTATAGTTGCCATCACAAAGACAAGGAAATAAAGAGATTCATCATATATTTAGACAGAGAAGGAATGCGAGGGCCTCACAGAAACAGATAGCCATAATCGAGGAATTTTCTTGGCCACCCCGCCCCCCGACCAAAACGCCGACTGCAGTAAAAAGTTTCGCCAGCACAACACCGTCCCTCCAAAGACAAACTACACCAAACGACGCGCCTTCCAAAACAAAAAAATACCTCAGCCTGTGAACAACGCACGCAAAATCGCCCGACTCAAAACCCCCCGATATCGAATATCTCCCCACACCACACGCATACGGGCGCCGCACCATTTCAGGTGGCAGCCCCTTTGTGTAAACGCACCGCGCGCTTCTATAGCCGCTTGTCCTAGCGAACGCGTCGCACGGGCTTCCCAGCTTCCAACCAGCAGTAATTCGTCGACGCCTCCACCCAGAGCTAGCGTTCGCCGTCATAATTGCTGGCGTCGAAGAACAGCGGCGGGCGAGACGCGTGCGGAGGTCGGGTTAAGCAATACGGCTACGGTGGATGGGTGACCGCCGAGCGGATATCGAGCGCTGCGAGTGTATGTGAGTGTGAGATGTGGCAGGGTGTGTGGTTCTTATGAGCTCATTATCCTGTGTCACCTTGTTATGTTTTGAGAGGCGCTAATAAATGAAAATAAATTAAATGGTAAGGTTTAATGGGGGAGAAGCGATTCTGTACCTTTTACGTTTGTCCGTGTTTTTAATGGAACAAAATCAACGCTCTCATCTGATCACACATTAAAAATAGTTCCAGAGAATCGCATTCCTGGGGTTGGTGTCTTGTTGGTTTGAGCAGGATGCAGCACGCGTTGGGTTAATCCCCAACTGCCTTCTAGGCTTGGTTACTATAAGTCATAATCAATGGTGAATCACAATTCACCAAATGGCACAGAGACAGCGTCAACACAGTGTGACAAAGGGACAAGGTTCAGCGGTTGCCGGCGCTGGGTGCTATTGGATAGGTGCATGGATGCCGTGGCTTTCAGACTGTTGAATCCTCGGTGTCTGGAGCAGTAGGGCGATCCGCCGCTGCCATCTGTGTGAACATTGGAAGTGGAGGCGCGCTAAATTTGGGGCCGGGTTTATGTCCCGAGTTTGTATAAACGTCGAACGGCGTGGAGAGGTCGGTCCAGTTGTTAGCAGCAAGCTAGAGGTGTGAGAGTAGCGTTTAGCAGCTTGGCTAGAGCAGAGACGGAAAATGGTAATTTCTTGTTGAGTAAGGAGCCACCGATCTCGAAGTTGTTGATTCGAGTAAAGTTCGTTTGAGAGTTTGCAAAAGGGATTTTAGTGAGAAAAGAGAAAACAAAGAAAAATATAACTTATCATGAAAACGGTGACAAATTGGCGTTGAATATTGTGTTTTTGATAAAGCTTTTAGCATGCTGGGTGTGAGGCGGACGGCTTGGAACTTGTGAAGCTTTTTTAATGATACACAAAAGAAAGCAATTTTCTAGAATTTCTTTTTAGAACACAAAGTTATTTCTTGTTTGAACATGAAATAAAAACGGAATAAGGTGCAGAGCAGTTCGATCTGAAAATGCCCGAGTGCTTCACTTCAAACAGTACGCTGTGACAGTTGCCAAAGGGAAACTTGTTGTATACAAAAGATAAAAATAAAGAAAATAGACATTATCATAAAGCCGGTGATGTTTATGGATTTTGTATTATTTTCCTCGTCGAGTTGCTGTTCGTCATCGAATCACAAATCAATATCGAGAAATTCACGACAGACTCTGATGACTCTCATGTGACATCGAATGCTTTCAATCTAACAAGGGATTCCCATTATCGCATAACATGGCGGGCTGTAGTTCGGGGGTTTTTACCCGCCAATGAAATATATGTAACAGTTTGGTTTTACAAATAACGTTCTATTTTTCAGACTGATCATCTCGATGAAGAACAAGTCACAAGTAAGTAATATTATAATGATACATTGAATTATGATAACATCATTGAGCTGTGAAAGAAATCAGCAGTGGAAAGGACTGAAGCATTCGATTGATTTGTGAAAGCCGGGTGAGATATTTGCTGGCAGAGTGTCCTGCATCCAACAGCCTGGTGAGATGTTTGCTAGCAGAGTGTCCTGCATCCTACAGCCTGGTGAGATGTTTGCTAGCAGAGTGTCCTGCATCCTACAGCCTGGTGAGATGTTTGCTGGCAGAACCCTGCATCCTACAGCCTGGTGAAATGTTTGCTGGCAGAGTGTCCTGCATCCTACAGCCTGGTGAGATGTTTGCTGGCAGTGTCCTGCATCCTACAGCCTGGTGAGATGTTTGCTGGCAGAGTGTCCTGCATCCTACAGCCTGGTGAGATGTTTGCTGGCAGAGTGTCCTGCATCCTACTGCCTGGTGAGATGTTTGCTGGCAGAGTGTCCTGCATCCTACAGCCTGGTGAGATGATTGCTGGCAGAGTTTCCTGCATCCTACAGCCTGGTGAGATGTTTGCTGGCAGAGTATCCTGCATCCTACAGCCTGGTGAGATATTTGCTGGCAGAGTTTCCTGCATCCTACAGCCTGGTGAGATATTTGCTGGCAGAGTGTCCTGCATCCTACAGCCTGGTGAGATATTTGCTGGCAGAGTTTCCTGCATCCTACAGCCTGGTGAGATATTTGCTGGCAGAGTGTCCTGCATCCTACAGCCTGGTGAGATGTTTGCTGGCAGAGTCCTGCATCCTACAGCCTGGTGAGATGTTTGCTGGCAGAGTGTCCTGCATTCTACAGCCTGGTGAGATGTTTGCTGGCAGAGTGTCCTGCATCCTACAGCCTGGTGAGATGTTTGCTGGCAGAGTGTCCTGCATCCTACAGCCTGGTGAGATGTTTGCTGGCAGAGTGTCCTGCATCCTACAGCCTGGTGAGATGTTTGCTGGCAGAGTGTCCTGCATCCTACAGCCTGGTGAGATGTTTGCTGGCAGAGTGTCCTGCATCCTACAGCCTGGTGAGATGTTTGCTGGCAGAGTGTCCCGCATCCTACAGCCTGGTGAGATGTTTGCTGGCAGAGTCCTGCATCCTACAGTCTGGTGACATGTTTGGTGTTGGACTCCACTTCCAGTGCTGCGGAGGGCGTTCGCCATGTTCGACTCCGGCAAGCAGGGCAAGATCGAGAAGGAGAAGGTGCGGACAATTCTCAACACGCTGGGTCTGATGATCGATGAGCTCGAGCTGGAGGCGCTACTCTCGCAGGAAGATGTAGAAGGTACGCGCAAAACCCACACTTTCTGTTTTTCACAGCTTATGGGCGAAGATGAGGCATGGTCGCGAGTCTGATAGAGTAGGGTTTCGCTAACGCCAATACAACGCGTTAGAGGATGAGCGTTGAACGCTGTAATCGCACTGATCAGTGGGTCATCGCCAGAATTCCAAATGCTTTTCAGAAAGTCACTTCATACCTATAACTAAGGTTGAAGGAACTAAATTTTACCAAACAAAAATAAAAATAAGGTGCATATTTTCGTGTAAAACTTCCATATGTGTAATATCCGAGAATTTTGCACATTTCTTTAATTTTTTTTTTTAAATCTCTAATTCGTCCTAAAACCTTGCTCTATCCAGGTAAGAAGGATTTGTTTGTTCCAGATTGATTTCGTTCAAATTTCGAACCCGTATCAAGCAAAGAAAATCAATCAAAATTGTTTGAGTTTAATTGGGTGATTTTGCCTTACTCCTCTCACAATATTCTGATAATCTAACGCTCCGTTTAGCTCGGCGCTATGCTATCGCTTAGTCTGGACTTTTGTTTGTTTGTTTGTTTTGTTCTGTTCTGTTCCCCCGAGGGCACCGACAACGTAATAAAACAACTTCACCTCTGGGAAATGAATTAACTCTGTTTACTTCAAGCAAACATTCCGAAAAGTCAAGAGAAAAAAATAAAATAAAGAGATCGCATTCATTTTGAGGACGTTTATTGTGCTTAAAGTTCTTCATTCATGTCAAAACAATTCAAATTTTGAAACCAAGCATATGCCGAGATGATTATGAAAATACTGAAAGTTCTACGTGCTTGCTCATTGTGAATACGCAGATTCCAATCTTGGACCGAGACTCAATAGTGACTGAAACATTAATTTAGAAATTTGCGAACACAGAACAAACTATAGACAACGGTGAGATATTTTGAATTATAGCACGTCCCACCTCAAATACAATCCGTTTAAAACTCCTAGCTAATTTAATATTGTGTGACGTGTCTATTCAAGAGCAGTGTTATGACATCCCGCTCAGAATGTCAAGCACATAGAATTGTATACCACGGACAATCACTTATTGTGTGTGATGTTGATTCGAGAGAACGACTGAAATTACTTAAAAATGGGCATATCATACATTTTTATCATTATTTTTGTAATGAGCACAAAGATCTCAGACGTAAATGTGGCTTTCCAGTGATAGCCAAACACATATACATGCCAGAATGATGCCAGAATTAGGTTAAGTGTAATGACATTAATTTAGATGCTAGATTTTTGATACAGCAGGCAGCACAGCTTTGCAAAGCGTCGGTAAAAGTTTGAGTTTTGGGAGATCAGCATTCATTAACTAGTTAAAAAGTTATTATGAAAACTAACGTGCTGAGACACGAGTCTTCAGAAAGTAATAACATTATTTTATTGTGACACCATTTCAACGCTTAACACACAAACAATTCAAATCGATTCTGGTAAATTTTAGTAAAAGTTGTATGTCATTGACCATCGCTCATAGATAGAGCTTGAGTGCTGCTTGGCGACGGTCAGAAATGTCAGGCGACATCAAGTCTGACATCGTACCGCCAAACGGGCAAAACCTATACGACCGAGAGAAAATCTACCAGCAAAAAACCAGCATGCGAATTGGGCACTTTCCCAGCAGCCACGCTAGGAAAACGAAAGTAAAATGGTTTGAACAGTATTTCGAGGCAAGATCTGGAAGTTGGCTGGCGGGGGAAATTGTGCGCTGAACTTTTGACCCTTGCGTGTGTCGCGGCCTCTTCGAGTTTCTCTGAGTTTCTCTGAGTTTCTCTCTCCGACGCCAAGTTTGCTCGGGTTTTGTCGGCACGTTGGTCGTGGGCGAGACCGGGCGGCGGTGGAAGCATAGAGTAAGTAGTGGAAGTATGCATTAGGAGGCCGAACGCAACGCAACTTGACACAGTTGATATCATCACAAGACTTTAGTTTCTTTACGCGCCCGTTTTCTTCCAAACAGTCTGTTAGCTTGTTACTTACAATAGAAACAAACAAAAAGATTATTACTTTTTTAAGACTAGTGCCTTTTTCTAATATTATCACGTTAGATTTCATAAAACTTACGCCAAAACTTAGTTTGAATTGAATCTAAATGCAACGTTGCATGTACGGAAGATTTTTTTTATTAGAAACCAAATACCAATTCAAAAATTTGCATCCTTTTGTATAATTTGTAAATTTGTATCGCGGTACGGATACATATATTACATTCCAATTCGGTACGAATTGACATTTCGTTCAAATAATACACCAAAACTTAACAAAAACCGACACGAGTTGCACGCAAACTCTTCCAATACTGGTTACGTCACGTAGTTCAAACAACCCTTAAAGTGACAGCTAATTTTGGCTAACTGTACTGAGTAGGGGTAGTCATATTTCAAATGTTTCGACTGTAGTGCATCATGTATCTGACGAAATTTGCTTTCTGAATGGCTGTTTCATCGATTCGAAACAATATTACATTTCATAATTCTACTGGCGCACAGCACACAAAACTCCCTTAAGGTTGACTCTCACTCTATAACTCTGTGTATATAAAAGACAACGCAGTGTTCTTCAAAAATAAATTATCTCGAAAACCCTCGTGACTTCTCTCCCCCGTAGGCGAGGCCGGAGTCTTAATAAGAAATGAAATACGGAAAGTGAAGGGTAAAACGAAATGGCAGAAACTTCTAGCTCTCTTCTAGCGCTCACGTCCCATAGAGATTGTATACCCGTTCGGTCAAGATGACAGCTTTGTTCTGACCGAAACTAACCAACGCGGCATTGTTTCGATGGCTAGTTTTCATCCGCAAGATATCACCATTTGAAAATTGAAATCAAATCCATCGGTTGCTTCTGATTTTTGCCCTTCAAGAATGATAGTCACTCTGGGCAATACAGGTTGTTTTATTATTATTATTTTAAGAAAAATATTTAACTCAACCAATTTTATGACTAGGAAATGGCTTTTCTTTCGTTTTACATTGAAATAAATGTTATATATTCCACTATCGTACCATTTATGGGGTTATTACATTTATTTTATCTGCCATTCACTGTTATCCTGGCAAATATGTACTTTACAAACTGGTGACAGCGGTGGGATATCAAATTTTACTTTGTCTGAACAAGACTCATCATAAGTGAGACAAAGATGTAACAATCAAGATGTACAAAGATAAGAAATTTAACAAAGATGGCTACCGAGACAAAACACAGATGCATAGCATGTCTATGTCTCTGTCCGGATTCTACCGTAAGCTCCCTCGGCTCAAGGAAGCCGTGCATTGCTAACGCGACGTGAAGGTAGCGCCAGTGTTGGCTCCAGGGAGCGCTTGCCTTCGAGCATCGTGAAGCTGGCTGCACGCCCCGGTAGACACTGAACTCTCTCATTACAAGATAATTAGAGAGTTGTGCTAGCGATGGGAGTGGCTAACTACGCTGTTCTGATTGGAAGCAATTGAGTGTTGCAATTGAAAGCACCTGCAATCCGATGATTATTTTTGCTTTATATCAAGTGAAAAAACTCGTGTGTGCTTAGCATAAAAAACCTGCTAAAATAAATAGATTTTCAAAGCTGTCCCGTCTAAGAAATTCAAATTGTTAAAAAGAAACCATAATTATTTACAGAACTTAAATGAAAAATTTGTCCTTCTCTCAATATTGTGAAAATCTACCAGATATCATGGATGACGCAAAATCCCATATTAGGTGTAAGTATACAAATATGTTGTTGTGACTAAGCTATGATGAAAATATATTTTTAGCAAATTTTTAGCAGCCTCGATGACTCAATATCCACTGAATACGAAGTCGCCAACTCCGTGCTAGACCAATGCCCTCTATTCCTGTTAACCAGAGCTAGCTACGCTATGAGCTAGCGTTCAGGATTTAGCTTCCGGGAGCAGGTAAAATTGCTCCCAAGGGATGCTGTATGCATGTACCAAGCCCTGTAACAACGCTGCTATAACTGCGCGCTTTGCGAGTAGCAGCAGCCATTAGACAACTCTTAGCCCTTTAATCCTGCACTCGTTAGGCGGTGCGTAAATATTTGATTGCAATTTATTTTTAATGACTGCCAGGGAAAATAAACCTGAAATTGCCGGAAATGGTTGATTCTGCAAGTAAAAACCTAACCCCTAAAGCACAAACTCAATGCTTATTTTAATTAGGTATGATTGATTCTGGCTTTTCTTAGCGGGTGTCTGACCGCGTCACGTTGCTTGAATGGAATCGGTGTATTGACTCTGCTTATTCAACCAAGGAAGACAGGGAAATCACAGGCCAACTGGCTTTTCTTAGCGGGTGTCTGACCGCGTCACGTTGCTTGAATGGAATCGGTGTATTGACTCTGCTTATTTAACCAAGGAAGACAGGGAAATCACAAGCCAACTGGCTTTTCTTAGCGGGTGTCTGACCGCGTCACGTTGCTTGAATGGAATCGGTGTATTGCTCTGCTTATTCAACCAAGGAAGACAGGGCAATCACAAGCCAACTGGCTTTTCTTAGCGGGTGTCTGACCGCGTCACGTTGCTTGAATGGAATCGGTGTATTGACTCTGCTTATTCAACCAAGGAAGACAGGGAAATCACAAGCCAACTGGCTTTTCTTAGCGGGTCTGACCGCGTCACGTTGCTTGAATGGAATCGGTGTATTGACTCTGCTTATTCAACCAAGGAAGACAGGGAAATCACAAGCCAACTGGCTTTTCTTAGCGGGTGTCTTACCGCGTCACGTTGCTTGAATGGAATCGGTGTATTGACTCTACTTATTCAACCAAGGAAGACAGGGAAATCACAAGCCAACTGGCTTTTCTTAGCGGGTGTCTTACCGCGTCACGTTGCTTGAATGGAATCGGTGTATTGACTCTACTTATTCAACCAAGGAAGACAGGGAAATCACAAGCCAACTGGCTTTTCTTAGCGGGTCTGACCGCGTCACGTTGCTTGAATGGAATCGGATAATTGACTCTACTTATTCAACCAAGGAAGACAGGGAAATCACAAGCCAACTGGCTTTTCTTAGCGGGTGTCTAACCGCGTCACGTTGCTTGAATGGAATCGGTGTATTGACTCTGCTTATTTAGCCAAGGAAGACAGGGAAATCACAAGCCAACTGGCTTTTCTTAGCGGGTGTCTGACCGCGTCACGTTGCTTGAATGGAATCAGTGTATTGACTCTGCTTATTCAACCAAGGAAGACAGGGAAATCACAAGCCAACTGGCTTTTTTTAGCGGGTGTCTGACCGCGTCACGTTGCTTGAATGGAATCGGTGTATTGACTCTGCTTATTCAACCAAGGAAGACAGGGAAAAATCACAAGCCAACTGGCTTTTCTTAGCGGGTGTCTGACCGCGTCACGTTGCTTGAATGGAATCGGTGTATTGACTCTGCTTATTTAACCAAGGAAGACAGGGAAATCACAAGCCAACTGGCTTTTCTTAGCGGGTGTCTGACCGCGTCACGTTGCTTGAATGGAATCGGTGTATTGACTCTGCTTATTTAACCAAGGAAGACAGGGAAATCACAAGCCAACTGACTTTTCTTAGCGGGTGTCTGACTTCAATTTAAACTTTTTAAAGAATTAAATAGAAACACTCAGCGCAGTTCACCTGTTGCCGACATAAAGCCGACTAGGTCTGTGCGATTTGAGACTTTTGGTTTCACCCGACCAGTCCAGCCACCCCCCCCCCCCCTTACCCTGCCACCACCGTACACTGCGCTGAAGAATTTTGAAAGAACCCAACCGCGAATCTGTCTTGAAGAGCAGACAAGTAATTTCATCTCATTTCCTTTAACACTCCCTTAACTCTTTCGTTAATAATCAAGGGTTCACAAATTTTGGAATTGATATTCCGTTACAAATAACCATTATCTAGCGTACATTGCGCCGAGTATTTGTATTTAGGTTTATATGACACTAGTCGCTAATCAAGGGGTTGTTTGGTTTCGTTGCAGAAAGCGGGCGGCTGAACTTTGACTCGTTCTGTCGCGTGGCAACGCACTTCCTCGACGAAGACAACGAAGTGATGCAGAAGGAGCTGAAGGAGGCCTTCCGGCTCTACGACAAGGAAGGTACGTGACGCGTTGCAACCACCCTTCAGCCAGGGAGTAAGCTTGCTAAAGCCCCACAGTCTTAACAACGAGAGATCACTCGGAAGTAAATCGGACATTTCATGGGCTTTTAGCGGTCAGGAGTTCATATCTCCGGACCGCCATTCCCAACGAAGTTACAAAGTCTGCATTTTAGTGGCTGGCCTCTAGAAAACGAAATGAGTTGCATGGTGGGAACCCAAGGTAGGTAGACCGACCATGGTGGGAACCCAAGGTAGGTAGACCTACCTTGGTGGGAACCTATCGTTTGATTCTGTTTGCTTGCTAAATGGAAGAAACTGAACGTTGCAATTTCAATTTTCAGTCCTTACTTTTTTGCTATTCTCATTCCATACGGAATTGGTTAAATTTTGGCTTTTTATAAGCAACAAGCTACATCAAAAATACAATTCCAGACATGATAAAATTTTGGGTGGCAAGATTTTTTTATGGGACTAAATTTGTTGTTATCAGTTATTGACACTGGAATCGGCAATCCACAGAATAAGAAACAGAAAATTTGGTCCAGGGTGGTTGTGAAATTTTTCCGAAAAGGAAAGTACTCGATTTCATACTACCCATGAGTTAAACGTCAGAAATTTCACAAAGTAATAAAAAAAACTAGTATCTCCAAAGAGTTCAAATCAGTCCTCACACATTGTGAGAGCCCATTTGTTATCCGATTGTTTCCTGACGGTCATCCATCCAGCCCATCTACCGCGTGCCGTGTTGCTTAACCCGTCGAACAAAGGGCAATGCGTTAAATTGCGTGTCGCTGCAGGCAACGGCTACATCCCTACGTCCAGCCTTCGCGAGATCCTGATGGCGCTGGACGACCAGCTGACCCCTGACCAACTGGACGAGATGATCGCCGAGATCGACACCGACGGCTCTGGGACAGTTGACTTTGACGGTGGGTTCCCTCGTTCTGACGTGAGATTCGAGGCGGTCTACCCGGGATAAAGTCACAGTCAAAAATGGCCGCTATTTCTGTTTCACTAACTGATGAAACTAAATTAGCGTGGTGCTGTTTGAAAAAATCAAAATCAACCCCTTGAACAGTGGCTAAACGTTTTAATTACCACCCGCATACCCTATAGCTTTTTACTAGTCACTTTAAAAGTTTAAGCTTATGCAGCTATTAAAAAAGATAAATTGGTTGCTGAAAATATATTTCGTATTATGTTGGTAACTAGCGCGGTGCGTACAGGGTTGTTCTAAAATTAAAAAGAGAATGAGTATTGAGCTTGTTGCTCCAATTGATACAACTTGGATCACCGGTATCATGGCCGTGTAACATCGTACGCTTGAGTCGATTCGTTGAGATTGATACTGTTGATGTCAGCAACAACAATACGTTGCTACTTTTAGCTTGCTTGTCTACCTACTGATACAGATCACAGATACAACACGATTCTCACGATTATTATGGAGTTATTCCCTTAAGAAATCGGATGAAATTAAGAAGGTAATTTAAAAAATCTGTGCTCCTTTACAAACAAATGGTAGGAAACAACCAGGGCAAAGTTAATGTCAACGTGTCCCTCGAATTGTCAAAGAGTCGGGGACCCACTGTGCGCTCAGCTCGCTGGGAGCACTCGGACAGTGAAACGCTGGGAATTAGAAACGTTGAGTCGAATCCGGCACTTGTGTGGGCCCCACGGGATGGAAGTCACATTTCATCGAGTGTCACTCGCTTCCCCGAGGGAATCTCTTCCAGGGACTGTAGTCCAGTGAAACAAGAACATAATCTAGAATTACTAAATTGTCGGAATTGTTTTGTTGCAGAGTTCATGGAAATGATGACCGGAGACTAAGAGGGGGACGCCAGTTCGCTGCACCAAGAAGATTGCAAACTTTAAATGACTTTTGGTAAACTACCACTTCATTAACATTGTTAACTCATGTGTAAATTTTATCATAATATTATTAAAAATAAAGTCATTTCAACCAAATACACAAAATTTTCTATATCTTATGTTAGTGTCACTGTGTATCCAGTGCAAATACATAAAATTTCTACACAATGGACCGTTTACAATCTGTCGACAACTCGTAACGGTACAACTGTAAGTTATGCGAAGGCGGGGCCGACCGAGTGACGACGGTCTTGCCGGAAGGTCGCCGGGACGACTCGCTCGAACTCGCGACGGAACGGAAAGTTATGCGACTGCGGGGCCGATCGTGCAGCGACAAAAACGGAATTCATATTGGCATACCTTAGGCGACCACGCCCTAGAGAGCGCTCTAGTGAATTCTATATCAAGGCATTTCTAGATCAAGCCGTATGGTTCTAGTTCTAGGCAATCTAGTTCTAGACATAGTTCTATGAGAATGTTTAGAGTGCGGTGTGTTTTTTTTGTGTGTTACCTGGCTCAGACTTCTAACACTGCCGTTAACACTAGCATTACAGCGCGCCTGCAAAGAGAAAGACGAGAAGAAGAAGAAGAAGAAGAGGAAGAGAAAGCACATAGAGTGAGAGAAGGCGGAAGATTTGCACAGAGAGACAGATACACAGAGATTGAGATATTTTGTGGAGATGAAGTGATAAGATGAAAGCGCGGTGAATATTTATGTGTAGTTGATCGAGTTCAAAGAAGGGGATCTTGGGGTGAAATGGATGAAAGGAGAAGAGAGGATCAGCAAATTATTGGTCCGTGTCTGCACTGCACATTAATGTACATTGTCTATACGATATGAAGCGTTGAAAACATTTAAGATGTAGCTTCAACACCATCTTCAACGTAAACATCGGCCTACCTCCAGTCCTGTGATTCCGAGAAGCCTCCACACGGCAAACTTCCCGCATTTTCCCGGTGGAAATTTTATTTAGTTTCAAGGTAAAGCATTCCGGGTGTCCCTGGTCCCATGGGAGGCCGCTAGTTATGCGTCCGCGTGACTTCTTTGTTTCGCTTGCAAACTTCCTGTGCCTCGTTAATTAGCAGTCGGAATTCTAGCGACTCAGAGAGCTGTAAGTTTCCCAGTCCGCGACACCGACGCGGAAAACTCTTTGAATTATCATTTTCCACTGGAGGTGGAAAGCACTGAGCGTCGGGGAGAGGGGACGTTATAAATTTTATGAATGCTTTTAATTTTTTTGGCCGTGCGATATAAATTATTCCGTGGGACTCGAATTCTTCGGGCGAGGTTTTACCAATTTATCTCACTTTTATTCGCGAGATAATTCTTTCTCAAAGTCCGACGCTCGTTACCAGGCGGAAAACAGGCGACGGAAAATTCTCATTCAATCCCATTGGACATTTTTGTGAAAATAGAATTTGTGATATTTTTTGTCCACGAAAATAAATATATATTGATATTCAAACTCTAGAATTGTTCTAGACAGACTGTATACAGTTAGACATCCTCTAGACAGTGTATATACAGCGTAAGACTGTTTCTAGACAGGTTTTAGACAAGCTATTCGGACTGCTTGCATAAATTATTCCAGCATCTGTGTTGTCCATTCACATTTCTCTCGCCTTCATGTTCATTCCATTCCGCTCATCGTCCACTAGGCCTCAACAACCCTCGTTGGTGATTCAACTTCGGTAGCAACGGAAGCACTGGACTATAGCTGTGTTTGGGTGTTCAATTTTCAACTCTGACGTGTTAAAAATCTCATTTTCAGCCCCTGTTGTGGTGTTGAAAACCCCCTAAATCGGCTATTTTTTTCTGAGGTCATGGTACTTATGAATTTTATCTCAGCAGTCTTTGGGTTTAGGTTTTGTGACGTGAAGAAAATAAATTATAAAGTCAGATCCGCCCAAGAATTTCACAGTAAAAAATTCATGAACACGGATTGTTTATCCTTCCGGGGGTAATATTACAATAATAGGCAGCCTCATCCCTACATCTGTACAGCAAAATGGCAAGTAATTCGAAAAACCCAGACAAAAATTGAACAGCGTATCGCGGTATGTACGTAGGAGAAGAAGTAGAGACGAAACCCGAGTGTCTGGGCAATTAATGCTGCATACGTGACTCCAGGATCAAGGTCAACGACAGAAACATGTGCCCGACTTGAACAGTGGTCACGACAGAATTTCAAACGAAAGTCTAATTCGCATTCGAGCCACAATTTAACTGCAGGTCATTGATTACTAAACGACAACGCTTGCTTCAGCAGAAGAGTTCCCGCAGGTTTAGTGCAAAATATTAGTTCAAATGCAAAATGACGACGGCTGTTCAGCGAACTTCTCAGAATCTATATTCAATATCGTTCCCCGAGTCGATATGCGACCTCTCTTCTGGAAAGTTGATTTCAAAGAGACAAAATTAGCCGTCTATTCAAGGAGATTTGCAGTTTGATTCGATTCATAGAATGCTAAGTGTGTATGCATATTTACGTACCAAAACCATGATGCTAGAAAAGGGCTCGAAAGGGCATATTCTTTGAATATGAATTGGTTATTGCTTTTATATATAAGTACATATTCAAAGTCCATAATATAATTGTGAATAGTAAGCTGGCATACTGGCTGATTGCCTGCCAAGCTGCTTGATTATAAAACATTTTAGGCAGTTATTTTTTCCCAATAAAGAATTGGTTTTGCTTACAACATCTTGTCTTTTTTTTGACATTGTGAGTTATAATAATACCAAAAAAAAAATATTTCCAGCGCCTCGCTGGGTATGTGAGGAACATAACTCAATGGTGGCAATAAAAGATTGTCGAAAAAAATTATCAAAAATCTTACAGCGCAAAGTAAGCTATGTCAAAAACAGCGAGCATAGCTAGTATATCTTCTGGTGCCGAAGGGGTGGTTTTGGGGGGCGGCGGGCGGAGGGTTGCACAGTGACACCCTGTGTTTTGCAACTGCAACTTGTTTGTGGCGACCGAGTTGTCAACTTCCGCCCCCGGCGGCAGGCTTCGGTACTTCCTGTGGCAAGCTCCGACAAACGAACGCGAGATTGGACCCGGGGTCAATTAAGTTGTTGCTTGTTTTAAGTTTTAGCGGTGTTTTGGATTCACCACAACAGCTGGCTAGACAGAAGGATGCTTTTAAACTTGCTCTTTGGAGGCAAATTAGGCGAATACCGTGCATCGAATTGTCAGCTTATTCGCAATTACTGTCTTCGTTTAAAGGTTATAATAAAGATACGAAATTCTCACACCAGAGCATCAGATCATAGACCATCTTAGCCTAGAACGGTCACACGGTTATTTAATAAGATATAATCATGAAAATCAAAATTATAACAAGAATATACGTTTTATCAACAAGGCGAAAGCAACCCCTGGGACATTTTTGGGGGGTTTGGTCAGGTGTCCATATTGGGTCCGAATGCAGGGATGAATAAAAATAATATATCTTGGTAGTTTAACTTTGCACAAATGAAATTTTTGCTCCATAGTGCCAGGAAATGATTATTTACTTGATAAAAGCAAGAAAAAATGCAAAACTTTACATTATTTATAATAATAAATAATATTATTTATAATCATAATTAATCATAATAAAATCAATAATTTATTTATAATCGAGTTAATTTGTGAATTATATTAGAGAAATATGTAAGCATACTTCAAGTATTAAAAAATTATATTTGTAGACCGATGAAGGAGCGGTAAGAATTAAACTGTAAAAGTGCTAATTGGGAACATTGCTCATAATCAGTACGCGCTTACGCCAGTTATTCTCACAGGTAGGCAGGGTTGGGTAGGTATTATACGTAACGTCTAAAACACGTATTATACGTACGTATTATACCGTATAAAAGGTACGTATAATACGTAGAGGTTTTAGACGTTTTATACCATACGTTTTTACAAAAAACCTCATAAACATTGTGATTGATACAGATAATTGATTATTTTTATTGTGACATGACATGGTCATCAAAAAAACAATAATAAGAAATGTACTAGAAGTGCTGGAAGCCTGCCCATCTAAACAAAGCGGGTAGAGTCCTACAGCCTAATGGATCCTAGCTTGGTGTGCTAAAAAGAAATTTCAAATGTGATAAACAAAACAATGGAAGTGCTCATGTTATTTAGTATGAAATATATTATGACAATTAATGAAAATACGAGATAGTGGAGTAGAATATATAGTACTTTTAACAAACTTAAAAAAAATTGAATTTCTGATATGCAGTGCAGCAGGTAACTACTAAAATAACCAAGCTTGAAATAAAATTTGGAAATTTTTACCTAACACTGATCCCAAGTACTTGATTGTACACAAAAGTCATTTTTGGAAAATTAGTATTCGTCTGAGGAAAAATTGGCGCTTCTTGATTCTGCAATTTTCAAAGTGTGGTATGTGAACAACAATTTTTTGGATCGCAAAAACGTTAGTCGGTTGCGAAGGGGGTTGTGGACGTAGGACCAGTTCGAGAACACCCTTTCGAGTTGGGCCGAGGAAGCAGGAACATTCATAAGCTTCTCAGCCAGCTCTGCTAGTTCAAGGTGGTGACGTTTAGCCAAGCCCCAGTAAGTTAAAGGGTTAACAATCGTCTTGGCTTGCAGAATGCCAAAAATTCCGGCTTTTGCCTTAAATTCCACCAAGCTGTCCAGCCCGCTTGCTGTCAACTCGTTTAACAAAAAGCCGTCAACCTCGTCAAGGTGGTGTAGTTCAATCTTTTCCCCCAGATACACGGGATGAAGAAAGTTGGCCGTGAGATTGTACTCGTTAAGTGCATAGTCCCTTCTCTTTTTCAAAGGGGCATCTGTACGAGATGAAAACCCGGGCGGAAATTCAAGTGTTAGCCACTCTTGTGCAGCATCGGCAATACTTGCTGAAGCAGATTGGCATACGTTGATCAATTTACAAATGGGTTCAAAGAGTTGAATTGAATCTTTTACGCTCGTCAAGAATACCTGGTCGAACAACAATTTTGATACACCATCAACCATCAACAGCTCACAATAAGCCATGACTCATGAGACCAAACCAAAGTTCACCAAAATTCAAATACAGGCAGTTTAAATGAAAGTACAGGGTTTTGAAAAAAAAAAGGTTTTAGACGTAGGTTTTAGACCTTTTTAATGTATAATACGTACGTATTATACGTAAAACGTCTAAAAGGGTTTTAGACACGTATAAACCCAACCCTGCAGGTAGGCTTCAAAAACCTCGATGAGGCAACTCTCTCCGTTTTGGGATCTGATAAGGTTGGAGTTAGAAGGAGAAGTAATGCTCCTACATGCTCCTATAAAGTGTACTGGCCCGCATAGCACGCTGGATGCGAAGCGGACGGCTGGGCGCGTGCGACGCGTTCAGTGAGACAACGACACATAGTATTCCTTATAGCAGGTTAGATATTGATTGGATCGAGATGTTTAAAACAAGAAATCGAAACAAATTCGGGAGCGGTTCGATCTGAAAGTGAGGTTAGGCGTCCACTTCGCACACAGCGCGCGTACGGACTCTATTTGGTGACTTATGAGGTTATGTATGGACATGTGCAGTCGTGGCGAGCTCGCTAAAGGAATCTATGGGTCAGCGTTGATGTGGCTCAGTGAGTGGAAGTCGAAGGCGCGTTGAGTGATGCGCGGTGGCGAGTGTTACCTTGCTCTTGCTGCGAGGCGCGAAGTCTTCCTTGCTGGACAACTTCTCCTTGCGTCGCTTGTCCTTCAGGATCATCCGCGCAGCCGCGAACGCCATGTTGGGTTCTGCGCACAGGAAATAATTTGTCACATATAGTCCTTCCAGGATAAGGTCATACTCAAAATATGTCCGCCATTTACATTTTACCAACAATCCACAAGGCGCTATTTCAAAATGTCAAAATCAAAGACAATAGAACAATGCATAAATAGTTTGGTGGAATGTTTCAGCCATGGTTCCAGAGCCATGGGAAGATGGCCTTCTTTACAACCAATGCATAAATGTTTATTTTACCACTCGCAAATGTTATAGGTTTTTTCTAGTAACTTTATACTATGCAGTTATAATATACTAACGCAGGTAGAAATAAAGGTAAATTGGCGAATGCAGATTTATTTCCATCATGTTGGCAGTGGCATTGACTACTAGCGCGGATCAGACAAGGTTATTCTGATATTAACTATATACTTTATCGTATTTTATTCGTATTTTATAGCTTTGTAACTTTGTATTGAATCATCACGCTCACTTTAGATCAGAGTGTCAGAGTGAAATTAAGTGTGCATGTGTTTTTTGTGGAAGAGGATTGAGACAGAATCACGAAAAAGCAGAATTCACTCAGGATGGTCAAAACAAACGAACCAAGCTGATTGATTCTGTAAAATACTTGATTTTAATGCTGCAACAAATGGATGAGACTGTCTTTTGATTTATTTGATTTATTTATTTATTTTCAGTCAGTAATCAAACATGCAATTAGCAGTTATACCTCGTTAGCAATACATACATCATTGAATGATCATGATCATTGAATGATCAATAACATGATCCGTAATACATTTGAACACTTTTGATAATATTCTTTGGCATAAAATTGTATTTACTGTAAAAATCGGAGGAAATTTCGCTATGTTAATTCCTACTAGCAGAGGTCCAGGCGTCTAGACATCAGCAGGAGAGAAAAACATGTGTAATTCAATCAATGGCTGGTTTGAATTCGGCGTCGTACAATTCCGTAACTTACACGATAAAAATCCCTCGGAATCATTAAATTAAGTAGGAGCAGCAGAATGAAGCTCGGGTGTCTTGTAACCCAAGAAAGTAAATCATTCCGCTCAGCGATAAGATGGCAACAAGAAAAGGAAAACCAAGCAGGAACTATTTCCCGTCAATATGCGACTAGGATTCGGAGGAAACTCGAGATAAATTCCCACCAAAGAGCTCGGAGCTACGAGTTTTGAAAAGTCAAAAGGGCATGGCCTGATTCCAAGATTCTGACACAGTTCAAACCCCGGCTGGTTTGATTTCCCCGTCGCAACGTGCCACGTGTTAAGCAGCCTGGAACGCCGCTTGTTTCCCTGGGACACTTGCTTTGGCTGCTCGAAGCATTTTAACGCGCGCAGGGTGAGCATGTTCTAGGCTGCTTAGTAAATTTGTACTACACTATTGTTGGAGGGTTTTGGCTTCCTAAACTTTTGTGTCTCATCGCCAGTTGTCAGCAAATGCATTGATCAAAGTTAAATGCAACCCTTTATGACGGCACACTGTATATTTTGGGTAATATTGACATAAATATTGGTAATTTGACATAAATATTAGTTATATTTACATATTTATTGGTTAATATTGACATTTATTGAAATATATTGGGTAATAGTGACATATTGGGTAATAGTGACATATTTTGGGTAATAGGTATATGGGAAGACCAAAAGAAGAAGCAGTGTGCTGATTGCACAGGATTTGTTGGAAAGGAACATGAGCTGGAAGGTGGTGGAGTCGGTGGCTTTTTGGGGAGATAGGCGTGCTGGAAGCTGCGATGGAAGAAAGGAGAGAAGAGAAAGATAAGACGGGGGAGGGAGAATACGACGAAGAAGATGAAGACTCAGACATTAGCGGCAGATTGGCCATCCGGCTACGTTGAAGAAAGAGGGCGAGTCCTTTATATTTGCAATTTGACCCACAATTAAAAAAATATTAGTAATATTGACAATTCGTCGTATATAAATCATGGATGACCAACGCAAGTATTGTGTTCTATATTAAAGTATTTTTCCGTTTTTTAAAATGCATTATTTAAAATTTTGTAACAAAAATTTAGCAATACTTATATAAGATAAACCACTTGTATGATTGATAACTTGATTCGTGTAGCGCATTTTGCCAATATGTGGGGTTGTGGGTTGTGGGGTGTATTTTGGGGTGTTAAGATATTTAATATTATTGCCACAACTTTGTCTCTATGCGGGCAAGTGGGGTTGAGAGATAGTTTAGGGTGTAGGGGTTCACCGGAGCACGGCGCCGGAGTGCAAGTGCACTAGACAAGTGCATTCCGGGTGCATCGATGGCACTCAAGCTTGAGTAAGTGCATTGCGATGCGAATGCACGGACGGTCGTCGGGAACAAATTGGAATGCTGTCAATCCGTGCACACAGGACGTAGAAGTTGAAAGAGCACTTTAATTCAAGTTTATTCGGGTCAAGTTTGTTATGGGACATCGTAGACCAATTAGTTTGTGGCAATCTGCGCGAGGTTTAATCGAAATTTATTCACACTGGTTTAAAAAAAATCAATGCTCAAGTAGTTTTCGAGAGATAGTTTCATATATTTATTTAATTGTGCTTTGAAATAAATTTTAATGGTGCTTCGCGAAGACTCAAATAATCGTGTTCGCGAACCCATAGAAACTCAGGAGATTAATTAAAAATGTTTTCTGTTCGCTGTGTCTCTGTCATCTGCAAAATTGCATTCCCTCAAAAGGAAGTCGATGAGGGACGTAGAATATGCCGTTAACATGCTAATATGCATCGCAAAACATTAAAATCCACGATTGTTCGGTCATGATTACAAGGGATGCAACCCTTCGGATTACTTGACTTCGCATGTCCCGAGAAGACCTCAGCTACTAACCGATTTCACAAATTTTGAAATCAGACATTTCTTACATTATTTTTTTTTAGCGGGATGGGTGGGGGATGTGATAGACCTCAGATGGATGTATTAAAAAACGAATGTTTTTTTTTAGTTTAAGTAATACGATGAACCGAAACACAACGCATTTTAAGAATTAGATTTCACCTGAGAATTTGAGCATGAACTGACGAACGGCATGAGAAATAAGCTAGCTGGCTATTTCGGAGTCTTGAAAACTTAAATTTTTCATATATACGACACCTGTCCCTTTCAAGTAAACATCAACTCAGATACCAAAAAAGGCCAATTTTTTTAAGAAAACAGCTCGGCGCAAACTTTCACAAACAACTATTTCTTGCCCCGAAGCTTTCTTAGGGAAAGACTTCGACCTCTGAACCCTGTAATGTCTGCAAGTTACCCTGTGCTAAAAATTCGGTCTCTCCAAATTTATCTGTCGACAATCTCTCATCGATTAAGCAAACAATTAAAAAAAGCTTGTGTTTTGAAATGAACGATTCCCAGCGAAAAGGCCACCGACCAGCGTGACCCGTGCAAAGAGCAAACCACTCTCTGCTAACATTATTATCACTAATTAATATCATGCATTTTATTACCATCAAAATGGCAAACTGTACAATTCCTTAACCTCACCTACTGGCAGCAGCATGACCCAGGTAATAATCAGTTGACATTTCGGTATTCATTGCTATAAATATCTCAATACCGGGGTGCATTTCAGGGTTTCGGGTATCGCAAGGTCCTACGAGCATCGAGTAGCAGGCACGAGCATCGAGCAGCAGGCACGAGCATCGAGCAGCAGGCACGAGCATCGAGCAGCAGGCACGAGCATCGAGCAGCAGGCACGAGCATCGAGCAGCAGGCACGAGCATCGAGCAGCAGGCACGAGCATCGAGCAGCAGGCACGAGCATCGAGCAGCAGGCACGAGCATCGAGCAGCAGGCACGAGCATCGAGCAGCAGGCACGAGCATCGAGCAGCAGGCACGAGCATCGAGCAGCAGGCACGAGCATCGAGCAGCAGGCACGAGCATCGAGCAGCAGGCACGAGCATCGAGCAGCAGGCACGAGCATCGAGCAGCAGGCACGAGCATCGAGCAGCAGGCACGAGCATCGAGCAGCAGGCACGAGCATCGAGCAGCAGGCACGAGCATCGAGCAGCAGGCACGAGCATCGAGCAGCAGGCACGAGCATCGAGCAGCAGGCACGAGCATCGAGCAGCAGGCACGAGCATCGAGCAGCAGGCACGAGCATCGAGCAGCAGGCACGAGCATCGAGCAGCAGGCACGAGCATCGAGCAGCAGGCACGAGCATCGAGCAGCAGGCACGAGCATCGAGCAGCAGGCACGAGCATCGAGCAGCAGGCACGAGCATCGAGCAGCAGGCACGAGCATCGAGCAGCAGGCACGAGCATCGAGCAGCAGGCACGAGCATCGAGCAGCAGGCACGAGCATCGAGCAGCAGGCACGAGCATCGAGCAGCAGGCACGAGCATCGAGCAGCAGGCACGAGCATCGAGCAGCAGGCACGAGCATCGAGCAGCAGGCACGAGCATCGAGCAGCAGGCACGAGCATCGAGCAGCAGGCACGAGCATCGAGCAGCAGGCACGAGCATCGAGCAGCAGGCACGAGCATCGAGCAGCAGGCACGAGCATCGAGCAGCAGGCACGAGCATCGAGCAGCAGGCACGAGCATCGAGCAGCAGGCACGAGCATCGAGCAGCAGGCACGAGCATCGAGCAGCAGGCACGAGCATCGAGCAGCAGGCACGAGCATCGAGCAGCAGGCACGAGCATCGAGCAGCAGGCACGAGCATCGAGCAGCAGGCACGAGCATCGAGCAGCAGGCACGAGCATCGAGCAGCAGGCACGAGCATCGAGCAGCAGGCACGAGCATCGAGCAGCAGGCACGAGCATCGAGCAGCAGGCACGAGCATCGAGCAGCAGGCACGAGCATCGAGCAGCAGGCACGAGCATCGAGCAGCAGGCACGAGCATCGAGCAGCAGGCACGAGCATCGAGCAGCAGGCACGAGCATCGAGCAGCAGGCACGAGCATCGAGCAGCAGGCACGAGCATCGAGCAGCAGGCACGAGCATCGAGCAGCAGGCACGAGCATCGAGCAGCAGGCACGAGCATCGAGCAGCAGGCACGAGCATCGAGCAGCAGGCACGAGCATCGAGCAGCAGGCACGAGCATCGAGCAGCAGGCACGAGCATCGAGCAGCAGGCACGAGCATCGTGCAGCAGGCACGAGCATCGAGCAGCAGGCACGAGCATCGAGCAGCAGGCACGAGCATCGAGCAGCAGGCACGAGCATCGAGCAGCAGGCACGAGCATCGAGCAGCAGGCACGAGCATCGAGCAGCAGGCACGAGCATCGAGCAGCAGGCACGAGCATCGAGCAGCAGGCACGAGCATCGAGTAGCAGGCACGAGCATCGAGTAGCAGGGACGAGCATCGAGTAGCAGGCACGAGCATCGAGTAGCAGGTGTACGAGCATCGAGTAGCAGGTGTACGAACATGTCATTTTAACATGGCCACGGTGAGAAATTACCAGATCGCGTGAACTTCCGAGTGTCTTTATTATTTAATGTATAGTCTATTAGAATTCGACGTGAAACACAGAAGCTATAAACACTGTGTCACATGTCGCGTGTCGCATCGGTATGTCGCGTGTCACACAGCAAACACATTCGTTCAGCTGTTGCTGTTCACCCATTACACATTGCGTATTAAAAATATCTAGCAAGGCAAACGACGAAACTCGGATGCTTGCTATGGAAAAATTTGATCAAATTTCAGTCAAATCATGAGATTACGTACGGAAAGAATCACTCCAGGATGTTTTTTTTTGAAAAAAGCTCCAAATACCGATAAGGAAAATTGGAGATACTAAGCATTGCGGTGGATTCTGTGGTCTTCCAACTGAAAAAACAATCTCAAATGTGTACGTTGAAATGTATGTATGACACTCACAGCCCTTTAAAGCATTGCGACATGTGTTTTATCTTCCAAATGCATGTAATATGAAGTCGTTTTAAAGTGATGAATATACAATTTTTTCATTATCCATTTGCCAAAATTTTTAACCCCTGTATTAGCTGCATTCTGAAGAGCTGGAAAATAGGGCATAACTATCAGAGTCGGGTCGCCTCGTAGCACGTCGGGTCGGTTCGGGTCGGGTCGGGCTGGGCTGGGCTGGAAGGCCGGGGGCGCACTCGGTCTCTTTGGGCAGCCGCCGGAATCAATACTATCAAGGCGGTGGTGCCCCTCCCCCCCGAAACCCCCGCCCCCACCACCCACCACCCCGGGACAGACACACTTCCGGGACCAGGAACATGTCGTGACGTCGAGTTCCAACCCCCGTAGCTTCAACGTCCCACCGAACGCGTCGCACGTTCCCAGCCGTCCGCCTCGCAGCCAGCGTGCTACGCGCTTCAACGTCCCACCGAACGCGTCGCACGTTCCCAGCCGTCCGCCTCGCAGCCAGCGTGCTATACGCGCTTCAACGGCCCACCGAACGCGTCGCACGTTCCCAGCCGTCCGCCTCGCAGCCAGCGTGCTACGCGCTTCAACGTCCCACCGAACGCATCGCACGTTCCCAGCCGTCCGCCTCGCAGCTAGCGTGCTACGGGCTTCAACGTCCCACCGAACGCGTCACACGTTCCCAGCCGTCCGCCTCGCAGCTAGCGTGCTACGGGCTTCAACGTCCCACCAAACGCGTCGCACGTTCCCAGCCGTCCGCTTCGCAGCCAGCGTGCTACGCGCTTCAACGTCCCACCAAACGCGTAGCACGTTCCCAGCCGTCCGCCTCGCAGTTAGCGTGCTACGCGCTTCAACGTCCCACCGAACGCGTCGCACGTTCCCAGCCGTCCGCCTCGCAGCCAGCGTGCTACGCGCTTCAACGTCCCACCGAACGCGTCGCACGTTCCCAGCCGTCTGCCTCGCAGCCAGCTTGCTACGCGCTTCAACGTCCCACCGAACGCGTCGCACGTTCCCAGCCGTCCGCCTCGCAGCCAGCGTGCTACGCGCTTCAACGTCCCACCGAACGCGTCGCACGTTCCCAGCCGTCCGCCTCGCAGCCAGCGTGCTACGCGCTTCAACGTCCCACCGAACGCGTCGCACGTTCCCAGCCGTCTGCCTCGCAGCCAGCTTGCTACGCGCTTCAACGTCCCACCGAACGCGTCGCACGTTCCCAGCCGTCTGCCTCGCAGCCAGCATGCTACGCGCTTCAACGTCCCACCGAACGCGTCGCACGTTCCCAGCCGTCTGCCTCGCAGCCAGCATGCTACGCGCTTCAACGTCCCACCGAACGCGTCGCACGTTCCCAGCCGTCCGCCTCGCAGCCAGCATGCTACGCGCTTCAACGTCCCACCGAACGCGTCGCACGTTTCCAGCCGTCTGCCTCGCAGCCAGCTTGCTACGCGCTTCAACGTCCCACCGAACGCGTGGCCTTAAGGTTAAATACCAAACATTAAACCGGAATTTGTAGCCAGTCTGATTAGGCGTTATGATCTATTCTTCTTTTTATTGTCGTGTTTATCAATATTATTCTTTGCATAATTTCATTACTTTTTACATCGATGTTTCAAAGAACAATGAAAAATAACACGAACACACAACCCAGATGTTGTCAACGTATATTACACACATCATTCATCGTGTGTGTAAGCTACAAAACACTCTGTCGTATAACAGAGCATAAACCAAAAGCGGCACTGTGAATTGTTTGTGTTTATGGCATGAATTGTTTTGTTATAGAGGGTAATTACGAGCTGCTAGCGCGGCGGACGGCTGGGGAATTGACGTGGCACGTGCGACCTGCACAAAGTCATGCATGATGCACCGAGTTGCATAAAGCGTTTAACTCGGAGTGCAGTGTACGGTGACAGCACCTGTGGCATCATGGGCGTCATGGTAGCTGGCGAGATGTCAGTCATATGTGTACGCACTTCATGTGATTAACTGTCATCATGGAATTATGAGAGGGACACGTTTTGATGATTTTTGAAGGGCCGCTACTACAATTTCCTGTCAAGTGGCTTACCGCCAGATAAGAACTTATCTCTATGTTGACAACTATGGTGGTTGCTTCTGTTTTTTCTGTTTATACATAAGTTTGAGTCCAGCAGAGCTTTATCTTTATTTCAATTATAAAATCGGCCAAAAACGATTAGTTTGATACAAGTTGAAGTATCTACGATTTGTATGGCGGATTGTCAAAACTGGAGACAGCTGATTGTCAATATTTTCTTATCCTTTCTCATGGGTAATTCGCCAACTGGCGGTGAAGGAACGAATCATTTTCCGGTTAGTGCAAGATAGATTTTGTTTTTATAGCCAACGTTGCACTGTCAAGAAAAATAATACAGTTTTCGTATTTCGTTTGGCATTAAACGAATTATGTTTCTACAACATTTGGCTACGAGAACCTATATAACATATTACTAAAGGTATATATTTTTTCATATTATATTCACTATGGTGTCCCTAAGCAGTCTTTAGCAGAATTTTATAAGGGAAGATACAGCCATGGAAGGCAACGTGACAAGGACCATGCTAACGACGTGACGGACGTAGCATGAAATTGCTAGCGCCAGGATCCGTTCATCTAAGAACTAGGCTCCAGAAGATTTTTTCTCCGTCGCTAAAGTCTTATTATCCGAGCAGGAAGCTGGCAGCGGGGAATCGGCCAAACATCCGGAGTAATTGTAGAAGAAATGCGTCTTGGCATCAAATTCCCAGTGTTTTTTTCTAAGCTGTTATTTTTCATTGGCCACAAAGAATTGCTTGAGATAAAGCTGCCCGAGCAGCGTAAATGGAGAAAATCTTTAATAATAAGAAAATATGAGATGTAAATTATGAACATAAGATATACAATCCAGAGAAAAGAAGATATTTTCTTCTTGTTTTTTAGGTTTCCTTCGGAATTTCGTTAAGGTGCCTTGATAGCACCTTGTTTAAAATCTCTAAAGCTGTGTCAGTGACAGTATTTTTAAATTTCTCGAAGTGTTTTAGTTCTTCAAATAATAAACGCACCACAAGTATGAATCGTAGTTAAGTAAAAATATATCTCAAGCTTGTGATTGAATTCTTAGCCAAATTTCGTTTATTTTTGCTGCATGCTTCCTCAGGGGTAAAGATTCAAAGATTTGTACAGAAGTAGCTTAAGTCTAAGTCATGTTTCATGGCAAAAGATTTAAGGCTGGTTCACAATCAACTTAGCAATAGACATAACTTAAAATAAGCAGTAACTTAAAAGTTTGACATATGGATCTCCATTAGACTGTCTACAACAAACGTAAGGACTTAACTTAGACATGACTTAAACATAATGTTTGACCATGTCTAACTTTTAAGTTACTGCTAATTTTAAGTTATGTCTATTGCTAAGTTGATTGTGAACCAGCCTTTAAGCTGCAACTTGTTTCTTTGTGAACAGCGAAACAAGTGGCGGTCCAAGCTGCCCAAAAGCTTCCCCGAATAAAACGCAACAAAAGCGTGGCAGAGATTTCCCGGGAATTTTCACAGCCCTTGAGATTGTCCATGCGCTGCTTGATAATTTATTAAAACACGGTCTTCTGAAAGCTTTTTAACACGCTAAGAAAAACTATGGACGCCAAAAACTTGGTAAACAAACCAAAGATGGTATGCATACATATTTAATACCTAGACCAAGGACCTAGACTATAGCAAGCAAAATAAATTCCCAGCAGGGCTTTGAACCAGAAAACCGAAAAGCGCAAAAACCGTGATTTCTAGCCAAAGCAGGCGGCTCGATTTGAAATTAAATCACCACACCCATCTAGTAACAACCACAACACCCCATCAACCCACAACCACACCCATCTAGTAACAACTTACAAGTATTGAGAAGGCTAATTGTTTGCCACTGATGCTCAATCGCGAGTGTCAACTGACAGTTGACATATAAGAGAGTAATATATTTGCATGTGATAACTCCACTTGTTTTCTTTAATTTAAATCCGCGCTTTTTCTTCCTATTTCACTGATAATTTCCTACGCTCTACAGCCTAAAATGTTTGCAAGAATATGAAATAATGGCCGCCAGCCTAGAGCCAAGAACAACAGCATCATCTCTATGTACCATCCAAAGCCTGAACAATCTGCTCGTAGCTCGCGTCACAACACTGATTTATGCCACGTCATTATTTCCCCGCTATCAACGAGGTTTACCAGCGCAAGATTTTCCTCCAAGCGCCGGCACGTAGTCTATAGGCACGGTCTCGTCGGAAAAGCGGTCGGGAAAGCCGCGGGAAATATGCTTCGCTATGAAGTGGATTAAAATGTTAACTTGATGCGGGCCCATGTTCCGGCAAAGTAATTGAGATGGGGAGGGGGAGGGGGGGGGGGGGGGGGGGGGGGGCTTGAGTGGTTTGTTGGGACCGAGAAGAAAAATAAAACTCGAGAAATCTTTCCAATTCGAGTCCATCTTGAGGAAAAACTTAGCACTTAAGGAATTATATAAATATATAAATGAGTTTACGCTCTGTTAGCGTTAAGAGTCTTTTCCTATTTTAAGGGTAGGTAGGTGTTTCCACTACCAGCGATGTTTCCCAATGTGTGTCGTTAAATTGCACGCTGTGTTTCAAGCTCGTAGCACGCTGTGTTTCAAGCCCGTAGCACGCTGTGTTGCAAGCCCGTAGCACGCTGTGTTTCAAGCCCGTAGCACGCGCTGTGTTGCAAGCCCGTAGCACGCTGTGTTGCAAGCCCGTAGCACGCTATGTTTCAAGCTCGTAGCACGCTGTGTTGCAAGCCCGTAGCACGCTGTGTTTCAAGCCCGTAGCACGCTGTGTTTCAAGTCCGTAGCACGCTGTGTTTCAAGCCCGTAGCACGCTATGTTTCAAGCCCGTAGCACGCTGTGTTTCAAGCCCGTAGCACGCTATGTTTCAAGCCCGTAGCACGCTGTGTTTCAAGCCCGTAGCACGCTGTGTTTCAAGCCCGTAGCACGCTGTGTTTCAAGCCCGTAGCACGCTGTGTTTCAAGCCCGTAGCACGCTGTGTTTCAAGCCCGTAGCACGCTGTGTTTCAAGCCCGTAGCGCTGTATTTCAAGTCCGTAGCACGCTGTGTTTCTAGCCCGTAGCACGCTGTGTTTCAAGCCCGTAGCACGCTGTGTTTCAAGCCCGTAGCACGCTGTGTTTCAAGCCCGTAGCACGCTGTGTTTCAAGCCCGTAGCACGCTGTGTTTCAAGCCTGTAGCACGCTGTGTTTCAAGCCCTTAGCACGCTGTGTTTCAAGCCCGAAGCACGCTGTGTTTCAAGCCCGTAGCACGCTGTGTTTCAAGCCCGTAGCACGCTGTGTTTCAAGCCCGTAGCACGCTGTGTTTCAAGCCCGTAGCACGCTGTGTTTCAAGCCCGTAGCACGCTGTGTTTCAAGCTCGTAGCACGCTGTGTTTCAAGCTCGTAGCACGCTGTGTTTCAAGCCCGTAGCACGCTGTGTTTCAAGCTCGTAGCACGCTGTGTTTCAAGCCCGTAGCACGCTGTGTTTCAAGCCCGTGGCACGCTGTGTTCCAAGCCCGTAGCACGCTGTGTTTCAAGCTCGTAGCACGCTGTGTTTCAAGCTCGTAGCACGCTGTCTTTCAAGCCCGTAGAACGCTGTGTTTCAAGCCCGTAGCACGCTGTGTTTCAAGCCCGTAGCACGTTGTGTTTCAAGCCCGTAGCACGCTGTGTTTCAAGCCCGTAGCACGCTGTGTTTCAAGCTCGTAGAACGCTGTGTTTCAAGCTCGTAGCACGCTGTGTTTCAAGCTCGTAGCACGCTGTGTTTCAAGCTCGTAGCACGCTGTGTTTCAAGCCCGTAGCACACTGTGTTTCACGTAGCACGCTGTGTTTCAAGCCCGTAGAACGCTGTGTTTCACGTAGCATGCTGTGTTACAAGCCCGTAGCACACTGTGTTTCAAGCCCGTAGCACGCTGTGTTTCAAGCCCGTAGAACGCTGTGTTTCAAGTAGCATGCTGTGTTACAAGCCCGTAGCACACTGTGTTTCAAGCCCGTAGCACGCTGTGTTTCAAGCCCGTAGAACGCTGTGTTTCACGTAGCATGCTGTGTTACAAGCCCGTAGCACACTGTGTTTCAAGCCCGTAGCACGCTGTGTTTCAAGCCCGTAGAACGCTGTGTTTCACGTAGCATGCTGTGGTTCAAGCCGAAATCTGAGTGATTTTGAGTTTTCATTTAATTTTGTGAAAAATGATCCGGACCAGGATTATAAATTTTGAATTCAAACACGAAATTCCTACACATCTTTTCTATGCCGCACATTCCGAAGCCTGGGATAATGCAGTTTGGATGGTACTTATATAAAAAAAAAAGTTAATCTGCGCCAATTGCTCTTTGGGTAATTAATTTCGGTAGGAAATTAGAACCAGCAAAATGTGTTGACACAACTGCAACGCAATCTCATGCCGAGAATTTATCACAAGAAGTTCATTTTCAAATGTTCACTTTATTTTCATTTATTTTTCGAAACTTATGTGTATTGTTATTTGCAGGACGAATTTGAGATGGGAAATGCAATTACTGTAGCTAAATTAACGACCCGATTGCAAAGCAATTGCACTGAGCTTGGACAGTTGTCTGACATCGCTCGCGAGACACAACATTAGAGAGTTCGGATTGGTGGACTGTTTGAATTAACGTGTGTCTACCTATTCCATTGTTCACCAATTCCATTGTCTACCAATTCCATTGGCGTCACTGTTAGGTACCCGTTAAAAAAAGGCAGTTAATTTGTGGTTGCATTTACCCACAAGCCAACTAGCTATTGCTTAGCGCGTATCTCTTACGTCATGTTTATTTGCATTGAATCGGTGTATCGACTCTGCTATGGCGGGGAAATCACAAGCCAACTGGCTTTCCACGTTGCTTGAATGGAACCGGTGTATTGAGTCTGCTATTTCATCAAGGAAGACTGGGGAAATCACAAGGTATAACTGGCTTCTCTCAGCATGTATCCGACAGTGTCCCAATGTTTGAATGTTTACTTGCATTACATAAAGCAAATGAAAGGGAATCGAAGCCAGCTAGCGTTTCAAGAGCGACTAAAACGTGACTAAATCTTGCCAAACCCGGCTCAAAGCCACAAAACCAACACAATTTGTCCTGCCCAGGATTGATTATCCTGACCGTACAGCTCCATTTTATCGCTCGAATCGCAGCTAATCGAAACAAACTGGCGCCCGGGCTACGAACCGATGATTAATGCTGCCCGTTTAAAAGTACGCTCGATACCGATTCGCTCTCACCCACTGCTGGAACCGCGACCGTAGCCGGATGAATTATGCAACCTAATGCCCAGCAATAAATGCATGTAGTCGATGCATTATTAACCATTGCGATCTAGTCGTCGGGTGGCGAAATGGGACGATTGTTTTGTGTCGCACGGTGGTGTAATGTTATGCAAATCTATTTGAGGTGGTTGAGGGCGGGATGGTGGACGTAGCGGTACGGACCGCAATTCGCGATTGAATGCGGGTCGTTTAGTGTGGCGTTTGGCCTCGGCATCGAATGGCCTTGCATTTGGTTGCGGTTTACCAATCGGTTGCACCTGGCGCTAGTGTTCATCAAGTCGAATTCTCGGGTAGAACAGGAGTGCTTTCAATTTATGCTGGCGTCGAGCGGAAAAAATTGTTATTTTTTTAATCTATGTCAAAACAAAGCATTTGGAACTTTAAACTCTTTTTTTTCTGCCAGGTATGCTGATATCATTTTTGTCTGCCTTGTTTGTGCTCTGGTTGAAATTATTCCAAACTTCTAGAAAAAATTGCAAGGACGTCTTTCAAAGAGTGGGACGTATCATTTATGGATTTTTGTTTCAATACTTAGGGATCACTTAGACACAGAAAACTAGTCAAATTCTTGACAATTTCACAGACAGGCATGCAGTTCACAGTTTCAAAGTCTTAGGCATGCAGACGGCATATTGTCTCACAGCTGAGATGGAAGAACGACTAAACAGACTGTTAGAGACGTCCTTTAGGGTCAAGTTTCCAGTAAACAATGAACAAAATATCGATTATTCGGTCACGATTGACGCAACTGTGTCACTGGCTGCTTCCTTTAAGACAAATACTATATCCGCAAGGACAATAAAGGCTGGTTCACAATCAACTTAGCAATAGACATAACTTAAAATAAGCAGTAACTTAAAAGTTTGACATGGTCAAACATTATGTTTAAGTCATGTCTAAGTTAAGTCCTTATGTTTGTTGTAGACAGTCTAATGGAGATCCATAAGTCAAACTTTTAAGTTACTGATTATTTTAAGTTAGTCTATTGCTAAGTTGATTGTGAACCAGCCTTAAGGGTTTAAACTGACCAATGAAAAACAAACCATTGGCGTTTATATTCCAGGGTCCCTTAACAATCGTTCCAATAAAAACAAAAAATGCATAAGCTGTTTAAAGCCCAGTTTTTTAGAGCTTCGTTAACTTCCAAACAATTCGTTAATGAGTTGTTACCGTGGCCACCGGCAATGAGATGTCACGATTTTGTGTTAAAAGACATTCAAATAACTAACTACTACTACTACTACTACTACTACTACTACTACTACTACTACTACTACTACTACTACTACTACTACTACTACTACTACTACAACTACTACTACTAAAACAATAACTAACTACTACTTCCAACAATACCCTGTTGAACTTGGCCCAAGGCCTAGATAATCAGTTGCTTGTTAAATTATAAACGGTTCGTTTTCACAAAATCTAAGGCATCTCATTGGCAGTCGCCGGGAAAATAACACTTTGATGGACCGTTAAGTAAAGTAAACGCTAGTTCACTCTTAAGCCACAAGGAAACTCTTCAACAAGCCATCAACATCCAGCCATCAGCACAAAAACACAGCCAAAACACAAGAAAACGAGCTCACCGAGTCAAGAACCAGCGACCAGCGACCAGCCTCAACGCTCGCCGATATCAAAACACGCAGCCACCACACAGACACACTCGCAAGGCCAAGCGCAACCGCGACCACCCCTAGCAAAACTCTCAACCCGCCCTTCCCTAGCTAGGCCCAGCGAAACTCCCGTCTACAGAGCAGCGTACCCCGGTTCGATACCCGGTGCTAGCAGCGGAGGAGACGGCAGCAGCAGCAGCAGCAGCAGACGATGTCGACCCCGCCGATGTCTGCCCTCCAAGTGATGCGCCCTTAGCTGCTGTGAGCCGGGGGTGCGGCGTCCAGGGCGCATGGCCGAAACGCCCGGTCGGCGAGGCACGGGGGGGGGGGGGGAGGGCGGGGGTGGCACGGCCGTCAGGGTTAATTGGTCTGGGATATAGGTGAGGGGGGGGGGATTGTTCGGGCGTGTGATTTTTTTTTTTTTTTTTTTTTGTGGGGTGGTGTGGTAGGTTTTTCCCGCGAACGAACGCGAATTGACGTGAACGAACGGGCAAAGCGTTGGGATTTTTGAGCGCTATGGTTTTTTATTACAGTTTTAGGATTTTGATCACGATGGTAGTCGATGGCGTGGCCACCGTGAGATAAGGTATAAGAATTTTAAAAATCATAAGGCCGCCATTGATTTATGGCTCTAAAATCTACATGGATTTTCTTTCTTAAAATTTTAGTCTCGATATCGTCTTCTTGAGGTGTCTTACACCCCGAGACCGAGTTTCAGCCCCGTCAAACTCACAGTTGCTGGGATAAAAATAATTATCTCAACCCAAATCTAGCCACGAACGTAATCTACTGCTAACCTAACCTAGCAGCGAGCTGAGGGTGAAGCTAACCTAGCAGCGAGCTGAGGGTGAAGCTAACCTAGCAGCGAGCTGAGGGTGAAGCTAACCTAGCAGCGAGCTGAGGGTGAAGCTAACCTAGCAGCGAGCTGAGGGTGAAGCTAGCCTAGCAGCGAGCTGAGGGTGAAGCTAACCTAGCAGCGAGCTGAGGGTGAAGCTAGCCTAGCAGCGAGCTGAGGGTGAAGCTAACCTAGCAGCGAGCTGAGGGTGAAGCTAACCTAGCAGCGAGCTGAGGGTGAAGCTAACCTAGCAGCGAGCTGAGGGTGAAGCTAGCCTAGCAGCGAGCTGAGGGATGAAGCTAACCTAGCAGCGAGCTGAGGGTGAAGCTAGCCTAGCAGCGAGCTGAGGGTGAAGCTAGCCTAGCAGCGAGCTGAGGGTGAAGCTAGCCTAGCAGCGAGCTGAGGGTGAACCCGGTGCCGGCTTGAACCATTTATAATGTTCAAGATTTTTAGGTTGAGAATTTAACATTCGATTCCGAATTAATGTCATTAACAACTTAAAGAACATACGCCTTTGAATAATATACGCCTATTGAAATCCACTCGACTTTAAAATAAGTTTCTCTCGATATAAATGTAAAATTTGCATTCCATATCTAAGTTGTTGTGACAACTTCAATGGCGAACATATCGTTGCCCAAAGTAAGGAAAAAAAGACAAGACTTTGTCCCCGTTCTTTCCGCTGTTCAACGTTTTATTATATATGTTTAACATTTAAAAAACCTGTCTCGTTCTATTCTCAAATTCTAGCAAGCTGCCACAACATTTGAAATTTGAATCAAGCAGCCTGGACCGCCGCTTGTTTCACTGTCTGCAAAGCAGCCTGGACCGCCGCTTGTTTCACTGTCTGCAAAGAAGCCTGGACTGCCGCTTGTTTCCCTGTCTGCAATGCAGCCTGGACCGCCGCTTGTTTCGCTGTCTGCAAAGCAGCCTGGACCACCGCTTGTTTCGCTGTCTGCAAAGCAGCCTGGACCGCCGCTTGTTTCCCTGTCTGCAAAGCAGCCTGGACTGCCGCTTGTTTCACTGTCTGCAAAGCAGCCTGGACTGCCGCTTGTTTCGCTGTCTGCAAAGCAGCCTGGACCGCCGCTTGTTTCCCTGTCTGCAAAGCAGCCTGGACTGCCGCTTGTTTCACTGTCTGCAAAGCAGCCTGGACTGCCGCTTGTTTCACTGTCTGCAAAGAAGCCTGGACTGCCGCTTGTTTCGCTGTCTGCAAAGCAGCCTGGACCGCCGCTTGTTTCGCTGTCTGCAAAGCAGCCTGGACCGCCGCTTGTTTCCCTGTCTGCAAAGCAGCCTGGACTGCCGCTTGTTTCACTGTCTGCAAAGCAGCCTGGACTGCCGCTTGTTTCACTGTCTGCAAAGAAGCCTGGACTGCCGCTTGTTTCTCTGCCTGCAAAGCAGCCTGAACTGCCGCTTGTTTCACTGTCTGCAAAGCAGCCTGGACTGCCGCTTGTTTCTCTGCCTGCAAAGCAGCCTGGACTGCCGCTTGTTTCTCTGCCTGCAAAGCAGCCTGGACCGCCGCTTGTTTCACTGTCTGCAAAGCAGCCTGGACTGCCGCTTGTTTCCCTGTCTGCAAAGCAGCCTGGACTGCCGCTTGTTTCCCTGTCTGCAAAGCAGCCTGGACTGCTGCTTGTTTCCCTGTCTGCAAAGCAGCCTGGACTGCCGCTTGTTTCACTGTCTGCAAAGCAGCCTGGACTGCCGCTTGTTTCACTGTCTGCAAAGCAGCCTGGACTGCCGCTTGTTTCCCAGTCTGCAAAGCAGCCTGGACTGCCGCTTGTTTCCCTGTTTGCAAAGCAGCCTGGACTGTCGCTTGTTTCCCTGTCTGCAAAGCAGCCTGGACTGCCGCTTGTTTCGCTGTCTGCAAAGCAGCCTGGACTGCCGCTTGTTTCCCTGTCTGCAAAGCAGCCTGGACTGCCGCTTGTTTCGCTGTCTGCAAAGCAGCCTGGACTGCCGCTTGTTTCCCTGTCTGCAAAGCAGCCTGGACTGCCGCTTGTTTCGCTGCCTGCAAAGCAGCCTGGACCGCCGCTTGTTTCCCTGTCTGCAAAGCAGCCTGGACTGCCGCTTGTTTCACTGTCTGCAAAGCAGCCTGGACTGCCGCTTGTTTCCCTGTCTGAAAAGCAGCCTGGACTGCCGCTTGTTTCGCTGTCTGCAAAGCAGCCTGGACTGCCGCTTGTTTCCCTGTCTGCAAAGCAGCCTGGACTGCCGCTTGTTTCGCTGTCTGCAAAGCAGCCTGGACTGCCGCTTGTAAACAGCGAAACTGCCTGAACAATGGGCGGTCAAAGCTGCCTAGTTTCGACGAACACGAAGCGAAATGAAATGTAAAACGTCGTGGACTTTAGGGAACGTGAAAGCTACTACAATTTGTTCGCCATTGTACCATCTCGCTCGTTCGACTGAAACGCAACGGATGAAAAGGAAATGCTACATCGCCAACGCTCCGAATGATATTCACTTGAATTAACATGAAAATGTAACGCGAGGGTTGCCTCCCTCCGGAAGGCCGGTGATACTGTGCGCTGCTAGGCACTGACTCCAAGGCGTTGAATTTACAGGGATGGCAATTCGGGGAATATGTATATTTAAGTAGGCACTAACACGGTTCTTGTCTGAGTTTGGGTGGCAGGGGGCTGAATTGTGAACTACAATTGTATACTCGTACAATCGCACGATCTGAATGTAAGGCCATTGAAGCCCGTCACGCTGGCTGCGAGGCGGACGGCTGGGAACGTGCGACGCGTTCGGTGGGACGTTGAAGCGCGTAGCACGCTGGCTGCGAGGCGGACTGCTGGGAACGTGCGACGCGTTCGCTGGGACGTTGAAGCCCGTCACGCTGGCTGCGAGGCGGACGGCTGGGAACGTGCGACGCGTTCGCTGGGACGTTGAAGCCCGTCACGCTGGCTGCGAGGCGGACGGCTGGGAACGTGCGACGCGTTCGGTGGTACGTTGAAGCCCGTCACGCTGGCTGCGAGGCGGACGGCTGGGAACGTGCGACGCGTTCGGTGGGACGTTGAAGCGCGTAGCACGCTGGCTGCGAGGCGGACGGCTGGGAACGTGCGACGCGTTCGCTGGGACGTTGAAGCGCGTAGCACGCTGGCTGCGAGGCGGACGGCTGGGAACGTGCGACGCGTTCGCTGGGACGTTGAAGCCCGTAGCACGCTGGCTGCGAGGCGGACGGCTGGGAACGTGCGACGCGTTCGGTTGGACGTTGAAGCGCGTAGCACGCTGGCTGCGAGGCGGACGGCTGGGAACGTGCGACGCGTTCGCTGGGACGTTGAAGCGCGTACCACGCTGGCTGCGAGGCGGACGGCTGGGAACGTGCAACGCGTTCGGTGGGACGTTGAAGCCCGTAGCACGCTGGCTGCGAGGCGGACGGCTGGGAACGTGCGACGCGTTCGGTGGGACGTTGAAGCCCGTAGCACGCTGGCTGCGAGGCGGACGGCTGGGAACGTGCGACGCGTTCGGTGGGACGTTGAAGCGCGTAGCACGCTGGCTGCGAGGCGGACGGCTGGGAACGTGCGACGCGTTCGGTGGGACGTTGAAGCGCGTAGCACGCTGGCTGCGAGGCGGACGGCTGGGAACGTGCGACGCGTTCGGTGGGACGTTGAAGCGCGTAGCACGCTGGCTGCGAGGCGGACGGCTGGGAACGTGCGACGCGTTCGGTGGGACGTTGAAGCGCGTAGCACGCTGGCTGCGAGGCGGACGGCTGGGAACGTGCGACGCGTTCGGTGGGACGTTGAATCGCGTAGCACGCTGGGTGCGAGGCGGACGGCCGGGAACGTGCGACGCGTTCGGTGAGACTTTGAAGCGCGTAGCACACTGGCTGCGAAGAGTTCGGTGGTAATAATTTTAACCAAAACGTAAATATAAACTCATCTTTATTCACTGAAAATAAACCTTCAAACGCTTCTGATTTGGCGAATTAATAAAATTGCTTGGGTGTGGTTTTGCATAATGTGTTTGATAGTTGGTAGAGAACACGCGGACTGGTTTTAAGGTCTTTGTGAAGATTTGTAGGGGTCGTGGAATGATAAACTAGATCAGACGTTATTTTAAGACATTATCGTGAGGTGTTGGGCCTTAGAGATAATGGAAGGAGTCGAAAATAGACGCCGGTTTTAATTTGTATTACTGTTTTAATGTTCTAAAACTCGCGAATAAAGGAGAAGACGATACTTAATCAATTTTATTGTAAATTGCTTTCTGGGTTGTTATATCTATTTTCGTTCAAGAATAGGTACAGTGAGCATAATTATCCGAGTGCAAGGCAGAACGTTCGAAACCGTGTTTTTCATCAAAGAATTCACATCTAAAAAACCATCGAGCAACCCAGCTACCGCTGAGCCACACAACTCAGAAACACGTTCGCAAACCGCCACTAACCATGCGCCGAATTCTGCGCAATGACAACAATATACGACACCAGCGTCCCCAAAACGCTAACCATCAACGCGACGTCCAACTCGAACAGCCCAGCGGCAGTCAACGCCAACCTATTGACCTGGACCTGTCGCGAGAACCTCCTCAATTCTTGCCCAACCTCTTCGCCTGCTCCATTCTCCAAGAGGCTCTTCTCCACCAAGTATCCCGCCCTCGCCGCTTCGGCGCTCGCGTCTCCACACATCTTGCACATCGCCGCAATCTCCCCGACGTCCACCACGAAGCAGACCGCGTTGAAAACCACGACCAACGCCGCAAGCTGCGAGTCCTCCAACGTGCCGCGCATCATCTCCAGCATCGTCTGCGCGTGGTACAGCATCGAGGTGATGAGGAACGCGACGTGGAGACCGATCTGCAGACCGATTGATTGATTATTGGTGTTTAATGACGCACTGTTTATGACAGCTGGTCTAATGGCGTCGGTGCATGAAAGGGTGATGATGAACCTAACCTATGGCTAGAAGGAAGGAGGGGAGACCCGGTGCCGGCACGTAGCCTATACTCCTGTCGAAAAGCACCGAGGGGACCACCGGCTTTACGTCACTTCCGAAGGACGGTACAACTCGAACGACAGGATTCCTCCGCTAATCCGTGCTGTCGAGAGGTTGACAAGCAAGGCGAGTGAAGTTGTCGTGCTAGCTTCAAACCCTCCGACCTCTCTCCCGAACAGAACTGATCATGTGGATGATGGTCACCCATGACCCATCCGACAGCTAACTCAACGCGATGTTGCTTAACTGCAGGCCGAAGTACGCGTTGACTATGTCTCCGCACTCGTAGAGCAGCATGTGACAGCGTCGCAGTGCGTTGACGCGTGAAGCTGCGTGGCAGGACGCGTGGCTTGTCGAGTAGCTGAAGGTGGGGTGACGCGTGGTGGCCATTTTGCGGTTGACGTGGCGGTAGCGTTCGGTGAGCGCTTGCACGTAGCTGATGTACTGAAGTACCATCACCTGCGCCAGGACGTTGCAGAATAGAGGCAGAATCTAGACGAATAACCTTCTCCGCTCAGCGCTAGTAGTCAATATGATTAACAACTTGATGGCAAATTTATTTGCAGTCGCCGATTTACCTTCATTTCTAACTGTATTAGTATAAAACTGTGATAATAAAGTTAGTAGTTAAGAGATAGAAGGTAAACGAGTGGTGGATAAAAGTCTTTGCCACTGTTCTAGGGTTTGATTTTGATTTTTTGGAGCTTTGCGGATTTATTTGTCTGAATGCCTTAGATTTTAAATCTCTTTTGACAGAAGGGCCCAATCAAGGAGCTCATATCGGGAAGAGTGGAAACCCTGTTCTTAAGGGAATTTCCTTATACTTCAGCGCCTCTGGCGGACAGTGTCAGCAGCTAGCTACTGTAAGGAATTTCACGGCTATCCTTGTTACCACCCCCTGGGCCAAATCTTAAGATTTTGCTTTCGGTGCACAATGAGAATATGAGGAGTTTTAATCATATTTGATTGATTCCGAACACACAATTTTCTAATGTAATCATTTCAAACAAGATGGTAAGGATTTGCATTAAAAATGGCTTGATTAAAGGCGGAGCGAGAATGAGCACCAAACGTCCTTGTGCCTCATCAGTCAGTACACCCCCTGGATTCACCTGGCAGATGAAGAAGATCAGATACTGCAACGGATTCGCCGAATTCTCCGGGGACTCGTACACAGCCAGATACCAGTTGAATCCACACAGCAACGCGGCGAGACCCAACGCAAGGCACGACAGCGCGCGATTCGCACGCAACGTGCGTGCATAGTGCGTCGCCGTGTCGGTACCAAGAACCACGTCCACACGCGCCAGTTTCTCGTTGATCTCCCCGAACGCCGTCGCCGATTTGAACGCGGACGCCAGCAGCGATTGGACGCTAGCGGCGACGCCCAGCAGGAAGACTATGGTCTTGGCGACCAGACCCGTGCGTTGCGTTGGCTGCGTGCGGTACACGTCGACAAGATGCACGAGGACGGTGAGACTGAGGAAGGTGGTGGTCGCGCAGACGAGGAGCGAGTAGATGGTTTGTGGGGTGGACCGGGCGAAGTTGGGGGTGGTTTTGTGGGAGGCGAGGCCGAACAGGGAGGCGAGGGTGGCGATCGGGCGCTGGGCGGCGACCAGTGGGTGGGTGGGTGGTTTTGGTGGGAGTGGTGGGACCCAGGCGTGCTGGGGTTGGACTGGTTTAGGGGGTGAGATCTGTTTCATGGTGATTGTGGTCGAGGAATAGACCACTGTGATGTTCATTCGTTGAATGCCAATGAATGCCACATGAAGTTTCTAGCGATTGTGGCTCAATAAATTATTAATTTGCGAATGATTGTCCATTAAACGCCAGGAAAACAAATTGACATTATATAATGAATCAAGCGATTGTTTATACTGTGACTTCAACCTTTATAACTCTCACAAATTAGAGATTTCGATGAAAAGAATTTTACCACAAAGCCATATGCTCATCTTCATTCCGTTGGCTCTAGTATTATCACACCATACATGTAATTTAGCTTTTTCCGGCTAGAAAATCCAGTTTTCCTTTGCAGATGAGCCAACGAGCCAATGTAAAGTGTCACTCATGATGCGTTCTTTGCGTTGTTCCCTGAGCTAAGCTGTGGTGATACCGACATTGGGTACTGTGTGAAACACTGCCTGGCTTTGAAGACGCCGACCTACAGCTAAGTAATTGCTTTCATGAAACTAGCGCACAAAGTGTAACGCATCAAATATTCATTGCACAGAGCGTTCAGGTAAATTACAACTCTTGCTTTTCTTCGATGGAAATTGTATGGCTTTCCAACTTTGTGAGCGGCAGCAGTCCCAAAGGCAGGCGGTACATTGAAACTAAAAGGTATAGCAAACAACAAGTATAGAACATTCGTCTCTTTACCTACTCTAATGTGACCTGGGGTCAATTTTTCTTTTATTTTTTTTTGTCGATTGACACACCGTAACGATCTATCTTATCCATACCTATTATGAGTGCTAAATATGACCGATCCATTCTACTAACCGAATAGAAGTCAGCATTTTGGGCTCACGGATACAATATATCACTTCGGTTTTGGCTTTTCGCACTGTGGGCTAAGAGATTGATCACTTTATCCTTCTCTTCAGACCCAACGGATTTCAGTTCGATTATCCCAGATATCACAAAAGTGTCTTCCAATAGCACCCAACGACATCAAATTCCAACGCAACCCACCTTCGATGCCCCTAAACCTAAACCTTCAATCATTAATAGCCAGTAGGCATGTTAATATGTACTTTATAAATATAGTAGATACACGAAAAGTATCAACGCATTCCGCTCGAGAGAGCTCAGCGAATCTAGAACCGTGCTGTAGCATCGAGAATGGCTAATGACGTGTCCCCACCGTCTATCAATGATCCAAACCTAAACCGTCATCGAATTCTGGTAAATAATCACCATGTACGACGTCACCGTCGCCACGATGCTCACAAACAACCCCATGTCCACGCGGAACAACCCCGCCGCCGTGAACGCCAACCTGTTTAGTCTGACATGCCTCGCCAACCCCTTCGACTCCCGTTCAACGCCCACCCCCTTGAGCTCGCATCTCGCCGTCAACGCCGCCGTCGCCGCAGCCTCTTCGCACGCGTCGTGGCACACTTTGCACACGATGACCAGTTCCGTCACGTTGAACGCGTAGCCCAGCGCGTTGTACAACGCCAACATGACGATTGTCGCCGAGTCAAAATGACTGGCTTGCAGCGATTCGAGCATCGAGTAGGTGTGATGTAGCAGCACGACAAGCAGGTAGGCGATCTGGAAGGTAGGGGTTATTGTTACGAGGTTTACTATCGCTGTGTTACGAGTGTTGAATTTGGTTCAGCATTTCCGAGCGTTGCGCTGGGTAAGGTATTTTTTTTATACATGAGCCATTTTGATAAGCATATATACGATCCCACTTATATCTCAACGTCAATAGAACTTTGACAGAAGGAAATAGAATAGAATTAACATTGCTTTTATCTGAAACTCCCTATAAGACAGTGAAGAAAATATAATATTTTGTCATAATTCTGCCATAGTTAGTTGACAAACGTCTAAGCAACACTCCACCGTCAACAACCCGGCGCTGGTAAAAACGCTGTACAACGCAACTCTCACAAAGCCAATTCCAGAAAACCTGCCTGCAAAACGAGCTGCCCACCGAAGTGACTGTTGAGCAACTGGCCGACCTCGAAGAGCAGCCGGTGTGCAGTGCCCAACGCGTCCATCTGCCGCCGCTTGTCTTCGAGCGTGCTGCGCACCAGCAACGTCACCTCGAAGACAGCATCCGGCCGCCGAAGTACCAACCCCGTGAGACGAACGTTGATGAGTTGGTAGCGTCGCTTCAGCGAGTGCACGCTAACGAGAAACTGCGCCAGCATCGCCTGGCCCATGAAGTACATCAAGTAGCCCATCAGACTGATAGCATTATCGGGCGCATTGCGGAAAGATAGGTAGACGTCGACGGATATGAAGAGGCCGTCGGTGATGGTAACTAACGCCAAGACGGTGGCTGTGTCTCGGTGGACGGCGTCGTAGTGTTGCTGGGTGTTTGCGCCCAGGATTCCGTCGATCGTTGCCAGTTTGGCGGTGATTCTGCGGAAGGTTACGGGCGAGGAGATGGACGATTTGTAGAGGGATGTCAGACACATGGTGACGGGCAGGGTGAGGAACGCTAGCTGTTGGGGTAGCGCGGTCGCGGGGATTGCGTGGTTACGGTACGCGGCGTAGAGGGTGGTTAGGTTGGTGACGCCGGACGCTGCGACTAGTAGAGCGAGGAGGGTGGTGTAGGCGGTCGCGGGGAGGGAGCGGGCGAACGTGTGTGGGTGGTGGGGCGAGAGGCCGACGAGCGACGTGGTGAGGTGGAGGGCACGCAGGGAGGAGGTTAGGAGGTTGGCGGGCGCCATGGGGTTTTTAGTAGGGCCGTTTGCGGAATTGAAATTTGCGTGCAGGTAAATGCTAGGGTGGTGTGGGAATCAATTAGATACACCAATAGTTAGTTTTCTCCAAGTTTCTGTCCCAGCTCAATTAAATTTAAGAATGACAGTATACCCTGGTTCGAATAAAGAAGATATTGCCAATATTTTGGACGTGTCTTTATTGCTACTCCGCGGTCTGCAACACTTTGAGGAGTCTCGATAATGGAGACCCGCGACCGGACGAAATTTCAGTGTAAAAGTGTCAGCGAATTTTAATGTCGCAATTAAATTATTCACACCGGACGAGGAAACATTTGGCCATGTCGCTATTCTTTCCTCGAGACAGCAAACAAAGCCAGCCATACTTTGCACAGGGACCCGATACAGCCGCTATTTGCCCAGTATAATCGTGTTGACTTTCGGCAAAACGAAAATTCACCGCGAATAATTCATGTGGACGAGTATTGGCCATAGTTGTGGGCGTCTTGCGAGTTGGGAAATTCACTTAAAGTATGAAATAAAACGGCAGCTCGCAAAAAAGAATCCTTCCTTTATTCATGAAGAAATATTAAAAAAATATTGTTTTAACTTGTCGCGGATGTGAAAAGGGTTGTCATGCTTTGACATGGAAGCAGACGCAATAACTTTCTCATCGCTGAAGATTTTTTTTTAGTTTATTGACTGAAAACCCCACACTGATGAACCTTTAATTTAAAAAAATTAACAAACGCGAATATTTGCACATTCCGAGCCACTCCATTCGCGCTCGAACGGGTTACATAACACATGAAATTTGCTAATGGGCCTGTGCCCGAGTGCCAACAAATCTAAGACAATATTTATCATGCGAAACACTATGCTGCTGTCGTATTCTGAGCAATCACAACCGTGTACGAAGTGACAGTCGCAACAATGCTAATAAACAGCGTCATGTTCAACTCGAAAAGCCCAGCGGCCGTCAAAACCATCCTATTGAAGAAAATCTGGCGGGAAAATATCTGCAACTCACCACTAGCTTCATCATCGCTCAGTATGCACTGCTCCAACACAAATACGCTAGAGCTAGCTTCATTACATGCGCCATTACACACCAAGCACAAAGTCAGCAGCTCGCAAGTGTTGATCAAGAAGGTTAATACATTAAACAAGGTGACCGCGTTGACAAGACCAGAGTCTTCGTCCACGGCCACAGAAGCTTGGAGCAGCGTTTGAGTGTGGTACAGCATGGCGATCAAATTAAGAGCGATATGGAACGCCAATGTCAGACCAAAATGGGCGTTCAACGTTAGGCCGACTTCGTAAAGAAGCAAATGGGCGCCGCGTAGAGTTTTGAGCCGTCTAATTTTGTCTGACGTCGTATTATCGCTGCATGAAACGAACATCAACGTGCTTTTTGGTGTCTTCAGGAACATTTCGGCTAGACGCAGGTTGATCAAGGCATAGCGGGTCTTGAGATAGTGGACACAGGTGAGGAACTGCAAAGACATGGTCTGACCGATGAAGAAAATCAGATATTTGAACGGATTCGCCGTGTTCTCTGGCGAGCCGTTCAAGGCCAGATAGATGTCTGCCGGTGCCGTCAACAAGTAAATTGCGAAGCATCCAGCGATTATTTTGACGACTCGGCGACGGACGCCTTCGTAGTCTTCCGGCGAGTTCACCTTCAGCATCGCGTCGACCTTCGCGAAGTTGTCGGTGATCTTCTTGAAGTTTTGCGGCGATTTCCATGCGCTGGTTGCCAACGCATTGATGCACATGGTGATCGCCATGGTGAGGAGCAGGGTTTTCGGGAAAAGCTCTTGGATGGTTGCTTGTTTGTGGTCGGCCATGGGACGTGTCAGTTTGAGGAGGTGGACCAAGATGACGGTGTAGAACGCAGCGAAGGCAAGGCAGAGTGTGAGCGAGTAGACTGTGGCTGGCAGCGAGCGGGTGAAGTCTGGGGTTTTGTACGTTGACAGGCCGAGAAGGCGGGTCATCAGGTAGATGGGGCGATGCGAGGCGATCAGGAGGTGCTTGCTGAGGTTTAGGGGCGGTTTTTTCACCCAGTTTTGTTTCCGGGTCGGTATCATGATGTCGGGTTGAGTTGTGTGACGTTTTATTGATGAGATGAGACGGCGTTTCGTAGAAAATTTCTCAACTTGTGTGTAGTAACTTTTGTGTAACTTTTTGCGGTCAAATTTCTATAGCTGTTTCTGTTAAATTGTTTATACAGGTTATCAAGAAGTCCGAATTTTATTGGAGTTTTTAGTCAAAATTGAAAAAAATCTACCGCCGGGTCATTGTAGAGAGACTAATTTGACTATGTATACATGTAAGGCCTACCTCTTCTTCGCTTTTTGACCGCTACTTTTGACTGTGGTCGGCAGAATGAGTTACTCCGAGGATAGGCTAGCTTTGATCGAAGGTTTTGGTCTACAATTCACCAAAGTTACACCGATTCACGTACGAATAATTCAAGCTTTGGCATTGGCATCTCGGATGAAAGAAAGTCGGCGCCGACCTCAAATACTCTTTGACTTTCCTTCCTCAGACTGATCGAAACAACCGTTGTCACGTGATATTATAGACGGAAAACTTCGCCCAATCGTTTTAATAATAGAACTCATTAGGGACGTTAACAAAAAACATGCATTTCATAGCTTTTGAACTATTTTGATAATATATACCCATGCCATTTAGCTAGCTACGTCAACATATATGTTTTTAAAATATTAAAGACTAACTTTTGTTTGCGTACAAACGGACAGAAATGGGGGCTAATGAAGGTACGCAGTGATGGATTGCACGCCCGTCAGAACTGTAGTCTCATTAAAACATTAGAAGCAAAGTGAGAAAATGAAGTAGAAAATCTATAGGATGGTTGTTTTTGTATTTCACTGACGTTGACCTTGATATAAAGCTCCCAGGCGTGACCTTTTTGAAGGTCACCATGCGTGGGGACATGGGAATCAAGGAGGCAATGCATTGTTACAATACAATGTCCTTGCAAAGCAATTTGCATTGTAAATGCAAAGCATTGCAAGCAACCAACCTCAAAAATATGCATTAACGTTAAACTATATGATTAAAAATGGGTTGTAAAAATGGGTCCTTAGCTAGGTCGTTGGTGCTATAGAAACAAGAAAACAAATCTTTCACTGTAATCTAATTGAAACATATATTTAACACCAAACTATGCAGATACATTAAGGTGAAATTTAAAAAACAAGACGCAATATTGCAATATTTTCACTGCCAATTTTGTCCCTCCTACAACGTACAGTAATTCCCGCTGGCCGTCCGGTTTAGTAAACATCTAAGAAAGATTGTGACTTTCAAATGGCGCAAATGACAGTCCTAGGCAGCTGCCGTCGTATTCTGAGCAATCACAACCATGTACGACGTGACAGTCGCAACAATGCTAACAACCAGCGTCATATTCAACTCGAAAAGCCCAGCAGCCGTCAAAACCAACCTATTCGCGCCCACCTGTCTCGAAAACATCTTCAACTCTCTCTCAGCTTCCTCATCCGCCAACATGCACTGCTCCAACACAAAGACGCTGGCGCCAGCTTCATTACAGGCGCCGCTACATATCACACACAAAGCAACAAGCTCACATACATTGACCACGAAGGTGAATACATTGAAGAGGGTGACCGCGACACCAAGTGAAGATTCAAAACCCACGGTACGAGCGGATTGCAGCAGAGTCTGCGTGTGGTACAGCATTGCGGCCAAGTTGAGAGCGATGTGGAACGCCAGCGACAAGCCAAAATGTGAGCTCAAAATTTGACCAATCTCGTGGAGAAGAAGGTGAGCGCTACGGAGTGTTTTGAGCCGCCTGATTTTGTTGAACGCCAAGTTATCGTTGAGAATTGTGAGCGAGAATGCGCTGTTGGGTGTTTGCAAGAAGATTTCGGCTAGACGCTGGTTGATCAAGGCATAACGCGTCTTCAGATAGTGTACGGAGTTGAGGAACTGCAACAACAAGACCTGACCGGTGTAGAAAATCAAGTATTTGAACGGATTCGCCGTGTTCTCCGGCGAGCCGTTCAGTGCTAGGTAGACATCCGCCGGCGCCATCAACAAGTAGGAAGACAAGCAGAAGAGAACCGTCTTGTTAACACCACGTCGCACGTCGGCGTAATCTTGCGGCGAGTTGACCTCCAGCATCGCGTCGACCTTCGCAAAGTTGTCGGTGATCTTCTTGAAGTTTTGCGGCGATTTTTGGGCGGCGGACGCGACCGAAGATGTGCACATCGCCAGGGACAGCGTGAGGAGTAGGACTTTGGGTGCGACACCTTGGATGGACGCCTGGTCTTGGTCCGATGACTGACGTGCCAGTTGGAACAGGTGCCACATGATGATCGGGTAGATTCCGGCGAAGCCTAGACATAGCGTGCGCGAGTAGAGGGTAGCTGGGAGGGAGCGGGTGAAGTCTGGGGTTTGGTACGTGGACAGGCCGAACAGTCTTGTCAAGAGGTAGAGGGAGTTCTGAGAGGCGATCAAGTGTTGCTTGCTGGGGGTTTCGCGCGCGTTTTGGACCGGTTTTTTACTGATCCAGTTTTGTGTGAGAGCCGGATTCATGTTGTGGATGATCTATGGTGCCTTGGGATGGAGCGATGCTTGATGTTGTTTTGTGGAAAATTTCACTTTGAACATTTGTACACAAAGAAGATGTGATTATATCGTTCTGATATGAGAGTTATTTTTAGTAAATATGGAATTGTCATCGGGTTAATAGTAGATATACTATGCTGTCACGAGAACGCTAGGTAATCACAAGTTTCCGATTTATATTCACAGCGATTTGACATAGGAAGATTAATATTAATCTTATTAATTGGGGCCTGCAATTTGGCGTTTTCCAGGTGTGTTGGTAGCTATAGCAGAAGTGCCACCATGCTGTGTGAGAATTTAATTCACTTTCTGGCAGTGGCTCTCTTCTGACTGATCGCAACAAAAGTTGGCAATCGACATTTCATCAACAAAGGAAAGCCCACGATGGCATCGTTTTAATAATTTAACTTAATAGGCAACTTAACTGTCCCTACAGAGATAGCGTAACATCACAAAGTAACGAACTGTTTTGCTGTTGTTGGTGTACGGTATAGTTTTTTAGATAGCACAAACGAATGCATTTAATTTATCAGCCTTTAATGGTACCTACAACTATTTGTTTGCAGTTCAAACTCAGCTAATTATAGCTAATGATGGTGCATTATCGTATTTATGGATTGTTTTTTACGAGAGATATGTTTTCTCATATAAAAGAGATAGAAGAAAATAAATTGTAAAGAAGAAGCCCATAAATCATGTTTATTTGTCATGATAAGATGACACCACCAACAATCGAACTCGTTTGTCGGGTTTGCAGCTGTTAATATCACCCCCAAAGCCACAGTCCACGAAACGGATGCGAATACTCTCAATAAATACAGAGCTATCTCGTAGGGGGATCATCAATACACGCTCAAATCTATATTTTTATTTTATTCACAGGAAAAATACTTCCTCGAAGATTTAAAGCATTCTTAAGGTCAGGCTATAGCGGGAAATAATGCGATTCAAATCCTATAGATGGCAGTCCGAAACGTATCCTCTTTTCCCACTCCACTTTTTTTCAGCACGGCATAAGGGGAAGTTGTCCGTGAAAATGCCGGCCGGCTGGCTCGCACCAGCGAGCTCAAGCTTAGCCTGCAATTCTCATATCGCAAATTCCTGGAACTCAAAAGCCTGGCAAGGCTGCTTGAGATCGGTCTTCAAGCACATGGCATGAGCAATTTTACAATCGCTGTGATACAGACGTAGTAAGACTGGTCGGGATTTAGCTTCGAATGCAAAATTAGGGATAATATTTTTTAGAGAAGCCAGCTGCGAGTAAAGAATATTGACTCGAAAGAAAGCATACATTTAATAATTAACGAAATACGAATTTAATTCTTAAATAGTCGGTTTGCAACTTTAAAAAAAAATTTGTGAGGGTTGCTGCGCAACCCTCAAATTTTTCTGGGGTTTGTTTCGGCACCAGAGCACCCACGGAGTCGGCGCCCCATTCCTTATTGTTTGCAAACGCGCTCATGCTAAAATTACGCTAGTACCATAGATACTACTAGTATTGCCACTGGAGAGTGGAGAGCTGAGGTCGACTGCTGAAGTACTGACAAACACAGCGTATGGAGTGTAATTGTGGGAAAAATGTATGGGTACGCCGAAATAGCGACCAAATCGCTCGGTGTAGCGGCGCCTTCGGGAGCGAGGCCCGCTGCGACTAGAGCAGTTTAGAGATAAGCTGTATACTGACTAGCAGTGCCTGTGTGGCACTATGTGTCTATGTGACTATGTGCCTTTTACTTGCTTTTTGCCGGCCGTCGGTTGCATTTGTTTACTTTTCAGCCTAGGCGAAATTAGATTTCTTCAAAATTAAATTAGATAAAGGGCACAGATCCGGTTCAATAATTATGTTGTTGGGAAGAGAATTATTTAGGTATTGAAACAAACCCCATCGATATTCATGGATTTTTCACCGTTTCGATAACAAAAAATAAGAAGACACCCCCAGAAAGCTAGATACGTGCATCAAAAACCCTAGGTCAAACCTCTTGTAAGTTATGTATAGGGCTGACTTGTGACTCTGCCATAGTGACTCCATTCATAACAATCAACGGGCTGACAGACTCATATTCGTCATCTGTAGATCGCAACTCTGCTTCACAACGTAAACACAGCTATCTGTTTTTATTTGTATGGACATCGACTGCCAGCACGTGTTCAATGTTCGGCAGGAGCCCGGAATGATCGAGGCCCGGGGTGCGATCGCACCCCTGCACCCCGGGACAGTCCGCCCCTGCCCGGCGCGTATATTTGACAGAAACGTCACTAATTTTAGCAGCTAGGTGGTGTGTCGGGTCTTGTGTTCACCAACTGTGTTCACCAAGCTGATTTCACTTCCAGTCATGTCCATGTCATGTCATTATTCATATTTATTATTTCCTTCTTCCAAACTAAAAATTAAATAAACTACTAATTGAAACACTAATTCACCGTCCAGTTCTACCTGATCCAGCCACTAGTAATACGCGTATGGATTCTCATTCTCTCTTCTTCCAAGCTCTCAAGGAAATAAACTGCAAGCAATAAAATACGGAACAGCTAGCTACCCGTCGGCTGCGACTCCGATGCTACGAGGCGAAGGCGTTTGAGGGGAAATTACTGGCGATGAATGGAAGCACAGTTTCAATTATTTACCTCTGGGTTGTCAATTTGCGAGTTCCGTCATATCGTTTGTCAAAATTGGTTTACAAAATTGGGACTTTGTTTCGTAATTCGTGTTTGTATTATCTAAGCTTCCTCGAAGAGTTTTCCTTACATTTTCGTTTCGCTTGGCAGATATCAGCATTTTTGTGTAATATTCAAAAATATTTTTTTCCTGATCAATCGAATCCAAATTAAAAATTTAGCCGACGAGAAAGCCTTCATTTTGAATTAAGAATGGCACACGATATTTTTTCTGTGCTCTAAAACCATCCGTTGAAAGTGTACGGCGGAACTAGCCGAAAAACAGTGTCTCACTAAGCGATCGATTGCTCATCAACGATCAATCAGAATCAATTCAAATTATCCCGGTATGGAGGAGGACGTTCTCAGCTATCGAATGCATTTTTTTGTTTATTTTTAAAACCCATCGAACGCCAGCTATTAGTAAATTAAACCCTAGTTAGCATTTTGATTCTCTTTTCTACGTTAGAGAGAGACAGAAAACAAGATGGCGGTAGAGCCAAACCTTAACGTAATCTATAATCGCTACAATAGCTATAATTACCAGATAACAATTATAGGATCAAAAAAACGAGACATTCGATTTCACTATTACATCTCTTTTTCTGTACCACCTAACGTATCGTAATTTCATTCTGGTGAGATATTCCAAAAAGCTATGCGTCACTAATTGCTGTCATGTTCTGAGCAATCACAACCATGTACGACGTGACAGTCGCAACAATGCTAACAACCAGCGTCATATTCAACTCGAAAAGCCCAGCAGCCGTCAAAACCAACCTATTCGCGCCCACCTGTCTCGAAAACATCTTCAACTCTCTCTCAGCTTCCTCATCCGCCAACATGCACTGCTCCAACACAAAGACGCTGGCGCCAGCTTCATTACAGGCGCCGCTACACACCAAGCACAAAGTGACAAGCTCACTGATGTTCACACCGAAGGCTAAGACATTGAAGAGGGTGACCGCAACGACAAGCGACGAATCAATCTTGAGCGTGTGAGCAGATTGCAGCAGAGTCTGCGTGTGGTACAGCATCGCGACCAAGTGGTGAGCGATTTGGAACGCCAGCGACATGCCGAAATGTGAGTTCAAAGTTAGTCCGACCTCGTGGAGGAGGAGGTGGGCGCTTCGGAGAGTTTTGAGCCGCCTGATTTTGTTGAAAGCCAAGTTTTCGTTGAGAAAATTGAGCGATAATGTGCAGTTAGGGGTGTGTATGAACATTTCGGTGAGCTGACGGTTGATTGTTGCGTAGCGTGTCTTGAGATAGTGTACCGAGTTTAGGAACTGCATTATCAGCGTCTGACCGGTGAAGAAAATCAGGTACTGCAGCGGATTTCCGTTGTTTTCCGGCGAGCCGCGGTGGGTTAAGAAAACGTCGGCAACAGCCAACAGCAAGCAGACGGCGAAGAAGACGAGGAAGACCTTGAAGATGCTGCGACGCACGGCGGCGTAATCTTGCGCCGAGTTGGTGTTCAGCATCGCGTCGACCTTCGCGAAGTTGGCGGTGATTTTCTTAAAGTTTTCCGGCGATTTTAACGCGGCGGAGGCGACCGATGAGATGCACATCGCGATGGACAGGGTGAGCATCAGCAGTTTGGGCACGAAACCGTTGATTTTCGGCTGGTCTTTGTCGGTGGTTTGTTGGAATAGTGGTAGGTACGAGATGAAGATGAAGAAGATTGTGACGAAGACCAGACAGAGGCAGAGCGCGTAGACGGTGGCTGGTAGCGAGCGTGCGAAGTCTGGGGTCTTGTACGTCGACAGACCGAAGACACTGGTCAAAATGTAGATGGGACATTGGGAGGACACGAGCAAATGTTCGTCAGGAATTGCGCGCGGATTTCGGGGATGGTTTTTTATCCAGTTTTGTTTCAGTGACATTGTCGGGATTATCTCTTGTGCGTTGGAATTGCGTTTGTATTAATTGTTTTCGTCAAGTTTTTTGAAAGCAGAGATGGTTGCTGTTGGTTTATAAAATTGGGCTACAAACGTTCACAGAGGTTACACGCAGTTTTGACGACTTCTAAACTAAAATTTAGAATCTCACGGTTATACTCTACCATCAGTAGGTAATTCTCTCGCCAAACTAAGCGAAACAAACATGGTTTCATGGGTGTATTTATACGGAAGACTTCGTCCCATAGTTTCAATAATTTCTCTCATTAGCAAAACCCCATTAATACGAGCAAAAACAAGCACAATTGTTTATTGAACTGTGTGCCTGAATAATTAAATTGCATGCATGCTGGAACTTGTGTGTTTAGAACTCGTGGGGCAGTATAAATAATAATTATCATCGTTTGCAGTTTGGAGTCGCTGTGATGGTAAATTGTGTGCTTATTTGTTTTCTTGTATGTTGCGTTTCTCTATAGCGAAGATGATCACCAATAAAGAACAATGCAAATTACCACCGTTGTTTGTCGCTGAAGTTGACTCGATAGTCGAACAAATATCTTATGGCAAAGTTACCAGATGAGAATACACAGTTGGTATTTACGTTTGCGAGCAATTGGCCGATGATAATGCACAATTATAGAGGTCACAGATGGGGTGAAAAATGTGTACAAATTCTTGGCTGAAAATATACCTACGTCATTCCATTTATACAATAATATCCTATAATCGACAGTTTTGGTAGGGCTGAAGGTGTGTTTGTCGATGTATTGCTTGTATTGATGTATTGTATGCTTAAACAAATATTTATTGTAATAAACCAAACCACTACTTCTAATTGAAATACTAAAAATATTCTCGTTGAAATACCTGTTGCGAGCCATTGGTACAAAACGCCTAAATGCGCACAGTTTCATGTTTCTGGCACTGAATCTAATCTTAATCGCACAGTCTCTTGGTACGTGTATGAAGTGAATCGTAGAAGATTCATCTGATCTGTGAGTCACTCAATTTTAATTAGGTTTAATTAGGAATACTTAGGTTCATCACACGGAACTTTTCGATACACCATTTAACTTCAATAACATAATGCAAGATAAGGCGCACTCTGTTAGGAAACATAGAAACCTAGTGGTCGCTTCCCCCACCATCCAAATCAACGTGGCCCAATGACATGTCAAACAGCTGGTCACTTGAAAATATTACCGATGTGAATTTACTTCGCCACGGATATAAATTTTATTGGACTTTTAATAATAAACTGTGATTATACCATGTGATACCTCTGCGCGGATTTTAGTCTTATGGAAGAAATGTGCTGTCTCACTGAAAGTAATAGCGTCGTGTTTTCTAGTCCTACTATTAAGTGCACCTAACCTATATATTTGTTTAATAAACATTTTAAAAATTAGCAGTAAAATAGATAACAAAGCAGTTATAGTCGAAATGGAGACAAACGAGAGATCTAGAAGAAGAGTGAATGCCGACGAGAATTCCGATGCAATAGGCGGTCTCCTTGGGGAACATGCCCCCCGAACTTCATCCACCGCCTCGTTGGACTCAGTGAGCAATTTAAGCGGCGACGAAGCGAATATCGCGATTCTTTTCTTCCTCTACGTGCTGCAAGGGATTCCATTGGGTTTGAGCGCAGCCATCCCGATGTACCTTCAGAACCGAGGCGTCAGTTACAGACAACAGGTGCGTTACCCTTGACATTGAGCCAAACGCGTTTAGATTCTACAATTAGTACAGCTATGATTATGACTTGTGCATCCGAAATTGTGTGTGTCCTTTTACTCAAATTAAATACTCAGAAGCACTCGAATCCAAGTGTATTTAGAATTGCATCTTGAGTTTTCCCTGTGTTCAATGTATTCTTGGTACTGTTTTGTTATAAATTCAATGGGGTTGTTAACATATCAGATTGGGAGAGACAAATTGAGATTTCAGCTTGAGAAATCAGCAAGGGTTTCATTAGTTATGTTGGCTACATGCTGGGAAACTGTGTTTAGCTGAAAACAATCCTAATGCTTTGTTTAATGTCAGCGTTAATGGGAACAACAAACATGTTTCAGCGAAGAGTGTGTCGCGTCGACGAATAACGCAACTCCTGATCGTAAACACATTTATAGATAAAGAGAAATACATAAGGAGTGAAGCTAGATAGTTGGAATGTAGTAGAAATGTAAAGATTATCAAAAACACGCCTTGTCGAAATCCTCGCTCGGTTTAGAATAGTAAAAACAAAGTTTCACACAACAATCAACTCTGGGGACTGAGGACTTGGATGTTTGTTAACCTTGGCAACTCCTCAGGGACTTCCCACAAGTAGTTTCATCACAGTGAAATGACACGAGATCTCCTCTATTGTCAGTGTTTTTAACGGAACGGTTTTGATCCCACCGTGAAAACAGCAACAAAACCGCCCTCCACTAAGAAACCCGCCACCGCTAACGCCTTTCCCGTCGCCAGGCCGAGTTCAGCTTCACCCAGTGGCCGTTCAGCATGAAGCTGCTCTGGGCGCCGATCGTCGACTCGGTGTTCAACGCGCGCTTCGGACGGCGGAAGTCGTGGATGGTGCCGTCGCAGTACCTGATCGGCGTGCTCATGCTCTACATGTCGTTCAACGTCGAGGGCTGGCTGGGCGCCGACGTGGCCGGCGTAGAACGTCCGCCCGACATCGGCGTGCTAACGTTCTTCTTCTTCTGGCTCAACTTCTTGGCGGCGACGCAGGACATCGCCGTGGACGGCTGGGCGCTCACAATGCTGCAGAGGTCGGTCTCGACGCAATCAAAATGACGTCATGATACCCACTCGCTAAAGCCAGGCAGAGCAATTCGGGTTGTGATTTCCCTGTCTTCCTTTGTTATTCAGCAGAGCTAATTAATATTTATTTTCCAAACTGGTAGCACGTCCAGTGGGTATCTGACGTCATTTTTCTCTGAGTGGAATACGTCAATTAGCGTTGATGATTCTAAGGTGGGCGCTTTTATGAAATCAATTATCACTCGCGATGAGAGCAGTGTATCGATGCACCTTAGCTTGGCACCTTTGCACGAGAATCACTACTTCTTTAAAGGTGTAAAGGAGGTCCAATTTGTCGCAAGCTTATCAAACGCCCCCGTGGTCTTGTGTTCGCTGATTCAGATGGGCATCTGACATCATTTATCTGTCTATTATAGCAACAAATCAAAACAAAAGAACCAACCTAAACCTCCTAAAATAAACCAAACCATTTAAATAATGACACTGCTTTTCAAAAAAACTAAAACCTATTAGACTCCTCCGTAAGTCTTCATGACCAAACATTTCCAAACAAGTTAGGAAAGGGAGGTCCCGCGTTCATATCCCGGTTCGGACGCCAATTTTTCCTGCTCAGCTAACCCATCGAGTTAGGAAAAGTTTCAGTTAGGACTTAGCTTTCAATACGCCGTCGAATCGCGTTACGTCAACCCCACCGCTAGTTGGCGCGTGGATTAACGCGTGGCGTCATGTTCCAGACGCAACGTCGGACACGCGTCGACATGCAACAGCGTGGGACAAACGGCCGGCTACTTCCTCGGCTACGTCGTCTTCATGGGGCTCGAGTCTGCAGAGTTCTGCAACGCGTACCTGCGTAGCATTCCCGAGGAGCAAGGCCTCGTCACGCTGCCCGGTAAGACTGCGGCTCGAAGCGTTGATTCGAAGCGAACCGCAAACCCTCGCAGATATTTATTGTTGGAAACAAAATATCCATCCGTAAATTGTATCCGTGCTGGGATTTTAGCCCACACCTGACCAGGTTTAAGCATCATCCAGTTATGCTACACGGACAACCAACTGTGGAATGGATTTTAAGTTTATTTGCGTCGTTGGGCTCCATGGAGATAGAAACAGGACTATGAATGAACATAGAAGCCGGTGAATCTAGTGTCGCTATGCTGCAATCGCACACCAACAACTCGACTAACCCCGATTATAACGTGGCTCCATGGAGATAGAAACAGGACTATGAATGAACATAGAAGGTGGTGAATCTAGTGACGCTATGCTGCAATCACACGCCAACAACTCGACTAACCCCGATTATAACGTGGCTCCATGGAGATAGAAAGAGGACTATGAACAAACATAGAAGGTGGTGAATCTAGTGACGCTATGCTGCAATCACACGCCAACAACTCGACTAACCCCGATTATGACGTGGCTCCATGGAGATATAAACAGGACTATGAATGAACATAGAAGGTGGTGAATCTAGTGACGCTTTGCTGCAATCACACGCCAACAACCGACTAACCCCGATTATAACGTGGCTCCATGGAGATAGAAAGAGGACTATGAATGAACATAGAAGGTGGTGAATCTAGTGACGCTATTCTGCAATCACATGCCAACAACTCAACTAACCCTGTTCCCTAGTCCTGTTTCTATCTCCATGGAGCCCAAAAACTCAAATAAACCTAACATCAATTCCACAGTTGGTTGTCCGTGTAGCATAATGGATAAGTGCAGTGCCCCAGACAGGCAAAGACCCGGATTCGAATCCCGGTACGGATGTAAATTTTTTCGATTCTAAAGATAAATGTTTCCGCTCATCTGACAGGCTTCCTGCTGTTCTGGTCGGTGGTGTTTGTTGTCACGACGACGCTGGTGGCGGCGTTGAAACGCGAAGAACCTCCGCGGCTGACGGCACTCAACCCGTCGCTGGAAGACCTCGACATCGGCGAGAGCTACACGCTGCTCTGGCGGATCACGCAGCTGCCCGCGATACGTCTCATTGCCGTCGTGCTGCTCACAGCAAAGGTGGGACCGCAACGCTCTACTGTAAACAACCCGGCGCTAGTAAAGCCACAGCGCAATGCTCCACTGTAAGCAACCCGGCGCTAGTAAAGCCACAACAGCAACGCTCCACTGTTAACAACCCGGCGCTAGTAAAGCCACAGCGCAACGCTCCACTGTAAGCAACCCGGCGCTAGTAAAGCCACAACAGCAACGCTCCACTGTTAACAACCCGGCGCTAGTAAAGCCACAGCGCAACGCTCCACTGTAAGCAACCTGGTACTAGTAAAGCCACAGCGCAAAACTCCACTGTAAACAACCTGGTGCTAGTAAAGCCACAGCGCAACGCTCCACTGTAAGCAACCCGGCGCTAGTAAAGCCACAGCGCAACGCTCCACAGTAAACAACCCGGCGCTAGTAAAGCCACAACAGCAACGCTCCACTGTTAACAACCCGGCGCTGGTAAAGCCACAGCGCAACGCTCCACTGTAAACAACCCGGCGCTAGTAAAGCCACAACAGCAACGCTCCACTGTTAACAACCCGGCGCTAGTAAAGCCACAGCGCAACGCTCCACTGTAAGCAACCCGGCGCTAGTAAAGCCACAACAGCAACGCTCCACTGTTAACAACCCGGCGCTAGTAAAGCCACAGCGCAACGCTCCACTGTAAGCAACCTGGTACTAGTAAAGCCACAGCGCAAAACTCCACTGTAAACAACCCGGCGCTAGTAAAAGCCACAGCGCAACGCTCCACTGTAAACAACACGGCGCTAGTAAAGCCACAACAGCAACGCTCCACTGTAAACAACCTGGCGCTAGTAAAGCCACAGCGCAACGCTCCACTGTAAACAACACGGCGCTAGTAAAGCCACAACAGCAACGCTCCACTGTAAACAACCTGGTACTAGTAAAGCCACAGCGCAACTCTCCACTGTAAACAACCCGGCGGTAGTAAAGCCGCAGCGCAACGCTCCAGCCACAGCGCGTGACGCAACGTAACGAACGGAAACTTTCCAGGTCGGCTTCTGCGCGTGCGATGCTGTGACGAGCCTGAAGCTGATCGACGCCGGCGTGCCGAAGGAGAAGCTGGCGCTGATGGCGGTGCCGCTGGTCCCGCTGCAGATCATCCTGCCGCTGGTCATCAGCAAGTACACGGCTGGACCGCGACCGCTCGACATCTACCTCAAGGCCATGCCCTACAGGTAGGCGTAGCGGCTGCAATGTTACGAGCGACGTGCGTTTGCTTGCGCTCTACGCGCCGAACGACTCTGCCGATAGTGTGAATTTTATCCTAAATTCAAATACTCGTTGCATGTACACAAGACAGTGATTATTAGAAATGAAATATCAATTCCAAAATTTACATCCATAAGTTTATTTGAGTTTTTGAGCTCCATGGAGATAGAAACATGACTATGAATGACCATAGAAGGCGCTGATGTAAATTTTGGAATTGATATTTCGTTTCTAATAACGACTTTGCCGATATTGACGAAAGTCTCAGGATGCGTTCAAAATCTTTCGAAGAAACGGGCCACTATACCATTCAATCAAAATTCTATCAAAATGACGTCATGATACCCACTCGCTAAAGCCAGGCAGAGCAATTCGGGTTGTGATTTCCCTGTCTTCCTTTGTTATTTAGCAGAGCTAATTAATTAGTGATTATCTGACGTCACGGAATAGGTCAATCGATTTAGTAATCGGTCTTGGATGTTCCTAACGTTTCTCGTGTTCGTTTCCCAGACTCTGGTTCGGCCTGGTGGCTGCGTTCCTCGTCTGGATAACGCCGTACATGATCGTAGACCACGTCGTGCCGTTCTCCTACTACGTCATGGTCCTCGGCAGTTACGCCGTCCAACAGGCAAGTCCACAGAGGTTAAGCAACAACCGGCGGGGTGACCTCGACGTTCCACGCCCCCTCCATCGATCGACCGACGTAACGCATTCAAGAATCCCGAGCGACGTTAGGTCGGAGGCGACTGGTTTCCATTATGTCGGAAAGTGTCGGTGATTGCGGACCTAATCTCGGCTATCGCAAACACAAACCTTCGTGGGACAACCGGTGTAGGCAACTGTTAATTTCCCCCTGAAAGTTCACCTGATTATTACAGTTGCGCCGAGAAAGTTAAGGTCTCACCGTAGGCAATGTACATGACCTTGAGTTTAAACCGGCGTGTCGGTGATTAGTGATGTGAGCTTGAAAAGTTTGAAAAGTTTCAATGAAATCTGAAACTTTTCAAAAAAGTTGTGAAAAGTTTGCAAATTTTGAAAAGTTTTGTTATTCAGTTGGTACTATGGTAATTCATCCCCAACTAATTTGCCAGTGCATGGAAGGCAGTACCAGGGATAGTTTTCAAGGCTGTGGGAGTGGTTTATGTATATTACAGCAGTGTGATTACTGATTAGTGTTTATAGCTCATAGCATACTGGTCACACTCGTGACTCGACTACAAACTGCTGAGCACTGTATGGTTTTTGGTGTTACCTCAACTGTGTCTTCATGGCTGATAGTTAATGTAACAATGTCTGTTTCGGGGAAGAGACCCAGGCTAACAAAAGTCCACAATCACTTCCATGAGGTCTTGACAAGTTCGAGCAAATCCCCAAGCAAAGTGGCTTGCAATTACTGCAAGTGGGCAACATCAGTCAATGCCACCAGGATGTCATCCCATTTAGGGGACGCATGTAACAAGTGCCCCATAAATATTAAAACGCAGTTTGCGACACCTTCGCATGCATCGCGAACATCGCCAAGTAATTCCGAGTCATCGGACATCGGCGAGACTTCACCAGCAGCGTCACCGGATTTGCAACCATTTCTCGTGCCACTGCCAAACCAAAGCCCCTCTCTGACCCCAAGAAGGCCCCAAGAAAAGTTTACTGCAGTCCACTCCCAACTACAGTTATTTTCACTGGTTAGTGGTTAACCTTCGACCAACGAGATTTGGGCTGAATTGCAACGAAAAAACAAACTTTTCAACGGGTTGAAAAGTTTCATGAAAAGTTTCGTGAAACTTTTCAACATTTTCAAAATTCGTGAAATTTTACATCACTATCGGTGATGGTGTTCTTTGCAGTGAACCCTTTTACTGCTAACGCAAACCTTGCCTAAGCCACGACCGGTTCCGTATTTTGTCGGCCCCCTAACCCTACTCCTCCAGATGCCGCCAGCTCTCTCTCCGTGATCGCCTTCTTTGGCTACACAACTCAAACCCAGCCCACGTCAGGGCATCCACTCGATGACGAAAGCCCCGTCCGCTAACCCTACTTCCCCGGGCGCCTCCAGGTCTGCCTGTACGCGATGTACGTCTCTGTGATGGCGTTCTTCGCTCGAGTCTCGGACCCGACGGTGGGCGGGACGTACATGACGCTGCTCAACACGCTGGCCAACCTCGGAGGCAACTGGCCGGCGACGATGGCGCTGTGGATGGTCGACTCGTTGACGTTCAAGCGTTGCGCCGGCGCCGGCGCCGCCGAGGGGAACACTTGCGCCGACGAGCAGCAGGCAAAGGTGAGGTTACGTCGGTCTGGGCAGTTGTACCGTCCTTCGGAAGGGACGTAAAGCCGGTGGTCCCCTCGGTGCTTTTCGACAGGAGTAGGCTACGTGCCGGCACCGGGTTTCCCCTCCTCCCTTCTAGCCATAGGTTAGGTTCATCATCACCCTTTCATTATAGACCAGCGCCACAGGGCCAGCTGTCAAAACAGTGCGTTGTTAAACACCGGCAATCAATCAATGAATCACCGGGTTTCCCCTCCTCCTTCTAGCCATAGGTTAGGTTCATCACCCTTTCATTATAGACCAGCGCCACAGGGCCAGCTGTCAAAACAGTGCGTTGTTAAACACCGGCAATCAATCAATGAATCACCGGGTTTCCCCTCCTCCCTTCTAGCCATAGGTTAGGTTCATCACCCTTTCATTATAGACCAGCGCCACAGGGCCAGTCGTCAAAACAGTGCGTCGTTAAACACAGACAATCAACCGACCGTCCATGTCTCGACAGGAATGCGAGAGCGGCGGCGGCTCGTGCGAAACGTGGCTCGACGGCTACTACGTGGAGACCGTCATCTGCTTCGTCATCGGCTTCCTCTGGCTCCAGTGGGGGACACGCAAGATGCTGGAGCTGCAGAACAAGCGCAGCGTCGAGTGGCAGGTGCCGCGAAGGAGGCGGAGCTAGAGTTGCCGACGCCCGCCGGGGAGGAGCCAGGCCTCCGAGAGCCGCAGGGGGCGGAGCAACACTTTACGATAAGCAATCAAGCAGGGTTAACTTAAGTACGATGAGCTCACTCGAAATAACTTCACGTTTATCGTCGTGGATATCTTTTTATTCGTTTCGGGGAAACAGGAAGTCGGTTAAACCGCTTGGTGATGCCAGTCGGCTGGTGATTTCCGTCGATTACTCGGTTTTAATGTGGGCGGGCCGGCGGGCTTTTTCAAGCGTTTGCCCGACGTTGCTTTGCAGGGGCGCGAAGATCGTTGCACAGCTGTGTGTGTGTGTTTGTTAGACGAGCACGTTTTCGAGCAATGCACGCTACGTTTTCGAGCGCAGGCCAAGCAATCGCGGGTGGGAAACATGTGCGTGCGAAATACCTTCCAAGATTTTAAATATAAGAAATATATTTTCAAAGATTATTTCCAGCAAAGCTTTAAGAAGATTCTTCTTGGTGTGGGCCTCGGACGGTTTTCAACGAGAGTTTGCCGTTAAACAACGCAAGCGTGCGCAAACAGAGTTGAATTATCCTTCCTTTTACACGGGGATTCACTTCACCGGGAGTCGCCCGTTATTAATTATTGATTTTGTTTCAGAAATTCTATTGATTCGTTCAACTGCTGGCAATTGAACTCGTTAGGCGCAGATGTCCACCGATTTATGAAATCGTAGACCAATATTGTTTTACATATTATAACGTACTTCATGATTCGAAAACCGGCCTAGATATTTGCATCGACTGAGCTTCAGAACTGGAGCCGTTACCTTCGTTCACAATTAAAACTTTGCCAATCTGTCGCGGTGATCGGGATCTGTAATTAATCGTTCCGTTAAAGACCCAAGACTTTGTTATCTCGATGGGTCCTAGGTTTCAGTACATTGCACAATTCCTCGTTAGTGAATGATTGATCAATTACCAACTTACAGAAGGAACAGCTCTGAGCAAAGAAGAGCAATTATTCCCATGAAGCCCGTTCGATCAATTTAGTTTAATTATAATTTATTTATTTATATTAAACAGCTGGACTTACGAGGAAATGGGGGCACAACACAAACATGATAGTTCATTATCTATTGACTGTATTTTTGTTTAATAAAATAAAATTGTATGAAAAACATGTTTTCAATTGAGAAGAGTCCACCCCACGTCCACTTATCTCCACACATAATTTGTTCGTGCAACTTGCATTTCTTTTGCTGATATTTAGACGGAACTCATTAAATTTCTTGTGAGCGCAGAAATTTTAACAAATTAATTTGATTGTTGTGGTGAGTAGATAGGTGATTGCGTTGTTAAACGGTAAGTACCTTAAGGAATGACGCTTCGGTGTACAAAAGAGGCGATACCCTGTCCATCAATCTTACTAGAAATCAATATTATTATCAAATATTGTCATTGACAAGTACCTAGGCCAAAAATCACGGTTTTTGACAATTATTAATCTGCTTCATGTAAACATGGTATCTTTTTTATAAGGTCCTAAATTCATTATTAGATATCAGTAGAGACAGGGGTTTTATGTTGGAAGGAAAAGCTAGAAATCACGTTTTGTGAACCATAAGGTGGTGAATTAGTGGTGGAATTTTTTTTAATTCACGCGTTTTGGCGTTGATAAAACACTGCATTCCCTTCCCCCCCTCAACCAAAAAATAAAGGTATGCCAGAACCAAAAGGTAACGATTACTAGCTTGTAATATTCGTATAAAACATTGTAACATATTTTTCTGCTGACCACAAAGCCAGCACTGATATAAATCCACACTCAACTAGCACGCAATCTCAGCCACGTGGCAACAACCTTGGGATTGGAGACACCTCACTGGAATTCGCAAAATTTGCGGAAATATCATGGGTGTTTTTGGGATCTGGGATACCTAATTCGTAAACATTTGCAAGAAAAGGGCTGTATTTACACAATTCGCATTTATTGCAAAAAAAACTCCTGGCTCTGGGTATCAGTAATCGATAAGGGAAATTATTTTCACCAGGTGCACCAGTACTTCCCTTGGAAATCGTAAACAGAGCTTAACGACTCGCAGCTTGCCACAGTTCCACACGCAAGGCAATTTACAAATTGAAACAATCGTAATCGAATGACACAATCAGGTGGCACCTGCACGCACGGAAACAATACGTTGACTCTGTCGTAATCTTATAAAAAACGAGGCTGAGCAAGAAGATCGTTGCAACGATCATGGCTTTCGAGACAAATTGACGGCAGTCGATTGAAGAAGCAAGAAACAAGAGAACTTGTTGACGATGCAGAAGTCGAACCATTTTTTTATGATAGCCGTCGCTGTAGCTGTGATGCTGGTGGCATTCTCCGACCACGGTGAGTGAATGATTTCACGTAATCCGCCAATTAATGCTTTTGTATAATTTTGGAATTAAGGTGTCTATTAAAATATATACACCAATGCAAGAAATCATTTCCTCAAACACCAATTCTATTCAACAAAATTCAATCAAAATGACGTCATTGTACCCTCTCGGTAAAGCCAGGTAGAGCTATTCCACTCAGATAAAAATGAGGTCAGATACCCACTGGACGTACTGCCAGTTTGGAAAGAACTATTATTAGCTCTGCTAATTTCGATTGAATCGAATTGGTGTATTATGCTACACGGGAAACCAAACGTGGAATGCATATTAAGTTTATTTGAATTGTCGGGCTTCATGGAGATAGAAGCAGGACTACAAATGACCATAGAAGGCGGTGAATCTAGTGACGCTAGGCTGCAATCACACACCAACAACTTGACTAACCCCGATTTTAACGTAGCTCCATGGAGATAGAAACAGGACTATGAATGAAAATAGAAGGTGGTGAATCTAGTGACGCTATGCTGCAATCACACACCAAAAACCTGACTAACCCCGATTGTAACGTGGCTCCATGGAGATAGAAACAGGACTATGAATGAACATAGAAGGTGGTGAATCTAGTGACGCTATGCTGCAATCACACACCAACAACTCGACTAACCCCGATTATAACGTGGCTCCATGGAGATAGAAACATGACTGTGAATGAACACAGAAGGCGCCAACGTAAAGACCTCCGCTAGCGCCTGCAAAATAAAATTCCATTTCTTTGCAGCTTTCGGCAAGGTGACTCCAGAACAGAAGGCACAAGTTCACGTGTTTTTGTCCAAGTTCACGCCAGAACAGATTATCAGGCAAGCGGACGCCAACTGCGACGGCAAGTTGTCTCTGCAAGAAGACGCCACTTTTGTCTCGCAGAAGCTGAATCTAACGGTAGTCCCTGAGGACGGGGCTGAATATGATCTGGACCACGACGGGTTCTTCTCGATAGAAGAGATCAAGGTGTACTTGAAGTTCAATTAATTTGTGGTTGCTTTGGGATATTCTTGGCCATATCGGTGCTCATGCTCGAGCAAATAATTGTAATTGTCACACTGGCTTTTCTTTATTTCACAGCTTAGTGCTTTACTTGCAATGTCGTGAATTTCAAAGCTAAAGCCATGATGTGTATTAGATAATAATGTTATGCCGTGGATAAATAAAATTATCTGTAATTTTATCTGAAAAGATCTTTGGTATCAATAAAAAAATTCTCTTGATTTCGAATGCCGATACTCGAGTTATTTTTCCTGCCTTGCCCAATTGCAGAGAGTTGTAGCTTGTAAGTTGTGATTATTTTCCTCATTTGTGGCGATCACTTGAGATAAGGAAAATTTGGCAAAAGAAAGAAAAGCAGGTTACTGGAACCATTTGGAACAGTGAGACGACGTTAATACCTATTGTGCTTTTGTATGCTGTTGTTTTCTGCGTGGTATTTTTGAGAAAGCTATTTTGAATTTTTATAAAATAAAAAATGCACAAATCCTATGATATTAACCTTGGTAAAAAGTGATGCCATACTGGAAATAAAAATTTAAAAAACTCAACCAAAAACAATTATGATGTTGATATGAGCTTTGTTTGTGATGACCTTTCACTATTGCTTTGTGTTTTCTTGTTTACCTTTCAAGCTTCAAAGCTTCAAGCTTTACCTTACCTACCTTTCATTTAGGCCGAGTTTTTCAATGGATTAACAATAACATATCGGTCGTTAAAGTGATTGCGTTGTTAAACAGTAATTACCTTGAGATTTATTGATTGATTGATTGCCGGTGTTTAACGACGCATTGTTTTGACAACTGGCTCTGTGGCACTGGTCTAACGGCGTCGGTGAATGAAACGGTGATGATGAACCTAACCTATGGCTAGAAGGGAGGAGGAGAAACCCGGTGCCGGCACGTAGCTTACTCCTGTCGAAAAGCAATGTTTAATGTTAGTTTAATGTTAGTTAAATTTTAGATCGCTTGTGAAAGAAACAAGGCTTAACGGCTAGTAACATGGCCAAGTAGGTACTGTACACGCAATTGGCAATTAACAAATTCAAACAATGGCAATCGAACGACACAATCAGGTGGCACCTACACGCAAGGAAACAATGCTTAGACTCAAGCGTAAACGTATAAATAACGAGGCTGAGCAGGAAGACCGTTGCAACGATCTTGGCTTTCGAGACAAATTGATGGCCGCCGATTGAAGAAGCAAGAAACAAGAGAACTTGTTGAAGATGCAGAAGTCGAACCATATTTTTATGATAGCCATCGCTGTAGCTGTGATGCTGGTGGCATTCTCCGACCACGGTGAGTGAATGATTCCACGTAATCCGCCAATTAATGCAATTGTATAATTTTGGAATTAAGGTGTCTATTAAAATATATACACCAATGCAAGAAATCAGTTCCTAATACATCAATTCTATTCAATAAAATTCAATCAAAATGACATCATGGTACCCTCTCGGTAAAGCCAGGTAGAGCAATTCCACTCAGATAAAAATGAGGTCAGATACCCACTGGACATACTGCCAGTTTGGAAAGAACTATTATTAGCTCTGCTAATTTTGATTGAATGGAATTGGTGTATTATGCTACACGGAAAACCAAACGTGGAATGCATATTAAGTTTATTTGAATTGTCGGGATTCATGGAGAAAGAAACAGGACTACGAATGAACATAGAAGCTGCGGTGAATCTAGTGACGCTATGATGCATTCACACACCAACAACTCGACTAACCCCGATTATAACGTGGCTCCATGGAGATAAAAACAGGACTATGAATGAACATAGAAGCCGGTGAATCTAGTGACGCTATGCTGCAATCACACGCCAACAACTCGACTAACCCCGATTAAGTGGCTCCATGGAGATAGAAACAGAACTATGAATGAACATAGAAGGCGGTGAGTCTAGTGACGCTATGCTGCAATCACACGCCAACAACTCGACTAACCCCGATTATAACATGGCTCCATGGAGATAGAAACAGGACTATGAATGAACATAGAAGGTGGTGAATCTAGTGACGCTATGCTGCAATCACACGCCAACAACTCGACTAACCCCGATTATAAAGTGGCTCCATGGAGATAGAAACAGGACTACGAATGAACACAGAAGGCGCCAACGTAAATGACCTCCGCTAGCGCCTTCTGCAATATAACATTCCATTTCTTTGCAGCTTTCGGCAAGGTGACTCCAGAAATTCATGCTAAAGTTCACAAGTACATCTGCAAGTTCACGCCGCAAGAGATCATCAAGCAAGCGGACAGCAACGGCGACGGAAAGTTGTCTATGCAAGAAGGCTGTGTTCATCTCACGCAAAAGCTGAAGCTTAAGTTAGACCCTAAGGACGGGGCCAAATACGATCTGGACCACGACGGGTTCTTCTCGGTAGAAGAGATCTTAGCGTACCAGAAGGGCGATTAATTAGTGCTTGCTTTGAGATTTTTGTCAATATTGGTAGTGAGAGTTAATAATTTTTTTTTTTTTTTTGATGGTGGGTTCTTGGCAAGAATCCACCGAGGTATCCGTATGCCCATGTGCAAATTTCAACCTGTTACTATTAATGGATTAAAGAAATAAATGTTTAAAAAAAAAAAATTGGTTCTCATGCTAGAGCAAATAATTGAAATATTCACTGGGTTTCCTTTTTTATCACGGCTTAGTGCTGAACTAGCAATGTCGTGAAAGCTAACGGCGAGACGTGCAATAGATTATTTATAATGTTATGCCGTGGATAAATAAAATTATCTGTCATGTGAACTGTAAAGCACCAATAAAACCAAACAATAAGAAAAATCTCTATATTTTGAATCTCGATGCTCGAGTTATTTGACGAGCCGTACTTCCTAGCAATCCTTTTTTTCGTTTTCCCGTCGGCTTGTTTCGCGGGTCCCCCCACCCCTCTCTTCCAACCGGCAGTGTCTCTGCCGGCGACGCGCATGTCGGCGTACAAAAACATCACCTTTTTACACCGCAATCACAACTTGTAACCACGCTGTAGGCCAGGTAAATGATTATAAAGATGTGAAACAAACGCTAAAATAAATAATAGACTCTTGGCTAGGACCTACGGCTAGTCAAAACCTGCTAAGAGGTCTTAAAAGCGTTTTAAATCGATCCGAAAGGTGAAAATGTGTGGTTTTCGGCTTGACCTTGCTCGGATCGATCAAGCGTCGAGTGCGATCCCATGCTAAATCGCCCATCCCGCGACACAAAAACAGCCCCCACGGGCAAACTAAAATACTTACGCTTACACTTTAAGAAACAAACTTGTTCACAACAGATTGATGCACCAATGGCAAAATTCATCGACAATTTTGTAGACAAAAATTTCTTGTTGGGTGCAAATATATTTTTCAATAAATGTTTTGGGCAAGACGAGGGCCCAAAATGCAAGACGAGGGCCCAAAATGGCAAACAAAATAAATTATTTAGCAAGAGAATATTGTTGTTAGTCTATAAAAAAGTTTCAGTTTTCTATCTTTGAAACGCACCCGGCAGGAATTATTCTACTAAACCTCTGCACCCCCACCCCCTGCCAGGGGTGCAAGGCTGGCACCAAAGTTTTTAGTGTTAAGGACCTTCATATGTACCCATCTTAATAGGTGTAATGGTGTAATCATTTGTATCGAGCAGCGTGCGATATTTGACCACTGGGCCATACTAGGTGGCATGGCTAGTAATAAGCCACCACAACCACCTAGTTACAACTTATAAAAATGTTACCGGCATCGTCTTACATAATATCGAGGGTGCTTTGTTTTGTCGTTTGGAATTAATTGATTAATTGATTTGATTTGATTGTAACTGGCTCGGAATGTTCGACTTCGGTTCGGAATGTTTGCAGCGTGCTCAAGAAAAGGTAACGTTGTAATCACGTCGGCACACAATAGGCAATTAAAGAATCAAGGCAATCGTAACCGAATCATCACAGAACGAAACGGAACTATTGTAAAGCTGCACCTTAACAAATACAACCCATTTCTCTAGTACAAGCCATATAAAGACCAAACAATGGCTTGATTTAGTCAATAAACCATCCGATTGTGTTGCGGTTGTTAAACATGGACGTCAATATAACCTAAATGAGAAATTAGACTGTAAAATTAAGCAGAACCTGATAGATGAATCAGAGGCTGCCAATTTTTAATCATAAACTAGAAAACTTTGATTCACAGCCAAGATGAAGAGATCTGCTGTGTTTTTTAAGATCGCTTTTGCTGTCTTTCTCTTTAAGCTGTCATGCTGTTCGGCCTTCTCCGATCATGGTAGGCCTTGGTTATTACAATTAACATTGCTTTGGTTAATCTATTTGTAGAGGAAAATTCAGCCGGTTTTTAAAATTGAACCAAATATGCAAGAAATATACAAATAATAATAATATACTATATAGATACTATAGATACTATTTTTTTTATAGATCTTTAATGTAATTGTCTTCATTGTCAACTCGTTTGAGTTTGGGACTTCTAGCATTCATTACCTGCAGTTAAATAGATTTTCGGAAAACTAACGTAAGACAGTCTAAAAAAAGTAAAATCAACAATGATCTACTCCTTATTGTATCCTTAGTTCCTTTACACGGTAAAGGTTTTATTTATGAAATCTAGCGTAAGACATTTCCGGCGGGCTAAATCCGCTTGCCAAAACGTGGCGATTCTACTCCCTTCAGTGATCACAACAGATTTTCTAGAAAAGTTTTAAAAAGTATACTTGAAATAAAAAATAAAAACTATTCATAAGTCACAAAGTAAATGGAGCTAAGAGAAAGTGGTTCTTCTGGTGGAAGCTTACATCGGAGTACGCAAATGTTGGTGGGTTTGCTAGGCTCCCGAGAGAGCCCTTTCCTCACCCAGCGAAGCAGGAATCTTGTGAGGCCGGATAGCTCAGTGGTCAGAGCAACCGCCCGGCAAGCGGAAGGTCCCGGGTTCGTATCCCGGTTCGGACGCGCAAATAGAGATAATTTGCCAAAGAACCTTGGCCTTGGAACCTTGGGAACCTTTTTAACTCTGGTTAAACAGAGGTTATTAGAGCCCATGTGCCCGGTGCCCAGAGCCCATGGTTTTCACAGCCCAAATCTGTTCATCTGCTTGCAGCGTTTGGCAGCAAAGATCCCAATATTTTGGACCAAGCTAAGGACGACATTGCTGATATTCTGGCAGCGGTAAAGATGGACAAAGATGACGACGGTAAACTGTCGTTGCAAGAAGTTGCCGATTACGTCACCCAAATCTACGGCAGTAAAGTCGTCGCGGAGGACTTGGAAAAATACGATTTGAACCACGACGGGTATCTAGGATTAGGAGAGATCTGCGAAGACATCGAGGACGAAAAATTAGCGATTGCTTTGGAATATTTTATGTGACAATTAGTCTCATTTTTAAGTGTTGTTACTCATGTTACTCACTGATTTTTTTTTTTTGTTTCTTTGTTCGTTCGTAGTATGTTTGTTTGCACGATTCCGTCCAAACGGCTAAACCGATTTGGATGAAACTTTCAGGGAACCTTCAAAGTCTCTGAACTTGAATCTGCCACGTTTTTCAAAAAGATCTGCCGAATAGTTTTCTGATAAATAAATTTAAAAAGAAAAAAACATATTGTCAAAAGTAGAAAACTCAGGGTAATATCTTTACCAAACATTTCAATCATGTTCACCCCAATACGATGTACTATTCCCAAAATTTTTAGTTTGGCAATCTTCTCATATGTCTTTTAATCGATTAAATTTTCGTTTTTTTTGCCGTTTTGCTTATCTAAACTGTAATTATCCTTGCCTTTTCTTCTAAACTGTTATCATCCTTGCCTTTTCTTCACCAAACTGGTCAAAAGTTGTTCAGAATGTCTTTTGAGCGCTCATGCAACAACGCGATAAAGAGCGGTCGCTTGTGAAAGAAACAGGGCTAAACGGGTAGTAATTCTCGATCTAGCAATTGATTGAAAAGTTATGCATGAATTTCAAGTCTTTCTAGAAAATACACACTTGTATACATAACTGTAGGTCAAAGCAGTACGATTCTGTTAATTTCATTGAGGCGAGATGAGATCAGTCAAGAACTTTTGGGGAGTGTAGCAACTGGTCGAGTATCCGACAGTCAAAATTTCGACTATTCCACGTTAAAATTTTTCTTAAAATTCTTTTGAAAAACCAGCTGACCTGACTTTTTTTTACGCTTGAATACCACAATTTAGTTTCCAATGATGTTATACTTCAGCTAGGCAAATTTCCAGTCAGATTAAGAAGAAACGTGGCCACTTGCAAACTCAACTCAGAATATGACCCACCGTCAATCTCAACAAATTGAAGATAAAAAACATGAAACACATCACCCATTGTGAGTATATTCTTACATCAACTCACATTAACACATTTAATGTTAATTATATTTAAGATTGCTTGTGAAAGAAACAGGGCTTAACGACTAGTAACATGCCCAAGTAGGTACTGTATACGCAATTGGCAATTAACAAAAAGTGCAACAATGGCAATCGAACGACACAATCAGGTGGCACCTGCACGCACGGAAACATTCCGAAGACTCAAGCGTAAACGTATAAATAACGAGGCTGAGCAGCAAGACCGTCCAAACGATTTTGGCTTTCGGGATAAATAGACTGCAGTCGAGTGAAGAAGCAAGAAACAAGAGAACTTTATCAAGATGAAAAAGTTACATAATTTTTTTATGATAGCTGTGGCTGTAGCTGGGATGCTGCAGGTGGCATTCTGTGGATTTTGTGAGTGAACATTTTGCATAGTCCAACCAATTAACAATATTTTTTATTCTAGAATTTAGTTGTCATTTGAAATTATAATCAATTTCAAGGAATAATTTCGTAATACCTATGCTTCTCAATAGATTTTGTAAATCCCGCATCTACTAGCCTTGCCATTTGAAGAAAAAAATAGAGAAGACATAAATATTATCGTCGAAAAAAAAAATGACCATCGCAACAGTAATACTGCAGGTTTTCTTATGGCCAGTTTTACCATTTAATTGACTCTGGGTTGCAGAGTCAATTGAGCTGGCAATGGCCAAGCAGGTGCAGTGAAATTCAATACTTTCTTTGGGTTAGCTCTCACCTCAGAGTTGACAGATTGGGTAAGCTGGCCATTAGACCTTCAAAGCAAGCTTAAATAGTAATTTAAGAAAATTCATTCACAAACATCGTCTATTGGTAATAAGAAACAAAATATAATCCTTAAAGTTAAGGCTGATTCCCAACCAACTTAGCCGTCGCCGTTCACTTAAGCGCAAACTTAATAAAAATGTGCACTTCCAAAACAAATGACATAGCCGTAATAAATAAGCCAATCATATTGCCTCTGAACCGGCGCCAATTTTCAGCTTTTTTCCATCGCTAATTACCTCAAAAGTAAACAATTATGTTGAATCGTTGATCACCACTTGACTCGACCAACCATGGAAATCCAGCACGCTGCAGAGGGAATGAATCTTATCTCATTAGTTCTCCCTTAAATCTATAAGACGTTCTACAAAATCTATGGCTCTGTCAAACATTTTGACTTCGGTGCATAAAGCTTAAAGTAGCTCTCCGATTCAATCATTTGATTTTATAGATTGTCGAGTATACCAATCAAAGTGACATTCCGTTAAAATTTTATTTTAAAAAAGATCTGGGGCCAAATGATCGCACATTTTCTCTTTGGCGCAAAGCCCCTTGCGTGACGTCACCGCAGGGACGGCTGCGTAGCCGCAGGCCGAGTCTGCTAGTCTAGTGCCCATGTTTTGACCCATGCCAGCGCCTTCCGCAATGTGAATTTCCATCTCTTTGCAGATAAACCCGATTTGAAAAATTTTCTCACTGGTGTGAAAAGGGTCCCGGCGGAGTTCTTCATGAACAGTATCGACCTAAATAAGGACGGAAAGGTGTCTATGATTGAATTAGACGCATTTCTCATTCCTTTTTTTTTAAACAAATTGGACCCATCGAATTGGGCAAAATTTGATTTGGACAATGACGGCTTCCTCTCGAGGGAAGAGTTCGATGAGATGGTAAAGGGCTATTAATTAGTTCTTGCTTTGAGATATTTGTCGAGATTAAGAGAAAATAATTGAAATCTTCATTGGATTACTTTACTTCTCACAGCGTAGTGCTGAACTTGCAATGTTTAGGATGTTCATTAGATTTTATGTCTCGGATAAATAAAATTATCTGAAATGTCTGTCTGTCTAGGATCTGTTTACCTATCAATAAAAAATTCTCATTATTTCAAAAGCAGATTCTTGAGTTATTTTTGAAGATCCCTAAATATTCCAATTAATGTTTAGGCTATGCGATAATTCTTATAATCGTGTTGTGGATGAGCATAATATTTACACTTACCTGCAACACGATCATAACGATCAACACGATCAACACGATGTGCATAGGCTAGAAGCTTAAGAGTGCTATGGACGGACGGATTTCGCAATATTCGCTCTCATTTCCATACCGTTTGTCTTAGAACCACACGGTTTTTGGAATATGGTTCACAAAAGTGTCTCGATGGGCGCTTGCTTTTCAGTTTTTTACTTTTTTTGTTAACATCTCGTAATTTTAACTTTAAAAAATGTGTGATTTTCTCGATTTTATTGACAGCAACCCAAGAATTTTTCGCAAAATCTAAAAAGCAAGCGCCTATCTACTCACTTTTAACAATTCGGTCCTTTTTTCCGAATTTAATTATCTTTAAAATTGGCTCGATGAGAACGAATTTCGCAGACCTCGGTAAACAGCATATTTCGATAGATTTTGGCAAAAATTATGTGCTAGTAGTTCACGATAATTGTGATAGGAACGCTAGCGTCGATATTCCGTCTAGTCGACGGTTATCTCTTAATAGCCCCGGTTCTCAGATCTGTCCCTGTGATAACAGAACCCTGGCTATCAGAAGCCTGCGGAAACGAACCTGAGCATCGCGCGTTGAAATACATATTTCATTGGTAAACTTTGGTGTTGGTTGTGAGCTGAGATTGAATATGGATTTTAAATCTGAAATCTAGTTAGATTTAGCGTTATCAAGACTGTTGAAGAGAAAAGGATACCGTTGAAATCATATTGGCAACAAAAAATCAATAACTAATTCACTAATCCAAGAACTCATTTTAAGTGATTTTGTTCATTTACTTCCATGAACTATAGCAGAAGACCGGCTAAGAAATAACATAATATTGAACTGTGTTACTTCACCTTGTTGATAAAATTGCGATCTATTACGATATATATATATATATTATGCCTCTTCCCCGAGTTGGTGGACTCGAGCCATCGCAGATCCATGTCCATGCCACTATCACAAAGTGGCAGACTGGTTCGAAAAAGGCCCCGGCGGCGATGACACTTTTGAAGACCCCGAAAACGGTGGGGTGCGGTATAGGGGAAGTTGTGTCTGTGTCTCAAAGTCCCACCCACACTAAGACCGTACGCCACATTCATTTGTATATATATGTTTTATTTATTTATTAATAAAATATAATTATTACATTTTTGTATAATTTTCGTAACTGTGCGGATGTGAGGATTTCCCATGTTCTTATCATGTGTGGCTTTGCCATAAAAAGGTGGTCCAAACAAATAGGTTGGTTAGGGGGCACATCTCGAAGAAATTAATTTCTCGATATAAATTTTGGAACAAATCTTCGCGTTTATATCCAGCTTGAGTAATGTTTAGTTTGAAATTTTATGGATATATTCATCCACAAATAATATATTCGGGCCCATGTGGATGAATTACGTCTAGTTTTTACTGGAATGGGGCCCGTCCTATAGTCAGTTTCGGTGCTGAGGACCGTGGAACAGGATAAGATTTCCATCAAAAATCGACTGTCGACTTTCGACGAAGGGCGAGTGTTACAATTTACAGTTAGATAGTTATCTTCCAGTTAGGAAGGAAAACAGAATGAAACTGATATGTTGTAACCATGGAGTTGAGTTTTGATCTGGAGGATATAGTTAGCTATGACATTGCAAAGTCGGCCCTGAAGGCGACTAGTACAATGATCTGAGAAAAAATCTGAAACTTATTCTTCAAGCCCTGATTTGTGGGTCAAATATTGAAAAACTTGTTTAAAGACATCCCTATACCGGAGCCCCAGGACTGGCTCGGGGTCCCGGCAGCAATCACTGCCTGTAGACGCTACCCCAGACTCTGTATACCCCTACAGCCCAGCAGCAGAAGAGGAAATATTGCCACAGAGCGGAAAACTAAGATACTGAGCATGTACCGACTCTCTTTCGTTACTATGCAAATTATATTTGGCAATTTCTTATCGTGTTATTATTCTTTTACTAAAATATCCAAAATTTGGACGCGGTGTCTCATTGAAGGGACTATCAGCGTTTGCACCAAAATGTGCCAAATTAGCATTTGGTAAATGCTTATTGGCAAATGAGTTTTATCTGTGCCTGTATTCATTTCCGATTTTATAAGTTTGCTCATCATAAGTCATATTGAATCGTATTGAATTGAGTCGATGCTTGTCGAAAACGGCATCCTTCGAAAGATTACTCCCATTAATTTCGTCCAAACAGGTTATTCCCAGATAGATGAGATAACAACTCATCCTCGAGACCCAAATCATTCGATGACAATGGAAGGGTAATTAAACACCAGTCGCCGGACCGTAAATGATCGACCTTTTTTTCAAACCTAGAACGCTGCTAGTCTTGGCTGTTGAGACCTCGTAGTTCATAGAACCGCCGGAAAATTCTATGCGACGATTCATGCATAGCACTCTTAAATGATCAATTTAAATGTTCGGCGTTAATTCAGTAGCTTTTTCGATGATATTAAGTTGCCTGAAAATATCATAAATATCATGAGGACGAAGAAGAGGAAGATGAAGAAGAAACAAGAGAAACAACCGGAGTGGCCACCCGGTTGTACCACCTGAGGCCCTAGATTTTGGTGGATTCTTCCACCCCTGGACCCATGAAAATTTGGAATTAAGGAAAAGATATTATTATCAGTTCAAGATAAAGTTGATTTAGTTGCAAAAAACTGCAACACGCTAAAAGTGCACAATCAAAACGTCATAAAGGCGCCATCATCAAGAAAAGTGCTAAACATACGAGAGTTAAATTTTTACACAAACATTAAATCGTGAATCTCGATATTTAATGCCAATGGAATGTTACGCTTCCAAACTCAAATGTTTCCCGACGTCTAGCAAAGTTATGCTGCATGCTTTATCTAATGTGGGGCAAAGTTTGAGTTTGTGACTTTTCAATATTCATTCACTACCCAGTAAAATAGTTTTTATAAAAACTAATGTTCTAAAAGCACAATTAACAAGCTCGAGCTTCGCTCAACCTTGGTGCCCATAGGGCACAGGCATATGCGCATAGCGCGAACATATGCACATAGCGCAAACAAAGTGTAGGTAAGTGTGTTGGTAAACAATATATTATGCTTACTCAGCCGCTCTGAGAAATATTTCCTTGTCCAATCACTATATACCTTGTTATCGTTACCATGTTTCTGTATTAGGGCCTACGGCCTACTACTACTTAGAGCATTATAAATGCGGTAGTAGAGATACCATTCCAACCGATTTCAGTCAAAATTCTATTGTATAGGAAGACCTAATGTATAATTTGACAGGTTCTGTTCTTGATATTATTTCTAAGTATTTCAAATTCATTGGTTCAAGGAGGCAGAGGAAAAGTAAACAACATAATTGCCTGCTCATTTTACCATTAATTAATTACTTATTTACTGGTTATTAAACTATCGCAGCGCAAAAGCAAATAATTAATCATTCAAAATTCTTCATTTGAATGTCAGAAACAATAATGAGTGTAAATTTCTATAACCTCAAGTTTTGACACGGCATGTTGCTACGATACGGAGCTCGGATCATCGCTTTACCTTCGCAATCACTGCTGTAAAGATACTTTACGCTGATGATGCTGCGCTAAAAAATGGACTCCAAATCTCGACTCTCTTCAAAACGATCTCAAAGCCGATTTCCTAGTCATCTCTAAACTATAATTTCTATTCACTTCTAAACTCTAAAAACAATGTTCCGCAAATAAACAAAATATCCGCACTAAGGCTCAGCAACTTTATAATAAAGTGAATTATTTACCTAATGTAATAATTTTGTAAACAAATTTTGCATTCTTAGAAATCTGTAAATATTGTCTGAACACTGTACTGATGGTACTGACTGTAAAAACATGTCGAAATGTCAGTCGTCTTGAAAAATATATATATATTATTGTTAAAACGGTTAATAAATTATTTCCCACATACACGCCCTGCTTATGTGGGTGTTTATTTGTATCTATATTTGTATCTATATTTGTATCTATTTTTGTATCTTCTTTTTATAATCCTATGATCAAATAAATAATCATTAAAAAAAAAAAAAAAGATTAGGAAGAGACATCAGTCTTAAGAAAGTAATGTCATCTCTAAATCACTAATCACTAATCCATCACTAAAATTTCCAACCCAAACAAACCTTTACTGTTTCTGCCCAATCTACTGCATGATTAGTTACTAGCAGCGGAGCCCCGTGCCTCCTGCACCATATGTGTTTACTATAGCAGCGGAGCCCCGTGCCTCCTGCACCATATGTGTTTACATCTTGTACTTTTTTATGATATATTTTTTTTAAATTTTTAAATACAAAACCCTTTAATAATGGCAAACCCTATGCCAATCAGAAAAAAACTCCTCGCCAACAAGTTATAACGCAAACCTAAATGCCCATATGTATCTAATGCCAATATGTCTAAATTCCGTAATGTCTAAATGTCCATAGGGAAACTTGCCCTAAACTACGCCTACAATACCCCTACACTACCCCTTCCCGACACCTACACAATTCCTAACCTACCCCTTCACTACCCCTTCACTACCCCTTCACTACCCCTAAGCTTCCCATGAACTACTCTTAAGGCCTACCCACAATTGACATAAGCATAAGCACAACGCATAGTCGTAACGCACAATGAAATTAAACATGGGATAAAGGATAGGATCGCCCACAACTGACACAGCAGCAACACTAGCGACCTTGAGCGCATAAGGCATCGACACAACGCACAAGGAATATGAAATATTTTAACTTTTTTTTCGTTATGCGCTATGTCAACCAATCAGAGGGCAGAGAATTGAAATGCGCGCGATCTTGGCAACAGCTGAGCAGCGATCCGTGGTCAATGGTCAAGTTTTGGGGTTATGTCTGTGTGTCTGTCTGCGAACGAGGCGGTGTCATAGAGCTGTCAATACTGATTCACAACCTTTTCAGATCGTCTAGTTGCTTAATACAGCGGCGTTGTTTTAACTAACAAGAAATCTTGCGAATAATTTTGGACGAAATTATATGGATGAATTGAAGACCATAATCATAATTTTTATTTGTAGTTCGTTTCCAACTCTTGACTAAATGAGTTCCACAGAGCTGGATGTTGATGAACGAGGTATATTAAAAGTTAAAACCTCGTATGCGCCCTCATTTTCCAATACAAATTGTATCTTCCTTTGTTATAGATTCAAAAATAAATATACGATTTGCTCCACGAACGAAAACTCGTTCGCATACATAACCCCAAAACATGACCATCGACAATGGATCGCTGGACGCTGCTCAGCTGTTGCCAAGATCGCGCGCATTTCAATTCTCTGCCCTCTGATTGGTTGACATAGCGCATAGCACATAAGGAGTTAAAATATTTCATATTCCTTGTGCGTTGTGTCGATGCCTTGTGCGCTCAAGGTCGCTAGTGTTGCTGCTATGTCAATTGTGGGCGATCCTATCCTATATCCCATGTTTAATTTCCTTATGCGTTACGACTATGCGTTGTGCTTATGCTTATGTCAATTGTGGGTAGGCCTTTACCTTCTTATCCGACTAAAAATCCACTTTTTTATTATATTTTTAGGAGTATAAACTTAACGTTCTTCCTCAAACATATCATCACTACCCCTATACTCTCCCTTATTATCATATTATCATTATCACCTTACCACCGCTACTTAACTGTACACTTGTAAGAGAAATTGAAATAAAACCTACTCCCATACTACCCTTAATCCACCCCTCCCCTAAACTACCCCTTCAGGAACAACACCCTGCTTATACACAAATATTAGCCAACTCCTACCCCACCTCTACCCTAATTCTACCCTACCCACTCCTCACCTACCCTGCCCCTATTCTGCCCCTATCCTGCTTTGGAAATGTTGTTTCGTTGCCAATAAAAGATATTGTTGCCGATTATTCAAGTAACGTGAATTTTTAGACGACCTTAAATTTTAATCAATAGTGAAAAATGTATCCATTAGGACAATGCTCATTTGAGATTTGAACATTAATAGAATTTTTTTGCCAGCTGTCCTATTATGCTGTCATGTAGACGATGTTGGTTTTGGTTTTTCGCAATTTAAAATGCAATAAAAAGAAGTTTGATGATTACGAATTGAGGTTGGTACGCTTACATGCCCTTAATTACGTGTTTTTTTAAATTAACGCGTAAATTGCAATGCAGATGAGTGAACGTTGCACTCATGGGTCACCATGCATGTTTGGGCTTGGGACTTGGCATTTAATACCCAGTTTTTTCTGAGAAATACATGCTTGAGTTTTGAGCAAAGTTAGCGAGTAGTCAATCAATTTCCGACATTTTATCAATTGATACAATGTCGGAAATGTTTTTCAGTAGTTTCTGCAATTTAAATGGCCTTAAAGTGACATAAAACGGTATTAAATGAAAGAAGAAACATGATCACCTTTGAGAATGTGTAAGAATAAAATTGCCGTTATAATGAATGCACGATGCACTCGGATTTACTGTCTAGGCTGGACGTGTGAAGTTTCGATCGCCTTTTCTTGTGATTGTTTTGACACTTCCATGCTGTCCTCGTGGAATGGCGGGTTGTGATTTGATTGTAAAAGAAAACTCGTTTTAAGCCATTTGTCGAACGGCAAAATTTCTGACATGTGCTGGTATCAAGTTATTGCAATTGGAATTATGACGAAAATACGTAATACGGTTATATTTTATTGTCGTGCCTACCTTAGATTATCCGCCCATAAGGCAAAACCCTATGCCAATAAAGAAAAGCCCTTTAAAAGGAAACCCTATGCCCCTAAGGCAAAAATAAGCCCATAAGCCCTTTACTCAAAAGGCAAACCATGTGCCCATAAGACTAACTTTATGCCCATAGGAAAACTTCCCCTACACTCCCCCATAAACTACCCGTTCCCGACTCCTTACTCTACCTCTAAGCTTCCGTTAAACTACTCATACCTACTTCTACACTACCCCTTCACGACCAATACCCTACTTTTACCCAACTGATAAACTACTCCCACCCCACCCCACCTCTACCTATACCCTAATTCTACCCTTCCCAACTCCTCACCTACCCTGCCCCTATTCTGCGTTGAAATTTTTTTCCGATTCTAATGAAAGATACTCTCGGGTCTGGGTGCCGAGTCTCGACAGATTTCCGTTCACGATAATTCTCGTTTTCGAGAATTCTCCTCCAAATTTTACGCTTTGAGTCTCGAAAAATCGTGTACGGATATTCTCGTGTTTTAACGAACGAGAATTCTTACCAGCTGTTTTGTTCACTGGTTTCGTTTTCGTTGACGAGATTTTGACATTATAACCACTTATTGGATGTGGATGACATTCACGAAATATTTCTAGTTTTGGCCGAGATGGAGACTGAAGAAATAAGACGAAATAGAGAACCACGAGTTTATAGCCAAAGAAAAGTCGCTCTTGCCATGAGCTTTTCGAAGCATATAGATGTAACGTACACATAGCTTACCACTACTTTGAGATCAATTCCTACGATTGAAAGAATTTGAAAGAGTTAGATAACAAACAATGAATTGTCACGCTGTGTAAATATTTAATTATTATATTCCTTTAATACACCATGAAAATTTTGATGTATTTGACAGAAGCAGTAAAGCATCTTTTCCCGTTTCCATTGTGTCTCTGTTTTGGTAGCTGCTGGTTCCTCACACAGCCTACCCGGGGTTATGCTGGTAAACCCAGACGTAAGTTTAGCTTGAATCCTTGAGGATTTCTTCTATGAATTGAACCAAATTGAACTTACTCATTTTTGCTCACTTTTTTTAATTTCTAGCTGTCATTTTCAAACAAATTTGAAAACAAAATAACATCGTATCTCTCTGATTATCAATGTGGCCGCTTCCTTTCTCGCTTTTTATTGGCTAGCAAATTACGAGTCTTGCCTATTCGACCAATAATCGCAAGATTGTCGTGCGCATAGACTCGTCTAACGGAAATTCTCGTGCACGAGAGAGTGAACTTCGTAATCTGTCAAGACTCGCAAACTCGTAATTTCAAAACCGTTTACGAGATTCAATTGTTGTAAAACGAAAATTTCCTATCGTTGTCAGGATTTCCTATCGACAACATCACGATGTTCAAACCCTGCACCGCTGAGGGGTTTTGAGCTATAAGTTTCCAAAGGTTTTTCCAACCATCCAACAATTTCCATTGAAGCTGGTCGCTTGTCATTTTGAGCTTTATTGACCCCCCTGGCGGGGTTGGCGGCCGGAGGCCGCAGGGGCGGAGCCACTAGTATTATTATATTTGATCAATATTTCAACACCATATGTCCTCATATCATATATCTGATCAATGTGACATTAAAAAATAAATTGTAATTGAAATTAAAAAGGAAATGACGCAATCGCAATCGAATGGAACAACATTCAGCCACAGTACCAGCCACCAAGAAACACCAGCCTACAAATAACAACCCATTCCTTTGATAAGAATCGATAAACACATTGGGCTGACACAGGCATTCCGTCAAATCATTGTTATGCAAACTTAAATGTTGTTCAACTGCAACTTTTTGTCGCATATTAAATCAATGCTTAAAACTACAGAAGAAAGGTAGCTGGCAACTGAAACAAAATGCTAGAAATCTTGCATCTTTAATCATCTTCAGAATTAATCAATCTCAAAATTAATTCTGGGCCCCCTCACCAAATTTATCAGGTTCTAGTTCGGCTGAATAGGGAAAATTTTGGCTTTTTCGTCCGTAGGAAGACTAGGAAACAGAAACCAAATTTCACCTAATTACGCAGAGTTGGAAAAAATTAGTGCCTGAGTCTAGGTATCTCAAATTCTATCTAAATAACTTACGCCTGGATTCGTGTCGATTATATATTTATATCTAGCAATTGATTGAAAAGTTATGCATGAATTTCTAGTCTTTCTAGAAAATACCAACTCGTAACATAACCGTAGGTCAAAGCAGTACGATTCTGTTAATTTCATTGAGGCGAGATGAGATAACATAAGAACTTCTGGGGAGTCTAAAATTTCAACTGTTACACAATCTTTCTAAAAATGATTTTTAAAAACTAACTGGTATACCTGACTTGTTTATGCTTTAATACCACATTTTAGTTTCATACAATGTTTTATTTTGATTTAGCAGAAACACAGCCACTTGAAAACTCAACTCAGAATATGACACACCGTCAATCTCAACAAATTCAAGATAAAAAACATGAAACACATCACCCATTGTGAGTATATTCTTACATCAACTCACATAAACACATTTAATGTTAATCATATTTAAGATTGCTTGTGAAAGAAACAGGGCTTAACGACTCGTAACATGCCCAAGTAGGTACCTACCTACTGTATACGCAATTGGCAATTAACAAAAAGTGAAACGATGCCAATCGAATGACACAATCAGGTGGCACCTGGATGCACGGAAACATTCCGAAGACTCGAGCGTAAACGTATAAATAACGAGGCTGAGCAGGAAGACCGTCCAAACGATTTTGGCTTTCGGGACAAATAGACTGCAGTCGAGTGAAGAAGCAAGAAACAAGAGAACTTTATCAAGATGAAAAAGTTACATAATTTTTTTATGATAGCTGTGGCTGTAGCTGGGATGCTGCAGGTGGCATTCTCTGAATTTTGTGAGTGAACATTTTGCATAGTCCAACCAATTAACAATATTTTTTATTCTAGAATTTAGTTGTCATTTGAAATTATAATCAATTTCAAGGAATAATTTCGTAATACCTATGCTTCTAAATAGATTTTGTAAATCCCGCATCTACTAGCCTTGCCATTTGAAGTAAAAAATAGAGAAGATATAAATATTATCGTCGAAAAATATAAATGACCATCGCAACAGTAATACTGCAGATTTTCTTATGGTCAGTTTTACCATTTTATTGACTCTGGGTTGCAGAGACAATTGAGCTGGCAATGGCCAAGCAGGTGCAGTGAAATTCAATACTTTCTTTGGGTTAGCTCTCAACTCAGAGTTGTCAGATTGGGTAAGCTAGCCATTAGACCTTCAAAGCAAGCTTAAATAGTAATTTAAGAAAATTCATTCACAAACATCGTCTATTGGTAATTAGAAACAAATTATAACCCTTAAAGTTAAGGCCGATTCCCAACCAACTTAGCCGTCGCCGTTCACTTAAGCGCAAGCTTAATGAAAATGCGTACGCCCAAAACAAATGACATAGCCGTAACAAATAAGCCAATCAGATTGCCTCTGAACCAGCGCCAATCTTCAGCTTTTTTCCTTCGCTAATAACCTCGAAAGTAGACAATTATGTTGAATCGTTGATCACCACTTGACTCGACCAACCATGGAAATCTAGCACGCTGCAGAGAGAATGAATCTTATCTCATTAGTTCACCCTTAAATCTATAAGACGTTCTACAAAATCTATGGCTCTGTCAAACATTTTGACTTTGGTGCATAAAGCGTAAGTTATTAGGTTTGTTGCAAACAAACTAACTTGCATGTGTACCAAATATTTTACACTTACGTCGTAGTTCTAGGCATAAGTTGGTTGTGAACAGGCCTTTAATCTTTGTTCAGGACGAATTGTGTGACACGCACGTTTCTCTAAGCCGACATTTGAAAGGATGTCAAGTTTTTATTAGCTCTCTGGCTCCATGGAGATAGAAACAGGACTATGAACGATAGTTGAAGACGGTGAATCTAGTGACGCTACGCTCACACCAACAACTCGACTAACCCCGATTATAACGTGGCTCCATGGAGATGGAAACAGGACTATGAACGATCATAGAAGGTGGTGAATCTAGTGACGCTATGCTGCAATCACACGCTAACAACTCGACTAACCCCGATTATAACGTGGCTCCATGGAGATAGAAACAGGACTATGAATGAACATAGAAGGTGGTGAATCTAGTGACGCTATGCTGCAATCACACACCAACAACTCGACTAACCCCGATTATGACGTGGCTCCATGGAGATAGAAACAGGACTATGAATGAACATAGAAGCCGGTGAATCTAGTGACGCTATGCTGCAATCACACGCCAACAACTCGACTAACCCCGATTATGACGTGGCTGCATGGAGATAGAAACAGGACTATGAACGAACATAGAAGGCGGCAACGTTTTTGACCCATGACAGCGCCTTCCGCAATATGAAATTCCATCTCTTTGCAGATGTAGCCGATTTGAAAAATTTTCGCACTGGTGTGAAAAGGGTCCCGGCGGAGTTCTTCCTGAACGGTATCGACGAAAATAAGGACGGCAAGGTGTCTATGAAGGAATTAGACGCATATCTCATGCCTTTTTTTTGGAACCAATTGGACCCATCGAATTGGGCAATATTTGATTTGGACAAGGACGGCTTCCTCTCGAGGAAAGAGTTCGATGAGATTGTAAAGGGCTATTAATTAGTTCTTGCTTTGAGATATTTGTCGAGATTAAGAGAAAATAATTGAAATTTTCATTGGATTACTTCACTTCTCACAGCGTAGTGCTGAACTTGCAATGTTTAAGATGTTCATTAGATAATAATTTTATGTCTCGGATAAATTAAATTATCTGAAATGTCTGTCTGTCTAGGATCTGTTTACCTATCAATAAAAATTCTCATTATTTCAAAAGCAGATTCTTGAGTTATTTTTGAAACCTTGTCCATTTGCATATAGGCATCAAAATAATTGGTGATTATTTTCCTGATTTGTGCTGATTTGTGCTATATTATAATATAATTTTATAGTATAATATATTATTATACACATAATGAGTAAGTGCATAGGCTAGAGGCTTATATTATGATCAATTTAAATGTTCGGAGTTAATTCAGTAGCTTTTTCGATGATATTAGTCGCCTGAAAATATCATGATTTAGTCGATGTGAAACTATTCGAATATTTTAAAACAAAAAAATATCGATTTAATGAAAAATTATTGAAATAATTTGCCTCATAATAACTCAGTGTCTTTGTATTAAGACATTTAACAACTGTAGAAACATCAGTTCAAGATAAAGTTGATTTAGTTGCAAAAAACTGCAAAACGCTAAAAGGGCACAATCAAAACGTCATGAAGGCGCCATTTTCAAGAAAAGTGCTAAGCATACGAGAGTTACATTTTTAAATAAACATTAAATCGTGAATCTCGATATTTAATGCCAATGGAATGCTAATTGCTACCAAACTCGAACTTTTCCCTATGTCTAGCAAAGTTATGCAGCATGCTTTATCTAATGTGGGGCAAAGTTTGAGTTTGTGACTTTTCAACATTCATTCACTACCTAGTTGAATAGTGTTTCTAAATACTATTGTGCTAAGATTAGAAAAAGACATCTGTCTTAAGAAAGTAATGCCATCACTGCCATCACTAATCACTAATCCATCTCTAAAATTTCCAACCCAAACAAACCTTTACTGTTTCTGCCCAATCTACTGCATTATTAGTTATTAGTTATTACTTTTTAGGTACGGTATTTTATTAGTAGTTATTGTGAAAGTTTGAGTCATGGACTTTGCATTTATTATCCAATTCAATGGTTTTACGGAAATCCAACGCATTATCAATTGACAATTAATAATAATAATAATAAATTCATTTTATTCATGCTTGTATACAACTCATACAGTTTTTGCCGCCAATACATGCAGAAAATAATCGCACGAAGCCCACATCAGGCCAAAACCTTGTGCGTGGGCTGATTAAACGTGAGTTAGTAATATTGCTAGGCCGGCCGAGACCGTTAATTCATTATTCATGTTGGAATTTCATTATTCAAGGAACGTTGAGCAACTGCATTGCTACACGGCAGGCACTTCAACAGATGACGCAATCGCAATTGAATGACGCAACATCCAGCCACAGTACCAGCCACCAAGACCAAACAGCCTCCGCAAACTCCAACGGCAGAATTTCAAAACGTCAATGATGACACTAAAACTTGCGTAGGTAATATTTCACATTCCAGTTGTGTGAAGTTGGCAATACAAAGCAGCTGTTTCTAGCACTAGCCGCGAGAAAGTACGCTCTTCCATTTAAATGACCTGTAATGTCCTTTCATCAAAGTAAATCACTTAATCCTGTCTTGGCTCTGTGGGGATCCACTCCCCAGGTGACAAGGAGCATCCAAGTCCCCAGGGGAGGGTATTGTTGAGACAAACTTTGTTTTGACGATACTTCGACTTCAAGCAACAAGACGACTAGACGTGTTTTTTGATATTTTCATTTACAACATTTTGCATCGAGCCTCACTCACTTAGCTTGTCAATAAACGTATTCAACATTACAAAGTGTGCTATTTGATGGGTTAGCTGAGCAGGAAGAATGTGTGTCCGAACCGGGATATGAACCCGGGACCTTCCGCTTGCCGGGCGGTTGCTCTGACCACTGAGCTACCCGGCCACACAAGATTCCTGCCTTCGCTGGGTGAGGAAAGGGCTCTCTCGGGAGAGAAGGGGAAGAAGCGACTCGTAACCGTACGAGATCTACACAGGCATCCAGTGCAAGTGTATTTGACGTCCCCGCGACAGAGATGGCTCTGACTGTGCACCCAGCCTCATTATCAGTAGAGAAGGAATAGGAATCTTGTGCGGCCGGATAGCTCAGTGGTCAGAGCAACCGCCCGGCAAGCGGAAAGTCCCGGGTTCATATCCCGGTTCCGACGTACATTTTTCCTGCTCAGCGTTCCCATCTACAATCGTCTACTGGCATAAGTTACCACCGGTAACACCGATTTCTCAGTGTGCTATTTATTCGACGAACCGACAGCTCCGTCCAAGACTTACCTGATCGACGATGTTTTGAAGCCGCAGTTGAAAGTCGGCCGACACGTCGCTTTCGCCGAGCTAGGGGGCGGGTTTCTGCTCGACGACATTCAGCAAAGACAAAGCCGCGAAGGAAAATACCTCCTCTCAGCATCTTTGTCCTGGCAAAACACCCAACGTGGACCGTTTGTGTTAAATCATTGAACACGGCATTAAAAGTAGGTGACTTTATTCGGCAATATGTTTTATACCAGCGATAACAGAATTGTTGTTTGATTGACGAACTTTGCGCAAAGCAATTAAGTAATGAAGTATGTACATCATGAGAAGTAAGGACCGTTTCCGGTTCCGACTTTTCGATTCAAAACATCAGCGAAACATCTTCCGCATCTCAGAAAACAACGTTGTGTTAATACTTAATACACCCATTCCACTCAATCAAAGTTTTATCAAAGTAACATCATTCATGATACCCACTCGCTAAAGCCAGGCAGGGCAATTCGGGTTGTAATTTCCCTATCTTCCTTTGTTATTTAGCAGAGATTATTAATATTTTTTTCAAACAGGTAGTACATCCAGTGGGTATCTGACATCGTTTTTCACTGAGTGGAATAGGTCTATTGAAGCTATAATTGTGAGCAATAATTCATTAGGAAAATATTGATACCACTCAATGTATGGTAAGTACAATAAAAACCCAAAAATATGGCAAATTTCATTGGGAAAAATGGCTCACGATGATTTGCGGTCAGGATGTGTTATTTTCTTACCTCTTAGCACTTAGGTACTGCAAGACAAAGGCATGTTACGGCTCTTGAGCTTAAAAACATTAAAATAAACGCCTCATTGATAAGCGTTACAAGCAAGGCAAGAGAAATGAATCTTCAATTTCAACACCTGTGAGAAAGAGTCTTTTGAGTTTAGAAAAAAAAAACTGATTTCGTGGTTTGAGGGAAACGCCAAGACCGATTTCGATGAAATTTTCTGAGAACCTTCGACAACTGCGAACGCACATTTGCCGCGATTTTAAAGCAAATCCGTCAAGTCGTTTTCTCGTAAATCAGTTCTTACGATTTTTCCGACGTTAATTTTCCGATCCGCGACGACGAGCAGGGCAAATAATCGCCGACTTACGCCCGGCGGCCGGCCGTTCACTGCATCCGGTCCATCTTGAACGGGCACGACGACTTGACCGTCAGGAAGAACGGGCCCTCCTGGCCGGGCAGGAACGTCGACGGGATTATGTCGTAGGTGCCCGCGGGGACGCTGTCCACCTCCATCACGACGAAGCCGGACCTGTCCCCAGGGGAGGAACGCAGAGTTAAGGTGCGATTTTGTTGGGATTTGGCACTCGAGTTTAGACCGTTGATAAAGCAGGCAGCACGGCTTTGCGAAACGTCGGGGAAATTTTGAGTTTTTGGGACCCATTAATTACTTAGTTATAACAAAATGCGATCGTGTCTGGCCCGTTGAGCTCCGTGCCGTGCCGTTCTCTGCCCTGAGCTTGGAGCATCGAAACTTTACACGTTTGCTACATGAAATCTCCCGAATTTTTAACTTGAAAGCTACAGAATATTTAACTTTGAAGTACCAGAATGCTTAACTGTAAAGTTCCGGAATTTTTTCCTTTAAATTTCCAGAATATTAAGCTTTATAGTTCCTTAATGTTTTACTTGAAAGTATCAGCATGTTTTACTTTAAATTTACAGAATGCTTAACTTAAAAGTTCTTGGATGATTTCCTTTAAATTTCCAGAATTTTTTTCCTTCATAGTTTCTTGAAGTCTCACCTGAAAGCTCCGGAATGCTTCTTCCGGAAAGCACCAGCCGCCGTGGGATCGCTGGCGACAACGCACACGATTTCAACTCCCACCTGCAAACAGCCGGTAACATAACCTTAAGCTTCAACATCAACATCAACAACATGATTATTAACAACTATGACAAGATGCCGGATATGCTGAGAGACGGACCAAACGGTTTGGCAACGTTTGAAACACTGGTTCTTGTGAGATTACCGAAGTTTATCAACATCGCGCTGAGTCAGGTGTTTGATGAGTGACCATCATGAACATGATCAGTTCTGTCCGGGAGAGAGGTCGGAGGGTTTGAAGTTAGTACGACAACTTCACTCGCCTTGCTTGTCAACCTCTCGACAGCACGGATTAGCGGAGGAATCCTGTCGTTCGAGTTGCACCGTCCTTCGGAAGGGACGTAAAGCCGGTGGTCCCCTCGGTGCTTTTCGACAGGAGTAGGCTACGTGCCGGCACCGGGTTTCCCCTCCTCCCTTCTAGCCATAGGTTAGGTTCATCACCACCCTTTCATTTACCGACACCGTTTAGACCAGTGCCATTGGGCAAGTTTCAGTGCTTGTGGTGAATCATTAGCAAGATAAGTTCAAGGCCAGTTTTCAAAACAGTGCGTCGTTAAACACCGGCAATCAATCATCGAGACGAGCCATATTTCACCTGGTATTGCTTCGGCCCACGAAGATCAACCAGCATTGAGTTGTTGTTGTGGGCGGAGTCCAGAACGACCTGGTAACGGGGGTTGTTTGGGTGGGTGGCGGGGTGGTTCCCACACCCCCCCGCCGTCACCCCCTTCCACTGCCCGTCCGACATCTGCAAACAGACGAACACTTCGAGCTCAAAGCACGAACATCAGGATGGCATGCCTGAAGCTCCGTTAACTGTTAGCTGTGGCTTTACTAGTGCCGGGTTGTTTTCAGTGGAGCGTTGCTGTTGTGGCTTTACTAGCGCCGGGTTGCTTACAGTGGAGCGTTGCTGTTGTGGCTTTACTAGCCCCGGGTTGTTTACAGTGGAGCGTTGCGCTGTGGCTTTACTAGCGCCGGGTTGTTTACAGTGGAGCGTTGCTGTTGTGGCTTTACTAGCGCCGGGTTGTTTACAGTGGAGCGTTGCTGTTGTGGCTTTACTAGCGCCGGGTTGTTTACAGTGGAGCGTTGCTGTTGTGGCTTTACTAGCGCCGGGTTGCTTACAGTGGAGCGTTGCGCTTTGGCTTTACTAGCGCCGGGTTGTGAACAGTGGAGCGTTGCTGTTGTGGCTTTAATAGCGCCGGGTTGTTTACAGTGGAGCATTGCTGTTGTGGCTTTACTAGCGCCGGGTTGCTTACAGTGGAGCGTTGCGCTGTGGCTTTACTAGCGCCGGGTTGTGAACAGTGGAGCGTTGCGCTGTGGCTTTACTAGTGCCGGGTTGTTTACAGTGGAGCGTTGCTGTTGTGGCTTTACTAGCGCCGGGTTGTTTACAGTGGAGCGTTGCTGTTGTGGCTTTACTAGCGCCGGGTTGTTTACAGTGGAGCGTTGCACTGTGGCTTTACTAGCGCCGGGTTGCTTACAGTAAAGCGTTGTGCTGTGGCTTTACTAGCGCCGTGTTGTTTACAGTGGAGCGTTGCACTGTGGCTTTACTAGAGCCGGATTGTTTATAGTGAAGCGTTGCACTGTGGCTTTAAGAGAACAGGTTGCTACCGACCTGCCTGGCGTGTGGATACGCGGTGCCGATCTTCTTCAGCGTGAAAGGGCAGGTGGCGTAAGCGCGCAGCGTGTAGAAGATGGTGTTGCTCTTCTCGTACTGCGACACAACGAGCGTGTATCGCCGCGGGTCCGTCTCCTTGACGATAACCTTGCACAGGTAGTGCGGGCTGTTGATTCGCACGCCGTCGATTAGCGGGGCAGGGTCGTCTGCGGTGACGAGACGGGCGTGCGTTAGAATCGATAAAAGCAATGGTAATAGTAAGTGTGAATTTAATCCTAGTTGCAAATACTTGTTGCATGTACGGTAGACAATGATTATTAGAAACGAAATATCAATTGCAAAGTTTACATTCGAGCCGGGATTCGAATCCGGGTCTCTGCCTGTCCGGGGCACTGCACGTATCCATTATGCTACACGGACAACCAACTGTGGAATTCATATTATGACGATTGAGGGGCACGCACTGCAGATACCTGGGCTATATTTAGAACACTACGCAATAATTGAGTATAAAAGGACCCTGCAACAAGGCGGCAGCAGCAGTCCCTCCCGATCCATCGTGCCTACACCTTCCCGAAACCTTACCCAGTTTTACCGACATCTTATGTATTTTCTTACCAATGCTGCAACAATATTTTGTTACTAATAATCAGGGATCCGAACCGGAACCGGAACCAGAACCGGAACCCGATAGAACCTTTATTTTTTTGGAACCGGAACCCGAACAAGAACCGTTATTCGAAATTTTTGAGAACCAGAACCGGAATCAGAACCGTAACTAAGTTTTAGAAAGAACCGGAATCGGATCCGGAACCGTTATTAAAAAAAAATGGGAACAAGAACCGGAACCAGAACCGTTATTTGAAAAAATACAGAACCAGAACCGGAATCAGAACCGTTATTGATTTCGGTTTGGATCCCTGCTAATAATCATAATAATAGAGCGTGACAAGCGATGCGATTGAAGGGAAATCTTCGATTCCACTTCGATGCTTCTCGTCTCGCGGTCCCGCCCGGAGACTCACTCGGATAGAAGACCTTCTTGCCGTCGTTGCCGTAGACCAGCACCGTGATGTACTCGCGGTTCTCGCGGAAGTCTTCGAGCCGCGTGATGTGTCGCGTCAGCAGGATCCAGACGGCGCCGGTGCCTCCGACGTCCAGGGAGTACTGCGGGTTTTCGCCGATGTTGTAAGCATCGCGCGCGGGGCCGACGCCCGCCTGCCACGATCTGGAAACAACGCGGTTCGATATCGGCTTTTTGATTGATTGTTGGTGTTTAATGACGAACTGTTTTGACAGCTGGCCGTGTGGCACTGGTCTATGATGAAAGGGTGATGATGAACCTAACCTATGGCTAGAAGGGAGGAGGGGAAACCCGGTGATTCATTGATTGATTGCCGGTGTTTAATGACGCACTGTTTTGACAGCTGGCCCTGTGGCACTGGTCTATGATGAAAGGGTGATGATGAACCTAACCTATGGCTAGAAGGGAACAGGGGAAACCCGGTGATTCATTGATTGATTGCCGGTGTTTAACGACGCACTGTTTTGACAACTGGCCCTGTGGCACTGGTCTATGATGAAAGGGTGATGATGAACCTGACCTATGGCTAGAAGGGAGGAGGGGAAACCCGGTGATTCATTGATTGATTGCCGGTGTTTAATGACGCACTGTTTTGACAGCTGGCCCTGTGGCACTGGTCTATGATGAAAGGGTGATGATGAACCTAACCTATGGCTAGAAGGGAACAGGGGAAACCCGGTGATTCATTGATTGATTGCCGGTGTTTAACGACGCACTGTTTTGACAACTGGCCCTGTGGCACTGGTCTATGATGAAAGGGTGATGATGAACCTGACCTATGGCTAGAAGGGAGGAGGGGAAACCCGGTGATTCATTGATTGATTGCTGGTGTTTGACGACGCACCAGCACGGCGCCAGCACGTAGCCTACTCCTGTCGAAAAGCACCGAGGGGACCACCGGCTTTACGTCCCTTCCGAAGGACGGTGCAACTCGAACGACAGGATTCCTCTGCTAATCCGTGCTGTCAAGAGGTTGATAAGCAAGGCGAGTAAAGTTGTTGTACTAACTTCAAACCCTCAGACCTCTCTCCCGAACAGAACTGATCGTGTGCATGATGGTCAACCATCCAACAGCTAACTCAGCGCGATGTTGCTAAACTTCGGTGATCTCACGAGAACCGGTGTTTCCAACGTTGCCAAACCGTTCGTTTATCAGCTAATTCCCGGATTTTGGCAAATTCTACCGAGTTGCGAATGCAAATTTAGACTTTCGAACTTGAATTTTCACTACTCACAAGTAAATAAATGCATAAATGCATTCACAAGTACTGAATGCTTTGAACTTGCTTGGTTGTAATCCGTTAATTCTAGACAAGGTTTGAAATCGGAGGGATGTCCAAAATCAGCCACACTTTCAATGCTCCATCCAGCCAAAATAACGTCTCAAAAAATCCAAACCACCCTCGAAATCGTTTCCCGACATTCCAGCGTCGATCGTTCCCCATCCCGACTCGAGCGTCGCCACTCACTGGTGCGTGCAGTCCGTGTACTTGAACAGCGCCGGGTTCCAGCTCAGGTAGAAGACGTCGAAGAAACGGACCACGCTGTCGAAATCGATCCAGAAGACACCGTTGTCGAAGGCTGCCGCGCTGCCGGGATCGAAGCCGACCGCCGACCGCATCTCCGGCGTCCAGTGCCGCACGTCCAGCTCCGAGTAGTTGCCTCGCCAGCGCAGGTGAGACCACGGGTTCTTCAGCTGCAGCAGCTTGACGTCCTGCGCGAAACCGATGCCGCCGCAGCCGTTAATGACCAGCGTGGCGAACGATGCTAGTTGCAGCGAAGCTTCAATTACACCAGGCTAGTTTTACACTACCTCTAGGATGGACTCTCTTTCGAAGGGTTTTGTGTGTCGAACTGCCAAACAATGGACTGTTTACACGGTCATAGGCGGTTGCATACATTTGATTAATGGTGTTTAACGACGCACTGTTTTAACGAGACACTGGCACCGTGGCGCTGGTCTGTAATAATAATAATAATAATAATAATAATAATAATAATTTTTTTATTGTCCAAAAGAATCACTTAGATATTAAGACAGTCCGGATAGTACCTATCGTTCGATATGAATTATATTTACATATCTTTACATTTCTTATAATATTCGTCAGTGGAGTAAAAACAGTAACACAGTAAAAATTCTTTTAGTTTATTATAAAAAGTATTCTCACTGCTAGTTTTAATCTGTGTCGGAAGAGCGTTGTACAATTTGGCTCCAGCATAAAGAGGGCCTTTAGTTAACAGAGAAAGATGGTGTTTTGCTAGAGGGAGGTTTCCTGCCTTCCTGGTGCCGTGCGGGTTGCAGTTAGGAGAGACCGTTGGCTTGTTGTTGTATACAAAAATAATGCAGTTGAATATATAAACACATGGAAGTGGTAAAATATAAAACTTTTTGAAAAGTGGACGACATGAATCTTTATAAAATATATCGGCACATGGGTCACTACTGGCCTTGGCCAATATGCGGATAGCTCTCTTTTGTAGTTTGAAGACTCTTTTAGCTTGAGCACTGTGACCCCAGAGTGTGATGGCGTATTGCAGGTGGGAATGGATGTGTGCAAAGTAGACCATCTTGACGGCGGAAATGTCGGTGATGTCCATGAGTCGACTGATCAGATAGCAACCTGAGGCTATCTTTGGAGCAATGTAGTCTATGTGGCTACCCCATTTGAGATTGTTGGTCAGCTTGACACCTAATAACTTCACTTCTGTTTTCTCTTCAATTGATTTCCCTTCGAGGCGAACTAGAGGGCTGCTAAGATGCTTTTTGTGGGATGCCTTGAAATTCATGAGGACCGTTTTCATACCGTTTTCATAATGAAAGGGTGATGATGAACCTAACCTATGGCTAGAAGGGAGGAGGGGAAACCCGGTGATTCATTGATTGATTGCCGGTGTTTAACAACGCACTGTTTTGACAACTGGCCCTGTGGTGCTGGTCTGTAATGAAAGGGTGATGATGAACCTAACCTATGGCTAGAAGGGTGGAGGGGAAACCCGGTGCCGGCACGTAGCCTACTCCTGTCGAAAAGCACCGAGGGGACCACCGGCTTTACGTCCCTTCCGAAGGACGGTACAACTCGAACGACAGGACTCCTCCGCTGATCCGTGCTGTCGAGAGGTTGATAAGCAAGGCGAGTGAAGTTGTCGTACTAACTTCAAACCCTCCAACCTCTCTGAACTGATCATTTGCATGATGGTAACTATTCCAAAAGCTTACTCAGCGCGATGTTGCTTAACCTCCCAGCGGTCAACTCACCCGAACCATCCTGGCGTCGAGAACGGCGTAGGCGTGCGTCGGCACCAGCCCCGTCCGTTCGGCGTCCGCGTCGCTCAGCTCGCCCGTAGCGACGGTGGCGAGAACGTCGCCCGTTCGCAGCCGCGCGTTGAGCGTGTCGAACAGGCGTTCGGCGTCGGCGTCGCGGCCTTCCGAACGGATCGCCGAACGCTCCGGGATCCAGCCGGTGAGCGCGTGCAGGTCGATGTTCTGCAACGACGGCGAGAAAACGGTCGGGATCTTTCGTTAAGAGGGCCGATGCATCTCGAATCCCGGTACGGATGTAAATTTTGGAATTGATATTTCGTATCTAATAATCATTAACTACCGTCCATGCAGCGAGTATTTGCATTTAGGATTAAATTCACACTAATACAAGCGTACCCAACGTCATAATTGGGGTTAGTCGAGTTTGTTGGTGTGTGATCGCAGCATAGCGTCACTAGATTCACCACCTTCTATGGTCACTCATACTCCTGTTTCTATCTCCATGGAGCCACGTTATAATCGGGGTTAGTCGAGTTGTTGGTGTGTGATTGCAGCATAGCGTCACTAGATTCACCACCTTCTATGGTCACTCATACTCCTGTTTCTATCTCCATGGAGCCCAACAACTCAAATAAACTTAATATCAATTCCACAGTTGGTTGTCCGTATAGCACAATTGGTTAGTGCAGTGTCCCGGATAGACAAAGATCCGGATTCGAATCCCGGTACGGATGTAAATTTTGGAATTGATATTTCGTTTCTAATAATCAGGGCCGATGCAGTTGATTTTGAAGCAGGGCGGAGGCTTGGAGCTGACGGCACGCAGGTTTATAGTTAGAAACAAAATATGCATTCAGAAATTTGTGCCAGTGCCGTATATTGTACAGTAATTGTAAACGTAAACTGAATTTCAATGCCGCAGTTGGTCGTCCGTATAGCCATTGAATTTGATGGTATAGCTTTTGCTTTTTGCATAGTATATTTCTCATAAAACAAATTTGCCGACTGGAATTCGATCTGAAACTTTATCGCACCACGCTGAGCATTCTCAAAGATTACTGCCGAATTTCGCAAGGATAACTGATAATTGAATATTGTGCGTTTCAAGAACTTTTAAACTTTTAAGTAAAAATGAAAATTTTCCTGTTGCCAGTACCTATCATTTAAAATCTCGGTCTAAGTAAAAAAGTTGCAGTTTTTCTGCCAAATAAATGTGTTCATGGCGACGGGGGCTCAATTTTACTACTGATCAGTGAAAATAATGCGTTTCAAGAACTTTTTAATTTTTTAGTAAAACTGAAAATTTTCCTGATTCCGGCATCATTAAAAATCTTGATTTTTGAAGATTCGGTCTACGTAAAAAAAGTTGCAGTTTTTCTGCAAAAGAAACGTGTTCATTGCGACGGGGGTTCAATTTTACTACTGATCAGTGAATATAATTTGTTTCAAGAACTTCTTAATCTTTTAGTAAAACTTAAAAGTTTTCTGTTTAGATAGCCCTTAGAATGTCTCACAATGCTCTCCTGTTTTAGCCCAGGTATCTGTTAGCCCCACAAGCTGGGGTAAGAACACCAGGCACACAATCTTAGCACAGCCAACTAATAATTAGAACACAAAATTTGGCGTGGCAAATGTGTGAAAGTATGTTTGCATGTTTTCATTTGTAGCCGGGGGGGGATAGAAAGTTTGCATAACCTTCCCAAAACAGCGCCACTTGAGTCTAGCGAGCAAACGCAAGAAGAAGGTAAAGGGTCGGAGACTCACGCTGTTCGATCCGGGGAAGTCGTAGCCACCCATCACCTTCATGTACGCCTTTTCCAGCAGCGATATCCAGATCTCCGAGCGGTTCGTTGAGTACGAGCAGAGCAGGTCGCCGCGGCGATTCACTGGCAGCTGGTCGTCGATTATCACCTTGCGCGGCACGCCGTTGATGTGCAGCTTCACCATGTACTTGCCTGCGCAAATGCCCCACAATATGCTTGAGAACTTGTACTCAGCTGGCTGTTAGGCTTGGTAAGCTTTATCATCAGCCTGTCATTCACCCTCAGCTCTTTGCGGTCAATAACCGCAATAATCCTAACCTAGCAGCAAGCTGAGGATGAATGACAGGCTGATGATGAAGCTTACATAGCCTAGCAGCAAGCTGAGTTTGAATGGCAGGCTGATGACGAAGCAAATACACCAGTGGCACAGACGCTCACCAAACGGATTCACGATGGGTTCCTTGTTTCGGTTCTGCGGATAGATTATGGAGGTGACGAGACGCCGACCGAATCGCTTCTCGTAGAGAGCGCTGACTGCCAGCGACGCGACAAACGAACAGTCCGACACAACCTGCGACAAGAGTCCTAGAGTCCTAGAGCCAGCGTACAAGAGAGACACTATAGACAAGAGACACTAGATAGAGACGGTTAGATAACCTAGCAACACCTCGATAAGAGACAAGAATTCAAGAGAGACGAACGCAATAGCCTATCGCTCACTGTCTGCTTGATGCTGAAGCAGTCTATGTTCTTTCCGGCGACCATGACGGGGCGTTCGGACAGCTCATCGGGCCGGGCCCAGCGCGCAAAGTCCCTGCGCTGCTTCGGAGACAGCGCCAGCAGCCCTGCGCCGCGAAAAAACACAGCGTTAACGGGCAATCTCACAGCTCGAAACATGGCCGCTATTTACGTTTCACCGACTGATAGAAACTATATCCGTATGGCGCTATTTTAAGATGTTATATTTTATATTATATATATATTATCTTTGTTTCTTGTTTCCTTAATTAAATACAGGGTAAAGTTTTCTTATCGGGATGCTTTTTATCCAGCTTGCCAAGCCTGGCGATTTCCCCAACCTCCTCCCAACTCCACTTCCTTTCCTCTAAGGCTTCTTTTATCACAACACTCCACCTTTTTCTTTGGTCTTCCTTCTCTACTTGTCCAATAATTAAATATTAATTCAATACCTACTTTCAAGATATTAAAATTATACACTCTAACAGTGCCTAAGCTTTTGTATTTACCACTGGCATACCTTCTAGGATTATACTATTCTATGATTATACTAGAAACTTTATTATTTCAGTTTTTAACCTACCTAATTAAGTTAGAAACAAAGATAAATTGAGGGAAGCCTGGTTAATCGCTAAGCTAAACACCACAGCGCAAAGCTCGCAACGCTTCAAACTCAGGCTCTGATCGGGGAACGCCACAGTGCAAAGCTCGCAACGCTCCGAACGCCACAGTGCAAAGCTCCCACAGATCCCAGTGCAAACTCAGGCTCTGATTAGAGTACGCTCTACCGCCATGCTCGCTGCCCTCGCAAAGCCGAACAGTACCCGAAACATTACACTTGAACAAAGCTAGCGAACGTACCGTCCTTGTCGGAGAACGGCATCGCGTATTGGAACTTCTCGTCGAGGTCGACGTTCATGAACGGCACGTACTCGTTGCTGTTGATGTTGGACGTGCGCAGCAGGACGCGCTTCTCATCCTCCGTGTAGACCGCCTGGCCGCTCGTAACCTTCAGGTGGGCGGAGCTACCGCGGTGCAGTTGCGCTGCGTTCGAGAAACACACGAGCAACGGTCGAATGGCGCATTGTCAACAAATATCTTACCGCATATGACACAACGCAGGAAACTCTGCCGAAATAGCATTGTCGACCTGGCGACAGAATTGTAAATCGTCAGGCCCCCTATTCACTAACCCTTTTCAGTTTGTAATACTGCAGAATTGGGTAAAATTTGGCTAAATTGTTTCCAAAGAAAGTATAAAAATGAAAGCCGAAGTTTACTCAATTCCATAGAATTATAAACTGAAAAAGTTTGTGAATAGGCAGCCGGAAAGTAAAGCACCTAAGCCATCTAGATGCACCCTGAAACAATGATACTTATGTCATCTTAGGTAATATTTAGGGGGCTTTGTTTGCCACTGATGCTCAATCTCAAGTTGGCATATGAAGAAAGAGTATCTTTGCAGGTGACAACTGCACTTGTTTAATTTAACCTCTAGCTCTGCTGCCAGGTTCTTGGTTACATGATTTTGGCGAGAGTTTCCCATTAGATACTTTGTGTCGTTTTGAAAAGAACAATTTAACTGCTTTCCTGTAGGTAGTACATCACTCAACAATTTATCCAGGATAAGGACATACTTATAAAATGGCCACAATTTTTTCACCAACTCATGAAACAAAATCCGCAAGGCGCTTTTTAAAAACATGAAAATCAAACCATAACCAATATTATACTCAGAAACTAGTACAGTGCCCTAATGTTTTATTTACCACTTGCTTACCTTTTAGCATTCTGCTAGTAACTTTATTTTAGCAGTTTTTAACTGATGCTGTTAGAAATAAAGATAAATTTGGCAAATGCAAATTTCTGTTGCATTATGTTGTTACTTATGTTGACTACAAGCGCTGAGTGGACAGTGTTGTTCTTAAATTAAATAGAGTTTAATTTGATTGTTTTGATAAGCCAAAAATGACAGTGATTATGACAGTCGTCTAATGGCTTAGATAAGCGGAGTGTTATATTGAGACCAGCGGCCTCAGCTTACCCCTGGGGTCTGTGGTGCGGACGGAAATAACAGGTGGCGGGCGCGGGGCTTCCGGGGCCGACGGAAGGAAAGACCTCGTTGTCGTCGCCGCCTCCTCCTCTTCGGGCGACGGGATCCCCTTGAGCTGCTCGGCCCGTTCCAGCGCTTGCTTTGCCAGAGCGATGATCTTCGCTCGCTGCGAATCGTCGGTCATCGACGCTTTCTGCCGACGGAATTCAATTCGGTTGGACGAAGCGGTTCAGGTGAGTGGGTGGATGGGACCAGTGGATACGGTTTTGTTTGTTTTCATCATTTGTGGTCCTAAAAATAACCTGCAGGGGAATAGAGGAAGAAAATAGCATGCAAAAGTATGCACTCTTCATTGAACAAGTTCTACACAGGGACTATGACAGGGCACAATTAAATTTCTGTTTACTTCAAAGTTAGTTGGAAATAAACCTATTCATTCTATCAAAATTCTATCAAAATGACGTCATGATACCCACTCGCTAAAGCCAGGTAGAGCAAATCGGGTTGTGATTTCCCTATCTCCCTTTGTTAATTACCAGAGGAAGGTAATAAATATTTTTTTCCAAACTGGTAGTACATCCTGTGGGTATCTGAAGTATTGTATTGTATTGTATTTTTTATTTAGCTCGTGGATAAGTACAGGGTACATATATGGGCTACGTCAGTCGATGATTAAGCCATATCAATAGATCATACCAATAGCATTCCAATAGCATTACAAAACCAATACCTAGCATTCAATGATGCCATTGTCACTGACAACTACATATTCTGCTATCAAGACACCTCTTAAGCCTCAAAGGAATTTCCTGGTAAAAAGAAGTAACTCACTGCATTGATGGCAAGTTCGACTGCTTGAGAATAAAGCTCAATTGCCTCTTCCTTCTTGCCTTTCTCGTCGGCATCCAGAGCTTGTTGGAACAAAAACTTGCATCGCTTCAGCTGCTTGATGTTGTTCGACTGAGCCACGGTCACAGGAACCTGGTTCTTACCTACGAACGAGAAAAAAACTGTAAGAGTGCAACCAGTCTCCCAAAAAGTGTGAAAATGGTGTATCTTTTCGTAGCGGACGTACTTAATTCGTCGAGCTGAGTGGCACGATCTCGGTACTCTTCCGCTTTTGACAGCCAAGCGTCTCCGTTAGCTTCGTCCAATGCAGCAGCTGTGGAGAGAAATCTTGCCGCCTCCCGATAGTAGTAAGATGCAATCTCGTAGCGGCCCTCTCTGTCGAACTGAACGGCACGACCGGAGGATGTCTGAGCATCTTCGACAATACCCTGTACGTTGCCAGACATGTTGGCCTTTGCTGTTTTGATTATTTATTCGAAAATGTCCACTTCTTCCATTCCTAATCGTAGTGATTTTTGTCGAATATTTTGTTAAGAATACAGATGGTGTGTTACTGCACTGACAGTGGCAAAGAGCACATGTTTGCTGAGTTATCCCTTTATTACTAACGATTACACCAACTAACTCGAATCATTACTTCAGTTTGGTATGAAATAATAACTCGACAGCCCTCCAGTCATGTTCGTTCGAAGTTTTTTCTGGAATGTGCTAAGCGCAAAACTAATCTCAATCACCTCACGAACAGAATCTTTTCGAGGGAGGTGGGGTACATGAGATCAGCTGTTTACCATTGGATTTGGTAGAACCCGTTTTGGCGCATGATCTATCAATGTAGGTTCTAGGTAGTGGTGTTTGTCGACTGCCACCGCTAAATAAAAGATATACATCCAAGAAAATCGATGGAATTTCAAATGATAGACAAAGAATTATTCAGTACTCATCTTGGTTTGACAATTAGTTAAAGAAAGATCTAGTAAAATTCGATCTATTAAAAATTTGTATCAATCAGCATGTAGATGTCGGCCATGATGGATTTTGTGTCAGACCTCAACAGCTGCTATCCTGACAGTACCACAATAATATCCAGCCTCGAGAGCTCAGTCGAGCATTACGTCAGATGGCGAGTTGATTGGCGATATGCCAGTGTGAGGCTGTCCTTTGTCGTCTGAGGGTAATTCGAAGAAATATAAAAGAAAATCGTGTTGAACAAGTGTAAAGTGTGCGTGGCGCGTTCTCATAGATCTGGTGCTATTCGTGAAACGCGTTTCTAGTCGTTCGAATGATGTTGTTATCGGCGAGCGTGCTGCGCAAATAACGCGAGGATTAGCAAGTCGTTCGGAAGGTTAGTGATCCTTATTATTGTTTTTGCGTCTTTCGCTTCCTCATCCAAGTCACCTCTTTCGTTTTGGATATACCAATTCCACGCATTTCAAAAATAAAATAGCGCTTACAGCCAACAAAGTTCTTTAAAAAATATCAATCTTGCATCCCCTGGTAAGCTTTGAGGTGGTCCATTCGTCTCATCCAAACGAAAGATCAAAAATCTTTCATGTCGAAGGTACGAACGCCAATTGCAAGGTACAAACCAAAAGTAGTTGAAGCCAATATGAAAAAAAACTAGGTGCTTAAATTTAAAGTTCATATCTCAGGGTGCCAATTTAATCATCCAGTCAAAGCAACCAAATTCCAACGAGTTATTTATTTAAATAAATATCATCTTTTGCAAGCCAGACTAGTTATAGTTAGTTTAAAACAATTTTACAAACATGCATTTTTGCGCCTATCCTTAGTAGAGTAATCTTACCGACACTGAAATAAAGAATAACCTTCATATTAACTTCCAAGTATTTTAAATTCGTCGAAATTAAAGTGATGTGGTTCAAAAGGTACAAAATAAAGCATCTCTTTGATAGCAACGAACATCATATTGCACCCACAAAATAATGCTGTTCATTGTTTTCCGGCTTATAACTTCCCCTGATCCTAGTTCTAACACGTTTGCACACATGTTCACAAAAGCTGGGAGAGTTGCCCTTATCTTTTACACCTTCAGCTCGTTTCCTGTGTCAAAATTAAATCCCAGGAAGTGGTAAATTTATGCCGGGCACTAAAAGTAAAAACACAAACAGGACTGGAACTCTATGCCTGATTCTAGTCGGTATCACATTTCATTTGGATTGTAGTTTCATACGAATTAAAATACAGGGTATCGAGTATGACTTTACATGGTTTTACCATTCCTTTCTAGAGATCCAATTACAAGATTAACTAGTTTATTGGTTTTATTTGTGGAACTTCCTAGATAATAGTATAATATAATCCCAGCTTAAACAGATAAGTTTATAGCCGACAGGGGGACAAATTCCACATTGCAACAAATGGAGTTAGATCGGTGCTAAAATCTGCACAATTCATGTCCTCAATGATCGTATAGCTCTTCTGACAATGCAGTTTGTCGATTTATGTGTGATCATTTGATGGGCGATGTCAACGTTGTCTGTATAAACTCTGCAGGGAGGGACCGAACCTGGCTACTAATCCCAATTAGGAATACACTAGGTTTCTATAAGTTTGCTATAATATGTTACCAAAGCCGTTTGGTTCAATTCCGACTTGCCATTTGGACTTCAACTATAAAATAATTTGCACTTGGTGTCAGAAAACGATCGCTCCTTGGTACGAAATTTATTCATGGTCACATGATCAGAAGAGTTCAGAATCTATTGAAAGTAAAACTTTAGTAGGACTACTTACCTAAACCCATCTAGGTACTTGAAATTAATTACTCAAGTGATTATGTTAACTTGTAACAAATACAAATACAGTCAACATAACACATTACAAATAAAAATACAAACATCAATGCATAACAAACGCAGACAATATCTATATATAGGGATAATATAATATAGATCTAATTTCTGGGATTTCGGTAGCAAACCCTCAACTCAATGGCATCCTAACTAAAGAAGTGATACGCGCTTTTTAAGTGGTGGGTATGTTGCTATAAATACCTACTGTACGCACTTCGTTTGTGGGTATGATAACATTTATTTTTGCTTCTCATTGTTGCTTGCAACGATCATTTCGTTGACCTTCAGCTCCAATCTCCGAGTGCGATTTAAAATGATTCAAAACCTGTGTATAAACTTGGCAAACAAAACCTTGATTCAATTCCGCAGTACATTTGTTGTGAATCGAATCGGCTTTTGCGATTGTTCCTGTAGACCTTAGAGTTCGGGTTCATACTATCGATAGAGGATCTCGTTAAAGTAACACTATCGAGTTAACTCTTCACAAAGAGCTCAGAAAAACACTTTTTTTTTTAATGCTCATTATTGCAACTTAATATTAAAATAGATGCGTGAACTTTGAATAAACTGTCTGACATTTTCAATGCAAATATCTGGTGGACTGAGTCACAATTTGTAACGGTTGTGCATGCATAATGTATAAGACATCAGAATTCAGACTGTCTGCCATGGCGCTTTCCTGGCTTAGCTAAAGGCGACTCATACAAAGTTGGCTGTCTGATGTCCACCGTTCTCAAACAACAACAGCCATCACGTTGAATCGGACATAACCCCCGACGAGAAACGCTGTCCAAGAATCTTACAAAAAAAAACATGGTTCAAGGATTTGGAAATGCACCTACAGAATGAGCATACACATTCGATACGGGGTTGGGTTGATCAAATGCTCAAATCAGCCTCTAATCAGTCGTTTCAATTAACTGTCAATTTGGTGGTGGATACGGACACAGATTCTTGTAATTTTATTATTACTTGAGCGTGAGCCGAATGATTAACATGACATTTGATTTAGTCGAACAAGCTGAACTCTTGGACCACAGGCTGTGGATCTAATTTATAAGGCACAATTTAGGAACAATTTTAGGCACATTTGGGCCCAATACCTATAAACCGGAACAGTATTCTGTCTGGGTGGGGGGGGGGGGCTATTCGTTAGAATTTATTTAGCATCGGATGCAAATTAAAATGATTGTAATAGGTTCCCATTTCTCTGGTTTTGGGCTAATTTGATACATTTGGCTTACTATAGCTATGCTTTTTGTACATACAACCCATAGTGCAATAGTTTTCACTTGCATTAGTATAATTTACTGGAAAGACCCCCCGGTGTGTCCAGACATGATGGAGGATGAACTTGGCTGCTGCATTTGTCGGCATCAAATCACGATCATAATTCCCATTAAAAACCTGCGCGTGTGACAAGACTTTCAAAACGATCGAGACGTGATGCGGCCACGGGCTACGTTCTGAATTGTGAATTGTGAATTGTGAATTGTACTCACGAGTCACGACCAGCTCGCTCAGATCTCAGATTAAGCCAGATTGCGGTCGTAGAGATCCTACTTGAGCGTGTAGTCTAGACTGTCATTGTGGACCATCTCAAATCTGGTGGCGAGAGCTGTTACTGTTCGTTTACAACATGTTAAAACTATCATTCGCTGGGATGTGTACGAAGATGGGATCTTCTGTTACAATTTTCCGAGTGTTTGCCAAAGCCCAAGTTCCTGGCATCTCACAATCATCTCACAACCAACTGAATTTTGCTGCAGTGAGTTTAACCTTTCGAGTATTTTCAACCCCTGATTCGACAAAGAGTTTCGTTTAGGTATTGTTAAAAACCATGCCACCTATAGTGTCTAAAAGCGTATACGACATGGAATTTAAAAATCCCAATTCATAAAAGGTAGGTACTTTTTTTGTTTGTTGGAAATTGCACAATTTCTTGGAGCTATGAGTCTCTGAGATGACACAGACTTTGTCAAGCAAATTGACTGGTACTTTGATGCTTATGTCCTATTGCCTCTGCTTTGACCATAAATATTTGCCACTGTTGTGTCGCGCCAAAGGATTTAGTCTTTTTAGGATAAGGTACCTACTCAAAAAATGGTACACTCATGAAAATAAATCCGTCTATTCGAAAATACCAAAATCAAACGCTAGAACAGAGGCTAACCGTTGTATTTGCCGTTTTACCAGTAATTTTATTTTTATACAGCTAGAAATAAAGGTAAATCGGTGAGTGCAAATTATTTTGGCATCGTCTTGGTAATCAAAATTGACTTCTAGCGCAGCTCGGACCTCGGACAAGGTTGTACTTAAATTATACAGACTCTCTAGACAGAGTTTACAAGACATCTACGACTGTGACTCGAGTTCAAGCGATGGACCTTGAAGGCGAAGACAATGGAACAAGAGGAAAACAAAGGCACGAAAATGGTGCGATAGACAGAGATATTTAGTCAGGTGCAACACCGGTGTGAATGCTAAAATTGTTGACATTTCCTATTTGGAGTCGATAACTTAGATCTTAGACACGATTTGTTTGGCGTACCTACCTATACATGCTTTGTTTGCTCGCATGTAAGATGATTTTAAGCCTCATATTTCAAAAAGATGGGAGATACGTTTTTGAGTCATTTTCTCGAGTCGTTCACCACGGTTTTAATGCTCCGTGATCTTGAAAGAAGACAACCAGCTCGAGTAGAAGGTGACCGAAGCTCTTTAAATCAAGTTTTGCGGGTTCAAAGCCACCGCCAGTTGTCAGTGCTCACAGGGTCATAGGTCAAGACATTTGTCAGCCAGCTCCTAACATGGTGCAGGACAGTTTATTTGACTCTATTTCCGCCATATTTTGACAGTATCATTCCATGTGTGAGATATGGATATGTAAGATATGTAGGTATACTTTTTTTCAGTGACTTCTTATAGGGTAAGCGTACCGATTATGAGCACGTTTAAATTTTAGTTTTTATCTCTTCAGCGCGATCTAGTATTACACTTTTTTAAAACTTGAAGTATAGCTTAAATATTTGTCTGCTAGAATTCACAAATTTACCCGATCTTAGAACGACCTGTTTGGCGGAAATAAATGATCAATGTCAGCTCAAGTTAGTTAAATAAGTATAAAGGTGGTCTTATTCTGTTCGCCAATTCCTTACCATAGTAGGTTTGAAGTACCTAATGATGCTAATGCTTCCCACTACGCATTTGACATCTGTTTTAATAATAGATAATTTTTAAAAATCTTATTTCAGACTTTATCACTTGGATTTCATAGCATAGCAAAGGGAAACTTTGAGTGGAAAGCTTATCATTAAAAAACCCTTTGAATAGTTGTTTTGACCAAAAAATACATAACTGTTTATATACCTAGCAACACCACATAGCAAAACTAGAAGTTTTATACCACGTGCGAACTAATTGTCGGTTAGAATTGCAATGGCAATTATAAAGATCATTAAACCTTTGATTAAACCACGATTAAACCAACAAAAAAAAGTCTGGAGAGTCGAGAGTGGGACGTGTCGTATAGTAAGCGGGTGCTAATTAAAGAAGTAATGGGATATCAATGCTTATGAATTGGTTGGAAGATGATTTTTATTGGCTCTTACAGATGCTGGAGTTGAGAGATGCATTTAAGGCAATCAAATAAAGTTTTCAGTGTGAGTAGAGATTGTAAAATTGAAACTGATAATTACTCACCTCGTGAGTATAAACTCGTGAGTATAAATTAACCACCTCGTGCTTTTTGGTGACCGTTTTAAGAGCCAAACAAATATTTACCATGTTTCTCAAATCATCAAAGCATCAATTCCAGAAACTGATAAACCATGATTGCTAGATGTTATCATTCAAGAAAGCTACCACATTTTTATCTAACATTCATGGAAAAACACACTGAACTGTCAGTCATAACATTACATGGTTTCCCTGAAAGCTGCAGCATTATTTGAAATGATAATTGAATCCGCGAATTATGCGAATCCATGTAACAGATTATGTCATCTCGACCTTTGATCGTGGCAAGCCTCTTTGCGGATATACTGTCTGTAGCGCGTAGCACGCTGGCTGCGAGGCGGACGGCTGGGAACGTGCGACGCGTTCGGTGGGACGTTGAAGCGCGTAGCACGCTGGCTGCGAGGCGGACGGCTGGGAACGTGCGACGCGTTCGGTGGGACGTTGAAGCGCGTAGCACGCTGGCTGCGAGGCGGACGGCTGGGAACATGCGTCGCGCATAAAGTTGATATAATTTCATAAGTGCCGAGTTTATGCCCGAGTTAGATAGTCCCAGCGTTTCGCATGAGCCGTCTGCGTCCCAACACCGCGTATTTGAATATTTCCTACTCTCGACTCGTTTTACATTCTTGATCTTGTCTTCTTAAACAATGTTCGCTACGTTCACATGCTGCTTTGCTATGCAACGTTGTAAGACGGTTAGCTGTGTACTTTATTTGCCGCATGCAATCATCAACTAGCAATTCCTAGCAAATTGCTGGAGGTTCAAGTTCAATGCAGATTGCAGATACATTTTTATAAAATTGGTATTACATATTCATTATTCATCCACGGTTTTTAATCTCAGCAAATAGGGCTAGTGTCGAGGGCCAGAAGTATTTAAATTTTGATTTTTTAAATTTTAATACAGTATTTTGAAACATTCGCAATTTTTTTTAAGTGGTCTTCCCCGGAAGGTGGTCATGCATCTTGTCCAAGGCAGAACACTCTTCACCTACTGTGTATTGCGATCAATTATACAACACCGGCAAACTGCTAATTGACCAATTAATGATTTTTGCGTGTGTTAAATTATTTCCGCCATTATTTTCTCACGGCGCATGATAAAAAAAACTGTATATAAATTTAAATTGATCCGTTGATGTTCAGGTGATTATTTTTTAATTTCCTCTTAATCGGTGGCTAAATTGATCAAGCTCGCTACATCACGAATCCTGATTAAATTGAAGAATTGATGATTTTTTTTTCTAAAAGATCCCATGGGTACTACAAATATTATACTAGGCGAACACTCATATAATCGTGTTGTGGATGAGCGTAATATGTACGCTCGATTATATTGCGCGTGTGCTATAGCCTAGAGGCGTGTAAGACAAATTTTAAATGTTCGGCGATAATGAAGCAGCTTTCTCGATGACATTCGTTACTTGAAACAATCATGATTTAGCCGGCGTGAAACTTTCCGAATATTTTAAAACGTAAAAATCATTTTGAAGAAAAATCATTAATTTGATTTGCTTCAAATTAACACAGTACCTTCTTTTTAAGATTTTTAACGCGTGTCAGTATAATTTGTAAACATCATTTGAAAATAAAGTTGATTTAATTGCAAAAACGCTAAAAAAGCGCAAATAAAACGTCTTAAAAGCGCCATTTTCAAGAAAAGTGCTAAACATACAGCAGTGAATCGCGCGTAAATATGGTTGAATCGCTGAAAACACTTGAAATCCAAAAAAAAAATTGTTAGAAAAGTGACCAGCCAGCCATACACGAAAAAGTTGAAAGCTACCAAAATTGGGATTTTAAATCAGGTTGGTCATTATAATATTTTTGTTTTGGTATAAATTATTTAAATTCGTGTCCTTTGACATTGTACGTTACTTGTTAACAAGTTAAATTTAGTATCGACCCAACCAAAGAAGTATCAAAATTCAAAAATATATATTAAAGACCAGAAATTAACAGAAAATAGCAGAATGAATTTTTAAGGATGTTATTAAGGTAGGTATGTTATTAGGTTGTTATAAAGATGTTATATCTGTAGGCTCAGAACTCTCACACTTTTCCACTGAACCATATACACTAGTTTTGTTCAAAGTCACTTGGTCGTTGATTCTCCAGCGCGATTGCTTTGGTTGGTTGAGGGAAGCTAATTCCCACATCGATCGCGTTATGCCAGCCTGCTGTTTGACGCGGTCCGGGGTCGAACACGCTACCATCATGACCTTAACAAGTTCAAGGCGAAACAAGGCCAGTCTGGTGGCACGGAGCGCCGGTGACGCCGAATTCCACCTTGCTCTAGGGTGAACGGTGGGTCACAGGTGAAATCCGATTTGACATGCGTGTAGGGGATGAAAAGTTGGGTGTGTAGAGTGAATTTCAGCGTCCCAGCGTGCTTGGCTCAAAAGTTGGGGACATCAGGGAAGGAGGCGGTCGTGGCTGGATTTGGGTTGATGTCAGGTTTTCTATCTCGGCAACCGCGAGTCGGAGGTGGGATCCGACGAGACACGCGTGTAGGGGATGAAAAGTTGGGTGTGTAGAGTGAATTTCAGCATCCCAGCGTGCTAAGGTTTTAAGTACGGAAGGAAGGAGGCAGTATGTGGCTGATTTGGGTTGAGGTGGGATTTTTTTTCTTGACAACCGTTAGTATTACAGAACATCCGATAAAGCAGGCTTGCAGGGGATGATACAGTGACCTTGAACGTCCCAACGCATTATGGATGAGGCGGCCGTGGCTGGGTTTGGATTGGTGGGAAATTATAATCCCTCATCTCGGCCAATGGACATCAAAGTCATTGATGATTGATTTTGGTGCTTAACGACGCACTGTTTTGACAACTGGCCCTTTGGCACTGGTCTAATGGCGTCGGTGAATGAAATGGTGATGATGAACCTAACCTAGTCTAGAAGGGAGGAGGGGAAACCCGGTGCCGGCACGTAGCCTACTCCTGTCGAACAGTACCAAGGGACCGGACGGACCGGGGGACCGGACCAAGGTACCAGTACTGGACGTCCCTTCCGAAGGACGGTACAACTCGAACGACAGGATTCCTCCGCTAATCCGTGCTGTCGAGAGGTTGACAAGCAAGGCGAGTGAAGTTGTCGTACTAACTTCAAAACCTCCGACCTCTCTCCCGAACAGAACTGACCATGTGCATGATGGTCACCCATCCAACACCTGACTCAGCGCGATGTTGCTTAACTTCGGTGATCTCACGAGAACCGGTGTTTCCAACGTTGCCAAACCGTTCGGTCAAAGTCTTTGATTTCGGCAACCGCGAATCCGAAGCTCCAGATAGCCTGACGATAGCCTGATCCGTATTCTGATTTGAAGATGCTGCGGTCTTTAGGACCCATAGTCACTGATGTTCAACGTGGATGTTACTGTGGTTGGGGTTGCAGAAGATTGACGACACAGAGTGCTAAAAATAAATCAAATTAGCTATTAAAAAACACGAGAGTGGGTAGTAAAATGTTTACTGCCAAGCGTTAAGAGTCTACATAGGTTGTAACCCGATACGATAATGGAAATCAAAATAATCTGTGGCAGTAATCATAAGAAGCCACGGATTAAAAACGCTGGCACAAATCTGCGACTCTTGCATAACCAAGATTAATAATCAAAATGAAAAAAATGTGCTTTTTCTCGATTTTCGTGATTTTAATGACACGGTTGGGTTCATCTTTGTCAGCAGATTGCATGATACTTTGAAACAAAGTTCTAGTGCACTTATTGATGATTCTGTGGCGCATTTCAATCAAGGTAAAGAATTGGTAGTGCGTCATGTTTTAAGCCGCTCTAATCTTACTCACGTAAAAACGAATGAATATTACCGAAAAAAATCGATAATTTTCATCCGATTTTTTCATTTCAACATTGCTTTAGATCTGCAAACAGAGACGAATCCAGTCATATCGAAAAAACCATATGAAACACGGAATTTTATGATTTACCTTTTTACTGACTTTTATATAACCATGTGTCGGGTTGTGCAAGCATAATCTCCAAGAGTGTTTTTATCGCTCATGCTGATAATGAGGCAGTAAAACTGGAAGTTATTTTTCACCAGGTCTAATCCGTGAAAGATTAGCTTTCTCACACGGAAAATTTTGGTAGTGCAGAGGTCCACGTGGTTACTTTTCTCTGCCCCTAAAATGTTCCCTACATTTATGAAAAAAAATCAGTGGATAGTTCAAAAAATTTCTGACCCGCGATGTAAAGGCTCGTGTCGATCGGACGTTTACTTTGTTCACAAATAAATCTTGAATTTGGGACTTTTTGTGGGGTTTTTTTAAGCGAAAACACCACTTTTCTTTCTTCTCTGGTTGTTTTATTTTCCATCCGATCTCAATTAAAGTTTACAAGGCGGGTCGGAGTACTCTTCCTCTACACACTGATTTTTTTTCAAAAATATTGGGATCAAATTTAGGGGCAGGAAAAGTAATTACGTGGACCTCTGCATTTTAGGCTTTTAAGCTGCCTTTAGCTGGCTCTTAAGATACCAAACACACCATCAATTCGTCAGACGGCCATGTCTTGTATCAAGCAACGAGGATAGTTATAGCAACAGCGTGCTCTCTCACCGATTGCGTCTCGATATTTACTGTTTATTAGCAATGCTGTCATACTCGCTGCTTGTTTTCAAAAGTGCTTGTCTATCGATTGGTCTTCTACTTTTATTTCCCATTGTCAGCTCGGCCGAGAATTAGCTATGCGCACAGGGAAATGTCTTTCAAGCGCACTTAACATAATGATTCATGATATTCCTATTTGCACGGCACTTACTTGGCGGTCTCGTAGAATTAAGCAGCCTGGACTGCCGCTTGTTTCGCTGTCTGCAATGCAGCTTGGACTGCCGCTTGTTTCGCTGTCTGCAAAGCAGCCTGGACTGCCGCTTGTTTCGCTGTCTGCAAAGCAGCCTGGACTGCCGCTTGTTTCCCTGTCTGCTAAGCAGCCTGGACTGCCGCTTGTTTCGCTGTCTGCAAAGCAGCCTGGACTGTCGCTTGTTTCCCTGTCTGCAAAGCAGCCTGGACCGCCGCTTGTTTCCCTGTCTGCAAAGCAGCCTGGACTGCCGCTTGTTTCCCTGTCTGCAAAGCAGCCTGGACTGTCGCTTGTTTCCCTGTCTGCAAAGCAGCCTAGACTGCTGCTTGTTTCCCTGTCTGCAAAGCAGCCTGGACTGCCGCTTGTTTCCCTGTCTGCAAAGCAGCCTGGACTGCCGCTTGTTTCGCTGTCTGCAAAGCAGCCTGGACTGCCGCTTGTTTCCCTGTCTGCAAAGCAGCCTGGACCGCCGCTTGTTTCCCTGTCTGCAAAGCAGCCTGGACTGCCGCTTGTTTCCCTGTCTGCAAAGCAGCCTGGACTGCCGCTTGTTTCCCTGTCTGCAAAGCAGCCACCGCCACTTCTATAACGACGCAGATAGACAAATAAGCGGCTTTCTAGGCGTTTAATAAGACACCCGAAACCGATAGAACTATATAAGGTTGCAGCATTTGTTCTGTATTGCATGGTAACCTACTCCGCGGTCTGGCGAATGGCTCCTTCGATCAACATTGGTCCACTGATAAAAACCCGCTCAGTGTTCTTCGTTTGAAATTGAGCAATCCCCGGTGGAAAGAAATCGGGATCTTTTGTAAATAGTCGATTTCGAGTAAATAGTTTACCATGGTGTCATCACCAGCGAGGAACGTTAGGCAGCATTGCCATGGTTTTGCAGTTTCATAACATTGGTGTTTGACGACGCACTGTTTTGACAACTGGCCCTGTGGCGCTGGTTTATAATGAAAGGGTGATGATGAACCTAACCTATGGCTAGAAGGGAGGAGGGGAAACCCGGTGCCGGCACGTAGCCTACTCCTGTCGAAAAGCACCGAGGGGACCACCGGCTATACGTCCCTTCCGAAGGACGGTGCAACTCGAACGACAGGATTCCTCCGCTAATCCGTGCTGTCGAGAGGTCGACAAGCAAGGCGAGTGAAGTTGTCGTACTACCTTCAAACCCTCCGACCTCTCTCCCAAACAGAACTGATCATGGGCACGATGGTCACCTATCCAACATCTAACTCAACGCGATGTTGCTTAACTTCGGTGATCTCACGAGAACCGGTGTAACTATATTTGTAACTTAAAGTACTAAAAGCCCGTGCTTATGTAACTGCACTTTCAAATTTCAACTTGCTTATGGTCACTTTTTCGATTATATTTTCTAAATATAGAGATTTGCCCTGAGGTATGATGCCTTTTAAGCTTAACAATGTCCATTCTGAATGAGTATATAGTACAGATGAATGTTTATAGATTAAAAATCTAAACCTAAGATACGATGGCTTTTAATTGCCCGAGCAAAACTAATTAAATAGAAAAAAACCGTTTAAATAAAAATGCATGCAACAATGGAAGCAATTTGATGCGACACCAGTGATACCTGGCTTGCGCTAGTCGCTGCTGATGGAATGCCCGGCAAGACATGTGGTTGTGGTATTGTGGTTGTGGTATCAAGTGAACGCAATGCGATCGACTCGGATTGTCACGAATTGTTTCAGCAACCACGTGCACTTGGTGTTTAGAAACCGCCGGGCGTCGATTAGAAAGTTGGCACACAGCGACCTGTCCGTCCCTACTCCGGTATGTCAGGTGTTACACTGCTACTTGACAAGTGTAGCAAGATATTTGGAATTGAGGTAAAACCGGCGATAGTTTACACCCGAGATAGGGAAAATTAAAAAAGGTGCCAAAATCTATGTAACTTAAGAATAATTATGTATACGAGCAGAGCTAGTAGTCAAAATGATTTATCAACATGATACCAAACTTATTTGCAGTCGCCGATTTACATTTCGTTCTAGCTGTATTAGTTGATAACTTTAATAATAAAGCTACAAATAAAAATCTAGAAGCTATGCGAGTGTTAAATAAAAGGTTTAGCCACTGTTCACGTGTTTCATTTTGATATTTTGAAATTGCACATAACGGATTACGTTTCATGAATTGGCGAAATGTAAGTAATGGCCATTTTTTGAGGTTTGACCTTATGATAGTAGTAATATTGCAAGTCATAAAGGGACAGAAGACTGATATTGGAAAGAATGCGTTTTTAATTTAGACGAGTCGGGAATTGGGATGGCTTTGATAAGCCAGTGTGTGAAAGAGGATTACAGGAATGAAGTTTGATGAATGGAAGAAAACGAATGTTATACCTACATATAGAGAGAAAATCAATTTAATATAATTACGGCTATCCATAATACATGGTTGACCATTAAGGTCTAGCTTACTAAAATCAATATAAAATACAATTATTTAAGTTTGAAAAAAATTAGTTTGAAATAGGTAGGTATATAACATTAATAACAATAAATATCTAGCTAAAATTGTTATATAAATGATTATGTAAGATGTTAATGGAATATTTTATAACTATTGGAACAATTGAATCTAATAAATTGGTGCAATTTGTCAAGTAACACCCGGTAAGTCACGATCCCTCTCACAGCCAACCCCCAGTTCTAGAGTTCCAGGGATGTTCCCTGTGTGAACCAAAGGTTAGATTCGTGACAATATGGCAAATCGCTTAAGAAAATTGGTGAAGAATGACGGAATTCCGGCACTAGCGCCGACCAGGAGGCCTATCACTTATGCCACTTATTCTTATGCCACTGACACCAGGCACAGTTGATAAGAAACGCAATTAAATCTGTGACATACTAATTACTGTCAGTGTCCTCATAAGACTTCAAAATGCATGTCAAGACACAAACTACAACAATCAGCCCCCTCGTTCGGCAATTCGCAAGTGCGCACGCTTGTACGCCGAAAATCCGCTCAATAATCCGCGACATCGATTTCCGATACGGCATTCAACTTCCAGACCGTTATGCCCACGTGCCGAGTTTCAGGCCCGACTGACCACTGATATCTGTAGCCTGGATAGCGCTTCGTTCAGTGAGACTTTGATGCCGTATTGAGCCACTTTATCATGTCTTCCCACTGATCTCTATAGCCATGGATAGCGCTTCGTACAGCGAGACTTTGATGCCGTATTGAGACACTTTATCATGTCTTCCCACTGATCTCTGTAGCCTGGATAGCGCTTGGTACAGTGACACTTTGATGCCGTATTGAACCACTTTATCATGTCTTCCCACTGATCTCTATAGCCATGGATAGCGCTTCGTACAGTGAGACTTTGATGCCGTATTGAGCCACTTTATCATGTCTTCCCACTGATCTCTATAGCCATGGATAGCGCTTCGTACAGCGAGACTTTGATGCCGTATTGAGACACTTTATTATGTCTTCCCACTGATCTCTATAGCCATGGATAGCGCTTCCTACAGTGAGACTTTAATGCCGTATTGAGACACTTTATCATGTCTTCCCACTGATCTCTATAGCCATGGATAGCGCTTCGTACAGTGAGACTTTAATGCCGTATTGAGACACTTTATCATGTCTTCCTACTGATCTCTATAGCCATGGATAGCGCTTCGTACAGTGAGACTTTGATGCCGTATTGAGCCACTTTATCATGTCTTCCCACTGATCTCTATAGCCATGGATAGCGCTTCGTACAGTGAGACTTTGATGCCGTATTGAGACACTTTATTATGTCTTCCCACTGATCTCTATAGCCATGGATAGCGCTTCGTACAGCGAGACTTTGATGCCGTATTGAGACACTTTATCATGTCTTCCCACTGATCTCTATAGCCATGGATAGCGCTTCGTACAGCGAGACTTTGATGTCGTATTGAGACACTTTATCATGTCTTCCCACTGATCTCTATAGCCATGGATAGCGCTTCGTACAGCGAGACTTTGATGACGTATTGAGACACTTTATCATGTCTTCCCACTGATCTCTATAGCCATGGATAGCGCTTCGTACAGCGAGACTTTGATGCCGTATTGAGACACTTTATCATGTCTTCCCACTGATCTCTATAGCCATGGATAGCGCTTCGTACAGCGAGACTTTGATGCCGTATTGAGCCACTTTATCATGTCTTCCCACTGATCTCTATAGCCATGGATAGCGCTTCGTACAGTGAGACTTCGATACCGAATTAGGAAGGAATAAATTTATATTTCCACCAACGACGTTGCTCTTCAGAAACAAAAAAAGATGAGGAAAATGGATTATGAATCGATGTTCATAGCTAGTGTCAAAATGCATGTCACCAAGGACATTGTGATGAAAGTGCATGGCAAGTGCATTGGACTGTTGTTCTGCAGATACGTCTAGAAAAACTAGAAATCGATAGCGCAGTGTATTAAAGTTGAGCTATTCTAAAGGCCGTTTAGCACGCTGGCTGCGAGGCGGACCGCTGGGAACGTGCGACGCGTTCGGTGCGACGTTGAAGCGCGTAGCACGCTGGCTGCGAGGCGGACGGCTGGGAACGTGCGACACGTTCGGTGGGACGTTGAAGCGCGTAGCTCGCTGGCTGCGAGGCGTACGGCTGGGAACGTGCGACGCGTTCGGTGGGACGTTGAAGCGCGTAGCACGCTGGCTGCGAGGCGGACGGCTGGGAACGTGCGACACGTTCGGTGGGACGTTGAAGCGCGTAGCTCGCTGGCTGCGAGGCGTACGGCTGGGAACGTGCGACGCGTTCGGTGGGACGTTGAAGCGCGTTGCACGCTGGCTGCGAGGCGGACGGCTGGGAACGTGCGACGCGTTCGGTGGGACGTTGAAGCGCGTGGCACGCTGGCTGCGAGGCGGACGGCTGGGAACGTGCGACGCGTTCGGTGGGACGTTGAAGCGCGTAGCACGCTGGCTGCGAGGCGGATGGCTGGGAACGTGCGACGCGTTCGGTGGGACGTTGAAGCGCGTAGCACGCTGGCTGCGAGGCGGACGGCTGGGAACGTGCGACGCGTTCGGCGGGACGTTGAAGCGCGTAGCACGCTGGCTGCGAGGCGGATGGCTGGGAACGTGCGACGCGTTCGGTGGGACGTTGAAGCGCGTAGCACGCTGGCTGCGAGGCGGATGGCTGGGAACGTGCGACGCGTTCGGTGGGACGTTGAAGCGCGTAGCACGCTGGCTGCGAGGCGGACGGCTGGGAACGTGCGACGCGTTCGGCGGGACGTTGAAGCGCGTAGCACGCTGGCTGCGAGGCGGACGGCTGGGAACGTGCGACGCGTTCGGTGGGACGTTGAAGCGCGTAGCACGCTGGCTGCGAGGCGGACGGCTGGGAACGTGCGACGCGTTCGGTGGGACGTTGAAGCGCGTAGCACGCTGGCTGCGAGGCGGACGGCTGGGAACGTGCGACGCGTTCGGTGGGACGTTGAAGCGCGTAGCACGCTGGCTGCGAGGCGGACGGCTGGGAACGTGCGACGCGTTCGGTGGGACGTTGAAGCGCGTAGCACGCTGGCTGCGAGGCGGACGGCTGGGAACGTGCGACGCGGTCGGTGGGACGTTGAAGCGCGTAGCACGCTGGCTGCGAGGCGGACGGCTGGGAACGTGCGACGCGTTCGGTGGGACGTTGAAGCGCGTAGCACGCTGGCTGCGAGGCGGACGGCTGGGAACGTGCGACGCGTTCGGTGGGACGCTGAAGCGCGTAGCACGCTGGCTGCGAGGCGGACGGCTGGGAACGTGCGACGCGTTCGGTGGGACGTTAAAGCGCGTAGCACGCTGGCTGCGAGGCGGACGGCTGGGAACGTACGACGCGTTCGGTGGGACGTTGAAGCGCGTAGCACGCTGGGTGCGAGGCGGACGGCTGGGAACGTGCGACGCGTTCGGTGGGACGTTGAAGCGCGTAGCACACTGGCTGCGAGACGGACGGCTGGGAACGTGCGACGCGTTCGGTGGGACGTTGAAGCGCGTAGCACGCTGGCTGCGAGGCGGACGCCTGGGAACGTGCGACGCAACTTTAGCAACTTTCTTGCGGAATTCATCTTCATAAAACAAATCAACATCATGTTCCAGTTAGGAATTCGGTCGCGGCATGTTATTTGGACCTAAAAAAAACCTAATAGAGCCTGAAATTACGTGATTATACTAATCAGTGTAATCAGTAATCGGTTAATTGCGTTCTAAACATGTTAATTAGTGTGTAATTATCATGTTTAATTGCATCTTGAGGCTTAGCTCTGAGCGGAGTTCTGACTAACGACGGCTACGCAGCTTGTAAACCGTTGTTGTTGTTGTTGTTACGCGACTGGATAATGGATTTTCTGTCTAATTGTTATTTTTAACTTCGCACTAAATCACACGGGGGGGGGGGGGGTGGCGTGTGGGCTGCGATGCGGAAAGGGTGGGGGTGTCTTCTGGAGCGTTGCAGAGTAGAGCTGCATGGAATTCAATAATTGTAAGAAGGGCTATTTTTGGGTTTCTATGTTCCTGATCGTGTTCTAATTGGATGAAGTGAAAAGACCCACGCTCGTGACGTACACAATTTTCTTGGTAATGTGGCCGGATTGTATTACAAGGCGTCGAGGTATTGAATCTTCCTGGGGTTGAAGCATGGATGAAGCAATAGGCACGTTCGGGGGCGAACAGTCAGACATAATTGAGAACATTTTTTACCACTTTAGCATTTACATTTTAAAATATTAATATGAAGCGAAATATCCAATTCTAAATTATTTTCGTCCACTCCGGTAGGTATCTCTGTAGCTACTAATTAAATTTAATTGTGAATAATATGTTTCTTATCATAAATAATTGTGAATGCACAGAATAATTGCAGTTTGGATCGATTAAACTGTGTGGTAATTTTAATTTACTATGCTTACTAATGATGTGACATTATGTTTGACGTTGAGAATTATTTATTATTTATTCATTTAATTACATTTTTTCATTCTAGATAGATCAAGAGAGGTATAAGACTTAGTCGACATTATTAAAAACATGAGCACCTATGAGCATTCAATATGAGAATATTAATTGAAATAAAGAAACCGGCTAAATGAGCCCCGTATCGTGAATTTCTCCATCTTTTTGAATGGATGAAGGAGGAAAATAGTGGTCAAAGTAGAAATCGATTTTTTCCCCCCAAGATTTCACTTCCTAAGACATAGGGGCTAAATTAGGTAAGCCATTTCTAGGGCTGCTTTTCTCTGCTGCTTGGGGTGAACTACCCCATTATGTCAATCAAGCTGGGAAATCAATAGCAAAGCAGCCAGGAAGACGTTTAAAAATAAAATTGTATACAGAAATAATGTCTGCACGCTGGAAAATATGGCAAGGCTTTAGGAAAAAGTTTGGACTCTGGATAAGTGTTGCCGGAATTTTCCTGGCTCGTAACGATCGATTGTAAAGGAAACTGTAGACAGCGCGGCACGTGGGACTTCCATTGTATAAGTTTCAGAGATTTCTGATGTGAACTGTCAGAAAATTACACTTGCATGCACCGTTTTTCTTGTCTGAGTATAATGTAAAATTACTTGTAAAAATAAATTTTTATTATTACCGGTTATTTTACCAGTAATATTACCGAAAATTGGTAAAATTGGTGACATAAAATTATAAAAATATAAATAATCAACTAAATTAAGTTATGATAAGTGATTTTTAATTCGGAAATAGGTTATTTTTAACAATAATTACTCCCAACTCAAAGTAGATAAACGGTATGAATAAAAATGTAATAATATGTTATTACATATTTTTCAAAGCTAAGACACAAAAAAAATGTATAATGCATTTCATACTTTTAAAGTGAGTAGTTGGCGGTAATATTACGGTACAAGAGCACTAACAACCGGATTTCTAGCACTAACTGGCACTAACGAAGCACAAACGATTGCCATCTAATAATTTCGGCTTTCAACATTGGGGGTGCCAGAGTAGTCCACCCAACAGATTCTTATGACAAGATTTGCCAGCCGGCCAGCCAGCTAAAGCCATGTGCCAATATATTGGAAAGACATCTGGTAGAATGTTAGATGCTGCAAGCATTTCTGGCCGCATGTGCTCTTATGTCATTTAATGATGCCAAGTAAAAGCTTGAAGAGTGCTTTTTGCATTTCATTTGAGTAAACAGGCCAGAGCAGCAGAGCTGCATGTTTGTGGCACGCAATGCGGTGTACTTTTTGGTTTTATTGGTGCCAGTATTGCTACATACAGTTCATTTACTGTGAGAGCATTATACTTTTTCGCAGGAAGCACTTGAGCTCGAAACAGGCTTTTTGTTGGCAATTTCACACAACTGAATGTGTATATATTGCCTATATTGATTCATTTTCAGTGGTGAAGTGCAGTTAGCAACTATTATTGGTTATGATTTGGTTTATTTATTATCAGTTTTGAGACTATGTTTTCAGTAATCAGCTGTTCTTTCATTCAACAAAAGCATTCGTTTTAGTTCCAATATTGACGCTTTGAAATGTACCCGTGGAATTTTGGTTTTAGGGGTTGATGCTTCCACAAAATATATATTTTATTGCAAAGTTGCTTGTGGTCTCAATTAAGTGGTTAAATTCTTTTGAAATTCGTTGTGGTTCCTGTTTCAAAGGAATTCATTATTGGCACTTTTATAAATGCCTATAAAATTAATGAAAAAAAATTATAATAATAGGTCTGAAGGCAAGAAAAGCCCCCAACTACGCAGAATAAGGAAATGACAAAGTTATTGTGAATGAGGTTCTAGGAAGAAACGAATGTGTAGGAGCCACACTCAAATTATATACGAGCTATTTGCGGAGGGTGTCAAAAACATATCTCGTACAAATTGGATTTTTTCCAAGAGCTGACAAATGGATTTTTTGTCTCCTCTCTCACTTCTACATCTTAATTTTAGCGTTCTCTCGCTACCAACATAGAATTTCACCAGATTTTTCAAGCAACTCGTGAATTGGTGTCCATCTTTAAATTTAGATTCAGATACAGTTTTGAACTATTGTGGAAGTAGACAGCATTTGCTTTGCGATAAGCAGTTGTCAATCATTTTCATAGATTGAAGCACCGTTCTAGTGTTTGTGTTGAAATAACAAAAATAATAAGTAGTTTTTCCCTTTGCGTTTAGCTTCAAGATATTTGCATAAGCTGCCGGTATCGCTATCAAAATCTCAGAATAAATTACGGAAAGTTTTAGCAATATTATCAATTAGATCACATACGTAGATCCCTACTGAGAAGAATAGTGATCGGAGCTTTTTAGTCACAATGATTTACAAGTTCTTGCATGAGTTGTTCTTAGCACTTTATACAGTGTCGCTGGTTTTAGTTGAAGCCAAGATGGGACAGCTGTGGGATTGGAATCTTTGGTCATATACTCTACTCTCTATAATGACATGCAATGCAGTAATGTCCAATGAAGTATTAAGTAAGAGGGTTTTGATAAAAATTGCTAAAACATTTTACGAGACGTACATTAGGACAGGTGTGCTAATAAATGTGGGTAATTTGCACATATTACCTGCAAATAGCATTAGCGAGCGCTACGTTTTTTTATAAACCTCATATTTATTCACTTTACAACCACATGCTCTTATAATCAAGCGTTGGTGCTCAATGCTCATACACATAGATCCATACATGCATAAACACAAACATGCATGCATTCTAACACATGTCATACATTTTCAAAAGGACCTTTTGTGATCCCTATAGTTGCCAATACAGTTTCAGTTAAAATTGTTGTGGGGTCTTTCGAAAAATAAAGGTTTTTTAGTAACTGACTACCTCATGTTTTGCAGGAAGGAGGATTATTAAACATTTAATCACTATGTCAACTAGAAATTTCTCTATTCAACCATCAGAGACACCAAAGAAATCGATTCATCGATACCGTAGGTAACCAAATGCAGTCAAGAAATCGCCGAGAGTATTGCCAAGAAACTGTCTCGAAAGACAGACAGGAAGCAGATTTCTGTCCATGGAAACAAATAAGGAAGTGTCGCCGACTTCATGTCGCAAAGCGTCGAAGCATTACTGAAATGACACACAATTCCATGGAGGTCGCGGGTACACAAAGTCTTGTCAGGATTAGTGGGCAAATGGAGACACCCAACAACCATGTATGGTACTAAATAAATGTCACTATAATACCTTGTTTGCAACCGGGATGCACAGGTCGGTTGGTTTATTATTAGTAGGTTGATGAACTCAATGCAATGCATGAATGTGTACCCAAGGATTTCGTGAAGATTATAAGAGTTTGATAATGGAACGATGATTCATGAATCATGATGATATGCAGCTAGAAATCTCACGGAAATGGACTTGAGGCGACACGTGTATGAACCATGAAGTACTCGAAATATCTAAAACAAAATCACTGTGAACTTGTAAAATGGAAAGGGATAAATTATCGGTCTTTCCTGAAATAAGTACTGAAAAATCAAGAACAGCGTATATTAGGTATAAAACGTGCACTTTTCTGTGGTTATCTCAGACATCGCTATCCTGTCATCTCAGTTTTGATGACAAGGAAATGATGGAAATTTACTTAGCCACCTCCTCTGGCTATGGCTAGACTCGATTACTAAAATTATGACTTAACTTAAAATAGTCAAGTTAGCAGTGAAAAACAGTAGAAGAAACAAGGGATTGTTGTGGCAAAGAAGGGATAGTTGTTAAAATGTTATTTTTAAGAGCAAATCGTAAATTAAAAGTATGCAGGAGCTAGAAATGAAGTACATGTGAATAGAATGGGATTTTGAATATGAATGAATGACAGATGATAAATAGACAGATAGCAGAAGGTACTCAAAGTGCGCATTGGTGATGCAATACTTGATGTAAGGATGGGTTCACGGACAGTAAATCCGTGCAGAGAAAGTTGTGTAAGCTCCTCAGCTATTCACGAGAAATAAAGATAAATAATACGATTTTTAAAAATCTAAATAATCTTCCCTAAACCCAGCAGTCACGCTAGTAAAAGCTGTCACCTGAACCGTGCAGTCACCAAATGGTCATTTATTCCAAAACACAAATCTACGTTGGTTCTCGTGAGATCTGACAGGTTGAGCAACGTTGCGCTGGGTCCGAGGATGGATGGGTGACCGTCCTACATGGCTTCTCGCAATGTCGTTCAGCTAGCCTGATGATTCTTATTAAAATCCGTTCTTCGCAAGAGACTTAGTAAAGCCGGTGTCCCAGGAAATACTTCTATGTATTATAGTGACAAAGTTTCTGGACTTCCCCGTTTATTACACCTATCCAGAAATGACATCTCTAGACATCATCTTGGACATCTCTGCTCTAGATTGTCCTACATTTACCATCATCCAGTCACTATCCTAGACGTAACGTTTGCATTGTTGCTAGATTTTAGTCATCTCAACCTCAAATTAACCTTCGTCAAGTAGAATGTAGACAATGAATTTAGAGCTATACAAATGATTGGAAATGTTCAGAGACTGTGATACATACATATACAAAAAGGTGTAAATTTTAATTTTTTATCTTGGAAACTGACTAACATCAAACTCCATAATGTCGACAAACATCAGTATTTCATTGTAAGGAAAAGGCAACAAAGCAAGAATTGCAAAGGCAGAGTGTTTCAGAGCCGTGGTTGATAGAATAGCAGTTCGATTTAGCTCTGATTTGAAGAGTTTGCGGTCCTAAGAATGACCTTGTCGATTGTCGACGTTTCGTCCACGATGGCGTGGACATCTTCAGGACTGTGATGATGATGATGAGCAGCCGCTGTAGCAGCCACAGTCCTCCTGGACCGCCCCCTGGTCCTGACAGGACTAGGGGTTGTCAATAACAACACCTTTCTGATATCAGTTACCAACTCTTTATTATACACACTCGTACACAACCATCTCTAAACTCAGCTCTGCTCCGACTGGTGATGCCGCCTCAGGGCACGCACCTCTTCCTAGCGGCAACCTTCGGCCGTGGACACAGCCATGGTCGAAGGCAACCCAAACCCCGCAATACCCGGAAAGCGCCCAGCTATTCCGGGTATGCTGGTGCCTACCCGTAAACCCTACACAAGCATCGTCAGACTGCAGGTGGCAGCCCGCAGGCCTGAGTCCTGGCAGTGCATTTAAAGCAGCTTCCAGCGGCTGCTCATCATCACACGCCTGAAGATGTCCACTCCATCGTGGACGAAACCTCCTTCTTAGGACCGCCACAACGTAATAACAGAGCAAAACCGAACACTTGCATTTCTAAAGGAAGAATCGGATGATGGTGTGAGGTTAGGTTGCTGACGAAGGCGGTGCTGGTTGTTGGTTGCAGGCGCGGGGGACGCGGCGCGATGGTCAGCATGAGCTCGACGCTGGTGGAGACGGTCTCCATCAACTACGAGGACTTCAACGAGAGCTTCCTGACGTGCGGCACCTGTCTCTGTGAGTGCCGCCACCGTCTCCAAGTCTCCATCGTGACGCTGAAGGCTTGCAATCTCGGTCTGCGACGTTGGTTGCGATGTTATTTGATATCTGGCGGCTTTGCGTTAGATTCTTGAAACCAAGGCTAAAAGCTGAGAAATTTGTGTTGGCTGATAAATATTTTTTTCATATTGCTCGTACTGTCAAAGCTGCAAAATAAAATCCAATATACACCCATTCCATTCAATCAAAATTCTATCAAAATGACGTCATGATACCCACTCGCTAAAGCCAGGTAGAGCAATTTGGGTTGCGATTTTGTTACTTAGCAGAGCTAATTGATATTTTTTTCCAAACTGATAGTATGTCCAGTGGGTATTTGACGTCATTTTACGCTGAGTGGAATAGGTCTATTGTTACCTGGAACATACAATTATTCTCGTCATAACGAAACTTCCAAATAAAATCTTTTTACATCTTGTCCACATTGACAATAACATAAATAAGCAGACACAAACTTTGCTTTGAACTTTATGTTCGTAAAAGATAAAAAGTCTACCTACACCTCAATCCAATCTAATATAAAAAATATATTGGTTCGAACGTCACACCATCGAATACCTAGCCGTCTTGTTTGCGTGCGTTTGCGCAGCCGTTTCGTTTGCCCGGCTTAACGCAACCGTTCCTTTCCCGCGCCGTGTCCGCTACTATTTAGCTTGCACGGCTTTAACGCGACTGTTTCGTTTGCGCAGGCATGTACGACGGGCAGGAGCACACGCCGAAGCTGCTGCCGTGTTCGCACACGGTCTGTCTGCACTGCCTCGGCCGGATCGCCGCCTCGCAGACCAGGGACACCGGCTCCTTCCGGTAACCGCCAAAACCTCGACCCCGAGCCGTTCTTCCCAGAATGGTTCTTCTCTGATTATTTCTGAATTCTGAAGGATTGATTCTGAAGAAAGGCTTGTAGCGGCTTGTGACTTCATCCACCTGAACCCTTCTATTCCTGATTTCTTGTTCTCTGCAATTTTCTTCCTGGTTTGGTCCTTTCCTGTTCGGTTCTTCCCTGAACGATTGATCCTGGATTGGTTATTCCTAGATAGAAGCCATGATCGAACCATTTAGCGGTAGTCGTAAAGCCTCATAAGATAGTCCAATCGCCCAATGTTGCATGGGAAACAAGCTAAGAAAAGCTTACAGCTGGCTTGTGATTTCTTCCACCTGAACCTTTCCGTTCAGACAAGCATTCGAACATGACACTGTCTGTTCTGATGAGAGAAGTGCATTGGTTTGATGTTTCCCCGTCCTCCTTGGTTAAATAAGCAGAGTAAATACACGAATTTCACGCAGGCACACGTGATATGATCAGATACTTGATAATAAAAGCCAGTTGGCTGGGTAATTTTACCTTTTCGGTTCATCCAAATGCTACGCCTCCCTTCCCTGTCTTCCTTGGTTAAATCAACTGCCACAAATACTCCATTGAGGCATCTTCAAGCTTCTATTGTGACATGCGTGCAATGGCACAGATACTTAACCCAACCAATGTTTTTGCTGCCACCAAGTTTAATCAGTAAACCAAACTCAAGGGAGCATTGTAGAGAGGCACTAACTCCACTTCGGAACTAAGGAATCGGACGCCATCCCAGCGCAATGCAGAGAAAATATTGGATAAGATTGATCGAATAAAACACAAAACCAATAGTAACTCACCCGTGAACAAGGCAATGCGCTAGTGTGAATTTAATCCTAAATGCAAATACTCGTTGCATGGACGGTAGATGATGATTATTAGAAACAAAATATCAATTCCAAAATTTAAATCCGTACCGGGATTCGAATCCGGATAGACCAGGATTATGTCCCGGATAGACAAAGATCCGGATTCGAATCCCGGTACGGATGTAAATTTTGGAATTGATATTTTGTTTCTAATAAGGCAATGCGCTAGTCACTCCATGCTGTAGGTACTCTAACTCTTTGCCCTCTGCATTCACGGCCTTCACATAACAAACTGAGGTGCACAACCTCAGGTGCAGGTGCAGGTGCAGGTAACAACCTAGCTGCATTGACCTCTAGTAACACAAGCATGTTTACATAATGCATAAACGCTGACCAAATCGAAACATTCACAAGTATTTAAACAACAACCACATAGTAGTGTGATTCGAAACGTAAATTCAAATACTCGTTGCTTGTACGGTATATATTGATCACAATAACAAAGAACCGCATAGCTTTGTTTAAATATCGGTGTTAGTAGCGAACTGGTGTGTTAGTCAGGCCGCAATCCCGTCACCCCAAACAACTCGAACGTTATAAAACTCCCGTCTTGCACAACTCAAAGTTGTTGGTCTCTCCAAGACACTTGCACGAAGTCGCCGGCTGAGAAAGCATCGTTGGCTATAACGCCACCTCTCACACTAAACCCTAAACAACATTCTCTCGAAACAACGTGCGTATTATACAGTTTGCGTCTTGCGCAACTCAATCACGACACTTGCACGAAGTCGCCGGCTAAGACAGCATCGTTTGGCGCTAACGGCGGCGACGGTTCCAGCTGCCCGATCTGCCGCGAGCTGTTCCACATCCCGCGCGGCGGCGTCTCGGCGATACCGCCGTCGTTCCTCGTCAACCAGCTGCTGGACTTGATGTCGCGGCAGCGGCGAGAAGTCGTGCCCAAGTGCTCGGATCACATCAACCAGGCGAGTCGATGGATAACGAAGGTGTTGCCGCAATCTGATAGCGCTCGAGCGTAGTTTACAAGCTTAGTGTACAAGCATTGTGCACAGGCATACATGTACGATGTAGTAGATGGCTTCACGGTGATGCTCTGATTGGAAGAGGTTGGTGGTCTTGAAAAGGATCCCGGTGTTCTCGACGTTTCGGCAGCGCATGGTCTGCCATCTACATGTACGATGATACATGTACGAAGAAGTTAATAGTTTGATAACTCTATAAATCAGGGATAACTTTGTTATTAAAGGTATATAGTTAGAAATAAAGGTAAATCAGTGACGGCAAATTTTAGTATACTTAAAATGATTATTGAGGTACCTATACAGGTATACTCAATTGGCGGGGAAATTTCGGTATTAAGGCTGGTTCACAATCAACTTAGCAATAGACGTAACTTAAAATAAGCAGTAACTTAAAAGTTTGACAAATGGATCTCCATTAGACTGTCTACAACAAACATAAGGACTTAACTTAGACATGACTTAAACATAATGTTTGACCATGTCTAACTTTTAAGTTACTGCTTATTTTAAGTTATGTCTATTGCTAAGTTGATTGTGAACCAGCCTTTAAGGCACGAAAAGAATACCTAGTACAAGCAAGATGAATGATGTTAGGTCAACATGTTGCTACGGAAAAAAACGAAACTATTTCCTCATCCCGCCCTCCAACAATCTAATTGCTGGCGATGTCTTCATTCCAGGAGCTGCTGTTCTGCGAGACGTGCGACACAGTCTTCTGCTCGCAGTGCGCCAACTCCTCGGCCGCCGACGGCGGCGGCGGGCACGGGTCGGCGCCCGGCTGCGAGCACACCATCGTGCCGTTCGGCATCGCGATGAAGCGCATGTCGGAGATCCTGCTCTACCGCGCCAACGAGTGCGCCGGGCGGCTGCAGGCGGCGCGCGACTCGGTCGGCGCAGAGTTGGCGCGGCTCGACTTGGCGGCGGACGGATGCCGGGGCCAGGTAGGATGTCGATACGCCTGTTCCATTCGATCACAATTCTATCAAAGTGATGTTGTGAGGTTCTTGGATTGAATCAGGGAACACTCAAAGAACAAATGCAAATCCCGGGTAAAAGCGCTGTTTAATTTACACTCTTCTACCTCTGACCGAAGTCAACTAGCCGCTCGCCACTCCAAGGGTCGCAGCCCTTGCCTTCCCTCCCTCGACCTACCTGCTTTAGTGACAAGACACGCAACAACTATCCTCATGGTCATGAAACGTCACAACGTTCATGGAGACAGTTTTTTTTTTTTTCAGTTAAGGATTTCAGTATAGTAACTTGAACTTTACCTGATTTTATAGAAAACCTCTTGACCATGATTATTAGAAACGAAATATCAATTCCAAAGTTGATATATCCGTATCAATGTCCACAGTTGGTTGTACGTATAGCACAATTGGTTAGTGCAGTGTCCCGGACAGACAAAGATCCGGATTCGAATCCCGGCACGGATACAAATTTTGAAATTGATATTTTGTTTCTATTAATCATTATCTACCGTACATGCAACGAGTATTTGCATTTAGGATTAAATTCACACAAACCTCTTCACCAATTTGCTTCAAGAATGCGCTCACTCGCATATTCTCTAGAGAACTCTCTCCTGGTCGCGTCTGCAACGCGGATCGAATCTGTGTCCGCGTGCTCTGACCGCGCCTGGTTTCCCGCAGGTCGAGGCAGCGTTTGCAGCGATCGCGCAGGTGGTTGCGTCGCGGCGTGCCGAGCTGATGGACTCGATCGGTCAAGCCGCGCAAGACAAGCGCAGGGTTCTCGAGGAGCAGATGGCACTCATCGACACAGAGAAGACAAAGGTACGCGTGATTGATTGCCGGTGCTTAACGACGTACTGTATTGACATCTGGCCCTGTGGCGCTGGTCTAACGGCGTCGGTGAACGAAAGGGTGATGATGAACCTAACCCACCAACAACTCGGCTAACCCCGATTATGACGTCGGGTACGCTTGTATTGCTATTGTATTGCTTGTATTGTTTGCAGCGTAGCGTCACTAGATTCAGCGCCTTCAACATTCATTCATAGTCCTGTTTCTATCTCCATGGAGCCACGTTAAAATCGGGGTTAGTCGAGTTTTTGGCGTGTGATTGCAGCATTGCGTCACTAGATTCACCACCTTCTATGTTCATTCATAGTCCTGTTTCTATCTCCATGGAGTCACGTTATAATCGGGGTTAGTCGAGTTGTTGGCGTGTGATTGCAGCATAGCGTCACTAGATTCACCACCGTCTATGTTCATTCACAGTCCTGTTTCTATCTCCATGGAGCCACGCTATAATCGGGGTTAGTCGAGTTGTTGGCGTGTGATTGCAGCATAGCGTCACTAGATTCACCACCGTCTATGTTCATACACAGTCCTGTTTCTATCTCCATGGAGCCACGTTATAATCGGGGTTAGTCGGGTTGTTGGCGTGTGATTGCAGCATAGCGTCACTAGATTCACCACCTTCTATGTTCATTCATAGTCCTGTTTCTATCTCCATGGAGCCACGTTATAATCGGGGTTAGTCGAGTTGTTGGCGTGTGATTGCAGCATAGCGTCACTAGATTCACCACCGTCTATGTTCATTCACAGTCCTGTTTCTATCTCTATGGAGCCACGCTATAATCGGGGTTAGTCGAGTTGTTGGCGTGTGATTGCAGCATAGCGTCACTAGATTCACCACCGTCTATGTTCATTCACAGTCCTGTTTCTATCTCCATGGAGCCACGCTATAATCGGGGTTAGTCGAGTTGTTGGCGTGTGATTGCAGCATAGCGTCACTAGATTCACCACCTTCTATGTTCATTCATAGTCCTGTTTCTATCTCCATGGAGCCACGTTATAATCGGGGTTAGTCGAGATGTTGGCGTGTGATTGCAGCATAGCGTCACTAGATTCACCGCCTTCTATGTTCATTCATAGTCCTGTTTCTATCTCCATGGAGCCACGTTATAATCGGGGTTAGTCGAGTTGTTGGCGTGTGATTGCAGCATAGCGTCACTAGATTCACCGCCTTCTATGTTCATTGGTAGTCCTGTTTCTATCTCCATGGAGCCACGTTATATTCGGGGTTAGTCGAGTTGTTGGCGTGTGATTGCAGCATAGCGTCACTAGATTCACCGCCTTCTATGTTCATTCATAGTCCTGTTTCTATCTCCATGGAGCCACGTCATAATCGGGGTTAGTCGAGTTGTTGGCGTGTGATTGCAGCATAGCATCACTAGATTCACGCACTTTTTTCCTACTCAGCTAACCCACCATATTATTTTCCAACAGCTCTGACCAAGCACCTAGCCTCGTTCTCAGTAGACAAGAAATGGCTGAGAAATCGGAAGGTCCCTATCCCGGTTACTTTTTCCCTGCTCAGCTAACCCGCCATATTATCTTTCCCAACCGACAGGTCGAACGCGAATGCGAAGGCCTCCAGCAGCAAGTAGAAGTGCGGTCGATCACGCAACGCATCGCCGGCGTCCAGGCGCAGCTGGAGGCGGCTTCGCTGCTGGCGGAGCCGCGCGAGAACGCGTTCCTCGCGTGCGACGTCGCGCCCAGCCTGGCGGCGCTGGAGTCGGCGCTGGCTGCGCTGGGACGCGTGCGCAGCTCGACCACCTTCCCGGCGCTCTGTTCGGTGCGCATCGAGCGGGAGCCCGTCGCCCAGCTCGAGGCGACGGCGCTGGTGCGGACGGTGGACTATCACGGTGAGCGCACGCGCGTAACGTTACTTGGGGTAGATTGTAGATCGGGGTACATCGAACTTGGGGTACATGGGTTGACTGAGGCTGTTCATGGGTTGATTTATTGACCAAAACAGCAAGTTCCTGCCAAAAATACGTTGCGCCGAGATGTATGGGCGTAGTTCTTATCACTTATAATAAGTTAAAACCACGTGGTTTGCTCTATGGACATATGGAGATGTGCAAAATTGCATAAAAAGGTTAGTTCGGGATGATTTCGTGGGAATTTTTTTTTTTCGGTGTTATGGCTGGTTTTTCGTGAATTTCGCATTATGCTGCGAGGAGTTTGTCTTATATTTAAGATGGGAATTCCATGAACTGGACTCATCTGAAAGGTAATCATGATATTTCAACAATTCGTGATTTCGCACATCTCCATATAATCGTGACACACAGCATGTCCATAGGGCAAACCATGTGTTTTAAATATCTAGGCAAAACGTATTTTTGCCAGGAACTTGTTGTTTTTGTCAATAAATCAACCCTGGAATAGCCTCAGTAAAATATATATTTAAATATATATTGGCAGATTTTTAAAACGTTGCAATTCCATTAAACTGACGTGGCGTTTGCTTGCGTGTCGGCGCAGGCAACCCGCGCACAACGGGCGGCGACCCGATCACCGTGTCGATCACGCAGACGTCCGCGCCGGCCGCCGATGTGGCGGCCACTGTCGACGACTGCGAGGACGGCAGCTACCGAATCCGCTTCCGGCCGCCGACGCACGGCGACTTCGACATCAAGGTAGCTGCGGTGTCACGCAAGGCAGTTTGGCAACGATGGAAACACCGGTTCTTGTGAGATCACCGGAGTTAAGCTACATTGCGCTTTCGGATGGGTGACCATCGTGCACATGATCAGTTCTGTTCGGGAGAGAGGTTGGAGGGTTTGAAGTTAGCACAACAACTTCACTTGCCTTGCTTGTCAACCTCTCGACAGCACGGATTAGCGTAGGAATCCTGTCGTTCGAGTTGTACCGTCCTTCGGAAGGGACGTAAAGCCGGTGGTCCCCTCGGTGCTTTTCGACAGGAGTAGGCTACGTGCCGGCACCGGGCTTCCCCTGCTCCCTTCTAGGCTAGGTTTCCGCCAACGGCACTAACCTAACCTCACTTCCGCCAGGTGTCCGTGCTGGAGCGTCCGATCAAGCGATGCCCGCCTTCGGTCAGGGTTTCGCGACACAACGAGCCGATATCGCAGCACGGTCGTCGTGGCAACGGACGTCAGCAGCTGATGCAGCCGGTACGAACATCTTGAACATTGCACCGAACGGTTTGGCGTGTTGGAAACACCGGTTCTCGTGAGATCACAGAAGTTAAGCAACATCGCGCTGTTGAATGGGTGACCATCATGCACATGATCAGTTCTGTTCGGGAGAGAGATCGGAGGGTTTGAAGTTAGTACGACAACTTCACTCGCCTTGCTTGTCAACCTCTCGACAGCACGGATTAGCGGAGGAATCCTGTCGTACGAGTTGCACCGTCCTTCGAAAGGGACGTAAAGCCGGTGGTCCCCTCGGTGCTTTTCGACGGGAGTAGGCTACGTGCCGGCACCAGGTTTCCCCTCCTCCCTTCTAGCCATAGGTTAGGTTCATCATCACCCTTTCATTATAGACCAGCGCCACGGTGCCAGCCATCAAAACAGTGCGTCGTCAAACACCGGCAATCAATCAATGAATCACCGGGTTTTCCCTCCTCCCTTCTAGCCATAGGTTAGGTTCATCATCACCCTTTCATTATAGACCAGCGCCACAGTGCCAGCCATCAAAACAGTGCGTCGTCAAACACCGGCAATCAATCAATGAATCACCGGGTTTCCCTCCTCCCTTCTAGCCATAGGTTAGGTTCATCATCACCATTTCATTCACCAGTGCCAAAGGGCCAGTCATCAAAACAGTGCGTCGTCAAACACCGGCAATCAATCAGTAGCCAATGTGCTCCGCGCTTCCAGGTGGCGGTGGCGGTCGACGGCGACCGGGTCTTCGTGCTCGACACGGGCAACTCGCGCATCAAGCAGCTCGACGCCGATCTCGAGCTGGTCGCGTGCATCGACAACGACGGGCTCAGCGGGCGGAGCTGCACGGGCATCGCGGTCTCTTCGCGCGGCCTCGTCGTCGTCAACTGGCGTTCGTGCCTGGTGACCGAGATGTCGTTCGACGGCGCGACGCTCTCGGCGTTCACGCACCCGGCGTTCGAGGAGCCGATCGACGTCGCCGTGGACAGCGCCGGCTACGGCCACGTGATGGTCGCCGACAACGGTGCCGGCTGCGTGTTCGTTTTCGACGCCGCCGGCAAGTTCCTCTTCCAGGTAAACGGGTTTCGATGAAATTATGTAGCATGGGTTACTACTTCTGATCGATTGGCACTTTGTGACCTCGCTGTGCCGCGCTTTGTGGTGTGTGTGATGTTTTCTTTGATGTTTAACGAACTAGTTTGCAGTGAGATTAATAATACAGGGTGGGTTGTATGAAACATTTGCGTGTCATGCGCATGTCATGCGCATGTGTACTAAATATTTCACGTCGACGTGTAAGAATGGCGAGAGTTCCGTTTCGCTCTGATTTGAAGCGTTTCAAATCTTCAGGACTGTCCTGAAGATGTCCGCGCCAACGTGGACGAAACGTCGACACACGTGAGGGTGCTTCTTAGGGCCGCAAACGATACAAATCAGAGCAAAACCGAACTCTCGCCATTCTACAAACCACGGCTCTGAACCACTCCACCTTTCGTTGACGTCTAAGTTTACGGCACGAGTTGGTTGTGTATCGGCCGTTATCCTGCTCTCTGCCCGTGTCCTTGGCCTGCTTGTCCGTAACGCTGGCAACTGTGTTTCTCCGGCCAGGTGGGCAAGAAGGGCAACCAGAAGGGAGCTTTCAACCTGATCTCATCGGTTACGGTGGGTCCGCTGGGCGAGATCATCGTCGCAGACTCCCGCATCCAAGTGTTCTCCGCCAAGGGCGACTTCCTGCAGGAACTGTGTCCAGAGGGAAAGGGTGAGCCCACTGATCTCTATAACATGGATAGCGCATTGTATCGAGCCCACTGATCTCTATAACATGGATAGCGCATTGTATCGAGCCCACTGATCTCTATAACATGGATAGCGCATCGTATTGAGCCCACTGATCTCTATAACATGGATAGCGCATCGTATTGAGCCCACTGATCTCTATAACATGGATAGCGCATTGTATCGAGCCCACTGATCTCTATAACATGGATAGCGCATCGTATTGAGCCCACTGATCTCTATAACATGGATAGCGCATTGTATTGAGCCAAGGACACTGATCTCTATAACATGGATAGCGCATCGTATTGAGCCAAGGACACTGATCTCTATAACATGGATAGCGCATCGTATTGAGCCAAGGACACTGATCTCTATAACACGGATAGCGCATCGTATTGAGCCCACTGATCTCTATAACATGGATAGCGCATCGTATTGAGCCAAGGACACTGATCTCTATAACATGGATAGCGCATCGTATTGAGCCCACTGATCTCTATAACATGGATAGCGCATCGTATTGAGCCAAGGACACTGATCTCTATAACATGGATAGCGCATCGTATTGAGCCAAGGACACTGATCTCTATAACATGGATAGCGCATCGTATTGAGCCCACTGATCTCTATAACATGGATAGCGCATCGTATTGAGCCAAGGACACTGATCTCTATAACATGGATAGCGCATCGTATTGAGCCAAGGACACTGATCTCTATAACATGGATAGCGTATCGTATTGAGCCAAGGACACTGATCTCTATAACATGGATAGCGCATCGTATTGCGCCCACTGATCTCTATTAAATGGATAGCGCATCGTATTGCGCCCACTGATCTCTATAACATGGATAGCGCATCGTATCGAGCCAAGGACACTGATCTCTATAACATGGATAGTGTATCGTATTGAGCCAAGGACACTGATCTCTATAACATGGATAGCGCATCGTATTGCGCCTACTGATCTCTATAACATGGATAGCGCATCGTATTGAGCCAAGGACACTGATCTCTATAACATGGATAGCGCATCGTATTGCGCCTACTGATCTCTATAACATGGATAGCGCATCGTATTGAGCCAAGGACACTGATCTCTATAACATGGATAGCGCATTGCATTGAGCCAAGGTTGATGGGTGACCATCATGCAAATGATCAGTTCGGTTCGGGAGAGAGGTTGGAGGGTTTGAAGTTAGTACGACAACTTCACTCGCCTTGCTTGTCAACCTCTCGACAGCACGGATTAGTGGAGATAGGCAGCGCAGCTTTGCGAAACGTCGGAGAAATTTTGAGTTTGGGACTCAGCATTCAATACCCACTCAAACCAAAAACCAGTCTTAAATAGAAATCGTTTTGTGTGCCGCGTTTCCCAAAATGTTCTACCCAACTTGTCAATCAAAACGTTCCGTCGTCCTGCGCAGGCCGCGGCCGTTACGGTGGCGTGGTCGCTGATGCGGACGGTCGCGTCGTTGCCACGCGCTGCGACAAGTCGGGCAGCGTCGTGCACGTGCTGCGGCTGGACTCCGGCGCGCTGCTCTCGACGCTGGACTCACACGGAGCGCCGCTGAAGCGCGCCAGCGGAGTCGCCGTCATGCCCGGCAACCACGTTGTCGTCGTCGATCTCGGCAACGACTGCGTGAAGAAGTACCGGTATTGGTAGCTCCAGTTTGTGTTGAGATGTATCATGGGCAACGTCTGCGTTACTACACAAATATCGGTAGGCTAGAGCCGTGTCAAGAGGTATTGGTGTTGGTAACCGCAGAATGTGTCACGTAAGAATCAGTTGCCGACGACGCTTCAAGATATATCATAGCCCAAGACTGTGTCTAGAGGTTTCGGTATTTTTAGCCAATGACTGTCTCAAGAAGTACCGGTTTTGGTAGCCAACGAAGCGTCAAGAAGTATCGATATTGGCAGCCAAAAACTGTGTCGTGCAAGAATCGGTAACCAGCCACTGAGTAAAACAAATCAACTCGGGTACTTTTAAGGCTTGTCGATTGTGGTCGCTTGTCATCGGGATCTGGGACAGGAACGTTTGAAAGTTCGTCTGGCTCAGCGATAGCAAACGGTTGAAGAAGTACCGACTTTAGGAGAGTTTCGCTAAGATTGGAAGGTAATTTTGACGGTATCGGTAGGCTGTTTTTGTGTCTTGTCAAACGTAGCAATGCGATTGAATGCTTAGAGAAGTTTTGGTTTCGTGAGAGGGTTATAGATACAATTGAAAAGGAGATATCGGAATTTTTAGGCCAAGTAAGCTCATTATTTGCAAGTTTAAGACTATGATGGCATAGTTATATCGCCATACGGACACACTCAATTGTAACGCACCGTAGAGCTTTGTGGACAGAGATATTCGTCCGCTATAGTTCTGTCCGGTTTCTAGTTAAAACTTTTTCAACGTAGATTTTTTTTTCAAATGAATGGCTATAACTGAGTCTGAACGGTCTGAATTTCAGCACTCCATATTATTATTTTTTTATAGTAGATTTGGTTTCGCGTTGAAACACTCGTGTAAAAGCAACGGTTTTTGTAGTGGCCTATGGCTGTCATTCACCTACATTTGCCGATAGATCCAGTTGTGTATTTAGTGCGCCTTGGAAGATAAAAAGTTTTGTTTCCTTTTGCCCCTGTACGTAGAACTTCGACACGTTTACTAGTCTCTAATCGTGGAGTAAAAACCTCGAGCCGTAATATTATTATTATATGAACTAACAAAATTCCATTATGGCTAGTGAATATAAGTGGGCAAAAAATTTTTAATCAAAATTAATTTTGATATATCGAAATAGTGTAGGTCACTTGCGGTTTGAACGAGTTTTTGAATATCAAATTCGTTGCGTGGGTTTGTCACTTTGGCCGAATGTCACAGAGGATGACTGTTGGCCTGCGTTGCAAGGAAGTCTGAGATTAAGTCTTGTGTATGGAGGCCTTAAAGAATACGAAAACTACTGCGAAAAAACGGTTAGCATCGGAAATCATGGTTGCATGAAGGTTGCGCCGTGAATTATTTTAAATCCAAGGTCGTAAATATGCAAATAGCAGCGTGGATTGTGGATTAAACCGAAAGATTTAACTGTGCGAATCCTAACTAAATACTTTATGTCCTATTGTAGTTTAATTCTTCACGCATTGAATTAATGTTTTGAATGTCCTGCGTTTCTTTTGTTTATGAAGCATAACGGCTATAAACTCGTAGAACATTGAACAATTTCTCTTCTTACGCAAACTGGCGACATCATGAATCATTGTAAACGTGAACTTTGTTTTGCCTGTTGTTTTTCTTGTGGTGTTTGCTTCTTCTACAACTGCCGATGTCATGCTGCAAAGAAGAAGCGAAAGAAAAGAACGAAAGCGAGACGGAAAGAAAACAGAAGATATCTTGATCAAATTATTTTCAAAAAATCTGCACCAAGGGGCCGGTTTTTCCAAAGCGTTTATATTCTCATTCGTCTTTCGTATGTTCCCAATTATTTTGTCAGCATGAATAGCTCGGAAATATTGGCTCGGGACATTTTATACCGCGGCCCATTGTCATCGAGTTACTGATTATTAGAAACAAAATATTCATTCAAAAATTGGTTCGTCCGCTGGTACGGATACAACGCTGGGGAGGATATTTCGTTTCTAATCTATATCAACCGAAACATGCTACAATAAACCTATTCCACTCAGAAAAAAATGACGTCAGATACCCACTGGACGTGCTACCAGTTTGGAAAGAAATATTAATTATCTCTGCTAAATAACAAAGGAAGATAGGGAAATCACAACCCGAATTGCTCTGCCTGGCTTTAGCGAGTGGGTATCATGACGTCATTTTGATAGAATTTTGATTGAATGGAATCGGTGTATCAAGCGCAGTTTTGTTGGATCCGGTCGCAACCGAGCTGCGATTGCCGGAACAGACGCTGCAAGTGCATTATGTACATCGGCTCCGGTCGACTTTTGTTCCTTCTAGCGAGTGAGTGGCCAAAATGTCGACACCCGCCAGGGCGCCAGGGTTTTGCCAGGGTTTTGCCAGGGTTTTGCCAGGGTTTTGCCAGGGTTTCGCAGGCCATGTCTTGAGAATTACGACTCGAACCACTTAGAATCTAATTAACTTATTTACGAATTAGTCACGGCCAGTTTGGAGCCGCCAGCGCTTAACGTTTGTAGCGTAGGTTTCGGAACTGGCCTCCCATCTCATTACAAAGACGTTAACAACATCTTCGATTTATTTCTTGTATTAGTGCTTTTTTATATTCTAGTCATAAGTGATACATAATTAGCAATTAGACGCAAGACAATATGTTGTACCAATGTTAGTTATGTTGCTTGCAAGATAGCGAGGGTTTACTTTTGAACCATTTGATTTATGAATTAGTAAAGTTTTTCCTCTTGTAGTAAATCTTAAAAAAGTCTTCAAATAATCATTACTACTTAGGTATACAGTGGTTTCTCATTTGTACTATTTACTACTATGTTTCTTGCTTGTGTCAAACTGACTCTGGTTTCTTAAACGCTTGTCTAGACAATGTCGATACGCTCTGATGGATTTTAAACGGCTGATTAAGTTAGCTACCTTACGGTAGAGTTTATCGATAGGAAATTGTAAGACCGACCTTTGGCTGCGTGGGTATTTATTAGGGAAACGTTGTATGCGCCGCATATCACATAGCTGAACTAACGAAATAGCTAAACGACTTGTGTTTGCATTTCCTTGAGCTGTGTCTTGAGTAAATCACGTGAATGTCTTGGTTGTCTCTGTCTCTGACCGGTTACTATTTAGACTGAACTACCTATTTTATTGAATAGCAGCAAACGAATTCAAATGCAGGGGAAATTTGAGTGCATGCATTTTACTTATGAAAACCTTTTAAAATAATGCTTATATAATCTATTTTTACTAGTGACTCTGTAGGTTTAAGGTGCCTACTCTTATTTATTAACTTAACTGTAGTTTGGCAGGATATTTAGCCGTTCTTCAATGAAAAAGGTAATTTATGAAAGTGAGCAGAAAGTGATTCGTGCCGAGACAAGACGAGACATTCAAGCCTGAAACGTGAGGAGATTGTAGTAAGAATTTCTTACCCCATATATAAATTGGTTTTTTTTGCCGCCTTTCGTGTGATGGGCTGTATCTAACGCAGCACTAATCGACGATGATCCTTGATTTTACATTATCAGCCGCCTTATGATCGGCCTAGGCTTGACGAGACACAAGGTTAAGACATATTAATATGGAGGGTGGTTACGTCGATGGAGATTAAGCATTTTATTATATTTTCACTGCCATCCACAACTATACTAAAATATACATATTTATCCTGCAGGCTGGAATTTTTTTACTAAATGTATAGGTTGTAGGAATATTATTGTTTCGAATGATTAGTCGGTTTTGATTTTTGGTCATTGGATTCATTTAATTAAAATTGTGTCGAAATATGCATTTTGGGATTTTGATTCTGAATTTTTCTTATCCTTATACCATGGCTTTGTTTCTTGGTGAAATTAAATTCCAAAAACCTTGATATTTCCCCTTAGATATTTAAAATGTTCATTCCGCATGGCATTGACGGCAACAGCAAATTGGCAAATTGGAACTAGGTTGTATTTGCTGGAATTTATTCAGAAGTTAGTCATCAGTCATCACTAATACAAATATGAAAAGTGGAATTTCATTTATTGATCCCAATTTCCATTTTTATGCTTTTATCTTCACATTTGTTACGAAACGCTCACCGAACCGTTTGGCGTGTTGGAAACACCGGTTCTCGTGAGATCACCGGAGTTAAGCAACATGGCGCTGAGTCAGGTATTTGAGGGGCGACCATCGTGCACATGATCAGTTCTGTTCGGGAGAGAGGTTGGAGGGTTTGAAGTAAGTACGACAACTTCGCTCACCTTGCTTATCAACTTCTCGACAGCACAGATTAGTGGAGGAATCCTGTCGTTTGAGTTGCACCGTCCTTCGGAAGGGACGTACAGCCGGTGGTCCCCTCGGTGCTTTTCGACAGGAGTAGGCTACGTGCCGGCACCGGGTTTCCCCTCCTCCCTTCTAGTCATAGGTTAGGTTCATCATCACCCTTCATTCACCGATGCCGTTAGACCAGTGCCACAGTACCAACTGTCAAAACAGTGCGTCGTTAAGCACCATAAAACATCAACAACAAAACGATCGATGGCTTGGCTTGAAAAAATTGAATTCGGTGGCTAAAGTATTCTCCTAGCGTCAGCTGCTTTAACTAGTAATTTAAAATGGCGTCTTGACCAATTCGTGCGGTCTCATTCCAATAATTATCTTAGAGTTTTGTACCAAAAATACTTAAACCACGAAGCGAACACGAGATTCCGGTGCAATGGCAGATATCGAACTTCTTTCTCCGCATCTTGCCAAAGTTCGCAAGCCTCAACACACCGACAAAGTCTACAAAGACGAGTGCGTCTTCTCCCATGACACACCGGTAAGCCATCTGTCATCACCTGTTTAGCCGACAAGAATGTTGATTTGATTTGTATTAATTGGCTTATTGTGTTTTCAGGAGACCGAAACGGGTTTGTACGTTTGTCTGAACACCTTCCTGGGCCTGGGACGTGACTATGTTGAACACTATCACAGCAAGACTGGAAACTCGGTGTTCCTACACATACTTCGGAAAAAGATTCCTGTAAGTTTTTTTTTTGTAAAGAAACTGCATAAACATATTGGGGTTCACTGCAGCTCTCTTCTTCGGTCACCAACACTTTCATGTACAGCTTAAGCAAAGTTTGACAAAAGCATAAGGCCAGGCAGAAGTTGAACAATAGATTTACCAGTAGCTATACCTTCCCATCAGCTGTTCTTTACGACATCAACCTGTACGCCAATGCCAGATACCCTCACAAAACCCTGTTCACGTTTTCCCTGCTTTTTTCCGACAGATCCCGGCCGACAAGCAAGGCGACGGTCCCGAGAAGAAAATCACCCGCCTAGCCATCGGCGTCGAGGGCGGCTTCGATCCGGACGCGAACAAACGCAAGTTCGACATTCAAGACACTCTCTCGGTGGTTGTTCTGCCGTCCTTTGCCGAGTTCTCTTGGCCGGATGTTCGACTTCCTGAGGCAGTTCGAATCTCGGTTTGTAACTAGTCTAACTTTGCATGCTCCAAGGGTTTGATTCAAGTCTAATGTACATATTTCTGCTAGCAAGTGATTTATTAATGCGCTTACAAACGCTTTCACTGTTAAATATCTGAAACTCACACACTATCCATACCACCAGCAAAGATTTGTTCGAACTTCGGTGAAAGTGTTGCCACCTTTTAGCAGTTAAGGTACGAGTCAAATCACTTTGTCGTTTGTCAAGATGGCAAACCATCTGACAAACTCCTGACTCTTCCTCAAATAAACAGAAGATCAAATGCTTTTGCTCGATTATATTTATATGAAATTGATGATGCCGATCTGTTTTACACTTGCGGATAAATTTTGAAAATACCAAGGCCTGTGGTTTACGCTACAAGATTTATTTGGTGGTACACCGCTCTAAGGGGAAAAATACCCAGCACAGTCGAGTGATCGAGCTGAAAGAACCTCGGCAGTTAAGGGATTACACAATTATAATTTGGATGGCGGTAAGTATCACGACTACGACACTGCAAACTTACACCAGTGGACTTAAAATGCTTTAACTGCCGAGTTTCTTTTATTTTAACACTTCTTTTTACACCTAAACACGCTTGTACCACAGCATCATTGAACACATACTTGCTCGTAGCGAGACAGGAATGTCGGCATAGAAAGCATGTAATCGCGTGTAGCAGTGATCTGACCGGCGGTGCTTGCAGGTGACGGGTGTCCTGGAAGCGGAGTCGGCCACCAAGCTGGCAGAACTCGAGGCGATGGCCGGGACGTGGGACGGCGAAGCGCGCATCGTCTCAAAGTACGCTTCCTTACTTACCTTCCTCGTTTGTTGATGAGCGTTACAAGCAAAGCTAACATTCAACTACACTCACAACTGAAAAAAAACCGTCACTTTATTTGTTTGTTTTTAATCGGGCGACAAAGAACCTGACGGCAAAATTAAATTGAACGAGTGTGGTCATCAACTTTTATGTGTCAACTGTCAGTTGACGCTTGAGATTGAACATCAGTGGCAAACAAAGTCCCCTCGTAAGATGACGTACAGTAACGCTGCGTTAATTTGTATCGAGATGGCCACGAGGTGATTTATTTCCACCCCACGCCAGCGATTTTGTCGCCAGCTCAACAATGTCTTATCAAATTGATCGGAGTCGGTGGCTTTACGGCTTGGCTATATGCTAAACCTTTCCCCAACGAGAGAATCATCATCACACCGGCAAAACGCAACAAACTTTTTTCTTTGAGTTTGCTTGTTATTGCTGGGAAGTGAAGAAGAAATGGTTAAACCCGAGGCCAAATATCAGTCCACAGAGAGCAATTGAATCCGGTCCATGTTTCTCTTGTACACGGTTCAATGTACAACTAGAACTGTTTTGCTCAGAAAGAAACCGGCTTTTTTTCTGATCTCCATCTGGCAGGCTCGTCAGGAGCAAGAGTACTTGAGCTGAAAGACGACAAAAACCTGCTCCAAGTCTTCTGCAAGAGACTGGACCGTCATCTGACAACAAGTCTAGATCCCTTGACTAAGCAGACTTTACATTTATCTATTTTTCAATCAGATTTATACATTCACATGTCAGTTTGTCTGAGTCTTTTGAGAGTCCCATTATCATCAGACTGACTGTGATGATGATCGGTGAGCGTTAACCGGTGGACGGGAGCGTACGTTGACGGGGCTTCTTCCAACGCAGGCACGCGGCGACGTTGCAGCAGCTGGACACCGGCAAGAAGATCCCGCCGAGCGGGTGGAAGTGTGAGAAGTGCGATCTCACCGCCAACCTCTGGCTGAACCTCTCGGACGGCTCGATTCTCTGCGGCAGGAAGTTCTTCGACGGTGAGCGCGTTCGGAGGTTGCTGCCGCGATCCTCGGAGCCACGAGTTTTTTGTTTTCGCGATGAATGCGAATTGTTTTTGTTGTGAATTGTTTAAATAATGCTTTTTCGTGCAGATGTTTACGCATGATATACCCGCGAATTTTCCGAGAATTTCCATCATAGTCGCGATTTTTACTGAAAGGTTCCACTAATTTTTCAAATAGTATGCTTTTGTGCTGTTTTTTATATCAATGTTTGATTATTATCAACGCCAAAACGCGAATTTTACCAAAATTTCCGCCACCAGTTCACCACCTTTTGGGTAACAAAACGCAAATTTTAGCTTTTCTATCCAACACAAACTCCTCACACACCACATGATGGTATCAGTGTTTGCAAAGCCCGAGTTAATTTTCATTCAGCAATTCGGTTCGTCGGGAATTATACACCGTCGACGCTAAGAGAATTTCCGATTTCTTGGCTTTCTTGTAACAAACTTTTCCGTCTGCGCTGCCCGCAGGTTCGGGCGGAAACGACCACGCGGTGGAACACTACGCAAACACCCGGCTGCCGCTGGCCGTCAAGCTCGGCACGATCACCAACGACGGCCGCGCGGACGTCTTCTCCTACGACGAGGACGACATGGTACGTTTGCGTCGACTCTGACTGCCGATCCGGATCCTGGGACTGGCAGTCCGTCGCTTCTGCTCATTTGGGACATCCCATCATTTGCTCATCATCCTATCCTCATCATCCTGTCAAGGGAAATTAAGAATATGGCAAAATCAGAGTCAACCAACAATGTGGGCAAAATCCGGACGTCTTTGATAAGAGAATTTAAACAAAAACTAGCATGTAGAATCGATGAAAGTTAATAGAATTGCATTGTTATAATGGTTCTAGGGCTAGGGCTGGTTCTAATGGCAAGTTTTGATTGAAGTGTACGTTTTTCTCCGTTGGAAGTGGTTCGTGATCGTTAAAAGGACCTTGGCAATTAGGCGATGTTTTGACGGCATGACTGTCCTGACCATCATGCACATGATCAGTTCTGTTCGGGAGAGAGGTCGGAGGGTTTGAAGTTAGTACGACAACTTCACTCGCCTTGCTTGCCAACCTCTCGACAGCACGGATTAGCGGAGGAATCCTGTCGTTCTAGTTGTACCGTCCTTCGGAAGGGACGTAAAGCCGGTGGTCCCCTCGGTGCTTTTCGACAGGAGTAGGCTACGTGCCGGCACCGGGTTTCCCCTCCTCCCTTCCAGCCATAGGTTAGGTTCATCATTCATCACCCTTTCATTATAGACCCGTGCCACAGGGCCAGTCATCAAAACAGTGCGTCGTTAAAACACCATCAATCATCATCGTTTGTTTGCTGTTGGTCATCGTTATGTTCTGCCGGCAGGTGGAGGACCCCTGGCTGGGACAGCATCTCGCGCACTGGGGCATCAACGTGGCGCGCATGGAGAAGACCGAGAAGTGCATGGCCGAGCTCGAGCTCGAGTTGAACCAGCGCCAGGGCGAGTGGTTCTCCATGCAGGTGCGTTTGTCACTGTCGGCAAGCCGCCGAAATCAGGAATGCTTTCGGTTTGTTTGTTGAGCCCGATTCACAACTGGTCTTAAGGATGAACGATCAGTGATTAAGGGTTAATGCTTAAAAGCACGCTTTGATTCACACCTGATTCCTTAGTCATTGTGAATAATTTCAAAAACAACAATTGCAGCTGCAATTGCTGTCAAATTGCTGTCGGTCAGCTGTCAGTTGGATCCTTTTTGATGCAGCATTCGATTCCGGTTAAAAAAAGTTTGAGTCAATTTTGTTACTAAAGTTTATTTGAGTTGTTGGGCTCCATGGAGATAGAAACAGGACTATGAATGAACATAGAAGGTGGTGAATCTAGAGACGCTATGCTGCAATCACACACCAACAACTCGACTAACCCCGATTATGACGTGGCTCCATGGAGATAGAAACAGGACTATGAATGAACATAGAAGGTGGTGAATCTAGTGACGCTATGCTGCAATCACACACCAACAACTCGACTAACCCCGATTATAACGTGGCTCCATGGAGATAGAAACAGGACTATGAATGAACATAGAAGGTGGTGAATCTAGTGACGCTATGCTGCAATCACACACGAAACACTCGACTAACCCCGATTATAACGCTTACTATGCTTGTATTTATTATGTATGGTAGACTTTTATAACGGTAGACACTTAGAACGGTGTAGTAGAACTCGACGAAAAGAAAAAGCTTTTTGTTTGGTCGTGACGTGCGTTGCGTCGTTGTCCAGGAATCGGGCTGCGCGCTGGTGCCGGTGTTCGGGCCGGGCCTGACCGGGCTGGCCAACCTCGGCAACTCATGCTACCTGAACAGCGTGATGCAAGTGCTGTTCGCCGTGCCCGACTTCCAGCGTCGGTTCACCAGCGAAGCCGCTGATCGCATCTTCCAGCAGAGTCCTGCCGACCCCGCCGCCGACTTCAACGTGCAGATGTGAGCACCCTGCGTGTTTTATGCGCTCATATGTTTCGTCAAACCCTTGTGTAGCTGTCGAGAATATAAAGCCCCTTTTACACGGTCACATGTTTTGTCAAACCCTTGTACAGCAGTCTTGTATACAACCGCCTATGACCGTGTTAAGCCCCTTTTACACGGTCACATGTTTTGTCAAACCCTTGTACAGCAGTCTTGTATACAACCGCCTATGACCGTGTTAAGCCCCTTTTACACGGTCACATGTTTTGTCAAACCCTTGTACAGCAGCCTTGTATACAACCGCCTATGACCGTGTTAAGCCGCTTTTACACGGTCACATGTTTTGTCAAATCCTTGTACAGCAGCCTTGTATACAACCGCCTATAACTGTGTTAAGCCCCTTTTACACGGTCACATGTTTTGTCAAACCCCTGTACAGCAGTCTCTAAAACACTGTACAAGGTTTTACGTGATAGATTTTATGGAGAATTTTATGACTTTTTACACGGCACAGTGATCATTGTTTAGAAGTGGTATCGCTTGACATTTGAGAAACAAAGGAGCTTGTGTATTGATCTATGTTTGTGAGACATCAGTTGTGGTTGGAATTCGATCTCATCTTATCTAGTCATGCCAAAGTTATTAAGATAACTGTTAAAATACAGACGTCACACAATCTCTGACCTCTGATTGGCTGCATCCCATACAAGATGTGATGGAAAGCGATATTCGCTTCCATTCTGTGCGTTTTTGCTGTGCAATTTGCAGCACTCCATCACATTTTTCGATGTAACATACATTGTAAACTCAAGGCACCGAAGTCGACTCAAATCGATGCAGGTTAGTCTGACAGAGGTAAAGTCTGGAACGTTATCTAGTGAAGTCTAACGTTATCTAGTGGTGTCCAAGAAAGTTACAGGCTTCGTCATCTTGTGTAGACTAAGAAAGGTAAAGACTTGAACGTTAACCGCGCTCCCGTCCCCGCAGGGCCAAGCTGGGCGTTGGCCTGACTTCGGGCAAGTACTCGGTGCCGTCCGACGAAGGTGACGCCGAGTCGGAGCAGCCGGGAATCAGCCCGCTCATGTTCAAGACGCTCGTCGGCAAGGGACATCCCGACTTCGGCGGCAAGAAGCAGCAGGACGCGCAAGAGTTCTTCCTGCACGTGCTCAACATGCTCGAGGTGAGTGCGGGCCGGATTTAAGCGCTACGTTGACGCTTGGAGCAAGACTAGATACATTTGAGCAAGGCTAGATACATTGGAGCAAGGCTAGATACCTTGGAGCAAGGCTAGGTTGGGATTCCTTCGAGCAAGGCTAGGTTGGGATACCTTCCAGCAAGGCTAGGTTGGGATACCTTCCAGCAAGGCTAGGTTGGGATACCTTCCAGAAAGGCTAGGTTGGGATACCTTCCAGAAAGGCTGGTTGGGATTCTTTCGAGCAAGGCTAGGTTGGGATACCTTTGAGCAAGGCTAGGTTGGGATACCTTTGAGCAAGGCTAGGTTGGGATACATTGGAGCAAGGCTAGGTTGGGATACATTGGAGCAAGGCTAGGTTGGGATACATTGGAGCAAGGCTAGGTTGGGATACATTGGAGCAAGGCTAGGTTGGGATACCTTCGAGCAAGGCTACGTTGGGATAGCTTCAAGCAAGGCTAGGTTGGGATACCTTGGAGCAAGGCTAGGTTGGGGTACATTGGAGCAAGGCTACGTTGGGGTACATTGGAGCAAGGCTACGTTGGGATAGCTTCAAGCAAGTCTAGGTTGCCATACCTTCGAGCACGGCTAGGTTGGGATACCTAATGCTAGTTTGCAAAACCTTTGAGTAACTTCATCTCAAACAAAAGCGGTTATCATCCTCGTAAGAAGCACTCGTCAGTTTCCCGCCCACGGGTCCCGCCGACGATACGTCGACGGATCGCTGCTAACGTCCGTCCCGTGTTTCGTGCGCAGCGCAACAGCCGCCACAGCGTCGACCCCGCGGCGTGCTTCAAGTTCCGCGTGGAAGACCGGCTGGAGTGCGCGGCGTCGGGCCGAGTGAAGTACGCGCACCGCGTCGAAGCCTGCCTGCCGCTCGCCATCCCGCTCGAGTGCGCCGTCAACGGCGACGAGGTGGCGGCGTCGCGTGCAGAGGTGGCGCGCGCCAAAGCCGCCGGCACCAAGCCGTGAGTCTGACGATGCCGACTTTTCAACTTTTGTTTGGGACGAGGCTTTTGATTAAAGATGCCTTCGGTTTGTGAAACCGTAACGGGATAACCGTCCGCAGTATCTGGATGTTATGCGGATAGTAAAAGAACCGCTGAACAGCCAAAACGAGAGTGGAGAGGCAAGACAGGGTGCGCCCTATACTAACTACAACCTACGCAGACAGTGCAATGAAACAATCGGATCTCAGAACAATCAGGACTCGTCAACGTGCTTTTTTGGACCACAAACGCGTTAAATCAGAGTAAAACCCAACCCTCTCGATACAATCAGATCGTTTTTTCCACGTCCGCGAGGTTTTCCTACATGCGGCCATGATGACTCGCATGACTCTGGTTAAGATGAAGACAGTTGAGGGGCAGTTACTGAGTGTAGGGGGGGGGGATATGCAGCAGACGCTCCTGCTTGCTCCTGCCAGCCACTCGGGAAGTGGAGAAGCCATCTCTGTCCGCTACTCTACATGTCAAAAACATCAGATTTATTTAACGTTTTTTTTTCGTTTTTTTTTAACTAGTGATAAATGAACCAATTCAAATCTAAAATAGTGTTGGTAACATTTCACAATTCAGTTGTGTGAAGTCGGCGACACAAAGCCCATTTCGAACGCTAGCGCCACTGAAAATTACGCCCTCCCAATAAATCGACTTTAATTTCCATTCATCAAAGTTAAGCACTTAATCCTTTTTGGCTCCATCCAAGACTTTACAACGACCTACCGAAACGACGACATTTTGTAGCCACAGTTGAAAGCCGACTGACACGTCGCTTCCGCGGAGACAGCTAGGCGACGGATTTCTGCTCGACGACAGTCAGCAAAGACAAACGCCCGAAAGAAACTATCCCCATAACCGCAACGAACGAAGGTCACGCAGCCGGCTCGTAGTTACGTAATCGCCGAACTCATTGCCGACCATTGACGTGGCAGAGTTGGCGCGGCGACGGACTGTACTTGCCGGGCGTCGTGGCTGCCGCCGCCGCGGACGAAGGATCGCGTCACGCCGGTTCCGACGGCCGAGAGACGTTCAGTGATGTACGCCCTCCGTCCGCCTTCACCGCGCCTTGCTTGCGTTCGAGATAGATTTGTGGCTACTGACAGATATATTTATATTCCATCTTTTATTTCTTTATACAATTAGCAAACAGGTAGAGATATTTCACATGGGCATAACATACCTCATATTTTATTATAATGGCAGAAATATGTTCATAACTAATGTATTAGCTTTGTTCATTGGTGTCAATTTATGGTGTTCAGTTCAGAAAATGTCAGAGTGCTTTACTAGCGCCGGGTTGCTTACAGTGGAGCGTTGCGCTGTGGCTTTACTAGCGCCGGGTTGCTTACAGTGGAGCGTTGCGCTGAGGCTTTACTAGCGCTAGGTTGCTTACAGCCGAGCGTTGCGCTGTGGCTTTACTAGCGCCGCCGCCGGGTTGTTTACAGCAGAGTGTTACGCTGTGGCTTTACTAGCGCCGGGTTGTTTACAGTGGAGCGTTGCGCTGTGGCTTTACTAGCGCCGGGTTGCTTACAGTGGAGCATTGCGCTGTGGCTTTACTAGCGCCGGATTGTTTACAGTGGAGCATTGCGCTGTGGCTTTACTAGCGCCGGGTTGTTTACAGTGGAGCGTTGCACTGTGGCTTTACTAGCGTCGGGTTGTTTACAGTGGAGCGTTGCGCTGTGGCTTTACTAGCGCCGGGTTGTTTACAGTGGAGCGTTGCGCTGTGGCTTTACTAGCGCCGGGTTGTTTACAGTTGAGCATTGCGCTGTGGCTTTACTAGCGCCGGGTTGTTTACAGTGGAGCGTTGCACTGTGGCTTTACTAGCGTCGGGTTGTTTACAGTGGAGCGTTGCACTGTGGCTTTACTAGCGTCGGGTTGTTTACAGTGGAGCGTTGCGCTGTGGCTTTACTAGCGCCGGATTGTTTACAGTGGAGCGTTGCGCTGTGGCTTTACTAGCGCCGGGTTGTTTACAGTGGAGCGTTGCGCTGTGGCTTTACTAGCGCCGGGTTGTTTACAGTTGAGCATTGCGCTGTGGCTTTACTAGCGCCAGGTTGTTTACAGTTGAGCATTGCGCTGTGGCTTTACTAGCGCCGGGTTGTTTACAGTGGAGCGTTGCGCTGTGGCTTTACTAGCGCCGGGTTGCTTACAGTGGAGCATTGCGCTGTGGCTTTACTAGCGCCGGGTTGTTTACAGTGGAGCGTTGCACTGTGGCTTTACTAGCGTCGGGTTGTTTACAGTGGAGCGTTGCGCTGTGGCTTTACTAGCGCCGGGTTGTTTACAGTGGAGCGTTGCGCTGTGGCTTTACTAGCGCCGGGTTGTTTACAGTTGAGCATTGCGCTGTGGCTTTACTAGCGCCGGGTTGTTTACAGTGGAGCGTTGCACTGTGGCTTTACTAGCGTCGGGTTGTTTACAGTGGAGCGTTGCACTGTGGCTTTACTAGCGTCGGGTTGTTTACAGTGGAGCGTTGCGCTGTGGCTTTACTAGCGCCGGGTTGTTTACAGTGGAGCGTTGCGCTGTGGCTTTACTAGCGCCGGGTTGTTTACAGTGGAGCGTTGCGCTGTGGCTTTACTAGCGCCGGGTTGTTTACAGTTGAGCATTGCGCTGTGGCTTTACTAGCGCCAGGTTGTTTACAGTTGAGCATTGCGCTGTGGCTTTACTAGCGCCGGGTTGTTTACAGTGGAGCGTTGCGCTGTGGCTTTACTAGCGCCGGGTTGCTTACAGTGGAGCATTGCGCTGTGGCTTTACTAGCGCCGGATTGTTTACAGCGAAGCGTTGCGCTGTGGCTTTACTAGCGCCGGGCTGTTAACAGAGGAGCATTGCTCTGTGGCTTTACTAGCGCCGGGTTGCTTACAGTGGAGCGTTGCGCTGTGGCTTTACTAGCGCCGGGTTGCTTACAGTGGAGCATTGCGCTGTGGCTTTCCTAGCGCCGGATTGTTTACAGCGAAGCGTTGCGCTGTGGCTTTACTAGCGCCGGGTTGTTTACAGTGGAGCATTGCGCTGTGGCTTTACTAGCGCCGGGTTGTTTACAGTGGAGCGTTGCGCTGTGGCTTTACTAGCGCCGGGCTGTTAACAGAGGAGCATTGCTCTGTGGCTTTACTAGCGCCGGGTTTTTTACAGTGGAGCATTGCGTGCTCTGCGAACGCCACAGCGCAAACCTCCCAACGCTCCGAACTCGGGCTCCCGTTGGAGAAAGCTGCAGCGCAACGGCCACACGGCCAGGCAGCTATCCCAGCGTAACCCTTGCCTGACGCACGTCCGTTTGTTTGCGGGGCAGGGAGCCGGAGGAGGTGCGTCCGCGGATCCCGCTCCAAGCGTGCCTGGACGCGTTCACGCAGGTCGAGACGGTCGAGCAGTTCTACAGCACGGCGATCGGCGCAAAGACCACCGCAAACAAGTCAGTGCCGTTTCCCCGTCCCTATATCTGTCCCTGTGCCTGTCCCTATCCCTGTGCCTGTCCCTGTCCCTGTGCCTGTCCCTGTCCCTGTCCCTGTCCCTGTCCCTGTGCCTGTGCCTGTTCATGAACCTACCTCTCCCTGTGTCTGTCCATGTCTATGTCCCTATCCCTGTCTATTTCTATTTTCCATATCACTGTCACTTTAACTGTCCCAGTCACATTCCCTATCCCTGTCTCTTTCTCTGTCCCTGACCATGTACATAGTCACTGTCATAGTCACTGTCCATGTCACTGTCCCTCTTACATCTGGTGTTTATTTTCAATCTAAAATCAAAATCGTCAATTAAAATTAAAATAAATAAATACTCGTATGCTTGTAAGAGAAAACACATATATCCTTGCCAGGAAATTCAGTCTAATTCGTCAATTCTGTCATTTGCATCGATACAAATCACGATTTAAAGCTAAAATATCCGAAAACAAGCTTGAAATGCGATTGATCGAGCGTGCGACGCCGGTAGGACTACGCGGCTCTCGACGTTCCCCGACTACCTGCTGCTGCACCTCAAGAAGTTCACCGTGCTGCCCGACTGGACGCCCGCAAAGCTGGACGTCGCCGTCGAGATGCCCGACCGACTGGACCTGGCGGCGTTGCGCGGCACGGGACCACAGCCCGGCGAGACGCTGCTGGAGGACGCAGGCTTGCAGGCCCCGCGACCCGTCATAGACCAGCAGGTTCGTTGTCAGCCTGTCATAGGCCAGCCGGAGTCTTTCATAGACTAGCCGGGCTAGCAGGTTTGTTAAAAGTCTGTCATAAACCAGCAGGTTTTTGATGAGCGTAACGAGCGTGGCGAGTAAAGCGAAATCTTCAATTACACTTACTGCAGAAAAAAGTCTCCAATGTTTTTTTTTTTTGTTTTTTTTTTGTTTGTGTTTGTTTTTTTGTGTGTTTGTTCGCGCTCTACAGGCCAAACGACAAAACCGATTTGGATGAAAATTTCTGTGAACCTTCGTTTTCTCTGAACTTAGATCTGCCACGTTTTTGAAGCAATTCGGACGAGTAAATTTTATGTTATTAAGTTTTTACGAAATTTTTCAGTTTTTCCAAAACACGTTTTGCACTCTGGAGGCCAAGAATCTTAATATAATTTGACGAAACTTTCTAGATATGTTGACCCTCACGATTCAAAGTTGGTGTAAGAATTTCATCGTTGTATTGTTTAGCACTTTTCTTGAAAATGGCGCCTTTATGGCATTTTTTTGCGCTTTTTTCGCGTTTTTGCAGTTTTATGCAACTATAACAACGTTATTTCCAACTTATGTTTACAAATTTTGTTGTGCGAGTTAAAAATCTTAAAACGATGATGCTGTGAAATTTTGAAGCAAATCATTTGAATAGTTTTTCTTTAAATAAATTCTTACGTTTTAAAATTTTCGAGTAATTTCACGACGGCTAAATTTCGAATGTCATCGAGAAAGCTGCTGAATTATGGCTGAACATTTAAAATTTGTCATACACGCCTCTAGGCACACGCAATATAATCGCGTTGTGGGTGAGCGTAAATATTACGCTCATCCACAACACGATTATGTGAGTGTTTGCATAGCCTAGTTAAAAGTCTGTCATAAACCAGCAGGTGTATCGCTCTACCTGGCTTTACCAAGTGGGTATGATTATGTCATTTTGATGGAATTTCGATTGAATGGAATCGGTGATCAGAAAATGATTTTTCGCATTTGGTTATATTGGTTGGATTGCACAAAATCTTCACTCACCTTTGGTAGGAGAATGCCGGCAGCATCATAGCTACAGCGACGGCCATCACACAAAAATGATTCCCGGTACTAACCCACGGCGGTCGGTCGCGCAGGTGGTCCAGCAGCTGGCCGAGATGGGCTTCCCGCTGGAGGCTTGCAAGAAGGCGGTGTTCTTCACGGAGAACCGCGGCCTGGAGCCAGCATCCGACTGGCTGATGTCCCACATCGCAGATTCGGATCTCGCCGACCCGTTCGTACCGCCGGGACTTGAAGGTAAGCCGGCAACGAGCCAGAAAGCCAAAGACGTCGCTTGTCGAAGATGCTACATCCTGGATTCTGCTTGCACAAGGCACTAGTTTGTAGATCCTGGATTCTGCTTGCATAAGATCCAGGACCCTGGATTCTTTTTGCACAAGACACTAGATCCTAGATCCTGGATTCTGATTGCACAAGACAGTAGATCCTAGATCCTGGATTCTGATTGCACTAGATTGATAGAAAGAAATGTAAGCTGAAAAGTTTTCAGTGAAAATTTTGAAAAGTCTTTTAGCAAAGCTCCACGTGTAAAAAACGGTGATAACCAGGTTGTACTCTGGAAGATACGTTAATGAAATGGGAGACCGCGTTTGCTACGCTTGTTTGCGCTTTAAAACCCGACGTGATTGGTCAGCGAGTTTCGAGCATAAAGTCCCTAGTTTTGTCCTACTTTCTGTGATTTTCGTCCCACTATTCCCACTCTGTTGGATTGAAATCCGAGCGGGAAGCCGCGATTCCAACGCGCTCGCAGCGTCACCCAGCGCAGCGGCTAGCGGCACGCCCGATGTAACGCCCGGAGTAACACCCGACCCTCTCGCAGCCGGCGCCGGCTTCGTCGCGGACGCGGACGCGTTGGCGGCGATCCAGTCGATGGGGTTCACGACGGCGCAGGCGACGGCGGCGCTGCGCGCGACGGCCAACAACGTGGAACGCGCCGCCGACTGGATCTTCACGCACGCCGCGGAGCTCGACGAGGCCGAGCGCCCGGCGGGGGCGGAGTCGGGGGCGGAGCCTGGCCACACGTGCAAGGACGGCTCGGAGAGTGAGTAGCGATCGGTTCTCAAATTTTTTTAAACGCGCGTCTTGCGAAATGTACGTAGGCTGAGTTGACGAGGTGTTTTTCGGAGGTTCGTATTGTGTGCACGAGTGATCTGTGCTCCAAGGTCAATGCATCTGATTTGTGTCAACTCATCTTTTAAATGAATTGGACAACAGATGATTCAAGTCCATAAATTGAGTTGGGAAGTTGGGTAGGGTCAGGAAAGCTAGGATAAGAATACCGAACAGTTTCCAGGTCTTTGCCTGTCCGGGGCACTGCACTTATCCATTATGCTATTCATACTCCTGTTTCCATCTCCATTGAGCCCAACAACTCCAATAAACTTAATGTCGATTCGTCAGTTGGTTGTCCGTGTAGCATAATGGATAAGTGCAGTGCCCCGGACAGGCAAAGACCCGGATTCGAATACCGGCACGGATGTAAATTTAGGAAATTGATATTTCGTTAATAATCATTGTGCAACGAGTATTTGCATTTAGGATTAAAGTCACACTTCGCGGCACAATGCACTTGTGATATTTCTTAACTGACAATCAACAACGATGCCAGGCAACCAGGTTCCCTGCCTTCGTCCCGCCATTAACCCAACTTCGGTGGTCGCCCCACAGAGTACCGTCTGGCGGCGTTCATCTCCCACATGGGCACGAGCGCGGCGACGGGCCACTACGTGTGCCACATCCTGCGCGACGAACGCTGGGTCATCTACAACGACAACAAGGTCGCGCTGTCCGAACGCCCGCCCAAGGAGCTAGGCTACCTCTATCTCTACGAGCGGGTCCCCGAGTGAATGGTGTCGGTACGTTTTCTTGGTTGTTTCACGTCGAGATGGAGCTTGCGTAGATCGAGGCTGATTCGCTCTTGAGGAAGGAGAGTTGAGGGTTAAGTTTGGTTTGCGTTTTTTAGTTAGATGAAGACTTATGGTAAGACGAGACCAGATTTGTCATTGGTCATGACTTGTGATTGATGACCGATGATGCTTTTAAGACTTGGCTCTGACCTCAATTTACGGTTGAATTATTTTTAAAATCGGCCCTAAATATCACGTAGAAGAAAATGGAAGACAATATTAAAATGGGTTATGTAACAATGGAGAAAATTTTAAAATCAATAGCAACTTGGTCTTTCATAGTGTTGCTAAGCCTACTTGTTATCAAGTCTAACTAAAATGCTTGTAGGTTTTCCTTATTTATCTACCATATTCATGTTTTACTGATGATTCAAAAGTCAAAACGTTATTTATGTCGTGCAGACCTCGACCCAATGAACTGTTAATGTAGTACATCTGAAGAACCTAATGTTCTCGCAACTTTAATCTAATCCTCACCGACCCTGGCTCGACAGGACAAACACTCGTGAGCTACGGGAGAGCTAACGAAACGAACGTGAATTCGCACCGAAAGTGTTGGCGGCACCGCAGAAGCTTGCCGACTTTACCGGCTTTTGCATCGCGGCATCGACGGCTCGTCGGTGACATTCGTCGCAAAGGTCGTATCTATTAGAGAAGAGATTTTGTGTGAATTGAATTAAACATTCGATAAAGTGAAGAAGCATTTTATGTCTCCGAGTAAATACGGATGTTGATTCGTTCCTTGCGGCGCCACGTTCAGGTGTCGTGGCGCCGCCAGCTTTAGAGTCTTCAAGTTTAAAATCCACACGTTTGCGTTTCGTCGGGTGGAAATTCGACTAACTTGTTTTTAAAACCTTGGAAATGCACTTACAATAGTTTTTTTCTTGCGTGTGCTGCTGTTTCGCTGGCTGCTTCTCGAAACGTGTTTAAATCGGAGTAAAAGATTTAACATCGCCTGCCGCGAGCTAAATTTAAGTTTGCCGAGGAATACTTGGTGTCCGTCTTGGAAGAAAGGAGCCGTTACGTCTGATGGACCGACTATCAAATGCTGATTGTGAACTTTCCTTTAGTTCAACCAAATTGTACTTCAAATGGTTCTTAATTTTAAATTCAGGTTGTTGAAATTTTGGATGAGGCAATAATAAGATTTAATTGGTTGGAAATTGGTTTATAATTTCCCATTTCCATGCTTCCCCTGATGGCTTACATCTTTCTTATGTCGATCTACTGATATTCTGAAAAAAAAGCTTTTTTTGTCCAAATATCCTGGTACAAGACAATCGACAGAAGGTAATGTTTATTTTATTTATTTTATTTATTTACTATATATCACTTTTGGTTTGGCTGGGTTTTAATAATCTTTGTCCTAGGAAATCTAGAAATGAGGCCAATGTGTTGAGATGGAAGCAGAAGGTTGTTCTGCATATTGTTGCAAAATAGTGTCTATTATGTCAAATAATTCTCTGAATGTTTATTTTCTTTGAGTTTCTGAAAACTGATGTATTGTTTGAAAATTTAAATAGTATGATTTAAGGAGGTAGGAAAAACAGGATCAAAAAATGTTGATGACTTCATTGGCGTGAATGTCTGTGGTGTTAACCATAAGGCAACAGCAAACAATTGATTTAAAAAACAAACAGCTTAAAAATCATTCCCAATGAACATGAGTTTGAAAAAGGTGCGTCTAAATTTTGACCAATCGGGAGCAAGTTCTAGTTAGCCGGTGTAACGGGGGTGTAACTGACAGCATGGCCAGAGCATGTCAAGTCAAACGTGAACTACCGCGTTAATAAGCTTTTTATTTCTGAATAAACTCTCAAATGGCAATCAGTAGCCAACCTTCGTGGTAGTCCGCTCGCGATTCATGTCCGTCACGCATTTTAACTGTGGAAAATCGGTGAATTCGAAAACTCAGCAGGCGTCCATTTTAACCGCATATTTCACAGCGCACTCTTTTGGCCATAGATCCTCAGCATCCTTCGGGCTTCAGGCCGCCTTGTTCGAATTTAATATAAGTATTTAACCGATAACTCGCCTAGAAAGTCTTTTTCCAAACAATATTTGTGATCTGTCATAAGCGTGTTTGCACTGCAACGGGTACCTAACTTTAGTGAAATATTTTCAAAGTCTCTTTCCTTTCTTATTAGACTGGCATAATTGCTGTTATGTGAGATGTTACGGAGGTTGAGTCAGTGAAGAGCAACAGTCATCGTCGCATCGCCGCAAAGTCTGCTGACCGCTGTGACACCAATCATTTGCCGCAACAAGGTAACCTACACTAATTTCTTTGAACTGCTTAATTTCGATCTCTTTCCTAATGATTCTTAATCTAAATCTAAAATATAACAGTTTCATCAGGGCCAATATAATACACATACTCTGTTTTGATGATATTTTTTATTTGAATTTTCTCGATATTTACACAATTAAAACTATTATTGATATTTGCATTGGCTCCAGCATCACCAAGTGAACATGAAAAGTCCAATGCAAACAAATTGCATCTAGTAAAATAATTGATACAGTAAAAAAGACACAGCTTAAATAATACTATTTACAAAATCAGGAAGCCCCATTTGAAATCCGTCATTGGACCTCTGACAGCAAGTTCTTATAAAACGAATGACATTCAGCAATATACCTATCTTAGATTATAAACATACAAACTTTCAGTACTGATCAATATGGATTGGGATAATTTTCTGCCCACGTTCTGTTAGCAACTGACTTTGAACTGATACTACAAAGTCCAAGCTAATATGCTAATGATGACGTTTCTCCAAACCTTAACAAACTCTTCTAGTTCGGACATTTTCGGTTGAAAATACCTGTAAAAATAGGCCATAATCTTTGTGGTACAAAATATTCACAAATCGCAACATTAGTCGTTGCTCTATAAATTGATTGGCAACTGTAAAGTTGATGACCGTTGCTACTAGCAGTGGATTAGCTGTCCACTCTTTGGCACAACCTCCATTGTCTTGTGGCCGATATCAAAAACCTCCTGCCTCAGAGACTTAAACTCTCTTTGCTATCAACCGGTCACCAGCGAAGCAAATAAACCCTTCTTACGTCAAGGGAGATCGGTTCAGAGGTATATTCCCAATTTCACTTTAGGAAAACCATTTTCAATTAGACGATTCTGCTTCACGAGATTTTCTAGATGTTTCTAGCGGCATCAGCCATTATCAGTAAAAAAAGTGTGACAGCTTGTCTATCGCACGGATTGCAAGTCCGTCGCGTCGCCAGCCCGTTCGTCGCGCAGACGTCGACTCCTTGTGCAAAGCAACAGATAGCAACCCGTCGAATCGTGGATGGGAAAATTTCATCGCATGAACAAGCTAAGCAAAAACCGTGGAATTTGATATATCGGATACAGTTTGTGTTTTCTGGTTATAAGAATCATTAGATACAGCTGATATCTATCACTTTCTCCACACGACCCACCGAATACGGAATCATTTCTAGAGAAAACGCAAGATATTCACATGAGCAGGCATGAAATAAACACAATTATTTCACCCCAGGACCCTCATCCACAAAGTGTAGCAGGTATTCACAACCTTCTGCAATAAAATATTGATCTGTCAGATCAAGTTTTTACTCTCGGATTGCAAGAAGCCTGCTTTGTGAATCTTTCCCCTTGGTTCACAATCTCCGTCGACTCATCACCACTTGGACCGTCAAAGAAACACCATCAGAATACCTTCCCCGTTATAGGACGGACTTATAAACAACAAGAGTATAACAACAACATGTAACAACAATGGCAGCAGCAGCAGCCATGCAATCGTGACATTCGCACCCTGCTATCCTCTATCTTAAAGAGGTAGAGCGTCTTGCCCGTCTCGGAAATATTATCGTCGTTGGTATCAAAATTGCAACCTGGCTTCTTCCTTCCTGCCGGCCAGCCATTTCAGTTGCAACGATGTAAATGATCGAAGGATACAACCGAAACGGCTGGCAACATGCAAATCAGAACTAGGATACACTTTCTGCATACGCGCTGCTAACTGCTGCCATCGAGGAGGTAAAATAAATACAGGAGACACTCGCGTGGCTGCAAAACTAAGTCGAACTTTGCATCCCTCTTGAAATCTACCGTCATTTCCCATATATTTCGTAAGTATCGAATACCTTACCACTATTTTTTTTCGCCCGCACAGAAAAATCAGATGAAATTCGTACGTAACAAGCTCGGTATTCGCGGGAATAACGCTCAAGCTCCGCAAACCCCACGAGTGTCACCGCCATTCCTCCCACGCCCCCTCCCGCACACATACAAAACTCGCCTAGAACCTATCAGCCTTCACACCCGCCAGAGGTCACGGAAACCTCACCTCGCCGACAAACCCCTTGGCCGGCTCCTCCCTCCTCGGCTGAACGTACCGCGCCCGCTCCCTCCGCCGGCCCTCCCGCTGCGACCACCCCCTGTCCTCCGAGTCGCTAAGATACCCGGCGTTGTTGTAAACCTCCATCAACGTCGCCGGCTGGAACGGCCTCGCGTCGCCCGACGTCTTCCTCCAACCCTCCTCGTACCGCCGCCGCTGCTCCGCCTCGAGCCGCTGCCTCCGCTGACTCCTCCCCGAACTCGACTCGCTCGACTCCTCGCCCGACGTTCCCAGCCCCAGGTCCTTGTCGCCGCCCGGACTGCACTTTCCGTTGCCGCCGTAGCCGTTCATGTGCCCGGGCAGCCCCGGCAGCGGCACTCCGAACGCCGGCGGTCCGCGTCCCTTGCCGAACTCGCCCAGCGACGCCGGCGACGGCGACTTCGCGTCGCCGTTCGGGTTGCGGAACAGGAATCCGTTGCCGGGGTGCAGCAGCGTCGGGTGCGGGATGCAGAACGGCACGACGACGACGCCGCCAGCGCGCTTCTCGTCGGCGGCGGCGGCTTCGCGATCGACGCGGTCGTGGTCGGTGCACGAGCCGGGGCCGAACAGAGAGAGCAGCACGGGCAGCAGGAACAGGCCGTGCATCGCGCCGAAGAACACCACCAGGAACACCATCTTGAAGAACACGAGGAAGATGTAGCTCTCGGCGAACACGAGCGAGATGACGGCTAGGATCGTGCTGAGGGCGCCTTGGACGATGGGCAGGCCCAGAGCGTAGAGGCACTCTTTGACGCGGTCGGCGGGTCGGGTGGCTTTCGAAGACATGTAGGCGTAGCAAATGTGCGCGGTGAAGTCGACGGAGAAGCCGATGCACATGATCAGGTTGATCATGCTGATGGAGTCAAGGTGGACGTCCCACAGGGCCATGTAGCCGGCGACGCCCGTTTCGATGCTCACGATGGAGAAGGCGACCCAGAGGCAGCAGAGGACGTTCGGGATGAAGACGAAGCAGACGAGCATCATGATGAGCGCGCCGAGGATCATCGACTGGATGGACGTGGGCCGGACCAGCTCGAACTGGAATCGAGATGTCGTCGAGTTTATTAGGTTATGTTGATTGTATGTTGTGGGGTTGTTTTGTATTGGTATAGATCGCGCTAAGTGCATCGATATTGTGCGGGGCTTCTCTCGCCCTTGGAGTCTTCCTCAGAGAGTTTCTTGCATTAGATTGTCAGCACAGAACGTTACCAAGAGTGTCATCGAATGCAACACCTTCACAGGTCTCAGTTTTAAAAGAGTTGAACTTGAAAGTTGACATGAAAATTTAGCTTGGAAAAATTTTCGTGAAGTTAACTATAGCACCTCAGCTCATTGACAGCAGTAACCAAAATACACTGGCCGGTATCTTATTGCAGTATCCAAACTTATACGATCCAAGAAAATTGGGTACCTAATCAATTGGCCCATCAGTAAATTTTTTGCACGGTAGGTACTTTCAAGAATCAGCTATGTTCATATCTTTCTCAGGATATTAAAAACCAGCCTGCAGTGATTTTGTATCTCTCTAAACTCTTCCTTCTGTGGAGTTCTGGAAACGATGCTTCAGCCTGGCTTTTACCCTGACACAACCCCTGAACAAACCTGGACCCAGTGCAAGAACCCCCTGAACCGAAACTAGCACCCACCTGGTCGAAGAAGACAAAGTACGGATGGAAGACGGTGACGTTAAGCGGCGACTCCTGGCAGACTTTGCGCAGCGCGCGGACCATCTCCTTCTCGTGGTTCGAGTCGGTGATGTTGACCGCCTGCACGAGCACGCGCGACGCGAGGATCCTCGTGCCCGACGGGTCGAACTTCACGTCCAGCGAGAACGGGTTCGCGTCGAACAGCCACAGCTCTTTGAGCGCCGCCACGAAGCTTGCCTCGGTGTCGATCGTCACGTTCAAGTAGTCCTGGAACACATTGCACTTTAGATCAAGTCGGACAGACATGGCACAAGCATGTTCCTATGCTATGCCATCTTGCTACGCGCTTCAACGTCCCACCGAACGCGTCGCACGTTCCCAGCCGTCCGCCTCGCAGCCAGCGTGCTACGCGCTTCAACGTCCCACCGAACGCGTCGCACGTTCCCAGCCGTCCGCCTCGCAGCCAGCGTGCTACGCGCTTCAACAAGCCACCGAACGCGTCGCACGTTCCCAGCCGTCCGCCTCGCAGCCAGCGTGCTACGCGCTTCAACGTCCCACCGAACGCGTCGCACGTTCCCAGCCGTCCGCCTCGCACCCAGCGTGCTACGCGCTTCAACGTCCCACCGAATGCGTCGCACGTTCCCAGCCGTCCGCCTCGCAGCCAGCGTGCTACGCGCTTCAACGTCCCACCGAACGCGTCGCACGTTCCCAGCCGTCCGCCTCGCAGCCAGCGTGCTACGCGCTTCAACGTCCCACCAAACGCGTCGCACGTTCCCAGCCGTCCGCCTCGCAGCCAGCGTGCTACGCGCTTCAACGTGCCACCGAACGCGTCGCACGTTCCAAGCTTCTCCACTTGGAGCTAGCCAAGCCTATGTGCTAGATAATTTAGTTAGGTTTCTTGTCCGCGTGACAGCAACTTATTAGGAGGAAGTCACCACGCAGCAGCAAGTCGCAAGAGAACGCACCTGGTTTCGCTTGATGTAGCCGACGAAGGATCGAAGCCAGGACTCGGTGTAGAGCGGCGACGAGATGAACGACGTGTTCTCGAACGTCTGCGTGAGATGCTCGATGGACGCCTGCGTGGCGGGGTCCGAGTAGTTGAGTTGTCCCGACAAGATCACCTGCAAGCAACGCAGACTATCTTATTAGCACACCTTTCAAATACCTAGATTTGAACATTCTTATACATTTTTTTCATAATTTATTTCTTTGTTCCATTAATCTAACAGGTAAAAATTTGAACATGGGCACACGGATGCCTCGGTGGATTCTTGCCAAGAATCCACCGTCAACAAAAAAATACAATACGCCTCTCTATCTCCATCTTCCCCGCCATCTTCTTAGAAATATTTTGAATTTTAATATTTCTTTGGATAGGACAACGCATTCTCGAGCTATAGTCTTTATAAAGAGACAGGTTCCTAGGTCCCTCATAAGTCACATGTCTTCTGTTTTTAACCCGGCCGTTCTAATGAGATTAATCAAATATCTTACTAAAACAATGTGGGAAACTCTGTTCTAATAGCATTGATGAGCGTGCGACAGAATCGTCAGCTGCCTTGGCGGTGAGGGAAGAAATTAAAGCACCCCAATCAGCTATAAACAGATAACAAAGTTACTTACGTCATCTTAATATGTAATATCGAGGAGGCTTTGTTTGCCACTGATGCTCAATGTCAAGCGTCAACTGACAGCTGACAGATAAAAGAATTTCTTTGCAGATGATTACTGAACTTCTTTTGTTTAACTTCTAATTCTGTCGTCAGGTTCTTTGTAGCCTGATTTAGACAAGAGTTTTCCAAATTGAAATAGTACAATATTTGGTATAATTAACATCTAGGTCAAATAGATAATTTTAATAAGTATTGGACACGGTAGTTATATCTTGTTCGTGAGAATGAATGAGTGAACATGGCGAATCACAAGATTGGGTAATTCCCGTTTGCCGTGCTTTAAACTCTTCCTAAAAAGAGATTTTGCCAGACTGCAAGTCAAAAAACGCACTAACGAATAAAAATAATACGGACAACCTGTAAAAAGAAATATTACCTTGCCTGTTAGCATCGAACAAACTCTATGCTGTTATCTAAGTGTAGGAAATTAAGAAGGAAGCAGGTCCAGGAACTTGAAGGGAGATGAAGGAACGTAAGGTCCTTCCGTGGTCAAGTACCATGAAAGAGTTGCAGCAAATTAGTCCAGGAACTTGAAGGGAGATGAAGGAACGTAAGGTCCTTCCGTGGTCAAGTACCATGCAAGAGTTGCAGCAAATTAGTCCAGGATCTTGAAGGGAGATGAAGGAACGTAAGGTCCTTCCGTGGTCAAGTACCATGAAAGAGTTGCAGCAAATTAGTCCAGGAACTTGAAAGCAGATAAAGGAACGTAAGGTCCTTCCGTGGTCAAGTACCATGAAAAAGTTGCAGCAACCGCGCGGTCGTACCTGTATCCGGTAGGGGAACTCCCGGAAGTAGATGTCCTCCCGGTCGTAGAACTCCACGGAGTACGAGTCCGAGCGAGACAACTTCCGGCGTTCCAGACCCTCTTTGAGCGTCGTCAGACCTGCGAGAACAAAGCACATCGGTCACCTTAGGTCCTTGGGAGACACGTTGAAGATTATTACTGGTGTTTAACGACGCACTGGTCTAACGACGTCGGTGAATGAAAGGGTGATGATGAACCTAACCTATGGCTAGAAGGACGGAGAGGAAACCCGGTGCCGGCACGTAGCCTACTCCTGTCGAAAAGCACCGAGGGGACCACCGGCTTTACGTCCCTTCCGAAGGACGGTACAACTCGAACAACAGGATTCCTCCGCTAATCCGTGCTGTCGAGAGATTGACAAGCAAGACGAGTGAAGTTGTCGTACTAACTTCAAACCCTCCGACCTCTCTCCCGAACAGAACTGATCATGTGCATGATGGTCACCCATCCAAAACCTAACTCAGCACAATATTGCTTAACTTCAGTCTCAATGTAAAATGTCTTTCTCACCGTAGAGCGCGCCGGCGAGGTAGATTCCGAAGACGAGCACGACAGTCAGCTTGACCTGCCACTTGTTGAGCAGCGGAGCGACGCGGTCGCGGAAGAACACCATCAGGCCGTGCTCCTGGTTATCGACCGGGTTGTGGGGGTCGGCGGGGTTGATGCCGCCCGCGCAGAACACTCGGTAAAGAAGCGGTGACTTGACTGCAAACACGGGTACCCGGGTTAGCCGGCAGGTGGCGGTGATGGTAGCATTTTAGCAGAACACTCGTTGACGGTTTTTGTTGACTGGTTTGAGTGGTTGGATTGTTTCCTGAAAGCGGTCATATGAGGTCCATTACCCTGGAACTTCAAATGTTGAGAGTCGAACTTTTTCTAATGGCAATCGTTTGTGCTTCGTTAGTGCCTGTTAGTGCTTCGTTAGTGCCTGTTAGTGCTCGATATCCCGTCGTTAGTGCTCGAACCGTATATATGTGATTATGAGGTATGCTGGCTGTACGTTTATTTGGTAAACTTATTTGTTTTGTGGCTAGATAGCGATGAAAATAATTGTGTCACTGCTATGATCATTGGAATGTATTGAAATGGTGGTGATTGGTTTGAATATTTCTTAAAATTATGACATTGAAAGATGTGGACGTAATAATAGGGAAAACAATTAGATAGCTTAGTCAGTTCAAAGGTTTTTTTACAATTTTTTATATTTTCAAAAGTATATCCTGTAAAATTGTAGCAAATCGCAGCACCCCCATGCCTGTATCTCACCGAGGGATGCTTTATTCGAGCCTTATACTAAGAGCTATAGTTATAGTATATACAGATGCTGGTCATTGATTCACAAAAAAATATTGTGGGCCGATAATTGATCCTATAAAACGTGTCAGATCTTAGTTCTAAAATTTCAAAGGTTATCAACTTCGGTTTTGACGTTCGGTCCTTAGAGCACGAACAAACACAGAAAAAAGCAAGGAAAGAAAGAAAAGATTATAAAACATCGGATATTTTACAGCAGAAGGTGAACAAGATAAAACACTTCACCCACTTCGCTCGTCACGCTAATCAAATATTATGTTCCTTACAATAAAGTGCTGATTTCCTCCCTAAATCTCTACGCTGTTAAAGCAGCTGCATGAATGGTCTTGCCGATGCAGTTGAATCTCGATCACGTAACTACCCCACGTCAACGCAAACGTCATGAACTTGGCGATAGAAATCGCGTGGAAACGGAAGCTCACGTTGCCACCGTGTTGCCACATCGAGTAACGAACGGAAAAATTCGAGCAATAAACTAGGATTTGGACAGTTGTCAGACGGCGGTAGCATCACTTTCACTCGCTGCGCTGGGTCCCAGTGGTCGTTGTCGGCATGGAACGTGGCTAACAGACCGCCGGTTAGAGTTATTGAGAGGTGAGAAAAGTGAACGTTTATTTATTAAAAACGAAGTTGTGTCCGTACCAGGAGTCGAACCCTGATCTTTCACCTTGTCGAGATGGAGCACTGTCCAGTTTTGCTACTCAGACTTTCGAGTGGATGTTATGTTCTTGTTATGCTGCCAACTGAGTGTGAAACAGACTTTACATTCTGCTGATGCTGCCAACTGAGCGTGAGACATGATTTAAGTACTGCTGATTATACTACCAAATGAGTGTGAGACTGTCTAAAATTTCATCTAATGCTGACACCTTAGTGTGAGACAGACTAAATATTCATCTAATGCTGCCAACTGATATTGAGACAGACTATACACAAAGACAGATCGCCTTCTGTGGACCGGTCAAGGAAAGGTATCGATGACACGACCCACCACCACCGCAGCAGCAGCCGTCGCAGCCTCCGCGAGATCGTCACTTTCACCTTTCTTTGCACCGCGCCGTAATCACTTCCTCGTCGAGCGCCCGGGGCTGAGGCATTCCTTCCGATTACTACATCCTGATTGCATCACACTGCAGCAAACAGCAATTAACACTGTTCTAAATACTCATTTCCATATCTTATTCTTCTAGAAACTACACGTCCCATCCCTGAAACTCCTGGCTAAATATCTTGCTTGGCTGTTAAATGTCAGGGAACACAGTTTGGCCATGTTAGGCGTTTCCACGTGACGAACCTGTTGGGATTGGAGTTAAAGTAGCAGTCATCATCTGCAAAAATAATCTGGTCCTTTACCCCAGTGTCGAGTTTCAGCCCCGTCGGACCCACAATTGCCGAGATCAGAAATATACCATCATCAAAGACTACATACAAAATTTTGACTCAAGTTTTCTACGAGAAATGCATTTCTTTACAATTAAAATCAATGACAGAGCCAACACATAGGTCCCTTGCCTCCCTGGAAATGTCACCTTAACATGTGTTATAACTGTGATTGGTATAATGCCAAAGCATTTTTATGATATTTTTTATTTTTTTTGTTGGTATCCATATTTGGTGGGCTCAAACCCCAGCCTTACGCTCTCTCCACTTTTCCGCTTGTTTAGCTTTGAGTGAAAATTAGTAAAGAACAAATTTAATAAGGTAATCCAAAAATGCATAGCCCCTTTGTGGATCCGTGTGGATATCGAGTTAATTTCTTGGAAAAGCTCTCAGAATTGAGCTACTTCAAGTGAGTTAGTAGAATCGTGGTATAATAACCGGCCGACAAAAGTGCACAGGAGTGTGAAACTAGTAAAATGCAATTGGAAACTGGCCACCGGGCAGCGTTACTTGCAGGTTACAGAGGCAGACGCGTTCCGCTCAGTGATTTCAACCTTATGAACACCTTCTAAAATTGCTCTGGTTATTGTTATAGATAATTAATATCATTATATTTCAATTTTCCTTTCTAGATGAGAAAGATTGTGGAGAATTTCTAGTTAATTGCAATGCAAAAATAGTCGTTATGGCGGCCTCATTTTACATGTACTAGCTACCTACTGATTATTAGAATGCCAACTTACAGGCTGTGAGCGAATTTTAATTTGTGTTGACCAACAATGCCTGTACAAGATTTCCATTTCCATTATTGCACGAGCCATACGCCGTCAATGAAAGCCAATTGCTTACTGATTTCCATGTCTACATATGATTTTTTGAAGAAAGAAAATCAACAGGCGTGACCGTTTAGAATTTTTTTGTCAATTTATATTGTGTAGTGCATTTTTTAAATGGAAAATCACTCAAAATTATACCGGGCAAACATCGGAATATATAAAGAATAAATAAAGATATCCTTTTGAAAGTCTGCTGCTGTTATTTTCCTGCCTTTTGTGCATTTCTCCCCGTATACATGCTTTGATTAGTAAATACACCCTTATCTCTAATGATTTGTGGCAGTGATTAATGTTAATGACAATAGGACCACGATAAACATAAAAAAACCTTTTTAACTAGGTATCTAATGCAAAGTTCCAGACACATATTTCTCACGACGTGTCGCAAAGCTAGCCTGCTTTATCAACGGTCTAAACTCGAGTATACCATAATAAAATATCGAAAAGATATTTCATAAGGGCCAAGATATTAACATCGCCATTCTCTTTGCAGAAACCCCTACCTGATTCGGAGACCGGCTTGACTTTGACGCCGACCAGCCCGTGCAGATTCTTCTTCTCCATGTACCCAGCCACCGCCATGCAGGCGGCGAAGAACGTGATGTGCCACAGGTAGGTGAAGCCGACCGCGAAGCCTGCAAAGCGAAACAGAAAACACACTTAGTATACAATTCTCAGCGACTCAGACAACACATTTAGTACAACGTACAAAATCCAGCAACACTCGGCCATGGTGTGAAGCCTTCTCCATTGCTTTTACACGAACAAACACAGTGAGAACTTTGTAACACTCCAGCGTTCACACATTTGAGCAACATGCCCAGCGTACATTGAAAAATATGCATACAATGCTCGACTCTTTGGGATCCGTGGAGTACTCCACTGCTTTGACGCCTGGAAACTCGGTTACAATTTGTAATTTGTAGCTTTTAAATAATCTCCATCATCATATTATTTATCAGACTGGAAGCCATTAGCATGAGTTTCCGGTATTTTGAATCCCCTGAAAGGTTTTACGGTTGATAGCAAAATGATTTTAGATCATTCTCGTGGAATTGGTTGGTCTTGAAGGCTTTTCCGCCTGGTTTCTAAGCCTACACCGGCGACCCATCACCCTCGTAAGTGGGTGGGCCACGATAACCTTCCTATAACCGACGCATTGCAACAGTAGGTCGCATTTTTTGTGTCCATCCTCCATCCCGATTCATTTTGCATTCGATATCATTCTTAGCTAACTTTTCATCCTTTATATTATACCCCTCTTTTGATACATTCACCCTTCTCAACAACGACTGTCGAGATGAGAAAAATAATCACATCACAAATAACTTCATATCTAGTGTGAATTTAATTCTAAATTCAAATACTCATTGTATGTACTACGGTAGACAATGATTATTAGTAATAACGAAAGATCAATTCCAAAATTTTTCCCGGCAAAATTACATCCCGGTACGGACTTAAATTTTTAAATTGAAATTTAGTTACTAATAGTCAACTTCCTATCATTTTAAGCTCGCTGGGTTGCCAAAGTTGAATACTGACGCCCATCTTTTCATCCCCTACACGTCGGGCTTGTCATAATCCCCGTTCAATTCACGATTATCGACATACAAAACACTGTTATCAACCCAAACAGAGCCACGACAATGACATACCTCCTTACACAATCGTACACAGCACACAGCACACAGCACACAGCACACAGCACACAGCACGTACAACAGTACACTGTACACAGAACACAGTACACTGTACACAGTACACAGTACACTGTACACAGGACACAGCACACAGTACACAGTACACTGTACACAGCACACAGCACACAGCACGTACAACAGTACACTGTACACAGAACACAGTACACTGTACACAGTACACAGTACACTGTACACAGGACACAGCACACAGTACACTGTACACAGCACACAGCACACAGTACACAGTACACAGCATACAGCACACAGCACACAGCACACAGTACACTGTACACAGCACACAGCACACAGTACACAGTACACAGCATACAGCACACAGCACGTACAACAGTACACTGTACACAGAACACAGAACACAGTACACAGAACACAGTACACAGTACACTGTACACAGTACACAGTACACTGTACACAGTACACAGCACACAGTACACAGTACACTGTACACAGTACACAGCACACTGCACACAGCACACAGTACACAGCACACTGCACACAGCACACAGCACACAGCACACAGCACACAGCACACAGCACACAGCACACAGCACGTACAACAGTACACTGTACACAGAACACAGTACACTGTACACAGTACACAGTACACTGTACACAGTACACAGCACACTGCACACAGCACACAGCACACAGCACACAGCACACAGCACACAGCACACAGCACGTACAACAGTACACTGTACACAGAACACAGTACACTGTACACAGTACACAGCACACAGCACACAGTACACAGCACACAGCACACAGCACACAGCACACAGCACACAGCACACAGCACACAGTACACTGTACACAGTACACTGTACACAGTACACAGCACACAGCACACAGTACACAGCACACAGCACACAGCACACAGCACACAGCACACAGCACACAGCACACAGTACACAGTACACTGTACACAGCACACAGCACACAGCACGTACAACAGTACACTGTACACAGAACACAGTACACAGTACACAGTACACAGTACACAGCACACAGCACACAGCACACAGTACACAGTACACAGCACACAGCACACAGCACGTACAACAGTACACTGTACACAGAACACAGTACACAGTACACAGTACACAGTACACAGCACACAGCACACAGTACACAGTACACAGCACACAGCACACAGCACACAGTACACAGTACACTGTACACAGCACACAGCACACAGCACACAGCACACAGCACACAGCACACAGTACACTGTACACAGTACACAGTACACAGTACACTGTACACAGAACACAGCACACAGTACACAGCACACAGCACACAGCACGTACAACAGTACACTGTACACAGAACACAGTACACAGTACACAGTACACAGTACACAGCACACAGCACACAGTACACAGTACACAGCACACAGCACACTGCACACAGCACACAGTACACAGCACACAGCACACAGCACACAGCACACAGCACACAGCACACAGCGCGTACAACAGTACACTGTACACAGTACACAGTACACTGTACACAGTACACAGTACACAGTACACAGTACACAGTACACAGTACACAGTACACTGTACACAGCACACAGCACACAGCACACAGTACACAGCACACTGCACACAGCACACAGTACACAGCACACTGTACACAGCACACAGTACACTGTACACAGTACACAGCACACAGTACACTGTACACAGTACACAGTACACTGTACACAGTACACAGTACACAGTACACAGTACACAGTACACAGTACACAGTACACTGTACACAGCACACAGCACACAGCACACAGTACACAGCACACTGCACACAGCACACAGTACACAGCACACTGTACACAGCACACAGTACACTGTACACAGTACACAGCACACAGTACACAGTACACTGTACACAGTACACAGTACACAGTACACAGCACACAGCACGTACAACAGTACACTGTACACAGAACACAGTACACAGTACACAGTACACAGTACACAGCACACAGCACACAGCACACAGTACACAGTACACAGCACACAGCACACAGCACGTACAACAGTACACTGTACACAGAACACAGTACACAGTACACAGTACACAGTACACAGCACACAGCACACAGTACACAGTACACAGCACACAGCACACAGCACACAGTACACAGTACACTGTACACAGCACACAGCACACAGCACACAGCACACAGCACACAGCACACAGTACACTGTACACAGTACACAGTACACAGTACACTGTACACAGAACACAGCACACAGTACACAGCACACAGCACACAGCACGTACAACAGTACACTGTACACAGAACACAGTACACAGTACACAGTACACAGTACACAGCACACAGCACACAGTACACAGTACACAGCACACAGCACACAGCACACAGCACACAGTACACAGCACACAGCACACAGCACACAGCACACAGCACACAGCACACAGCGCGTACAACAGTACACTGTACACAGTACACAGTACACTGTACACAGTACACAGTACACAGTACACAGTACACAGTACACAGTACACAGTACACTGTACACAGCACACAGCACACAGCACACAGTACACAGCACACTGCACACAGCACACAGTACACAGCACACTGTACACAGCACACAGTACACTGTACACAGTACACAGCACACAGTACACTGTACACAGTACACAGTACACTGTACACAGTACACAGTACACAGTACACAGTACACAGTACACAGTACACAGTACACTGTACACAGCACACAGCACACAGCACACAGTACACAGCACACTGCACACAGCACACAGTACACAGCACACTGTACACAGCACACAGTACACTGTACACAGTACACAGCACACAGTACACAGTACACTGTACACAGTACACAGTACACAGTACACTGTACACAGTACACAGTACACTGTACACAGTACACAGCACACAGTACACAGTACACTGTACACAGCACACAGCACACAGCACACAGTACACAGCACACTGCACACAGTACACAGCACACTGTACACAGCACACAGTACACTGTACACAGTACACAGCACACAGGACACAGCACACAGCACACAGCACACAGCACACAGCACACAGCACACAGCACACAGTACACAGTACACTGTACACAGTACACAGCACACAGCACACAGCACACAGCACACAGTACACAGTACACAGCACACAGCACACAGCACGTACAACAGTACACTGTACACAGAACACAGTACACAGTACACAGTACACAGTACACAGCACACAGCACACAGTACACAGCACACAGCACACAGTACACAGTACACTGTACACAGAACACAGCACACAGTACACAGCACACAGCACACAGCACGTACAACAGTACACTGTACACAGAACACAGTACACAGTACACAGTACACAGTACACAGCACACAGCACACAGCACGTACAACAGTACACTGTACACAGAACACAGTACACAGTACACAGCACACAGCACACAGCACGTACAACAGTACACTGTACACAGAACACAGTACACAGCACACAGTACACAGCACACAGCACACAGCACGTACAACAGTACACTGTACACAGCACACAGCACACAGCACACAGCACACAGCACACAGCACACAGCGCGTACAACAGTACACTGTACACAGTACACAGTACACTGTACACAGTACACAGTACACAGTACACAGTACACAGTACACAGTACACAGTACACTGTACACAGCACACAGCACACAGCACACAGTACACAGCACACTGCACACAGCACACAGTACACAGCACACTGTACACAGCACACAGTACACTGTACACAGTACACAGCACACAGTACACTGTACACAGTACACAGTACACTGTACACAGTACACAGTACACAGTACACAGTACACAGTACACAGTACACAGTACACTGTACACAGCACACAGCACACAGCACACAGTACACAGCACACTGCACACAGCACACAGTACACAGCACACTGTACACAGCACACAGTACACTGTACACAGTACACAGCACACAGTACACAGTACACTGTACACAGTACACAGTACACAGTACACAGCACACAGCACGTACAACAGTACACTGTACACAGAACACAGTACACAGTACACAGTACACAGTACACAGCACACAGCACACAGCACACAGTACACAGTACACAGCACACAGCACACAGCACGTACAACAGTACACTGTACACAGAACACAGTACACAGTACACAGTACACAGTACACAGCACACAGCACACAGTACACAGTACACAGCACACAGCACACAGCACACAGTACACAGTACACTGTACACAGCACACAGCACACAGCACACAGCACACAGCACACAGCACACAGTACACTGTACACAGTACACAGTACACAGTACACTGTACACAGAACACAGCACACAGTACACAGCACACAGCACACAGCACGTACAACAGTACACTGTACACAGAACACAGTACACAGTACACAGTACACAGTACACAGCACACAGCACACAGTACACAGTACACAGCACACAGCACACAGCACACAGCACACAGTACACAGCACACAGCACACAGCACACAGCACACAGCACACAGCACACAGCGCGTACAACAGTACACTGTACACAGTACACAGTACACTGTACACAGTACACAGTACACAGTACACAGTACACAGTACACAGTACACAGTACACTGTACACAGCACACAGCACACAGCACACAGTACACAGCACACTGCACACAGCACACAGTACACAGCACACTGTACACAGCACACAGTACACTGTACACAGTACACAGCACACAGTACACTGTACACAGTACACAGTACACTGTACACAGTACACAGTACACAGTACACAGTACACAGTACACAGTACACAGTACACTGTACACAGCACACAGCACACAGCACACAGTACACAGCACACTGCACACAGCACACAGTACACAGCACACTGTACACAGCACACAGTACACTGTACACAGTACACAGCACACAGTACACAGTACACTGTACACAGTACACAGTACACAGTACACTGTACACAGTACACAGTACACTGTACACAGTACACAGCACACAGTACACAGTACACTGTACACAGCACACAGCACACAGCACACAGTACACAGCACACTGCACACAGTACACAGCACACTGTACACAGCACACAGTACACTGTACACAGTACACAGCACACAGGACACAGCACACAGCACACAGCACACAGCACACAGCACACAGCACACAGCACACAGTACACAGTACACTGTACACAGTACACAGCACACAGCACACAGCACACAGCACACAGTACACAGTACACAGCACACAGCACACAGCACGTACAACAGTACACTGTACACAGAACACAGTACACAGTACACAGTACACAGTACACAGCACACAGCACACAGTACACAGCACACAGCACACAGTACACAGTACACTGTACACAGAACACAGCACACAGTACACAGCACACAGCACACAGCACGTACAACAGTACACTGTACACAGAACACAGTACACAGTACACAGTACACAGTACACAGCACACAGCACACAGCACGTACAACAGTACACTGTACACAGAACACAGTACACAGTACACAGCACACAGCACACAGCACGTACAACAGTACACTGTACACAGAACACAGTACACAGCACACAGTACACAGCACACAGCACACAGCACGTACAACAGTACACTGTACACAGAACACAGTACACAGTACACAGTACACAGTACACAGCACACAGCACACAGTACACTGTACACAGCACACAGCACACAGTACACTGTACACAGCACACAGCACACAGTACACAGTACACAGCATACAGCATACAGCACATAGCACACAGCACACAGCACAGAACATGGCGCTACGTACCCGAGTATATGCAGAAGATCTTGACCGACTGGAACGGGCTGATGACGCCGATGAAGAACGAGATCATGTCCGTGAAGCTGGTGATGGTGATGGAGACGGCAGCCTCCGAGAGCGTGCGTCCCATGCGTTCGGGCACGGACAGCGTGACGGGCGTGCGTCGCCACGCAGCCAGCATCACGAACGTGTCGTCGATGCCGATGCCTGGATGGTGGCAGAGAGACAGATTGTCAGCACGGTGGTATGGACCACAGATCTCTATAGCCTGGATTCGTACAGCGAGACTTGGATGCCGTATTGAGACACTTTATCATGTCTTCCCACTGATGTCTATAGCCATGGATAGCGCTTCGTACAGCGAGACTTTGATGCCGTATTGAGCCACTTTATCATGTCTTCCCACTGATCTCTATAGCTATGGATAGCGCTTCGTACAGCGAGACTTTGATGCCGTATTGAGCCACTTTATCATGCCTTCCCACTGATCTCTATAGCCATGGATAGCGCTTCGTACAGTGAGACTTTGATGCCGTATTGAGACACTTTATCATGTCTTCCCACTGATCTCTATAGCCATGGATAGCGCTTCGTACAGTGAGACTTTGATGCCGTATTGAGCCACTTTATCATGCCTTCCCACTGATCTCTATAGCCATGGATAGCGCTTCGTGGATAGATGCCGTATTGAGACACTTTATCATGTTTTCCCACTGATCTCTATAGCCATGGATAGCGCTTCGTACAGTGAGACTTTGATGCCGTATTGAGCCACTTTATCATGCCTTGCCACTGATCTCTATAGCCATCGATAGCGCTTCGTACAGTGAGACTTTGATGCACTTTACCATGTCTTCCCACTGATCTGGACACATTTAATTGTCTTTGAATTAAACTTTTCAATGCAAACCCAAGTTAACCGCCTCTGAGTACCGCTAGGGCGTGCGTGCGTCGTGTGACAGCACGGTCACGCGTGCGCGACGCATCGCAACGTGCAGCCTTGCACAACGCGATTTGGCATGTGCACGTCCGAGCTGAAGTTAGCTAACCACCGCGCGACATGCATTGTCATTTGCCGGACGTATCGCCTAGTCCACTGCATGCTACCTGCCGATGTCGTGACTTATCTAGGTAAAATTGTGGCTGTAATATTTTTCCAAAACGATTGTGCAAGTACGGGGTACGGATATTTCAGTTTTTGGACAATTTCTGTACGGAGCGAGTGAAATTCTTTAATTTTGAAACAGCGAAAAACGTGTTCGGAATTAATTTAACTTTTAATTTATTTTTCGTTTCTACAAAAAACGAGCGAGGCAAATACAGATATTTACCAAATTTGAAAATCTCAGCGTGGCGCTGTATATAAAGCCCCTTTTACACTGTCACATTTTTTCATCACATTTCGTCAAACCCTTGTACAGCAGTCCGTAATATAAACATTGTACAAGGTTTTGTGTGACGGATTTGATGAAAAATGTGACGACCTTTTACACGATACAATAATCATTGTGTCAAATTTATTATCACAGTAGGCCATGGAAGTGATGTCAGCTGACATTTCAGAAAAAAAATGAGAGTGAATTTAGATCTACTTTCGTCAGACGTCAGGTATGGGTGTGATTTCTTATTAAAAATAAACTTTTATCAACTTTTAATTCATTTTAATTGCAGCCATTTCAAATTTTGCACTGCTCACTGACAATTTTGCCACCACGATTTTTTGAAAAGTTTGACGTCACGCAATCTCTGATCTCTGATTGGCTGCATTCCATACAAGATGTGATGGAAATAGAGCCTGGGCTATCCGAAAAAAATGTGCCACAGTCTGCCATACAAGACTTTTATGTGACGGACTGCCGTGCAATGGACTGTTTACACGGTCACATGCAGTTGTAGACAAGACTGCTGTGCAAGGCTTTGACGGAATGTGATGAAAAAATGTGACCATGTAAAAGGGGCTTAAGTATTAGAGTAAAACAGCAGTTTCTAAATTATAAGAGAGGGAATCGTCATGAAAGCGGCGGCGGTGGGGGGTCCTTAACTATGTGCGTGCTAGGCTCCTTAGCACGGCGCTGTTTGACGCAACGTGATGACACGTATTTGGCACGTCACGTGACACGTGTTGAGCACGTGCGTAGAATCACGCAAACAAAAGGGCTTCGCGTAACCATGGCGACAGACGCGCGACATAAAAATTAATTAACATGCATTTTTATTTCTCGACACTAACGAGTGTATCATAAAATTTTCCACATTATAATTTAAAAAAAACAGGAAACAAGCGGTAGTCCAGGCTGCTTTGCAGACAGGGAAACAAGCGGCAGTCCAGGCTGCTTTGCAGACAGGGAAACAAGCGGCAGTCCAGGCTGCTTTGCAGACAGGGAAACAAGCGGCAGTCCAGGCTGCTTTGCAGACAGGGAAACAAGCGGCAGTCCAGGCTGCTTTGCAGACAGGGAAACAAGCGGCAGTCCAGGCTGCTTTGCAGACAGGGAAACAAGCGGCAGTCCAGGCTGCTTTGCAGACAGGGAAACAAGCGGCTGTCCAGGCTGCTTTGTAGACAGCGAAACAAGCGGCAGTCCAGGCTGCTTTGCAGACAGGGAAACAAGCGGCAGTCCAGGCTGTTTTGCAGACAGGGAAACAAGCGGCAGTCCAGGTTGCTTTGCAGACAGCGAAACAAGCGGCAGTCCAGGCTGCTTTGCAGACAGGGAAACAAGCGGCAGTCCAGGCTGCTTTGCAGACAGGGAAACAAGCGGCAGTCCAGGCTGCTTTGCAGACAGGGAAACAAGCGGCAGTCCAGGCTGCTTTGCAGACAGGGAAACAAGCGGCAGTCCAGGCTGCTTTGCAGACAGGGAAACAAGCGGCAGTCCAGGCTGCTTTGCAGACAGGGAAACAAGCGGCAGTCCAGGCTGCTTTGCAGACAGGGAAACAAGCGGCAGTCCAGGCTGCTTTGCAGACAGCGAAACAAGCGGAAGTCCAGGCTGCTTTGCAGACAGCGAAACAAGCGGCAGTCCAGGCTGCTTTGCAGACAGGGAAACAAGCGGCGGTCCAGGCTGCTTTGCAGACAGGGAAACAAGCGGCAGTCCGGGCTGCTTTGCAGACAGGGAAACAAGCGGCAGTCCAGGCTGCTTTGCAGACAGGGAAACAAGCGGCAGTCCAGGCTGCTTTGCAGACAGGGAAACAAGCGGCAGTCCAGGCTGCTTTGCAGACAGGGAAACAAGCGGCAGTCCAGGCTGCTTTGCAGACAGGGAAACAAGCGGCGGTCCAGGCTGCTTTGCAGACAGGGAAACAAGCCGCAGTCCAGGCTGCTTTGCAGACAGGGAAACAAGCGGCAGTCCAGGCTGCTTTGCAGACAGGGAAACAAGCGGCAGTCCAGGCTGCTTTGCAGACAGGGAAACAAGCGGCAATCTAGGCTGCTTTGCAGACAGGGAAACAAGCGGCAGTCCAGGCTGCTTTGCAGACAGGGAAACAAGCGGCAGTCCAGGCTGCTTTGCAGACAGGGAAACAAGCGGCAGTCCAGGCTGCTTTGCAGACAGGGAAACAAGCGGCAGTCCAGGCTGCTTTGCAGACAGGGAAACAAGCGGCGGGCCAGGCTGCTTTGCAGACAGGGAAACAAGCCGCAGTCCAGACTGCTTTGCAGACAGGGAAACAAGCGGCAGTCCAGGCTGCTTTGCAGACAGGGAAACAAGCGGCAGTCCAGGCTGCTTTGCAGACAGGGAAACAAGCGGCAGTCCAGGCTGCTTTGCAGACAGGGAAACAAGCGGCAGTCCAGGCTGCTTTGCAGACAGGGAAACAAGCGGCAGTCCAGGCTGCTTTGCAGACAGGGAAACAAGCCGCAGTCCAGACTGCTTTGCAGACAGGGAAACAAGCGGCAGTCCAGGCTGCTTTGCAGACAGGGAAACAAGCGGCAGTCCAGGCTGCTTTGCAGACAGGGAAACAAGCGGCAGTCCAGGCTGCTTTGCAGACAGGGAAACAAGCGGCATTCCAGGCTGCTTTGCAGACAGGGAAACAAGCGGCTGTCCAGGCTGCTTTGCAGACAGCGAAACAAGCGGCAGTCCAGGCTGCTTTGCAGACAGCGAAACAAGCGGAAGTCCAGGCTGCTTTGCAGACAGGGAAACAAGCGGCAGTCCAGGCTGCTTTGCAGACAGGGAAACAAGCGGCAGTCCAGGCTGCTTTGCAGACAGGGAAACAAGCGGCAGTCCAGGCTACTTTGCAGACAGGGAAACAAGCGGCAGTCCAGGCTGCTTTGCAGACAGGGAAACAAGCGGCAGTCCAGGCTGCTTTGCAGACAGGGAAACAAGCGGCAGTCCAGGCTGCTTTGCAGACAGGGAAACAAGCGGCAGTCCAGGCTGCTTTGCAGACAGGGAAACAAGCGGCGGTCCAGGCTGCTTTGCAGACAGGGAAACAAGCGGCAGTCCAGGCTGCTTTGCAGACAGGGAAACAAGCGGCAGTCCAGGCTGCTTTGCAGACAGGGAAACAAGCGGCAGTCCAGGCTGCTTTGTAGACAGGGAAACAAGCGGCAGTCCAGGCTGCTTTGCAGACAGGGAAAAAAGCGGCAGTCCAGGCTGGTTGCTGGCAAATTCTTACTAATCTTGTCGTGTGTACGTGCCGTAATTCATGCAGCATAAAGTACGCACGGAAAACCTTAATTATCTGCGATATTTTTTTTCTCTGTGTAAAAATCGGCAATAATTCAATCCGGTTTTGGTGCGCAGAATAAGTAGAGTGTGCAAAGTATGACGCGGACGCTTGCACAATGTGCTCTACCCGCTAATCTCTTGGCGATGAACATGAACATGAACATGAACATGAACATGAACATGAACATGAACATGAACATGAACATGAACATGAACATGCCATGTTATTAGTGCGAATTCCGGCCGGCTGAGACGCAAGCAGAGGCGATCTCGACAATATGGGGCAAAGTAAAAGTAGACCGCGTTAAGCACGCGCGCAGTTCCTGCACGGCCAGTGTTCTTGTCTTCTGAGAATCAAGTGGCAATTTTAGAAAAAAATATTTGGTTCAATTTTTGCATAATTTAATTTATGTGTAGTTTTTTATTTTCATTTTTCGTTCGTCAGTTGACATTGATGCCATTTCGTTGTGTTATGAACTAGTTTTTTAATATTTGCAAGATTTTTCTTTGTTTTAGCTGGTCATTAGACATTTTGGTCTAGTTTTCGGCTGAACTTGTTAAAAATCAGATTAATTAACACAATTCGAGACTAATTTTGCTTTCTATGACTTATTCCGATAGATATCCACCAACCGATTACACACAAATGTAACCTGTTGGCACCGGAGCCAATTCAGCTAACGATGCAATAAAATTTCTTTTCGTTTTCGAAACCGGTGGTGCTTTGTGTCCGCCGCTAGCAGCTTGCCACGTGCTTTTCATTTCGCCGACCATGGCCCGCCTTGCAAATAAACAACAGCTGATACCTCGCCTAAGCGTCTGTCGCTGCAGCATCCGTCTCGATCTCACTTCTCAGCGCTTTTGGTGTTGAAAGTTTTGTCAAGTTCTATGTCACCCGTTTCCCTCTCAGCTTCCCAGCAATACGAGCCTTGACCGTACACATTGCTCTATACTACAGTTGAGAAATTGGGTTTCACTGGTGGAAGCTTACGCCAGTAAGCAATTGATGGAGGGTTTGCTACGCAGGAAAAATGCGCGTCCGAACCGGGATACGAACCCGGGACCTTCCGCTTGCCGGGCGGTTGCTCTGACCACTGAGCTATCCGGCCGCACAAGATTCCTGCATCGCTGGGTGAGGAAAGGGCTCTCTCGGGAGAGAAGGGGAAGAAGCGACTCGTAATGCTACGAGTTCTACACAGGCATCCAGTGCAAGTGTATTCGACGTCCCCGGGACAGAGACACGGCTCTGACGTTTTGCACCTAACCTCATTCTCAGTAGAGATGGGATGGATGAGAAATTGGGTTTCACTGGTGGAAGCTTACGCCAGTAAGTTGAAATACGGCTGCAAAACCCACAATTGCTTACTGATTTTGAATAACTTTCCAAAATCGTCTTCTGTGGGTGTTTTTCACCCCCGTGCCGAGTTTCATCACCAGGACTCTTGATTGATGAGTTCAAAAATCTCATTTCAACAAAAATCACGCTACGATCGCCTCCTGTGCCCTAAAGTATCACAGAAGTTGGCTAAAAATGGCGTTTTGCACTAAATAAGATCAAAGTTAAATGGTTTTACATTACACTACAGCCCTTGACGAACTTTAATAAGCGTAAGGCTTGCACCGTAGCAGCACCGGGGTTTTGTGTTCGCAAACAAAACCACTTATCCCAATGCACGTAGCCTACTGCGTTACAAGATTAGGTGTCATGAGAATGGACCACGAGCGTCCGACTCACCGAGCATAAGGAAGGGTGCCGCTAAGTTGATGCTGCGACTCACCGAGCATAAGGAAGGGTGCCGCTAAGTTGATGCCGCGACTCACCGAGCATAAGGAAGGGTGCCGCTAGGTTGATGCTGCGAAGCACCGAGCATAAGGAAGGGTGCCGCTAGGTTGATGCTGCGACGCACCGAGCATAAGGAAGGGTGCCGCTAGGTTGATGCTGCGACTCACCGAGCATAAGGAAGGGTGCCGCTAGGTTGATGCTGCGACTCACCGAGCATAAGGAAGGGTGCCGCTAGGTTGATGCTGCGACTCACCGAGCATAAGGAAGGGTGCCGCTAGGTTGATGCTGCGACTCACCGAGCATAAGGAAGGGCGCCGCTAAGTTGATGCAGCGACTCACCGAGCATAAGGAAGGGTGCCGCTAGGTTGATGCTGCGACTCACCGAGCATAAGGAAGGGTGCCGCTAGGTTGATGCTGCGACTCACCGAGCATAAGGAAGGGTGCCGCTAGGTTGATGCTGCGACTCACCGAGCATAAGGAAGGGCGCCGCTAAGTTGATGCAGCGACTCACCGAGCATAAGGAAGGGTGCCGCTAGGTTGATGCTGCGACTCACCGAGCATAAGGAAGGGTGCCGCTAGGTTGATGCAGCGACTTACCGAGCATAAGGAAGGGTGCCGCTAGGTTGATGCTGCGACTCACCGAGCATAAGGAAGGGTGCCGCTAGGTTGATGCAGCGACTCACCGAGCATAAGGAAGGGTGCCGCTAGGTTGATGCTGCGACTCACCGAGCATAAGGAAGGGTGCCGCTAGGTTGATGCAGCGACTCACCGAGCATAAGGAAGGGTGCCGCTAGGTTGATGCAGCGACTCACCGAGCATAAGGAAGGGTGCCGCTAGGTTGATGCAGCGACTTACCGAGCATAAGGAAGGGTGCCGCTAGGTTGATGCTGCGACTCACCGAGCATAAGGAAGGGTGCCGCTAAGTTGATGCTGCGACTCACCGAGCATAAGGAAGGGTGCCGCTAGGTTGATGCAGCGACTTACCGAGCATAAGGATGGGTGCCGCTAAGTTGATGCTGCGACTCACCGAGCATAAGGAAGGGTGCCGCTAAGTTGATGCTGCGACGCACCGAGCATAAGGAAGGGTGCCGCTAAGTTGATGCTGCGACTCACCGAGCATAAGGAAGGGTGCCGCTAGGTTGATGCTGCGACGCACCGAGCATAAGGAAGGGTGCCGCTAGGTTGATGCAGCGACTTACCGAGCATAAGGAAGGGTGCCGCTAGGTTGATGCTGCGACTCACCGAGCATAAGGAAGGGTGCCGCTAGGTTGATGCAGCGACGCACCGAGCATAAGGAAGGGTGCCGCTAAGTTGATGCTGCGACGCACCGAGCATAAGGAAGGGTGCCGCTAAGTTGATGCAGCGACTCACCGAGCATAAGGAAGGGTGCCGCTAGGTTGATGCAGCGACGCACCGAGCATAAGGAAGGGTGCCGCTAAGTTGATGCTGCGACGCACCGAGCATAAGGAAGGGTGCCGCTAGGTTGATGCTGCGACTCACCGAGCATAAGGAAGGGTGCCGCTAGGTTGATGCTGCGACGCACCGAGCATAAGGAAGGGCGCCGCTAAGTTGATGCAGCGACGCACCGAGCATAAGGAAGGGTGCCGCTAGGTTGATGCAGCGACTTACCGAGCATAAGGAAGGGCGCCGCTAAGTTGATGCAGCGACGCACCGAGCATAAGGAAGGGTGCCGCTAGGTTGATGCAGCGACTCACCGAGCATAAGGAAGGGTGCCGCTAGGTTGATGCAGCGACTTACCGAGCATAAGGAAGGGCGCCGCTAAGTTGATGCAGCGACGCACCGAGCATAAGGAAGGGTGCCGCTAGGTTGATGCAGCGACTCACCGAGCATAAGGAAGGGTGCCGCTAGGTTGATGCAGCGACTTACCGAGCATAAGGAAGGGCGCCGCTAAGTTGATGCAGCGACGCACCGAGCATAAGGAAGGGTGCCGCTAGGTTGATGCAGCGACTCACCGAGCATAAGGAAGGGTGCCGCCAGGTTGATGCAGCGACTCACCGAGCATAAGGAAGGGCGCCGCTAAGTTGATGCCGATGAACTCGACGCCCAGGTAGACGACGACGCCGAACGCCGCGGCTGTCGCCATCGCCGCCGAAAGGTTGCCCATGAGACCGAGCCAGGGTTTGCTGCGCACCGGGTCGCGCATCATGCATGACGTCACGGAGAATAGCGCCATGATGAAGAACGTCACGCTACAGGCGCCGGGGAAACAGTTGAACGTTAGCATCTCGTCATGGGACGACATGGGACCATGGATCAGGACTACATAGTAAATTCTGTTACGGGTATATGAGAGATTTAAAAAACAAGTTAGAAGGGGGTAGAAGATTATTTAATTTTAGTTCTGGAGAGCGGCACTACAAAATCTGTTGCTTTTGCCTTGAGGCAAGTCCTTATTCTATGATGGAACATTGGGACAGGCGTAAGGGGAAGACATTTACTTTTTGGCTGTGACACCAGATTTCAGAAGCAATTTACACCTATGGGCAGCTACATTGATTGATTGCCGGTGTTTAACGACGCACTGTTTTAACGACTGGCCCTGGGCGCTGGTCTATAATGAAAGAGGGATGATGAGCTTGACCTATGGCTAGAAGGGAGGAGGGGAAACCCGGTGCCGGCACGTAGCTTACTCCTGTCGAAAAGCACCGAGGGGACCACCGGCTTTACGTCCCTTCCGAAGGACGGTACAACTCGAACGACAGGATTCCTCCGCTAATCCGTGCTGTCGAGAGGTTGACAAGCAAGGCGAGTGAAGTTGTCGTACTAACTTCAAACCCTCCAACCTCTCTCCCGAACAGAACTGATCATGATGGTCACTCATCCGACACCTAACCCAGCGCGATGTTGCTTAACTACGGTGATCTTACGAGTACCGGTGTTTCTAAACCGTTCGGCAGAACGTTAGTGCATGCGAGCTGTGGGTTGACAAGCCGTGAAATTTACCAATGTTCGTCGAATCAGAAACAGACAAAACTATTATGGATATGGAGCCAGGTTGGGGGGGGGGGCGGAATTTTACCTGAAGTAGGGGATGACGGTGCGCGTGTTGCGCTCGAGCTCGATGTCGAGGGTGCGCGAGGCGAACCGCGCGGTCGAGATGTGCTGGAAGAGGTTCTCCGCCTCCGCCTTCTCGACAGCCGCTAGGAAGGCTTCCTCCCACGCGGCTCCTCTGCACACAAACAACGTCCGGTGGACACGTTAGCTTCATGCAGGCTTCACTTAGATCGATTATTGGTGCTTTACGACGCCCTGTTTTGACAACTGGCCCTTTGGCACTGGTCTAATGGCGCCGGTGAATGAAATGGTGATGATGAGGGTGATGATGAACCTAACCTATGGCTAGAAAGGAGGAGGGGAACCCGGTGCCGGCACGTAGCCTACTCCTGTCGAAAAGCACCGAGGAGACCACCGGCTTTACGTCCCTTCCGAAGGACGGTGCAACTCGAACGACAGGATTCCTCCGCTAATCCGTGCTGTCGAGAGGTTGACAAGCAAGGCGAGTGAAGTTGTCGTACTAACTTCAAACCCTCCGACCTCTCTCCCGAACAGAACTGACCATGTGCATGATGGTGACCCATCAAACACCTGACTCAGCGCGATTTTGCTTAACTTCGGTGATCTCACGAGAACCGGTGTTTCCAACATGCCAAACCATGCTTCACTTAGCTCCGGCTATCGGGCTACGTCACGGACATCAAACGATTTAGATGTGGAGATCAGCAGAACTACCCCGTGGCCGACGCTGTTCTCTGGATTCATTGCTTTTTGAGTCAATCATTACATTTCTTCAGTAGTATAGTATGATTCTAACCAAAGTGCTTGTACTCGTTTAATATACTCTAGCTAGATCATATATTTTATGATTAGTAACGATTTATCTATTCCGATATTTGTATCCGTACCAGGATTTGAACCCGAATCTTTACTTGTCCGGGGTAATGCGCTTTCCATTATGCAATACGCCCAAGCAACGTTTGAATGAACACCAAGTTTATTCGAATTGTTGGGCTCCATGGACATAGAAACAGGACTATGAATGAACATAGAAGGCGGTGAATCTAGTGACGCTTTGCTGCAATCGCACGCCAACAACTCGACTAACCCCGATTATAACGTGGCTCCATGGAGATAGAAACAGGACTATGAATGAACATAGAAGGCGGTGAATCTAGTGACGCCATGCAGCAATCACACACCAACAACTCGACTAACCCCGATTATAACGTGGCTCCATGGAGATAGAAACAGGACTATGAATGAACATAGAAGGCGGTGAATCTAGTGACGCTATGCTGCAATCACACGCCAACAACTCGACTAACCCCGATTATAACGTGGCTCCATGGAGATAGAAACAGGACTATGAATGAACATAGAAGGCGGTGAATCTAGTGACGCCATGCTGCAATCACACACCAACAACTCGACCAACCCCGATTAGAACGTTGGGCACGCTCGATACAAATAAACGCGAATAAAGTTGAAAAAATTGGTAAAACTAACCGCTAAAATCTATCATTTATGTAGCGGAAGTTTGACATGTGTATGTTTTTTTTTGTCGGGAGTTATTAAATATTATCGTGTGTTTGACCTGCATGGGCTCTTACGGGAATAGGGATTTTGGGCTGAGTTGTATTATAGATGGCTCTAGAGCCTAGTGAATCAACACAACCCCTCGAATCTTTCACCAGCTCAAAACGCTTTTTCGGCCGAGTTTCCTATACACCGTACAGCCACAGTTAGATATTAAATCGCATCATTAATTCAGACTAATCATTGTTAAACAACTGCCGCTAGCTGCAGCTAACGATCGTCAACGCATCGCGATCAGCTGTTGCGCTCTTTGTGACTTAACCGACGGTTGCCCGGGGCGACCAACGTAACGTGAAAGTGGTCTCCAATAGCAACGCGCGTGGCGGCCGAGGACGCTCGGCGGCTGAAAGCGAGAGTGAAAGTATTTCCTGGGGAAAAAAAACCATCGAGAGATAGTGTGTGTGGTGTAGGTCTGTAGGTGACTTCCGGTGTTCGACGGTGATCGGCGATTCGTTGAGTGGTTTCTGATTTGTTGCTTGTCGCGTTGCACTCTCGTGGTTTTGGATGGCGAAGTGGTTGGGTTTTTGGTTGTCATGCGATGTCTGGACCGTTGGCGTTTGTTTGACTTCCGGAGATGTGGCGGAAATGGCGAAAATTACATTGTCTTTTCTTTTTGGTGTTTTTTTTTGCTTTTGGTTTCTGAGATTTTTGTGGATGATATCCTGATGGCTTGCAGCAGTTAATTTAATTGAGTGTTCGCTGCTTGGACAATGGCGTTCCAGGCTGCTTATTACCCATAATTTTCGATGCTGTCAAAACGTCAACTTTTTTTGTCTGCGATTGTTTCTTTGATTGTGACATTGCACTGTCAAAACACTATTTCGGAGACGAAAGCAATTTTGGTGGCTAAGGTTTTCTTATGCGAATTACATTTGTTGTAAACCATGGATAGAGAATTGTCGAATCTAGACTATATATGTCGATTTTACAATTTGGTATCCATTTTCACATTTTCTAAACAAAGATATGCTTTTAGAAAAACTATTCAAGTGGGTAAATGAATTCTAAGAAACCGAACTCAAACTTTGCCCGACTTTTCGCAAAGCTGTGCTGCCTGCTTTATCAACAGCCTAAACTCGAGTGCCAAATTGCCACAAATCGAAACAAAAGAACCACAAATAACATAAGCCTCCTTAATAAAACCCAACCCCTTAAAACCAAACCAATTCATTGACCCTGCTTTACAAAAAAAATGCTGTTTTGATCTCTTTCGGTGTGCGTTTCACTTGTTAATGACGCCTAAAAAATTTGATAAATTTCTGTACAAAATCCAAAATAAACATGACTTGTCAAAATTCCAGCACGTAAATTAACGCGACACAATTAATAATTATCAAAACAATTATCGACACACGCTTCGGCAATCGATATTTTCGAAAGTATTTGCATTATTTTCGAATATCGAAATCTGCGTGGCGACACTTGGCGAGAAATCGCGAGTTGTCTTTCGGCGCCTCGGGATTTCTACCAACATGTTCAGGAACCTGGTCCATTTGGTAAGGCACGTGGAATTAGACTTGAACGTAGCAAACCGGACGGGTTTCGGAAATCGTGACACAACTATCATCCACGAAATTCGAGCATGATTTCTTCGGGTTCAATTTCACTGCTGCATTGTTACAGAATCGGGATTTTAAAACTTGGTAAAATAGTTAATTTTCGGAATGCTTTTTATAATATTAAAAAATCTGTATTTGACCTGAGATAGACAGTTTCAGTTTTAACACAGGAAAAATATGTAAGCACTTCTACACGATTAGCTTATATAGTATCTCTTCCTGCAGTTACTAATTTTCTATAATAATTATTTATTACAGTTCAGATGTTGGTTCTACTCTTAATGAGTGAAGAAGTGTGAAAACCACCTCGAACAACGGTTAATCAATCGTTTTTTAATAAAGATGAATAAAATTTAAAATAAAACACCACAATTCGTTGACAAAATTTTGTCAAAGGAAGGTTTCATAATATACTTTTCCAAATTTTACCATATATCATTTTAAAATTCAAATTTGTGGGCTCTGGCGCTATATGCCAGTTATATGTTTTCCATTTCTACAGTTTTTCATGCATATACTTATGTTATAATGCCATGTCAGAGTGTTTGAGATCGCATAGAATAAGTAACTTAAACATACACAGTGAGACAACAGTAGCCCATTGTCTCCTGAAACAGTAGGACCTTCAACTTAAAGTTCATTGGCTACACAAGGTCACGGTTCCAAATTTCAATTTCTCTTTCACCGAAGACCAACCATGCTGGGGCTCCTTACGTAACCTTCACTGAGGAGAAAGCAGACGCCATCTGAGATGATATTATTGGTGAAACAATTTTGTCGGCAAAAGCATGAAATCTAGCGACGATATGCAAATGTTGCTTGGCGTCTATTTGCTCCAAGTCGACGGCCTTTCTCCACGGGGTTTTTTTGGCGGATAGAAATTGGCACCAGTGTTAGTGTGAATTTAATCCTAAATGCAAATACTCGTTGCATGGACCCATCGTCTTGCCTAATGCCAATGCCTAAGGCCATGTGCCTTGCCTAATGCCAGCAAACACCGGTAGGCAAGGCACATAGTAATGCCAACAATCGTAGCAGCGTGGCAACACTAGCAACAGCAGTGACACCGGTGTTTGCTGGCATTAGGCAAGGCACATAGTAATGCCAACAATCGTAACAGCGTGGCAACACTAGCAACAGCAGTGACACCGGTGTTTGCTGGCATTAGGCAAGGCACATAATGCCAACAATCGTAGCAGCGTGGCAACACTAGCAACAGCAGTGACACCGGTGTTTGCTAGCATTAGGCAAGGCACATAGTAATGCCAACAATCGTAGCAGCGTGGCAACACTAGCAACAGCAGTGACACCAGTGTTTGCTGGCATTAGGCAAGGCACATAGTAATGCCAACGATCGTAGCAGCGTAGCAACACTAGCAACAGCAGTGACACCGGTGTTTGCTGGCATCAGGCAAGGCACATAGTAATGCCAACAATCGTAGCAGCGTAGCGACACTAGCAACAGCAGTGACACCGGTGTTTGCTGGCATTAGGCAAGGCACATAGTAATGCCAACAATCGTAGCAGCGTGGCAACACTAGCAACAGCAGTGACACCGGTGTTTGCTGGCATTAGGCAAGGCACATAGTAATGCCAACAATCGTAGCAGCGTAGCGACACTAGCAACAGCAGTGACACCGGTGTTTGCTGGCATTAGGCAAGGCACATAGTAATGCCAACAATCGTAGCAGCGCGGCAACACTAGCAACAGCAGTGACACCGGTGTTTGCTGGCATTAGGCAAGGCACATAGTAATGCCAACAATCGTAGCAGCGTGGCAACACTAGCAACAGCAGTGACACCGGTGTTTGCTGGCATTAGGCAAGGCACATAGTAATGCCAACAATCGTAGCAGCGTGGCAACACTAGCAACAGCAGTGACACCGGTGTTTGCTGGCATTAGGCAAGGCACATAGTAATGCCAACAATCGTAACAGCGTGGCAACACTAGCAACAGCAGTGACACCGGTGTTTGCTGGCATTAGGCAAGGCACATAATGCCAACAATCGTAGCAGCGTGGCAACACTAGCAACAGCAGTGACACCGGTGTTTGCTAGCATTAGGCAAGGCACATAGTAATGCCAACAATCGTAGCAGCGTGGCAACACTAGCAACAGCAGTGACACCAGTGTTTGCTGGCATTAGGCAAGGCACATAGTAATGCCAACGATCGTAGCAGCGTAGCAACACTAGCAACAGCAGTGACACCGGTGTTTGCTGGCATCAGGCAAGGCACATAGTAATGCCAACGATCGTAGCAGCGTAGCAACACTAGCAACAGCAGTGACACCGGTGTTTGCTGGCATTAGGCAAGGCACATAGTAATGCCAACAATCGTGGCAGCGTGGCAACACTAGCAACAGCAGTGACACCGGTGTTTGCCGGCATTAGACAAGGCACATGTCAACAATTATAGCAAAGAAAGGACCACAAAATTCCATCTATGGCAGCACCATTAAATCTTTAAAGAACCTCTGTAAAAACCGATGAGTAAGGCCAATAACAATAATTCAACAATGATTGCATCTGATAGCAGCCGACCGCCAAGTTAGTGGCACTACTTTTATAGGCAAGACCCATGACAATTGAGTGTGAGTGGTACTTAGGCGGAAAGTAGTGCCTCGGTGTACACAGCTATCAACAGGCGGCCGGTCCCCGGTAATTACTAGTGTCTAATTGCCCAGCACGCGTGAAGTTAAGCGGTGATTAAAGAAACTCTGCACAAAGCCGGAACAAGGAAGTTTTTTAATAATCGAGTGCCGGTTAATCGCTGCTACCTGCTGCTTTATAGCACTGTGTCACCAGTCATCGATGTTGAGGTTAAGTACTAGCAAGTCTAGACCATCGTTCATTTGGCTTAGCATCTCGATGCCTGCTGGGATATAGAGCTGATAAGAATAGTCTAGGCTGGATGGAGGGGTCGCTTTGGGTCGATTTTACAACCCTGGATTTAAGTTTAGTCACTATCACCTATTCTATTTAATCAAATTTTAATCAAAATGACATCATGATATATCCACTCACTGAAGCCAGGTTGATCAATTCGGTTATAAAGCATAGTTAATGAATATATTTTTCCAAGCTGGTTTATGTCCAATGGATACCTGGCGTCTGTTTTCTCTGAGTGTATATGTCATTGTCATATAGTGACAAGACAGATAGGTGAACGGATCTCATCCCTTATGTGACACTTTCCTATGAACGACATATTGGATATAAATGTTACCTGATGAAAAATAAATAAACCACACAAACAAAATACCGCTTAGCAAGTTGATTAGTGTAATTAAGTTTAAATTACACGGGTACACGATTATAAAGCATCAGCCCAATCTTAATAACTATTGTAATGCTAAGCACTAAATTCAAATTTTTTCCAACGTTTCACAAAGCTGTGCTGCCTGCTTTATCCACGGTCTAAACTCGAGTGCCAAACAGTGGCGGCGCCAGAAATAAATCAGTAGGGGGGCAAAGCAGGGGCAAGCGAATAGGTGAAGAGGGCAAAAACACCCCCCCCCCTCCCCACGGGCCCACACATATCGAATTACCTGAAGAGTTTTTTTATTTCTCATTATGTAAATGAGGCAGTGCAATTGGAAGATTATTTTCACAAGGTCTAATCCGTAAATGCTTATGGCTTCGTCACACGGAAAATTTTGCTGGTGCAGCGTTCCACGTAAAAGCAGTTAGTTGCCCCTACAATAATCACTATATTTCTGAAAAACATTCAGTTGATAGTTGAAAGAAATTCTAACTCGCAACGAGAAGTCTCGAGTCGATCGGACGTCTACTTTGTTCACAAGAGATCTGGAATTTGGGACTTTTCAGCGGGGCGGCAAGCAGGGGGGCAAGCCAGTTTTTGGGGGTGCACTTGCCCCCCCATGCACCCCCGTAGCGCCGCCACTGGTGCCAAATAACAACAAAATCTTTTCTGTTCCTTTCAATCCTTATCGAAAAGCACCCGGCTAACAAAACCAAAATTTCCAGATTGGTTTCGTCTCCTGACTGCCACTATGGTATTTACAAATCCGGGTTCCCTGTTTCCGGTTCCCGGTTCAATGTTCCCGGTTCCCGCGGTTCCTGGACAGGTTGACAGCGTAGAGGGCTCGTCCCGTGTTGTTATAATCACACAGCGCTGCTAGATCAACGACCTCGGCCTAACCACATAATTGCCAGCCGCTTCCTGATCCAATCGACCGATCGGCAGCGACGATCAGCCAAATCAACAGCCACTGCTGTCCCGCTGTCATCCAGCTGTCATCCAGCTATCTGCGGTCGGAGCGATTACAGCTCCAGCGCAGCTAAACGACGATTTGCAGCCTCCTCTGGATGAATTTGCAAGTGAAACTGCCTTCAAAAATCTTGCTTTTACTTCTTAGTTACTTGCTTAGTTACTTAGTTGCTGTACGAGTTACCTTGTACGAGTTTTCTAATTCAAACGAATAGATATAAGTTTAAAAATAACATTAAGATATATTTTCGTATACATCGAGGTGTGTTCCTGTCCAGTGTCAATGGAGTTTGATGATTTGAAGCAGTATATAGGTACCCTTTAAGGTAAGCCCGTGGGGGCTTAAGTCATCGTGTCTGGTCAAACGTTACACGGTTGGAAGTTTGGTTTCTATTATAATATTATAGTGAATTGAAGGATATTTACTTACAACACTTGCTACTTACAGATTGTGTTACAAGTTAGTGTGGATTCGAACCTGTAACTACCATTACTCGTTGCTTGTACATTGGATAAGAAATTATCATTTTATAGAAACGAAATGTCTATTCCAAAAATGTTTCGTATCGGGATTTGAACCCAGATCTTTGATTGACCGTTCGGATGATTGCAGCACAGCGTCACTAGATTCACCGCCTTCATTCAGTCCTGTTTCTATCTCCTTGGAGCCCGACAACCTCAAATAAACTTTACTATAGATATCACACCTATTTTTCCATAACCATATAGCATATAGCATTCCATATAGCATATAGCATATAGCAGCATATAGCATTCCATATAGCATATAGCATATAGCAGCATATAGCATATAGCATTCCATGTAGCATAACCAGTACTGCTTCAGCTCGTCAAGCTGAAAGAATTTGGTCGAATCCAGACACGGAACAAATTTGAGAAGTATATTACGTTTTAAAATAATATGTTTTACATCTTGTCAAGTATTTGATTCAGTTCCTTTTTCATCATTCCGTATGTTGTGTCATGAGTTTTTTTCTACGATTAGTCATTATTATTCTGTTACAAATAAACCAGGAAGTGCGATTGCTTCGAAACACTTGCAGCTAGCAACACGTGATTGCACTTAAAGTCGAGGAGTGATAGACGGTGATAGACAATAGAGAGTGATAGACGGTGATAGACGATAGAGAGTGATAGACGGTGATATCGCTAAAAAGCGTTCCGACTGGACATTCGGTGACGCGAAGCGAGCTAACAGTACTTTCAATGATAGCATCCTCTGGACAAGAAATTTACATTGATCTCAGCGAAACTTAACAAGTGAAAATGTATGGCTATTCCTCGAATGGAACCATACATTGTCCCTGGGAAATGTAGTCTCCGAGATACACATTACGACTACGACATTACGACTGGAAGGGATTTTCAGTTAAAGGAACGATTCCAATTCCACAAAGAGATTTCCGTCTTACTTTCTTAATTGGCTCATTTCTTTTTTTCCTAATCAATAGCAGGTAAGTTTTCTGAGAAACAAATCAACTGGATTATTGAATCCCGAACTCAATCTTTTCCAGATACGTCATTACCCATTGGTAAACAGTAAAAGATATCAGTCTTCGGCAAGACTATTGAATTTTTTAGATAAAAAACTTAAGCTTTTGACTCATGACATGTGAATGTATGAATCTGATTGAAAAATAGCTAAATTTAATGTCTGCTTAATCAGGGGATCTAGACTTGGTGTCAGATGAGGGTCCAGTCTCTTGCGGAAGACTTGGAGCAGGTTCTTGTTGCCTTTCAGCTCAATTACTCTTGCTCCTGACGAGCCTGCCAGTCGGAGATCAGAAAAAAGCCGGCTTCTTTCTGACCCAAACAGTTCTAGCTGTACATTGAACCGTGTACAAGAAAACAGGGACCGGATTCAATTGCTCTCTGTGGACTGATTTTTGGCCCCGGGTTTAACCATTTCTTCTTCACTTCCCAACAATAATAAGCGAACTCAAAAAAAAAGTTTGATGCGTTTTGTCGGTGTGATGATAATTCTCTCGTTGGGAAAAGGTTTAGCATTAAGCCAAGCCGTAAAGGTAAGCAACATCGCGCTGAGTCAGGTGCTGGATGGGTGACCCTCCTGCACATGACCAGTTCAGTTCGGGAGAGAGGTCGGAGGGTTTGAAGTTAGTACGACTACTTCACCCGCCTTGCTTGTCAACCTCTCGACAGCACGGATTAGCGGAGGAATCCTGTCGTTCGAGTTGAAAGCCGGTGGTCCCCTTGGTGCTTTTCGACAGGAGTAGGCTACGTGCCGGCACCGGGTTTCCCCTCCTCCCTTCTAGCCATAGGTTAGGTTCATCATCACCATTTCATTATAGACCAGCGCCATAGGGCCAGTTGTCAAAACAGTGCGTCATTAAACACCAGTAATAATCTTCAACGTGTCTCCCAAGGACCTAAGGTGACCGATGTGCTTTGTTCTCGCAGGTCTGACGACGCTCAAAGAGGGTCTGGAACGCCGGAAGTTGTCTCGCTCGGACTCGTACTCCGTGGAGTTCTACGACCGGGAGGACATCTACTTCCGGGAGTTCCCCTACCGGATACAGGTACGACCGCGCGGTTGCTGCAACTCTTTCATGGTACTTGACCACGGAAGGACCTTACGTTCCTTTATCTCCCTTCAAGTTCCTGGACTATTTTGCTGCAACTCTTTCATGGCACTTGACCACGGAAGGACCTTACGTTCCTTCATCTCCCTTCAAGTTCCTGGACTTGCTTCCTACTTAAGTTCCTACACTTAGATAACAGCATAGAGCTAGTTCGATGCTAACAGGCAAGGTAATATTTCTTTTTCCAGGTTGTCCGTATTATTTTTATTCGTTAGTGCGTTTTTTTGACTTGCAGCCTGGTAAAATCTCTTTTTAGGAAGAGTTTAAAGCACGGCAAACGGGAATTACCCAATCTTGTGATTCGCTTTATCCACTCATTCATCCCCACGAACAAGATATAACTACCATGTCCAATATTTACTATTTATCTATTCGGCCACAGCGCCAGTTATCAAAACAGCGCGTCGTTAAACACCAATAATCAATCCGGACTAAAACTCCACCTATAAAACTCCCCCCCAGTCCGCCAGGGTCGCCATCAGCGCGACACCACCACCGAGAGTGTCCTATTTTACATTCTCCCGCTAAGATATACATTGAAACGTCTCAGCACGCTTCTAGCCGAAGCCGCCAGCTTGGCTACGTCATCTCGCCAGCTAGTGACGTGGTCTCCGCGAGTACGTGACGCCAGCGACGGGCCGACGAGACGGCTTTCTATCAATCATCGGATGTACGTGATGGACGGTCGCAGCTACAGTGTGACTGATGGTTAGCTTGCCCGGGAACCGGCTTGGTCTTCGGTTTCCTGTTCGCAAGTGTTACTACCGTTGTGCTGGCCTTGGATTCGGTTTTTTCAAGCTGGGCGGTGAGAGTTTTACCTACGGTGCGTTGGTTTCTGTTTTGATGGGTCAACATAGAGATGAGTATGGGTCTACATAGAGATGAGTATGGGTCTACATAGAGATGAGTATGGGTCTACATAGAGATGAGTATGGGTCTACATAGATATGAGTATGGGTCTACATAGAGATGAGTATGGGTCTACATAGAGATGAGTATGGGTCTACATAGATATGAGTATGGGTCTACATAGAGATGAGTATGGGTCTACATAGATATGAGTATGGGTCTACATAGAGATGAGTATGGGTCTACATAGAGATGAGTATGGGTCTACATAGAGATGAGTATGGGTCTACATAGAGATGAGTATGGGTCTACATAGAGATGAGTATGGGTCTACATAGATATGAGTATGGGTCTACATAGAGATGAGTATGGGTCTACATAGAGATGAGTATGGGTCTACATAGAGATGAGTATGGGTCTACATAGAGATGAGTATGGGTCTACATAGAGATGAGTATGGGTCTACATAGAGATGAGTATGGGTCTTCATAGAGATGAGTATGGGTCTACATAGAGACGAGTCTTAAGAGTTTCATCGTGGGTCTAGTTTGACGCTGGTCTTGTGTCAAGTTGGACTTATGAATGTTATTTTAATAACGTAGCTGCTGTTAAATTCGCGAGAAAAAGTCGAATTACGGTCTATCAAACTTGACTATAACTTTGTTGGCCTTCATAAAAAACTTGTTAACATGGTTAAAACTTAGTCCCTAACTAAGACTTTTTTGAAAGTATTTTTTTGATTATAGCATGATTATGGCAATGATTATACACCGCCAAAAATTGTATTCGTTAAAAGTGACACAAAACAAAAAGAATTTCAACTTAAGATTTAGTTTAGTGTATCTAGGTGAGTTATTTCGTCTGATTTGGTAATGTCTCTATCTACAGGAAGATACCGACAGGCATCACACATCATGTCAGGTTGGTATCAATGATGCGTAGAATGGACAAGGTTACTACTAGCGCCAAATGCTAATGAAACAGCAAAATATCATACCAAAAACATCCAGCTACTCCAGCGCTACCAACAAAAAATAATAACAGAGATTCTGATGAGAAATTGGTTTTCACTGGTGGAAGCTTACGCCAGTAAGCAACTGTTGGTGGGTTAGCTAGGCAGGAAAAGTGTGCGTCCGAACCGGGATACGAACCTGGGACCTTCCGCTTCCGCACCTTCCGCAGCGGAAGGTCCCGGGTTCGTATCCCGGTTCGGGCGCACACTTTTCCTGCCTAGCTAACCCACCAGAGATTCTGATATTTTGAGATAGCGCCAAGCTGATTTGGTTTCGTGAATTGGTGCAACGTAATTGGCGGCGAGTTCTCAAGTATTTCTAACCGAAGCCCGTGTGTCTCCGAATCGTGCATCGGGCATGACGGAGCACGGTGCAGGAGAGCTAACCACGGACAACGTCTAGCCAGCCCCGTGGTGCTGACAGAATTCGACTCATTGTCTTGCGTGGACGACACTTCCGGTCCGCGCACTCGCCGCGCACGCGCAATGCCTCGCCAGGTCCGCCCGGCGAGCCCTGGACCTGGATGAGACCTGGCTCTAGTACCACCCCCCTCCCCAATCTTCAATTTCACTCAGTGGAGAAAAAAAAACGTTTGTGTTTTTTTTTTTTTTCCGCGCTCTACAGGCCAAACGGCGGCTCCGATTTTGATGAAAATTTCAGGAAACCTTATTTTGTTCTCAACTTAGACCCCCTGCGTTTTTCAGCAAATTCGGGGTAATAGTTTCTTAACTATTCAAAATTTACAAAATATTTCATAATTTTCAAAACTTTTTTATTTCTTACAGCCAAAAGTTATTTATATAATCACACCAAACTTAAGAAGCATATAAATCAAGTTAATATGCAGCTTTGCTGAAGTTTTTGGATCTATATCTTATCTGGTTATTTTTTTATTCGCATTTTTCCGACAATTTTTTATGATTCTTAGCGATTTAGGGCTCTTAACTACCTAATAGCCGGTACACATAACGCTTTTTCCACGCTTTCGAGCCCGTGGGCTGGGCCCGTCGGATTCTAAAGCGTAGTGTGTATTGCGAATCCGTCGCGTTTTCAGCTCGTGCGAGCGTGTTCGAGCAAGCCCGCCGTTTAGAACTCGGCTCTAAAACTCGGGCCCGAGCCCGTGCCACTCGACCAATGGGATTGCAGATAACAGATCCAAGAAATTTCAGCCAATATGATGCACGCTTATTTCGTCAGCTGATATATGTCAGAGATCAGGCTCTAGGTTTCTTCTCGCCCGTTTGTGTTGGTAGTTTTAAAAATAATGACAACGAAAAGATATTCATAATAAAATCGAATGCTTCTGTGTCAGGACGTAGGCATCGACGAAAGAGATTAGGATCTGACTCGTGCCAATCCTTGTATTTTTTTAGGATCCAATCCTTTACCCAAACCGTTCACTTGATTTTCTTCTTCTCATTTTCTCTTCTAATTTGTCGCCGTCTTTTTATTATCATTAGCAATATAATCCCTTTCTTTATATTATTGGCTTGATAAATCATCAATATTTTTGGCTACAGCTAGCGACAGACGAAAGCTGATTTGAATTTAGTCACACTTTTGTTTCGTCAGAAGTTTGGTTAGGTTGGACTTCGGCGCCAAGATATTTACGGATTCAAACGGGCCGACGCCTTCTAGTGTGTATTGCCAGCACGCGCGCTCTCAGTCCGACGGGCCCGGACCACGGGCTCCAGCCCACGGGCTCGAAAGCGTGGAAAAAGCGTAATGTGTACCGGCTATAAGGGTTAGGTGCGATCACCTTCATATTCTTGTAGGTCGTGAATCTTATCCCCAAACCCTAAATAAGTACGCTCATCTACAACGCGATTAGATGAGCGTCCGCGAAGCCCTTGTTGATATATTAGCATCTTGGCTAACATCTCAGCTATCCAAGAACAATAAACCAAAGATGCCAACGCGCGTGGCGTCTAATTGCACGTACACGAGGAATCCGCCTGGAAGGAATCCGTACTGTTTCCGTACAGTTTTTCTATTGCTTTTGTTTTGGTAATATTTTACTCATATGTGGTCATATGCCGGAAGGAAATATTAAAAAATATATTTTTAAAAATATTTTGCTGGAAATTTTCCGGAAAATTAAAAAATTTGTATGGAAAATTACGCTTGCTGCCCTGTCTCTTGTCCCGCTAAGGGGAGTATCAGTCGTCCGATCGAAATGAAATTAATATTTATGGAACGTCCAAACTTCAGGGATTATAATAAGACACTTCATTCAATTCGCGCTGACATTCTCTAAATTTTGTCAATGGTTAAAATATGACGTAAATTTGCCAATTTTTTTGCTTTGATTCAAAATTTGTTACTGAAAAAGTATGCAGTTCTAAACTTTCATCTTCCTTTATTGGCAAGCTGCAAGTGTCTTGATCGAAAAAAAAAATAGTCGAGAATGATATCACCAATATTTAGACCTAATTGAGGGAAGGAGTGGTGGCATGTTTACAAATTTTCACATTTTCCGGAAAATTTCCAGTAAAATATTTTAAAAAATATTTTTTTGAGTATTTCTTTCTGGCATAGACCACATCTGAGTAAAATTTGACCAAAACAAAAACAATAAAAAAAACTGTACGGATCCACATTAAGGCAAACAAGGTAACGAACATCTGACATTCTCTGAACACGATGCGCTATCCGTGTAATCGAGAGCAGCGCGTTCTACGGGCACCCACCTTGCGTCCTGGCGCTTCGTGTCGGCGGTGACGAAGTAGACGAGCTGCAGCGAGGGCACGCGGAGGATGATGCCGTCCTCGTCCACCACCGTCCCGCCGAAGAACACCGGAAACGTGTGCGCGTCCCACGTCACCGGGTTGAACATGATCGGGAAGGTCAGGTTCAGCGTGCCTGCCTCCACCTGAAATCGCCGCGTGCATCTGTCAGTCTTATGCTGCTATAGTATTTTTATCAGGAGTTCATTTTACTGGAATAAAGCCATACTTCATTATGGCTTAAATCACTGGATTAACGCCATATGCTCAGATGGCGTTAGTACAGTGCAGCTACCACTGGAACTAAGCCATATGAAAATGTGGCGTTAATCCACTGGATTAACGCCACACGACTTATGGCTTTATTCCGGTGGAACAGAAAATGGCCGATGTAGCGTTATTCCATGTGGCGTTATTCAGCTCCCCCGGAAGACCGGGACTCTATGTGCTTTCTTTCAATTATAAACCCAGGGGTTTGTACCGTTTTTTACCAGGTTTTAACAACCGAAAGGTTTTGCATGCTGGAAACACCGGTTCTCGTGAGATCGCCGAAGTTAAGCAACATCGCGTTGATGGGTGACCATCATGCAAATTAGCACTTCTGTTCGGGAGAGAGGTTGGAGGGTTTGAAGTTAGTACGACAACTTCACTCGCCTTGCTTGTCAACCTCTCGACAGCACGGATTAGCGGAGGAATCCTGTCGTTCGAGTTGCACCGTCCTTCGGAAGGGACGTAAAGCCGGTGGTCCCCTCGGTGCTTTTCGACAGGAGTAGGCTACGTGCCGGCACCGGGTTTCCCCTCCTCCCTTCTAGCCATAGGTTAGGTTCATCATCACCCTTTCATTATAGACCAGCGCCACAGAGCCAGTCGTCAAAACAGTGCGTCGTTAAACACCAATAACCAATTCAAATCTAAAATAAGCAAAGACATGGAAAGCAATGAGTGGGCAAGTCACCTCGTCCATGACGTAGTCGAGGTTGAGGATGTCGTTGTGGAAGCACTCGTCGATCCACTTGGCGCACACGTCCTGGTAGGCGTACACCTCCCCCTCCTCCTCCCCCCGCACCGTCGCGTTCTGGATGAGCGCGTCGAGCACGCGCAGTTCCGCCCAGATCTCCTTGTGCAGCATCTCGTCGCCGTGCTTCGGGATCACGATCACGCGCCCGAAACGACCTGTGGGCAGGAGCAACGGACATGGGGGCGTTAGGCGGGCTTCGTGGCATAGGGGCGTTAGGTGGGCTTAGGTGCATAGGGGCGTTAGGTGGGCTTAGTTGTACAGAGGCTTTAGGTGGGCTTAGTTGCACTTGCATAGGGGCGTTAGGCGGACTAAAGTTGCATCGGGGCGTTGGGCAAAATGCGTTAAATGGGGGCGTTGGACAGGATTCGTTGTATGGGGGCGTTGGACAGGATTCGTTGTATGGGGGCGTTGGACAGGCTTCGTTGTGTCGGGGCATAAGACTGGCTTCGTTGTGTCGGGGCATAAGACTGGCTTCGTTGTGTCGGGGCATAAGACTGGCTTCGTTACAGCGGGGCATTAGACGGGCGTCGTTGTATGGGGGCGTTAGGCAGGCTTCGTTGTATGAGGGCGTTAGGCAGGCTTCGCGACCTATGAGTTGAAACATTGTGACGTCATAGAGATGACGATCACGTGGTCGAATCAGCGAACACAGGACCACGGGAGCGTTTGATAAGCTTGCGACAAATTGGACCTCCTTTACACCTTAAAAGAAGTAGTGATTCTCGTGCAAAGGTGCCAAGCTAAGGTGCATCGATACACTGCTCTCATCGCGAGTGATAATTGATTTCATAAAAGCGCCCACCTTAGAATCATCAACGCTAATTGACGTATTCCGCTCAGAGAAAAATGACGTCAGATACCCACTGGACGTACTACCAGTTTGGAAAAAATATTAATAATCTCTGCTAAATAACAAAGGAAGACAGGGAAATCACAACCCGAATTGCTCTACCTGGCTTTAGCGAGTGGGTATCATGACGTCATTTTGATAGAATTTTAATTGAATGGAATGGGTGTGTGCCAGGTGAATGGTGGCGAGGCCTCGCACCGCCGACCGACCGACGGCCATGTTCACACTCGGCGCACACCCTCCTTGGCCGGTGTGCGCCGACTCCGCGGGATGCAGTGCGGTGCATCGCGCTGCATCGCGTGCAATGCACTGCTGTCATTCCGTGTCAAGGCCATCTCGACGGCCAAGCTAACGAGCGGTCGTCATAGCAACGCTGGTTTACCTCAAAACGCTCCAGTTCACAACCGGTCACTTTAAAGCCTCCAGTTATATAATTAAACCTACGTCATTTTATGATAACGCAGCTATTCAATGTTCCTGAAGCATATTCTACGTTCGCAGCCAGCGTGCTACGCGCTTCAAGGTCCCACCGAACGCGTCGCACGTTCCCAGCCGTCCGCCTCGCAGCCAGCGTGCTACACGCTTCAACGTCCCACCGAACGCGTCGTACGTTCCCAGCCGTCCGCCTCGCAGCCAGCGTGCTACGCGCTTCAACGTCCCACCGAACGCGTCGCACGTTCCCAGCCGTCCGCCTCGCAGCCAGCGTGCTACACGCTTCAACGTCCCACCGAACGCGTCGCACGTTCCCAGCCGTCCGCCTCGCAGCCAGCGTGTAACGCGCTTCAACGTCCCACCGAACGCGTCGCACGTTCCCAGCCGTCCGCCTCGCAGCCAGCGTGCAACGCGCTTCAACGTCCCACCGAACGCGTCGCACGTTCCCAGCCGTCCGCCTCGCAGCCAGCGTGCAACGCGCTTCAACGTCCCACCGAACGCGTCGCACGTTCCCAGCCGTCCGCCTCGCACCCAGCGTGCTACGCGCTTCAAGGTCCCACCGAACGCGTCCCACGTTCCCAGCCGTCCGCCTCGCACCCAGCGTGCTACGGGCTTCAACGTCCCACCGAACGCGTCGCACGTTCCCAGCCGTCCGCCTCGCACCCAGCGTGCTTCGTAACATATTATGCATTGATTAGAGCTATGATGAAGTTTCCAAACACTTGAACCCATTTATTGTTCCCTTACCTAAATGAATTTTAGTCGAGAATTGAGAAATAGCTGGTATATATGGGGACCTGGGCTTTATTTACAAGTGTGTGAACATGTAGTTCACATTCTTTGAGACGTTAATATGCTATCTTTGTGACTTCCTACTAGACTTTATGTTGAAACCTCTATGATATAAACCATATCAATATCTCTGTGTGCCGTTTTAGGGCTATGCTATGCTGGTTTCTAAAATAATTAAGTCCAAACAGCGGTGTTCCGCTGCGAAGATGATTATTGTCATTAATTCCAGCCATACGTTTAGCAGTGTAGCTGGTTAATTCTGCTCACGCTTGCGTGTTTCGTAACTTCGCCTGTGCTAGGTGCCAATAGATTCCCAAATCAGCCATTGATATAGCTATGTCCTAAGGCTGTCCGGACCTCCGATTTTTTAAATAACAGCGAATGCATTTCAGGACGCGGAGGGTGAATTTGTTGGAGAATAACTTTTGTTGAAATAGCTGTTAACACTTAATGCTTTGTGATTGGCTGTTATGGGAATGACACCTCGGGAGCTATGATAGGTAGCCCAGAAAATCTGTGACATTGGTGGTACTATGTACAAATTTCCTGTTTGTCAAATTTAAACCCCACACAAAAACTTCCACGCATTCGGGATTCGCTACCCCTAAATCCATCCATCATGCTCTAGTTTTGAGTTATATTTACTTAAACCGTGTCTTTTTTTTAGCAAATTAACCTCCCCTAAAGTTCGGACACTTAAGATTTAATTTTTGCTAGAGATACGGGAAGTCAAATTCGAAATATTGGCGGACATAAGACAGTATGGCTCTTCAGAAAGTTAAAATGATGACATGATCTACGTCAACGGAACGATCGCCATGTTGGAACGCCATGCGAGGTTGCCGATCTAGGCCCGATGGCGAGCAGACTGTCTATGGTCGTACACGAGCCCCGGGACATAGAAATTGCAGAAAATACCAGGTCCAGGAGCTCGAATCAAGTTTTTTTGCACAGCCACTGCAAAATTAATGCCAATTGCCAGAGAAAAAATAACGGCTCTAAGGTTTTTTTCGGAGCTCACAATTGGCCTTACAGGATTTCACAATCACTCATAACTGGCTGTATCCACCCAGATTGCTACACATCTGTGTGGTTCAGACGGTCTTACTGTCTTTCAATCGCAAGTTTACTGATCATCTCCACGTTTCTCTCGGTATTTATGCGGAAGAATCCGCTTTTCGAAAGTATAAATCTCGAATTAACCCTTGCATAAAGCTAGCCATAAAGGAGGACATAATAATATTGTATGCTTTTATTGCTATGGCTATTATGAAAGTGTGAGAAATTATAGTCTTGCATGACACCAATAATATGTAGAGATTGGTTATGAGAAAGACGTGATTTGCTTTTATGTTGTTTAGATTTTGTATCTCTGAGACGTTTAACGTGGCCCAGCCGAAATAATCTTTGGCACCAACAAACACTACACAACGATAAAGACAACGACGATATCAAATCGGCAACTTAGTTGCTTGATAAGTTGAAGCAATCAGGTTCCCGTTAGGACACAACATTGCACGCTATAGCATCAAAATTCATCGCAAAAAGTCGCGGAAACAAAATGCATAGGTTGGTAAACTGATGCGACGTGGCGTCGGTTTCAATTGAACGCGTAACACCCTATGCAAGGAAATGTCTTGGCTATTTACAACCTGCCTCTGTCGTGTTCTTACAGCTTCTACAATCTACAGCAACCCGCATTCGAATGCAGATGCAACCTGACGCAAAGATGGAAACCATAACCTATCGGCAAAAACACACTTTAATCAACTCACTTTCAGAACAACTTACGCTCATTACCACCCATTAATTTGTCAGAAAAAACCTAACACTAACCTTTTACCGCGCATTTAATAACGACGTGAGCAAATCACACGTGTTTATTTTTTTCAACAACATGGGAATGTCGAAACAATCGACTGCATCCAGTGAGTGGGTCATTTTTTTGCTCTAACGATTTTATTATTTTGTCGCTCGGCTGTTTGAATTGCGCCAATTAATCGGTGTGTGAACAACGTAGCAACGTTTTGCGAGGCGAAAACGTTGCTATGGCCGGCGATAAACGTTGGTGATTTTTCTGGAGCAAATGCACAAAAAAACTCAAACAATTAAGCTTCGTCCGTCACGATTTGATTAATTGCGACTATAGATTAGAGTCCAGCAAAATTACGCAACGATTATCGAGAATTTACATCTGGCTATCGAATTTCTTAACCTTTAATCATAATCGCAGATCTAGTTTTCACGAATATCTATTTTGCTTACTGTGACAGAATTGATTGCTTGTCTTTGTTTCAAACCTGCCAGCGGCCTGACAGTTGGCTCACAGATCACAGACTTATTAAAATTGCAGACAGCCCAATTAAATACACGGTTAATCCAAACTTGGGCATTTAACTTTCAAAATCATTTTTTGTTGGTCTTGGAGTCGAACCAAATGGATACTAGAACTTAAGACACCAATCTGAACTGGAAGCAACACATTTTCGGAGAAACAACCTTGTGAAATTAACTCTATCAGACGGTCAAGTGGTTGCCACAGCTGTCGTCAGCATGCGTATGAGAAGCAAGTCTTCAAAATAGAAGTTTTTTCGAAACTAGTCTCACAAGACACTACCTTGATGCACTCTGAAAAAATGAGACGACAACCTTAGCTTGAGAAATCGGTGTTGCTGGTGGTAACTTTTGCCAGTAGGCAATTCCATGGAGGGTTAGCTAAGCAGGAAAAATATGCGTCCGAACCGGACGCAGTCCTAAAGGATGATAAAAGCTATTTTAGCCCTTTTATAGCTACCGGGACGTGTGTTGCGGCCCAAAACACTGCCTTGGGGGACTCCGAAGGATTATTTGAAGCTGTAACAGCCCCTACGTAGCTACCTGGACGTGTGATGCGTCCCACATGGAACCGGCTGGTGTAGTTCGGCTTGAAGTACTCCTCAACGACCGCGCGCTCGGCCTTGCCCTGGCCGTAGACAGGGCTGAAGAGGTACTCGGGGTCGATCTGGTACTTGATGCGCTGGAAGCCGGTGACGCAGAGGGCGGCGACGAGCACGGGCACGATCAGGAAGTAGCCGGGATGGCGACCGATCGTTTGGCCGAGACGGTTGAACGCTTTGTGGAGGTTCGTGTCCACCCAGGTGAGACCGCAGCCCATCGCGAAGCTGGGGACAGCGAGAGAAGAGGTCGATGGTTAGATGGGTGGAGGTATTTCTGTCTGTTGGACACCAAATGGGTTGGCAGGGAGTTCAAGTCATCAGAGGATGAAATGCATTCCACTGAAGGTGGATGGATGTAGGTATTTTTGTCGGTTGGACACAAATTGAGATGGCAGGGAGTTGAAATCATGAAAGGGTGAAATGCATTCCACTGCAGGTGGATTGACTCGTCATTATTTACATTTTTGGGGTTAGTATACGGAATTAATGCTGTACAATGAGTGAAACTTTTTTTTATAACGCTGACGTGTTGCAAGATCTCCACCTGGCTTCTAATGGGTAAAATTTAAGATTGTAATATTTAATACTTTATACAAATCATATATTAAAATACATTTAAATATAAACACACCCAAAAATTATAAGTCATTGAATGAAAAATGGGTTTATTTGGGTTGTTGTGAGATTTTCAATCTCGGTAACTGTGAGCGGGAGAAAAAATCTGGACAAACAGGCGTTTAGGGGATGAATATTCGAGCGTGTCAAGCGAACGCGCCTATTCTATCCAATAAACTCCAATAAAATATACGTCATGATACCCACTCGCTAAAGCCAGGCAGAGCAATCCGGGTTGTAATTTCCCTGTCTTCCTTTGTTATTTAGCAGAGCTAATTAACATTTTTCTCAAACTAGTAGTACGTCCAGTGGGTATCTGACGTCATTTTTCTCTAAGTGGAATTGGTCTATAGAATCAGAAATTCGTTGTGACTGTCTTACATCAAACGCCTCCACTTTGAACATAACCATAGAAAAAGAAGGTTGCATTCCTTAATCTATGATCCAACCTTAGCACTATTATTCAAAAGATCAATTTTCGGGATCGGTTGCCCTCTAAAGGATTAGGACCCGATTAGCCCGCCCGGCCGGTGGGTGGTGGTTTCCGGCGCGACCAAGGCTTCCAGCAGCTCAAATCCTCCAGACATCCCTGACCTAGTCGCCAGCAAGCAAACACTTCGGTGCAAGATCACGGCTCTGCATTGTTCGGGCACCACAATAGCTTAGTGGCCTTGCCGACCCGCCCTAACGGTCCGTTAGCTCATAGCAACCGATGACACGGCGAGAAAAACCCATGGGCTTCGGTAATTAAGATTTCGTGACAATCATATATAGGACATGGGTGGACATCCTTGTATGACTATAATTATATCATCTACCAATTGAATATTGAATGAATGTACACAGCTCCTGCGTAGGTATGTTATATTCGAAATTTGGACAGTATTAGCAAACGGTTATTGGTCGCGAATTCATCCGCTTTGATGCATGGAATTATAGGTAGGTTTTAGTCACCTCCGACCTAGATTTCTATTTGTTCCATAAAATAAATCGTTGTGTTGACTTCGCATCAACCAACGGTTGATGAGCGCAGAAAGTTAAATGTATTACTAGCGTTTAGACCCTTAATAAAGCAGGCAGCATGGTTTGCGAAAGCTTGAGTTTGGCAAGAGAGCATTCAATAACAAAGTTAAATCGTTTTTTTGAAAACTTACGAGCTAAGATACTAGGAAAACGTAAGAGTCTTAGAAAGTAATAGCTTACGTCGAATCTTACACTTGCTAACGAGGAAATATAAAATAAACTGCTCATTCTACTAAATTCTACTCTCCCTAGAGTCATTTAAGTAGGCCTATATCTAGGAAAAACTAAATCTAGAACAAGACAATCAAAATTTCTTGTTCTGATTATAGAGAAGTCGTTTTTTATTGGGTGTTATCACCTCGCAAATGTCACTCAACCTCATTTTGAAAGTCACAACCGCACTGCAATCGTGAAACAAAATTAGTCTAATTGCAAATGTTCAGTCATAGTTGCTTGAGTTTCAACTTTATGACTAGTGTCAAAGTAAACTTAAAGAAAGACTCTGAGGCGGACCCTGGCCGCATGCAGTCTGACAATTCGCGAACTCCCTCCTTCGATATCATTCAACGCAGTTCCTGGTGTCGAGGGAATTGTAACATTGTTCATTGTCGTTTGGAAATATATTATATTTTAGTGAATAGCTGCCGAGATGAAGTGAGAAGTATTGAAAGAGTGACCAAACCAGATGGATTAATAAGTAAGATTACTCTGAAGGAGCTGGAATTGGAAAGATTGGGATATAAACTAGGAAGATAAAGGTTGCGATGGTTTGAAAATATAAAAAGAATGGATACCTACCAAGAGGAAGCCAAGATGAGAGTTTGAAGCCACAGTAAATACGAAAAATAGAGAGGAAAGGCCAAGAGAAAGGTGGAGTGTTGTGATAGAAGAAGACTTGGAGGAAAGGAAGATGAGTTGAGAGGAGGTTGACAGAGGAAAATTGAAGGTGGAATGCGATAGTAGAAAGGGGCAAATTGTTTGATTATAGGGAAGGAAGTAAATTAAGACATAGTGAATAAGACGCTGGGAAATCGGCAGGCTTGTAAAGCCGGATTAAAAGCAACCCGAGATCTCCTAGTGAAGACGAAGAAAACTTTACCCTGTATTTAAGGAAACAAGAAATAAAGATAGTTATAAAATAGTCTGGGTACAACATTTCACATCTCATTTGTGTGAAGTTGGTGAAACAAATCAGCTGTTTCGAACACAGCGCTCCTCTCCAAAAGTAAACTAACAGTAATTCGGCTGCAATTATTTCGGCATATTCAGTCCGGACCTTCTTGTCAAGCAAACAGCATATTCTTACATCGCTGCATCCAATTTCTCTATGTCATAATCAGCTGTGACACTTATTGACATGCATACAGAGGCTCCCAGTTATCCAATCTCTCAGTAATCGCGACCGACGCCACACGTCGCCACTCTGTGATTATCGGGATTCACTCATTCGCTTGGGTGTCGCTAATTTCTAAACTCACCGCAAAGTGTCATCATGACCCTAATCTCTGAAGAACAGTCATCCCCACGAGATGGTTAAACACACAGAAATGCAGGACTGCGTTTCTTGATACCTTATAGCGGATATCAGGATAGTATAGAGACCGAGAGCCATTGTCTCTCTGAGATGGTCCACACCATAAAATTAGCATCGTTTTAACGTTTAATATGATTCATTTTATAGACTTATGATAGAAGGCCGAAATTTAGCCTGTATCAGAGATAGTATAAGCGACAAAATGTATGTAAGAGTTAGTTTATGAGAGATTGACATTTGCATGTCTATATTGAATAAAACTAAATCGTATCAGGACTCAATTTCAATATTATAATTACAAATAAACATATATTTAGGCGGATTTTAATGCAAATCCAATGTCATTGACTTTAGTCTTGCTCAAAGCTGCATGGCTTTAGCATCTCTGACCATGCATTATGAGTCATGATGGCCCAATTCCGCGAGCTGTCCCATATTGTATGCGTGACGTGGGTTGTGAATTGACGTCCGAGGGTTGTCTGACCTTAATCTCAAGTCTGCGAGCTTGATTTCATGCGAGGGAAGGTTTCGCGAGGTTTTTTATCTTTTCGGGTCATGGCGTTTATGCAGCCCACTCTTAATAAATATATTTTGGTTCGCAAATTGCAAATTGCCTTTCGAAGTGTCGTTTTTGCGTGGCCTATCAAAGCATCCGTTTAGCAAACAGATGCGCGACAGCACTTGCAAAATTCGCGGCAGTATTTTTAATTTTTCAAGCGAAACAAAAACAGGATATTTGCTACCGCTTTCTTCGACAAGGTGTGACATGGCTTGCTGGCGTTTTTAAATACATAAATTTAACTAATTAATCCTACTATAATTTGGGACAAGTTTATAATTACTGAAAGTAATGGCGCAATATTAAACGTGCCGTATTTGTTGGCAATGGCGACTTCAATCATTGGCACCGTGTATAAGACAAATATGTCTCTTTGCTGCAATCGAAAGTTAACTGGCCAACTGTTGACATATGCAGACGGCCACAAAATGTTTCCGATGTTGTTTAAATTTCTCCTGGCAAACGATTGCACAACTTTGTCAATAATGTGTAGCCGATCGTTTGCCATTGGGTAATGCAATGTGTTGCAGTGAAGTAATTACTTCTTCTTTGTCGCTCTCTCCCAGTTGGAGGAAGTCGTTGAAGAATTGTTGGAGCGATTGCCGGTCATACTTGATGCCAGCAAAACAAGTATTTCGTGAACGCTTGCTAAAGACAGCTTAAACACTGTTATAGCTATAATATTAATTAGTATAGACTATAGTGCAAAGTTGACTGAGGATACGAGAAATAAAATCCAATACATTATTTTTGGCGTAATGACTAGCTGTTTGAAATAATGAAGTCGCTCACGGTTACTTTATCCATAAGCTTTTTATGTTTAATGAATTTATGAATAAACTAATCAAACATCACGACTCTTTTGAACATATGTGAAGCTCTGTATATTCCAACTAGGACTAATCTACATTAAACTGAACGATATCACAGAAAAAAACAACCGAAACCGAAGATTGTGGACAAGTCATCCTGGTTTCTCCCGCAAGCTGGCGTTGTAACCTTTGTCTGTCTCATGCAAGCCGTGGCGGTCGCACACAAAGCAATCTCTTTTCTTTTCTGCGCCAATCAAATATTCATACATGATAGGAAATTGGCCGAGTTTTTGCCCGCGAGCTTCTCGAGATTGGCGCTCTACACTGATGGGAGAAACGCGTAAAGTTCGCGCTGAATTAAACAGCAGCAGCAGCAGCAGCAGCAGCAGCAGCAGCAGCAGCAGCAGCAGCAGCAGCATCAAGCATCAAGCAGCAGCAGCAGCAGCAGCAACAGCAGCAGCAGCAGCAAGCAGCGGCAGCAGCAGCAGCAGCAGACAAATTGTGTTACTTTCTATTGTATAACATAACCTAGCAAAGCAGTGTGCGTAAAGCGATTCTATACAAATGTATCCATGAAAAAAATCAGCAAAAAAGCTATACTTAACAATCTTAATTCGCGTTTATTACAATTTAGAGATGTTTATTCACGAATTTCTGAACCCGCTGTATACATCTATAACATTATTGTACTTATTCCTTGTCCAAAAAATCGCATCCATTTTTTTACAATGGAAACCGTAGTACCTAACGAGTTTGTTTTTTCAAATATATGGCCACAGCAACTAGATCAATTAGGATGCTGGCCCAGAGATGAATAGATCTAGGCTGCTGTGATATGGGTGACACATTTTTTACATTGTAAAATGTTTTCACACGAAAGCAGTATAGCAATTTTAATCGTGGTCGCTGTTATATACATTGGATCATTCACAATCACATCACACCATCGACGATCGAAGTGCAATGGTAAGCCAAGCATACACTTTTATACCATAGAAGAAAGAAATCATAGAATCCTATGCTTTTACTTCGATATCTTGGATGCTACATTGACAGATGATGCCACCACAGGTTCAAATCGACATAAAGCCACACGTCATCATCTCTATAAAAACCCAAGATTCTTTTCTAAATATCTTGGCCCACCTTCCACAAAATGACCATGTCTGAACCGTGGGTCGCGGTCAAGTTTGTCAGGAAATATCCGTCCATGTTTCGCTGAGGAAGCTGTAACTGTACAACTGCTTGATGCGTCGCCACTCGCTAGGTGTTAACACGCTGGACTGATCATCATATACCTGGTTTATATCTGGCATCCAAAGCTCGTTTTGTCGGAGAGGAGTTTTTAATTATTATTATTATGCAAAGAAGGACTCCACGATTCGTAACCATCACGCAGAGTTCATGCGGTTCCTTTGCAAAACTCTTTGTAGCAAACTGTTGACCTCTGCTCTTCGTTTGACACACAAACCTGTTTCCTGCCTTTCAGAAAATCCTCCGTTGAATTTTTATTTATTAATATTACTTATAACTTTATTATTCACGAATTTATTTCATATTTTTATTGACATGAGAACATTGTCCAAAAGTGTCACATGCATCAATCTCAGGGATTGCGTGTTTGCAACTTCAAGAGGAGGCTGTCGCGGTTTGATTTCGGTTGAGATGTGAATTTCTATCTCTGCTACCTTCAGTCCATCGGGGCTGAAACTTGGCACGGAGGTTAAGGACATTTTACGGAGACATTATGTAAAAAAATATTGCAGGGGAGTTATTATTGTAAATTTTGTGATTTTTGTGATTTTGTGAAAATTTTCACCCGGTGCCGGTGAATGACAGGTTGATGATGAAGCTAACCTAGCCAGCAGCGAGCTGAGGGTGAACCCAGTGCCGGTGAATGACAGGCTGATGATGAAGCTAATCTATCAGCTAGCAGCGAGCTGAGGGTGAACCCGGTGCCGGTGAATGACAGGCTGATGATGAAGCTAACCTAGCCTAGCAGCGAGCTGAGGGTGAACCCGGTGCCGGTGATTGACAGGCTGATGATGAAGCTAACCTAGCCTAGCAGCGAGCTGAGTGTGAACCTGGTGCCGGTGAATGACAGGCTGATGATGAAGCTAACCTAGCCAGCAGCGAGCTGAGGGTGAACCCGGTACCGGTTTTAAGCCACAATAAAAAGGGTAGGAGAATCATAGAGCAAGCCGTGTAAAATTCTTCCACGAATCCGTGTCGATTAAAAAAAAAAATTAGCACCAATAAAGTTCCTCGTGGTTTACAACAATTTTATGATTTTCCTAATCAATCATGCAACATTTGGCCGAAAGAGAGGCATTAGTAACGCAATGCTAACTCGACGTGTCGAATTGTAGGTCTATCTCTTGTCGAAAACACGCGGTCACCACATCTCAAACTCACCTTAGATCCAATCATCAAATCTTACAACACGACAAGCCATTATCATTTATCCGAGAATCGAACCACGCTACAAATATATTTGCACATTTTAACTACATTGAAAAGTTGAAACGTAACCCATCGTAAAAATGATCCCGGTCCCTAACACGTTAGATATAGGTCAACATGAGACGACATGAGACGAATTTTCGATTTCAATCAATAAAAATCACCGACAAAAAACCATACTCCTGACCAAAGAAACTGCGAAAGATAGGATATAGATATCTGCCGAAGACCGATGTCACTTTCTTCGAAAACGTATGATTTTGAAATGACAAAAGTTTCATGATCGGTCTCCAGGTTTCTATTATTTTTGTTTAGTGAGTGTACTCTTTATTACCGGCTATACTTTGCAGCACAATTGGAAACAATGTTTCATAGTGGCTGGAGGTTGGATTCTGCGTTGTTTACATTTGGGTTGACTAGGGTTGTATTGATATAGGTCCCAGATCACGAGCTGGCTCATTCAGCGGTCTGATCTCAAGGACTTCACGTTCCTACAATCACTGCTGGCGTTTTACTTTACCATTCAATCACGCAATTTGTACAACTGATCGAAGCTACGAAGATCCAATAGCAGCAATATCCAGACTCAGGTGATTATTAGGTTAAGTAATTGTCGATACGTCACTTAGGTTTACTCTAACCATTGCATCGCTTGGAATAGGTATGGTATAAATTTAAATCACGTCATTAATGTTGACTCTAATTGCCAGAAATTTTGCTTTGATACATTTTCTTTCTGAATGGGCAGACATTATCTAACAAAAACTTGATTTTAAAGGTCGCTATATTTGATTCGTCATTTCTAGCTATAATATTGTCTTCTTTCCGTGCATTAACAATCATCTATGTTCACAGTGATATAGCTTTCCTATTCCCCAGCTAATTATATCAGATCATTATCATCGCATCAATTAAAAAACCTAAATATGTGCGTTGCTGTTTTGTGTAGCTCTATTCACAAATACCCAGCATTTCCTCCCTTGCAACTCAATCCTTTCACAATTACAAATCGCTTAAACATTTCCAGTAACGTTGCTAATGGTTTCAGATCGCTGGTCTGTGAGGATGACGTCATCCATGGTACCTGGCCGCCCCGAGGCTGTGGGACACTTGTTTGGCTGGGCCTGACCAACGACCGATGTCTTCGTGGTCCACGCTCAGCCTCCAGCTTCCAGAACCCACCAGGTAAAGCATGAAGCTTGCATGCATTTTATAAGCCAAAGCATGCAGCTTGCATGTATAAGGCAAAGCATGCAGCAGTTGCCTTGCTTCCAGCGATGCTATTTTCTGCTTACAGCTTTGTGCGACCATCGCGCAGCTATCGCATCACTATTATCCCTATTGACTTTTGCCCATTTTTGGGCGATTTCGCATGTCCATTGGCTATGCAGGGCTTACCTATAAAGCCACTGACTGTGTTTTGCGGTGTATACGTTATGGTCTATGGTGATGCTATGCGATTGTTGACATTACTTTTATATTATTGTGGACCCTTGCCTTGTCTAATCTTGGCCAAAATCTTGTGCTATCCATCCACGCGCTGCTTTCGAGGGTACTGGCAGGCATCTCAGCATTGGCGAGTCATCGTCGTAGCATAGAATAAGTCGTAGGGTGCCAACATTTTTGAAAAAATAAGTGTATATCCGGGATTTTGAGTGGTAAAATCTTATCACAGCAGCGCTGTCTGCATTATATCAATGGTCTCCTATAACAGGTGAGTGTAAACTGAAGGTAATTGATAAGATGTGTGATTTTAGGAAAATAAATGAGACGTAGAAAAAGTTTTGCTATTTTAATGTTCCGAGAAATTGATTCATGGATTCGATTCGATTGATTAGATCATTCGAGCCGGTGACATAAAATCAGGAATGCATCACGCCATGAAAACAATGGCTACTTAAAACGTTTACAGCCGGTATTGTGCTTTTGTTGACGAATGTTGTACAAAGCACCAGGTGGCTTTGTGCATTCAAATTCTTGCTACGAGATTGACGCAGAGGTTTCTCCCCCGCGTTTTGTGTTGATCAAAGTCTACAAAACTTGATTTGTGACACACGGTGACGGAATTTCATGTGTGATAAATTCCAAGGATTGGGGCTCGGGCTTTCTCGGGGAATTTTGCGGAGAACTGATTTGAAATCAAAATAAATTTAGGCGCACGTGCTTGATCAACATCAGCATCAAGATCACGGTTCCTGTATTGAAATACTTGTCTATATTCACCCTTTCAGCACTTTCAGTCTTTCGAACACTGCGACTTTTGCTTGCAAACGCATCTTGCAAACGTATCTTGCAAACGCAGCTTTCTTGCAAACGGAGAATTTATCCTGTTCTGGACCCATGGTTAACTTAATGCTGCTGCTGCTGCTTGCTGCTGCTGCTGCTGCTGCTGCTGCTGCTGCTGCTGCTGCTGCTGCTGCTGCTGCTGAAGTTTTTGTCGTCGAATTGAACACTTGTAGTTATAACACCACTTAGCGGGGTGGAGGAGGAAGCGTTTAGGCCCCAAGACCGGAAGTCGGATGCTCGGAGTGACCTAAGAGTATGTAATGTATCAAATCACACGCCGGAAGGGCGGTTAAACGGCCTGCAATCTCGGCATGAGACATTGAGACGAGGCACCGGGGAAATGCTGTGTTGGTTCAACTGCAAGTGATATGGCCCTAGATTTTAATAAGTTATAATAATTATAGCTTAATAAGTGTATTTAAAAACGTGTGGGTCTTATGTCGGCGGTTCTAGTTGGCCTAGAATGTTCTAGAAGGTTCTAGATATAGGCACTTCTCTTGACTTAATATATTTTTTGAATAGTTTCAAGTTTTGTTCTTCAGTTCAATTTAAGTTTCGTAATAAACGGACAACGGCGTTGTAAATAAAATCTATGTCTGTTCAAATTTACACCCGCAGCACCGAGTCCTCGTTGCTCGAATCGCTAACTGACCGCAGCAACGGCGGTACTAGATCTCCATGGACCACAATTCTCACATCTCTGTTTGTTTTCGAAATCGGTTCGTCCGAACGTCTTGACATCGTTCTGCGTGCTAAAAACCCGCGCGGTGCTGCGTGCTCTGCTCGTGACGCCGGCGAAGGAAATCACAAGTGATTGCTACCACACACTCAAAAATAATATTGGGCTGGAGTTGAATTGGTCCGGAGTTAAAATTTTTGAACTCAAAACAGGAGTAGAAATCACTCCGAAGCTATCGGAGTAGCGAAGGAGTTCAAAATCGGAGTAAAATCTTCGATTTAGGCTTGGGAGTTGATTTATTTTGATTTGAGTAACATTTAACTCGCATTCTAGTAGATTTAGAGTACATCAGGGCCGGAATTTTGCCTGTGAACTCCGAGGAATTTATGTCAACTCCAAACAGAGTGCATTCACGTCACGTGACTTCAATCCAGGCGAGTGAGCTCTTGAGCGTCGTTGGCGTCAGGCAGTCAGTTCGACATCGGTTCCTTACAAGAAAAGTTCAGTGTGGGATTTTAAAATTTAATTTTAACGGTATGGAGTTGTTTAAAGTCACATATCAAGGCAACGCCAAGTGGGTGCCAATAACGTAAGTGGGTGATTGTGCAAATTAAAACGAAGTAATTGAATCTGGTGAGTGAAATTTTGTCTATACTTATTACTTATACATGCTATTTGGGTACCTATCTTTTTTTCAGAATACATCATCTAGTCTAGGAGCCAGCAATCAAATTTGTAATTCTCGCTTATCATTTCGCGAACAATAGACTGATAGTCTAAAAAGTTTCGTCTTGATACCAGCTATCATTAGCAACTCGTGTGCATGTATTCCCAAATAACTGCATTATGTATAAGAGATCTGTTGAGTTCTTCGTGAGTGTGGGGATTTGGCCCTGCTGTTCTGCTGCCCATCAAATTTTTTTTTTAGCTTTTTGATGCGTGAAATATTCGCATATCAGGAATAATGACTAGGATGCCACTTCATCACCCTCCTTGGTCGTTGCAAAATCAATGCTTATTATTCTTGCAGTGGCTATCTTGCTTGTTTCATTTTCATACAATTCGCGTTTGTACGCTCGATCTCGAAGTGTGGCGAAACCTTCATGAACGCTGCCGGATGGAGTTGGTATTATCACTCCAGATGGAGTAGAATGCTCCTGGATGGAGTTGGTAAATCACTCCAGATGGAGTATAAAGCTTCCGGATGGAGTTGGTATATCACTCCAGATGGAGTATAAAGCTTCCGGATGGAGTTGGTAAATCACTCCATATGGAGTATAAAGCTTCCGGATGGAGTTGGTATATCACTCCAGATGGAGTATAAAGCTTCCGGATGGAGTTGGTAAATCACTCCATATGGAGTATAAAGCTTCCGGATGGAGTTGGTAAATCACTCCAGATGGAGTAGAAGGTCGCAGAGTGAATTTTATAAAAATCACTCCACAGCAATCAACTCCACGGACTAGAGTTGAATATATAGGGATGTAATCAACTCCGCGAAGTTAACTCCAAAATCTTTGAAAACGGAGTGGACCGCCTCACACTCCCCGTTGAGTTCTTTTTTTTTACATTTGAGTTGATTATTTTTGAGTGTGCACGGGAGAGTACGCATTACGCAATACACGTCCATGTGTCCCCTACACGCACCGGTCACGCATGAGTGCTTTGTTCCACGCAACCTTAGCTGGCATCTGACATGTCAGTAGTAAGAGAAAATAATGTTATTACAGAATCGGGTAATTAATAGTGTGATTCGAACCTGAATGGAAACACTCGTTGCATGAGATTGTTCTGTTGAGAGATTTGTTTTGGAATTGATGGTTCGTTTCTATTAGCAAACTGAATCGGGTGTTTGTATCCTGTATATGATTATAAGCACTTACCACTGTTTTCATTGCGCTGGGCATGTGCGTCGTTTGAAATTCGCCATGGTTGATTGCTTTTCGAGAATTTTGTGCAGAGAAAATATTTGATGACTTTAAAATCGCTTTAAAACGAAAACTGTTCATACAAATGAGCGTAAAAATCTTTACTCAGTTACTTTCGCTTAATAATGGCGTCAAAAAGCGTCATAAAATTTTCGTTATTCTCTTAACATTTTAACATAAACAATATTTATGTCGTAAGGGTTCATACTTCTAGATCTTGTCAAATTTTACCTACAAGTTTGTCCTCATAGTTGAGTGGATAACATGATATTATTGAAAAACTTTACGGTATTCGAAACAAAACCAACTTTGGTTCAATAAAATTATCACTATTTACGATTAATTTCACTGGCCTTACGTCCCCAGGATCAAGGATTAGCCAAGGAATACATAATCATTACGCAGACGACTTTACAGTGGGAACTAACGCCATTCTTTCTTGACTGAAAATATTTGCAAAAAAGCACATGGGGACTAGCAGCATATTTTATGTTCTTAAGTTATGCGTGTCAATATTTGGGCGAGATGTTCTGAGCAGTTCAAACTGAGCACGTTTCAGCACAAAGCCATTGGGGACTTGAAGTTGAAGGCCAGACAATTACTGTTTGGCGTATACAATCGACATGAATGATTTCCATTATCTAATTGCTGGCTTGTTTACACTTCTCACAAATTTTTAGTCTGCACTAGCAAATTCCAGACATTTTGGAATTTTGCTTCATCTTCTTTTTTTCGCTAAATATTCTGCTTGATATTCTTACGTTTATTTTTTTGGGTCAACCGAAAGTAAATAGCGTAAAATAAATACTGTAAGTGGCACTGTAGTCGGTCAATATTATGGTTATGTCCGTGTTGCTAACCCATGGCTTATATCAATCATTGACGCCTGTTGTGAACTGAGAGAACTTTGGCTCTGATGATGCATCTGTGATATAATTGACCACCCTGTACGAAGCATTCAGATGATGCCCTATGGGCATATCTATCTGCCCTTAGGGCATATCTATCTGCCCTTTGGGCATATCTATCTGCCCTTTGGGCATATCTTTGCCCTATGGGCATATCTATCTGCCCTTTGGGCATATCTATCTGCCCTTTGGGCATATCTATCTGCCCTTTGGGCATATCTATCTGCCCTTTGGGCATGTCTATCTGCCCTTTGGGCATATCTATCTGCCCTTTGGGCATATCTTTGCCCTATTGGCATATCTTTGCCCTATGGGCATATCTATCTGCCCTCTGGGCATATCTATCTGCCCTTTGGGCATATCTTTGCCCTATGGGCATATCTATGACACATGGTCATATTCTTTTGCCCTATGAGGCATATAAGCTGCCCACAGGGCCTGCTGGGTACCAGCTAGTGCTGTGATGTAATTGACCACCTTGTACGAAGCATTCAGATGACAATTCATTCATATACATTCATACGTTCAATATTTTATTCGGCATTGTCTTCAAATATCACATGGCAATAATCGCACGGACTAAATTAACAGTTGTGCTAGTTTTATCATTCTTGAATCTTACGTTTCGTATTCAGCTTCAAGTACAATTATACATCATAATTATATTATATGCAATGGCAATTATAACTTTAATATTGTGATGTCCAGTTCTGGGCAATTTTAAAGATAGGAAAATTGATTGATAATAAATACTAATTGAGTTTAATGGAGAAAAAACTTGTTCTAAAATAATGCAAGTAAAATATAAATCCAAATGAAACCCCGTCTTTCACGACCGTAGAACTCTTGGAAAGCATTTAGGAATGCGACTGGCATTTTTCGGGGTTGAAACCCTTAAACTCTCTCGTAAAATTAGAAGTTTTCCTCGTACTTTTTTACGATTTCAATATTCTTTACATACATTAAAATAATTCCATTATTTTATACAAAATATAATACATGTCTTTTTTTCAAGGCTTTTTAATGTTATATTTGACGACCTTTCTTTGACAAAATTATAACAGTTTAAAAATAAATAATAATAATTACTGGCGTAAACTGAACTTGAAAAGGATTCGCTTATCTTATTCCAAGAGCTGACGTCCCAGCAAACGCGTAGCTTGTTTCAGAGGTCACCTATCCACTGCCTTACAGCGCGTGGATGTTGCTTAACCCAGGAATTGCTGCGTGAGAGTTTGAAATTCAACAGCGACTTCGTAATCGCCTTGCAAACCTTTACTCGATTATTTTCTCATTGACTCGCATTGCAGATTGGCATGGGAAACACATTGACACGAAAATTATTTGCCGACATCTCTTTGCAAATACAATTACGAATTTTGCAAGAATTCCTTGGGATTGCAGCTAAGATAGAATCACAAATATCACAATATATCTACATCGCAAGTAAATGTGATGAATCTGATATATCATGAACCTTTCATTTTAGCTACTACTATTAAACCTTCGCTCAAACGAGCTCGAAAATGCTCACTTTTGAAGTTCCTCAGTCAATTTTACCATGAGAACTACCTCTCTCAATTCCAGTGACATACAGGGGTGTGTATCATTTATAGACACGAGTGTATATAATTTTTAGAATTTGGAGTGTTACAAATATGATACGGGGCTTTTGGCGCATTATATTATGTTTAAATTCTCAAATATCAAACTTTTCACTTTCTACCTTTTACCTACATCAGGAAAGGCTTTCAGTTAAAAAATAAAATTTTGCGTGTGAGGTTCAAAAATGTGAGAAAAGTGTACCATATTTTACCCACACACGTGACCCCATGCTAAATATTCAAAATCCTCGCGCATATCTAAATTCCTCTACACGAAAAAACTCGCGATCACTCGTCGGATTTCCCCTCGCGCCGCGATTGCCTGCTAATTAGCCAGTTAATCCGAGTGCACTAATTTGTTCTAATTGTACTTATATCGGAGTATCTCGCCTCCACGTAGGTATCCATGGCAACGGACTTCACGTATGAGCATTGTTCGTGTAGCGATTTCTCCCCGTCAATGGTTACCAGGGCAACCGTCTGTTAAGGAACCGCGGACTGGGCGTTAGCGCTAAACAATCGTTATCGCGCCTAGTGGCGGCTGCTGCTGCTGCTGCTGCTGCTGCTGATTCTGCTGCTGCTGCTGCTGATTCTGCTGCTGCTGCTGCTGCTGCTGCTGCTGCTGCTGCTGCTGCTGCTGCTGCTGCTGCTGCTGCTGCTGCTGCTGCTGCTGCTGCTGCTGCTGCTGCCGCTGCCGCCGCTGCTGCTGCTGCTGCTGCTGCTGCTGCTGCTGCTGCTGCTGCTGCTGCTGCTGCTGCTGCTGCTGCTGCTGCTGCTGCTGCTGCTGGTGATTTGAACGCACGGGTGATGCCTATAAGATTCTATGGCGACAGCTGACGGAATTCTCCAAGGCAGCATAAGATTTCTGCCTTCGCTGGGTGAGGAAAGGGCTCTCTCGGGAGAGAAGGGAAAGAAGCGACTCGAAATGGTATACGAATTCTACACAGGCAGCTTGTGCAAGTGTATTCGACGTCCCCGGGAAAGATACAGAATCTAATTCTGATTCATATTTATTAACTATATATAATTTATCTTCTTCGATTTTGCATCATACATATTTTTATCTGATCGAGGGGCAGACTCTTCCACTTGTGAGCTCTGCCAAGGAAAGAGAAATTTCATTATATCTTTAGGTACTTAATTTTTTATAAATTTCTATCCATGCGCACAAGTCCCCACGCAGAAAAGTTATGAAACCCTTGACTTCTAGAACGCATGGCTTGAAATGGTGAACCAAGTCGCCAAGACAATCCAGAATCCACTCGAACTTTGCGTGACACGACACCGGATTGCAACTTTTCCTTTCTAGTTTTCTAGCAATCTCCGGAGCCGAGGAAAAGAAAAAGTTGTCGCGTATTTCGTGTAGAGCACTTAGAAAACAATTAATGAAATAGTAATCACTCGTCTGTTGCACTTATTTATGTGTCTTCCTAGATCCGCCGAGACTCGTGAGTACTAGAACTTGTCGAGAGATTACTTTATAATTTAGTTAAGGGAAACATGCTTTACAAATTTCTTGCAGCTCCCAGAACGTTAATCCTTCGACACTTGACTTTTGTACAAGGTTAAAGAGCGACGCCAACGCAAGGGTCAAGGTGTTCAAGGTACGAAACTAACTGTCTACAATCGACAATCGATAAGTTTACATCCATCAAAAATACTTTTGTATACACATTTTGAAGTTTTCTGTTTAATTATCTTGATCAAATACCGTCAAAAAAAAGCCATACGCAGCAAGCAGCGGACTAAAAGATATGAAACCATGCTAAAAAAAGGCTTATGACAGCACTCTTCTCCATCCTCATCATCTTGAGCATCAGAATCTCATGCCAGGGGCGTCATTCTAAGAGTTTCTTGACAGATTCAAGTGTGACTATCTACCAGGATGCTCAAAACTCCTCCTTTTTTCATACAATTTTTTCTTATTTATTTTTCACAACCACTTTTGTTGTGATTGTGCGCATGTGCGTTTCGTCCAAACAAAGCGAATTAATTTCGGGCTGTCCCTGGCCTCTGGCCCGGCATCTTAGATTGCCGGAATGTTAGAAGTCTTCAAAGATGTGCACTTATAGGCTTTACCAATCAGATTCATAGCAAACACTTGCTTAAATGCCTGTTGGCTTGTGATTTGTGACCGATTCCATTCAAGCAACGTGACGCGGTCAGACACCCGCTAAGAAAAGCCAGTTGGCTTGTGATTTCCCTGTCTTCCTTGGTTGAATAAGCAGAGTCAATACACCGATTCCATTCAAGCAACGTGACGCGGTCAGACACCCGCTAAGAAAAGCCAGTTGGCTTGTGATTTCCCTGTCTTCCTTGGTTGAATAAGCAGAGTGAGTACACCGATTCCATTCAAGCAACGTGACGCGGTCAGACACCCGCTAAGAAAAGCCAGTTGGCTTGTGATTTCCCTGTCTTCCTTGGTTGAATAAGCAGAGTCAATACACCGATTCCATTCAAGCAACGTGACGCGGTCAGACACCCGCTAAGAAAAGCCAGTTGGCTTGTGATTTCCCTGTCTTCCTTGGTTGAATAAGCAGAGTCAATACACCGATTCCATTCAAGCAACGTGACGCGGTCAGACACCCGCTAAGAAAAGCCAGTTGGCTTGTGATTTCCCTGTCTTCCTTGGTTAAACAGCAGAGCCAAATGTCCATAGGTATATCCTCTAAGGAAAAGCCAGTAAACATCTCATTTTCCCATCTTCCTCGGTTTTATAAACACAATATTATGTTTTTTACACAATGAGCAGTTACCAAATGCCAGGTATGGTTCGCCGCTAGTGTTGCTAACGTGCCCTTGGCCTTAGATAAAGCCCAACAATGTTATCATCTCAGAAATTCACCCTATAAATGACACAGCAAAGAGAAAACACTACCATCACACGAGCTAATCCGGCTTTAAGGTCAAAGAGTAAGACTGCTTACTCTATAGTAAAACATTGCTATAAGATGCTGGCAACTACATCAGAATCCCGTGAAGCACCAAGACATCGGCGATCCCAGCCAAAGTGTCCTGCCATCTCAAGGCTGGTCGCCAACACGTTGAGGTTATGTTCGCAGCGCTCTGAGGTCGGCATTGAGAGGTCGTCGCGTCGCTGGCTCTGCGTTGTACGCCGCGGCGGTGGAATCTAGAGCGCCTCCGCAGCGAAGTGGGTCAGTGATCGCGGCGGCTGCCTCGCGTACCGGCTAGCGCTGCTAACCCAGCGACCCAGCGAGCGAAACACCTCGGTGTCAGGAATGCCGCTGGAGAACCGTTATCGCCGCCGCTGCTGCTGCTGCTGCTGCTGCTGCTGCTGCTGCTGCTGCTGCTACGAGCGTGGCCATCTATAATGTAGGCTTCTATGGCTCGTGGGAGCACGGTACTGTGTAGCAAAGCTGACTTGTCAACTTGGACACCTTCTCCACGACGGGCAGGTCGAGATTGTTTGTCATCACCGTGGCGTTCGTGGCGGTGACGTCTCTGTGGGACTCGCGCGGTCGCGGATATCTGCGGGGAGTTTGCTATACTAGCCTTGACTTTCCACGTCTTGTGTCGTGATTTTCCGCTTTCAGGTTATAAGATGGTCAAGAATCTAGCATGTGGATACGATTTCTGTATTTTTGTGATTTTTGTTGAGGTATCTGCTGGGATATCGTTTTGCAAATTTGCCAATGCAAATTTTCTTGCATTTGACGTTTGGTGCTTTGATTTCTTGTGCTCGAGCGAGTTTTAATTGAAAATTTGTTGTGGTTTTTTGACACAGCAAAACTTGGTTATTGGTTTTGATATGCCCTTTAAATGTTCCCAATTTGCGGTTCGGACATGTCTTATACGTGGCAAGCGGCAGTCCAAGCTGCTTTGCAGACAGGGAAACAATCGGCGGTCCAGGCTGCTTTGCAGACAGGGAAACAAGCGGCAGTCCAGGCTGCTTTGCAGACAGGGAAACAAGCGGCAGTCCAGGCTGCTTTGCAGACAGGAAAACAAGCGGCAGTCCAGGCTGCTTTGCAGACAGCGAAACAAGCGGCAGTCCAGGCTGCTTTGCAGACAGGGAAACAAGCGGCAGTCCAGGCTGCTTTGCAGACAGGGAAACAAGCGGCAGTCCAGGCTGCTTTGCAGACAGCGAAACAAGCGGCAGTCCAGGCTGCTTTGCAGACAGGGAAACAAGCGGCAGTCCAGGCTGCTTTGCAGACAGCGAAACAAGCGGCAGTCCAGGCTGCTTTGCAGACAGCGAAACAAGCGGCAGTCCAGGCTGCTTTGCAGACAGGGAAACAAGCGGCAGTCCAGGCTGCTTTGCAGACAGCGAAACAAGCGGCAGTCCAGGCTGCTTAGCGTGTCCAACTAGCTTGACCAAACGAGCGGTAAAAGTTTTTTTGCGTCCGAAGTTTGCAATTTTTTCGCAGCGGAATTTGATGGATATTAAATTTCCTCGCGCGATATTCTCAAGGACTTGTTGCCCAATTAATTTTTTTGGCAGATATTAGAAGATCGAAAACATGGCGATAAATCGCGGATGGAGCTTTCCATGAGTGCATTGAATATGTAATTTTAGCATCGTTTTATCCTGATTGCATGGATAATAATACGAACAATATTATAATATTCTTAACAGCCGAACTAATTTTAATAGAGTTTTTGCCAGTGATTAATTTAATTTATTCGGGGATTCGGTCAAGATGGCAATCTTTCACCGACGGTAACAGGAACTTTGGGTTGCGATTCCCTGCAATTTCAATTCTCCCTCGCTCCGGTTTTGCTTCAAGATCATTTCGATTTCTCTGTGTCATTTGTATGCAATTATTTCACTCCCAATCGGGACTTGGTTAGACCTCGCATGCAATCCAAGAGTTTACCTGCTTAGGCTTTATACAGAATAATGGTTTGATTTTTTATAGCTTCCGCCTTTCTTTGAAGTCCCCATTTTAACAATTGCCTTCTATTCTAATACCACACGTTATTACTGTCGCTTCCCTAAAAGCAGCAACAATTAAATCTTGCGACTTGTCAACAGCAAATATGACACGAATTCTAAGGTAGATTAAAAATACATGAGCCTTTTTTTCGGATATCGCGGGGCTAAGGTGGCAGAGCTAAGTTATCCTTCTTCATATTCCATAACAAAAAACACGAAAATTTGCACACGCATTGGATCCGACGGATTGCAATCCGTTGCTTTGCGCACAGAGTCGACGTCTGCACGACGAACGGGCTGCCGACGCGACGGACTGGCGATGCACACGACGGATTGCACAGCGTTGTGTCGCTTTGCGTGGCACAGAGTCGACGTCTGCACGACGAACGGGCTGCCGACGCGACGGACTGGCGATGCACACGACGGATTGCACAGCGTTGTGTTGCTTTGCGTGGCACAGAGTCGACGTCTGCACGACGAACGGGCTGCCGACGCGACGGACCGGCGATGCACACGACGCATTGCACAGCGTTGTGTTGCTTTGCGTGGCACAGAGCGCAAATTGACCGCAGATTCCAACCCATCGTGTGAACATGGATATTGAACTTTTGTACTCTCTTGACTTTGCCAGAAAAAAAAACTTTTTTTTTTTCAGAGAGGAATTTTATCTAACGCCAAGTTTCAAGGTGGATAACGTGAGCTTTTCGAGGTCATAGTTCCGAGTTTGGACTCTGAGGTCGGCGTCGGCGTCGGCGCCGTATTCTGTTTAATTTAACGACATTAATTCTTTAAAAAAAATATGTATATTTAAAGTAAAAGTTAATGTATAAAATTCGTGCGCAAAGTAAATTAAATTCTTGGCTAGGTCGCGGCTAATCGCGACAAAGTGAAACCGTGAAAAGGTTAATTTCGGACATTGTCGTCTCTGCAGGCGCGCACGGGGCGGGCATCGAGCAGGAAATGAGCTCTGCGTTTCGCGTCGTGCAGACCGTCCCGCAGCGACGCGATCTGTTCCACTTGCTCGCGAGGAGACCGCCGCCGGACAACCTGGCCGACTCGCACAACACTCACCTTAGCGTCGATCGGGCGCCGGAATCGCAACTAAATTCGCTGCTCTTCGAAGCAAAATCCACGAGCTGACAGCCACTCAGCGCTGTGACACCGACAAAACACACGACGCGCACATTCTTACGAAAAAAACGCAGAAAAACTCACGATTTTACACCAAAAATCTAAACAAACCTACTCCACAAAATAACTCGGTATCAATACTTATATTAAATTGCTGATTTCAACTAACCTAAATTAATTTATAGTAAAAAAATATAAATATCACTCGTTTATTAATAAAAACAGAACACCGACAGCAAGCGAATGCTGGTCGTGGTCACCGTGACTTGTTGACCGTGCGAGCGCGCTATCTCCCGACCGTCTTACTTGACTCGAACAGCTGACTGACCGATGCTGGCTCGATGCTTGCTGCTCGCACCGCGTCCTAACGATGACTGACACTCGCATCGCCGTCTCCTGGCTACCACGACGTCGCCTCGCCGAGCCCATGGCCGCGCGGTGTTGGGTAACCATGCAGAAGAAAGTTGTTACGACTTCGGGAGAAATGCAGACGCTCGAAAAACGCACCTTCTCTCTCTCTCTCTTTCTCTATCGCTCTGAAACCTGCAACACTTGTTGGATCTGTAGGCAGCCTGGACCGCCGATTGTTTCGCTGTCTGCAAAGCAGTCTGGACTGCCGCTTGTTTCCCTGTCTGCAAAGCAGCCTGGACTGCCGCTTGTTTCCCTGTCTGCAAAGCAGTCTGGACTGCCGCTTGTTTCCCTGTCTGCAAAGCAGCCTGGACTGCCGCTTGTTTCCCTGTCTGCAAAGCAGCCTGGACTGCCGCTTGTTTCCCTGTCTGCAAAGCAGCCTGGACCGCCGATTGTTTCGCTGTCTGCAAAGCAGTCTGGACTGCCGCTTGTTTCCCTGTCTGCAAAGCAGCCTGGACCGCCGATTGTTTCGCTGTCTGCAAAGCAGTCTGGACTGCCGCTTGTTTCCCTGTCTGCAAAGCAGCCTGGACTGCCGCTTGTTTCCCTGTCTGCAAAGCAGCCTGGACTGCCGCTTGTTTCCCTGTCTGCAAAGCAGCCTGGACTGCCGCTTGTTTCCCTGTCTGCAAAGCAGCCTGGACTGCCGCTTGTTTCCCTGTCTGCAAAGCAGCCTGGACTGCCGCTTGTTTCGCTGTCTGCAAAGCAGCCTGGACTGCCGCTTGTTTCGCTGTCTGCAAAGCAGCCTGGACTGCCGCTTGTTTCGCTGTCTGCAAAGCAGCCTGGACTGCCGCTTGTTTCCCTGTCTGCAAAGCAGCCTGGACTGCCGCTTGTTTCCCTGTCTGCAAAGCAGCCTGGACTGCCGCTTGTTTCCCTGTCTGCAAAGCAGCCTGGACTGCCGCTTGTTTCCCTGTCTGCAAAGCAGCCTGGACTGCCGCTTGTTTCCCTGTCTGCAAAGCAGCCTGGACTGCCGCTTGTTTCCCTGTCTGCAAAGCAGCCTGGACTGCCGCTTGTTTCCCTGTCTACAAAGCAGCCTGGACTGCCGCTTGTTTCCCTGTCTGCAAAGCAGCCTGGACTGCCGCTTGTTTCCCTGTCTGCAAAGCAGCCTGGACTGTCGCAAAACATGGCTCAATCGACTGTCGCTATAGTTTTTCAAGACAAGAAATGAAGACATTTTCTTCGGATGGAAGTTGATCGATGTCAGCTTTCTGCATCGGCTACCTGCAACAGCTCAAAGCAACTAGTTCGTGAATTGTGTTTTCTTTTGTCCTATTTAGAGCGAAGTTTTTAATGGTTTTATAACTATTTCACCAATACAATTTTGCACGAAACTGAAATGATTTACTTTTTTAACGATATATTTTCTGATATGAAATCCTGCTCACCTACGATTAATTGTCTTGTTTTTGTGAAACCAATCTCGGGTGTCCAGCGGTCGATTAATTATGTGGAACTCGCCAGGAAACGAATGCCGTTCAGTAAAGTTTCTAAATCATTGTATTTCCTACGAATCGCCCTGCAGCAGTCATAATTAAGCGCGCGCATCTCGCCCGCCCGAGCGGCACTAATTGACACGATATTAATTACTTCCTGCATCTTTGCGATCGTGTCGAGCTTGAAATGCATTTCCGATTCCTCCAACGCGAGCATCGCCAGTGAATCCATGACACTACAAGCGATGGAATGTTCCGGAACCAGATGCATATCCAATTTGGTCAGATAATTGAAAGGAGCGATACAGCTACAGCTGTCCCACCGAACGCGTCGCACGTTCCCAGCCGTCCGCCTCGCAGCCAGCGTGCAACGCGCTTCAACGTCCCACCGAACGCGTCGCACGTTCCCAGCCGTCCGCCTCGCAGCCAGCGTGCTACGCGCTTCATCGTCCCACCGAACGAGTCGCACGTTCCCTGCCGTCCGCCTCGCAGCCAGCGTGCTACGCGCTTCAACGTCCCACCGAACGAGTCGCAAGTTCCCTGCCGTCCGCCTCGCAGCCAGCGTGCTACTGGCTTCAACGTCCCACCGAACGCGTCGCACGTTCCCAGCCGTCCGCCTCGCAGCCAGCGTGCTACGCGCTTCAACGTCCCACCGAACGCGTCGCACGTTCCCAGCCGTCCGCCTCGCAGCCAGCGTGCTACGCGCTTCATCGTCCCACCGAACGAGTCGCACGCTCCCTGCCGTCCGCCTCGCAGCCAGCGTGCTACGCGCTTCAACGTCCCACCGAACGAGTCGCAAGTTCCCTGCCGTCCGCCTCGCAGCCAGCGTGCTACTGGCTTCAACGTCCCACCGAACGCGTCGCACGTTCCCAGCCGTCCGCCTCGCAGCCAGCGTGCTACGCGCTTCAACGTCCCACCGAACGCGTCGCACGTTCCCTGCCGTCCGCCTCGCAGCCAGCGTGCTACGCGCTTCAACGTCCCACCGAACGCGTCGCACGTTCCCAGCCGTCCGCCTCGCAGCCAGCGTGCTACGCGCTTCATCGTCCCACCGAACGAGTCGCACGCTCCCTGCCGTCCGCCTCGCAGCCAGCGTGCTACGCGCTTCAACGTCCCACCGAACGAGTCGCAAGTTCCCTGCCGTCCGCCTCGCAGCCAGCGTGCTACTGGCTTCAACGTCCCACCGAACGCGTCGCACGTTCCCAGCCGTCCGCCTCGCAGCCAGCGTGCTACGCGCTTCAACGTCCCACCGAACGCGTCGCACGTTCCCAGCCGTCCGCCTCGCAGCCAGCGTGCTACGGGCTTCAACGTCCCACCGAACGAGTCGCACGTTCCCTGCCGTCCGCCTCGCAGCCAGCGTGCTACTGGCTTCAACGTCCCACCGAACGCGTCGCACGTTCCCAGCCGTCCGCCTCGCAGCCAGCGTGCTACGCGCTTCAACGTCCCACCGAACGCGTCGCACGTTCCCAGCCGTCCGCCTCGCAGCCAGCGTGCTACGCGCTTCCACGTCCCACCGAACGCGTCGAACGTTCCCAGCCGTCCGCCTCGCAGCCAGCGTGCTACGCGCTTCAACGTCCCACCGAACGCGTCGCACGTTCCCAGCCGTCCGCCTCGCAGCCAGCGTGCTACGCGCTTCCACGTCCCACCGAACGCGTCGAACGTTCCCAGCCGTCCGCCTCGCAGCCAGCGTGCTACGCGCTTCAACGTCCCACCGAACGCGTCGCACGTTCCCTGCCGTCCGCCTCGCAGCCAGCGTGCTACGCGCTTCAACGTCCCACCGAACGCGTCGCACGTTCCCAGCCGTCCGCCTCGCAGCCAGCGTGCTACGCGCTTCAACGTCCCACCGAACGCGTCGCACGTTCCCTGCCGTCCGCCTCGCAGCCAGCGTGCTACGCGCTTCAACGTCCCACCGAACGCGTCGCACGTTCCCTGCCGTCCGCCTCGCAGCCAGCGTGCTACGCGCTTCAACGTCCCACCGAACGCGTCGCACGTTCCCTGCCGTCCGCCTCGCAGCCAGCGTGCTACGCGCTTCAACGTCCCACCGAACGCGTCGCACGTTCCCAGCCGTCCGCCTCGCAGCCAGCGTGCTACGGGCTTCAACGTCCCACCGAACGCGTCGCACGTTCCCAGCCGTCCGCCTCGCAGCCAGCGTGCTACGGGCATCTCACCCATAAAACCCATCACATCCGACCGGCTTGTGACTCACCCCGAGACTCATAAATGTCAGCGACTGTCCATCTACCGACCTGGAGTCGGGCGACATCTAGACTGACGGAGTAATTTCTTGTCACATTAAGACAATGCAGACGGCGGGCCGGAGTGTAAACCCTTGTAGCTGATATCGGGGTAACATTAAGATGCTGCGTCGACCATTAGGGTGGCCGCGACATCCTGCATTCCTGGCATCTTCGGCATCCCTGCTTGTTCTCACGGCTCATCGGCCCGGATGTGTCCCAATTTGTACCGCTGAGCCTCTTCGGCTATAGATACACATTGGTGATGCACATATTTTTATTCAAACAAAGGTTTGGTGGTACTCGCTATATTTTTGAGAAGCAATCTGGCTTTGCGATGGACAGTCCAAAGTATTGCATTCTGAGTTGCGGTTGGTCTATGTCATTCTCGTAGCATCGTAAGGCTGATTGAAGATGTGTCATTCTTCTTGGTTATGATCATAGTTCATTATGGTTTATACACCGATACACCGATTACATGCAAGTAATGTGAAACGGTCAGGCAAATGCTAAGGAAAGCCAGTTCCTTGTGATTTCCCAGTCTTCCTTGTTAAATAAGCACTAAGCATAGTCAATTCACTGATTCCATACAAGCAACGTGACGCGGTCAGATACCCGCTAAGAAAAGCCAGTTGGCTTGTGATATTACCTGTCTTCCTTGGTTAAGCACAGACAATAAGGATTAAAAAATAGAGCCATGCCGGTGATTTTCAGTTTTTATGTTTCGGTTTTCATCAGACAACAATTTGATACAAATAGAAGCTCCTAAAACCATTATGGAACATCCCTAATTATACAATTTACGTCTGTCAGACGAAAGGGAAAAGAAGAATGTGTCAAAATATAAGGTAATCGGAGTCAAAACTATTGGGGCAAATGCGGGGAGGCCGTGATATGGGATTTTAAACAAAATCTAACAGTTTAGAATCGATGAAAAAGTGACTTATAAAATTTCATTTTTGTAAAGTTCTTACTCTATTTAATAATACGTTCTTTCTAAGACTGTAAACACTAGGACCGGAGACAACATCACTTAAATTAAGCTTCGAGCACTTGCACCGATTCGAGAATGGTGTTATCTCACGGTATCATCGGCTGACATCTATCAAATCGTTGACAGGTGACAAGTGAGCAGCGGCCCTCGTTTCCGTTTGGACACTTGCGACCTAGAAGCACCTGTAACTGTAACCGGGCTATTAATACACCCACGGCGGCATCAGAGTGCGTGCCGGGTGCGTCTAGCTGTGCTTCCTAAAGTACGCACTTGCTGCGTACGGACTACCTTGATTTGCATCATGACTAGACCTGACCACGCGGCGATCAATTCAATCCGATCAAGTCGATGAAGCATCGCTGTTAGCACGCTGTGTGTAGCACGCTGTGTTACAAGCTCGTAGCACGCTGTGTTTCAAGCCCGTAGCACGCTGTGTTTCAAGCCCGTAGCACGCTGTGTTTCAAGCCCGTAGCACGCTGTGTTTCAAGCCCGTAGCACGCTGTGTTTCAAGCCCGTAGCACGCTGTGTTTCAAGCCCGTAGCACGCTGTGTTTCAAGCCCGTAGCAAACTGTGTTTCAAGCCCGTAGCACGCTGTGTTTCAAGCCACGCTGTGTTTCAAACCCGTAGTACGCTGTGTTTCAAGCCCGTAGCACGCTGTGTTTCAAGCCCGTAGCACGCTGTGTTTCAAGCTCGTAGCACGCTGTGTTTCAAGCCCGTAGCATGCTGTGTTTTAAGCCCATAGCACGTTGTGTTTCAAGCCCGTAGCATGCTGTGTTTCAAGCCCATAGCACGTTGTGTTTCAAGCCCGTAGCACGCTGTGTTTCAAGCTCGTAGCACGCTGTGTTTCAAGCCCGTAGCATGCTGTGTTTCAAGCCCATAGCACGTTGTGTTTCAAGCCCGTAGCATGCTGTGTTTCAAGCCCATAGCACGTTGTGTTTCAAGCCCGTAGCATGCTGTGTTTCAAGCCTGTAACACGCTGTGTTTCAAGCCCGTAGCACGCTGTGTTTCAAGCCTGTAACACGCTGTGTTTCAAGCCCGTAGCACGCTGTGTTTCAAGCCTGTAACACGCTGTGTTTCAAGCCCGTAGCACGCTGTGTTTCAAGCTCGTAGCACGCTGTGTTTCAAGCCCGTAGCATGCTGTGTTTCAAGCCCATAGCACGTTGTGTTTCAAGCCCGTAGCATGCTGTGTTTCAAGCCCGTAGCACGCTGTGTTTCTAGCCCGTAGCACGCTGTGTTTCAAGCCCGTAGCACGCTGTGTTTCAAGCCCGTAGCACGCTGTGTTTCAAGCCCGTGGCACGCTGTGTTTCAAGCCTGTAGCACGCTGTGTTTCAAGCCCGTAGCACGCTGTGTTTCAAGCCACGCTGTGTTTCTAGCCCGTAGCATGCTGTGTTTCAAGCCATGTTTCACTGCATATTCGATCCCTGTGCCGTTAATTGAGAAGCGAATTTTCCACCCATGCACAAAACGATGACGCGATTTCCGAGGCACACATCGAGATCCAAGACGCCGGGATTTGTCGTGCAATCTCGTGTGTCGGACGTATATCACCATGGCAACAGGATGCAGTGATCAGCCTCCATTAGGCCAATTGCTAGCAGCGATCTGAGCTCTTAGGCAGCCTGGACTGCCGCTTGTTTCGCTGTCTGCAAAGCAGCCTGGACTGCCGCTTGTTTCGCTGTCTGCAAAGCAGCCTGGACTGCCGCTTGTTTCGCTGTCTGCAAAGCAGCCTGGACTGCCGCTTGTTTCGCTGTCTGCAAAGCAGCCTGGACTGCCGCTTGTTTCGCTGTCTGCAAAGCAGCCTGGACTGCCGCTTGTTTCGCTGTCTGCAAAGCAGCCTGGACTGCCGCTTGTTTCGCTGTCTGCAAAGCAGCCTGGACTGCCGCTTGTTTCGCTGTCTGCAAAGCAGCCTGGACTGCCGCTTGTTTCGCTGTCTGCCAAGCAGCCTGGACTGCCGCTTGTTTCGCTGTCTGCAAAGCAGCCTGGACTGTCGCTTGTTTCGCTATCTGCAAAGCAGCCTGGACTGTCGCTTGTTTCGCTGTCTGCAAAGCAGCCTGGACTGCCGCTTGTTTCGCTTTTTAATTTTGTTTCAAGTTCACCTATCCGTATTATTTCAACGACCGGCCTGTCATATCCGTAAGCTCCAAGTCAGGATTCTCCAACGCATATTGACAGCGGCTTGTGACATGCTTCACTTCATTCTTATCAACTTTCTTTCTCGGACACCATCGGATGTCTCGCCCCGCACACAAGCTGAGTTATTGACATCTTTTTATTAAATGGCGAATTTACGACGATGTTGTGTGTTTTTTCACAGTGTTAACAATTTTTACTGTGCACAATAAAATTCTTGAAAAGAAGATACTGTGTTACTTAAAAAATGAATTAATTGTTTTCTTTATCAGCGGTCGGTTTTATCCAATCGTGGCTTCCCTGACTTTTTGGGCCTCGTGATAAGATTGCAATAAGATTACAGATTGAAATATGACTGCACATATTATTAAAACGTCTCGAATTATTGAGAAAATTTACGCTGCCAAAGAAATCGAAATAAAGGTAACCGTCCATAATTCTTTGTGATTTTTTAACCGTCCTGCAATATCAGCGAGGATCACTCCAGTAGTGTCCCAAATGGAACACGGAGTTCACCGTGCCTACATTTTATATTTCCAAAAAATCTTCTTCTGGTTTCACTATGAAATCAGAGAGTGCTCTTAATGCAAAGGGACGCAGCAATCACTCCGGCGCGCTCGAACGAAATACTTAAAGGAGCAGGTGAAAAAGCCGAGCCTTTTGATCAATGACAGCGTTTGGTGAATATCTAAAGCTGTAATTGCTAGCATGAGCAGCAGGTGAAGTAATTAATAGTACATACCATAAAGCGCTGCTGTCATTGAATGCAGGACTACGAACTGGGATTTTGGAGTTCAAGCCATTGCTTGTGTACTATCTGTGTTAGATGATTTTAGCGGTAGTTAGATATAAAAATTTTACAATCGAAGTCATCAAAGCATCATAAAACAGCTGTCTCTTTGATCAAAGGTTTTCAATGATTTTTTTTTAATTTATTTTTTCTAATTAATGGCATTTGTATGTAAAGTAAAGTCCGGTAATTGTCTGTCAAAGTGGCTCGGCGGAGAGCTCGCTTAGTCGGCAACCACGGTTCCGACTGGCAGTGGTTCGAATCCGCCAGTAGACTACTTCTTTACCTTGTGCTCAGGTGATGAGTTTGAACACAGGATGATTTTGGGCTTGTTTCTCGGAATGTTTTGGTTTTGGGTACGTCCTCGCCATCGAAACTTTGCAAAGTAGAAAAGAAGCGGGAACGAGTGATTCAAATGCCAAAGAAATGACCGACCAATTGTAAATGATGTCTCGATAGCCGAGTGGTGAAGGTGCGAGTTTCATAACGCCAGGATACCTGGTTCAAATCCCAGCAGAGGCAAGGAACTTCAACTTTTTTGCGTTTATATTGGGCGTTTGATAAGTTAGTAGGTATCAATTTCTTACAGCCTCTAGGTTCATCACAATGAAGAGGCAGGCTGATGCGGTGATCCCAACAGCAGCGTGGTCCAGTGGTATGGGCGTTGGCTTCCGGATTGAAGTTCTATGCGACCCGAGTTCGATCCCAGCAGCAGTCGCAGCTTTTTGGCAATGTCTGGCATTGTCAAAATATTAAATAAACACTGAACGACAGTGGAGTATAAGACTTGGTCGTCTGCAATGTCAGAAACACAAGTCAATCGCCTAAAAAAAGCACACCAGCTTACCATGTGCAATGAGTAGGGAGAATTCGAGGCAATGAAACTTCGACAGCGTGGTGCACTGGATAGCCCACTCGTCTAGTAAACTGGCGATGCGGGTTCGAATCCCGGAGCCTCCAGCTTTTTGTAACTTAAAATTTAATTGAAATTATTCTTATGTACCGTGCAAAGCCACGAAGTTGTAAGGTGTAAGTGAAAAATAAAAAAAATATACTAAGTCACAGATTTGTTCAATTTTATCTACCAGATGGCGCTGTCTACCAAATTTGTGGACACTCGAGCCTGTTTGGAGCTAACATTTTGGCCAACCTGAGTGCAAAAGCTTAGGGTGCTAGGGTGGGACGTTTGATTTTCCCCCAAAAATTCAAAGCGAGGGAGCGAAGCGACCGAGATTTGAATTTTTGCTACTATCTTTATTAACATTCGCCTGAATTAGATGCAAAAAAGCTCGCCCGGATCAGCAGCCGGGATTCGAACCCGGTACCTTGGGGTTATCAGTCTTTTACCTTAACCACTCCGCTGTTGAGACACGATACATACGAGGAGATTTTTAAGGCATATGATTTACGAATGGTTTGTTTACCTTTTGTACTTATTAAAATTTCGCGAGGTTGGCGTACCCCCGCCACCCCAATTCATGAGCAAAGCTCAAAAGCCACTCGGATTTGAACGCATCACCCTTGCGTCATGAACCAAGCGAGTAACCACTCGGCCATTCGAGTTATATGAATTGGACGTATATTTTTCGATACATATATTTTTTGAAAGATCTTTACAATGGTCAAAAAGCCGGATGCTACGGGACTCGAACCAGTCTCATATACTTTATAGATTTAGAACCTATCGACTTTACCGACAAGCCATAACGCCAGACAAATTTTACGTGTAATAACTTTCCTTATGTAAAATGACGCAATATTTTTTTTTAAACTACGTTATTTGATATGCCATTTTAATGCCATGCGAAATGTAAAAGGTCAGCATATATATGCAAACTCGCACGTGACTTGTACAAGATTTTCATACAAACACGTGACTTGTCTCTTACAAGAGCACTGCTCGGCAAATGAAGCGTCCAGTGGGTCTGAGAACGTCGTCCACTGCGCACTGAACTTCACAAGCTTTTGACAAAAGACGAGCGTGTAGCTCTTGCCCATTAAAGTCACGGCCGAAATACACCTCTCTCTAGTTAAATCTTCTGTTTGAGCTCAAAATAGTGATAGCGGTGTCTTTTTTACAACAGCGCAATCTCTGTGTGGTTGTCTGAACTATCAACAGACTATAAAACCACGAGATGATTTCGATGAGAAGCAGTGTGACCGTGCTCGAGGCACGGTGAACACCGGGGTACAGCCGGCCAGTTGATCATTTGCAGAGTGCATTAAATGCGCGTTTGTCTGAACGTTCATGGAGCTTCAAAGCTCGTCGAGCTTCGTTCAACGCTTGTTACAAAATTTCAGTGGATACTGGATACGCTTGTGACGCCATTAAACTTGCCTTGTGATCACGAGTAGTTACCATATTTCTAGCTGAGCGTTGAGTATAAAACTGTGGAGTCGTTGAATGATAATGCACTTCGTAGAGTTGAACAGTTTATTTATTAAGAAAAGTCAAAACACAACTTTCAAGACGAAACTCGAAACTAGAAAAGTATAATTGATATAGAAAAATACGTCTAGTCGTTGTCGTCGTTTGAAGTAAAGTCTTGTCGAACAAAGTCAGTTGCAACAATCCACTCCCCTCGGGGACTTGGATTCATCTTGCCCCCGGGGGAGTGGATCCCCACAAAACCAATGCCTCGTCAACGTCATCTGCCGGGTGGTCGAGTGCTTAGCATCGCTGCCTCCCATCAGGAAGCTGTTCAACGGTCCTGAATTCTCCGTTCTTGTTGCACATGATGAGCTGGTGAGCTACCTTAGAAAATCGATCATTTTTATTTCCTTCTTGTGTTCTTCAGTAGCCATATTGACTTATGGACGAGTTCGATTAAATTCCGAGTTACAAAAAGCGGGGGCGCCGGGAGTCGAGCCCAAGCCGCCTGCTCGCGATGCCCGTGCGCTATCCACCACACCAGGATGTCATTGCTGTAATAATCTGCATTTTCCCCACATAGTGAGCTTTTCTGCTCTATTAGCTGGCCGACATAAGCTTTTTGCGACGCCTTTATCAAAGTCCGAACGAACCAACATTGCCCAGAGCTCAAAATTGCTAAAAAACTCCAAGTCGCATCGATTGCAGCTGTGAACGCTAGCGTGTAATCCATTGGACCACACTAATGCTTCGTTTTGCGTTGCAATAATAGATTTATCAAAAGACGAATTGGATGTATTTTGCCTCGTACGGATCTGAAATCAAGATGGAATGTTTATGTGAAATGTTTCCCATGAGGTCCGGGCTCGAACCCGGGTTGCCTTGATGAGTAGGACGAAGGCCGCATTAGGCATAACGTTATATTTCCGACAGGCAACCCATTCGACGACTGACTTGGCGAAATGTTGCTTAACCCGGTTAAGCAACAACTCGACCAAGTCCGCTATTGAATTGGTGACCACCGGTCACAAACCACACATCATATTAAACCGTTCAAAAAATGTTAGTAATATAAATAGATTTTATTTTTAATGTCAATACTGATTGCCTATAATACAATATAATAATTCAGTTATAATGTACAAATTCTAAACATAATATTCGCTATTTTCTCACGATTATAAAATAATGTTACAAGAGAGTCACTAACTAAAGTCCAGCAGTGGGGTGCATTCCTTCACCGCTTTTCCACTGCTGATGTCTTTACAAACCTGCAATCAGAACATTACCTTTAATTACCGTGGGCCAATCTTTGTTTTCTCACGCTCGGGCCCCTTTTCAGAGCAGAGCAGTAACTTTATTATTAAAATGTACAGTTTATAAACTTCCTTAAGACTCAAGACTCGTGTCTCGTGTCTAACGTGTCACGTTAGTTTTCAGAACAACTATACATAACTTGGATATTGAATAATGCCAACTCCCTAATTCAAACTTGTCCCGACGTTTCGCAAAGCTGTGCTGCCTGCTTTATCAACGGTCTAAATTCGAGTGACAATTAGCAACAAATAGAAATATTTGATTATATTTTTGGGCATTTTTGTAAGGCAGCTGCTTTTGTTTTGATTTGTTTCTAATTAGCACTCAAGTTTATACCCTTTATAAAGCCGGCAGCACGGCTTTGCAAAACATTGGAAAATTTTTGAGTTTGGGACCAAACATATTGTATGTTAAAGCCAGTCAGCCAGCCAGCCAGTTAAATAAATAAATAAAGAAAACTCGGTGACTGCAATCGCCGTGTCGTTATCGTTAGCCAAGTGGACAGGGTTACCCACCCGCGGCGCCAGCGATGATCACTTTGGCGCGCCGCCCTGCAAGCTGTACAGCTTGTAGTAGTGTCCGCGCTGGGACAGCAGCTGGCTGTGCTTGCCCATCTCGGCGACCCGGCCTCGGTTGATCACGCAGATCACGTCCGCGTCCTGCAACCAGCCGCAAGCAATCGGGTCAAACGCTGATCTATATCACCTGGATAGCGCTTGGTACAGTGAGACCTTGATGCTGTATTGAGACACTTTATCATGTCTTCCCACTGATCTCTATAGCCATGGATAGCGCTTCGTACAGCGAGACTTTGATGCCGTATTGAGCCCCTTTATCATGTCTTCCCACTGATCTCTATAGCCATGGATAGCGCTTCGTACAGCGAGACTTTAATGCCGTATTGAGACACTTTATCATGTCTTCCCACTGATCTCTATAGCCATGGATAGCCCTTCGTACAGTGAGACTTTGATGCCGTATTGAGACACTTTATCATGTCTTCCCACTGATCTCTATAGCCATGGATAGCGCTTCGTACAGCGAGACTTTGATGCCGTATTGAGCCCCTTTATCATGTCTTCCCACTGATCTCAATAGCCTGGATAGGCTTCGTACAGCGAGACTTTAATGCCGTATTGAGACACTTTATCATGTCTTCCCACTGATCTCTATAGCCATGGATAGCGCTTCGTACAGCGAGACTTTGATGCCGTATTGAGCCCCTTTATCATGTCTTCCCACTGATCTCAATAGCCTGGATAGGCTTCGTACAGCGAGACTTTAATGCCGTATTGAGACACTTTATCATGTCTTCCCACTGATCTCTATAGCCATGGATAGCGCTTCGTACAGCGAGACTTTGATGCCGTATTGAGCCCCTTTATCATGTCTTCCCACTGATCTCAATAGCCTGGATAGGCTTCGTACAGCGAGACTTTAATGCCGTATTGAGACACTTTATCATGTCTTCCCACTGATCTCTATAGCCATGGATAGCGCTTCGTACAGTGAGACTTTGATGTCGTATTGAGCCCCTTTATCATGTCTTCCCACTGATCTCTATAGCCTGGATAGCTCTTCGTACAGCGAGACTTAGATGGGGCTACAACCCAGCACAACTAACGGCAACCATAAACTCTACAGAACCCACCGCCGGCCACGGACCGACAACGGAGACCTAGGGCGGCCCGCGAGACCGCCGACGCACCTGTATGGTGGAGAGGCGATGCGCGATGGTGATGCACGTGCGGCCCTGCTTGGCCTTGTCCAACGCCTCCTGAACGACCTTCTCGCTCTCCGTGTCGAGCGCAGACGTCGCCTCGTCGAGCAGCAGGATGCGAGGGTTGCGTACCAGCGCGCGCGCAATCGCCACGCGCTGCTTCTGTCCGCCGGAAAGCTGCGCGCCCTTCTCGCCCATGCGCGTCTCGTAGCCCTGCGCATCGTGGGGGTAAGTGGTGCGCATTTGCGCGCTGCTCGCGCATTTAACTCGACTTCTTATCACAGGCAAAGAAGTACTAAACACAGCGTTGGGGTTAAGTTGAGCCTCCTTCGTAGCCCTGCGTATCGTGGGGGTCAGGAGAGGGTGCGTTCCAGTGATCAACGATCAGGTCACATGTTTCGTCAAACCCTTGTACAGCAGTCTTGTATCAACCGCCTATGACCGTGTTAAGCCCCTTTTACACGGTCACATGTTTTGTCAAACCCTTGTACAGCAGTCTTGTATCAACCGCCTATGACCGTGTTAAGCCCCTTTTACACGGTCACATGTTTTGTCAAACCCTTGTACAGCAGCCTTGTATACAACCGCCTATGACCGTGTTAAGCCCCTTTTACACGGTCACATGTTTTGTCAAACCCTTGTACAGCAGTCTTGTATACAACCGCCTATGACCGTGTTAAGCCCCTTTTACACGGTCACATGTTTTGTCAAACCCTTGTACAGCAGTCTTGTATACAACCGCCTATGACCGTGTTAAGCCCCTTTTACACGGTCACGTGTTTCGTCAAACCCTTGTACAGCATTCTTGTATCAACCGCCTATGACTGTATAAACAGTCCATTGTATGGCAGTCCGTCACAGAAAAGCCTTGTATGGCAGCCTTCCCCTAAGCTGTTTCATCGAACGACTAGGTATGATTGTATCAGAAAAAGTCGTAAAATTCTCCATCAAATCCGTCACACAAAACCTTGTACAATGTTTATGTTCCAGACTGCTATACAAGGGTTTCAGGAAACATCTGAACGTGTATTCAGAACGTGTATTTCGTTTCCGACTAGGGATGCCGGCGGTTATCCGGTAAACCGAGTCGGTTACGGTTACGACATTATCCGGATACAGTTTTAACTACCGGATAGTCCGGTAGTAAAGCGGTCCTTTTACCATCCGGAAAATATCCGGATACTGTGGATGGTTATCCGGTTACGGTTTTCGTAACCGAAGGCATCACTATTTCCGACAATAACCGCCTAAAGATTCATTCGGCGGCGGCAACTCACGAGCGGCAGCGACGCGATGAACGTGTGGATGTTGGCGTTCTTGGCGGCGGCGATCACTTCGTCCATGCCGACGTTGCGCGAGTTGTCGCCGTAGGCGATGTTGTCCGCGATGGTCCGATCAAACAGGATCGGCTCCTGCGAGACGATGCCCAGCTGCGAGCGCAGCTTGCTCAGCCGCACAGCAGAGATGTCCAGTTCATCCACAGACTGCAACCAGATTGATCGATTATTGGTGTTTGACAACGCATTGCTTTGACAACAGGCCCGCCCCTGTGGCGCTGGTCTATAATGAAAGGGTGATGATGAACCTAACCTATGGCTAGAAGGGAGGAGGGGAAACCCGGTGATTCATTGATTGATTGCCGGTGTTTAACGACGCGCTGTTTTGACAGCTGGCACCATGGCGCTGGTCTATAATGAAAGGGTGATGATGAACCTAACCTATGGCTAGAAGGGACGAGGGGAAACCCGGTGATTCATTGATTGATTGCCGGTGTTTAACGACGCGCTGTTTTGACAACTGGCCCTGTGGCGCTGGTCCTTAATGAAATGGTGAAGATGAACCTAACCTATGGCTAGAAGGGAGGAGGGGAAACCCGGTGATTCATTGATTGATTGCCGGTGTTTAACGACGCACTGTTTTGACAACTGGCCCCGTGGCGCTGGTCTGTAATGAAATGGGGATGATGAACCTAGCCTAGCCTAGAAGGGAGAACTGATCATGTGCATGATGGTCACTCATCCGACACCTTACTCAGCGCGGTGTTGCTTAACTTCAGTGACCTCACGAGAACCAGTTTTTCTAACATGCCTAACAAGGTGGAACTGCAATTGCTTTAGATTGAATGGTTGATTTATGGTGTTTAACGACGCACTGTTATGACAGCTGGCCCTGTGGCACTGGTCTAACGGCATCGGTGAATGAAAGGGTTAAGATGAACCTAACCTAGCCTACAAGGGAGGAGGAGAAACCCGGTGCCGGCACGTAGCCTACTCCTGTCGAAAAGCACCGAACAACAGGATTCCTCCGCTAATCCGTGCTGTCGAGAGGTTGACAAGCAAGGCGAGTGAAGTTGTCATGCTAACTTCAAACCCTCCAACATCTCTCCCGAACAGGATCGCGTGCATGACGGTCACGATACAAACATGGCAGTGGACTCACGATGGTGCCCGACGTCGGGTCGTAGAACCGCTCGAGCAGCTGGACGCACGTCGACTTGCCGCAGCCCGACTGGCCGACCAGCGCCACCGTCTGGCCCGGCTTGACGACCAGGTTGAGTCCGCGGAGAACCTTGGTCGCCGCGCGCGTCTCGTAGAAGAACTCGACGCCCGCGTAGTTGACGTGTCCCTTGGCCACCTGGCGGCAGGGTGGGAGCATCCGTTAGAAACACGCTAGAGTCTTGATTCCGGTCCGCTAAGCGCTAGCAGTCAATTGAAATGAGCAGCCACCGATTTACCTTTATTTCTAGCTGTGTTAGTATTACTGAAATAATCCAGTTGATATCAACGCATCTATCTATATCTCTATCTATATCTTGCATGCATGTGTATCCAATATGTAACAAAATATCAATTCCAAAATTTGTGTCCATACAGGACTTTGAACCCGGAAGTTTACGCCTTTAAGTCCCGGTACGGATACAAATTTTAGGATGGATATTTCGTGTTCTAAATGTAAATATCTATCGTACAGGCAACAAGTCTCAATAAATTGATTATTATTTATTTTGGACAACCCTCAAAACAGCAGTACGCTAGGCCTCATGCTAGCAAAGTCAGATGGCAGCTGCAGAGTTGCTTCGTACAACGGTGTACAGTTGCTTGGTACAACTGTGTACATTTGCTTCGTATAACTGTGTACAGTTAATTAGTACAACTGTGTACATTTTCTTTGTACAACTGTGTACAGTTGCTTCGTACAGCTGTGTACAGTTGGTTCGTACAACGGTGTACAGTTGCTTGGTACAACGGTGTACAGTTGCTTTGTACAGTTGCTTTGTACAGCTGTGTACAGTTGGTTCGTACAACGGTGTACAGTTGCTTCGTACAACCGTGTACCGCCAGCAGGATGCCACAGCTCAACGCTCGCAAGGCGCAACGGCAAAGCAAGCGATATCGAGCGCCGCCAGCGTTTTCCTCCGAGACTCACCCAGGTGTCGCTGCCGGGCAACGGGGAGAGCGGGTCGTAGATCTTGGGCTTGCGGTCGAGCAGGCCAAAGATGCGCGACGCCGCCAGGTAGCCCTTCTGGAAGTTGGGCGCAAACGCGATCGAGTTGGCGATCGACACCGTGCCCATGATCAGCGCCTGAGACACCCTGGAACACACGGCGACATCGATCACGTTGCCGTCTACGTTGGAGGAACTCGGCAACTTCGTGTCGAATCCCCGTCTCGGCGCATGCCTGGCGATGTGACCGTCATGATATTAACTGTGAAAACCCTGCCCGAATGGAAATTTATTTTCTTTTACTTGCCAGATTTTTACATTTTCATGTTAGCAAATCTAAGTCCCCATACCATTACAACTACCATTATCATGCGTTTGCCATAAACTGGCGACCAGACACAATGGAGATGCAAGGAAGCTAGCAAGCAGCAAGCAAGCAAGCAAGCAGCAAGCAAGCAAGCAAGCAAGCAAGCAGCAAGCTAGCAATCAGCAAGCAAGCAAGCAGCAAGCATGCAAGCAAGCAAGCAAGCAAGCAAGCTAGCAAGCAAGCAAGCAAGCAAGCAAGCAAGCAAGCAAGCAAGCAAGCAAGCAAGCAAGCAAGCAAGCAAACAAGCAAGCAAGCAAGCAAGCAGGCAAGCAAGCAAGCAAGCAAGCAAGCAGCAAGCTAGCAATCAGCAAGCAAGCAAGCAGCAAGCAAGCAAGCAAGCAAGCAAGCAAGCAAGCAAGCAAGCAAGCAAGCAAGCAAGCAAGCTAGCAAGCAAGCAAGCAAGCAAGCAAGCAAGCAAGCAAGCAAGCAAGCAAGCAAGCAAGCAGCAAGCAAGCAAGCAAGCAAGCAAGCAAGCAAGAACCAAGCAGAGCGCGACTCACTTGAAAACAACTGAAAACGGCAGGTCCTCGTTGGCGACCAGCTGCCCGCCGTAGTACATGCAGGTGGCGAACGCGAAGAACATGATGGAGCGCGCGAGTCCCATGACGATGCCGCGCATGTGGTTGTTGCGCAGCGCGACCAGGTAGGCGGGCCGCAGCTCCGCCATGTACTGCGCGTGGAACGTCGACTCGCGGCCAAGGCCGACCACCGTCCGGATGTTGCCCACCGCCTCCACCGCCAGCTGCGGGTCGGAATCGGCAAATGTTCACGCAAAATGTCTGCACACATCCCGGCGTAGGAAAATCTGCCCGAATAGCCGAGGATTTGGAATAAGCATATACCATTCGGTGATAAATGATTCTAAATCCTTCTATGATCACTTCTATGCTTCTTCATAGCACCAGGTGCTAGGAATACTGCTAGGTAGCAGTAATTGCCTGATTGATAGCGTATTTCTTAACTCGCTAGATTTGGACACTGGCGCTGCTAGACATTTGACACTCCTGCCATCTTGTAAAGCCGAGAGCTTCCGATATCGCGACAGCGAGACACCCGGCCGCACCTTGGTCGACTTCTCCATCGCCGCCTTGTTGTTGAGACTCTCGCCGCGGATGGCGCCGGCAAACGCGTAGTTGGCCACCAGGATGATGGGCGTGAACGAGAGCGCGACGAGCCCGAGCCGCCACTCGTAGGACAGCGACAGTCCGACGCCCAGGAATAGCGTCGCCAGGGACTGCAGGATCGTTCCGACGCGCTGCCCCGTCGCCTGCAGACGCAGAGACACCGGCGTCAAGCTCCGCTCACCGATTACCATTAGCCACAGTACTAGGAACCTTTTGTTTCGTCAAAACTGTTTGCTTGCTTGCTTGCTTGCTTGCTTGCTTGCTTGCTTGCTTGCTTGCTTGCTTGCTTGCTTGCTTGCTTGCTTGCTTGCATGCTTGCTTTCATGCATGCTTGCATGCTTGCATGCTTGCTTGCTTGCATGCTTGCTTTCATACATGCTTGCTTCCTAGCTAGCTTGCTTGCTTGCTGCTTGCTTCCATGCATGCTTGCTTGCTTGCTTGCTTGCTTGCTTGCTTGCTTGCATGCTTGCTTTCATGCATGCTTGCTGGCTTGCTTGCTTGCTTGCTTGCTTGCTTGCTTGCTCGCTGCTTGCTTCCATGCTACGACAACAAGCTACAACATGCTACGAGCAACCTGCTTGCTGTGACTGCTGAGCCTCTACCGTGCCAACTATGCCAATAACAGTAGCACTAAGCCTGTATCCTTCTTAAAACGCAATTACAGTTACGCTAAACCCGTAACCACCCACTTCCAACCCCATTCCCGGCCAAGGACTCACCCCCTGCACGCTGGCGGCGTCGCCCGATAGGCGGGCGCACAGCGAGCCCGTGCTGTTAGCCTTGTCGTCGAACCAGGCCACTTCCTGGCGGACCATCGCGCTGAACGCCAGCCCGCGAAGCCTCTCAGTCAGATTCTCGCCGGCGACGCCAAACGAGTAGATCTGCAGGAAGGTGGCGAAGCCGACGGCGATGCCCGCCGCAAGGAAGTAGAGCGCGTAGATGTTGGTCTGCTTGCGCACGTCGTCGGGATCGGGCAGAGCGAGAATCTGGGTGGCGGCGGAGAAAGAGAGCGCGGTTAGGGGAGTCGGGTCGGACGGTGTCGTTGATTGATTAATTGAGCGCTATCCATGGCTATAGATAGATTAATTGATTATTGGTGTTTAACGACGCACTGTTTCGACAACTGGCCCTGTGGCGCTGGTCTATAATGAAAGGGTGATGATGAACCTAACCTATGGCTAGAAGGGAGGAGGGGAAACCCGGTGCCGGCACGTAGCCTACTCCTGTCGAAAAGCACCGAGGGGACCACCGGCTTTACGTCCCTTCCGAAGGACGGTGCAACTCGAACGACAGGATTCCTCCGCTAATCTGTGCTGTCGAGAGGTTGACTAGCAAGGCGAGTGAAGTGTTTGTACTAACTTCAAACCCTCCAACCTCTCTCCCGAACAGAACTGATCATGTGCATGATGGTCACCCATCAAATACCTGACTCAGCGCGATGTTTCTTAACTTTAACCCTCCAACCTCTCTCGCAAACAAGTCTTTATCCGTCAATGAGTGACAGAATAAAGGAAAACTAGTTGACATCAGCGTGGTCTCACCCCAAGGATGTCTCCGAAGAGGACGGCAAAGATCGGCATCGCGCAGCCCATGATGATCGACGACAGACAACCGATTACGATGTACGGCCACTCCTCTTTGTTCTTCGCGATGATTCGCTTGAATGGTACCTGGTGAAAAGAAGCAAGGCATTGGGATTTGCATGGTTCTAATGTAGTTTGAAATATTAAGTTTATTTGGGTTGTTGGGCTCCATGAAGATAGAAACAGGACTATGAATGAACATAGAAGGTGGTGAATCTAGTGATGCTATGCTGCAATCACACGCCAACAACTCGACTAACCCCGATTATAATGTTACACTTGTATTAGTGTCAACGAGCAGTGTTTGGATTCAGGTTTCAAATCAACACCAGTAGAAGCGTATCCATCAATGCAACTAGTGGATTCAATGCAAACTTTAGCAAAATTCACTGCAACCTTGAATTCAGGTCCGAATCAACACTAATTCAAGCGTGTCCACCAATGCAAAGCAGTGCCTGGGATAAACCCGACTCAACGCGTGCCTGCCGAGACGACGAGCGCTACTCACGTCCGGGGCTTCTTCGGCCACCTCGTCGACCTGGTGCTCGTGTCCCTCCTCCTCGCCCACCGAAGACGTGCCGCTGCGGCTCGACGTGATGCTCAGCATGCGCGACAGCTTCTTCGGACGCACAATCTCGTCGGGGTCTGCGCATCGCGGCAACTCCCCGTTAGGCACGGCACCCACTCGTAATTTTACAGCTTTTTTTCTAAACCGTTTACTTTGGGTGCAGAACTTCGTTGCATTTTTTGAGTCATAGTTTTGAAAAATGTGTGATGACTGACGGGTACCCCACGTTTGGCCCTGTGGCCGGCTTATATGTCCGCGGAGCAGTGAGATAAGCCCACAGTGAATTCTTTTGCATCATAGTTTTGTTTTTCCGTCTAGCATAATGGATAAGTGCAGTGCCCCGCACAGGCAAAGACCCGGATTCGAATTCCGGCACGGACACAAATTTCCTAATTGATATTTCGTTTGCAATAATCATTGGCAAGTGGATCTCACCGGCGGCTCCTTCGCCGGTCTCCTCGTCCTCCGCGTGCATGATCTGCGCTGTGACCAAAGCGTGGTAGTGTCCATCGAGCGCCATCAACGCGTCGTGCGTTCCCTCCTCCACCACCCCGCCGTTGCTGACCACCACGATCTTATCGGCGCCGCGGATCGTAGACAGGCGGTGAGCCACGATCACCGTCGTACGGCCCTTGGACGCCTGGCAAAGCCGAGCGAAACACGTCGAGATTAGTGCCGGGTACTCGACGTAGCGCGTCGGCATTCAGGAAAACTTTTGTCAGGCCTGCAGGCTGCTATTTGCAGCCTGTCGATGCTCGTGTAGGGTTTACGGCGTAGGCACCAGCATACCCAGAATAGCTGGGCGCTTTCCGGGTATTGCGGGGTTTGGGTTGCCTTCGACCATGGCTGTGTCCCTGGTTGCCCGAAGGTTGCCGCTAGGGTAGAGACTTGGGCTGTGAGGTGGCATGGGCAGTAGGAGTAGACAGAGGAAAGAAGGAAAGTAGGAAAGAGTAGGGTTATTAAACAAGTGGTTTTATGGAAAAGTAAATGGTGTTATAATTGATCGACTCCAGGCCTATCACTTTTCAGGTCCATTCACAACCGACTCATGCCGTAAACTAAACGTAAAAGTTAAATGTTTAGTACACAAGCAGGTAAGAGCATTCACAACGAACTTAATGACTTGAGCTTTACGCACCATAGCCGAAATGTTTGACTGACCAAAGATTTACGTGTACGTCTAAGTTTGACTTAAGGGAGAACCAATAAGATTCATTCACTCTGCAGCCTGCTGGATTTCGATGGTAAGTCCAGTCAAGTGGCGGTGGGTTTTTGTTTCTAGTCCGCTGTCAGATTAGCCTAAACTAATATTGTCTCTTGAGGCTTCCAACGATCAACGATTGGGCTTGCGTCTCGGTATTCCATCGATGTTTTCGGGAACGTTGGTCCTGCTTCTTACCTTGTCGAGGGCGGCCTGCACTCGAGCCTCGCTGCCGGTGTCAAGCGCCGATGTCGCCTCGTCGAGCAGCAGGATGGCCGGCTTGCGAATCAACGCGCGCGCGATTGCGATGCGCTGCTTCTGACCTGCAAAAATCCACCAACCGGTCTCAGTACAATCGTAGCAGCGTAGCGACACTAGCAGAAGCAGTGACACCGGTGTTTGCTGGCATTAGGCAAGGCACATAGTAATGCCAACAATCGTAGCAGCGTAGCAACACTAGCAACAGCAGTGACACCGGTGTTTGCTGGCATTAGGCAAGGCACATAGTAATGCCAACAATCGTAGCAGCGTGGCAACACTAGCAACAGCAGTGACACCGGTGTTTGCTGGCATTAGGCAAGGCACATAGTAATGCCAACAATCGTAGCAGCGTAGCAACACTAGCAACAGCAGTGACACCGGTGTTTGCTGGCATTAGGCAAAGCACATAGTAATGCCAACAATCGTAGCAGCGTAGCAACACTAGCAACAGCAGTGACACCGGTGTTTGCTGGCATTAGGCAAGGCACATAGTAATGCTAACAATCGTAGCAGCGTAGCAACACTAGCAACAGCAGTGACACCGGTGTTTGCTGGCATTAGGCAAGGCACATAGTAATGCCAACAATCGTAGCAGAAATTGAGTTCTCATCAAAGCAGGTTTGAAACATTTCTCTAGTACCTATTCTAGAAGGCCACCGGACAAAGACAAACACTAAGGAATCGTACAAATATTCCGTCGGCCTGTCGCCGTCGCTCACTTTACCTCCGGACATCTGCGCGCCGCGTTCGCCGACCAGGGTGTCGTAGCCGCGCGGCAGCTTGGAGATGAAGTCGTGCGCGTTGGCTTCGCGCGCCGCCTCCTTGATCTCGTCCAGCGTAGCGCTCTCCATGCTGCAACGCGTTCGCATACACAAAACCGTTAGTTCAAAACGTGTTTACTTGCTTGCTTGCTTGCTTGCTTGCTGCTTGCTGCTTGCTGCTTGCTTGCTTGCTTGCTTGCTTGCTTGCTTGCTTGCTTGCTTGCTTGCTTGCTTGCTTGCTTGCTTGCTTGCTTGCTTGCTTGCTTGCTTGCTTGCTTGCTTGCTTGCTGCTATAATACGCTAATCAGATTGCCCCATTTTTTCAGCTTCTTTCCATCGCTAATGACCTCAAAATTAGACGATGAGTCCGATCGTTTTAAATATAAATCAATCCACAGTTGATCTCTAAGATGACATTGTAAAAGGGGCTCCAGCATTCAAAACCAGTTGAATATTTATTTCCTAAACCCATAACTTCGCTTTGTGCGTCAAAGAGCCGTGAGATCGACTGACCCGTAGCGGATGTTCTCGGCGATGGTGGTGGCGAACAGCACGGGCTCCTGCCCGACGACGCCGATCTGCCGCCGCAGCCACGCGACGTTCAGCTGGGTGACGTCGACGCCGTCCAACTCGACGCGCCCGCTCGCCGGGTCGTAGAAACGCTGGATCAGCTGGATGCACGTCGACTTGCCGCAGCCCGAGCTGCCGACCAGCGCCACCGTCTCGCCGCGGTTAATCGTCAGCGTCAGCCCCTGCAGGATCTGCGCGGACGGGAGACAGATCGGTCAGACTCGATTATCGGTGCTTAACGACGCACTGTTTCGACAACTGACCCTGTGGCGCTGGTCTAACGGCGTTGGTGAATGAAAGGTAGATGATGAACCTAACCTATGGCTAGAAGGGAGGAGAGGAAACCCGGTGCCGGCACGTAGCCTACTCCTGTCGAAAAGCACCGAGGGGACCACCGGCTTTACGTCCCTTCCGAAGGACGGTACAACTCCAACAACAGGATTCCTCCGCTAATCCGTGCTGTCGAGAGGTTGACAAGCAAGGCGAGTGAAGTTGTCGTAGTAACTTCAAACCCTTCAAAGGGTGATGATGAACCTCACCTAGCTTAGAAGGGAGGAGGGGAAACCCGGTACCGGCACGCAGCCTACTCCTGACGAACGCAACGTAACTTACGTCATCCTACGTAATATGGAGGGGGCTTTGTTCGACACTGATGCTCAATCTCAAGTGTCAACTGCCTGTCAACATAAAAGAATATCTTTTCAAATGATAAATGCACTAAATTACTTTAGTTAAGGTCAGCCAGTTTGTAACAAATCACGGCACCGCTACGCGTGCATTTGTATGCCTCTGTGTTTGTTGCAGCTGCCTTAGAGCCGGCTTAGAGTTGACCATCCCCTAATGTCGAGAGTAGCTCCGGCCGGGACATGAGGCAAGGAAGAGGCAGTTGTCTACGAACGCTGGAGCACTCTCCGGTCAGACTCATTTGTAAACTCAAAGCAATAAAGGTTATTCAAACTAAATTGTATTCCACGGAGCAATTGTATTTCCTTCTGAGTTTACCCCGAGATACGACAGAGGAACCTCACAAGTTTCGCCACCAGCGACTTCTCCGAGTTTCCTTCCTCCGCCCCCTTAAAAGCAACGCCGACGGAAAAGTCGACGGCTAACCTTGACGTCGGCCCGGCTCGGGTAGTTGAAGTGCACGTCCTTGAAGCTGATGGAGCCCTTCATCTCGGCGGGGCTGGTTCCCGCGGGGCTCGAGCTGTCGATGGGCGAAACGCGCTCGATCACCGAGAACACCTTGGCGCCCGCGCCCTTCGCGATCGAAAACACCTCGATGTACGGCGAGCTGATGCCCAGGTTCATCGAGCCCATCATCACGCTGAAGAACACCTGCGGGGGAGAGCGTAACGCAACGTTCACGTGACCGGCTTTCTAGGATGCAAGGGTCCTTGCCTAACAGCAAACACTGGTTTTAATGCTGTTGCTACGCTGCCACGATTGTTAGCATTTCTATGTGCCTTGCCCAATGCCAGCAAACACCGGTGTCACTGCTGTTGCTAGTGTTGCTACGCTGCCACGATTGTTAGCATTTCTATGTGCCTTGCCCAATGCCAGCAAACACCGGTGTCACTGCTGTTGCTAGTGTTGTTACGCTGCTACGATTGTTGGCATTACTATGTGCCTTGCCTAATGCCAGCAAACACCGGTGTCACTGCTGTTGCTAGTGTTGCCACACTGCTACGATTGTTGGCATTACTATGTGCCTTGCCTTATGCCAGCAAACACCGGTGTCACTGCTGTTGCTGGTGTTGCCACGCTGCTACGATTGTTGGCATTACTAAGTGCCTTGCCTAATGCCAGCAAACACCGGTGTCACTGCTGTTGCTAGTGTTGCTACGCTGCTACGATAGTTGGCATTACTATGTGCCTTGCCTAATGCTAGCAAACACTGGTGTCACTGCTGTTGCTAGTGTTGCCACGCTGCTACGATAGTTGGCATTACTATGTGCCTTGCCTAATGCTAGCAAACACTGGTGTCACTGCTGTTGCTAGTGTTGCCACGCTGCTACGATTGTTGGCATTACTATGTGCCTTGCCTAATGCCAGCAAACACTGGTGTCACTGCTGTTGCTAGTGTTGCCACGCTGCTACGATTGTTGGCATTACTATGTGTCTTGCCTACTCGCTGCGCTGCGCTGCTAGCATGTTGTTACGCTTGGTAAAATTGGTTGGAGATAGTGAAACACGGTCAAACAATGAAAGGAACACAATGTACAACTAAAATAATACTAATTTAGTGGAATGACAGATCAACGATCTCTTTTGAACACTAAAAATCCATCAAGCGTAAAGTGGTCTAGGGCCAAGTCCGTTGCGACTGTTCGAAAGGGCCGGGCAGTGTTTGAAGGGAGCAACGTAGACTCACGGTGACCATGGTGCCGGCGTCGTAGTGAGCGTCGGGGTCCCCGCGTTCGTTGAGCACGAGACCGACGCCGTACCAGAACGCCAGCGCGTAGCTCCCGTAGATGAAGAACCAGAGCAGGCCGAAGCCGAGGCCGGAGAAGAAACCGCGCTTGACGTTGTTCTTCTTGGCGTAGACCAGGTTCGACTGGTACCTGCAACAGACGCGCCGTTACGTACGCTTGCTTGCGCGTCCGTTTGGTCGCGAGACGACGCAACCGATTCCCGTGTTATTTTGACTGCGCGTTCGAAATTTCTCAACTTGGACCCCCTCTAATTTTTGGCACTTTCCATTTTCAACTATTTGATTAGATTTGTTTTTATGAAAATTTTCTATTTGTTTATGCCACGTTGATCATTCTAGAGATTAACTATTTTAAAAATTAGTTTGGGTGACTTAAGTAGTTAATTCTTATGATCTTTAATATAATAAAACGTGGAAGCATTTAATTGCGTAAATATTGAAATAAATTACAAACAAAGTATTTGTTGGTATCTACCTGTAAACCCATATTGTTTCCTTTAGGTTTATTTCTCCTTATTAAAATTTGAGTTTAATGGTACCTATTGGCATTGATTTGAATGGTGTGATTGATTGGTTGGGTACTTTAATGGGGATAAGCAAAAAAGTATGATGCTGCATAATATTACGTTTGTCTGAATTAGCAACCTAAATCAATTCACTAAGTAGCATCCAGCAACAAAGTAGAACATACCTGAAACATCGTGCAAACCAAATAAAAAGCTAACAACTAATGTGTAACGCACCTGGCCACCTCCTTTTCCTGCCCGCCAAACGCCATCACCGTTCGAATCGAGCTGAGCACCTCCTCGGCGATGACGCCAGCCTTGCCGTACGCCGTCAGCTCGTTCTTCGCCAGCTTGGACGTGACGATCGCGACCAGACCCACCGAGATCATCGTCACCGGCAGCGAGATCAAGCAGATCAGCGCCAGCTCCCAGCCCTGGAAGGACGAGAGCATTCAGGACGAGAGCCTACAATCGTTGCCAGCCGCAGGGACTGTTTTAGCTTCAGCGTAAACCAGGACAGTGGTAGTGACAGCGTTGACACAATCAACACCAGCCAGGCAAGTTGTGGCGTAGCGTTGACACAATCAACACCAGCCAGGTAAGTTGTGGCGTAGCGTTGACACAATCAACACCAGCCAGGCAAGTTGTGGCGTAGCGTTGACACAATCAACACCAGCCAGGCAAGTTGTGGCGTAGCGTTGACACAATCAACACCAGCCAGGTAAGTTGTGGCGTAGCGTTGACACAATCAACACCAGCCAGGCAAGTTGTGGCGTAGCGTTGACACAATCAACACCAGCCAGGCAAGTTGTGGCGTAGCGTTGACACAATCAACACCAGCCAGGCAAGTTGTGGCGTAGCGTTGACACAATCAACACCAGCCAGGCAAGTTGTGGCGTAGCGTTGACACAATCAACACCAGCCAGGCAAGTTGTGGCGTAGCGTTGACACAATCAACACCAGCCAGGTAAGTTGTGGCGTAGCGTTGACACAATCAACACCAGCCAGGCAAGTTGTGGCGTAGCGTTGACACAATCAACACCAGCCAGGCAAGTTGTGGCGTAGCGTTGACACAATCAACACCAGCCAGGCAAGTTGTGGCGTAGCGTTGACACAATCAACACCAGCCAGGCAAGTTGTGGCGTAGCGTTGACACAATCAACACCAGCCAGGCAAGTTGTGGCGTAGCGTTGACACAATCAACACCAGCCAGGCAAGTTGTGGCGTAGCGTTGACACAATCAACACCAGCCAGGTAAGTTGTGGCGTAGCGTTGACACAATCAACACCAGCCAGGCAAGTTGTGGCGTAGCGTTGACACAATCAACACCAGCCAGGCAAGTTGTGGCGTAGCGTTGACACAATCAACACCAGCCAGGCAAGTTGTGGCGTAGCGTTGACACAATCAACACCAGCCAGGTAAGTTGTGGCGTAGCGTTGACACAATCAACACCAGCCAGGCAAGTTGTGGCGTAGCGTTGACACAATCAACACCAGCCAGGTAAGTTGTGGCGTAGCGTTGACACAATCAACACCAGCCAGGCAAGTTGTGGCGTAGCGTTGACACAATCAACACCAGCCAGGCAAGTTGTGGCGTAGAGTTGACACAATCAACACCAGCCAGGTAAGTTGTGGCGTAGCGTTGACACAATCAACACCAGCCAGGCAAGTTGTGGCGTAGCGTTGACACGATCAACACCAGCCAGGCAAGTTGTGGCGTAGCGTTGACACAATCAACACCAGCCAGGTAAGTTGTGGCGTAGCGTTGACACAATCAACACCAGCCAGGCAAGTTGTGGCGTAGCGTTGACACAATCAACACCAGCCAGGTAAGTTGTGGCGTAGCGTTGACACAATCAACACCAGCCAGGCAAGTTGTGGCGTAGCGTTGACACAATCAACACCAGCCAGGCAAGTTGTGGCGTAGCGTTGACACAATCAACACCAGCCAGGCAAGTTGTGGCGTAGCGTTGACACAATCAACACCAGCCAGGCAAGTTGTGGCGTAGCGTTGACACAATCAACACCAGCCAGGCAAGTTGTGGCGTAGCGTTGACACAATCATCACCAGCCAGGCAAGTTGTGGCGTAGCGTTGATACAATCAACACCAGCCAGGTAAGTTGTGGCGTAGCGTTGACACAATCATCACCAGCCAGGCAAGTTGTGGCGTAGCGTTGACACAATCAACACCAGCCAGGCAAGTTGTGGCGTAGCGTTGACACAATCAACACCAGCCAGGCAAGTTGTGGCGTAGCGTTGACACAATCAACACCAGCCAGGCAAGTTGTGGCGTAGCGTTGACACAATCAACACCAGCCAGGCAAGTTGTGGCGTAGCGTTGACACAATCAACACCAGCCAGGCAAGTTGTGGCGTAGCGTTGACACAATCAACACCAGCCAGGCAAGTTGTGGCGTAGCGTTGACACAATCAACACCAGCCAGGCAAGTTGTGGCGTAGCGTTGACACAATCAACACCAGCCAGGCAAGTTGTGGCGTAGCGTTGACACAATCAACACCAGCCAGGCAAGTTGTGGCGTAGCGTTGACACAATCAACACCAGCCAGGCAAGTTGTGGCGTAGCGTTGACACAATCAACACCAGCCAGGCAAGTTGTGGCGTAGCGTTGACACAATCAACACCAGCCAGGTAAGTTGTGGCGTAGCGTTGACACAATCAACACCAGCCAGGCAAGTTGTGGCGTAGCGTTGACACAATCAACACCAGCCAGGTAAGTTGTGGCGTAGCGTTGACACAATCAACACCAGCCAGGCAAGTTGTGGCGTAGCGTTGACACAATCAACACCAGCCAGGCAAGTTGTGGCGTAGCGTTGACACAATCAACACCAGCCAGGTAAGTTGTGGCGTAGCGTTGACACAATCAACACCAGCCAGGCAAGTTGTGGCGTAGCGTTGACACAATCAACACCAGCCAGGCAAGTTGTGGCGTAGCGTTGACACAATCAACACCAGCCAGGTAAGTTGTGGCGTAGCGTTGACACAATCAACACCAGCCAGGCAAGTTGTGGCGTAGCGTTGACACAATCAACACCAGCCAGGTAAGTTGTGGCGTAGCGTTGACACAATCAACACCAGCCAGGCAAGTTGTGGCGTAGCGTTGACACAATCAACACCAGCCAGGCAAGTTGTGGCGTAGCGTTGACACAATCAACACCAGCCAGGCAAGTTGTGGCGTAGCGTTGACACAATCAACACCAGCCAGGCAAGTTGTGGCGTAGCGTTGACACAATCAACACCAGCCAGGCAAGTTGTGGCGTAGCGTTGACACAATCAACACCAGCCAGGTAAGTTGTGGCGTAGCGTTGACACAATCAACACCAGCCAGGCAAGTTGTGGCGTAGCGTTGACACAATCAACACCAGCCAGGCAAGTTGTGGCGTAGCGTTGACACAATCAACACCAGCCAGGCAAGTTGTGGCGTAGCGTTGACACAATCAACACCAGCCAGGAAAGTTGTGGCGTAGCGTTGACACAATCAACACCAGCCAGGCAAGTTGTGGCGTAGCGTTGACACAATCAACACCAGCCAGGCAAGTTGTGGCGTAGCGTTGACACAATCATCACCAGCCAGGCAAGTTGTGGCGTAGCGTTGATACAATCAACACCAGCCAGGTAAGTTGTGGCGTAGCGTTGACACAATCATCACCAGCCAGGCAAGTTGTGGCGTAGCGTTGACACAATCAACACCAGCCAGGCAAGTTGTGGCGTAGCGTTGACACAATCAACACCAGCCAGGCAAGTTGTGGCGTAGCGTTGACACAATCAACACCAGCCAGGCAAGTTGTGGCGTAGCGTTGACACAATCAACACCAGCCAGGCAAGTTGTGGCGTAGCGTTGACACAATCAACACCAGCCAGGCAAGTTGTGGCGTAGCGTTGACACAATCAACACCAGCCAGGCAAGTTGTGGCGTAGCGTTGACACAATCAACACCAGCCAGGCAAGTTGTGGCGTAGCGTTGACACAATCAACACCAGCCAGGTAAGTTGTGGCGTAGCGTTGACACAATCAACACCAGCCAGGCAAGTTGTGGCGTAGCGTTGACACAATCAACACCAGCCAGGCAAGTTGTGGCGTAGCGTTGACACAATCAACACCAGCCAGGCAAGTTGTGGCGTAGCGTTGACACAATCAACACCAGCCAGGCAAGTTGTGGCGTAGCGTGGACACAATCAACACCAGCCAGGTAAGTTGTGGCGTAGCGTTGACACAATCAACACCAGCCAGGCAAGTTGTGGCGTAGCGTTGACACAATCAACACCAGCAAGGCAAGTTGTGGCGTAGCGTTGACACAATCAACACCAGCCAGGCAAGTTGTGGCGTAGCGTTGACACAATCAACACCAGCCAGGCAAGTTGTGGCGTAGCGTTGACACAATCAACACCAGCCAGGCAAGTTGTGGCGTAGCGTTGACACAATCAACACCAGCCAGGCAAGTTGTGGCGTAGCGTTGACACAATCAACACCAGCCAGGCAAGTTGTGGCGTAGCGTTGACACAATCAACACCAGCCAGGTAAGTTGTGGCGTAGCGTTGACACAATCAACACCAGCCAGGCAAGTTGTGGCGTAGCGTTGACACAATCAACACCAGCCAGGCAAGTTGTGGCGTAGCGTTGACACAATCAACACCAGCCAGGTAAGTTGTGGCGTAGCGTTGACACAATCAACACCAGCCAGGTAAGTTGTGGCGTAGCGTTGACACAATCAACACCAGCCAGGCAAGTTGTGGCGTAGCGTTGACACAATCAACACCAGCCAGGCAAGTTGTGGCGTAGCGTTGACACAATCAACACCAGCCAGGCAAGTTGTGGCGTAGCGTTGACACAATCAACACCAGCCAGGCAAGTTGTGGCGTAGCGTTGACACAATCAACACCAGCCAGGTAAGTTGTGGCGTAGCGTTGACACAATCAACACCAGCCAGGTAAGTTGTGGCATCAGCGTCACCAAAATATGACTAGTTTGTTCCCAGACCATGACTGTCATCACCCTAGATAGCCATTTAGCAAACAGCATCGGCAAGTTATTATAAAGGATCAAGGCGAAAGTGGACGAAACATGTATGAAAGTGATTATTTGTAACGAAATATCAATTCCAAAATTTGTATTCGTGCCGGGATTCGAATCCGGGTCTTTGCCTGTCCGGGGCACTGCACTTATCCATTATGCTACACGGACAACCAACTGTGGAATTGATATAAAGTTTATTTGAGTTGTTGGGCTCCATGGAGATAGAAACTTAATATCAACGCCACTAATAATCATCGTCTACCGAACCTGCAACGAATTTAGGATTAAATCCACACTAATGTATGAAAGTGAATGTGAATGTAAATTTATTCCGCAAGTCATAATTGATTCTCTTTTGTCGGCATTGGCGACGAGATGTTGTTTACTGTGGCGACGGCCTCTAGCCTAGCGCTAACCAACGTTGGAACAACACTGAGATGCCGGTGTCTTACCTTGATCAGCGCGAGGATGATGCTGCCGAGGAAGGAGACTTGGAAGTGGATGAACATCACCACCTTCTCGCCGATGCCCTCCTCCAGCTTCGACAGATCTCTGCAAAACAGACGACAGCCGTTATCGCATCAAAAGCCAACGGAAGCGATGCTTGCGTTCGTTTCTTCGGAAAAACAACGCCACGGGACCAGTTCCGTCGGGCAAGTTGTCAAAACCGTGCGTCGTTAAACACCGATAATCAAATTGTATGTTTCTGTAAGAGCAACGTCGTTGGTGGAAATAGAAATGTATCCCTTTAGAGCAATCATCTTTTCATATTCCTATTTTCTATTACTCCATATTTTATGTATTGTATGTAATCTTTGGAAAAACTATTTAAGTGAGTATTACAAGGTCCAATACTCATACTTTTCCCGACGTTTCGAAACGCCACGCTGCCTGCTTCATCAAACGTCGGGAACTGTTTGCTTTTGGGACTCGGTATTCAATACTTGGTTAAAAACTAATGTGCTGCAATAAGGAAAAGAGACGAGTCTTAAGAAATTAAATGATACCTTCTCGCATTCGTTTTGTTTGCACCATAATATTGAAATTGAGACATATTACCGATTGTCTATCTAGGATAAGGCCACACTTTTTACTAATAAGTACATTTCAACAACTCGTAAAACTAAATCTGCATGATGCTATTTCAAATTATTATAAGCAAACACTGGAACAGTGGCTAAGCGTTTTATTTACCACTCGCATATCTTGTGGCTTTTCACTAGTAACTTTGTTATGAAAGTTATATACAAACACAGCTAAAGAAAGGTAAATCGGTGTCTATAAATTTATTTGCCATCATGTCGATAATCGTATCGACCACTAGCGCTGAGCGAACGAAGTAACGGACTCGGGTGAAGCGAGCACTCACTCGGACATGCGCGACGCAAAGTCCCCGGTCTGGTTGAGGTCGTACCAGCCGATGTCCTGGTGCAGCGCCGACTTGAGGAACTTGTCGCGGATCAGGTAGATCTGCTTCTGCGCGGCGTGGTTGAACATCAGCACCGACACGTAGCTCATCACCAGCATGATCGCGCCTGCGCAATACCAACGCAATCGTCAACGTCTCAACACCCCGACGTGATTGCGACTGCCTTGCTATCAAGGCGTGATATTAGCGCGTGGACCACATTCGAAATTGCCCAATCCATGGTCAATAAGTGATGACGACAAATGTATTCCCATGATAAACGAATTGCCGCACTAATTTTTACCGTCTCTGGAAATGAATTTTGAAAGTGCGTTAAAAGTAAAATGACATGAAATACCCCCCGAGGAAAGCCACTTGAGTTTTGATTTCCCTGTATTCTTTGGTTTAAAAGGTCCGCAAAAAATATTATCTTTGCAGTTTAACATAGGAAGATTGGGAAATCTCCATCCTACCAGCTTTTTTTTGTGGGTATGATGTCATTTTTCCCTGAATGGGGAAGGTCTAATGTAATGCTTGCTATCATAGTGATATTGCAATGCAATAATTGTAGGTAGTGCATAAGTAGGGCAAACATCACATCTGCACCCTAGCTATTGTAGTGAAATCCTAATGCAGTCCCATAAGAGCCCATGTTAATTCACCGCACAACTAATTCCTTTATATCTCTTTCAATTTCAATTTCTAAGGAAAAGACAATCAGATATAAAAGAAGCGTATTGATGAGGACTGATGAGGATGAGGACTGATATGCACTTTCTTACTTTTCCCTCATCACTACATAGAAAATAAGTCAAAAAACGCATATTTTCTTTCATATTTTCCGAATCTTCAGCAATCGAAAGGTAGCGAAATCGCATTCGTACCGAGTATCGAGTTGCTGATCGCGAACTTGTTGATCTCTTCGAGGAACTTGTCGGTGAGCGCGTCCTCGATGTCCGGAGGCAGCGTCACGCCGGGAGGCAACGTCTGACCGCCGGAGCCGAAGTCGACCATCGCGCCCGTCAGGTTGCCAAAGAGCAGGGTGTTGGCGGGCGCGACCAGACCAGTCGCGATGCCGCCCAGCACGCCGAGGAACAGCAGGAAGCGGTCCGAGTTGGTCGAGTAGCGGAACTGCGGGAGGATTATTGATTACTGGTGTTTAACGACGCACTGTTTTGACAACTGGCCCTGTGGCGCTGGTCTATAATGAAAGGGTGATGATGAACCTAACCTATGGCTAGAAGGGAGGAGGGGAAACCTGGTGCCGGCATGTAGCCAACTCGGTGATCTCACGAGAACCGGTGTTTCCAACATGCCAAACCGTTCCTCAAGACATTGACTGATTGATGAACAATACGGAGCCACAAGCAATACACATGTGGGCAGCTACACTGATTGATTCCTGGTGTTTAACGACGCACTGTTTTGTCAACTGGCCCTGTGGCGCTGGTCTATAATGAAAGGGTGATGATGAACCTAACCTAGGGCTAGAAGGGAGGAGGGGAAACCCGGTGCCGGCACGTAGCCTACTCCTGTCGAAAAGCACCGAGGGGACCACCGGCTTCAGAAACTGCACTACGGCAGACTGAAACGACACGGTGGTTTTCGATGGTTCGTTCCGACTCACCAGGGAGAAGAATCCGACTGTGGGGATTTCCGGTGCCGCTTCCTCTTCTTCCTTCTTCTTCTTCTTCTTCGACTTGATCTTCTTGCCGTTGGCGTCGTACTTGGGTTCTTCATCTGGCGGCACCGTGAAGTCCCTGCGTGGAGAAAGAAACATTTCATTACAAAGAATTTAATCAATTTGGAAAAATATTTCATGGTTGAAAGGAGGGATGGCAGAGTACTCCTCTTCCATTCAATCACGGTGACGTCATGATACCCACTCGCTAAAGCCAGGCAGAGCAATTTGGGTTGTGATTTCCCTATCTTCCTTTGTTATTTAGCAGAGATAATATATTTTATTTCCAAACTGGTAGTACGTCCAGTGGGTATCTGACGTCATATTACTCTGAGTGGACTAGGTCTATTGGCTTCATTTCTGGCCATGTATCCTAATTTCAGTTATGTTAAAAATACTTGACAAAGAACTTGACAAAAGGCAAAACTAACTAGTATTACAGGTGGTTATGAACCCGAGAAGAATTGCACAAAAAAACAACGGATTCCAAAATGTCATGTCAATGTCATGTCAATATATTTGAATGTAATTCAAAATGTATGAAAGCAAAATGAACCCGTTACACGTTTTCTATTTAGAGCCAAATATTGTACCTAATCACTAGGCAACTTAAGATAAAACGAATAATACCTACCAAAATAATGTTTACCAAGTAAATAAGCAAATTTCAAGCAGTTTATGGGCGTAGACTCAAAACATAACCGATTATTGAAGCATGGCCTACTCTGATACATGTTCCATTATCAAAGTGGGTCACGATTGAAGAAACACTAGGTACAGCAGGTTGCGTCGAGCGATGCACGTCTGCCAAGAGACTCACGCGTCCAGAGGCTGCTTCTTCGTCTCGGCGTCTGCGTCGATACGCCGCAGCGTGCCTCCCATCACACCCGAGTCCTCGTCCGCAATCGATTCCTTCGACTTGATCATCTTCGCTGCTGCTGCTGCTGCTGCGGTAACTGATGCCTCCGCGCCACTTTCCGCGCCCACCACACGCCGCTGCCTGGCCTAGCAAGCTCTGTCGACAGAAACAAGCAGAGAGAAACACCGGGTTAGAATCACAGGGTTTAAGAGCTTTGCGCTGTGGCTTTACTAGCGTCGGGTTGCTTGCAGTGGAGCGTTGCGCTGTGGCTTTACTAGCGCCAGGTTGCTTGCAGTGGAGCGTTGCGCTGTGGCTTTACTAGCGAAAGGTTGCTTGCAGTGGAGCGTTGCGCTGTGGCTTTACTAGCGTCGGGTTGTTTACAGTGGAGCGTTGCGCTGTGGCTTTACTAGCGCCGGGTTGTTTACAGTGGAGCGTTGCGCTGTGGCTTTACTAGCGCCGGGTTGTTTACAGTGGAGCGTTGCTGTTGTGGCTTTACTAGCGTCGGGTTGTTTACAGTGGAGCGTTGCTGTTGTGGCTTTACTAGCGTCGGGTTGTTTACAGTGGAGCGTTGCTCTGTGGCTTTACTAGCGCCGGGTTGTTAACAGTGGAGCGTTGCGCTGTGGCTTTACTAGCGCCGGGTTGTTAACAGTGGAGCGTTGCGCTGTGGCTTTATTAGCGTCGGGTTGTTTACAGTGGAGCGTTGCGCTGTGGCTTAACTAGCGCCGGGTTGTTAACAGTGGAGCGTTGCGCTGTGGCTTTACTAGCGCCGGGTTGTTAACAGTGGAGCGTTGCGCTGTGGCTTTATTAGCGTCGGGTTGTTTACAGTGGAGCGTTGCTGTTGTGGCTTTACTAGCGCCGGGTTGTTTACAGTGGAGCGTTGCTGCTGTGGCTTTACTAGCGCCGGGTTGTTAACAGTGGAGCGTTGCGCTGTGGCTTTATTAGCGTCGGGTTGTTTACAGTGGAGCGTTGCTGTTGTGGCTTTACTAGCGCCGGGTTGTTTACAGTGGAGCGTTGCGCCGTGGCTTTACTAGCGCCGGGTTGTTTACAGTGGAGCGTTGCTGTTGTGGCTTTACTAGCGTCGGGTTGTTTACAGTGGAGCGTTGCTGCTGTGGCTTTACTAGCGTCGGGTTGTTTACAGTGGAGCGTTGCTCTGTGGCTTTACTAGCGCCGGGTTGTTAACAGTGGAGCGTTGCGCTGTGGCTTTACTAGCGTCGGGTTGTTTACAGTGGAGCGTTGCGCTGTGGCTTTACTAGCGTCGGGTTGTTTACAGTGGAGCGTTGCGCTGTGGCTTTACTAGCGGCGGGTTGCTTACAGTGGAGCGTTGCTGTTGTGGCTTAACTAGCGCCGGGTTGTTAACAGTGGAGCGTTGCGCTGTGGCTTTACTAGCGCCGGGTTGTTAACAGTGGAGCGTTGCGCTGTGGCTTTATTAGCGTCGGGTTGTTTACAGTGGAGCGTTGCTGTTGCGGCTTAACTAGCGCCGGGTTGTTAACAGTGGAGCGTTGCGCTGTGGCTTTACTAGCGCCGGGTTGTTAACAGTGGAGCGTTGCGCTGTGGCTTTATTAGCGTCGGGTTGTTTACAGTGGAGCGTTGCTGTTGTGGCTTTACTAGCGTCGGGTTGTTTACAGTGGAGCGTTGCTGCTGTGGCTTTACTAGCGTCGGGTTGTTTACAGTGGAGCGTTGCTCTGTGGCTTTACTAGCGCCGGGTTGTTAACAGTGGAGCGTTGCGCTGTGGCTTTACTAGCGTCGGGTTGTTTACAGTGGAGCGTTGCGCTGTGGCTTAACTAGCGCCGGGTTGTTTACAGTGGAGCGTTGCTGCTGTGGCTTTACTAGCGCCAGGTTGCTTGCAGTGGAGCGTTGCGCTGTGGCTTTACTAGCGCCGGGTTGTTAACAGTGGAGCGTTGCGCTGTGGCTTTATTAGCGTCGGGTTGTTTACAGTGGAGCGTTGCGCTGTGGCTTAACTAGCGCCGGGTTGTTAACAGTGGAGCGTTGCGCTGTGGCTTTACTAGCGCCGGGTTGTTAACAGTGGAGCGTTGCGCTGTGGCTTTATTAGCGTCGGGTTGTTTACAGTGGAGCGTTGCGCTGTGGCTTAACTAGCGCCGGGTTGCTTGCAGTGGAGCGTTGCGCTGTGGCTTTACTAGCGCCAGGTTGCTTGCAGTGGAGCGTTGCGCTGTGGCTTTACTAGCGCCGGGTTGTTAACAGTGGAGCGTTGCGCTGTGGCTTTATTAGCGTCGGGTTGTTTACAGTGGAGCGTTGCGCTGTGGCTTAACTAGCGCCGGGTTGTTAACAGTGGAGCGTTGCGCTGTGGCTTTACTAGCGCCGGGTTGTTAACAGTGGAGCGTTGCGCTGTGGCTTTATTAGCGTCGGGTTGTTTACAGTGGAGCGTTGCTGTTGTGGCTTTACTAGCGCCGGGTTGCTTACAGTGGAGCGTTGCTGTTGTGGCTTTACTAGCGCCGGGTTGTTTACAGTGGAGCGTTGCTGTTGTGGCTTTACTAGCGCCGGGTTGCTAACAGTGGAGCTTTACTAGTGCCGGGTTGCTTACAGTGGAGCGTTGCTGTTGTGGCTTTACTAGCGCCGGGTTGCTAACAGTGGAGCTTTACTAGTGCCGGGTTGCTTACAGTGGAGCGTTGCACTTGCTACAAGTGTTGCGTTGCATTGCATTGATCTTTGTCAACAATGTGAGAGGAACTATGTCAAAATACCGAAAAACCCAGCGCAAAGCTTGGAAATGTTGAACCGAATTCAACATCTGTGGCCCAGCGAACGCAGTGATTGTAAACCTCGCAACGCTCCGAACTCGGACTCTGGTCAGAGTACGCCGCAGTGCAACGCTCGCAAAGCCAAACAGTAAACGTAGTTGGAAGGGTTTTGGCACGGTTTTCTACGTATTTCAGCAAGGGTTTTGTAGATGTGACTATGAGGTTTTTCTCTTTGCATAGGATTGATTAGGGTGGCGAGTGTGTAGAAATTTTCAGTTCTAAATGTCACTTTACATTTCTGAAGATCTCATGTTTTCTTGAAAATCCCTCGTCTTACACAGGAATTCCAGGGGGCAGTGAAATAAAAATTTGAATGTGGTATCTTTTTAAAAATTTAACACGAAAGCGCCCCTAGCAGCAGATCAGGATACTGTACTCCTAAAGATGGACGACCTTAATATGCCAAAAACTTTTAAGCCCAATCTCTTTGTTGGGACACTTTTAACACTTGTTGGACACTTGGGAGACTGGGGGGGGGGGGGGGGGTGGGACACTTTTAAGCCCAATCTCTTTAGTACATTAATTAAAGAGAAAAAAAATGCCGAGAAATACGCAGTCATAAACTGGAGAAGGTACGGAATAGTCAGCACAATTGTGTGGCACAGTTGTAAAGTTACTCAGTATTGTTGTAACGCAACAATGAAAATTGTTGGAAAGGCATTGGCAGTAACAACGCTAACTTTTTCAATAATAATTGCTTGATACGTATTGTTGAGCATTGCTTTGAAATACCAAGTGAATATTTTGAGCTTACCCTTATTATGTTCGAGCCCGAGTAAAATCTCAAACCTTTCCGATGTAAAAGCAGTGTTCTATCACAACAACACAAACACAACCTGTCAGCTAGACAGTCACCGGACAATTGATCGTCGATGACAAAGTGATGAAGCGCGATTAAATTGATCGGCGCGATTGGTCCTTGAATTCATAAGTTACACTGCACAAATTCAGCTACATGTGAAGTTGATTAACCCGAGATCTAGACGAGCAATCAAGATCGTGTCTTGGAGATAAGCAGCCTTGATTGCCGCTTGTTTCTCTCGGCAATGCTGTCATTTTACAGCATTTTGAAATGGCATTTCAAAACATCAACATCAGCTAGCTTGTTACTCTTTATTATTACAGTTAGAAATAAAGGTAAATATGTGGGCCAGTGGTCAAAACAGTGCGTCGTTAAACACCAATAACCAATCGATTAATAACCGTCGCACAGTTCCCCTAGGTACTCGACCAACATGCGGACTGCTTCCTGATCTTCCTCGGCGTGGTGGGCGACATCGCGACTGGTCTGATGGCATTCTTACTTAAATTTGATCATTGGCAGATTCATTCAAATGCGTGGTGTTTGGTGAATGTTTTCAGAAATATTTTTTTTAAAGTTAAACAGAATGAACGTAATATTGAGTCACGTAATCACACTGGACATAATGCCAGGAAGCAAAGAGGAACATATCCAGGTATTTGCTGGCTTGAAGCCACACGCAAGCAACGGTCCAGGCAGCCTAGACAATCTTATCAAATCGTTATCAATGAAAGGCGGCCGGTGCTGTTAAAAAGGCGAATAGATTGTGAATTATTTATTGATCAAGGAGAGACAATAAATTGTTACGTCACGATGAGGCGTGAGAAAACCAGGAACGTGACGAGGCGCGTTTATTTGTGAATCACATTTCCGATGACAGCTGCTGGTGTCAATTATTTCTTGTGTTTTGTCGCTTAATTTTCTCGATACAATAATGTGTATGGCTGTATCAGTTGGATTTAGATAGAGTTGCAAGGTCACGTGTCCATATCAGGAAACGTGATTGTCATCTTTGGTCGCGATTTTGACGAATACAGGGAATTTGTCTCAAGCTCAGAATGGCTATGATGACACGGAATGCCTCACGATTCCAAACATATCTTTATATTTCTTGTGGGTGTTTTTTTAATGAACTTGTGTCACTTACAAATGTCATCAGAAACTGAAAACGATGTTCATGCGTTATGAAGTCACTTTTCATGTTGCTTTGTTTTTCCAACCGATAGGTGGAAACCATGGAAACCATGATACAAGCCTCTATGACGTCATAATTGAGGCAAAATATCTTTACACTTTCAAATTGACACAAAAGTCAACGAAAATTCGTCTCAGAAATTAAATAAAAATAGTGATTTATAAGTTTTTGTATGGAGAAATTGATTCAAATTAATAAAAAAATGATTGGAGAGATTTCCCTATTCTGTATGTATGATTCACTCACTTATTTAGTGTCAAAAATAGTAATTATTTGTAGTTTGTAGGTTTATTCTTGACCCAGCCAAACGCGTATTTTTGTTGCTTGCTGGGCAAGTTTCAATAAGGTATCCATGGTAATTAGGCGGAAAATTGAAATTTCAACAAAGCCTAGACAAGATCTCCGAGCGAAGTGTCCTCTTGAGCTGTCGACGTTCATCTGACAGCTGGAAGTAAGTGAAAACAACTCGAAAGCGAGTCGACAGCAAGCCCGTAACTTGACGTAGCCGTAACTTGTCACCGATGCTCAATCTCAAGCGTCAACTGACAGTTGACATAATATGAAAGAGAATCTTTACCGGTGACAGCAACACTTGTTTAATTTGACTTCAAAATTTGCCGCCAGGTTCGCCAACAGCGCATGTCGCCCGTTTTCGCCTATTTTCCATTATAGGTAATTGTTATAGTAAGATATTTATTTGGTAGCACAAGAGCTTGTGTTCCATGTAATTGCTTCACGTTTAATGTAATTTCATTGCTTCGTTTACATTGCTGTAAGGTTATTACTTCTGGATGGCTTACTCGATACTCGAATCGAATCCTCACTTATATATCTAATAATATTTTTCATTTCGATTTCGGGCTTGTCAACTGTCAGTTGACACTTGAGATTGAGCATCGCTGGCAAACAAAGCCTTCTCAATAAGATGACGTGAGTAACGTTGTTTTAAGTTGTAACTATAGACATAATATGGCTGACGATTATGTTGCCAGCTAGACAGTGCAATTTCGACAGAGTTTACTACATTCTTCATCCAGGCCACCTATTCATTAACTTTTTCAGAGAAAAATGACGTCAGATACCCACTGGACGTACTACCAGTTTGGAAAAAAATATTAATTAGCTCTGCTAAATAACAAAGGAAGACAGGGAAATCACAACCCGAATTGCTCTGCCTGGCTTTAGCGAGTGGGTATCATGACGCATTTTGATAGAAGTTTATTTGAATGGAATAGGTGCATTCTGCGAAATTGGGAAAACTTGACACTTTGTCTCCAAGGGGGAGTGGGAAACAAAAGTAAAAATCCATCCAATTCCACAAAAAAAAAATACTGAGAATGAAAGTGAAAATGGTCATTGATACAAGCTCTAGACCTCTAACCCTTCCAGGTCCAGGCCCAGGTCCAGGTCAAGGTCAAGGTCAAGGTGACGCGACGGCGTCGAGATGGGCAACTCTTTCGGCGCGCACTCCTACACGTTCGATGGGCTGGCGCCAAGTTGGAGCAAAGTTGTGGCGCCGCCGCCGGCCCAGGTAGCCAGCCTAGCCTTCGTACCATGAGACTTTGATGCCGTATTGAGCCACTTGCAAAGATGCAGGCAAAGCCTGCCAAGATGATGATTGCCGGTGTTTGACGACACACTTTTTTGACGACTGGCACCGTGGCGCTGGTCTATAATGAAAGGGTGATGATGAACCTAACCTATGCCTAGAAGGGAGGAGGGGAAACACGGTGATTCATTGATTGATTGCCGGTGTTTAACGACGCACTGTTTTGACGACTGGCACCGTGGCGCTGGTCTATAATGAAATGGTGATGATGAACCTAACCTATGGCTAGAAGGGAGGAGGGGAAACCCGGTGCCGGCACGTAGCCTACTCCTGTCGAAAAGCACCGAGGGGACCACCGGCTTTACGTCCCTTCCGAAGGACGGTACAACTCGAACGACAGGATTCCTCCACTAATCCGTGCTGTCGAGAGGTTGACAAGCAAGGCGGGTGAAGTTGTCGTACTAACTTCAAACCCTCCGACCTCTCTCCCGAACAGAACTGATCGTGTGCATGATGGTCACCCATCCAACACCTAACTCAGTGCGATGTTGCTGAACTTGAAGCCTTGGAGCCTTCCAGCCTCTCTCCCGAACAGAACTGATCGTGTGCATGATGGTCACCCATCCAACAGCTAACTCAGCGCGATGTTGCTTAACTTGAAGCCTTCCAGCCTCTCTCCCGAACAGAACTGATCGTGTGCATGATGGAGTGGTTATCTATGATAAAATTTTGATCGAATAAACTGTGTGAGAAATAAGAAGCTTCGATTGTAAAATCCCGCCGTCGGCCCCGCCAGACGAAGGAGCTACCGCTGTCGGTGACCTTGGAGGAGTTGCTCGCGGGCACGCGACGCCGTGTCAAGGTCGAGCGTCGCGTCGACGGCCGCCTCGCCGTGCGCGAGATGATGGTGCGCGTACGCCCGGGATGCGAACCCGGCGCCAGGATACGCTTCGTGGGCGCAGGTGACTCTCACGACAGCCGACTTCCGGTTCTGATTCCGATGCCGGGTTCGGGTCGGGCTGGGTCGGGTTCGGGTCGGTTTCTGATTGGGTGAACCAGTGTCGCACATGGGGACACGACCAGGAAAGGACCCAGAAGGGTGGAATTAGAAGCGGAGCTGTCCTATTCGATGAGATAGACATTTTCTACTCGGAGAGTATATGACGTCAGATACCCACTGGACGTACAACCAGTTTGAAAAGAATATCAATTAGCTCTGCTAAATAACAAAGGAAGATAGGGAAATTACAACCCGAATTGCTCTGCCTGGCTTTAGCGAGTGGGTATCATGACGTCATTTTGATTGTTTGGAATATGTCTGCGGCTATAATTCATGTATTCGATTTTCTTGATGTCTGTTCGTGCGCTACACGTCAAACAATCGTGACCGAATTTGATAAAATTTCGCAATGCTTTTGAAATCTCTAAGCTTCCTCGAAAGTTAAGTATAAATTTCTTTTCACGAATCGGTCTGAACGAAATTTTCAGTTTTTGCAAGTATTCTACGTTTTTGCATATCGCGTTCTCCACTGTAGAGGTCAAACTATCAAATAATTAGGCTTAACTTTCCAGACATGTTCAACCTGATAACATGACATGAAATGTAATGCTTCTAGTCGAAACGACGTATTGTATTTTCACCAGTTTTCATACTCTTGAGCATTTGTCAAAAAACGCACTAACGAGGTTTAAACCTCGTTAGTGCGTTTTTTGCGACCGCGACCGCCTTCGGCCATGCGCTCAAGCTTGATCTTGACGCGTCTCGACGGCGGTTGCTAGGCGACCAGCCGCACGCCGACCGTCCAGCGGCGGACGTCGTGTTCGTCGTCACGCCCACCGCGCACCGCCACTACGAGCGCCGCGGCGCCGACCTCCACCACGTAGCGCGCATCACGATCAACGAGGCGCGGTGCGGTGAGTCGGCCTCGTCCGAGCGCCGGGAAAAGTATGCGACTGAGGGGCCGACCGAGCGGCGGAGAGTTTGTCGGGCAGCGAGGGTTGGTCGGTGCGGGAATGTCGCTGGCGCGCGGCGGGTAGGGGATTAATGCGACTGAGGGGCCCATCGAGCCAGAGAGTGTCGATTTAGTCCACGATGGGATTTGAAGTCGAGTGTGAAGTCAACTTGCTTGGCACGACGAATGAAATAAGCCACAATGACACTGTTCCAAAAAAAACAAATTTCTTTGGTACACTTGGTCAAATCAGCTTGTATCCATGAACAAAGTCGACGTCTGCACGACGACCGGGCTGGTAGGGGATTTATGCGACAGAGATGCGGGTATTGGATGTTTAACGACGCACTGTTTTGACGACTGGCCCTGTGGCACTGGTCTATAATGAAAGGGTGATGACGAACCTAACCTATGGCTAGAAGGGAGGAGGGGAAACCCGGTGATTCATTGATTGCGATTGCCGGTGTTTAACGACGCACTGTTTTGACAACTGGCCCTGTGGCGCTGGTCTATAATGAAAGGGTGATGATGAACTTAACCTATGGCTAGAAGGGAGGAGGGGAAACCCGGTGCCGGCACGTAGCCTACTCCTGTCGTAAAGCACCAAGGGGAACACCGGCTTTACGTCCCTTCCGAAGGACGGTGCAACTCGAACGACAGGATTCCTCCGCTAATCCGTGCTGTCAAGAGGCTGACAAGCAAGGCGAGTGAAGTTGTCGTACTAACTTCAAACCCTCCGACCTCTCTCCCGAACAGGATCGTGTGCATGATGGTCACCCATCCAACTGCGCGATGTTGCTTAACTGGAAGCCTTCCAGCCTCTCTCCCGAACAGAACTGATCATGGCAGTAATCAATCAATCCTGGCAGCTGTTATAGTACGCACTAACAAGGGCTCGCTCCCGACAGAGAGCTTAAAGCGCGGGTCCTCTCGGGTTAAGCGACTCTGGTGAAACAACAACACTTATAGAAGAAAAGAAAATGTCTGAAGAAAAGAAAAAGAAATGTCTGTTGGTTACATTGTTGGGAATATTGAAAAGCCGATGGAACATGGAAATATAATAATATTCACTAATGGCTTTAATTATATATAAGTTTAATATAATAAATATATATATATAAATAATATATAATTTAATATAATATATTATATAATAAGTTAATTATATATATATATATTTTTTTTTTTTTGGATGGTGGGTTCTTGGCAAGAATCCACCGAGATATCCGTGTGCCCATGTGCAATTTTCTACCCGTTGCTATTAATGGATTAAGGAAATAAAATGATTAAAAAAAAAAAAAAAAAAAATGGCTTTAAATATGCGACACTCTGCTCGAAATGTTCAAATTTCCTCTAATGAAAAGAAAGCATTAATTTTCAAAATCCCACTGGAACCAAATAGCTAAATTTTGCGTTCTGACTTCTGAGGTTGGCAAAAATTCCGCGTGACGTCATTTTAAAATTGATAGTTGTAAGGATACGCTAATTCAACTGTAATCTCTGTCCCAGGCACGACGCTGGCGATACCAACGCTCGGCGGCGGCAGCGCGAAGCTGCGCATGCGCCGCGACACTTTCGACCCGCGCGCCACCTACCGGCTGGTGGGGCAAGGTCTGCCCGAAGCGGCCCGACCGCAGCCGACGCGACCCGAGGCAGACGACGCCGCTCGGGCGTCGATGAGGCGCGGCGATCTGTACGTCACCGTCGATGTCGTGTGGGTGCTTTTGATTTTTCATACGATTTATCGGTATAACGATGATATATTGCTATTATTAATCAATAATGTTTTGTTTTGTATCAAAAATTGTATCGATTGCTGACAGAAAAGTTAAAAAATATTCAAAACTGTCCCATAATTTTCTGGCAAGCCAAGGCCAGGCACTATACCTGTTCCATTCAATCTAAATTCAATCAAAGTGATGTCATGATACCCACTGGCAAAAATTACGTCAGATATCCACTGGAATTACTACTAGTTAGGAAAAAATATTAATTGGCTCTGCTAAACAACAAAGGAAGACAGGGAAATAACAACCTGAATTGCTCTGCCTGGCTTTAGCGAGTGGGTATCATGACGTCACCGTGATTGAATGGAAAAGGTCTATCGCTACACTGAAATCCAAAATGATATGTGCTAGCACAGGCTTGAATACTAGTAGCACATTTTTGAATTTTTTTGTTGCCTGATTATTGATGATGATTGTTGTTATTGATTGCCATGCCCGACGCAGACATGGGAGCCGCCGCATCAAGCACAAGCTCGACGCGCGAAGCCTGTCAAACGCCTCCCCCTGCGGCGATGGCGTCCACTGACCGCCTACATCGCACCTTGTATCTCCCGATTGTCATCATAGCAATAAAGCTGCCATTTTCTGTCCTTAACGGTGTACATAACTGAATTTGTAAGCCGAACATGCAGAGGTCCACGTTTTAAACTCTCTTGTCCCTAAATTTGTCTAATTATTTTTGAAAAAAATAATCAGTGTGTATAGAGGAAGAGTACAAACCACTTGCTATTAAAATTTTAATTGAGATCTGATGGAAAACTGAATTTTTTCTGATGCCGGTATCAATGACAAAGTTCATTTCTAGGTACAAACGGTGAAGTTTTTTTGGAAAATAAACGTTTTCATTGCGACGGGGGTTCAATTTTACTGCCGATTTGCTAATATAATGCATTTCAAGGACTTAAACATTTTTAAGGAAAACTGAACTTTTCCTGATGCCGGTATCATAAAAAAAGTTGATTTTTAGAGATTCTGTCTACGTACAAGAGTTGAAGTTTTTCTGGAAAATAAACGTTTTCGTCGCATCAAATGAAATGAGATTGAAGCAGTGCACAGCCATCTCGCTAGGTGTTAACACAACGCGTCCAGCTGCTCGCCTCGCCTATTGTCTGGTTGACACGACAACGGCTGGATAGATAACGGCGGCTCGAGGAGATAACGGGCCGATTAGCGGCGAGTCATCGTGTCGAGTGGTTGGCAAGGCGACGCGACCACAAGGACACACGCCGCCGAGGAATGCGACCGCAAGCGAGGTGAAATGCGCGACCAAATTGTGACCCAATAGTTTCGCGTTTGTCGCCGTTTTGAAACATTGCGTTTGAGGTTATGTCAGTGTTCATGCTATTTTTGAGGTCATAAAGCCGCGCACTATAAAATTCTTTAAAAAGCACAGAGACTGGAGACTGTCTAGACCTACAAACTCGACGGTTCAACGCGGATGCTGGACTCACACACTCAAAATGGTCGGAGGCATACGAATAATTTCACAGTGTAGCCCTGTTGCTTAGATTGATTGATGCTGATTGGTGCTTAACGACGCACTTGCATGACAACTGGCCCTTTGGCACTGGTCTAATGGCGTCGGTGAATGAAATGGTGATGATGAGGGTGATGATGAACCTAACCTATGGCTAGAAGGGAGGAGGGGAAACCCGGTGATTCATTGATTGATTGCCGGTGTTTAACGACGCACTGTTTTGACGACTGGCCCTGTGGCGCTGGTCTATAATGAAAGGGTGATGATGAACCTAACCTATGGCTGGAAGGGAGGAGGGGAAACCCGGTGCCGGCACGTAGCCTACTCCTGTCGAAAAGCACCGAGGGGACCACCGGCTTTACGTCCCTTCCGAAGGACGGTACAACTCGAACAACAGGATTCCTCCACTAATCCGTGCTGTCGAGAGGTTGATAAGCAAGGCGAGTGTAGTTGTCGTACTAACTTCAAACCCTCCAACCTCTCTCCCGAACAGAGCTGACCATGTGCATGATGGTCACCCATCAAACACATGACTCAGCGCGATGTTGCTTAACTTCGGTGATCTCACGAGAACCGGTGTTTCCAACGTTGCCAAACCGTTCGGTGAGGCTTTGAGAATATTATGTAACTTTTACGTTCCATATATACGTTATCGCCTTTCGCGAGCTCTATTGTTGTCTATAACTTGCTGGACAGTGAAAAAATCAGTGTTACATAACCTCAGTCCTTTTAAGGCAAATTTACGAACGGTTTGGCAACGTTGGAAACACCGGTTCTCGTGAGATCACCAAAGTTACGCAACATCGCGCTGAGTCAGGTGTTTGATGGGTGACCATCGTGCACATGATCAGTTCTGTTCGGGAGAGAGGTCGGAGGGTTTGAAGTTAGTACGACAACTGCACTCGCCTTGCTTGTCAACCTCTCGACAGCACGGATTAGCGGAGGAATCCTGTCGTTCGAGTTGCACAGTCCTTCGGAAGGGACGTAAAGCCGGTGGTCCCCTCGGTGCTTTTCGACAAGAGTAGGCTACGTGCCGGCACCGGGTTTCCCCCCCTCCCTTCTAGCCATAGGTTAGGTTCATCATCACCCTTTCATTATAGACCAGCGCCACAGGGCCAGTCGTCAAAGCAGTGCGTCGTTAAACACCGGCAAGCAATCAATCATCTTAACACAAACGTAGGCTGGACTCAGTCTCAACCAACAAACTCAACGGTTCAACACGGAGGCTGGGATTCTACAAGCACAGTGCCAGTTACCGAAGTTGATTTCAGACAGCCCAGAACAGCTACAGCATCGCTGGACAGCTATGAAGAGCTATAGAAGAGCTGAAGAGAAGAGCTGAAGAGAAGAGCTATGAAGAGACAACAAAAGCATGCGTTTTCAAGGCTTTATATGAGACGAAGACCGATCTGTGCAAGAAATGCCGCGTCACGCCTCGGACGCGTGTCCTGCTAATTCCGTGCCACGATGACGCGATTTGTCGGACAGCAGCAAAAACTCCGCGCGAACGCGTGCGGCGTTATCGCGAAAATCGCTAATCAGCGCCAGATTCTCGCGGATTACGAAAGTCATCGCGGTCGCTGAGATAACGCGATAGTCGGCGGAGGACGGGCGCGCAAAAAAAAACAGCGATTGTTGCAACACCTGCGTCAAGGATTCAGTGCGTTACCAAAAAAAAGGTTTTCTTAGATTGTGATCTACTTAAGATGGTAACATTGTTGTCCGATTGTTGGTTTTTGGCAGTGGAAATATTCATTCTCTCATGGAGGCAGATGTCTTCGTCGGAAAATTCACGGTTTACATGCCAGAATGTTTGCTATAGGGCAATGATTTGAATGAACTGCCTCGTAAGAAGTTTATGCGTCAGTAGAAATAATAACCACTTTAAACACTTAATTCTCAGTACCGTCAACGGGGGCTACTTGGTCCAATTTTCGGACATTTTTAGTCATATATTATCTAATCTATTTAGAATATCAATGTTTTTATAACTGATTACTCATGTGTTGGCATCAGGGCATCATGTGTCGACATGCTTTTTTTTCTTTGGTGTACACAGTGCCCAATAAAAAATATAATTGATTGGACCGTGTTACCCCATGGGTCGGGGCTACTTGGTCCAATGATAAGAATTGATCAATTTCTTGGAAACCAGCGAGTCCAAAGAAATTAAACTTGCTCTAAAAATCATATTTGTATCTAGCAATCATATATAGGATTTAAAAAAAAACCTAAACAAAAAAATGTGCAAACCCAATCAAGTAAGAAAAAGTATTTATTTTGTTTACCAATTAATAATGCAATCCTTAATGCTGAAGAGCGATTATGTGTCAATATAATATTTCCTATAAATTTACTCACACTATGAGGAACATAAACCCTTTTTGGTTTTTGGTAAATTGCCTTGCAAAGGCCTGTAAAAATAACAGTTTGTAAGCTAGGGTGCACAAAGCTTAAATCAAAACCCGAGTGAAAAATTAAAATAAGTTCAGATTTTTGAGTTTTGTCGAGTTTAGGGTGGTTTTTGGAATCTTATACTTCTTTGCTGCCTGGCATGCCGTCATATTTCGATTCGACACTTCATCAAGCGCTTTCCTCAAAGTTTCCGCCGTAAAGTTTTTGTATGGCCGCGCCCCTGGCTGACGTGCCACATAATGACGCACAATATTAATCTAAAAATAGTTGTTTCTATAAGTTTCAATTAAATGTCAACAAAAATGGTCAAATAACAAAAATGGTACGAAAAGTATGATTCAGAGAAGTTCCCCATGCCCCAATATAAGCAAAGTTAGCACACATCGGTGAATGGACCAAGTTGCCCCATCTCAATAAAGTTCATTTTGCAGGTTCTTTAGGAAAGTTATAATTTTTTTAAAGCATGAAATAAAGTCTTCATGAATACTACTAACGTGTTCACACAAAAAATTAGATTAAAAATGTATTTTTATGTGCCTAATAATGAAAGTTATTCATACATCTGCGAATCGCGCTCCTCCCGATGTCACTTTAAATTGGCGCAATTTTCTTCCCAGCTGATGCATGAAGCTGGCACTTTGCTCCATAGTAGCACACAGTTATACCAAGATAAAAAAAAATACCTCACCAGTTTAGGACACTAACTTTAGAAAATATTTACCAACAAGTCATTCAAGTACACACTGGACCAAGTTACCCCGCAAAGACCAAGTAGCCCCAGTTGACGGTATATTATTTTTGAATGATAACCAATAATCTCGGTTAAAATCAGACATCTGTGCGCTCCTACAGCAAGCCTGCTGTCAGATTTACCATCGTTTTAAACGAAGCTTTTAGAGAAAACCCTTCGATATTATGTAACAGAAAGTTGAGTAACTATACAAAAAACAGTCAGCTTTAGTCTGAAAAACACATCATTCTCGATTGTTACTTTCTAGAACCTACTACAACTGAATGATTATATAATATCGACAAGAACTAACCCTCAATTACTTTAGCCAGTATATCCCAAATTATAAATACCAGAAATATTGTAAATATTGAGTAATTAGTTTAATCTGGTGGAAGCTTAGGATATCAGTATTTTAGTGGGTTAGCTGTTTTACCCACAGGAGGGTGTAAAACCATGACCATTTTAAACCTCGCAATAGAATTAAAACAAACCACGTCAGCGTCAGCGCCGATCCAAACATTAGAACCACACGGAAAATCTATAACCTGTCCTAAATTTGACATTGACAGCTAAGAAAAAGCCGAGCCAGTTTGAACTGAATCCACTTACATAGAAACTCGAGCAGTTTCTGTCGTTTCACCACCGCCTGCCAAATCGCCAACAAGTCTCGGGGTCCAGGTGGCACAGACCGCACGAAAAACGCTGCACTCTCGACTGTCACAAGCTCGTCTGGCAAATATTCTCGGTGCCAACCTTCACCTAGCCCCTAACTATATCACACACTATCACACACTATCAAACCTATCGCAAGATATCGACCAGATAGCAGCAGACGCGCAAGATAACAATTTTTCCAGATAGCGGACACTGCGTCCAGTTTAGCCATGGCCAGGATGGCACAAAGATGCACGAACAAGGTACTCGATTTTCTATTTTATCGGCGACAGCATTGGCTGCTGCATGTAGTGCAATTGAGTATATTATATGTTTTGGTTAGGGCCACAGATATATTTTTCACTTGATACCAAGGATGGCAACGTTCTATGGTGGTAGGTTGGTCAAGTCCCGATATTTTCCCCGAATTTTCCTAAAGAGTGGCTAACTTCCCTAGTTATGCTCACTTTTTTTCGACAGATTTATGATGTGATTTTGTCTAGGAAGGCAGCTATAGAACTTGGCTCGCTTGCATATCAAAATTTCACAAATTTTTTGTATATAATTGATGACAAATACTACTCCTTGATCTGTTAAATTTATTATCTAAACATGAAAGTAACTACATCGTAAAATTACTAAATGTAGCAATGAATCGATTCAAACATTTTTTCTCGTCGATATACGTCACAATTGTTCATTGAAAATATCATCCCGGTGACAGTTTATACAATTTTTGTTTGCAATTTTGGAATTTTAAAGTTTTTGTACATCTCCATTCGGCATCATACTAGAAAGGAATGCCAGAGATGACTTGACCAAGTCAGTGGCGCTTTTCTTCAGTAACTCCTACACTTGATTTGGACCTGATGTAAAAAATGTAAGCATGATGTAATCTATTGTCAGTAAGCCATAGTTTAAGTTATTCACTACGATTTTACATCTGGCTCTGGTATTTTGATGCCGAAGGGTGAAGGTTGATAGATTGATGTTAAGGGTGGTGTATAGCTAACAGAGAACACTTGTCAAAGAGCCAATGGCTGGAATTCGTTCAGTAGACAATTGCCGTTTCACGGAGATAATGATAACTGATAAGTAACGTACCTACATGGGTTTCTGAAGGAATGGTCACCCTGATCTGGTGCGATGCTGCTTAACTTCAGGCTTGGGTGTTGATGAACTGATAGGAATGCACGTGACAACACTTAAGCCAGAACAAGGTCAGAAAAAGATAAAAAATACAGTGATATCCTACTTGCACTTAAGATTTGGCACCTCGTCAAGTCAAAATATAACATTATTTAAACAAACGGCGTTTGAATTCGAAGTATCGTAAGCAAATCGACAAGAAATTCCGATACTTATTGAACTGCACGGGGGTATCTGTTAAGGGCTAATTAGCAACCCTTTCATCCCTGAATAAATTTCAGGGTTAAATGAAATTTCAGGCCAGTCAGATGACGTGAACTTCAATCATTTCGATCCGGAAGTGCAAGATATTGTATAATATATCATCTCATTTACTAAACAAGGTACACGGTGTTTTATTTTACTAAGATCGCTTCCTTGATTTCTTACAGATAATCTCCATTCCTTAGTGATCATGGAGGCAACCTCAGATTTCCAGCAATATTAAGATTGCTTTAGTAGGCAAATAATTAATGGAACAGGCAATTGCAATCTACAATATAGAGGTCACTTGATGTTACAGGTAAAGGCTTGTAACCCATCGAACATGTGATGTTTTAGCTTGGCTTTAGCTTTTGGCTTGGGCCAGCCCAATCTCACAAATGCCGAGGATGCCAATAAATTTTAACCCCCTAAACATAATAATGATCATCAAATCTGCACCCTTTTCAGTGGTTGTAAGAATTGTAACACAACGTTCACAGCCACCCACCTGGTACTAGGTACAACCAATTCTATGATGCAACCTAACGTTCCGAACAAATTCCGATTTAAAATCAATATATTGGCCATCCCTTTAAGACATATTTCGAAGAAGCTGTGTGTATATTGTACGATGCAGACAAGACATGGAAAAGTTATAAAAAACCACTGGAAGACTCACCATTGCAACGCACGAGGGTAACCTCACCGATAACAGCTGGAGACGCATTCCCAGAATCACCTCACACACAACATCTGACCTTCGCTGCAATAGCGAAGCAATTTAGACGCAGCCGAAATCCACAACGATACCTTCTAGCTGCGTTCGAGGCACTGCATAATCGTACGGACACTACAATGATTCAACAATGATGCTGGTCGCATTGCCAGGTGATACACAAGTAGCGTTTACGATCCTAAACTTGCAACCATTGCTTGGATTGGAATCCACTTTATAAAACACTTCCCGAGGATTGGTAATTGCAACTGCTAGCGACTTAAATGTATCTACAAACGTTCACTTGCATTGCAAGCTAAAACTACACACAAAATTACCGAATATACTGCATAACTGCATCTAATACAGCTGCTTGCAATCACTATGTAATTATTCCTTGTTAAACATCACAGAGCCACCGACCATCGCGCTGCAGCTGAGCCACTGACTGAACTGAACTGCAGGCAGACCAGCTGACATCGTGGTCGCTGGCTCTGCGCTTTGCAGCAACCAGAGCTCTCTGGCGTGCTAGGTAGAAGGAGACAGCGCTCCAGCTCGAATGAGGGAGCGAGAGAGAGGGACGTGGGGTTTCTACGCATTTCTGTCTTGCTGGTGTAAAATATCAAATCGTAAACAAACCTTCGCTTGGGTGATAGAGGAACCACTTCTTTGTTCAACAGTCGATATGATATTGTTTCGGTTCTCTAATTGCATATCCCAATTCTAATTGCTCTTTTAGAATTCGAAATGTAGGATGTAATGTTTTAAAATGACGTTTAGTAAATTTGCGATATTGCGAATATCGGTATAGATTCGCAGAATAGTAGTGACAACTGCAGCTAGGTAGCATAGATGGTGTAATACTTGATTGAGAAATGAGAAGTTTGTTAGAAATGTATTCAATCCCAGTGGTAATGAGCCACACCTTCAAGTTTATTAAGACAGAACGAATTTGCAAACGAATTTGTAAAATTGAAATATTCAGCAACTGACCAAAGTTCCATTTCACTGGCCAAGAAAATACAATAAACCACATTCAAAATTCGATTCCAAAGACGATAAAAATTTGGTTGGTAATGCTTTCCTATGGGAATACGTTTGTTGTAATAACTTATTGACCCTTGTATGAGCAATTTAGAATGTGATCTATAAGCATGGCAAAAAACAACATCACTTTTCCCCGAAAAGCTTAAGTTTCAGACTTGGATTCAATACCTGAAGTTAAATAGAGTTTCTGAAAAGGAATATTCGTTCAGATCCAAGCCTACAGACATTGATTGATTGCCTGTGCTTAACGACGCACTGTTTTGACAACCGGCCCTTTAGCACTGGTATAACGGCGTTGGTGAATGAAAGGGTGATGATGAACCTAACCTATGGCTAGAAGGGATGAGGGGAAACCCGGTGCCAGCACGTAGCCTACTCCTGTCGAAAAGCACGAAAGCGCGATGTTGTTTAACTTCGGTGATCTCACGAGAACCGGTGTTTCCAACATGCGAAACCGTTCCTCAAGACATTGATTGATTGATGAACAATACGGAGCCACAAGACAAAACCTCACCGATTACACCATTTCACACGTTGTACAAACCTCAATCTGTCATCGGCAGTCTTGTAAGAAACCCGTGTACAATGAATTGGTACCCACTTCCCTGTCTTCTGAAAGCAGTAGCACGCTGTTGAATTCGTCACCAAATCGTGTCTCAGGTCGAACTGAAGGGCGCCGTCGTCCAACTCAAACTGATAGCAAGAATGTTTCAGCATTATTTGAAATCCATCAGGAGACATAACCGACAACCGAATGAAAATAGTCACCCACGTGAGATTCTAGGCAGCCTAGACCACAACTTATTTTGCTGCCCGCAAAGCAGCCAAGATAGCCTATGTCAATATTTCTTTACTTAGCGGGAACAACAAAGAAATGTTTGCTTTGCAGACAGGGAAACAAGCGGCAGTCCAGGCTGCTTTGCAGACAGGGAAACAAGCGGCAGTCCAGGCTGCTTTGCAGACAGGGAAACAAGCGGCAGTCCAGGCTGCTTTGCAAACAGCGAAACAAGCGGCAGTCCAGGCTTCTTTGCAGACAGGGAAACAAGCGGCAGTCCAGGCTGCTTTGCAGACAGGGAAACAAGCGGCAGTCCAGGCTGCTTTGCAGACAGGGAAACAAGCGGCAGTCCAGACTGCTTTGCAGACAGCGAAACAAGCGGCAGTCTAGGCTGCTTTGCAGACAGGGAAACAAGCGACAGTCTAGGCTGCCTAGAAGGTACATTCATAATTCACGTGAATACGTTTTACCATTCACGGTCAGAGATACTTGCTGTCTCTCTCTCTCACGCGGCGAACTTGAAATAATCAATGGGACCGTGCGGCTATGTTGGCAAATGTTTGCCTAGGTGACAAAGCACAAGGCAATTTCAATATGGATTCAGAAACTCTCGCGGCTCGCCTGAAAGGTAAACTTAACGTAAAAAATTAACCTTGTTCAAGTTCTGAGAAACGAAATTTATCTAAGTTAAGTTTTTGCCAGTAGACATTTTCAATTCGCGCAAAAATTATACGTAAGCAGCTTTTTAAAAGCAGTTTATAAACCTGTCACCTGCACCACGTCGCTGTGAATAACACGACGTTTGGGCAAAAGTAAGCGGGGAATGATTCAGGTTGATGTCAGATTTTCGATTTCGACAACCACGAGTCCTATAGAGAGAATCTGACAAGAAAAGCATGTTATATAGCAGGGTTTTCAAATTTGAAATCGCATTTTTAATTTGAGCGAGGTAAATAGGTGAAGGAGGCGAACGTGGCTGGATTTTCGTTGATGTGAAATTTGCTAAGCATCGCGCCGTGACAACCGCACGTCCGACGGGGCTGAAACTCGGCACGGGGGTAGGTAAGTGACAGGTAAGGGGAAACGAAAGTTATCCCACAAAAGCCAAAATTTCAGGGTCCCGTTCTTAACAGCCCGTTAGTTTGTAATTACCATGGTCACTGCCAATTAGATGCCTAGATATTGTGTTGACAGAGCGTTAAATAATAAAAACCTGGGCCTAAATAAATTCTCGTACATTCCTTGAATGACATTGAAGATTTTTCAATCAGCATAATTAAAAAAACGATGATGATACTGGTGTTTAACGACGCACTGTTTTGACAGCTGGCAGCTCCACTAATCCGTGCTGTCGAGAGGTTGATAAGCAAGGCGAGTGTAGTTGTCGTACTAACTTCAAACCCTCCAACCTCTCTCGCGAACAGAGCTGACCATGTGCATGATGGTCACCCATCCAACAGATAACTCGGCGCGATGTTGCTTAACTTCGGTGATCTCACGAGAACCGGTGTTTCCAACGTTGCGAAAGCGTTCAGCATTCAAATAACGCCTATCCACTACGTCATCAAAACAAGTGTCCACGAAGCCCTATAGTCAAACAGCAACGGAGGGTAAATCCCTGCTCTAACCAACATCCGACCACCAAGTGGCAACACGTGGCCGTCTGATCGAGTGTCCGGTGCATTTCGTCAGCGCACGTCCACGCTGTGACGTAACGACTCCAGTCAATCATGCAGCGAGCGATTTGCTCTCCTCGCGTCGACCACTTGTAGCTCAATTGCACGCGTTGCCATGGTGACCGTTTGTTGATAGAAATAAACAACGAGCAGGGATGTGCAACTGTCGATAACTTGAACATGCGAAACAAGATGGCTGCCATTCTGCATACGTCATTGTAAGACCTGGAACTGTTTAAAAGATGAAATGATGGTGGCATCTTACGTCAATTATCTTTCTTGGAATGCGGAGTAAAATGAATGGATCGTTTTGCAGGAATCGATTAAGCCATTTAGATATAACTCTACAGTAGGGTTATCTGTGGAGGTTTGGCAAATCGCGGAAGTGTTTTATCGAAATGGGATAAAACCTGGACCTCTGACAACAGTTAAATAGTTAACTTCTGATTAGGGCCAGTGTGGGAATCTCCGTACGAAAATAATCCTCTGACCAACTCAGAAACAACAGCATTTCAGCATCATTTCTGATTGATTGTCACCGCGGTGACAATTGCAGAAGTTGAAACTATGTTCGGAGGTTGTGTATTATGCAATCGGCCCGTAGGATGAAACCTGAAGCGACAGGAGCTGAGTAACAACAGCAGCAGCAGCAGCAGCAGCAGCAGCAGCAGCAGCAGCAGCAGCAGCAGCAGCAGCAGCAAGCAGCAAGCAGCAAGCAGCAGGCATCAACAGCAGCAGCAGGCATAAACAGCAGCAGCAAGTAGCAAGCAGCAAGCAGCAGCAAGCATCAACAGCAGCAGCAAGCAGCAAGCAGCAAGCAGCAAGCAGCAGCAGCAGCAAGCATCAGCAGCAGCAGCAGCAGCAGCAGCAGCAGCAGCAGCAGCAGCAGCAGCAGCAGCAGCAGCAGCATCAGCAGCAGCAGCAGCAGCAGCAGCATCAGCAGCAGCAGCAGCAGCAGCAGCAGCATCAACAAGCAGCAGCAGCAAGCATCAACAGCAGCAGCAAGCAGCAAGCAGCAAGCAGCAAGCAGCAAGCAGCAGCAGCAGCAAGCATCAGCAGCAGCAGCAGCAGCAGCAGCAGCAGCAGCAGCAGCAGCAGCAGCAGCAGCAGCAGCAGCAGCAGCAGCAGCAGCAGCATCAGCAGCAGCAGCAGCAGCAGCAGCAGCATCAACAAGCAGCAGCAGCAGTAGCAGCAGCAGCAGCAGGAAGCAGCAAGCAGAAACAGCAACAGCAGCAGCCAATTACCACGCTGCATTTCCTTGCTGGCGTCGGTCATTCTGGCGATCTGGATCGTGCCACGTGATGGCCGGTGCCGGTAACAGGCTGTGATTGGTCACTTCCCGTGGCGATTGTCGCGACGCGGCTTGACACAGTCTCGTTGCAACAGGTTGGACGCGACGGTCAGAGCAACAGCAGGCCACGCGGCGGACCGAGATCGCAGGGGTTGGTTGCTAGCGCAGACAGGTGGGTGAACTGTTGCATCGTCCTCAGCACTAACTCCGTGTTCATATGGACTACTTGTAAATACACTTTGTATACTTGTATCATATACACTAGGCTATGTGAACACTCATATAATCGTGTTGTGGATGAGCGTAATATTTACGCTCACCCACAATGCGATTATATTGCGTGTGCGCATAGCCTAGAGGCTTACGTGATCAATTTTTAATGTTCGGCGTTATTTTAGCCGCTTTCTCTATGACATTGAATATTTCAAAAACGTAAAAATCGATTTAAAGAAAAACTATTCAAATGATTTGCTTGAAATTTACACAGTATCTTCTTTTTACAGTTTTTAATGCACATAGTAAATTTTGTTAAAATCGGTTGAAGATAAATTTGATTTAGTTGCAAGAAACTGCAAAATCACTAAAAAAGCGTCATAAAAGCGCCATTTTCAAGAAAAGCGCTTAACAAACAACAGTGAAATTTGTACAGAAATATTAAATCGTGGGGGTCAACATATCTGGAAAGTTTCGTCAAATTATATTCAGAACCTTGGCCTCTAGAGTGGAAAACGTGTTTTGGAAAAACTGAAAAATTTCGTAAAAACTTAATAACATAAAATTTACTCGTCCGATTTGCTTCAAAAACGTGGCAGATCTAAGTTCAGAGAAAAGGAAGGTCCATAAAAATTTTCATCAAAATCCGTTTTGGCGTTTGGCCTGTAGAGCGCGAACAAACACAAAAAAAAACAAACAAACAAACAAAAACAATCCGGATTTTTTTAGCAGTAAAGTGTAATTGAAGATTTCGCTTCACTCGCTACGCTCGTTACGCTCATCAATTATAGTCGTGTTGTGTGGATGTGAATTTTACTTACGCTCACCCTCAACACGATGCCATATGAGTTTTCGCGAAGGCCAGGGTAGTGAAAAAGCTTGACATTTTTGTAAAATAGTTAAACGGAGGTTGTCAGAGCCCACGTTGATGGTTGAAGTGGTTTCACGGTGGCTGCTATGTTCGACTGGGCTGGTGCTCCTGAAAAGGGGCTTCAACCATTTTTGTAAAAACTGGTTTTCGGGCATAGTTGTTTGTGGAACGCGCTGAAAATAGTGCAGGCTCTTAGCTGAGAGAGAGTAAAATGTATCATTGCAACATCATCAAAATCGGTGGAGGCGTTTGGCCTGTAGAGTGCATACAGACATAAAAAAAACGAATCTATGATTTTTTTTTCGGCAGCAAAGTGTAATTGAAGATGCTACGCTCGTTACGCTCATCAATTATCATTATTAATCCCCGGTTCAATTGTTCGACTAGATCAAGAGTAGTTTTGCATGCATCGCAATCATCTCATGCATCATCATTGGCAGCGACCGTGGTTTACATAACGGAAAGTTAGTTTTTTATCACCATGGCCGATTTAGTGTTGACAGACCGTTTAATTATTAACGAGGCACTGAAAAACTTAGCCGCAGCAGCAGCAGCAGCAGCAGCAGCAGCAGCAGCAGCAGCAGCAGCAGCAGCAGCAGCAGCAGCAGCAGCAGCAGCAGCAGCAGCAGCAGCAGCAGCAGCAGCAGCAGCAGCAGCAGCAGCAGCAGCAGCAGCAGCAGCAGCAGCAGCAGCAGCAGCAGCAGCAGCAGCAGCAGCAGCAGCAGCAGCAGCAGCAGCAGCAGCAGCAGCAGCAGCAGCAGCAGCAGCAGCAGCAGCAGCAGCAGCAGCAGCAGCAGCAGCAGCAGCAGCAGCAGCAGCAGCAGCAGCAGCAGCAGCAGCAGCAGCAACATCATCAACATCAACAGCAATCAGCTAACATCAACAGCGGGTGTCCACCATGTCGACCGTGCTGGAGCTGGGGGAGGCGTTGCGACGCTTCGGATGGGCCGACTACCTAGTGTTCGTCGCGATGCTGGCTGTGTGCGTCGCCGTCGGCGTCTACTTTGGCTTCTGCGTCGGCGAGACGACGACCGACGACTATCTGACCGGCGGCCGGAACATGGGCACGTTTCCGGTGTCGATGTCGCTCATTTCCAGGTACAGCAACGCCTCGGACGCGAGGTTGTGAAGTGATATTTGATTGGCAGTCAGAGTACCACAGGGGACGGACCTAGGACTCCATTAGTATTGTCAAATTCGATAAAGTATACTATTTTGGACGCTTTGCAGTTGACCTAGACTGTTAATTTCTAGAAAAACTCGCTCTATGTTCCTCACCCACCGCCCCCACCCATCTAATCCTACCTTACCTGACCCAACCCAACTTCCCAACCCAATTTATCTATTTGAATCATCTGTTGTCCAATCCATTTAAAAGATCAGTTAACACAATATATTGACACATACTAGATTCATTGACCTTGAGACAGAGCAAACTCAGGCAACGGTCTTCCCGATCGTCCCCCATTGCGCATTGCAGCTACATTTCGGGCATCACGCTGCTGGGCACGCCCACCGAGATGTACGTGTACGGCACGCAGTACTTGGTCATCCTCGTGGCCGTGCTGCTGATGGGCGTGGTCATGGCGCACACCTTCATCCCCGTGTTTCACGACATGCGCATCACGTCCACATACGAGGTGCGCACACCGCCGACCGCACGCCACTGGCACGTCGATTCAGGGGAGATAAGTTGGGGGAAGCGAAGGGTTTCTTTCTCAATCATTATTTGGGGTGGTGCTGACTGCTGGCTCGCGCTCTTCAATTAATATACCATTGTTATTCCATTGGATTATTCCAGTACCTAGAGCGGAGGTTCGACAAGAAGGTACGCCTTTTCGGCTCGCTGCTTTTCGCCGTTTCACTGGTAAGTTGCACGATATTCACAAAAAAATAAAATCATCTCAAAACCAACGGTTGAGACAAATTGTTTCAAAACCACCGCCTTCTTGTTCCAGTCGACTTGGCTGCCGATCGTCATCTACGTCACCGCCCTCGCGTTCAACCAGGGTAAATGGACCACTTGCTGACTTGCATTCCAGAGCCAATTTAACTTTTCAAAATTGTTTAGTGTCGTATGAAAAAAAATTGTCGATCCCGCAAGGAAAAATTCACTTTTTATTCTTCCACCCTTGTCCCAAGCAGGGAAATTCAGCCATTTATTTCATCGTTTAAAAATATATGACCATAACGCTTGTGTCCGTAACTTCCTGGGTTAATCTTTAACTTTCTCCTAAATTTGATTAAATAAGGACCGAAATTCTAATACCCAGTTAGAAAGTAATCCTCGGGTTACGAAGAAAACAGAAGCCAGCGATAGGTTGTTGCCATGGAGATGTGTTTCTATCGGGAGGATAGCCACTAAACGAGACATTATAATATCGGCCATTTAAAATATAAACTATAAGTCAGTTTAATTTAAACGTCTTACCGATGGCAACTGGCAACATGGCGAAATCTGATCCGGTGTTTTCCCCGACTTCCGGTTGCAGTGACCGGGGTGAACGTGCACGTGACCAGCACTTCCGTCTGCCTCGTGTGCATCTTCTACACAAGCGTGGTGAGCACCAGCAAGCTCAGATGGTAGCTCAGAGGGTATAAAATCCGTCACACAAAACCTTGTACAGTGTATTGCAGACTGACAAGGGTTTGACAGAACATGTGACCGTGTAAAAGGGGCTTAACACGGTCATATAGGCGGTTGTATACAAGACTGCTGTACAAGGGTTTGACAAAACACGTGACCGTGTAAAAGGGGCTTAACACGGTCATAGGCGGTTGTATACAAGACTGCTGTGCAAGGGTTTGACAAAACACGTGACCGTGTAAAAGGGGCTTAACACGGTCATAGGCGGTTGTATACAAGACTGCTGTACAAGGGTTTGACAAAACATGTGACCGTGTAAAAGGGGCTTAACACGGTCATATAGGCGGTTGTATACAAGACTGCTGTACAAGGGTTTGACAAAACATGTGACCGTGTAAAAGGGGCTTAACACGGTCATAAGCGGTTGTATACAAGACTGCTGTGCAAGGGTTTGACAAAACATGTGACCGTGTAAAAGGGGCTTAACACGGTCATAGGCGGCTGTATACAAGACTGCTGTGCAAGGGTTTGACAAAACATGTGACCGTGTAAAAGGGGCTTAACACGGTCATAGGCGGCTGTATACAAGACTGCTGTGCAAGGGTTTGACAAAACATGTGACCTTGTAAAAGGGGCTTAACACGGTCATAGGCGGTTGTATACAAGACTGCTGTACAAGGGTTCGACAAAACATGTGACCGTGTAAAAGGGGCTTAACACGGTCATAGGCGGTTGTATACAAGACTGCTGTACAAGGGTTTGACAAAACATGTGACCGTGTAAAAGGGACTTAACACGGTCATAGGCGGTTGTATACAAGACTGCTGTACAAGAGTTTGACAAAACACGTGACCGTGTAAAAGGGGCTTAACACGGTCATAGGCGGTTGTATACAAGACTGCTGTACAAGGGTTTGACAAAACATGTGACCGTGTAAAAGGGGCTTAACACGGTCATAGGCGGTTGTATACAAGACTGCTGTACAAGGGTTTGACAAAACATGTGACCGTGTAAAAGGGGCTTAACACGGTCATAGGCGGTTGTATACAAGACTGCTGTACAAGGGTTTGACAAAACATGTGACCGTGTAAAAGGGGCTTAACACGGTCATAGGCGGTTGTATACAAGACTGCTGTACAAGGGTTTGACAAAACATGTGACCGTGTAAAAGGGGCTTAACACGGTCATAGGCGGTTGTATACAAGACTGCTGTACAAGGGTTTATCCCACTGGCGAGGGGTTGAGCTTACGTCTATTTAAGGGCGGTCTGCGCGCGGTGGTCTGGACGGACGTCATCCAGGCGTGCGTCATGTTCGGCTCGATGCTCCTCGTGGTCATCAAGGGAACAGCCGACGTCGGTGGCGTCGCCAGCGTGTTCGCCACCAACTACGAAAGCGGCAGAATCGAGCCGCTCAAGTAAGCTGTGATAGAAAGTAGACCTGTACTCCTAGCAGCACACTATACTGACCATGCAACACTAAGACACCTGCTTGTAGATCTGATCTGGTCAAGAGGCTGGCAACCTTTCAAACTAGCAACATCTCCTCGGATCTTACCTCCGAAAAACACCGTTTTGTAAGTTTTAAGGAATAAAACCGAATTAAACGAATTTAATATATCCCATATTAAATATAGGTGAGGTCAGGCTAGCACAAGCAGGATAGCAACTGTACATAAATATTATGTACAGTTGCTATCCTGAACCTCGGCAACCTATTAGATAGCAAACTGTCACATGACGTCGAATAAGTGCCACCAACTCATCAGTTACCAAATGTGCAAATTGCTATTTCAAAAACATGCTCATCAAGCACTAGAACGATACAGGAACTTTTTTATGTTGATAATTTGGAGCGTTGTGTGTAGTAGATATCTATTATTAGAAACGGAATATCCATCCCAAAATTTACATTTGTACCGGGACTCGAATCCGGGTCTTTGCCTGTCCGAGGCACTGCACTTATCCATTATGCTACACGGACAACCGTATAGGTTGTATCGGTCGTATATTTTGTCCGTGTAGCATAATGGACAAGTGCAGTACCCCGGACAGGCAAAGACCCGGATCCGAATTCCGGTACAAATGTACATTTTGGAATTAATATGTCGTTTCTCACCAACAAAATATTTTATTCAACTAGTAACAGTCGATTAGCTTATGCATATTGTCGCTAAATTGACGTCTGTAAATTTCCGCGACACCATGTGGGTATGACGTTACGACAAACCAGCGGTTTACTGTAAAAACAAACTCACTCTGTCCGTGTTGATGGCAGCTTCTCGGCGTCGCCGCTGGAGCGCCACACGGTGTGGGTGTTGCTGGTCGGCGGCTTCTCGTTCTGGGTGCAGAGCAACGCAGTCAGCCACAATCAGGTGCAGCGCTATCTGGCGCTCAAAGAGCTCAAGTCGGCACAGAAGTGAGTTGCATTGTCGACCGAGGGTCAGTATGCAGGAAAGAATGTTGCATTACCTACTCGAAATCGGTACAGAAGTTAGTTGCATTGACGACCTAATGTAGGTGTAAGCGAATGATGCATTATCTACTCGAAATCGGTTTTACCTACTCGAAATCGGCACAGAAGTTAGTTGCATTAATAATAATAATAATTATTATAGCATAATTCATCTGTCATTAGATCAATACATAGATATTTGACATTTTCAGGTTTTAAAGCATGCATCATCCATTGTTGCTACTTAAATTCAATTAAAATTTAAAACAAATCACAAAATTCATTTGCAGTGTAAATAGCATTCTTTCATGAGATACTCTTTTCGGTGAGTGTTGAGCCCGGTCCTTTTTTTTTCTTTTACACTGTTTGGGAGTGCAATATATGTTAGTTTTACTCCTGCGTAAATGGGGTCTTGTTTTTTCAATTCGATCCAAAGTTTTTCAGTTTAAAAATGTGATATTGACGACCTAGAATGGGTTTTACAAGTATGATGCACAAAGATTCAGCAAAAATCAACATTAGCAGAAGCACAAGCATATATAAAATATAGTGATCATATCAACACAAGCAATCACAGCTGAAAATATGACCATATGACCCTTATGCAGGCTTCTTACAAACGTTGTGTATGTAATGCTATGTAACTTTCGTTTGATGGTGACGGTGTGATTAAAATTTTGAAACTGAAAAAAAAAATTTGAAAAGATAACAGTTTATAATGGACAGAGTTTGTACTCGGAGTTTGTAGGTTTGACAACAACACAAGTGAGAGGAAGCAAAACCCCAAAAACAAGAAGGAGGAAAAAATCTAAGATGACGGATGTGGTTTGTCCCAGGGCCGTCTGGATATTCGTGGGCGGCTGTATCTTCATGATCTGCATCTGCGCGTACGCAGGGCTGCTGATCTTCGCCAAGTACCACGACTGCGACCCGCTCACCACCAAGGTATCACTTCACCACCAAGGAATCACTTCACCGGCAAGAATAACGTACAAGAATAACGTACTTACGAGTTATATTTACAGCATGGCTCTAACGAAAGAAAAATTCTGATCCTGATAACTGATAAGTGAGACTGATTGCATCTAGGGGAAATCGAGTGACAAAACGCTGATGGTAAACCCTAGCCATTTAGCCATTAAGTAAAAAAGGCACACATATACATTGTGATTTCCCTGTCTTCCTTTGTTATTTAGCAGAGCTAACTATTTTTTTTTCCAAACTGGTGGTACCTCCAGTGGGTATCTGACTTCATTTATCTCTGAGTGGAATAGGTCCATTTTAGCACCACCTAATTATCACGGAGTGCACAGCAGAAGCCTGAAGTCTCATCTTGAAAATTATTGCTAAATTGTAGACCAACCCACACACAAGCTCAGGCTTTTGCGGGTAATTTTCCTTCACATAAAATTTTAACTTAAATTTAAATTCAATTTTAAATAAGTATTGAAATATGTGAATTGTTGTGAAGAAAACAAACAAATTTCAAAACTAAACTAGCAAGGTGTCTCACCTGTGCCGTCTGGCATACAAATATCCAAGCCAGGAGGTTGCAACGGGTCTCGGAGATGGTGGTCATCGTGTCGCCGGTTGCAGCTGGCGCTGGCCAAGGACCAGCTGCTTCCTCTGCTCGTGATGGACACTCTGGCCGGCTACCCGGGGATACCGGGCCTCTTCGTCGCCGGGATCTTCAGCGCTGCCTTGAGGTAGGCCACACTGGCACCATGGAGTGATTGGTTATCGGTGTTTAACGACGCACTGTTTTGACAACTGGCACCGTGGCGCTGGTCTATAATGAAAGGGTGATGATGAACCTAACTTATGGCTAGAAGGGAGGAGGGGAAACCCGGTGCCGGCACGTAGCCTACTCCTGTCGAAAAGCACCGAGGGGACCACCGGCTTTACGTCCCTTCCGAAGGACGGTACAACTCGAACGACAGGATTCCTCCGCTAATCCGTGCTGTCAAGTGGTTGATAAGCAAGGCGAGTGAAGTTGTCGTACTAACTTCAAACCCTTCGACCTCTCTCCCGAACAGAACTGATCGTGTGCATGATGTTCACCCATCAAAAAGCTAACTCGGCTCGATGTTGCTTAACGTTATAGGTTAGGTTCATCATCACCATTTCACTATAGACCAGCGCCACAGGGCCAGCTGTCAAAACAGTGCGTCGTTAAAACAACAATAATCAACCAATAAATTTATGCTTTCACTCACATGCTTCCCAGCTCGCACGCCATCTGTTGTCCTGTGTGTTGCAGCTCGCTGTCCACTAGTCTGAACTCGATGGCCGCGGTGGTGCTCGAAGACTTCTACAAGCCGTACGCCGCCAGTCCGCCCACCGAGCGGCAGACAGCGTTGCTCGTCAAGTCTGTTGTCGTCGTGCTGGGAACCGTCTGCGTGGCGCTCGTGTTCGTAGTCGAGAGGCTCGGATCGGTTTTGCAGGTACCTGAGAAACAATTCCCTTTGTTGGAAAGGCGGAATGGCTCTGAGCCGAGTTTATAGGTTTTGCCCTGATTTGTAGCGTTTGCGGTCCTAAGACCCTGAAGAGTGTCGACTTTCGTCCACGATGGCGAGGATCATCTTCAGGACTGTCCTGATGATATGTTAAAAACTCCCGCCACCTCTCGCTACTTTCACCTTCTGCTTCCTGCTATACGTATCCGCTCACGACCGCTCACTGATCCCAGTGTGCAAGGGGAGAACGCACTCCCATACTACATCCGCTCACGATATCTAACCTCACGTAGCACTCGCCTGTTCGTCTCGTGCTCTCGCTTATGTTATTACGTTCTTGCACAATCTCTCGTTATCTTAATTAAAACGTACCATCGACCAACAATACTCGTGTATAATGTGTTAACCTGTTCCCGCTCAAAGACTATAACAGATATGAAACGCTTCAAATCAGAGCGAAACGGAACTCTCACCATTATATTCCCTTTAGGTATCCTTTCAACATGCCATGCCTTGTATCTTATCATAAATCTCGGATAACGCGACTTTGTTTCGTGGAAACACATGTTTGTTTAACAAAGAAATACATTTTGAGTGAAGGTCGATGGTTTGATTGATGTAAAATGTAAGGTTATAAAAACAAGTCTTGTCGTTGAGTCGTCGCTCGATGTAGAAGTCTCGAAAAACAAAGTCTCTCGCAACAATCGACTCTCTGCCCGGGGATCTGGATGCTTCTTTTCTCATGGGGGAGTGGATCCCCACATATCTTGGTGTTGCAATATAGTATTGACGAATCGTCAGTGGTTAAAGAAATCGAGTGATTAGGAATTGGATGGATTAACTGGAAGGACATTAGTCCCATGTAGATGGATCACACCAAATGTCTTACTATTTCAATAATGGGAAATAAGAATTGTTGCGTTGGCGACCGAATCGTCAGCAGGGATCGTTATTATTTATTGGTTTTTATGGGCGCTTCAACCTTTTGGTCATTTTGCGTCCGAAAAATGTATTGCATACTAAAAATTAAAACCCTTCGTGGGAGACAAAAAAGTCACACTAGGCCAGTAGATCTAAATGATCCCAAGTAAATTTATTTCCCTTAAAAACTTCAATCGGGAATCGGGAATCGTCAATCGGGAAGAAATGAAAGCATCACAGCCATCTAGACAACCTAAAACAATCTTACTGACGTCATCTTACGTAATATTAAAGGGGCTTTGTGTGCTCCTGATGCTCAATCTTAAGTATCAACTGACAGTTGACAAGTAAAAGAGGATCCTTGCAGATGATTACTGCATTTGATTAATTTAACTTGCAACTCTGCCACCTTCGCTTTGTGGACCCCGATTTTACTGAGAGTCTCCCATATTTCCTTAACATTCAGTGCGCGCCAAATCACTCGAAACATTACTGTCTTGCCATGTCTAGAAACGCCGTTTGTGTATCTAAAATCCTGTTCAAGGCATGAATGAATGTCCATAGCAGCCAGAAAATTCTCTTAGCTAATGGCTACACTGGTGATGATAAATCATGATGGCTAAATCATTCTTGTTGCAGATGATGATGAGCTTGGGAGGGATCACCAGTGGCGCGTCGCTGGGCATCTTCTGCATGGGCCTCTACATACCCCGTATCAACGCAAGGGTGAGTACCAAGGTCTACCAAGGTCGATTTTTAGAACCTAGTTTTAAACTCGAGTTTATTCCGTTGATACAGCAGGCAGCACAGCTTCGCGAATCATCGGGAAAAGTTTGAGTTTGGGAGCGTCGCATTCAATAGCCCTGTTAAATAGTTCTTATGAAAACTAACGATCTAAGATTAGGAAACACAGAATGAGTCAGGAGTCTTAAGGAAGTTATAATATTGCTTGCTGCTTGCTGCTTGCTGCTTGCTGCTGACTGCTTGCTGCTGACTGCTTGCTGCTGACTGCTTGCTGCTGACTGCTTGCTGCTGACTGCTTGCTGCTGACTGCTTGCTGCTTGCTGCTTGCTGCTGACTGCTTGCTGCTGGCTGCTTGCTGCTGACTGCTTGCTGCTGACTGCTTGCTGCCGATTGCTTGCTGCTGTCCAGGGCGCCCTCTACGGCGGCGTTGCCGGCTTCCTGTTCGTCGCGTGGATGTGCATCGGCGCGGAGTTGGCGGCGGCCGAGGGAAGGATTGTCCACCCCTCGATGCCCGTGTCGGTCGCCGGCTGCACGTACAACTACACCGCCACGCCGCCGCCGCCGTCGAGCGCTGCCGACGCCGGGTCAGTCCGCACCCATGCAAACATCATCCTGAAGCACTGCTTGTTAGCTTCTTGCCCAGCGTCAGGGACAAGGTTAAGCGGTGACCGGTGCTCGGTGCTGTTGGATAGGAGCAAGCTGCGTGCCGGCACCGGGTTCACCCTCAGCTCGCCGCTAGGCTAGGTCAGCTTCATCATCAGCCTGTCATTCACCCTCAGCTCGCTGCTAGGCTAGGTCAGCTTCATCATCAGCCTGTCATTCACCCTCAGCTCGCTGCTAGGCTAGGTCAGCTTCATCATCAGCCTGTCATTCACCGGCACCGGGTTCACCCTCAGCTCGCTGCTAGGTTAGCTTCACCCTCAGGTCGCTGCTAGGCTAGGTCAGCTTCATCATCAGCCTGTCATTCACCCTCAGGTCGCTGCTAGGCTGGTCAGCTTCATCATCAGCCTGTCATTCACCCTCAGCTCGCTGCTAGGCTAGGTTAACTTCATCATCAGCCTGTCATTCAACCTCAGCTCGCTGCTAGGCTAAGACAGCTTAATCACCAGCCTGTCATTCACCCTCAGCTCGCTGCTAGGCTAGGTTAACTTCATCATCAGCCTGTCATTCAACCTCAGCTCGCTGCTAGGCTAGGTTAGCTTCATCATCAGCCTGTCATTCTACCTCAGCTCGCTGCTAGGCTAGGCTAGCTTCATCATCAGCCTGTCATTCAACCTCAGCTCGCTGCTAGGCTAGGCTATAGCTTCATCATCAACCTGTCATTCAACCTCAGCTCGCTGCTAGGCTAGGCTAGCTTCATCATCAGCCTGTCATTCACCCTCAGCTCGCTGCTAGGCTAGGCTAGCTTCATCATCAGCCTGTCATTCACCCTCAGCTCGCTGCTAGGCTAGGCTAGCTTTATCATCAGCCTGTCATTCACAATCAGCTTGCTGCTAGGCTAGGCTAGCTTCATCATCAGCATGTCATTCACCCCCAGCTCGCTGCTAGGCTAGGCTAGCTTCATCATCAGCCTGTCATTCACCCTCAGCTTGCTGCTAGGCTAGGCTAGCTTCATCATCAGCCTGTCATTCACCCCCAGCTCGCTGCTAGGCTAGGCTAGAAAGACGAAATGATTCTCGCTTCTCTACCAAAGTTCTGTTGCATGTCCTTACTAACTGAAGACGGCCGATGGTTGACGATCTGTATCTGTCCTGCGACAGCGACGACGACGATGGCGACGTGTTCGCGCTCTACCGCGTGTCCTACATGCTCTACACGTTCCTCGGCGCGGCCGTCTCCGTGCTTGCCGGTCTCGCCATCAGCCTCGTGCCCGGCGCAGGCGCGGACGCGCAGGCGTGCGCAGACCCCGGCCTGCTCAGTCCGTGGGTGCGCGGCTTTGTGGGCGGCCGAGACAAGATGGCGGGCGGCCGAGACAAGATGGCGCGCGGCCGAGACAAGATGGCGGGTGGCCAAGACAAGATGGCGGGTGGCGAGGAGGTCGCGACGACGGCGGCGTAGGGCGGAAGCGTCCAGACGGTGCATGCAGGAGGCCGGGGTTTGAGCAAGCCACTTGAAGGTGTTTCGGTGATGATTTGCAGAGCCGTTGGTAGAGATGTAGTTGATGGTTTCACGCTCGTGCGATCTGATGGGATGAGTTTGGTGGTGCTGAAAAGGACCAGGTTACTCGACGTCATTTTTAGGAGTGCTGATTCTGCGAGCATGACTGTGAATTCATCAACTATACCATCTTGATGATGTCTCCCATGTAATTTTTCGTTAAAATTATCTCAGAAGGCTGTTGAGTATAGGAAACTCTGCAGAAGTAGCATTATTGATCCGGTGACAGAATCAGGCGGCTGGGTTTACAATTTAAAGCACCACAGCCATCTGAATACAAATGAATGCAACGTTGGCATGTTATCTTAAGTATTGTGGAGAGGGCTTTGTTTGTCAAATTGTCAATGATGCTCAATCTCAAATGCCAACTGACAGTTGACATATAAAAGAGTATGCCTTGCAGGTTGGTGTTTTAACGACGCACTGTTTCTACAACTGGCCCTTTGGCACTGGAGAATGAAATGGTGATGATGAGGGTGATGATGAACCTAAACTAGCCTAGAAAGGAGGAGGGGAAACCCGGGTGCTGTCGAGAGGTTGATAAGCAAGGCGAGTGAAGTTGCCGTACTAACTTCAAACCCTGCAACCTACCGAACAGAAGTGATCATGTGCATGATGGTCACCCATCAAACACCTGACTCAGCGCGATGTTGCTTAACTTCGGTGAACTGGTGTTTCCAACGTTGCCAAACCGTTCGGTGCTTTGCAGGTGATGACTGCATTTGGTTAAATAAACTTCATCTTTCGTCCCGGTTGAGCAACAGCGCGCTGAAGCCCGACTTCGTTGAGTTTCCTATTTTCTACAGCCTAGCGAGATATCTGCACTTCACACTAGGTATTCATGGCAAGTAAAATTCTAGCTGGATTTATTGACTTGTTTTGAGGATTCGGTCCCTGAAACATTCAGGCATAGATTTAGGTACCAATTTTTATTTGCGAAACGATCCACGAAACGAATGTCTCGGTGCTAAATCAAGTAATAGGTGCTTGTTCAATGCAAATTTCAATTAGCACTTTCAAATTATGTAAATACATTTTATTTTTTAAGCACCCCGACGTCTTTTACTGCTCCAAATGTTCATTTTAAAACAACAAGATACATTGTTAAGGGAGCGTGTACGAACAAAATGTACAGTGAAGAGAAATAAACTAATACAAGTAACATACAAGTAAGTATCTATACTAGCAATTCCTTATTATGACTGTCTTCAACCAAATGCAGTTATAAATAAATACACATTTGTGGCTGCAAATTCATTTCGAACTATGGTTTTATTTAATAATTATTTTGGTTTTAATTTGCAAGCGTAATATGACGAAAGAAATAAAATTTTAAAAGACACCACGGGCACAACATGAAGTCTTATCGAACCATTCTACCTACTCATTGAAAATTCAACACACAAGACAAAATTATATATACTTTAAGTCTCACGTCCTTTAGTTTAGACAGAAAACTGCGATTGATTGGACGTAACGTAACATCGCATAAATATTTGATATCGTTTTATTAGATCGATATTAATACGTGTGGTATGAAATTTTGACGTCTTCGTGTCAAGTAGAGATTGCTGCAAGATGGAGCAGTCGAGTTTCCTGTCTGCTCTGTTGGTCGGCTACCGGAACTGGCGGAGGGCAGAGTTCAATGCAGTACTAGAACTCAGGGGCATGCTAGTCGTTCTTGGTGAGTAGAATTTAGCAGTACGTGGATCCACTTAGAAAGTTACAAAGCAAGAATCATCTAGAGAAGACTGATGTATGATTTTTATGCCGCATCTACCAATCGATACAGGGAGTGCCCATTCTTAATAAACAGACGCGTTTTTACTCGTACCAAATCATAATACCCAACTCCCAACAGTGGAATTTCAAAATGGCTTATACTTAATTTCGATAACCACAGATTAAATACATTCACCGATCTGATTATCTATGGTGAAACTGATGATAAGTAAACCAACTCAAATCTAAAATAGTGTAGGTGACATTTTCACATTTCAGCTGTGTGAAAAATACAAATCCTGTTTCGAACGTTAAATCTCCCTGCGGGCAAGTACGCTCTACTAATAAATAAAATGTATACCTATGCTTGGCATTTGGGTCATTTTTCATCAAAACTAGAACGCTTCTCATAAGAAACAGAATGTTTGGTCTGCGGTCGAGAAAGCTGTACATTTCAATCGCAAAGAAAGACATGGTCTCGATCCTGTGGGATAACATTGCGACAACCAAGCACCCTTTATTATATTGAGATTTTAGGGCCGGTCAACCTTTTTTGGTTATATTGGACCCAATTTAATTGTGCGAGCTAAATCGCTAGCTATCGCTAATCAAGCACACTAGTATAATGTAAAGGTTGCACTGGGAGCCCCCAAAATCGATGGTTACTTTAAGAAGAAGGGACCAAAGGCTGATAACGGCAAAGCAGGGACCGAAGGAGCTCCCTCCGTTCATACTGTAAAGGACCACCACTCCTTCATGCCAATGTCATGCACAAGTTCCCTAAGCATGAAGATAAACAGTGATTCTGAGTGTTGTTCAAGAAAAAATAAGTGAATGATATAGTTTAAGGTGCAGGCACATCACAGCATAAATGTCAAGATTCAGAAATTCATCAAATCAGAGATCATACTTGACCCATCATTGCCAAAAAAAATTACAATTGTTAATTATCTCTTTAATTTTTTGCTTATAGAATACTGGACACCAAATCCAGAAGAAAAACATTCTGTATCACGAATAAATTTCTGGATTGGGCGGCTGTTGATGGTCTTCTTTTTCTTGGCAACGTTCTTTGTGTTTCCGCTCAACGCTTACAAGTTTGCGGGCAACGATGCCATGATCTGCTTCGAGTCTGTTGGCTTAGCCTTCATCACTGGCATGATCGTGCTTCATGCAGCCAGCTTTGTCTACCGAGGAAGACTGTTTGACGACATCATGACTAGCTGGAGACAGATGGAGGATCTCGCTCAACTACATTTCAAAAGACCTGAGTGGATCGAAAAGGAAACGAAATGGATGGTTAATATCATTGTTTACTACTACGGATTTTTAACTTTTATTATTCTTCCATTCGCAGCTCTTGTGGTGCCAATCGGCAGTTTCGTTACGAATGACTTTTTGATCAGGTAATTATATCGAAGATTTTGTTACCATTAATTGATACAGATGTCATATATGTTAACCACTTGTGGGTTTAGCTTTAATGGTGGATAAAAATCATCTAGAGTTGCTACTTTTTGAACAGCGATAGTGTAAAGTCCGGGTTTTCAGTGTCCTAAACGGTTCTTGCATGAGTTATTACAATGGCCACTGACAATGTGTCAATAGGCTATTAAAAAATCCTGAAGTAACGTATGTGGAACAGGGGCTGAGTCGCTTGAAAAGGAGATTCGCAAAGGGTTAAGTAAATCACTGTTTAACTAGACGCTACAGGATGGATGCTAGTAAAAGAGATATTATAAATTAAATTTTCTGGTAAATAATATTATAATATTTTCAAGCTAACTTAAATAAAATATGAAGAAAAAAAATAGTGGTTGCTTTAGGTGGTTGCTTAGGGTTGTGCAATGTGGCCCTTCTAATGGCCAGAAATCGTTCTTTGCAGAGCACACAAATATACTAGGTATATCCAACTACTGCTTTGACTGGAAACCAGAAAAAAAACTTAGTAAACTTTATATTTCATCGCGTTTGACGACACTGAAATTGAGCTCCCCTAGGGAGATCCAGTATTTTGACCGTGCCAATGTTCTCATCCACAGAGAATTGCCACTGCGGAAATTATGTCGTTCTTGTCTGTGGGAGATATATCCTAGTTAGCACCGATGTGAGTCAAATTTTTAGATTAAGAAATTACAAATTACTAGTTTAACATTAATTTTTTAGAGTGTGGTATCCGTGGGACAGCTTCAAATCCCCAATCTTCGAGATAACCGTCTTGGTCTGGATGTGGCCGTTGACGATGGGAATCTACGTCATGATCGTAGTCAATGCTTTCTTCATGGCGTTGATGGTGGAGGCTATCCGTCACCTCCGCTTGCTCAACCACAACCTGAGTAAGGTCGGGACGACGCCGGCCATGGTTGTTGGTCCAGGAAGACCCAAGGGCTTGCCATCTTCACCGCTCGGCCAGCTTCAAAAACTGGTTGATAATACATTTTACTGTCCATACTTGGCTATGAACACTAGAGAGCGTAGAAATAAGTCATGTTTCTAGAAAAACTTTATAACTTGGTTTATAATTTCAAGGAAAACTAACGTGCAAGGATGAGGAAAACAACGGAGTTCCAAGAAAGTAATACTAGGCTATGCGAACACTCATATAATCGTGTTGTGGATGAGCGTAATATTTACGCTCACCCACAACGCAATTATATTGCGTGTACGCATAGCCTAGAGGCTTTTATGATCAATTTAAAATGTTCGACGTTTATTTAGCAGTTTTCTCAATGACATTTGAATATTTCAAAACGTAAAAATCGATTTAAAGAAAAACTATTCAATTGATTTGGTTCAAATTGATACAGTATCTTCTTTTTACGATTTGTAATGCACACAGCAAATTTTGTGAACATCGGTTGAAGATAAAGTTGCTTAAGTTGCAAAAAACTGAAAAAACGCTAAAAAATTGCAAAAAATCGTCATAAAAGTGCCATTTTCAAGAAAAGTGCTAAACATACAACAGTGAAATTTATACACAAACATTTAATTGCGAGGGTCAACATATCTAGAAAGTTTCGTCAAATTATATGGAGATCCTTGGCCTCTAGAGTGGAAAACGTGTTTTGGAAAAACTGAAAAATTTCGTAAAAACTTAATAACTTAAAATTTACTCGTCCGATTTGCTTCAAAAACGTGGCAGATCTAAGTTCAGAGAAAACGAAGGTCCATATAAATTTTCATCAAAATCCGTTTTGGCGTTTGGCCTGTAGAGCGCGAACAAACACACAAAAAAACAAAAAAAAAAAAAAAAAACAAAAAAAAACAAAAAAAAAAAAACATTGGAGACTTTTTTCTGCAGTAAGTGTAATTGAAGATTTCGCTTCACTCGCTACGCTCATCAACAATTAAGTCATGTTGTCGTGAAATGCATTAGGCTCATTATAGTACTTTCACTGTCTATTATAAGTGGTGGAACATTCATTCGAAAATTGTACCCCCAGGGTCAGAATTGGGGTTTACAGCTTTGAGAAAATTCGAAAATTGTTCCCAAAACCATAATTGTGGGCAAGTCGAATAGCGACACAAAATTTAGTACCTTCTATGTTCGTTCATCCTTTTACTGTCTTCATGGTGCCCAAATGTCCATTGGTAAGTCCGTTGCGGCAAAGCCTTGGACATACCAGTTTGCGTATTCCACAATTATCGAATGGAAATTTCTTTTCTAATGCTTGCATGCAGCGGATAATTACAAAGTACTTTTGCTTTTCACAGCCAGGAGCAGCGCAACAAATGCAAGGATTAAAGACACAAAATGGTTGCGAACTCCTCTTTGCCGATCTGAGAATGACGGTTGGACAAGGCCTTCCAATTCATCATCGCAAATATCACCATCGTACTGCGGGAAGGGGACTGCCCTCCATCAAAGAGGACTGCACCATCGTCCTGCGGAAGAGGAAAGTCCAAGCGTTGAATGAAAACAAAGTTGATAGAACCGCTGAAGCGTGCGTGAAGAACAGCGTCCGACATCAAGAAGCCATCGTCAGGTATCTGGTTCCTCCAGTTTGTCATTCCTTCATCATCAAATTTTTCCCGAAAGACGCTCGTTACTATTGAGAACTGATTGATGGCCAGAAGATCCTTTATGTATTTTCTAAAATATGTTGTACTTGGAAGAGGTAGCCAAATCCTTCAATTTTGCAAAATGGGGGAATTAACAAGATTTGGAGTATTTTTTGTTTATGAAAACGAGCAGGTATACTGAAAGGTAACAGATCCTTTAGCAATTTGACAATAATGTTTGTGACAGCTCATCGTTGCCCATTTCTAGTTTTTGGGCATAATCGGTTCGGCTTTTTTGCTTTGATGAGCATTTACACGCATATTTCAGTCTTGTGGTTGGAGTTTCTTAAGGAATTAATATGTCGCTTGCGTACACCAAACGTTTTCCTTGTAATGTTATTTAAATTTTTGCCTTGCCACCAGATTCGTTGAGAGGATTCACGTGGCGTTCGATCCGATTCTGTTGCATCAGTTCAACTGTTCCGTGTTCCCGATTGTGTTTGGCATGATTCTCATCATCAACGTAAGTCTGACAAAATTTTTACTGCGCAAAGAGTGATCTTCTGTCGATAAACGATTTAAAAATATATACATTGCGTGATTTAGTAGTTTTTGCCAAACCGTATGCGTTAGTGGCTCAAAAGCAATTGATAGCAGCTTATCGGGCAGTCGGTTTATTGTATTGGATAATCTTTCGAACAAATTCAAGGAAATTCTGCGTTAGTTCTGAAGATCCTGAAGATGACCATGGCCATGATGTTCAAAACAAAACAAATATGGCTTTTAACAACTCTGTTTGACCATTCAAGGAACTAATGGTTTTGTAAACAAAAAAATTAACAGAAAACAATTGTTTATTTCTTTGTAGAAATGTTTGAGAGAGATCTAATGCTGAATAAGTTACAGCGGACGTGTATACATATCACATATTATGTGTTAAAATTGTTATCGTGTGTCAGTTGCAGGAATTCGAACTACGGCTGATAGTCTTTGCATGTTTTATCGGCGGATGCCTTGCCGACCAGATGCTATTCTCCTGGCTGGCCGCTCGAGTTGCCGAAGAGGTAGAACTTAAACTATCTATGTCTTACCAAAAAAAAAAATAATAATAGGAAATGGATGTAAAATATCCTTAAGTAGTTGGGCTCCATGGAGAGAGGTTTCAAGCGGCAATTGACAAGCACACTCCAAGAAGTGTAAATCGAGGATTGTATAGTTGTTGGTGTGTGATTGCACCATAGCGGCACCGCCTTCTATGTTCGAGTTCGATCCTCTTTTTATCGCCACGGAGCTGTTGGTTGTCCGTTTGGCTTACCTGGTAATGCACCACCAGGCAAGATAAAAAGATCGACGTTTGACTTCTAAAAATTCATTAAAAATGGCTCTTCTGTTCTAAATGTAAATATTATTAAGACTTTCTGTTTCTAGAGCGAGTTGATCCGGGAGGCTGTGTACGCCTGCGACTGGTTCGACCAATCAGAGAGTTTCAAGCGGTCCATGCGCATCATCATGTCGCGAAGCAACCAGCCTCTGGTCATCAGAGTCGCTGGATTCATTCCGTTGAACATGGAGACATTTTACGCGGTGAGCTTTGAACGATAGCAAATATCTCACCAGGCTTTAGAGGATAGGAAACTCTGACCGAAATAGCTTTGTTGCGTTGACCTGGCGACGGAATCATCATTGCCGCCTAGGTGACCTGATTAGGGATTAAAGCACGTCTGCCATCTAGATACAACATAACTTAAGTCATCTTGTGTAATACTAAGGCGGCTTACGCTCAAGTGTCAACTGACAGTTATCACATAAGAGTATCCTTGCAGTCGATAACTGCACTTAATTACTTCAATTGCTAGCTATACCGCCAGGTTCGCTTCGTCCAACGCTCTGTTGACCGATTTAGCACGGAGTTCCTTTATTCTACGTCCGAGTAAGATGACACGCTGACAGTCTAATAATACTTAGATCAGAATAGTAATAGTAATGATTTTTGTTTTCCCCGGCAGGTCTTGAAGCTTATCTACAGCTACTACGCTTCCTTGAAAAAGTCCGTCACCTAGGGAAGCCTGCGAGCAGAGTTACCATTTGTCCAAAACTTATTATGTGGCCAAATGAACAGATTTTGAAAATATTTTTTTTACTGGTGAGGGGAGAGTGGAATGAAGTGGTTAATAATATATTTCTACAAATCAAGTGGACACGAATTTTTCCAAAAAATGATTCGGTATCTCGTCTCCGTTGTAAGTGCTGTCCATAGTCAATAGTTTTGAGTGGGTGACTGAATGAAGGTACTAATAAAACTATAATTTCTCATTACTTATTTGCCTCTTTATTTGAATCTTAGTTTTAAAAATTATCTCGACTTGACTCGACATCCAGTGCTCTACGTGTGGAACGAGATGCAGGCTAGCCATGGTTCTGACAGGACTAGGGCTTGTCGGGAGTGCTCCAATTGCCCCAAAATAAATCTTCCCCAAAGTCAAACTGCCCAAAAAAAAAACTTCCCCAAAAAAAATCTGCCCCAAATAAAATCTTCCCCAAAAACAAACTGCCTCAAAACATTATTTGGCTCAGACTGTACTAAGCGAGTGGTGGGGAACAACAATGGGATCCACAAGGTGGTGATTGTCGCGTCATGGCAAGCTACTACACAAGTAAAATATATCAGCTGCCTTTTTCTACGATACGAAGAAAGAGAGAGGATTGAAACTTTCAACGGCGTCGTCAAAGAATTGACTGTGTAACGCCTCTGTGAATGTCCGGTAGTAATTCAGACAAAGATCACATGTCAGAGATCGGCGCCGAGTTTAAATGTAGAGGAAAAAGGCAGCTGATATATTCAATGACAATCACCACCTTGTGGATCCCATTATTGTTCCCCACCACTAGCTTTGTACAGTCTGAGCCAAATGTTTTGGGGCAGTTTGTTTTTGGGGAAGATTTGGGGAAAATTTTATTTGGGGTAGATTTTTTTTGGGAAAGTTTTTTTTTGGGGCAGTGTGACTTTGGGGAAGATTTATTTAGGGGCAATTGGATGCCAGACGGCTTGTCAATAATAACACTTTTCGGTTATCCATCACCAACTCTTTATTACACGCACTCGTACACAACCATCTCTAAACTCAGCTCTGCTCCGACTGGCGATGCCGCCTCAGGGCACGCACCTCTTCCTAGCGGCAACCTTCGGCCATGGACACAGCCATGGTCGAAGGCAACCCAAACCCATCGCAGGCCTGCAGGCCTCACAGTTCAACCGAGATAGCTTCGGCAGTCTGCGATTTCCTGAAAAAGCACAAGTTTAAAGAAACAACACTACAACTTTTTGCCGATGGATGCGGTGGACAAAATAAAAACAGCCATGTTATCAACGCCCTTGCCTCATGGCCGTTGCAAGATGCCCCGGAGGGCATTAATGACATATTGATTGTGTTTCGTTTCTAATAATCCACGTCCGACCATGTTTACGGCCGAGTGGAGAAAACTTTGCGTATGAATGCGGTGGTGGTGTCGCCATAAAGGTATTCGGAGATCTACTCGGAAACAGGAGAGGTACGATCTCTAGGAAAAGACTGGACAGTACAATACTTCAAGTCGTCAATAAAACTGTTGGCATCAAAGACATGAAGAGAATCATGCTGAAAAAGAGCACTCAACGGTCAGGAGAGGTTAAAATAAGGATTAAGATGGAGCAGAACTTCCGCATGGGCGACCGTTTACTTTGCTGGTTAAAAAAACCAAGAACGTCCGCAGCGGCGTTCGTGTCAATGATGGAGAACTTTTCTGTGAAGAGCAGGCCGCAAAACTCAAGGACGTAAAAGCGTTGCTTACAGCATTCTACAGAGCTGGTTGGGAAGGTTGCGCTTACCTCCATTTTCACCAATCAGGATGATAACGGTCCGAATCGATGTGAGCCCCGACGAGTCGATGAATCCGACTGTTTGGATGAAGAAGCAGAATGCGGCAGGCTGTGATCGCTGAATCTGGCAGCGACCCATTACATCGATAGTATGTTAAAGATTAAACTGTTCACGAAGATCCCGGTCGACGAAGCCATAGCCACCATCGCAACCAACCTGAAACTCCCAGAGTACTTCACCGAGCTGCTACGACACTGCATGTCGTCAACGTACTTCGTATACGATGGCCAATTCTACGAGCAAGTGGAAGGCGCCCCCATGGGATCACCACTTTCCCCGGTGGTCGCCAACCTCTTCTTGGCAGACTTCGAGACGCGCGCCCTCGACACAGCACTGCAGAAACCTAGTTGCTGGCTACGATACGTTGACGACACCTTCGTCATCTGGCCCCACGGCCCGGACAAGCTCCAGGAGTTCCTCCAGCACATCAACAGCATCCATCAGAACATCCAGTTCACAATGGAAACCGAGGAGGACGGCAAGCTGCCGTTCCTGGACTGCCTGGTCCTGAGAAAGCCGGACGGAACCCTCGGCCACAACGAGTACCGGAAACCTACACACACCGACCGCTACCTGAACGCCAGCTCGCATCACCCCGGCTGGCAGCTCCGATCGGTAGCCAACTCGTTGGCTTACCGGTCAAGGACGATCGCAGACGCCGACCACATCGACAGCGAAGCCCGGCACCTCCGCGCAGCACTGAAGATGAACGGCTTCTCGAACAAGGACTTCGAGCGGGCTTGGCACATAAAACCCGCCAGGGCCAAAGACGACTCGACCGAGCCCGAGCCCGAGCCGACAGCCACCGCCTTCTTGCCTTACGTGCGAGGCACCACCGACCGGATTAGCAAGCTCCTCGCCGCCGCCAACATCAAAACGATCTTCACTGCCGACAGGAAGATCGGCGAGATGTTGCGGAGTTCCAAGGACAAGATCCCCTTGGAAGACCGGGGAGTCTACGAGGTCCCGTGCGGCGAGTGCGAGATGACGTACGTCGGGCAGACCAGCCGGCACATGTCCACACGCCTCCGTGAGCACCGCCGAGCCGTGGACCAGGGGCAGAGCACGTCGTCGTTGTTTCAGCACGTCGAGCAGACCACGCACTCGATCAACTTCGACGGCATGCAGTCCCTGGCCGCGGTCTCCCACTACACGACGCGAACGATCCGGCTGGCGATCGAGATCGAGAGACGGCCTGTCGCACGCCTGGAAGCCGGTCACCGCCAAGATCTTGGTGGCCCCTACCAGGCCCCCCGAGCCCGAGTCTACAGGTGCCCAGCGCATCGGCCCCGAGACCCACAGCAGCGACGGCCCCGCCATGCGCACCCGCGCGGCGGCCGCGCGCACCAGGGAGCGATTGGTCTCGACCAATCACGGGTCGACGTGATGCGGCACAGCACCGAGGCGTGAACGGTCCTCGCGGACTGCCCCTCGATACGCATATAAAGCAGCGTCCAGCAGCTGCTCCTCACAGTCCTGAAGATGTCCGCGCCAACGCGGACGAAACGTCGACGAAGGTCCTTTTCAGGACCAAAAGTCATTCAAATCAGAGCAGAACCGCAAGCTTCACAACCATTAAAATATAAAATCAATAAAATAATATTATATGGTTATGAATGATGTTCTGTAACGTTTGAATTCGATCCGCGCTGCCGCGGAAGAGAAACTGCAACGTAACGAACATCTGACAGCGCCAACAATCTTCCCCCCCCCTCACTCCGCAACTCGCCTCTCCTCCGCCGCTGCCTGCCGATTGCGAGGAGGAAGCGTCGTCACTTCGACTCGACTCGCTGGACTGCGAACATCGGAGGCTGCGACGCATTTTCGTAACTTGACGGCGTGACGGCTAAGTAAACCCACTTTGGGAATTTAGGACATCTATAGACTACGTCTTACCGAGTCCATTTACTTAACTTTCATAATTCATTCCCCAAAACCAATCTGTTGGTCGAGGGCATTGTTTGTTTGAATTACGCCGTAACTTTGTATGTCAAAGTCAATCACGTTTAACCTCATTTTGAGCCCAGTCAGCTCGTGTCGATTTCATCGGTGTATCGTAGTAATCTTACTTCTGAGAGGCTTCAGTCCCTTTAGCTTTGCCTCGTTTATAAGCAAAATCCTGTGTAACTATTTCAATAATGCCGATTACCAAATTCTTTATTTTTTTTAAGTTGAATTGCTGCGTGCGTATCACTAGGATTCTAACGTTTATAATCCTTTTACGTCGCAGGCTTATCCTAGGCTATTTTGTACTTTTGAATTGTTAACCACAAGTTCTTTGTTTTCTACATTTTATCGTTGCGTGCGTATCACGAGGATAATAACGTTTATAATCTTTTTACGTCGCAGGCTTATCCTCGGCTATTTGTACTTTTGGATTGTTAACCAAATTAATTATTGTTCTTTTGTTCTGCGTGAGATAACGCAAACTTGAAGCACAATACTTTTGAGTTTTGTTGAAATTAAATTGTGAACCGATAGTGGAGAACCGGCTTTGATGTGAAATTCGCTTGTAAAACAGACGCCCATTCCTCGCTGAGCCAGACCGCGACAGTTTGCTACCAAATAAACCATGTTTTTCACAACAGAATGCTTGTATCAATCATTATATAAAAAATCACAGCTAAAGTGTGTGGATCAAAATGCAACTTGTCCTAATTTTGTTTCAAACTTCAACTTGTCCATTTTTCAAAATTAAATATAGACAATCCTTTTTTTTTTCAAGTTTCAAATACACATCACTCCATTAAATAGGATCTGAGCAAACCAATCCCACCTTCCAAATGTCAAATTACGATGCGCTATTTGGGGAATCACTTGTGAATCCTTGTGAGGACACAGCTTTTTACATCTACGCTCCTCAGTTACTTGCTTGCAACGCAGACAGAAAACATCTTGTCAAAACGAAGGAGAAAATTAACAACGGGGAAGTTGTTGAAGTACGTTGTCTCTCACTACTTGGACGCACTCGAATGCCGCGGTTCGGATGAGGAAGCCGAATGAGACCGACTGTAATCGCTAAACACACCATTATGTTTTCAATCATTATATAAAAAAATCACTACTGAAGTATGTGGTTCGAAATGCAGCTTGTCCACTTATCAAAATAAAATATAGGTAGACCATCCTCATATTTTTTTTAAAGTTTCAAATAAACCTCACTCCATTAAATAGGATCTGAGCAAACCAATCCCACCTTCCAAATGTCAAATTACGATGCGCTATTGGGGGGAATCACTTTTTTGTCTCCATCTCCTAAAATTCTTGTGAGGACAAGTAGCTTTTTGCATCTACGCTCCTCAGTTACTCGCTTGCAACGCAGACAGAAAACATCTCGTCAAAACGAAGGAGAAAATTAACGACGGGGAAGTTGTTGAAGTACGTTGTCTCTCACTACTTGGACGCACTCGAATGCCGCGGTTCGGACGAGGAAGCCGAATGAGACCGACTGTAATCGCCGACTCTGGCTTTGCATTGCATCGATTGGATGCCTAAAATTAAAATATAGGCAATATAATAATATGATTATGATGTTTGTTCACACCATTATGTTTTCAATCATTATATAAAAAAATCACTACTGAAGTGCGTGGTTCGAAATGCAACTTGTCCATTTTTTTAAATAAAATATAGGTAGACCATCCTCATATATTTTTTAAAGTTTCAAATAAACTTCACTCCATTTAATAAGATATGAGCAAACGAATCCCACCTTCCAGATGTCAATTACGATGCGCTTTTTGGGCAACCACTTTTTTGTCTCTATCGCCAAACATCCTTGTTTGGACAAGTAGCTTTTTGCATCTACGCTCCTCACTTATACTTGCTAAAAGCTAAGAAGAAGTACAGACCATCTTAAAGGACCTTTTAGTTTTTGCTCAAACATCAACCAAAGGAATGACAATTTCTTCAGACCGGCCTGTGCCATGTGAAAGGAGTAAGAAATTTCTTTGCCTAATTTTCGCTACCGGTGACTTTGCCGAAACGGAATTGTTAGGCCCCAGCCTAACTAGGCAGTAGGTTAGTTAGAATAGGCTTTAGGTTAGATACATATATTTAGGTTTACCGTTAGGATTAGGGTTGCTCTGCTGCGCTCTCGGATGAGGGCGGCAGAGGCAGTAAGAGGGTAGCGGCGAGCTAGAGAGGTTGTTGTTTGCGAGTGAGTGGGATTGTAGTAGTTGAGATTTGTGATTGATTAAAGTTATGTTTTAAAGTGTGATCGGTGTACTTTATTGACTAGTCGTAACCTGTCAATTGGGGGCTCGTCTAAAGCTATAATTACATGTGTTTTCGTGTGTCGGTGGACTGTGTTGTGTTGTGACGATTTGGTTGTGGTTTGGTGGCTGTAGGTGAACTTTGAAGTGTGTAGTGTGCGCGTAGAGTTCGGACATGAAAAGAGTAAGAGTAGCGAAAGAGAAAAGGCCGAGAGTGTCGGAGGAGGCAATGGCGATGCCGTTGCCGGAAGAGACACCGGTGACCACTGAGACTGACATTATTAAAGAATTAATAACGGCCATCAGAGGTATTGTAGTGCAAAAGCCGAGAGAGTCCGCGGGAATGAGGGCAGCGGCCCACTTAAACGTGACTTAAGTTGAGTATTCTGGCCGGGAAAATGCGCTCTCGCCGGAAGAGTTCGTACAAAGAATGGTGCGCTACGCGACCAAAGCGAGTGAGTGGGATTGTAGTAGTTGAGATTTGTGATAGATTAAAGTTATGTTTTAAAGTGTGATCGGTGTACTTTATTGACTAGTCGTAACCTGTCAGAATCTAGAATTCTTGCCATGTCTGAAGAAGAAACTAAAGGAACAGAAGATGAAGCAGTAGACGACAATCCAGGCTCTCCAGGACCACAACTCCATCCCACGGGGGACCAAGGTGCTAATCAGCCACCTAATTCTATGAGAGAATGGGTTGATTCCGTGAGAAAGGAAAGTTTGAGACTTTCCAATGATGACGATAGAGACCGGGACAACATCTCTAAGCTCAAAAAAATGGTGGAGCCGTTGTGCACCTTATCATACAAGATACCGCTGTGGTCTGGTGTATTGACACAATCATTTTCTCAATCCGCGGTAGCTGCGAGCAGTGCGTCGGTGGACAATTACCTAAATAATAGGCAGATTACGGAACTACCTTTGAGAGTTGATTCATCGATGGTATTGATGGTGCAATGAAATTAGCTTCTGCAACCGATTGCTTGAGAAAATCAAACAATACATCTTACCGAGAGGACCATCCAGGTTCCACGACGTACAAATGCCACTTGATAACGCACTGAATCAAAATTCGGAAGGAGAACAACAGCATTCATGGAGATGCCTTGCCTGCGCCAAAGGCAACATGCCAGAATGGGCCCACGGATGCAGGGACTGTCAAAAGTCCGTTCATTTGTTTATGGCTGTTCTTACTTTCTTGGTCAGGATGAGGACTAAGGGGAAGAACGCTTGTGTGAAGCATGCCATTAGAAAACTTTGGCAAATGATCTGCAATCTCAAGACAACAAATTCTTGGAGGAAATACGCTGTCATGAAAATTGGAGGGGACTAGGTCTTCCTCCGAAAAAACGCAGGACGTCTTTTTACACCAATGCCAATCCAGAGAGGAGCCGCATGGATGGTTCCAATCTCACGAAAATTTTCAAAATTGGATTAATGAAAAATGGCCTCAATCCAGCACTAAGATCCGTTAAAATTGACAAAATCGACACCCAATTAGTGGAATGACTCAGGCAAGTTGACTACACGTCAGAAAACCACCGTTTGCGTCCAGGAGTTCGGAAAGACACCAGGTCAGGTGGTATCAACTTATCAGCGGAGGTAAACGCAACGTCTTATTACTCGCACCTAGATAACTATATGGCAAGTCGGTCCGAACCCAGAACCATTGTGCCAGACCGTGCCAGAGGGCAACGGCTGGACGACGGTTGCCCTCGCTTCTCGCACGATGTGCTTGCAGCTTCTCAATGGGAACCCAGAAATCCACATGGATGGTACTTTCCACGTGATTCGGCAAACACCACGCGCGTGCCAATTGTTTACCGTCCATGTTATGCGGCAGTCTGCGGCAAGTTATCTCAAATATTACATTCGTATCAGGAATAAGACACGCTGGTTGCGTTGGTAAATGCAGTAATTGCATAGGGCTTGAAGCGGACGCTGAAAGGAAGCATGTAGGTGGTGTCTACATGTTAGAAGACGAGCTCCGCGAGCTGATCCGGTCAGTTCGAGAGATAAAGGGTATGCGCCTACCGTAATGATAAACAATCTTATATTTTTAGTTCCTACATCCAAGTAATGATAATTATTACCATTTACTTTTGCAGATGCGGTGTTGTTAAAAGCAGAGGAGCCGATTGCAAGAATAGAGGCACCGGCTGAACTCTATAACGGAGATATGAGATTTCGTCCGGTGATGGCGGTTAAGGATGGACACGTGTGGCATGTACTGATCGGGAATGATTTTAACCGTGGGAAATGAAGCCAATCGAACAGATTCTCTCCGAACGAGCTTGTAACTCTTTCTCTTTCAGGTTCATTTGGGGAATGGAATTTACATCGCCAAAGTGGTCCTCGACACGGCTGGGCTGGCGACAACCGCCTCCCAGTTCATAAGAGACATGACTGGGGGCATCTGGAGCAACGGAGAGCTGCTGCAGAAGTCAGTGGGGGAGCGGACATATTTTAGAAATCCTCTTGGGAAACCGCCACTGTCCTCAGCAAGGAAAAAAGTTATTAAATGTAGGTTTATGTAAAGCGCGCGACCACTGCGGTTATATTTTCCGTGCCCAGTTTAACGAGACGTCGATAGACGCTAAAATGCTCGCATGATCTCCACAAATTTAACAGGGTTCCTAAACCTCTTTTGAAAATACAGGATGTTGCTTAGGGAAAAAGACCATGTGCAACATTTCCTTTTTCAGAGTTACTTAACCCTGGAAACCTTGTACCTTGAAGGGATAGAGGGTTTTCACTAAGAGCTCGAGGTAGAACCGAGGGAAGACCGAGCGAAGGAGCCGACCGGGACACCGCAGCGGTCGAGGCCCCAGCGTTTAATCAAAATTCCGCTACGTTATTGAAAATCAACATTTCTTTTGTTCATCTAGATTCTAGAATCAGTACTTTCATTACAGTGCAAGTTTGTTGTTAGTAGAACACTGTTCAAAAGTAGTTCATCACTTGAAAGAAAAAGAAGGATTGTAGTAGGTAATTCAAATCAAGTTACCTATTCTTGGAGTGTCATTTGACTATTTACTGAGCTACACACGGTCAGGACTTGACTCGAGTAGTGTGCCTATCCGCAATGTACAACATGGAGATGGAAGAAATATTAGTCTGATATATATCTGTTTATTCCTGTGCAATCCGGCAATGCTACAGCAAAAGCCTACCAGCCAATGCCCTCAGCAGTCTTATCTGATCTCTATGGAATACTTGTCTTGAAGCCTAGGAGCTTACATTTGGCTAGCCATCGCTAGCTCTAGCCTCGGCTACCCTTGCGTGGAATCCAAACCAGCAGGGGTTGAAAAACATGTTGGAGAAAGTACAGGGGAAGGCTGCACGAAAAGTAATATCCAAATACGGGCGAAGGCACTCCCTCACAGAGATGATCCACGATTTGGGGTGGGAGTCCTTGGAAGAGAGAAGGGTGAACGCAAAGCTACTGGCCATGTATAAAATATCAACGGGGCAAGAAGCGTGGAGTGAGCTGACTGGTCAAATTGACAGAGCAAATTATATAGGAAGAAATGACCATTGTTTCAAACTAGTTGTTAGAGGATATAACTCTAATGTAGGAAAGTTTTCCTTCCTTGGTACTCACTTAACCTAAGTGCTAAGTACATGGCCTGACTCGATTGAGTAATTCAAAACAAGAGTGAGAGCTTTGAATGAGCATACATAGCATACATAGCATACTAAGCATAGCATGCTTAGCATACATAGCATACATAAGGGAAAGACGTAATGTGTTGTTTACTGTTCATTTTCTTTTCCATTTATATTCAAAGAATGGGAAAGCCCCTCAGAAATCATAAAGATGCTGGGATGGGAGACACTAGAGAAAAGAAGAGAAACAGCGAGACTATGTAACCTCAAACGGGCGATAGAAGGACACCCGGGATGGGCAGAGTGGAGGACAAAACTAGTCCCCTCGAGGAAAGAGAATAATATAAGAGAGAGAGAGAGGGGCTAGAGGTGACATTGGGAAATTCTCCCAGATTAACAGGACCATCAGGGAGTGGAATGCTCTAAAGCCTGAAAACAGAACCAAAGGACATTCCATTGCTAGATTTAGACAATCAATTTCTTGCCAAATCTAATTCTTAGCCAAAGTTGCATAATTGTTCCTAACATATTATTCTAGCTACTATGTTAAACCTAAACTCATAACTACTATGTTAAACTTATACTTATGCTGCACTCCAAAAATTGGCTGGAGAAGAGCTTGGGAAGCCCACTATCGAACACGTCAACTTATGCCAATTGATCTGCGCTATCAAATCCGAGTTTCAAGTAATTGCCAAATTTGCTCTTTCTTGTGTTTGGTTTACTTGCTCTAACGTGGATGCCGAAAGATCTTTTTCTCGATACTCCCTTGTAGTCAGCGACAGAAGGAGGAGCCTAAGGCCCGAAAATGCTGAAATTATGACGATGGTGGCATTTCAGTGAAGGATGGGAGTGTGTTACAAGTATTAATTTACCTACTAAACTTGTCAATGATGATGTTGCATGGGCAAGAATCTGCAACTTAGCCTAGGTAAAATATGTACTTCTTTTGCCTTTGGCAATATCCGGTACTGTTGTAAGAAATAAATGTTCGCTATTGATACTGAAATGTCAAGTTTAAACAATTTTTTAAGACCCCAAACCGCGAAATTTGTTGTTCATAAAACCAATAAAAGACGAAGTTGTGAATTTCAATCACGAAATTCAAGAAAAAATAAAACCATATAATTGTGGCTCTACGCATCAGTTATATTTGGAACCTGCGCCACAAGACTCGCATGGCTAAAATCGAGAGAATCCAACAACGCTTCATCAGGAAGACCGACTAGAAAACTGGGACAGACCACTACACAGCCAACTATTCACAGTCATGCCTCAAACTCAACAAAGTGAGCTTTTATTAATAATTGACTATTTGTTGAAATGAGAATGACAACATTCAACAACATTAAGTAAAATGAACCGAAGGAAGTGCATTAAACATAGTAACAAAGTTAAGATACTTAAAACAGTAAAATTATACATACATGCATACATACATACTAACTACTAAACAACAACTCAACTTCCCAAGACTTCATGCCAAGGCTATGTTGCTGTGTTTAAATGTTTCCACATGATATTGTCTAAGCATGGAATGAAGAATAAAGAGGTCTTTATTCTTTGGTCTAAGGTTACAATGTGTCTAAGTCTCGTCATGTTGTGATTTGTCCCGTTTGTTATGTTTATGTATTGTACAACTTTATTACATTGCACTTGTGGACTTGCCTCTGTTTTCGATGCTTAATAATCAATCAATAAATAATATAATATAAAAATATGTTTTTTAGAGTTCTGTCGCATGGATTGAAGGTCAATTGAAACAGCAACAGATAGCGTAAGCATAAATTCAATGGCGTAAAGATCTGATTATTAGTAACAAGTATTTGGGCAAGAGTGAGGATTTATTTTAATATTTGAGGGAACCCTGGTTTGTCAGTTTCTTCAGTTTCTTCAGTTTTTCATTATTTCAATTTTTCAATTTTTCAATTGTTCAATTTTTCAAATTTTCAGATTTTCATGTTCATGTTTAACATGTGCTTAAAAACTAGGAAATTGTTTCAGGCCTGGCTAGAAAAGAACAACCAGCTCATGCCAACACAATGTTGCAAAAGGAAATGCTGCTGAGAGCAAATCAAATAACTTTGTATCTTGGCTCAAGCCACAAATCATTTTTACCACAATATCATACTCATTATTATAAATTATATACTTTGTTGTATTATTCATAACTTAATATTATACTAGTAGCACAGTAGCAAACTGAACTGTCATCTGAAACTACAAGCTCACTGCTTGCTGTTTCCACTATGCCTCTGCACTCTTCTAGCTCAGATTAGGCCCAGATTTGCCCAGATTAGGAAGTGGATTAGATAGACTTAACCGGGGAAGGGTGAAGAATATAATCGAGAAAATATTCTACGACCCGGAAGTATACATTACAGTCTACTCCTCGCCGCCTACTCCTACTCCTATGACTGGCCTTAAGCCTACAGCAATAATCAGGGACCCGATGATAAGACATGAAGGAGATGCGTGCACGGATGCCGGTGTAAAGTGCTTCCCAGGGATTCGTGTGAATCAGCTGACAAAACAGCTGAAGCAAATGAACTGCGGGAAGAGGCGCCACCCGAGACTGTGATAGTGCATGTAGGGACGAATGACTTGCAAAGTAGTGAGGTGCCGGAAGACATAGCCCAAGACACGAAGAAACCTCTACAAACCGTTCCTCTCCTAAGTTCCTCGAGTTCCAAGTGCGAGATGGGTAGTGAGCAGTATCCTCTACCGGAGAGATACAGACATGGACTATGTAGACATGTTGCCCTCAGCAAGGTGTGCAATAGCCAAAAATGTAAATTTATTGACTCCTGTCAATGGATAGCTGATTTAGATCTAGGGAAAGATGGGCTCCATTAAAATAGATACGGCTCAAAAAAACTAGGTTAAGTCTTTGCCGATGTACTTGATTACACCAAAACCTCAGGGAAACTAACTTGGTGCGGCAATAGCAAAGAAGGCAGCATTGTTCCTAACCTAGATGACAAACCCCAACATGAGAAAATTTCACTCAAAATACCGCACCAAAATGTGCAATCAATTAGGAATAAGGGGCTAGAATTAGATATTTTAATAAAAGAACTGAACCCTACAGTCCTATGTCTGACCGAGCATGCTCTCATAGAGGAAGAGATGCTGTAGTTTAACATAGATGGGTACTAACTGTTGGAATTGTACTTACTATTAGCTAATATTTTCAAATATTGAGCGGGTGAGTGAGCGGAAGCGCTAGGTTTTCCCGCAGACCTGATAATCGACGGTGTGTCTGGTGCGGGTTGACAGTGTGGGTTGTGCCAGATAGGAATTGAACCGACAGACTGTGTGCAAGGGTGCCTCCCTGGCTCACAAAAGAGACGGGCCGTGGGCAAAACACATACAGAGTCAAAGATCCTGTTACTAAAAGGCTGGTCTTATGCAACAGCGACCAGCTAACCCCGTACCACGACGGGGCAGCGAAACAACACAATCTGCGGCCCCGGCCAATCACCGTCGTGGGGAGGGAGGAACAGACGCCGCGTCAAAGGGCGACTTAAGCGAGTATGGGTGGGTGCCGGGCAGTCGCGACCGGACGGTGAGGAAGATGCCTCTGAAAATCATCTCGTTGAACACGGCTGCGTCCGTATGGACGTCGGCGGCAGGACAACTTTTGAGAAACCTTCCGGTCGGACGCCGCACCAAACGGCGAACGAAGCGTTTGGGCAAGAGACGCGAGACCAGGGCCTGAGATCCGGGCCTGCTACGCCATCCCGCGCCCGGTGTCGCCGATTCCCGGCGAGGGGACGGAGGCCGACGCAGCAACAGCACCGCGGGCCGTGTCCCCGTGGTCAGGCTCCCCGCCGGGGACGACGGCGACCGACCACCACCAACCGTCGACTTGCGAGCCGTCCGCTCATATGTATAGCGAAATTATTGTTAGATTACCTCAGCCATGTATGTTATGTTAGCTTAGAATAAATTTATTATGGATATTATAAGGATATAGATTGATCAACTATGTATGCATGTAGTAGAAGGTAATTGTAGTATTATAAGTATAATAAATAGGGAAAAAAAAAAAAAAATGTAATTTCAAATTAAGGGGAGGGGGTCCTGCAAGGGTAGGCTTGGGCACCCTCTGGCGACAACTCTGACCATCCCTGAGCCATCGCCCTAAGCGATGGGTGGTCCGGGGACGAGAGTCGCCAGAACACCCCCATGCCTCCTCTTGCAGCCCACATGGCCATGTTACGTCACCATGGCCGTGGTCACGTGGGCACCCCCGAACCGTATAAAAGACCGAGCGCTCGAGGGCCAAGGTGTCAGTAGGTTCCCTTAGGCTACAGTGGGTGGACGAGTGAGTCCTGTAACACTAGAGTGTACTAAACAGGGAATAAACCGACCGAAGTTGTATCTACCGAATTCGCTTGCATTTACTGAAGAAGAAACCCATCCCTGTTAGGCTTTCCCTCGCTACATGTGAAGGACAAATTTCCCTGCCAAACATGGACAACCAGCTTGAGACACTGTCGGAACGTTCCGATAGTTCTGGATATGGCAGACGGGTACCTACAGGTCCCATTGAGCGAAGCAAGCAAAGAGAAGACTGCGTTTGTCACGCCAGAAGAGACCGGACTGTTTGAACGCCTTATTATAAAACTTAAAAATAGCGAGTTTGGGAGACGTGAAATTGAGTACCTTGGGTTTGCGATCTCTGCCCATCATATGGCAGTAGAGTGTATGGCACTATAGCGCACTTTCAAGGTCACACAATTAATGGCCTGTCAACCTTCTTTATCGCCTATTGTCCTAAAAAGGGTTCCTCCCTGTGGCGGACACCCATATTAATGACCTAAGAAAAAAGGGGTATGTTTGTTCCGTGGAGTGCACCCCTATTAAGGTGGCGGCGGTGGCGTCTCGTGCAATTCGAAATTTCAAACCCTCGTTGACAATGACAATGACGCGGGGTGCCCATGTGTCGATTACAAATTTCGGACAAACTAACATTAAAAGATAAGTGAATGCACGATACAATCTCGTGTGTTTAAGGGTCGAAATTTCAAACAATGGCTTAAAAAATAAGCGAATACATGATACAATCTTGGGTGTTATTCTCTCTGTCCTCAAACAATTGTTTAAAAATAAGCGAATACATGACCGGCAGTCGGCGTCGCGGGCGTCGCAGGTTCGAACCGAGTACCGGCCCCTGACTTCACCCACCCTGATGTTTTTTCATGAATTATGCAAATATTGAATCAAAACAATTTAAATTATGCAAATATTGAGTAAAAATGATTTTAATTATGCAAATATTAAATCAAAAGAATTTTTCGAGTCAATAAAACTTTTTTTTTTACACACGAATTAAAATGTGTTTAGTGTCATATTCTTCAATTGAATCAAAACAATTAAATGCAAATATTGAATCAATTTTTCAAGTCAATAAAAACTTTAAGTGAAAAATAATCCTCGGTGGTGGTAGCGGCGACTTTTGGAAAGGTTGGAAGGGAGAAAATAGGGTGCAGTTGTTTAGGGATGTAGTAGGGATGGAACGAATAGTATAAAACCAGTGATATTTTTCCGAAAGTATCTCATTCGTCTAATTTTTTCCAAGTTGTGGGTTTAGTTTCGACTGTCGTTGTGTCTCTGTGTCTGTGCGATACATTGTTAATATTTGTTGTGAATAGTTGTATTCGTTGGTCAGTCTTTCTATCGTTCTATCAGCATCGTCTTTTTGATTTTATTACATATTTATTACATATCTATATACAGCGATTTCTTGAAAAATAGGTGAAGATACTTGAGGAAAACAGAAGAATATAAAGAATTTTGTGTTCTGTCACGTATGTTTAGATCTATATTTATTAATTTCCTTACTTTTGTTTCAATTGTGTTTTGATCACAATGTCTTTCTCTAAAACATTTACACAAGAATTCCTTGAGGATAATGTAGAGCAAGTTGAAATTGACCAAGTACTAACTGAAATTCAAACTCAGCAAACATTTACACAAGAATACCTTAATGACGGACATGATGAGGTCTCACTTAATCGGTTTGTCACCGAATTGGGGGAAACACTTATTCCGACCGGCTGTAACATGTACTCAGACGTGTCCCAACAGGATTTTGATAATATCGTTCTAGAACTTGTCGGTAATCACGAGCCCGATCCACCTGTGAATCTTGTGGAAGAGTTCGGCGATCTTTTGGATGGATTGTCTCAAAACGTTGAACCTTTGCCGATTACTAACCAAGCACAAACTCCAGCTGTCGAATTTTCAACAGGATTCAATATACAGAATGGCGGTGGCGATCAAGGGTTTAAAGTGATTGATCAATGGAAGACAGTGAACCCTAAATTTAAAGTTCAGAGGTACGGGGCCCAGGTTATCATGGATAATATGCCTACAAATACGACATTAGAGCAATCCTCTGACTGGCTGAAACGTGTGTTTGAAAACCTGGTGACTTTTCTTAAAAGTAAAGATCACACACCATTTGCGAAGGTCGGGTTAAATATAAGCAGCAAGGCGCAACCCGAGAACCCTGTTCACATCTCGTCTAGAAATAGAGACCAGCTGGATTCGGAAATAATTCTGAACCAGATCGAGAAAAGAGTTCAGAGTAATGCTACATTTCTGACCAGCGGCAGCCTTACTGTCATATTAACTTACATATCGTTACCAGGCGGTCAAGGCAGAAATTCCTTGCCGTCGTACGCTCATATGGCAAGTAATGTCAAAAATAAAAAAGGAATTATTTATATAAATAACCCTACCGATAACCTCTGTTTAGCCAGGGCTCTTGCTGTTAGCATAGGCAAGCATACGTTATGCGACAAGGATTTTAAAAAAATGAGAGATAGTTGGAAATCCTTGCAGCACCAAACAGCCTGTAACTACTGTATAGCTGCAGGCGTAAATTTAGACTTACCCGGTGGTGGCGGGATTGAGGATGTTGCCCGTTTCCAGAATCACTTTGATAAATTTCAAATAACTGTCCACGGAGATCTTTCTGGGTCTAATATACTCTTCGAGGGTCCTTCCTCTTCAGAAACTCGGCCCAGAAAAAATATTGATCTTCTCCTCGATCTTAACCACTATAGTTCTATTATCACCGTCACCGCTGCATTTTCATGTAAATATTATTGTAGACCTTGTCACGTTAGGTTTTCCAACAAAGGTGGACACAAGTGTGTTTCTAGTTGCCCCCGATGTATGAGCAGTGAGTGTCCGGGCACTGTTTCATCAAAAAGCTTAACATGTAAATTTTGCCGGCGCTCTTTTAGGGGCGTAGAATGTTTTGACAAACATATTAAACCGGGCTCGTACAATTTCAACAAATAAAAATAAAGATGAGTGACTCAGAGCCAGAAGCCCCAGAGACTAAGCCAACAACCGATTTCCCAGCGATCATGATGGGCCTAGTTTCCCTCGTAGAGACATTTTCTGGTGACCCTGGTTCGACCCCAGTGTATAACTTTATCGACAGCGTGGAAGTCGCTGCAAGCGTAGGTGCATGGGCAGATCGCCAAAAAGTTGGAGTTGCTTTATTAAAACTTAGAGGTCAGGCTCGAGCGTATATTTCCGCGACCTGCGATGTTGCGTCTAAATTGCCATGGGCAGAATTCCGCAAAATTTTAATCGAGAAATTCAAAAAAAGGAGTTTTCACAAATTTGAAGAACACATTTTTCGAAATTGCGTTCAAAAAACTGGCGAATCCGTCGCTGCCTATTCAGCACGATTACGAATCGCTGGTCAAGGCATGCTGGAGTTAAGCAATAATGAAGCCGAGGACATTGTGCGGCGTAAGATATTTCGGCGCTCAGGTCCCAATTTTCCACTTATTTCCACTTATTATTCCACCACCATCCCCTCGCGACGACAGAGTGATCAGAATATACCTAGAAACCCTCAGTATCTACGCAGCCATGGAGGGCCCCAGCACGATCCACGGAGAACCTCTCTGCAACTATCTAACGCCGGAGGGCGAGCATAAATTTTTCGTAGTGCCTCCTGGCACTTCTATGCAACAAGAGGAGTACGTACAAACATATATTGCTCGGAACTTGTTTCACATCTCGCGAGTTCGGTGAAAATTGCAGCGAGAATGGAGTCAATCACGTAGTGAATTCCCGGAGACGCCCGCAAGCCAATGGTCACGTAGAAAGGGTGAACCAGACCGTCACCCCCATGATTGCAATCGCCACCAAAGACCCCAGGTACAGAGATTGGGATGTCGATCCGAAGATAATTGAACGGGATTTAAATTGCGCAAGAAACAAGACAACGGGACAATCACCGTTCAAGTTGTTGTACGGCTGCCAGCCGCGCCATACTGATGGAGCCCTGCGAGCCGTCCTTGATGGAGAAGACGCCTACACAGAGCCAGATGTCCGTCGGAAGCAGGCGTGGGAACGAGTCCAGGGACAACGGGAAGAGTGGCGGCATCGTTACGGCAGCAGGAGATCTCGTGGGCCTTCATTTGCCGTCGGAGAAGTGGTGGTAATGACCACAGGCGAGTCTACCAAAGCTCAACCAAATATCGCGGTCCCCTGGTGGTCACAGAGGTACTGGACGCCGACACCTACCGAGTAAGTCAGCTAGCAGAGGATGCCCCCCAGGACATTTCCATGCCAGTACAGCGCACGTGTCCCAATTGAAGGGATGGAAGACGCCCGAAGAAGACGACGTTGAAGATGATGCGAACGAAGCGGAGGCAGACGAAGAGGATGCGGTCGACACCGTGCTTCAGGATGCCCGAGCGATGTTGGATCCTGTCGACAGGCCAAGAAGAGTTTCACGGAAGCCAGCACATCTTCGAGACTTCGTCTAGCCTTATCGTAGAAATTAGATATTGTACCTTGTTTTGTGTGGCCAATTGAGGGCAATTTTATAACAGAATGGCCGATGTTAGAATTAGGTTATATTTTAAAATATTGAGCAGGTCTGCTCAGAGTGAGCGGAAGCGCTAGGTATGCAAGCGCTAGGTTAGGTTGGGTTGGGTTTAGCCATGAGAGCTCGGCCCAACAGGGAGCCACTGGCGAGAAGTGGACGAGAGAGGAGTGTGCCGCGTCCTGAGTATGGCCGGCGCGAGGATTGTGGTTGCTGTATTTCGAGTGCCGATTAAACAGAATAGCCCAAATATTCGAGTGATCTATACGAAACCAGCAGTAAGGAGGTGCTAGGCATTATAAGGGACATGAAGAACAAAAAATCCTCAGGACATGACAATCTATCCTCATATCCTCATGGATCCTCATGGATCCCCATAAGATGAAAGATATTACCAATTTAGAAAAAGTCCAAAGAATTGCTGCCCAGAGGATGACTGGCAGAAACAGAAAGTGGAGGACAGTGCAGGACTTGGGTCGGGAACTAACCAAAGAATCCGAAAGCCCCTCAGAAATCATAAAGATGCTGGGGTGGGAGACGCTACAGAAAAGAAGAGAAACAGCGAGACTCTGCAACCTCAAACGGGCGATAGAAGGACACCCGGGATGGGCCGAGTGGAGGACGAAACTAGTCCCCTCAAGGAAAGAAAATAAAATAAAAGAGAGAGGGGCTAGAGGTGACATTGGGAAATTCTCCCAGGTCAACGGGACCATAAGTGAGTGGAATGCTCTAAAGACTGACAGAACCAAAGGACATTCCATTGCTAGATTTAGAGAATCAATTTCTTGCCAAACCTAATTCCTAGCCAAAGATGCGTCATTGTTCCTAAAATATTATTCTAGCTACTATGTTAAACCTAAACTTATAACTATACTACCTATGTTAAACTTATACTTATAGCTGTACTATGTTTAAAGTAGTCAGTACCCTAAAATAGTTCCTTACCACGTACCATACCATGGACAATTGTAAGATGAAAATAAAAATACAAATACAAAAATCTGCTAAAAAAATGTGCACAGACAATTAGCCGGCCCCTAGCGCACGTCATTAACTGTTCCTTCTATGAAGGAAAGTCTCCGAAGCCCTGAAAATAGCTATGGTTGTCCCCATACATAAGAAATGAAGCACAAAGGACAAAGCCAATTATAGACCGATCTCTGTACTGCCAACTTCAAAAATATTTGAGAAGGTTTTCGAATAAAGATTTTAAAAATTCCTAGAATCGCGAAGGCTCTTTGCTATGGAACAACATGGCTTTCGAGCAAACAAATCTACGAGCACGGCTGTAGCAAGCCATGTAGACTGGGTAGTAGCCGAGTTTGACAAATGAAAAATAGTGGCATCAGTGTTCATGGACCTATCGAATGCGTTCGACTGTAATAGTCATAAGATGCTAGGTACTGAATAAGATTAAGAGGTACGGAATAGTACTCAATAAAAGAGTACTTAGAAAATTAGAAATTAGGTCCTACCAGTATGTAAAAGACTATGTTATCAATTTATTATTGTTATTCAAAACCATGTAACCATTCTCATCACTGACAACATACACTCTATCTGGAAAAGCACAGATTGGCTCATTGCAAACCAGCACGGCTTCCGCAGCGGCCACTCGTGTGAATCATCGCTGGTGAGCTTCACGCAGCAGTTGATGGAAAATGTCGACAAGGGCGGTCAAAGTGATGGAATATTTTTGGACTTCACGAAAGCGTTTGACGCAGTCCCTCATAACTTATCATACCAACAAAAAACGATAGCAAAGCTGAAGAAGGGGAAGGCCCCAGGAAATGATGGGATCTCAAACGCATACCTAAAAATGTGCAACATGGAAATGTCATTCTACCTCGACACCCTGTTTAATAAAATCGTCACGGAAGGGAAAATCCCAGAAGACTGGAGGACAGCCATAGTGATACCAGTGCACAAAGGGGGAGAGAAAGGAAGCCTAAAAAACTATGCTAATCAGTCTCACCAGCTCAGTAGGGAAGGTTTTTGAGAGGACACTGACGACATATGTAACACGCATTGCAGAAGAGAACAAATGGTTCACTGAAAGTCAGCACGGGTTCAGGAGGGGGAGGTCCTGCGAAACACAGCTAGCCGCCCTGGGGCAGGAGCTGGGAGAGGTGGTAGATGCACTGAGGAGAAGTCGATGCTGTCTTCCTGGACATTAGCAAGGCCTTCGACGTGGTCCCCCACACACAACTCATCACAAAATTAGACCAAATTTGCAAAGACAAGGCAGTAGTGAACATTGTTCAGGAACTGCTCTGGGACAGGACAATGCAAGTAAAGGTGGAGGATGCACTATCACCAGTGGTGCATGTGACGTCAGGCGTTCCACAAGGGAGTGTGATAGGGCCCCTCCTCTTTATTATATTCATCAACAACCTGACCGAGTGTGTAGCCAGTAGAAACAGGCTCTTCACAGACGACTGCATTATATACCGGGAAATAAAGGAGCCAAGTGACGAAGAACTGCTCCAAAATGACCTGGATGAAGTGACCGCATGGATGACCGAAGCATCCACCTTAACGAACGTTAGCGCGCTAATGGACCTCGAGAGGGTGCGTTAACTAATCCTCTGTTAAGGTCATTTTAACACTCTGTTAACGCTAACGGGAAACTGAAAGACACAAAAGAAGCCGTAACGAACTGTTGGCCGTAACGGAGGTTTTAACGGACCACTGAAAAACCGGCCCTAAGTATGCTTAAACGATATTAATTAAAACTGTTAATTAAAAATTAAAATTAAATTAATACCTTACCACAGTGCATAAATGTGCACTTGTAAGAAGAACAATAAATACAAATACACACCAAAGAAAATAAATGCTGGATCAGAAACATTGAACTGGGGATAAACAATGGTTTCTGTTGAGTTTACAAGAATGCTGACCTACCTCAGCAAGTCAAGTTGTTGGTTCAGCGTTGGCGCAGCAGCAGCCTCTTCCAGGGATCCCCGAAATGCGTCAATCTTGGTTATGAGTTGGTGCCAGCTCCTCCAAGATTCTCGGACAACATCAGAGTGGCGGTCGACAAGTGCCATCGCTCTGAACCAACAAAGTTTGAGGTTAGATCACATTGAAAGCTCACTCACGAGCGATACATCCAGGAAATCGGTTGACTAACTAATGAAGCAGCTGCAAGCGTTCCATCTACCTAAAGCAAAATCCACAAGGATGAATCAAAATCAAATCTTTCTCTTTATCACCATGAGGACGAATCAAAATCAAATATCACCCCCTTTAAGAGATGCATGTAATGAAACTGTGGAATTCGCTTGCATTACATGGCAGGATACCATTAACAAGCGATCGTTGATTAGAATTTTGATGAGAATAGGCATACAAAACGTCCTCGAAACGCTCCGTGTCCTAGGACGCCGTGATCATTGAACTCAAAAATTGAGGAATTCTGCCACACTCGCTGCCCCCATAGAGATCAATTTTAATTCAAAAACACCCATAATTTACCTTTTTCAAAAACTGCAAGAAAAAACCAAATATAGCTGATTATAATCAGTTTTTTTTAATTAAAAAACCTTAAGAAACAACATTGTGCATCACAAATTGGCTTCGGCGGCCATCTTGCAGCAATAACAAACTACACACCCAGTGCTACCAACGGCAATGCCTACAACGAAAGTCACCAACACTACCTAATTGCCGGTTTTCTAAGTAACCCGACCTAGAAAAACCCACCCCACCCACTCCCACCCCCTTCTAACAATACATTAAATCATGGACTTGGATATTAAATAACCCAAGCCAAGAATTCCAATTGAGAACTTTATAAAAATAAAATTCAACAGTTGGCACCACTATACCTTGCCAAACGTTAGTTAAATGGCTGCCTACAACGTGCTACAACTGTCAGAAAAACACAAATTCACCACATCTGTAAACACCCACCGAACCACAATATCACTATACTTATAACCGAAAACTGGTGCCACGTACGTAGCTCATCTCAAAAATGTATTAAATTGTTCCAAATAATACGTAAAAATAAATAATGCTAAGTCTCCATTGCGATATAGCTGTTGTCACAAATCTAAATTGCTTTGCACTGATGCATTCAAATGTTTTGTTGTTGAAGATCGTCCTGTTGTAATGTGGTATTAGATAAACAAGACGAAGATAATAATATGTTGTGAACGCAAAAGCTTAGATCAATATAATATCGATATGAGGAGGGTTTCTTTTCTAACTGTTTTGTAGGTAAGTTACACTCCTGGACGCTGAAATCCATCCACTAGAAATTTATTATTATTACTAGTGGCTCCGCCCCTGCGGCCTCCGGCCGCCAACCCCGCCAGGGGGCTCCGCCCCCTGGACCCCCGAAGTTTGTTGGTGGGGGGCTTCGCCCCCCAAATACCCTCCGATGCGGCCTGCGGCCGCACACACCTGGAGGGGGTTTCGCCCCCTGACATGTGTGGAGGGGTGAATGTAATTAGAGTGAAATCATGACAGGCAAATAGTTGGTCACCGTAGTATCATCCGACTACATCAAAATTCAGACCTCATCTAACCGACCCGACCTAAAATTTGCAAAAATATAGGTAATATTAATGGAGGTATTATGAAAAGACTCAGACATGCAGACGTCCGCCATCGATAAATCATGCCAAATAATTAATTTAGAGCCGTTAAAAAAGATCCATGTTTACAGAAAGCTGATCAGATATAGTTCAAAAACCGTGTTTTTTTATCGCAAAGGTGCGTATTTAAGACATCCTATCGGTTGCAGTTCCTCGAGTTGCCTCCTAAATGCAGATTTTGTAAAGTTTCGTGGTCATTAGTAAACAGAGTTTGATTTGTAGATGGCTTGGGAAGGAATGATAATAATCTGTTTGTGAAGTAAAGGCCGGGCACAGATTTACAGAGATATACAAGAAGGTCCCAAGATGGCGACCAGCCTGTTTGTGCTGGTGGATAGATCTAACTTCTACACATCGAAATAGGTATTCTAGTGAAGTTCTTGCTAATAATTACATGCAAGAGTAATTGACCTTTTATACCTCGAGTGAAAAAAATAATAAATTACGTGCGCCGTCGACTTCGGACATAAGGGTGAGCAATAATATATACGTCCAGGCATCGCGCGGTGCTGTGACCATGTCTACACATCATGCCCGAACGAGGACCTGTTCACTGACGTTCACCAATTCAGCACTCAAGCCATCGAAATGGAATGTTCACGATCTAACTGCGAGGGTAACCTGGTTGGAAGCAGAAGTGCGATCGCTCAAGGATTCACTCATGAAAATGTTAGGAGAAAATAGCCATAGTGAAACTAGGGTTAAACTGGTCAACCTTGATCAACCCGCATCGGCGATACCAGCCCTATCTACAAGTAGTGGGTGGAAACTTGAAGAATGCGCGGGAAACGTGTTTAGTGCATCGCCGCTTCATTCTTTAGCGCACTGCGTTGCGGCTGACTTCAAAATGTCGCGCGGAATAGCACAACAATTTAAAAAGAAATTCGGAAAAGTAGAAAAACTGAAAGCCCTAAATCTGGTGGCCGGGGAACTGGCATGCATAAAGGACAATGACAGGCAGGTCTTCTACCTGGTTACTAAATCACTGTCCCAGGACAAACCAAACATTGCGGACTTCCGAAAGTGTGTTCTGGCCCTACGTGACGAGTGCATCAGGGCTAAAGTGAAAAACCTAGCTATTCCGCCAATAGGATGTGGGCTGGATAATCTAAAATGGGAAATTGTTAAAGGCGTAATAACGAGTGCCTTTTATAACACAAACATCAGTGTCACCGCATACTTTAGGCCCAGAAAGCTGTCACCAAAAAATCTTGAAAAATGGGAAGTCCCACTCAAAACAGATCTAGACTTGCTCCCAGCCCCGCTATCGCCGCAAACTGAAACAAAAGCCCAGCTGTGTCACGCTGCTGCTGCCCACCTGACTGGCCTGGAGCCTGCTCGGCCAAGTCACGCTGCTGCCGCCCACCTGACTGGCCTGGAGCCTGCTCGGCCAAGTCACGCTGCTGCCGCCCACCTGACTGGCCTGGAGCCTGCTCGGCCAAGTCACGCTGCTGCCGCCCACCTGACTGGCCTGGAGCCTGCTCGGCCAAGTCACGCTGCTGCCGCCCACCTGACTGGCCTGGAGCCTGCTCGGCCAAGTCACGCTGCTGCCGCCCACCTGACTGGCCTGGAGCCTGCTCGGCCAAGTCACGCTGCTGCCGCCCACCTGACTGGCCTGGAGCCTGCTCGGCCAAGTCACGCTGCTGCCGCCCACCTGACTGGCCTGGAGCCTGCTCGACCAAGTCACGCTGCTGCCGCCCACCTGACTGGCCTGGAGCCTGCTCGGCCAAGTCACGCTGCTGCCGCCCACCTGACTGGCCTGGAGCCTGCTCGGCCAAGTCACGCTGCTGCCGCCCACCTGACTGGCCTGGAGCCTGCTCGGCCAAGTCACGCTGCTGCCGCCCACCTGACTGGCCTGGAGCCTGCTCGGCCAAGTCACGCTGCTGCCGCCCACCTGACTGGCCTGGAGCCTGCTCGGCCAAGTCACGCTGCTGCCGCCCACCTGACTGGCCTGGAGCCTGCTCGGCCAAGTCACGCTGCTGCCGCCCACCTGACTGGCCTGGAGCCTGCTCGGCCAAGTCACGCTGCTGCCGCCCACCTGACTGGCCTGGAGCCTGCTCGGCCAAGTCACGCTGCTGCCGCCCACCTGACTGGCCTGGAGCCTGCTCGGCCAAGTCACGCTGCTGCCGCCCACCTGACTGGCCTGGAGCCTGCTCGGCCAAGTCACGCTGCTGCCGCCCACCTGACTGGCCTGGAGCCTGCTCGGCCAAGTCACGCTGCTGCCGCCCACCTGACTGGCCTGGAGCCTGCTCGACCAAGTCACGCTGCTGCCGCCCACCTGACTGGCCTGGAGCCTGCTCGGCCAAGTCACGCTGCTGCCGCCCACCTGACTGGCCTGGAGCCTGCTCGGCCAAGTCACGCTGCTGCCGCCCACCTGACTGGCCTGGAGCCTGCTCGACCAAGTCACGCTGCTGCCGCCCACCTGACTGGCCTGGAGCCTGCTCGGCCAAGTCACGCTGCTGCCGCCCACCTGACTGGCCTGGAGCCTGCTCGGCCAAGTCACGCTGCTGCCGCCCACCTGACTGGCCTGGAGCCTGCTCGACCAAGTCACGCTGCTGCCGCCCACCTGACTGGCCTGGAGCCTGCTCGGCCAAGTCACGCTGCTGCCGCCCACCTGACTGGCCTGGAGCCTGCTCGGCCAAGTCACGCTGCTGCCGCCCACCTGACTGGCCTGGAGCCTGCTCGGCCAAGTCACGCTGCTGCTGCCCACCTGACTGGCCTGGAGCCTGCTCGGCCAAGTCACGCTGCTGCCGCCCACCTGACTGGCCTGGAGCCTGCTCGACCAAGTCACGCTGCTGCCGCCCACCTGACTGGCCTGGAGCCTGCTCGACCAAGTCACGCTGCTGCCGCCCACCTGACTGGCCTGGAGCCTCCTGCTCGGCCCATTCATAAGCCTAGTGCCGACCAACATCAACAGCAGCAGCCGCACCTACGCAGGTCAAAAAGGCCGATAAAGCGTAAAAACAACATGGATTTGTGACGCCATCCAGGAACAGAAAAATCTGGCCACAGGGATGGTAATAACCTAGATACCAAAAGTGGGCCACTCACTCTAATATTAGTGAACGCTAGGAGTGTTAAAAATAAGATAGATGATCTGAGGACACTTGCTGGCATATATGACCCTAGCGTACTAGTAGTAGTGGAGACATGGCTTAGTGACGAGATTGTCCCTGGAGAAATAGTACTGAATGGCTTCTCAATACACCGCAGGGATCGCAACAAGTACGGAGGAGGAGTCCTTATAGCATGTAAAAAGCAACTAAACGCATCCACCGTTTGGGTAGATGATAAATTCGAACTAATGTGCGTAAAAATGAAGGGGAATGGGAGCCTCACTTACATTATAGGGGGATACCGAACTGGTCCAGGAGGAGCGGAGTTCATGGAATGCCTAGAGGAGAGAGTAGAATCCCTAGGCATGGACAAAAGGGTGCTAATAGCAGGGGATCTGAACTTCCCAGACGCGACATGGAAATCCAGCTCTGAAGGGACGGGAGCTGTGCAATTACATATAAATAGGATACTTAGCCTGGGTTTCGAACAGGCAGTATCAAAAGGAACCAGGCAGAAGGCTGACGGAAAAATTAATCTATTGGACATAGTATTAGTTAGACCTATTGACATAATAATTAGAAGTGAGGTATTTGAAGGAATTAGTGATCACAAAATGGTGCTAGTAGAGATAGAGAAAGAAAATATCAGCCATTCCAGACAGGTAGAGGGAATGAAAGAAATTTGGTGCTACGAAAAAGCAGATACCTGCAGACTAAAACAGGAGCTCTGGGATAACTTTGAAAGCTGGGACTTGTCCCAAGCGCCTGTCGAACAAAGATGGACTGAATTGATGGCAATATTCATGAACTCAAGCAGGAGGCACATACCAGTTAAGATAAGCAAGGCAAATGGAGATCCCCCATACTATGACAACAAGGTCAGAAGTCTAAAAAGGAAGGCCAGGGGTATATACAACAAAGGGAAACGCTTAAGGGAGGGAACAAAAAAGGAGTTAATGGAAAAGAAAACAGAAATCAAAGTAGCCATAAAAGAGGCAAGGGATGAGTACTTCCTAGGAATGCTACGAAGTGGGGAAAGAGAGGGCTGGAAAAAACTCTATGGGCACATACGTAGGACAAGAAACGGAGGTAATGCTATCCCTGTCCTAGTTGATGATGAGGGAGTTGAATATGTAGAGGCAAAAGAAAAGGCCGACGCACTAAACAGGTACTACTCCGAAGTGTTCTCGGACCTCGTGGCATACCCAGAGAAAATCCCCCTTAAACTCAGAGGACCTAAACCAATTGTGATAAACATAGAGGCAGTCATGACAGCTGTCCAGAGCCTCAAGAGAGGAAAATCCCCAGGAATAGATGGAATGACTGCATCTTTCCTCAAAATCGCAGGATTTGAGGCAGCCTGTTATCTGGACTCACTATTCAACCAAATTATCAGGGAGGGTGAAATTCCATCAGTTTGGAAAAAGGCAGTAGTCATCCCAATTTTCAAGGGTGGTGAAAAAAGAAGGCTGAGCAACTACAGACCGATAAGCCTAACCAGTACAGTGTGCAAAGTCCTCGAAAAAATAATAGATAAATACATAAGGGCCGCATTACATAATAACGAATCCCTGACACAGGCCCAGCATGGATTCAGAAGTAAGCACTCGTGTGAGACTCAGCTGGTAGCACTGGTCCAGGAATTGGCAGATGTGCTGGATAGTGGCGGAGAAATAGACGCGGCATTCCTTGACATGAAAAAGGCATTCGACAAGGTGCCACATTATAGACTGATCCAGAAGGTGGATGCCCTAATAGAGGACAAGGCAGTTGTTAATATAATAAACGAATTTTTATCGAATCGAGAACAGAGGGTCAGGTTAGAAGGGGAAATATCAGACGAGGTGAAAGTAACTTCCGGAGTCCCGCAAGGGAGTGTCCTGGGCCCCCTCTTATTCATAATTTATATCAATGACATTGTCCTAAATATTAAAAGTAAAATAAGACTCTTTGCCGATGACTGTGTAGTATACAGAGAGGTCAGAGAAGAGTTTGATGAAGAAACACTCCAGGAAGACCTTGATAGAGTAGGAGAATGGATGCAAGACAACAAAATGCAAATAAACCTTTCAAAATGTGAAATAGTAGCTTTCAGCAAAAAAAAGGAGCAGAGACCAAAGACCTACAATCTCGAAGGACATGAGCTGGGTAAAATGAACGGGGCCAAATACCTAGGAGTATGGCTAGATCGGAAGCTCGAATGGAAAAGCCAGGTCGTGAAGGTAGCAGAGAAAGGAATACGGAGCCTTAACTTTATAATGCGCACCCTCCAGGGATCAGGAAGTAAGGTAAAGGAGAAAGCGTACACTACACTAGTGAGGCCTATAGTGGAGTATGGGGCAATAATATGGGACCCATACAGACTGGGAGAAATCCAGGAGGTGGAGAGAGTGCAGAGACTTGCAGCGAGGAGAGTAACTGGCAGAACTGGAAGGTTTAGGTGGGAGAAGGGTGTCAGAGTAATGGAGAGCCCGACTGACATGTTACAGGAGCTAGGATGGATGAGCCTAGAAAGCCGAAGGGCCTTGGCAAGACTAAGTGCAATGCACAGAGTGATTTGTGAGCAGGAAGGATGGAAGGAAACTGGGGATAGATTGGAAGAATGCGGCAGAGAAGGAAGGTTGGGTCCGAGATATAGGGAGAGAGGTGCCCAAACGGACACTGGCAAATACTCATTCACAAATAGGACCATAAGACAGTGGAACAGACTCAACCCTGAACTGCGGACCAAAGCAAAGGAACTGTCGAACAAAATGTTCAAAGTTCATAGTCTCAATATTGTTCCTCACTGTAATAAATAAATAAATAACGTTCCTGTAGATTATTATTATTATTAGTATTATTACCATTATTATTATTATTATTGTATTATATTATATTATCATTATATTATACTTATACCACCTTACCACCGCTACTTAACTGTACACTTGTAAGAGAAATTGAATAATAATAATAATAATATTATAAGTGGTGGAACATTCATTCGAAAATTGTACCCCCAGGGTCAGAATTGGGGTTTACAGCTTTGAGAAAATTCGAAAATTGTTCCCAAAACCATAATTGTGGGCAAGTCGAATAGCGACACAAAATTTAGTACCTTCTATGTTCGTTCATCCTTTTACTGTCTTCATGGTGCCCAAATGTCCATTGGTAAGTCCGTTGCGGCAAAGCCTTGGACATACCAGTTTGCGTATTCCACAATTATCGAATGGAAATTTCTTTTCTAATGCTTGCATGCAGCGGATAATTACAAAGTACTTTTGCTTTTCACAGCCAGGAGCAGCGCAACAAATGCAAGGATTAAAGACACAAAATGGTTGCGAACTCCTCTTTGCCGATCTGAGAATGACGGTTGGACAAGGCCTTCCAATTCATCATCGCAAATATCACCATCGTACTGCGGGAAGGGGACTGCCCTCCATCAAAGAGGACTGCACCATCGTCCTGCGGAAGAGGAAAGTCCAAGCGTTGAATGAAAACAAAGTTGATAGAACCGCTGAAGCGTGCGTGAAGAACAGCGTCCGACATCAAGAAGCCATCGTCAGGTATCTGGTTCCTCCAGTTTGTCATTCCTTCATCATCAAATTTTTCCCGAAAGACGCTCGTTACTATTGAGAACTGATTGATGGCCAGAAGATCCTTTATGTATTTTCTAAAATATGTTGTACTTGGAAGAGGTAGCCAAATCCTTCAATTTTGCAAAATGGGGGAATTAACAAGATTTGGAGTATTTTTTGTTTATGAAAACGAGCAGGTATACTGAAAGGTAACAGATCCTTTAGCAATTTGACAATAATGTTTGTGACAGCTCATCGTTGCCCATTTCTAGTTTTTGGGCATAATCGGTTCGGCTTTTTTGCTTTGATGAGCATTTACACGCATATTTCAGTCTTGTGGTTGGAGTTTCTTAAGGAATTAATATGTCGCTTGCGTACACCAAACGTTTTCCTTGTAATGTTATTTAAATTTTTGCCTTGCCACCAGATTCGTTGAGAGGATTCACGTGGCGTTCGATCCGATTCTGTTGCATCAGTTCAACTGTTCCGTGTTCCCGATTGTGTTTGGCATGATTCTCATCATCAACGTAAGTCTGACAAAATTTTTACTGCGCAAAGAGTGATCTTCTGTCGATAAACGATTTAAAAATATATACATTGCGTGATTTAGTAGTTTTTGCCAAACCGTATGCGTTAGTGGCTCAAAAGCAATTGATAGCAGCTTATCGGGCAGTCGGTTTATTGTATTGGATAATCTTTCGAACAAATTCAAGGAAATTCTGCGTTAGTTCTGAAGATCCTGAAGATGACCATGGCCATGATGTTCAAAACAAAACAAATATGGCTTTTAACAACTCTGTTTGACCATTCAAGGAACTAATGGTTTTGTAAACAAAAAAATTAACAGAAAACAATTGTTTATTTCTTTGTAGAAATGTTTGAGAGAGATCTAATGCTGAATAAGTTACAGCGGACGTGTATACATATCACATATTATGTGTTAAAATTGTTATCGTGTGTCAGTTGCAGGAATTCGAACTACGGCTGATAGTCTTTGCATGTTTTATCGGCGGATGCCTTGCCGACCAGATGCTATTCTCCTGGCTGGCCGCTCGAGTTGCCGAAGAGGTAGAACTTAAACTATCTATGTCTTACCAAAAAAAAAAATAATAATAGGAAATGGATGTAAAATATCCTTAAGTAGTTGGGCTCCATGGAGAGAGGTTTCAAGCGGCAATTGACAAGCACACTCCAAGAAGTGTAAATCGAGGATTGTATAGTTGTTGGTGTGTGATTGCACCATAGCGGCACCGCCTTCTATGTTCGATCCTCTTTTTATCGCCACGGAGCTGTTGGTTGTCCGTTTGGCTTACCTGGTAATGCACCACCAGGCAAGATAAAAAGATCGACGTTTGACTTCTAAAAATTCATTAAAAATGGCTCTTCTGTTCTAAATGTAAATATTATTAAGACTTTCTGTTTCTAGAGCGAGTTGATCCGGGAGGCTGTGTACGCCTGCGACTGGTTCGACCAATCAGAGAGTTTCAAGCGGTCCATGCGCATCATCATGTCGCGTGGCAACCAGCCTCTGGTCATCAGAGTCGCTGGATTCATTCCGTTGAACATGGAGACATTTTACGCGGTGAGCTTTGAACGATAGCAAATATCTCACCAGGCTTTAGAGGATAGGAAACTCTGACAGAAATAGCTTTGTTGCGTTGAGCTGGCGACAGAATCGTCATTGCCGCCTAGGTGACCTGATTAGGGATTAAAGCACGTCTGCCATCTAGATACAACGTAACTTAGGTCATCTTGTGTAATATTGAGGGGGCTTACGCTTAATCTCAAGTGTCAACTGACAGTGATCACATAAGTGTATCCTTGCAGTCGATAACTGCACTTGATTACTTAAATTGCCAGCTATACCGCCAGGTTCGCTTTGTCCAACGCTCTGTTGACCGATTTAGCACGGAGTTCCTTTATTCTACGTCCGAGTAAGATGACACGCTGACAGTCTAATAATACTTAGATCAGAATAGTAATAGTAATGATTTTTGTTTTCCCCGGCAGGTCTTGAAGCTTATCTACAGCTACTACGCTTCCTTGAAAAAGTCCGTCGCCTAGGGAAGCCTGCGAGCAGAGTTACCATTTGTCCAAAACTTATTATGTGGCCAAATGAACAGATTTTGAAAATAATTTTTTACTGGTCAGGGGAGAGTGGAATGAAGTGGTTCATAATATATTTCTACCTATCAGGTGGACAGAAATTTTTCCAAAAAATGATTCGGTATCTCGTCTCCGTTGTAAGTGCTGTCCAAAGTCAATAGTTTCGAGTGGGTGACTGAATAAAAGTACTAAAAAAACTTTAATTTCTCATTACTTCTTTACCTCTTAATTTGAATCTTAGTTTTAAAAATTATCTCGACTTGACTCGACATCCAGTGTTCTACGCGTGGAACGAGATGCAGGCTGGCCATGGTTCTGACAGGACTAGGGCTTGTCGGGAGTGCTCCAATTGCCCCAAAGTCAAACTGCCCCAAATAAAATCTTCCCCAAATAAAAACTTCCCCAAAAACAAACTGCCCCAAAACATTTGGCTCAGACTGTACTAAGCGAGTGGTGGGGAACAACAATGGGATCCACAAGGTGGTGATTGTCGCGTCATGGCAAGCTACTACACAAGTAAAATATATCAGCTGCCTTTTTCTACGATACGAAGAAAGAGAGAGGATTGAAACTTTCAACGGCGTCGTCAAAGAATTGACTGTGTAACGCCTCTGTGAATGTCCGGTAGTAATTCAGACAAAGATCACACGTCAGAGATCAGCGCCGAGTTTAAATGTAGAGGAACACCGATATCCATTCTTTTTCTGTATCGTAGAACAAGGCAGCTGATATATTTTACTTGTGTAGTAGCTTACTGTGATGCGACAATCACCACCTTGTAGATCCCATTGTTGTTCTCCACCACTAGCTTTGTACAGTCTGAGCCAAATAATGTTTTGGGGCAGTTTGTTTTTGGGGAAGATTTGGGGAAAATTTTATTTGGGGTAGATTTTTTTTGGGAAAGTTTTTTTTTGGGGCAATGTGACTTTGGGGGAGATTTATTTAGGGGCAATTGGATGCCAGACGGCTTGTCAATAACAACACTTTTCGGTTATCCGTCACCAACTCTTTATTACACGCACTCGTACACAACCATCTCTAAACTCCGCTCTGCTCCGACTGGCGATGCCGCCTCAGGGCACGCACCTCTTCCTAGCGGCCACCTTCGGCCATGGACACAGCCATGGTCAAAAGCAACCCAAACCCCGCAATACCCATCGCAGGCCTGCAGGCCTGACAGTTGAACCGAGATAGCTTCGGCAGTCTGCGATTTCCTGAAAAAGCACAAGTTTAAAGAAACAACGACAGCACTACGACTTTTTGCCGATGGATGCGGTGGACAAAATAAAAACAGCCGTGTTATCAACGCCCTTGCCTCATGGCCGTTGCAAGATGCCCCGGAGGGCATTAATGACATATTGATTGTGTTTCGTTTCTAAGAATCCACGTCCGACCATGTTTACGGCCGAGTGGAGAAAACTTTGCGTATGAATGCGGTGGTGGTGTCGCCATAAAGGTATTCGGAGATCTACTCGGAAACAGGAGAGGTACGATCTCTAGGAAAAGACTGGACAGTACAATACTTCAAGTCGTCAATAAAACTGTTGGCATCAAAGACATGAAGAGAATCATGCTGAAAAAGAGCACTCAACGGTCAGGAGAGGTTAAAATAAGGATTAAGATGGAGCAGAACTTCCGCATGGGCGACCGTTTACTTTGCTGGTTAAAAAAACCAAGAACGTCCGCAGCGGCGTTCGTGTCAATGATGGAGAACTTTTCTGTGAAGAGCAGGCCGCAAAACTCAAGGACGTAAAAGCGTTGCTTACAGCATTCTACAGAGCTGGTTGGGAAGGTTGCGCTTACCTCCATTTTCACCAATCAGGATGATAACGGTCCGAATCGATGTGAGCCCCGACGAGTCGATGAATCCGACTGTTTGGATGAAGAAGCAGAATGCGGCAGGCTGTGATCGCTGAATCTGGCAGCGACCCATTACATCGATAGTATGTTAAAGATTAAACTGTTCACGAAGATCCCGGTCGACGAAGCCATAGCCACCATCGCAACCAACCTGAAACTCCCAGAGTACTTCACCGAGCTGCTACGACACTGCATGTCGTCAACGTACTTCGTATACGATGGCCAATTCTACGAGCAAGTGGAAGGCGCCCCCATGGGATCACCACTTTCCCCGGTGGTCGCCAACCTCTTCTTGGCAGACTTCGAGACGCGCGCCCTCGACACAGCACTGCAGAAACCTAGTTGCTGGCTACGATACGTTGACGACACCTTCGTCATCTGGCCCCACGGCCCGGACAAGCTCCAGGAGTTCCTCCAGCACATCAACAGCATCCATCAGAACATCCAGTTCACAATGGAAACCGAGGAGGACGGCAAGCTGCCGTTCTTAGACTGCCTGGTCCTGAGAAAGCCGGACGGAACCCTCGGCCACAACGAGTACCGGAAACCTACACACACCGACCGCTACCTGAACGCCAGCTCGCATCACCCCGGCTCGCAGCTCCGATCGGTAGCCAACTCGTTGGCTTACCGGTCAAGGACGATCGCAGATGCCGACCACATCGACAGCGAAGCCCGGCACCTCCGCGCAGCACTGAAGATGAACGGCTTCTCGAACAAGGACTTCGAGCGGGCTTGGCACATAAAACCCGCCAGGGCCAAAGACGACTCGACCGAGCCCGAGCCCGAGCCGACAGCCACCGCCTTCTTGCCTTACGTGCGAGGCACCACCGACCGGATTAGCAAGCTCCTCGCCGCCGCCAACATCAAAACGATCTTCACTGCCGACAGGAAGATCGGCGAGATGTTGCGGAGTTCTAAGGACAAGATCCCCTTGGAAGACCGGGGAGTCTACGAGGTCCCGTGCGGCGAGTGCGAGATGACGTACGTCGGGCAGACCAGCCGGCACATGTCCACACGCCTCCGTGAGCACCGCCGAGCCGTGGACCAGGGGCAGAGCACGTCGTCGTTGTTTCAGCACGTCGAGCAGACCACGCACTCGATCAACTTCGACGGCATGCAGTCCCTGGCCGCGGTCTCCCACTACACGACGCGAACGATCCGGCTGGCGATCGAGATCGAGAGACGGCCTGTCGCACGCCTGGAAGCCGGTCACCGCCAAGATCTTGGTGGCCCCTACCAGGCCCCCCGAGCCCGAGTCTACAGGTGCCCAGCGCACCGGCCCCGAGACCGCCGAGACAGCGACGGCCCCGCCATGCGCACCCGCGCGGCGGCCGCGCGCACCAGGGAGCGATTGGTCTCGACCAATCACGGGTCGACGTGATGCGGCACAGCACCGAGGCGTGAACGGTCCTCGCGGACTGCCCCTCGATGCGCATATAAAGCAGCGTCCAGCAGCTGCTCCTCACAGTCCTGAAGATGTCCGCGCCAACGCGGACGAAACGTCGACGAAGGTCCTTTTCAGGACCAAAAGTCATTCAAATCAGAGCAGAACCGCAAGCTTCACAACCATTAAAATATAAAATCAATAAAATAATATTATATGGTTATGATGTTCTGTAACGTTTGAATTCGATCCGCGCTGCCGCGGAAGCGGAACTGCAACGTAACGAACATCTGACAGCACCAACAATCTTCCCCCCCCCTCACTCCGCAACTCGCCTCTCCTCCGCCGCTGCCTGCCGATTGCGAGGAGGAAGCGTCGTCACTTCGACTCGACTCGCTGGACTGCGAACATCGGAGGCTGCGACGCATTTTCGTAACTTGACGGCGTGACGGCTAAGTAAACCCACTTTGGGGATTTAGGACATTATTAGACTACGTCTTACCGAGTCCATTTACTTAACTTTCATAATTCATTCGCCAAAACCAATCTGTTGGTCGAGGGCATTGTTTGTTTGAATTACGCCGTAACTTTGTATGTCAAAGTCAATCACGTTTAACCTCATTTTGAGCCCAGTCAGCTCGTGTCGATTTCATCGGTGTATCGTAGTAATCTTACTTCTGAGAGGCTTCAGTCCCTTTAGCTTTGCCTCGTTTATAAGCAAAATCCTGTGTAACTATTTCAATAATGCCGATTACCAAATTCTTTATTTTTTTTAAGTTGAATTGCTGCGTGCGTATCACTAGGATTCTAACGTTTATAATCTTTTTACGTCGCAGGCTTATCCTCGGCTATTTGTACTTTTGGATTGTTAACCAAATTAATTATTGTTCTTTTGTTCTGCGTGAGATAACGCAAACTTGAAGCACAATACTTTTGAGTTTTGTTGAAATTAAATTGTGAACCGATAGTGGAGAACCGGCTTTGATGTGAAATTCGCTTGTAAAACAGACGCCCATTCCTCGCTGAGCCAGACCGCGACAGTTTGCTACCAAATAAACCATGTTTTTCACAACAGAATGCTTGTATCAATCATTATATAAAAAATCACAGCTAAAGTGTGTGGATCAAAATGCAACTTGTCCTAATTTTGTTTCAAACTTCAACTTGTCCATTTTTCAAAATTAAATATAGACAATCCTTTTTTTTTTCAAGTTTCAAATACACATCACTCCATTAAATAGGATCTGAGCAAACCAATCCCACCTTCCAAATGTCAAATTACGATGCGCTATTTGGGGAATCACTTGTGAATCCTTGTGAGGACACAGCTTTTTACATCTACGCTCCTCAGTTACTTGCTTGCAACGCAGACAGAAAACATCTTGTCAAAACGAAGGAGAAAATTAACAACGGGGAAGTTGTTGAAGTACGTTGTCTCTCACTACTTGGACGCACTCGAATGCCGCGGTTCGGATGAGGAAGCCGAATGAGACCGACTGTAATCGCTAAACACACCATTATGTTTTCAATCATTATATAAAAAAATCACTACTGAAGTATGTGGTTCGAAATGCAGCTTGTCCACTTATCAAAATAAAATATAGGTAGACCATCCTCATATTTTTTTTAAAGTTTCAAATAAACCTCACTCCATTAAATAGGATCTGAGCAAACCAATCCCACCTTCCAAATGTCAAATTACGATGCGCTATTGGGGGGAATCACTTTTTTGTCTCCATCTCCTAAAATTCTTGTGAGGACAAGTAGCTTTTTGCATCTACGCTCCTCAGTTACTCGCTTGCAACGCAGACAGAAAACATCTCGTCAAAACGAAGGAGAAAATTAACGACGGGGAAGTTGTTGAAGTACGTTGTCTCTCACTACTTGGACGCACTCGAATGCCGCGGTTCGGACGAGGAAGCCGAATGAGACCGACTGTAATCGCCGACTCTGGCTTTGCATTGCATCGATTGGATGCCTAAAATTAAAATATAGGCAATATAATAATATGATTATGATGTTTGTTCACACCATTATGTTTTCAATCATTATATAAAAAAATCACTACTGAAGTGCGTGGTTCGAAATGCAACTTGTCCATTTTTTTAAATAAAATATAGGTAGACCATCCTCATATATTTTTTAAAGTTTCAAATAAACTTCACTCCATTTAATAAGATATGAGCAAACGAATCCCACCTTCCAGATGTCAATTACGATGCGCTTTTTGGGCAACCACTTTTTTGTCTCTATCGCCAAACATCCTTGTTTGGACAAGTAGCTTTTTGCATCTACGCTCCTCACTTATACTTGCTAAAAGCTAAGAAGAAGTACAGACCATCTTAAAGGACCTTTTAGTTTTTGCTCAAACATCAACCAAAGGAATGACAATTTCTTCAGACCGGCCTGTGCCATGTGAAAGGAGTAAGAAATTTCTTTGCCTAATTTTCGCTACCGGTGACTTTGCCGAAACGGAATTGTTAGGCCCCAGCCTAACTAGGCAGTAGGTTAGTTAGAATAGGCTTTAGGTTAGATACATATATTTAGGTTTACCGTTAGGATTAGGGTTGCTCTGCTGCGCTCTCGGATGAGGGCGGCAGAGGCAGTAAGAGGGTAGCGGCGAGCTAGAGAGGTTGTTGTTTGCGAGTGAGTGGGATTGTAGTAGTTGAGATTTGTGATTGATTAAAGTTATGTTTTAAAGTGTGATCGGTGTACTTTATTGACTAGTCGTAACCTGTCAATTGGGGGCTCGTCTAAAGCTATAATTACATGTGTTTTCGTGTGTCGGTGGACTGTGTTGTGTTGTGACGATTTGGTTGTGGTTTGGTGGCTGTAGGTGAACTTTGAAGTGTGTAGTGTGCGCGTAGAGTTCGGACATGAAAAGAGTAAGAGTAGCGAAAGAGAAAAGGCCGAGAGTGTCGGAGGAGGCAATGGCGATGCCGTTGCCGGAAGAGACACCGGTGACCACTGAGACTGACATTATTAAAGAATTAATAACGGCCATCAGAGGTATTGTAGTGCAAAAGCCGAGAGAGTCCGCGGGAATGAGGGCAGCGGCCCACTTAAACGTGACTTAAGTTGAGTATTCTGGCCGGGAAAATGCGCTCTCGCCGGAAGAGTTCGTACAAAGAATGGTGCGCTACGCGACCAAAGCGAGTGAGTGGGATTGTAGTAGTTGAGATTTGTGATAGATTAAAGTTATGTTTTAAAGTGTGATCGGTGTACTTTATTGACTAGTCGTAACCTGTCAGAATCTAGAATTCTTGCCATGTCTGAAGAAGAAACTAAAGGAACAGAAGATGAAGCAGTAGACGACAATCCAGGCTCTCCAGGACCACAACTCCATCCCACGGGGGACCAAGGTGCTAATCAGCCACCTAATTCTATGAGAGAATGGGTTGATTCCGTGAGAAAGGAAAGTTTGAGACTTTCCAATGATGACGATAGAGACCGGGACAACATCTCTAAGCTCAAGAAAATGGTGGAGCCGTTGTGCACCTTATCATACAAGATACCGCTGTGGTCTGGTGTATTGACACAATCATTTTCTCAATCCGCGGTAGCTGCGAGCAGTGCGTCGGTGGACAATTACCTAAATAATAGGCAGATTACGGAACTACCTTTGAGAGTTGATTCATCGATGGTATTGATGGTGCAATGAAATTAGCTTCTGCAACCGATTGCTTGAGAAAATCAAACAATACATCTTACCGAGAGGACCATCCAGGTTCCACGACGTACAAATGCCACTTGATAACGCACTGAATCAAAATTCGGAAGGAGAACAACAGCATTCATGGAGATGCCTTGCCTGCGCCAAAGGCAACATGCCAGAATGGGCCCACGGATGCAGGGACTGTCAAAAGTCCGTTCATTTGTTTATGGCTGTTCTTACTTTCTTGGTCAGGATGAGGACTAAGGGGAAGAACGCTTGTGTGAAGCATGCCATTAGAAAACTTTGGCAAATGATCTGCAATCTCAAGACAACAAATTCTTGGAGGAAATACGCTGTCATGAAAATTGGAGGGGACTAGGTCTTCCTCCGAAAAAACGCAGGACGTCTTTTTACACCAATGCCAATCCAGAGAGGAGCCGCATGGATGGTTCCAATCTCACGAAAATTTTCAAAATTGGATTAATGAAAAATGGCCTCAATCCAGCACTAAGATCCGTTAAAATTGACAAAATCGACACCCAATTAGTGGAATGACTCAGGCAAGTTGACTACACGTCAGAAAACCACCGTTTGCGTCCAGGAGTTCGGAAAGACACCAGGTCAGGTGGTATCAACTTATCAGCGGAGGTAAACGCAACGTCTTATTACTCGCACCTAGATAACTATATGGCAAGTCGGTCCGAACCCAGAACCATTGTGCCAGACCGTGCCAGAGGGCAACGGCTGGACGACGGTTGCCCTCGCTTCTCGCACGATGTGCTTGCAGCTTCTCAATGGGAACCCAGAAATCCACATGGATGGTACTTTCCACGTGATTCGGCAAACACCACGCGCGTGCCAATTGTTTACCGTCCATGTTATGCGGCAGTCTGCGGCAAGTTATCTCAAATATTACATTCGTATCAGGAATAAGACACGCTGGTTGCGTTGGTAAATGCAGTAATTGCATAGGGCTTGAAGCGGACGCTGAAAGGAAGCATGTAGGTGGTGTCTACATGTTAGAAGACGAGCTCCGCGAGCTGATCCGGTCAGTTCGAGAGATAAAGGGTATGCGCCTACCGTAATGATAAACAATCTTATATTTTTAGTTCCTACATCCAAGTAATGATAATTATTACCATTTACTTTTGCAGATGCGGTGTTGTTAAAAGCAGAGGAGCCGATTGCAAGAATAGAGGCACCGGCTGAACTCTATAACGGAGATATGAGATTTCGTCCGGTGATGGCGGTTAAGGATGGACACGTGTGGCATGTACTGATCGGGAATGATTTTAACCGTGGGAAATGAAGCCAATCGAACAGATTCTCTCCGAACGAGCTTGTAACTCTTTCTCTTTCAGGTTCATTTGGGGAATGGAATTTACATCGCCAAAGTGGTCCTCGACACGGCTGGGCTGGCGACAACCGCCTCCCAGTTCATAAGAGACATGACTGGGGGCATCTGGAGCAACGGAGAGCTGCTGCAGAAGTCAGTGGGGGAGCGGACATATTTTAGAAATCCTCTTGGGAAACCGCCACTGTCCTCAGCAAGGAAAAAAGTTATTAAATGTAGGTTTATGTAAAGCGCGCGACCACTGCGGTTATATTTTCCGTGCCCAGTTTAACGAGACGTCGATAGACGCTAAAATGCTCGCATGATCTCCACAAATTTAACAGGGTTCCTAAACCTCTTTTGAAAATACAGGATGTTGCTTAGGGAAAAAGACCATGTGCAACATTTCCTTTTTCAGAGTTACTTAACCCTGGAAACCTTGTACCTTGAAGGGATAGAGGGTTTTCACTAAGAGCTCGAGGTAGAACCGAGGGAAGACCGAGCGAAGGAGCCGACCGGGACACCGCAGCGGTCGAGGCCCCAGCGTTTAATCAAAATTCCGCTACGTTATTGAAAATCAACATTTCTTTTGTTCATCTAGATTCTAGAATCAGTACTTTCATTACAGTGCAAGTTTGTTGTTAGTAGAACACTGTTCAAAAGTAGTTCATCACTTGAAAGAAAAAGAAGGATTGTAGTAGGTAATTCAAATCAAGTTACCTATTCTTGGAGTGTCATTTGACTATTTACTGAGCTACACACGGTCAGGACTTGACTCGAGTAGTGTGCCTATCCGCAATGTACAACGTGGAGATGGAAGAAATATTAGTCTGATATATATCTGTTTATTCCTGTGCAATCCGGCAATGCTACAGCAAAAGCCTACCAGCCAACACCCTCAGCACTCTTATCTGATCTCTATGGAATACTTGTCTTGAAGCCTAGGAGCTTACATTTGGCTAGCCATCGCTAGCTCTAGCCTCGGCTAGCCTCGCGTGGGATCCAAACCAGCGGGGGTTGAATAACATGTTGGAGAAAGTACAGGGGAAGGCTGCTGCACGAAAAGTACTATCCAAGTACGGGCAAAGGCACTCCCTCACGGAGATGATCCACGATTTGGGGTGGGAGTCCTTGGAAGAGAGAAGGGTGAATGCAAAGCTATTGGCCAAGCATAAAATATCAACGGGGCAAGAAGCGTGGAGTGAGCTGACTGGTCAAATTGACAGAGCAAATTATATAGGAAGAAATGACCATTGTTTCAAACTAGTCATTAGAGGATATAACTCTAATATAGGAAAGTTTTCCTTCCTTGGTACTCACTTAACCTAAGTGCTAAGTACATGGCCTGACTCGATTGAGTAATTCAAAACAAGAGTGAGAGCTTTGAATGAGCATACATAGCATACTAAGCATAGCATGCTTAGCATACATAGCATACATAAGGGAAAGACGTAATGTGTTGTTTACTGTTCATTTTCTTTTCCATTTATATTCAAAGAATGGGAAAGCCCCTCAGAAATCATAAAGATGCTGGGATGGGAGACACTAGAGAAAAGAAGAGAAACAGCGAGACTATGTAACCTCAAACGGGCGATAGAAGGACACCCGGGATGGGCAGAGTGGAGGACGAAACTAGTCCCCTCAAGGAAAGAGAATAATATAAGAGAGAAGAGAGAGAGGGGCTAGAGGTGACATTGGGAAATTCTCCCAGATTAACAGGACCATCAGGGAGTGGAATGCTCTAAAGCCTGAAAACAGAACCAAAGGACATTCTATTAATAGATTTAGACAATCAATTTCTTGCCAAATCTAATTCCTAGCCAAAGATGCATAATTGTTCCTAAAATATTATTCTAGCTACTATGTTAAACCTAAACTCATAACTACTATGTTAAACTTATACTTATGCTGCACTCCAAAAATTGGCTGGAGAAGAGCTTGGGAAGCCCACTATCGAACACGTCAACTTATGCCAATTGATCTGCGCTATCAAATCCGAGTTTCAAGTAATTGCCAAATTTGCTCTTTCTTGTGTTTGGTTTACTTGCTCTAACGTGGATGCCGAAAGATCTTTTTCTCGATACTCCCTTGTAGTCAGCGACAGAAGGAGGAGCCTAAGGCCCGAAAATGCTGAAATTATGACGATGGTGGCATTTCAGTGAAGGATGGGAGTGTGTTACAAGTATTAATTTACCTACTAAACTTGTCAATGATGATGTTGCATGGGCAAGAATCTGCAACTTAGCCTAGGTAAAATATGTACTTCTTTTGCCTTTGGCAATATCCGGTACTGTTGTAAGAAATAAATGTTCGCTATTGATACTGAAATGTCAAGTTTAAACAATTTTTTAAGACCCCAAACCGCGAAATTTGTTGTTCATAAAACCAATAAAAGACGAAGTTGTGAATTTCAATCACGAAATTCAAGAAAAAATAAAACCATATAATTGTGGCTCTACGCATCAGTTATATTTGGAACCTGCGCCACAAGACTCGCATGGCTAAAATCGAGAGAATCCAACAACGCTTCATCAGGAAGACCGACTAGAAAACTGGGACAGACCACTACACAGCCAACTATTCACTGTCATGCCTCAAACTCAACAAAGTGAGCTTTTATTAATAATTGACTATTTGTTGAAATGAGAATGACAACATTCAACAACATTAAGTAAAATGAACCGAAGGAAGTGCATTAAACATAGTAACAAAGTTAAGATACTTAAAACAGTAAAATTATACATACATGCATACATACATACTAACTACTAAACAACAACTCAACTTCCCAAGACTTCATGCCAAGGCTATGTTGCTGTGTTTAAATGTCTCCACATGATATTGTCTAAGCATGGAATGAAGAATAAAGAGGTCTTTATTCTTTGGTCTAAGGTTACAATGTGTCTAAGTCTCGTCATGTTGTGATTTGTCCCGTTTGTTAATGTTTATGTATTGTACAACTTTATTACATTGCACTTGTGGACTTGCCTCTGTTTTCGATGCTTAATAATCAATAAATAAATAATATAATATAAAAATATGTTTTTTAGAGTTCTGTCGCATGGATTGAAGGTCAATTGAAACAGCAACAGATAGCGTAAGCATAAATTCAATGGCGTAAGGATCTGATTATTAGTAACAAGTATTTGGGCAAGAGTGAGGATTTATTTTAATATTTGAGGGAACCCTGGTTTGTCAGTTTCTTCAGTTTCTTCAGTTTTTCATTATTTCAATTTTTCAATTTTTCAATTGTTCAATTTTTCAAATTTTCAGATTTTCATGTTCATGTTTAACAGGTGCTTAAAACCTAGGAAATTGTTTCAGGCATGGCTAGAAAAGAACAACCAGCTCATGCCAACACAATGTTGCAAAAGGAAATGCTGCTGAGAGCAAATCAAATAACTTTGTATCTTGGCTCAAGCCACAAATCATTTTTACCACAATATCATACTCATTATTATAAATTATATACTTTGTTGTATTATTCATAACTTAATATTATACTAGTAGCACAGTAGCAAACTGAACTGTCATCTGAAACTACAAGCTCACTGCTTGCTGTTTCCACTATGCCTCTGCACTCTTCTAGCTCAGATTAGGCCCAGATTTGCCCAGATTAGGAAGTGGATTAGATAGACTTAACCGGGGAAGGGTGAAGAATATAATCGAGAAAATATTCTACGACCCGGAAGTATACATTACAGTCTACTCCTCGCCGCCTACTCCTACTCCTATGACTGGCCTTAAGCCTACAGCAATAATCAGGGACCCGATGATAAGACATGAAGGAGATGCGTGCACGGATGCCGGTGTAAAGTGCTTCCCAGGGATTCGTGTGAATCAGCTGACAAAACAGCTGAAGCAAATGAACTGCGGGAAGAGGCGCCACCCGAGACTGTGATAGTGCATGTAGGGACGAATGACTTGCAAAGTAGTGAGGTGCCGGAAGACATAGCCCAAGACACGAAGAAACCTCTACAAACCGTTCCTCTCCTAAGTTCCTCGAGTTCCAAGTGCGAGATGGGTAGTGAGCAGTATCCTCTACCGGAGAGATACAGACATGGACTATGTAGACATGTTGCCCTCAGCAAGGTGTGCAATAGCAAAAAATGTAAATTTATTGACTCCTGTCAATGGATAGCTGATTTAGATCTAGGGAAAGATGGGCTCCATTAAAATAGATACGGCTCAAAAAAACTAGGTTAAGTCTTTGCCGATGTACTTGATTACACCAAAACCTCAGGGAAACTAACTTGGTGCGGCAATAGCAAAGAAGGCAGCATTGTTCCTAACCTAGATGACAAACCCCAACATGAGAAAATTTCACTCAAAATACCGCACCAAAATGTGCAATCAATTAGGAATAAGGGGCTAGAATTAGATATTTTAATAAAAGAACTGAACCCTACAGTCCTATGTCTGACCGAGCATGCTCTCATAGAGGAAGAGATGCTGTAGTTTAACATAGATGGGTACTAACTGTTGGAATTGTACTTACTATTAGCTAATATTTTCAAATATTGAGCGGGTGAGTGAGCGGAAGCGCTAGGTTTTCCCGCAGACCTGATAATCGACGGTGTGTCTGGTGCGGGTTGACAGTGTGGGTTGTGCCAGATAGGAATTGAACCGACAGACTGTGTGCAAGGGTGCCTCCCTGGCTCACAAAAGGGACGGGCCGTGGGTGGTGTCTGGTCGCATCGGGAAAAACACATACAGAGTCAAAGATCCTGTTACTAAAAGGCTGGTCTTATGCAACAGCGACCAGCTAACCCCGTACCACGACGGGGCAGCGAAACAACACAATCTGCGGCCCCGGCCAATCACCGTCGTGGGGAGGGAGGAACAGACGCCGCGTCAAAGGGCGACTTAAGCGAGTATGGGTGGGTGCCGGGCAGTCGTGACCAGACGCTGAGGAAGATGCCACTGAAAATCATCTCGTTGAACACGGCTGCGTCCGTATGGACGTCGGCGGCAGGACAACTTTTGAGAAACCTTCCGGTCGGACGCCGCACCAAACGGCGAACGAAGCGTTTGGGCAAGAGACGCGAGACCAGGGCCTGAGATCCGGGCCTGCTACGCCATCCCGCGCCCGGTGTCGCCGATTCCCGGCGAGGGGACGGAGGCCGACGCAGCAACAGCACCGCGGGCCGTGTCCCCGTGGTCAGGCTCCCCGCCGGGGACGACGGCGACCGACCACCACCAACCGTCGACTTGCGAGCCGTCCGCTCATATGTATAGCGAAATTATTGTTAGATTACCTCAGCCATGTATGTTATGTTAGCTTAGAATAAATTTATTATGGATATTATAAGGATATAGATTGATCAACTATGTATGCATGTAGTAGAAGGTAATTGTAGTATTATAAGTATAATAAATAGGGAAAAAAAAAAAAAAATGTAATTTCAAATTAAGGGGAGGGGGTCCTGCAAGGGTAGGCTTGGGCACCCTCTGGCGACAACTCTGACCATCCCTGAGCCATCGCCCTAAGCGATGGGTGGTCCGGGGACGAGAGTCGCCAGAACACCCCCATGCCTCCTCTTGCAGCCCACATGGCCATGTTACGTCACCATGGCCATGGTCACGTGGGCACCCCCGAACCGTATAAAAGACCGAGCGCTCGAGGGCCAAGGTGTCAGTAGGTTCCCTTAGGCTACAGTGGGTGGACGAGTGAGTCCTGTAACACTAGAGTGTACTAAACAGGGAATAAACCGACCGAAGTTGTATCTACCGAATTCGCTTGCATTTACTGAAGAAGAAACCCATCCCTGTTAGGCTTTCCCTCGCTACATGTGAAGGACAAATTTCCCTGCCAAACATGGACAACCAGCTTGAGACACTGTCGGAACGTTCCGATAGTTCTGGATATGGCAGACGGGTACCTACAGGTCCCATTGAGCGAAGCAAGCAAAGAGAAGACTGCGTTTGTCACGCCAGAAGAGACCGGACTGTTTGAACGCCTTATTATAAAACTTAAAAATAGCGAGTTTGGGAGACGTGAAATTGAGTACCTTGGGTTTGCGATCTCTGCCCATCATATGGCAGTAGAGTGTATGGCACTATAGCGCACTTTCAAGGTCACACAATTAATGGCCTGTCAACCTTCTTTATCGCCTATTGTCCTAAAAAGGGTTCCTCCCTGTGGCGGACACCCATATTAATGACCTAAGAAAAAAGGGGTATGTTTGTTCCGTGGAGTGCACCCCTATTAAGGTGGCGGCTGTGGCGTCTCGTGCAATTCGAAATTTCAAACCCTCGTTGACAATGACAATGACGCGGGGTGCCCATGTGTCGATTACAAATTTCGGACAAACTAACGTTAAAAGATAAGTGAATGCACGATACAATCTCGTGTGTTTAAGGGTCGAAATTTCAAACAATGGCTTAAAAAATAAGCGAATACATGATACAATCTTGGGTGTTATTCTCTCTGTCCTCAAACAATTGTTTAAAAATAAGCGAATACATGACCGGCAGTCGGCGTCGCGGGCGTCGCAGGTTCGAACCGAGTACCGGCCCCTGACTTCACCCACCCTGATGTTTTTTCATGAATTATGCAAATATTGAATCAAAACAATTTAAATTATGCAAATATTGAGTAAAAATGATTTTAATTATGCAAATATTAAATCAAAAGAATTTTTCGAGTCAATAAAACTTTTTTTTTTACACACGAATTAAAATGTGTTTAGTGTCATATTCTTCAATTGAATCAAAACAATTAAATGCAAATATTGAATCAATTTTTCAAGTCAATAAAAACTTTAAGTGAAAAATAATCCTCGGTGGTGGTAGCGGCGACTTTTGGAAAGGTTGGAAGGGAGAAAATAGGGTGCAGTTGTTTAGGGATGTAGTAGGGATGGAACGAATAGTATAAAACCAGTGATATTTTTCCGAAAGTATCTCATTCGTCTAATTTTTTCCAAGTTGTGGGTTTAGTTTCGACTGTCGTTGTGTCTCTGTGTCTGTGCGATACATTGTTAATATTTGTTGTGAATAGTTGTATTCGTTGGTCAGTCTTTCTATCGTTCTATCAGCATCGTCTTTTTGATTTTATTACATATTTATTACATATCTATATACAGCGATTTATTGAAAAATAGGTGAAGATACTTGAGGAAAACAGAAGAATATAAAGAATTTTGTGTTCTGTCACGTATGTTTAGATCTATATTTATTAATTTCCTTACTTTTGTTTCAATTGTGTTTTGATCACAATGTCTTTCTCTAAAACATTTACACAAGAATTCCTTGAGGATAATGTAGAGCAAGTTGAAATTGACCAAGTACTAACTGAAATTCAAACTCAGCAAACATTTACACAAGAATACCTTAATGACGGACATGATGAGGTCTCACTTAATCGGTTTGTCACCGAATTGGGGGAAACACTTATTCCGACCGGCTGTAACATGTACTCAGACGTGTCCCAACAGGATTTTGATAATATCGTTCTAGAACTTGTCGGTAATCACGAGCCCGATCCACCCGTGAATCTTGTGGAAGAGTTTGGCGATCTTTTGGATGGATTGTCTCAAAACGTTGAACCTTTGCCGATTACTAACCAAGCACAAACTCCAGCTGTCGAATTTTCAACAGGATTCAATATACAGAATGGCGGTGGCGATCAAGGGTTTAAAGTGATTGATCAATGGAAGACAGTGAACCCTAAATTTAAAGTTCAGAGGTACGGGGCCCAGGTTATCATGGATAATATGCCTACAAATACGACATTAGAGCAATCCTCTGACTGGCTGAAACGTGTGTTTGAAAACCTGGTGACTTTTCTTAAAAGTAAAGATCACACACCATTTGCGAAGGTCGGGTTAAATATAAGCAGCGAGGCGCAACCCGAGAACCCTGTTCACATCTCGTTTAGAAATAGAGACCAACTGGATTCGGAAATAATTCTGAACCAGATAGAGAAAAGAGTTCAGAGTAATGCTACATTTCTGACCAGCGGCAGCCTTACTGTTATATTAACTTACATATCGTTACCAGGCGGTCAAGGCAGAAATTCCTTGCCGTCGTACGCTCATATGGCAAGTAATGTCAAAAATAAAAAAGGAATTATTTATATAAATAACCCTACCGATAACCTCTGTTTAGCCAGGGCTCTTGCTTTTAGCATAGGCAAGCATACGTTATGCGACAAGGATTTTAAAAAAATGAGAGATAGTTGGAAATCCTTGCAGCACCAAACAGCCTGTAACTACTGTATAGCTGCAGGCGTAAATTTAGGCTTACCCGGTGGTGGCGGGATTGAGGATGTTGCCCGTTTCCAGAATCACTTCGTTGAATTTCAAATAACTGTCCACGGAGATCTTTCTGGGTCTAATATACTCTTCGAGGGTCCTTCCTCTTCAGAAACTCAGCCCAGAAAAAATATTGATCTTCTCCTTGATCTTAACCACTATAGTTCGATTATCACCGTCACCGCTGCATTTTCATGTACATATTATTGTAGACCTTGTCACGTTAGGTTTTCCAACAAAGGTGGACACAAGTGTGTTTCTAGTTGCCCCCGATGTATGAGCAGTGAGTGTCCGGGCACTGTTTCATCAAAAAGCTTAACATGTAAATTTTGCCGGCGCTCTTTTAGGGGCGTAGAATGTTTTGACAAACATATTAAACCGGGCTCGTACAATTTCAACAAATAAAAATAAAGATGAGTGACTCAGAGCCAGAAGCCCCAGAGACTAAGCCAACAACCGATTTCCCAGTGATCATGATGGGCCTAGTTTCCCTCGTAGAGACATTTTCTGGTGACCCTGGTTCGACCCCAGTGTATAACTTTATCGACAGCGTGGAAGTCGCTGCAAGCGTAGGTGCATGGGCAGATCGCCAAAAATTTGGAGTTGCTTTATTAAAACTTAGAGGTCAGGCTCGAGCGTATATTTCCGCGACCTGCGATGTTGCGTCTAAATTGCCATGGGCAGAATTCCGCAAAATTTTAATCGAGTAATTCAAAAAAAGGCGTTTTCACGAATTTGAAGAACACATTTTTCGAAATTGCGTTCAAAAAACTGGCGAATCCGTCGCTGCCTATTCAGCACGATTACGAATCGCTGGTCAAGGCATGCTGGAGTTAAGCAATAATGAAGCCGAGGACATTGTGCGGCGTAAGATATTTCATGCGGCGCTCAGGTCCCAATTTCTCCACGGCCTAAAGGGAAATTTCAAGCGCTATGTCTTATCAAAAAATCCGACAACTTTCGAGGAGGCTGTGCGAATCGCAGAAGCCGAAGAAAAAAATGACGTGCTATCAAGCACAAACAGGTCAATTTTCATGAACGAATTTAATAACCAAAATCAAATTTCGAATAACTCATTTAACTCTCACGACCAAATTCGATCAACCAATCAACCAAATTTCAGAAACATTCAACAATCATACCGGAAACAATATACACCTCGTTACGTACAACAGCCCACACGCAGATTCACAGGCTACCATTTTCGCCCTCGTTTCCAACAACCACCACCACGCACCCAACCACAACAATATCAATACCCCTTAACAAAAACCACGATTCAATTCCTACCAAATGCAATCACAAAAATGCCGAATCAACAATCCCAGTTCTTCATCTCCGCAACTCAGGCTATTGCGTCAGAAAATGCGCAACTATCCCTGAACGAATCTCATGCAAAATTCCCCGCAACCTTCAAAAAGATAAAAGATCTGCTGAACCACACCCCTCCATCAGGCCCGCACTAGCGACACAGGTATCAAATTCGACCATATCAACTCCTTGATTCACGACCTGAACCACAGCCAGGAAAAAGAAAATTTACAATCAATCCATTATTATACCAACTGCGGTGTATATACATTCATATCAATAGTCATCCTAATCATATGTATCGTCAAGTGGAGGCATCATATCAAGAAAAGTACCCCTGCCGAACTCCCGAACATAACATTCACACCCCCCTCAACCCCCACGCAAAATCAAGACGCAAGTACATCCAAAGACAGAATGATTATTAGCCCCGACCCCGCCAAACGAGAAAAAAGAATCCTACCGATAAATAAGAATATGGCAGTCAGACACCCCCACCACAATACCACCTCATACCTAGATATGACAATCAAGTTAGACGCATATTCAGCAATCCTCCCCACGATTGAGCAGAATCTAGAAAAAATGCGCACCCATACGTGCCTTATCAGTGTCTCGCTAGAAATTATATAATATAACAAAATTCCACTTATTATTCCCCCACCATCCCCTCGCGACGACAGAGTGATCAGAATATACCTAGAAACCCTCAGTATCTACGCAGCAGCCATGGAGGGCCCCAGCACGATCCACGGAGAATCTCTCTGCAACTATCTAACGCCGTAGGGCGAGCATAAATTTTTCGTAGCGCCTCCTGGCACTTCTATGCAACAAGAGGAGTACGTACAAACATATATGGCGCGTGTGCGCGCCGCCGAGCGGGCAGCTCGCGAGCGACGTGGAACAACACCACGCCCCAGCACCCAGGGTACGAAATAGGACCCCCAAACAAAAAAAATAAATAAATAAATAAAAATAACAAAAAATAACAAAAAAAAAGAGGTGAAGGTTTTTGAAAGACCAGTTAACTGCTGGAAATGTTTCCCATTTTTTAGCCGCCTGCAGCATCCTGCAGAAGAGCGAAGAGAGGTCCACCGAAGAGAAAAATCGGACAAAGACCGTTGTTCTGCAAGACGGAAGATTGTTCAGGAGGATGGAGGAAGACGGAGCAAAGTTGCTCTTTAAGATGCCGAAGTCTTTTAGAAAGAGTCTAGTGGTTAAATTCCACGACTTGATGGGACACTTCGCTGTGGATAGAACCGTTGCGCTCATCGGTGAAAAATACCGGTTTCCGGCATCCGACGCTATGTGCGCTTCCATATTAACAATTGTTTCGAGTGTTTGATGAGCAGAGTACCAACGGGGAAGAAGAAGGGGCATTTCCACCCCATCCCAGTGGCGAAGCGACCGTTCGAGACTGTCAATTCGGATCATCTGGGTCCTTTTTTCCGCAGTTCAAGTATGTTAGACTATTTCCAGCCCGCAGCACGTCTGGAGCGTCATTGGTGCATGCGGTGAAGGAACTCGCGCTCCACCACGGACTGCCGCCGAGATTCATCGGCGATCGGGGAACTTGTTTCACATCTCGCGAGTTCGGTGAAAATTGCAGCGAGAATGGAGTCAATCAAGTAGTGAATTCCCCGAGGCGCCCGCAGGCCAATGGTCACGTAGAAAGGGTGAACCAGACCATCACCCCCATGATTGCAATCGCCACCAAAGACCCCAGGTACAGAGATTGGGATGTCGATCCAAAGATAATTGAACGGGATTTAAATTGCGCAAGAAACAAGACAACGGGACAATCACCGTTCAAGTTGTTGTACGGCTACAAGCCGCGCTACCTCAACAACGAGTCCCTGGACAACGAGTCCAGGGACCACGGGAAGAGTGGCGGCATCGTTACGGCAGCAGGAGATCTCGTGGGCCTTTATTTGCCGTCGGAGAAGTGGTGGTAATGACCACAGGCGAGTCTACCAAAGCTCAACCAAATATCGCGGTCCCCTGGTGGTCACAGAGGTACTGGACGCCGACACCTACCGAGTAAGTCAGCTAGCAGAGGATGCCCCCCAGGACATTTCCATGCCAGTACAGCGCACGTGTCCCAATTGAAGGGATGGAAGACGCCCGAAGAAGACGATGTTGAAGATGATGCGAGCGAAGCGGAGTCAGGTGAAGAGGATGCGGTCGACACCGAGCTTCAGGATGCCCGAGCGATGTTGGATCCTGTCGACAGGCCAAGAAGAGTTTCACGGAAGCCAGCACATCTTCGAGACTTCGTCTAGCCTTATCGTAGAAATTAGATATTGTACCTTGTTTTGTGTGGCCAATTGAGGGCAATTTTATAACAGAATGGCTGATGTTAGAATTAGGTTATATTTTCAAATATTGAGCGGGTCTGCTCAGAGTGAGCGGAAGCGCTAAGTATGCAAGCGCTAGGTTAGGTTCGGTTGGGTTTAGCCATGAGAGCTCGCCCCAACAGGGAGCCACTGGCGAGAAGTGGACGAGAGAGGAGTGTGCCGCGTCCTGAGTATGGCCGGCGCGAGGATTGTGGTTGCTGTGTTTCGAGTGCCGATTTAACAGAATAGCCCAAATATTCGAGTGATCTATACGAAACCAGCAGTAAGGAGGTGCTAGGCATTATAAGGGACATGAAGAACAAAAAATCCTCAGGACATGACAATCTATCCTCATATCCTCATGGATCCTCATGGATCCCCATAAGATGAAAGATATTACCAATTTAGAAAAAGTCCAAAGAATTGCTGCCCAGAGGATGACTGGCAGAAACAGAAAGTGGAGGACAGTGCAGGACTTGGGTCGGGAACTAACCAAAGAATCCGAAAGCCCCTCAGAAATCATAAAGATGCTGGGGTGGGAGACGCTACAGAAAAGAAGAGAAACAGCGAGACTCTGCAACCTCAAACGGGCGATAGAAGGACACCCGGGATGGGCCGAGTGGAGGACGAAACTAGTCCCCTCAAGGAAAGAAAATAAAATAAAAGAGAGAGGGGCTAGAGGTGACATTGGGAAATTCTCCCAGGTCAACGGGACCATAAGTGAGTGGAATGCTCTAAAGACTGACAGAACCAAAGGACATTCCATTGCTAGATTTAGAGAATCAATTTCTTGCCAAACCTAATTCCTAGCCAAAGATGCGTCATTGTTCCTAAAATATTATTCTAGCTACTATGTTAAACCTAAACTTATAACTATACTACCTATGTTAAACTTATACTTATAGCTGTACTATGTTTAAAGTAGTCAGTACCCTAAAATAGTTCCTTACCACGTACCATACCATGTACAATTGTAAGATGAAAATAAAAATACAAATACAAAAATCTGCTAAAAAAATGTGCACAGACAATTAGCCGGCCCCTAGCGCACGTCATTAACTGTTCCTTCTATGAAGGAAAGTCTCCGAAGCCCTGAAAATAGCTATGGTTGTCCCCATACATAAGAAATGAAGCACAAAGGACAAAGCCAATTATAGACCGATCTCTGTACTGCCAACTTCAAAAATATTTGAGAAGGTTTTCGAATAAAGATTTTAAAAATTCCTAGAATCGCGAAGGCTCTTTGCTATGGAACAACATGGCTTTCGAGCAAACAAATCTACGAGCACGGCTGTAGCAAGCCATGTAGACTGGGTAGTAGCCGAGTTTGACAAATGAAAAATAGTGGCATCAGTGTTCATGGACCTATCGAATGCGTTCGACTGTAATAGTCATAAGATGCTAGGTACTGAATAAGATTAAGAGGTACGGAATAGTACTCAATAAAAGAGTACTTAGAAAATTAGAAATTAGGTCCTACCAGTATGTAAAAGACTATGTTATCAATTTATTATTGTTATTCAAAACCATGTAACCATTCTCATCACTGACAACATACACTCTATCTGGAAAAGCACAGATTGGCTCATTGCAAACCAGCACGGCTTCCGCAGCGGCCACTCGTGTGAATCATCGCTGGTGAGCTTCAAACAGCAGTTGATGGAAAATGTCGACAAGGGCGGTCAAAGTGATGGAATATTTTTGGACTTCCCGAAAGCGTTTGACGCAGTCCCTCATAACTTATCATACCAACAAAAAACGATAGCAAAGCTGAAGAAGGGGAAGGCCCCAGGAAATGATGGGATCTCAAACGCATACCTAAAAATGTGCAACATGGAAATGTCATTCTACCTCGACACCCTGTTTAATAAAATCGTCACGGAAGGGAAAATCCCAGAAGACTGGAGGACAGCCATAGTGATACCAGTGCACAAAGGGGGAGAGAAAGGAAGCCTAAAAAACTATGCTAATCAGTCTCACCAGCTCAGTAGGGAAGGTTTTTGAGAGGACACTGACGACATATGTAACACGCATTGCAGAAGAGAACAAATGGTTCACTGAAAGTCAGCACGGGTTCAGGAGGGGGAGGTCCTGCGAAACACAGCTAGCCGCCCTGGGGCAGGAGCTGGGAGAGGTGGTAGATGCACTGAGGAGAAGTCGATGCTGTCTTCCTGGACATTAGCAAGGTCTTCGACGTGGTCCCCCACACACAACTCATCACAAAATTAGACCAAATTTGCAAAGACAAGGCAGTAGTGAACATTGTTCAGGAACTGCTCTGGGACAGGACAATGCAAGTAAAGGTGGAGGATGCACTATCACCAGTGGTGCATGTGACGTCAGGCGTTCCACAAGGGAGTGTGATAGGGCCCCTCCTCTTTATTATATTCATCAACAACCTGACCGAGTGTGTAGCCAGTAGAAACAGGCTCTTCACAGACGACTGCATTATATACCGGGAAATAAAGGAGCCAAGTGACGAAGAACTGCTCCAAAATGACCTGGATGAAGTGACCGCATGGATGACCGAAGCATCCACCTTAACGAACGTTAGCGCGCTAATGGACCTCGAGAGGGTGCGTTAACTAATCCTCTGTTAAGGTCATTTTAACACTCTGTTAACGCTAACGGGAAACTGAAAGACACAAAAGAAGCCGTAACGAACTGTTGGCCGTAACGGAGGTTTTAACGGACCACTGAAAAACCGGCCCTAAGTATGCTTAAACGATATTAATTAAAACTGTTAATTAAAAATTAAAATTAAATTAATACCTTACCACAGTGCATAAATGTGCACTTGTAAGAAGAACAATAAATACAAATACACACCAAAGAAAATAAATGCTGGATCAGAAACATTGAACTGGGGATAAACAATGGTTTCTGTTGAGTTTACAAGAATGCTGACCTACCTCAGCAAGTCAAGTTGTTGGTTCAGCGTTGGCGCAGCAGCAGCCTCTTCCAGGGATCCCCGAAATGCGTCAATCTTGGTTATGAGTTGGTGCCAGCTCCTCCAAGATTCTCGGACAACATCAGAGTGGCGGTCGACAAGTGCCATCGCTCTGAACCAACAAAGTTTGAGGTTAGATCACATTGAAAGCTCACTCACGAGCGATACATCCAGGAAATCGGTTGACTAACTAATGAAGCAGCTGCAAGCGTTCCATCTACCTAAAGCAAAATCCACAAGGATGAATCAAAATCAAATCTTTCTCTTTATCACCATGAGGACGAATCAAAATCAAATATCACCCCCTTTAAGAGATGCATGTAATGAAACTGTGGAATTCGCTTGCATTACATGGCAGGATACCATTAACAAGCGATCGTTGATTAGAATTTTGATGAGAATAGGCATACAAAACGTCCTCGAAACGCTCCGTGTCCTAGGACGCCGTGATCATTGAACTCAAAAATTGAGGAATTCTGCCACACTCGCTGCCCCCATAGAGATCAATTTTAATTCAAAAACACCCATAATTTACCTTTTTCAAAAACTGCAAGAAAAAACCAAATATAGCTGATTATAATCAGTTTTTTTTAATTAAAAAACCTTAAGAAACAACATTGTGCATCACAAATTGGCTTCGGCGGCCATCTTGCAGCAATAACAAACTACACACCCAGTGCTACCAACGGCAATGCCTACAACGAAAGTCACCAACACTACCTAATTGCCGGTTTTCTAAGTAACCCGACCTAGAAAAACCCACCCCACCCACTCCCACCCCCTTCTAACAATACATTAAATCATGGACTTGGATATTAAATAACCCAAGCCAAGAATTCCAATTGAGAACTTTATAAAAATAAAATTCAACAGTTGGCACCACTATACCTTGCCAAACGTTAGTTAAATGGCTGCCTACAACGTGCTACAACTGTCAGAAAAACACAAATTCACCACATCTGTAAACACCCACCGAACCACAATATCACTATACTTATAACCGAAAACTGGTGCCACGTACGTAGCTCATCTCAAAAATGTATTAAATTGTTCCAAATAATACGTAAAAATAAATAATGCTAAGTCTCCATTGCGATATAGCTGTTGTCACAAATCTAAATTGCTTTGCACTGATGCATTCAAATGTTTTGTTGTTGAAGATCGTCCTGTTGTAATGTGGTATTAGATAAACAAGACGAAGATAATAATATGTTGTGAACGCAAAAGCTTAGATCAATATAATATCGATATGAGGAGGGTTTCTTTTCTAACTGTTTTGTAGGTAAGTTACACTCCTGGACGCTGAAATCCATCCACTAGAAATTTATTATTATTACTAGTGGCTCCGCCCCTGCGGCCTCCGGCCGCCAACCCCGCCAGGGGGCTCCGCCCCCTGGACCCCCGAAGTTTGTTGGTGGTGGGCTTCGCCCCCCAAATACCCTCCGATGCGGCCTGCGGCCGCACACACCTGGAGGGGGTTTCGCCCCCTGACATGTGTGGAGGGGTGAATGTAATTAGAGTGAAATCATGACAGGCAAATAGTTGGTCACCGTAGTATCATCCGACTACATCAAAATTCAGACCTCATCTAACCGACCCGACCTAAAATTTGCAAAAATATAGGTAATATTAATGGAGGTATTATGAAAAGACTCAGACATGCAGACGTCCGCCATCGATAAATCATGCCAAATAATTAATTTAGAGCCGTTAAAAAAGATCCATGTTTACAGAAAGCTGATCAGATATAGTTCAAAAACCGTGTTTTTTTATCGCAAAGGTGCGTATTTAAGACATCCTATCGGTTGCAGTTCCTCGAGTTGCCTCCTAAATGCAGATTTTGTAAAGTTTCGTGGTCATTAGTAAACAGAGTTTGATTTGTAGATGGCTTGGGAAGGAATGATAATAATCTGTTTGTGAAGTAAAGGCCGGGCACAGATTTACAGAGATATACATAGCACAGGTCTTGTCTTAACAATTGTGGGTCGGCTGTCAAAAAAGAAAAATGAATTGTATAGAAAATTAACGTCTTGGAAGTCAAAATTTAAGGAAAAGGGCCAATTTTGGGCCGGTGTCCATTGCGGCTCGTCTAGCAGTCATGACAGTAATTTTACCATATGCCCCCCACACCCACCCCACCCAGCCACTAATCCAACCTTTCCTGACCCTACCCAACCCAACTTCCCAACCCAATTGTGTTGTATGTTTCATTGTACCCTAACTTTTGACCAGGTACCCATCACGAAGCGTATTTCCTTGAAGGGTAGCCTGGCAAAGTGTCCCCTGGCAAAATGTCCGCCCAGACTTCCACTATCGATTATTGAGGGATTGTGTATAGTGATCGCGACAAATGCAAAATTTTGATATTGAAGGATTTTTTTATCATATGTTTACTGTGTTTGCTGTGTGTTTGCTGCCGATTCAAAATTTATTTAGTTATTTTTGCGAACCAACGCAAAATTGGTGTTTTAACGCGCGAAGTTGACCAATGTTCGCGAACTCTCGCGACTTTGTCCCCGATACCGACGCATTACGAAAAAAAATCACAATATCGTCTGTAATTTTCAGATTAATTTTTAGTTTCAATTCAATGTGTTAAAAAAAAATACTCAGTGTTTATGATCAGTTGCGCAATCACGGGACTTCCCCGAAATGCGGCTGGCTGTAGCAAGCTTCCTCTCTCCACGATGATTTATATGCACTTGGTGGGGGCCATGTGTTTTTTGCAGAAAGTAGGAGAGTCGCATGTTTTTGTTTTTGTGAAAAGATTCCCTCCCCCACAAAAAGGGCCCAATTTTGGGCTGGCGGATGTAAAATTATAGGTTTGAATTAAAAATGAACACTTTTACACGGGTACAAATTTTCAATTCTATGTGTCCAAATTTGACCTGTGAACCCCCCCAAAAAAGGGCCCATTTTGGCCAGACCGAAGCGAAACCTCAACAGTGAGTTGTATAATGTGCGATCGAGTGCGTTTCCATAACTGCCAAGTGTAATCGCAAGTTTTTGTTTCTGCTAAATGACCCCCTCAAAAGGGCCCAATTTTGGGCTGGCTGATTTGAAAATTTCAATTTGAATTGAAAATGGTCGCTACTACACGGGTATAAATTTTCAATCCTCCAAGTCCAAATTTGGTAGGTGAACCCCCCCAAAAAAGGGCCCATTTTGGTCAAACCGCAGCAAGACCCCCTCGTTGCACCCATTTATGATGTATCGAGTGCGTTTCCAAAATTTCATAAAAATAGGCTGAGAACTTTAGGCGTGCATAGACATGTCTGAAAGTGATGAAAACATACTGAACCACAGGGATAATATTAGTATAGGGATTGTTTCTATTATTTTATCTATTATTGAGAGCATATTAATGGGTCGGAAGTCACATATTTTTATTGATTGTGCTACTTTGCAAATTGGGTGTATGATCGAGTACCTACTTAAGGTCTTTTGGGAATTTGCCTTTTCTAAGAGAGATGTTAATAGATTTAGAGATCCTGTATCCATCTCTAAATAGTCCATAGGTAACTCCATCAATGCTGCCTTTTTTGTTTTCAAGTCGATTAAACACAATTTCATCTAATTCTTTTCCTCCTATTTCCCTGAAAATATGCAGAAAGCATATTCAAGCACAGTTTGCTTATGGAAGGAAAACAAATGTGGAAAAAATGCTTCGTGATATCGATAGCTGGGCAGGCATCAACTGATAAGGAAAACTGGTTTATCATAACGAGGTATAGGGCCACAAAGCAGATGGCATGCAGCATGGTGTTTGCTTACCTCTACTTACCCACGGTTTACCCACGGTCCAGACCTAAGTAAATGTAATTTTATAAATCATTTATATCGAACAAACCGTGATACCGTGATAATTGTTTACTGGGTCATCATAACTAGGGCTAGGTAGTTGATTCAGTGCAGACTGCAACAGGACATATAAAATTATCAAATTGCTGGCGACATTCGAGCCTTCGCTTGGAAAGGTTAGAGAGAAGCAAGAGAGCCGAACAAGACGCAGGTCGGTCGCATAAACACTTGTCATGATACCACCATATTTCTTTATTTGCTGTCATCTCATTAATAACAAGCAGCGTTATATTGCAGTTGCACAATTCGTTTATCCAGAGCCGCCCTACAAAATATGTCATTATAATTGATATGTTTTCAACAATCGAAACGCAAATTTTCTGAAGAATGTATTTAGTCCATAGCCCAGTGGTCAAATATTGCATGTATATATGCAATATTCAACATGCCACCTATTCATATAGGTTCATATGAAGGTGCTGAACACTATGATTAGGTACAACATGCCACCTATTCATATATAGGTGCATATGAAGGTGCTGAACACTAAAAGTTTTGGTGCCAGACTCACACCCCTGGCAGAGAGTGGGGGTGCAAAGGTTTAGTAGAATAATTCCTGCCGGGTGCGTTTCAAAGATAGAAAACTGAACCTTTTTTTATAGACTAAAAAAAAATATTCTCGGCGAGCGGGGATGGGGATTCTCTTCCTCCCTTGCACTCACGTAGCAGCATGACATACCTAGCTAGCTGGCACGTTGGTTGTAGAATGATTTCCCGAGCAAGCGATGTACCGTGCCGTCCCGTTGTATTACTCTAATAACATGATTTAATGTTTAAGCGCCAGATTCCGCCTCGAGATGTGGCTCTATTTTATTTTTATTATTGTACGATGTGCTACATACATGGTGCTGATTATGCATGGTATGTCCTTAACTTCAATCATACATGCCTTTATTCGAAAACGGCCTGGCCTAGCTTGCGCTCTGAAAAACGTTGACAAAAATGGAGATCTCATATCATAATATCATATCACAACAAAATTATTTACTAATAATTATTGTGAAAGTGGAGAGCTAGTTTAATAAACCGCGGACTTCGCTCTGTCCGTGATCCTATGCACCCACATTTACTTAATCTCAAAGATTGACTTGCCTGCAGTGCAGCGCTCCCTGACCCCAGGCAAGAATAATATGATAATATTAAGATATTTGGGTCTGAGGGCATTGCTCGGCGGTGGCTGCTAGAAGTTGGTCGTCTGCCTTTACAGCTCGTCAAGCAGCAAGCTTCCTGCAAGCCTCGCTGTTTTCGTTGGAGGTTTGTGATTTTCTTTATAAATTGTTTTGTTTTCAAGCGCCAAATCTGCACATACTTTTTACTGCGCCATTGAAATTCAACTTGTCGTGTATAGTGCGCATAGGCAGTTGAATGGGAACGAAGGAAATATGGCCACGAAATCATTGAATTCCTTCTGGAAGTTCAGTGATTCCATGTATAAATTACTTTTTTTCAAGCTCAGTTGCGATACGATAAAATTAAACCGTCGGCCGATAAATATGAAATTTTCTGACAAGAATTTTGCTACATACACACCGTTACTTGTTGCGAGATTTTTGTGTGGTGCGCATAGACTGATAACAAACGAGCTGCGATTATGCAAAGGCAAAATGGGCCGCAGCTCGTGAAATCTTTCTGTTCTCTTCGAGAATTTTGCAAGTTCAGGGTGATATAATTAGAATATGTTTTGGAATGTGTTCAATTCAGAAGCCAGGATTGTTTCTCATATTTACATATAATCAATTTAACTGAATAATCGTAAGTTCAGGCAAGTTGCATCATTAAGTTTGTAGTTGCATCGTCATCCAGGGCAAAGATCTTATCACAGCCATGTCATGCCATGTCATTTAATTTGGAGTAATAAATCACATAACGTCTACGTTTTCATTTTGATATTTTTTCTGATCTCTGTAACGGGGTCGCAACCTTAGTGATATCATTGCTAAGTCGATTCAATCCCGTTTCACATTAGATTCCATACCCGGCCACAGTCATATTGCATTCCTTTATTGCAGAAACTGTTCTTCTGGAAATTAATTGATCTGTAATTTTAGCATTTTCCCAAATATTTGCAGCAGTTTGTTCAGGCTGCAGCTATCTTTGTCACTAGACACACATATTTAGGTACAGGCTAAGCGATAACGGCAAGCAGTTAGATTATAGTTGTCGATGTCTGTCAGGAGCAATGTAGCTACCTAGTAGAAGTAGGCACGTAGTAGTAGGTAGTAGTAGTCACAAAGAAAATAGTTTGCGGTGCTGAGTTTCAATGAGCAGTATGAAAACACGGCAGCCAGACATCGAGATATGTTGCCTTAGATAAGAGATGTAATAAATGGTTAGTGGAAATGTAAATGATGTTCAAATGATCACGGCAACTGTTAGCGCTGAGCTTCTACCCTCCTTTCAACTCAAATAGGTACTAGTGGTTGATTTGATTTGTGCAGTTTTATAGTGATTTCATTATTTCTACTACGTTTTCATGCATGTTTGCCTTGTCCCAAATCTTGAGAAAGATGCAAAAATTTTCGTTGCCTTTCCCACTTGCAAGGATTGTTCTGAACTGTGCGCTCTGTCCATTCAGTGAGCTCGGCGAGAGATGAAGTCTGCTGGATTGTCCAGCCCGGACAGACGGTTTCTTCGTCGATGCCGACTTAGCTGACGATTGATGAGTCGTTGCCACGCCATCCAACCGATCTCTGCACGTAACGGTAGGCCTCCCTACGATGGAAGTCGATGAGCGAATGTTTCGGAATTTGAAACTTGTTGGCATTGCAGGTTTGCAGTCCTCACAAGGTTTCAGAGAAATTTTCTTGTTGTGCTTGGATGGGTTCTGAACGGTGTGTAGATGTTGTAAGGTTTATGGGTACCAGTTTTGCTCTGGGGACATCAAATTATTGTTTCATAAAGTTGCTAATCGATCATTTGCTCGTGAACAAGTCGACAGTCATGCGTTCCTCAACAGCATCTGTCTCCCAGATGATAAACTTTAATTTCCGGCACTTATTATGAATGCATTAACAGCATATTGAGTAGAAAATGCGTGGACCGCTATATTTTCCGTGGAAAACTTTGATGGTTGGTGGCTTAAAATTCGGCAATCCTGGGACAAGTCTGTCGTCTGCTAGAAATTGCTTTCACTCTGTGTGCTGTGTCTTTATGTGTCTTTATACTCAATGCTGCAACTTAAACTGCAAGAAACTCTTTTTGAACTTTTCCTTTCAACCACTTGCTTGTAATTCCTTAGTGATAAGAGCTCTTGATCCAAAAAACTGGAACTTCAGGTGGGCTGAAGCGTAATTGGTTTTTTGCCCGATCGGATTAGTTTTACCATCCAAATTCAATGGTCGTACTGAGATGCTTTGCTGGAACATTTATTTCTTTATCCTTTGCCCCATCTTCTAAACTTGGGTAAAATAACTTATACCCTGAGATACTGGTTAAAATCGAGATGTTCTGGAAAAAATCGTCACTGCTGCTATATTTGGTAATTTTAAGCTCTCATTATCAAATCAATATGCCACAATGCACAAAATTACCACACCCTACCTCTTTCCTTCTTTAGACGTGTGGTGATCCACTCCCCCGGGGGCGAGAAAGATCCAGGTCCCCGGGGAGTGGATTGTTGTGACCAACTTTGTTTTAAGACCAGACTTAATTCAAACGACAAGACGACTAGTTGTGTTTGATATTTACATTTTTACTTCATCATTTTGTATCGAGCTTCACTCACTTCTTTACCATTTTAATAAAGTTTCTATCAAGTTGTTTCGTAAACTCGAATCTGTGTAGTTCACAATTTGGTAGTCGAATATTTTCTCCCACAGACATGTATCCAACAGTACCTTTCAGTTTCTTCCCATGCCCTTTCAGAGCCAATAACACCAATCACCATCGAAGAAAGTCAAGAATTGAAAAAGCAAAAGAATTTCCAAAGAAAATCCAACGACAGCCCAACGCTGAAAGTTGTTCCCTTAAAACCCTCAGATCCAATGACGTCAGAGAAGAAAGTCAAGAACGGAAAAACAGAAGAACAGAAAAACTTGCTTACAAAATTCAGTCTCATGGCCTTGCCTTATGTTTCATCCATTAACAATATGCTCCCCCCTCACTAGAATCCACGAAGCACATTCTTTCGGCATTGCATCTCTCCCGTTCCTTAATATTAATCACACTTAAAATTCATTTAAAAATTTGTACAAATCAAGCACGGTAATTTAATAAAATAAATAACCCAAATGATATCAACAGTCTTCCACCTCTCAACAATAAACTGTTACAGGTCTGCTCCTGGTTTTAGAATCGATCTGTGCAGTTAATTATTTCTATTCATACCTCTTTTTTCTTACCATTGATTATTTCACCGTGTTACACAATTGTGATTGCTACGTTTACCCTTCCATTCGTCACCCGTCAAATGCCACAAATCTATGAGTACTGGGGCCGAGAATAATAACTATTTCGTCGCGCGCGGCGTAATGGTCGAGATAGCAATGTTTATTTACCTCGCACGGAATGCAGCGAATGCCACGCCCAGGGTACCTCGCAACTCCACCCATTGCATTCAGTTCAATAATAACGTTCTTTTGGGCCCCACTTTGGGCGCCAAATGTCACCTCTCACTCTCACGTGCGCGCCTCGTCTCCCGTTCGTCGTAGAGGGCGTGGGTAAGGGAAAACGTAGGATGAATAAAACAAAAAGAAAACTGTTTCTGACGGGCGCCACGAGATTTATAAAACAAGAAACATATAACACGCTTGTAAAATCTAGAAAATCGGGCACGTTATAAAACGAAACGGTTCTCCGGAGCTGTTCCGATTCCTCGGCCGGCGGCAGCCGCGCACGCGCACGCTGCGGCCGGCTAGCCCCGTCTCTTTCTCCCCGAAAACCCGAAATCGACACGAGGTGGTGGCGTGAGTCTTCGGCCTGTACGCACGTAACTCCCAGTCCGAACTCTACCTATTCGGCACGACCTATCTCGATCAGGCCGCGAGCCGTACTCATGTATATATAGATTTGTTGCAGATAATAGGGAACACTTCCCCGACGGGGTTACCCTTTCTCGCGATACGCGAGGTGTAGGGGGCCTCGCCCCAACCTACTGCAGACTATCTATAACAAAAGGAAGTGTAACACAGATGGGCAGGCGACTTGACAATATACTACCAGAAAACCTTAAAGCAGCACATGTAAATAGGAGTAATTTTAGAAAACTTTTAAGACTTTTTCTTGGAGAAAATATGTTTTATAGTTTAGACGAGTTCTATCAACGTTGATGGAATCAATTGTTCAATGTCGATACTGAAGATATTGAAGAAACTGAATTTATTGAATTTGTAAATTTTCATATTTTAATTACGACCTGGTAAAATACAATGTATTACTGTCTCGTTTATACTGGAAAAAAAAAATCTGCAACCTTATCAAAATCGAAGCAGGGCGCTACCCTTCTCTTTCTGACCGTAGCTCTTCTTCTCGTAAATGCGCTCGGTGTTGCGCAAGGTTGTGGTCCCTCTTGGATTTCCGAGTGTTCTTGTACCTCTATTTTTGTCGCATTGATTCTGTCTTTGGGTAAAACGGTTTTTTCTGTTTTTACTGTTGAAACAATTTCATAACTTGCACTTAGCTGCGCTGTGTCCTTTCGGAAAAAAGCTTTGAAAATCCCATCTTCGTGGCAACAGCCCGGTGATAAGATACAAGTTTTCAATGTAATTTCAGAGGTTCTTACTTCGTTAAGGCTACATAATAATTAATGTAACTAACTGCTGGTAAAATTGTTCAAATTACTTCAATTATTTGGCGTTCTAAAAGGTATCGATTGGTCAGGGAAGTATACTTCACGGTATAGAGGGTCAAATCTTCTCAGTGGACAAGGTTTTGCTTCAGCGCTCACTCACAGGGGGTCCGGAGCCAGAGTACACGACGGTCCGCCGCCTCTCACGCAGAACGTTCCCGCTCTCGTCAACTTTGTGCCTGACACGACTTCGTGGATCCATTCGGCGTGCGCTGTGATCCTGGTAACGGACCAGAATTGGTCCGTTGAAGCAATTAAAGTATACCCGAGTTGTAAAATGGGGTGCGCCGGTCTTGGTTGGCCGAGTCCTTGAGCTGGAGCCGCTCGGGCATTCCAGGATGCGGTATTCCTGGTTCCGCTCACCGCACAGGATGGTGTGATGAGCATCAGAACGGCTGGCGAAAACTCTCGGTGCCGATGCTGCCTGCCTTGGCAAAGTGTCTTTGTCAGTAGGAGATTGTCCAGTCTATGCAAACCACACCCACTTTGGAGAGACCAGCGATGGTGGGGCCAGTGCCAAGACCGCAATGTCGACAACTTGGTTTCGCGTCGTTTTTTTAAGGCTTTCAACATCACTGAATCGAACTGAGCTGAGTTTGAAACGTTTAAAAACTCTAGTTCACACTCCACGACCCGCGGATGTGTTGTTTCGAGGCGCTCGTGGAGATGTAACTTGTTACGACACGCATCGATTGTTTTCCCGATCCTGCCCGGGGGGACAGATAAGCCGGGTGGTAACGCGGGTGGCGGTGCTGCCGATGCTGCCTGCCTTGGCAAAGTGCCTTTGACGGAAGGAGATCGTCCAATCCATGCACACCACGCCCACTTCGGGATGGACCATTTTTCTTCTGTCTATTTTCTTTGGGATGAATTAGAATCTCAATTGACAATCTTGTTTTCGTCACCTCTGTCGACAGCACGCATTTGCTACGGGGGGGTATCTATTTGTGACGACGTGGATTTCACGCTTATCTACTGCATACTGAATGAACGTAACATGGGTTTTCTTTCGTTGCCCAGACAAGGGGTAAAGGTTTAGTCGCTGCCACCAGAGTCATGTTAAAGACTCTAATAAAGTAAATCTGAATATGGAAATGGAGTGAACAGAGACGTGTGGGGAGGTTCTTCGGGGTGTATTCCGATAATACAGAAAACTCTCTTAATATAGTTTAACTACCCGAAAGATGAAAAATACTACATAAGTAATAATAGTGTTTGACGTACATGGATTCGGATGATGGTACTCACAAACACTGGAAGTAGATACACGGTTTAAAGTAAGACTTAATTCACTGCTTGAAGATGTAAAAGAAGGATGTAACTTGTTCAAAGAACGTAAGCGAGCTCTAACCGTGATTGAAGAGCTATTAGTAGAATGTCCGCACTAGCAGCTTTGAATAACACGGGAAACGGATAGAAGTTTTACTAATTGTATGTAATAGTCTCTAAGACGTACTTTTCCGAGAACCGACACGATGTAAGAGATCTAGTTCATACGAATAGTTAAACTTCCTCGCCTCCTGGAGTAGACTGTGTCAGACTCGTAAACCAGACGTCTCTGGTGAGTAAAAACTGCAATAGAGACGTTGAAGCGTACGGGCGACGGATCTAGGTGTCTTATATCTGAATACATAAGGTTCTGGGACGTACTTTTCCGAGAACCGAAACGATGCCAGAAAGCTAGTATAATCAGATAGTTGGAACACTTGTCTACTCTTCTTTTCTCACTGCCTTCTACTGAATTTGTAAGCTGCTTTTATACCCAGATTTTTGGCCTTTATATCGGGGGCAAGTAGTTTTAAAATCAGTCTTAAATTCCTGGCGCAAGTATTTATAAAGAATGCGTCAGGAAATAAAAACTAGTTTTTTATCTAATGATTATTAGAAACGAAATATCAATTCCAAAATTTGCATCCGTACCGGGACTCGAACCCGGATCTTTGTCTATCCGGGACACTGCACTAACCAATTGTGCTATACGGACGACCAACTGTGGAATTGATATTAAGTTTATTTGAGTTGTGGGCTCCATGGAGCCCACAACTCAAATAAACTTAATATCAATTCCACAGTTGGTCGTCCGTATAGCACAATTGGTTAGTGCAGTGTCCCGGATAGACAAAGATCCGGGTTCGAGTCCCGGTACGGATGCAAATTTTGGAATTGATATTTCGTTTCTAATAATCATCATCTACCGTCCATGCAACGAGTATTTGCATTTAGGATTAAATTCACACTAGTTTTTTATCTAGTTTTTCATTGCTTTTTAACCAATGACAATATTTTAACCAACTGATCGATAGTTTTATCTATTTTGATTTTTTGTTGTTAAATGTTTTGTCATTGTCTTGTTTTTAATCATCTGACCGGCGCAAATACCCATAGCTGCTGACGGGCCGTAAAACCCACAATTCATTCATTCATTCATTCGGGGGCGAGTGCGTAGATCGGTAAAAGTATGCTGCGTGGTCTTACGCAACATGCGTGATGATATTTGGGCGATCTGGTCAAACACTGCCCCATCCCATAGTAGCCCATGGTCTGATAAGTCGTAGTTTGATAGTTGTATCTGGGAGTCATGACCGAGATAATCTCAGTGTCATGCTCTTCTATTGAATATTGCGGTTGCCTTTTGAGATGGGCAATCGTTTGAATTGATGAGCTGGTTTAGGCTAGTACTTGTAACTGAAAGACAATTGAGTGAATAATTAGGCAAGGTGTATAGTAAACATTTGCATCTAGTGAAAGATACTTCACTACAAACGCACCGGATTCAGCCCAGGTATTCCGCAGGTATTCCGCAGGGATTCGGCAGGGATTCGGCAGGGATTCGGCAGGGATTCGGCAGGGATTCGGCAGGGACTCGGCAGGGATTCGGCAGGGATTCGGCAGGGATTCGGCAGGGATTCGGCAGGGATTCGGCAGGGATTCGGCAGGGATTCGGCAGGGATTCGGCAGGGATTCGGCAGGGACTCGGCAGGGATTCGGCAGGGATTCGGCAGGGTTTCGGCAGGGATTCGGCAGGGATTCGGCAGGGATTCGGCAGGGATTCGGCAGGGATTCGGCAGGGATTCGGCAGGGATTCGGCAGGGATTCGGCAGGGATTCGGCAGGGATTCGGCAGGGATTCGGCAGGGATTCGGCAGGGATTCGGCAGGGATTCGGCCCAGGGATTCGGCAAGGATTCATGGCAGGGATTCGGCAGGGATTTGGCAGGGATTCGGCAGGGATTCAGCCCAGGGATTCGGCAGGGATTCGGCCCCTTGTTTTCCCTTAAATCCCTTATTATTTCCCTTAAATTCCGCATTGAACGATGTATTACAATAAACACGGACACCAAGTTATCTCATAAGATGAAACTAACTTGAAACTATTTTAACATAATTATTATGTTATGCTAATGTTATTATGTTATGTTAGTTGCTATTTCCTAATCGATTGAGAAGAGGTTTTCTGAGCCGGTGGTCGACGGGGAATCGGTTTCGGCAATTCAGTGCCGGGACTGAAACGTCTGGTTGGGAACCAATCCGATGCCAGCATCATCGTTGCCCTGGTGACGCGAAGGTCTGACGCCGGCTACATGTCCTTGTCCAGAATCCAGGTGCGAATGTTTCCCGTTCTAAATATTTCCTGATGAGCGCAGGTTCTCGGAGCCCGTGGTTGACGCGGCGTTGGTTTTGCTTCGTTAGAGCGGCGCCGGCATCATCGTTGCCCTGGTGACGCGAAGGTCTCTGGCCGACCGCTCGTTCATATCCAGGGAGCTAATGTTTCCCTGCGAACGGAAATTCCCCATCATGTGATGTGTCAATTACATCACAAGGAAAAGAACGAGGAATAGGCCATCTTGACAGCGAGCATTTCTGCTATGCGCTATATTATATAATAATAATAATATAATATAATAATAATAATATCTTTCTTTATTGTTTTCAGTTCAACACTGTACCTAGTTACAATATATTTGTTATATCACATCCATTATTTATATTTATAGTACATTTTTACACTAAATTTGAATTAATACTAATACATTAACAATATTGTACAGTGTATTGTAGCATTTTACCATATTTTTATAGTACATTTTTTACTAGATTCATTTTCCCTATAGGATCGTAGTCTTAGTTTGAAATCTCCTATTTTTTCAGGCCAGGAACTTAAAACTGTACCAAGGTTATTCCATCCAGGGATGGTGCTACCCAGAAAGGAAAACTTGCCAATGTTGCTTTTGTATCCCTTCATTGTCAACTTGTCAACTTTCCTTGAGGGGACTAGTTTCGTCCTCCACTCGGCCCATCCCGGGCGTCCTTCTATCGCCCGTTTGAGGTTGCATAGTCTCGCTGTTTCTCTTCTTTTCTCTAGTGTCTCCCATCCCAGCATCTTTATGATTTCTGAGGGGCTTTCGGATTCTTTGATTAGTTCCCCACCCAAGCCCTGCACTGTTCTCCACTTTCTATTTCTGCCATTCACCCTCTGGGCAGAAATTCTCTGGACTTTTTCTATATTAGTGATATCTTTCGTCTTATGGGGATCCCATATAGCACCTGCATATTCGATTAATGGTCGGATAAGGGTGAGGTAGGTTCTCTATACTGTGACTTTCTCCTGCGCGATTTAAACGTGTTCCCCGCGGTACACATAAGTGTCGCCTTAATTCCAGTTCACCAAAAACACTCGAGACCGCTCGACATTTGTGAATGGGAGCGAGGCTGGCATGTATGTATGTATTTTTATTCATCTTACAATGGCATGGCAATAATGGTAAGGAACTATATCTAGAGTTCATGTAATAATAGTTGTAGGTATGGTTTGGCGGAGTGTTTCAGAGCCACGGAAAGATGGTTGTAAAATTTGCGGTTCTGCTCTGATGTGATTGACTTTTGGTCCTGAAAAGAACAGTTGTAGGTATCTTACATTATAACATATAAGGATTTGGGGCATAAGACCTATCAGCATTGGGAATTTTGGCTTGTTTGGTCATATTGTTCCGCTTCCTAATGGTTCTATTGACCTGGGAGTACTTTCCTATATCCCCTCTTGCTCCTCTCTATAACACGGGAAACGGATAGAAGTCTTACTAATTGTATGTAATAGTCTCTAAGACGTACTTTTCCGAGAACCGACACGATGTTAGAGATCTAGTTCATACGAATCGTTAAACTTCCTCGCCTACAGGAGTAGGCGAGGATATGTTGTCCTTCCTTGTCGGCTCCAGCATCGGCCTCCACTCCTCCGATCCGGGGTTTCCCTCGAGTGCTTTTTCCAGGTTTCGATCCTGCGGCGAATCACACCCAAGCTATTGCACCATTTCCGACGGGCTTTCCGTCACTCAGATCGGAGCTCGTCCCGGACTGTGTGTCACCGTCCACTTCCCGTTTCTACCCGTCACCCTCCTGGCCGCAATTCTCTGTACTTTTTCAATGCTTGGGATGTCGTTATTCGTATGGGGGTCCCATACAGCCCCTGGGTATTCAATGATTGGATGTGCGTCTGAGCCATAGATGTGAACGGATGTGAACTCCGAGGGACTGCCGCGATGAACAGCGCTTTGAGGTGTTCTGTTAATATACGGTATCTGCATCACGTCTCCAAGCATCTTTTCGCATTGGGAACGCAAGGCAGCAACAAGCCCTTAGACAACACAAATCAATCAGTAAGCGTGGTCTTCTCTCTGAAGATACGTAATGTTAGCTGAGAAACATTGTGCCGTCGAAATGATTATACGGGCTCACTCTCGGTTTCGTTTTCTGCGACGAGCGTATTTAAGCGCAGCGTTTGACCGCCAGCATCCCGGCACACTGTACCAGGTAGGGTTCCTACTTCACCCTCGCGAGGCGGCTTGCCCCTCCGAGAAGTCGAATCCGCGTCTTACGGCGCGAATAAAATCACAAATCGATCGTTCCCGTCAGTCGAGCTTAATCGCACTAATTAAGGGGTAGGCTCCAGACTTTGTCTGCTTGCCGGAATGTTACGCCTGCTGGCATTTCGATTTCACCACCGACTCGTCAACTCGTAGGGTTCCACTGGCCACTGGAAAATGGTTCCACTGGAGACACTGGAACAGCGTGCGGCGTGATCTTCAGTCGCAAACATCCACTCGGTTACTCGCCTGTTTTTGATTGGGATCGTCGAGGTTTCTCCGAGGTGTAATAGTCGCAATTGGTATTGTAGCACGGGTCCCCACGTCCAAGGATGGCACCAATATTTACAGGTATTTATCGATTGAATATCACACGTTTATTACTCGTCAGTCTCGAGTCTTCCATCAGTCCACACTCACTCTCGAACCCAGGACTACAGTCCTGCCAATCCCCTCAACCTCGCAGGGTTGCCAACCTATGTTACACTGCACCCCCTCTTCGAGATGGCTCGTCCCGAGCCATTAAAATACAAGAACATAAAAACCATTTAAGTGACATAATAGCCATTAAAACATAAGAACATAAAAACAATTTAAGTTACATAATATTCTTTCAATCGTTGCGGAGGACGACGAGCCCGTTGGGGGTAGCGGGTCTCTGGCTCCGCAACACCCTCTTCCCCCATGTCTGGCGCCACTTCCTCTCCCGCGTCCTCGGCCATGTCCGGTGCCACTTCCTCTATCGCGCCCTCGGTCACATCTTCTAGACTCTCCAAGTCGTCTTCAGCCCCGCTGAATTGGGAGTCAAAATGTTCAACTTCCCTCGCATCTGAGTCCCTAGCCCGGACGGGATTGGTTACATTTTGGTCGTCTAAATACTCCGTGGTGCTTTTGGCTACGTATGGCTTCATGCGGTTGAAGTGTACCACTATCCTGCGACGCGGGGCAGCTTCAAGTGCAATGCGATACGTCACGTCGCTGATACGCGCTTTAATTTTGTAGGGACCGCGCCACGGGTGTTGAAGTTTCTTCGCTAGCCCAGTTTTAATTGCTGGCTCGTATAGCCACACACGATCCCCTACTTGATACGGTGCCCCATTACAGCGCCGGTCGTAAACATCCTTCTGAAGTTTTTGTTTCAACCCCTGCTTCTGTCGAACGATCTTGTAAGCAGTGTCCAAGGCTTCACGCAGTTCTCGCGCCCATTCTGTGTTCTCTGCTTCATGAGGTTCTGGCCGTCCAAAGACTGCGTCGATAGGGAGACGCACTTCTCTACCGAACATCAGGAAGTGTGGCGTAAAGCGCGTCGTTTCTTGCACGCTCGATCGATAGGCTAGCATGACGTAGCACAGGTTCTTGTCCCAGTCCGTGTGGTGGTCGTTGACGTACTGGCTGAGCATCGCCCCCAGCGTCCGATTGAACCTCTCGACCAACCCATCCGATTGGGGGTGGTAGGGGGTGGTTCGCGTCTTCTTGATCGACAACATGGAGCACATCTCTGCAAACAATTTGGACTCGAACTGTCTGCCTTGGTCAGTGTGTATCTCCGTAGGAACCCCAAAACGGCAGATAAACTCCTCGACAATTTTCGCGGCCACTGTACCAGCCTCCATATTAGGAAGTGCGAACGCCTCAGTCCACTTCGTGAAGTAGTCTGCTATCACAACAATGTATTTATTTCCCTTCTCCGTTCTTGGCAACGGACCCAGAAGATCAATAGCTATTCGCTGAAGCGGGTAACCGGAAGCTCGAACAACCATCGGTGCCCGTGGTTTCGCCGCTGGTGGTTTCCTTGCGGAACACCCCGCGCACTGCCGACACCACAATTCGACGTCAGTCTGCCAGCCCGGCCAGTAAAAACGCTCACGGATTTTCTCCGACGTTTTGAACATTCCTAGGTGACCACCGGTAACGGAGTCATGGAGTGCTTTCATTATCTCTTCTCGGAATGTTCTTGGAGTCACAAGTTGGTACTTGACCACGCGTCCTTCTTCCGTCCACCGACGATAAAGTACGCCACTCGTACTATGGATCAACCGATCCCATTGGGCCCACAAGCTATGCACTACAGTCCCGTGGCCAGATACCATTTGCTGTGATGGTCGCGGGCCTTCTCGAAGCCATTTCTTGATGACCGAGATGTCGGCATCTTCTTCTTGGCTTCGTTGAACTTCTCCAACAGTCCAGGCGGGATTCCATTTATTCACTGTCTCTTCGGGCGTGATGTTGGAAACTGGTAACGTGGTCTGCTCCTCCGCCTCCTGCCCACACTGCCGGCATAAACGAGACAATCCGTCTGCGTTGGCGTGGCTTTTCCCAGGGCGATGTTGGATTGTGAATTCAAACTCAGCCAGCCGCTCTAACCAGCGGGCCACTTGTCCCTCCGGATTCTTAAAACTACGTAGCCACCGAAGCGAGTTGTGATCCGTCCTTATCAAGAAGGGCCGACCCAGGAGATAATGTCGGAAATATTTGGTTCCATACACAACGGCTAACAATTCGCGACGGGTCACACAGTATTGCCGTTCTCGTTTGGTAAGGCCACAACTGGCATAGGCGATAACCCTCTCCTGTCCATCTTGAAGTTGGCTGAGTACGACACCCAGCCCCGTATCGCTCGCGTCTGTGTCCAACACAAAGTCTCCGTCGTGGCGAACCGCACTGAGAACTGGCGTTGTGCTTAGTTTCTGACGTAACTGGTTAAACGCATCGTTACACGCATCACTCCACGCGAATTTTAATCCTTTCTGGGTAAGTCTATGCAACGGAGCCGCGATATCAGCGAACCCCTTAACAAAACGGCGGTAGTACGACGCAAACCCTACGAAAGTGCGCAGTTGTTCCACATTCATCGGTGTTGGCCAATTACGAACTGCCCCTACCTTGTCGGGATCCGTAGCGACGCCAGCCTCCGATATACGATGGCCCAAGAACGAAACTTCGCTCTTTAGAAACTGGCACTTCGAAGGCTGGAGTTTAAGGTGTGCTTCACGTAACCTCGTGAATATCTCACGCAACCGGGCCATATGATCTTGAACTGTTGCGCTCCAAACGATCACATCATCTAAGTACACCGCGCAAGTTTCCCATTGTAGTCCCGCGAGAACGCGGTCCATCAGGCGCTGGTACGTTCCCGGTCCGTTGCAACAACCGAACGGCAGTACATTAAATTCCCATAGCCCATTTCCAGTGGAGAAAGCTGTCTTCTGTCTATCTTCTGGAGCAATCTCTACCTGCCAGTAGCCGCTCGCTAGGTCCAGAGTCGAAAAATATCTTGCACCGGCGACGGTCTCCAGGATCGTGTCTATCCGCGGTAGTGGATATGCGTCTTTCACTGTTACGTCATTTAGACGTCTAAAATCCACACAAAACCGTAGACTCCCGTCCTTCTTCATCGCCAACACCACTGGACTGGACCACGGTGATTCTGAGGGTACGATGATCCTATTCTTCTGCATGCTCTTGATCATTTCCCCAACCTGTTCTCGGCGATGAATTGGCACTCTCCTTGGTGGTTGGCGGATTGGTACAGCGTCACGAGTTATGATTTTGTGATAAACCAGGTTAGTTCGTCCAATGTCATCTGGTCCCCGCGAGAAAACGTCACTGAACTCATCCAGTAATGGACTGAGTAGACTACGATCCCCTGGCGCCATGGTTCGTAGGTCGAACAGATTTGAACCTACACTGCACTTGGTTGTCGCTGATACTTCAACAGGTTGATTTGCCTGTTCCTTTACCACACATGGTTCGAATGTTCCGAGAACTGTCCCCTTGTAAAGAGTAATTGTTTTGTTCCCCGGATTCATGAGTCGTACAGGGATACTTTGTGAGGCATATGCAACACTGCGGGCGGCAATTACATCATGCCGCTGTGCCAAATTTACACTTGGTTCTAACAACCCAATGGCCCCCTTAATTGGCGGTTCTTTGCACACTCCTCGGATGATCACTTCCGATTCCGCAGGTACCATCGTATTCTTGTCCAGTGTCACTGCCGAAACCACCGGGGAACTTACACACGCAATGGGGACCTCCAAACCACCTGGCAACCGAATTGTTTCCCTAGACATCACGACGTCTAGTTTATTTTTCCTTAGGAAATCCGCCCCCAGTAAACACGCCTGGGAGAGTTTGCGCACTATTAACATAGGGTGTATGTATATCTGTCCTGCTATTTTTACGCTTACTTCACAACGTCCTCGGAAGTCTATGGCGTCGCCACTTGCATTTACCACTCGAGGAATTTGCCCCACCTCTTGCAGTTGTTGGTCCTGCAGTTTGGTCCGTAACCACAAATCTTCTCGGATGATGGAGAACGCTGCGCCCGTGTCGACGAGAATTAGCATTTCATTGTTTCCGATCTGCCCCATTATAAACACAGCCGATTCTATGTCCACGCAGGATACGTCACTATGCATAGTTTTCTTATTTGCGGCTGGCGACTCTACTCCGGCGCCAGCCCCCGCCAGTTTCCCGTATTCTGCCGCCCTGACTGTCCAGTTCCAGCGACACTGTTCGGACACTGCGCCTTGAAGTGGCCCGGTTTTCCACAGCCGTAGCAAACGCGTTGACGCCGATCACGTTGATAACCCGTCGCACTCGCGCTCCCCCGCAGTTCCTGCAGCGCCTCGGTCATCTTCTGCATGGCAGTCACATTGGCTCGCAACAGTTCAGCCATCCGGTCGTTACTGGTCGTGTTCCCGACTACCGCACACACTGGTTCCTCGCTTCGAGCACTCGGTTGAATGCACGAGCATTGTTTCTTGGCCGCAAGACCTTCACGCATGTTCATGCCTTCAATCTCGTAGGCGACGCCGACGGCTTCTTGCAAGTTCTTCGGCCTCGATTGACGGCAAGCGAGCCGGATCGACGGGTCAAGGCATGCCAAAAATCTGGCCTTTGTCAAATCATCCTGCGCCTCGAGAGGCAGTCCGGGGTATGCACGCTGTACAAGTAGTTCGAGGTTCGTCGCTAGGGCCGACAACTCCTCGCCCTGGTTACGCGCACGTGTTTCGAATTGTATTTTGTAAACCTCGCTCTTCTCCTTGGGCTGAAACTTCGTCTCTAGCGCCGCAATCGCCTGAATGTAATTGTCTTGCACTGCACTGGCTAGAGCACGAAATGCCTTCAAAGCGTTCCCTGTCAGACATAGGCCTAGATATAAGCATTTCTCATCCTCGTCCCACTTGTTTACTTTCGCCGCACGCTCAAACTGGAACTTAAATTCTTCGAATTCTCCGTCCCCCGTGAAACGTTCGGGCAGCACTCTGCGAGCCATTTCCCTCGCGAACCCCACAACAAGTTATCACGATATCTTCACTTCACACGCAACTTTGTTTCTTCAAGTGCCCGACCGGTCAGCCAATAACCTCGATAAAAATACGTTCATCCACACGTGTCCCGCGATCTATTTTACACTGTCTTAATCCCAGCGCTGCCACCAATGTAGCACGGGTCCCCACGTCCAAGGATGGCACCAATATTTACAGGTATTTATCGATTGAATATCACACGTTTATTACTCGTCAGTCTCGAGTCTTCCATCAGTCCACACTCACTCTCGAACCCAGGACTACAGTCCTGCCAATCCCCTCAACCTCGCAGGGTTGCCAACCTATGTTACAGTATCGACTCGTTCTAAATTTCGATTGTCGTGTTTGGTGGCAGATAATGAATTCGGGTGACGTTTAAAGACCCCGAAAAGGCTAATTGCGCCTATTCGATTTGTCAGCGTTAGGCGAACGCGTGTAATGTACATGGTGTACTTTGCTGCGGTACACAGTGCTTGGTGCGTGGCCGATCGTGCTGACTTCTTGCCAGCCAGTCATGTCGACGTTTTGCATCTAAACATTGCAACTGCAGGCTGTCAACCACCACATGTGAGTGTGCTGCGCTGGCCTGAGATCTTGGTAGTTGTACAGTCGCAGTCGGCACCGAGGTTTCACTACGGGCTTGCGCCGATGAAAGTCGGTTTCTCGAGACCGCTCGGCCACTGGGCTGGCGGCACGGAGGGTAGATCCAAGTGACGCAGTGTTTAGCTCTGAGTGTGTGTCTTAGCCGCTGCCACCAGAGTCAGGTTAAGGACTCGAATTCAGTAAATCTGAATACGGAGTGAATAGAGGCGTGTGGGAAGCCTGGCACGGCGCCTACATTCGTGATCGTTGTGCCCGTTAACTCGGCAATGGGTGCAACGTAAGTATCGACGAGACTCATCGCGGGGCTTGTTGCAGTTAGGAGCGATACGTCCTTCCATCCCGCATTTGTAACAAAGGGAAATATTGTTTTTAGCTCCTTCCGATAGTTCAAAATACTTGCGTGTTGGTGCAGGGTTACGGAAAGACATTTTAGCCGATGATTATTATTATTATTTATTTATTGAAACAGATTTGTACATTTGCATGCCAGTTTGTCTGAGTCCCTAACCTGCACCCCGTCCTTTTCTTATCCCTACCTTAAAATTCTTCACACTTTCCAAAATCTCTTCACTTATTCTTGAGCTGTTCCATTCCTCGACACCCCTTTCTAAAATTCCCATCTTTCTCATTCCTTTCCTTTTCATGTCCAACTTAAACTCATGATCATTCATTGTCTCGTGTTTTCTTGTGAATCTTGAGGAGAGAGAGAGATATTTGTTTTATTAAAAATTTCATTGTTTTTATAAAGACTCGAATTAAGTAAATCTGAATATGGATTGAACAGAGGCGTGTGGGGAGCTTCGTCGGGGGGGTAATCCGATAGAACAGAAACTCTCTTAATTTAGTTTAATTACAATAATGATGGGATGCAATAATGCGTAACACGATGACGGTTTACATGGATATGGATGCCGATAATCACACACTTATAAACAATCACTGGTTAAAAAATGTAAAAACATGTTGAAGAACAAAGAAGGGGTTCTACTCGTAATTCAGGAGTCCCTAGTACAGAGACTGCACTGGGAATCTCGAAGTATTCGGTGAAACACAAAGGGATTTATCTACTTATACACAGAAGTCTTTGAGACGTACTTCTCCGACAGTCGAAACGATGTCAGAGAGCTAGTTTAATTTTCAATTTCAATTTCAATTTATTCGTAGCTTTGGTACAGACAATACCGGTGGTTAGAGATAGAGATAAAATAAGTATTAGGACATAAAAAGTTATAAAATAAGTACTAGGACACTTAAGATTATAAAATAAGTATAACTATTATAAGTATAGGATATTATTTTGGAATTACAAAAGAAAATATAATTCTTATAAAGGAACAAAGGAACAATAATAGAGGAGCAATTAGTTTAAAATTTGCTAAGTAAGAATTATCCAAATTAATACATTATTGGTATAATTATTGGCACATGAATCCATTTCCAGTTGCTGTTTGTCAGTCTTTCTTTAAAAATTACAGATATATTATATTTTCAAGTCGTTTTCGGGTAGGAAACTCTACCATGCTGTCCTTTGGTAGGTTGTTCCACAGTCTTGTGGCCCGGCCGAGGAGGGAATACCGTCCGATGTCAGTTCTGTATTGCTTGAGATACAGTTTGTGTTGGTGGTCGTTTCGTCCTAGGTACTTGCATACTTGTGTGTGCTTGGCCAGATCCTGCCAGGCAGTGAGACCGGTCAGTGCCTTGTAGAGATATCGGAGTGTGACTCTTGAGCGTCGAGTAGAAAGTTGTTCCCAGCCGAGATCTCTCATAATAGTGCTGACACTTATTGTAGGCCTCTTGCTGTTCTTGTTCCACCTTTGGTGGCAGTTTATGGCATACCTAGCTGCTTTGCGCTGGACCATCTCGATCGCGTTTATGTTAATTTCCGAGTGGGGGTCCCAGATGCCACAGCAGTACTCGACCAGGGGGCGGACAAGACAGACATGCGCGTGTTGCTTTGTCTTGGTATGGCTGCCCTTCAGATTACGCATGACGAAGTTGAGAGTCCTCTTTGCCTTGGAGGTTGTTTTTCTTATGTGACTGGACCAGCAGAGGTTTGATGCCAGCGTTATGCCCAGATACGTACAAGTGGATGATTTTTGCAGTTGATGTTGGTCCATTTTGTAGGAAGTTGGTATGGGGCTCTGACGGGTAGTAAAGCTAATCACTTGCGTTTTAGCTGCATTGAGCTTCATGCCATTTTCTACAACCCATTTCGTACAGCTGTCGGCATCATTCTGGAGGGATTCTTGATCAGTGAGTTCGTCTATAACTTTGTAGATAATAAGGTCGTCAGCATACATCAGCATACAGCATACGTCAGCATACAAATGGCTTGGATTTTATGTGCTCAGGGGTGGCCTCAGGATGCTTTCCCCTCATCAAATTGGTGATGGCCTCAAGGGCCATTCGGCAAAGGTATGGGACAAGTTTTCTGCTGTGGTGCTCTGCTCTGCTATGGCAGACTGCTATCAAAAATGTGCCCGTGTAAACACGGCTTTACTCGTATTCCAGAAGTATCTACTGAGTCAAAACTACACTAGACGATCAGGTTTCTTTTACTTGGGTACAGAAGATTCTGAGACGTACTTCTCCGACAGCCGAAACAATGTCAGAAAGCTAGTTTTAGGAACGCTCTGTCTACTCCTTCTTTTCTCACTGGTTTCTACTGAATTTGCAAGCCGCTTTCATACCCAGATTTCAGGCTTTTCTTATCAGGTGCTAGTGCGTAGATCGGTAAAAGTATGCTGCGTGGTCTTGCCAGGATTTCGATTCCTAGGAGCAAGCGGGAGGGATTTCCGACTTCCAAGAATTGCTAGTCAGAATGTGTTTCTGTTGTCCAATGAACCTCCTGGATGTTCCAGGGGGACGATTGCTTACCGGCAGTCTGTACAATCTGTAAGCTGAATTATTCAATGCATTATCGGAAGTCCTGCTCTCGTAGGAGACTCTCAACGAAATCGGACGAAAACGATGGGTTTTTTTGTCGACGATCGCCTTTGCCCCGGCGCAAATCTCAAAACTTCTGATCCATCTCCTCCATCGCTCGGCCACAGAAGCGTCGTCCCGTTATGAACCAAACTCGGACAATCCGGTTCCGCTCCTACTATCACCCATCCTGACCTGAATGTCTGTAATCCACACTGAATTTAACCACTGGAAATATCCCCTACCTAATTGAATCGATATTCGTCACTTCGAATGAGTCTACACCGCAATTTAGAATGATTTTGTCCTCGTCGCCTGTCCTCAAGACGGCCATGCTAATTCGACTGCTCTCCGTTTCTTATCAGGTCTCCCAGCTGCGTACAACGTGGTGCCAACCTTGCCAGGCAAACACTGCAAACGGGTTTAAGGTAAGGTATACAAGTGTCCACTGTCAGTCGAAACTTGCAATTTCGATTTAGCATTAGTGGCCAACAACGGCTCCTCAATATTACGTAAGATGACGTAGGTTTGTTGTGTTGCACCTAGACGATGTGGTTCTTTAAATTCACCGATTATATTCAACTGTTTGGTAAGGTTTTGGTACTTGGTTTCAACTTGCAAAAGCGAGGGAAATTTGTATGCGTTGCGATGGTTTACATGGGTGTTCTTTTCTTTGCGTACAATTTGTTAATGCTTTGTTTCTGTTCTCTGTTCTGATCTGCCGACGACGAGGGAGTGGACGTCTCTTCTGTCTCGGCGGCGAATCCTGGACGTCGTCGAAGCCGGGGGCTTTTCGCTGCGGAAGAGGAATCGTCGACGCCTTTGTAGCAGATCCCGCGAAAACAGCTGCTTGCAGTTCATGTTCCCTGTACTTGTAGAATAAATATTTATAATATCATTCAACTGTCATAACAATTAAACCATAAATCATTCCTTATTCAATTCCTTCTACATTGCCTAGTACCAATAAATTTACCAGTGCTTTTGCAATATATATGCATGGTTCCATGCATGAGGCCAGTAGAACTATTAAAAAATACGTCATTAAAAAACCACATTTTTAAATATTTTTATTTTATTTTCCATGTTTTGGTGCTCCACAAATTTAGATCACAACCTGGGATGTTACAATTAAATAATAATGCAATCATTAAATTCAGTCCCGTGTCCCAAAGTTTTTAGGTTTGATTTTCAAACTAGGTAGCGGAAACCGAAGTTATCTTTCCTTGGATGTTCTATGTTGTGAAATACTATGTGGCATACCTAGTGGAATTTTAGAATTTTTTGTTAAGTTAGCTCTATGTAGATACAATAAATAATAATGGCTTCTTAGGTGAAATTAATGAAACTGTTGCTGGTTGCCATGCATCTAATCATTCATCTGAAATATGATAATATATATTGAGACTTTCCGAGTTTATTCGGGCATCAAAATATCTATCTGCAAAGGGTGTACAAGAGACAGCATAATATTGGCCACAACAGAATTGCTTGCATATGTTGCAAGTAATATTTTAACTGATATTTAAATTATATATTTATATATATATATAATTTATATTTATAAAATATTTTTAGAATATTTTACTTGAACGTGATACCACGTGATACTCCCCGTCCGCGGCCATTACGAGTTACGACTTTAATCGCCGCACGGTCATGTCGCGTCCGTGTTTAAACGTCGAATTGCGCTGATTTACACCGAACTAGACCACAAAAGTGTTACAGATCGAAAGTGCGTCGTCGATTTCAGTGCTGCAAGTCATCGGCGAACCGTTTCGCCGCTCGGAAAGTGTTTAAAAATGTGAAAATTCAGAAACGTCTCGAGCACGTAGCTTCTTGATGCAAAGTCAAATGTCATGCCGGCCATACTTTGATTTGCCATGCATTGGGTTTCTATGTCAGCTCTACATGGCTTTAGAGCCTGGACTGGAATTAAAGTCAGGACAGCTGCCTCGAGGACCGAACAAGACGTGATCATTGGTCGAAGGTGTCGTCTGATCGTTGCCGGGCGATTGCGGCAATTGTTTCACTGCCCGGCGGAGAACATCATAGCGCGAACGCAAGACGTGAGTTTCTCGACTGTTTTCTTATTTGCTTGTCAGCAGGTTGCCAGCAATGACATTGTGCTGGTATTTTAGGGTTGTTTGCGTGTGCCGGGGTTGAAACAAAGATCTCACCGAGGCTAATTATTTTTAGTAACGAAGTTTTCGTTCCACAATTGTGTCCGTAGTCGAATCTAAGATCTTTTTGGTAATTATAGCATTACCATGATTATGCTACACAGACAACCTGGCTTTGAGACGGTCAAGCACATGCAGCCAATGCACGTCTAGGACACGCATTTCTTCATGTTTTAGCAGATTCCAGAATAGTCCGTAACAGAATTATCTATCATTTAACAACATGAAGCTATGATGACTCAAAAACCTATATGCTTAGCCCAGGGGTAAGGCGAAAGAACCTGGGTCGACCCCTGGTACGGATACTAACTTGGAATGGACATTTATAGGTTGTAATTATAAATATCTAGCCTTGATAGTTGATGCTACGAGGAATTGCAGTTCTTTGGGAATCAAATCCAGTTTCAATATTAATGGCAGAGAGAGAACCCATACTTCATTGATCGAATCTGTTGGCTTTTAATAGCAGTGGCATTGATTGAGAATCTAGGAAGCCAGCTGCCAGCTGGTGAGACGATGTAAACAATGTCCTAGCAACCTGAAGCATTGTCGGTTGCTAGGATATCGCCGCTCGGCCACTCAAAGCAGTGTTTTTGAGGGTTGAGGTCGGTTGAAACTAATTCAACCACTTGTGGAGCGGATTTGTTATCACTGCACGTCAGAGAGCAGCGAGTTCTCTTTGCATGAGAGACACTTAGTACATTTCGTATCTTATAGCAACTAAGTATATAATCGAAAATATATTTGTCTACAAATGCGATCGAAACCCGGCCTTCACCATTTGAGCCGACCCATTTCAATGACTCTACTATAAATAATGTCCGTCGATTTGGTTGCTCCAGGTTACCATTGTTGACTAGTATGTTTCTTTGAAAATTCGGTAGTGCAAGTTGTGAAAATTTGGAAATTCCTTTCGTGAAAAATTCACTCACTCTCCACCAAGCGTGTCTATAATTTTAACACAGCTAGTACACTGCTATGTCTATGTTTCAATGGAATCACTTGATGAGATGAGAAGCTAGCACAAAATCTTACAGGTAAACTCGCAATTTTATTTTTAAAACGCTTTAAAGTCAGGGTTATGACTAGAGTGTCAGGTGACAGCCATACAGATACAGAGAGCCACAATGGTTTTCTTGGATTATCAATTCTTATTGAAAGATCGACCCTTTAGCGAATCCTTCACATCCACGGGAAGATACGGTTAGTTTTTATCTAGAAGCTGGATTTTCAAGCTGGGTTACCATTACGTATAGTAAAGGCATTGGGAAATGCTTAGCACACAATTCAAGAGAAATATGGCCACGACATACGCAAGAACTTGGAAGAAATATACGTAAACTAGCAATGCGCGAACGCGTGAGCATATATTTAAATGAAGCTGATTGAACAATCGTCAAGATTCAAACGGTTCAGGAATATTTGTAATCAATTAACAATTTTCTTGTAAAAGGAAGAAAAAAAAAATCTAGTAATTGTTGTGCATGGCTTTAAAGACACCGAGAACAAACCCCCGTGTCGGCTGCGGTAATTAGAGTGAAAAATAGATGGAATTGCTTAAAGCTGATATAAGAAAACATATTTGCATGAATGATAAATGCCTTACTGTCCACAGAGACTTAGCTTAAGACACAAAGTTATAGGGACATTTACAGATCTAAGGTCCTTTACTAACGGGGATTGAAGTTGTTTAGGGAATTGTGATCCTCGTAAAGGCCACCTTGCTGGTGCTACTCTCTAGCAATCTGTCCCATCTCGAAACCATCCTCCGTGACCTTCCTGACCTTCTTTGCGGCAACACACGCCGGCCTCGGACAACGCACCCCCTCCCACCACGACGCCCACATCCCCTTGGCCCTCTCATCGAGCACCACGAAGAACACGAAGAGCACGAAGCCCTGGATCGAGTCCGTCATCTTGTACAAGTACTCGACCACCTCGCTGTGACTCCCCAGGTCGTTGAACATCTCGAAAACTGTCGGCACGCCGAACAGGAAGAACAACATGGTGACCGTCTTGGCGCGACGCTTGAGCAGGTCGATGTTGGAGACGCCGTGGCGCTGCAGGTCTTTGTCCCCGCCGCGGCCGCACTTGTCGGTGATGATGTAGAGGATCTTGGCGAGCAACGCGAGGGTGAGGGCGGTGATGATGGCGCCAGGGACCAGGTAGACCACGTAGTGGGTCAGCTTGTCGGCGCTGCAGAAGTGCGTCTTCTGGTTCCAGCCGAGCAGGATGATCAGTGGGATCAGCGGTATACCCCATGCCAGTAGGCTGACCTGAGATTTAATGACATTTAAATTCTTGCCGATTTAACTAGGCTAATCCGGGTCTTTGCCCATCCAAGGCACTGCACTAACCATTGTGCCACACGGAAAACCAACTGTGGAACTGTTGTGAAGTTTATTTGAGTTGTACATACCTTGAGCAACAAGTGCGGCGTGTCCGTCGCCCCGACGAGACTCGAGAACCTCCTGTACTGCAGCACGGACATGGCGAGACCCCAGCAGTAGTGCGCCAACCTCGTGTAATGCACGACCACAGTAAAAACAATCAGCGCCACGTCATCATGATTCGTGTCGGCGAAGATGACGTGACACTCGCGGTACATCGCGACACCGACATAGAGGAAGGTGGCGGCGGTCAGGTGCATCAGGATCTTGTTGCCCAGCTCGCCGCGCCACTTGCTGAAGAGCGCGGCGGTGGCGGCGACCCCGGCGAGCCCGACCACGGACACCGAGCCTTCGATCAGGTAGATGATGGAATGCGGCTCGAAGCTGGTCTTGAACGCGAAGTTCTCCTTGTCCGTGTACTCGTAGACGACGACGCGCAGGACGCTGGTGTTGGTCACGTTGCAGTGGCAGTACTCGAGGTTGTCTGGTGGACGCGGGCTTTGGACGCAGCGTTCGGTGGACCACGCTTGTCCGGCGTCGTCCCAGGAGGCGCACGCTTTCTTCACGTAGTCCTTCGGCTCCAAGCTCGGCTCGAAGTAGATGTCCAACGAAGTCTTCTTAAAAGTAAACTCGTTGAGAAAGTCCGACTGGTAGACGTCGAGCTGACGCATGTTGAACGTTGCGCGCGAGGTCATCGTGTTCGGAAAGATAACCCTGTTGATCGGCGAAACGATGAAGACGAACCGCACCAACAGCAAAGTGTAGACCTCGGTGACGACGGCGAACTGCGACCGCCGCACTAGCTGCGTCAGATTGAAGTCCGGCGGCGTGTGCAGGCTTTTGCAGGACGTCGTCACGAAGCCGGGCTCCTCGGCCGATCCGTGCGCGAACACGAAGCCGAACGCGCCGACGTCTGCACACCGCGGGTCGTACAAGACGACCGCCGTCGTGTGCGACGCGACCGCGATGTCGCCGGTCGAGTCGTTGCCGAAGAGGACGCCGTTGGAGAACAGGTCGTCCGCCAAGCCCGTCGACTTGACGCTGACCGCGCCCTGCACGCCGAACGCCTCGCGGTACGTCGACCACGCCTCCGCCCGGTTGGCGTTGACGGCGACGTCGAGGTCGGCGAGCAGCGTCTGCACGACGCGGCGTCGCGACGCCAGCACGGCCGGCGGCAGGTTGAGGACGGCGTTGTAGATCTGCGTTAGCTTGACGAGGGTGTCGGCGCCGGGCGGAAGTCGCGAGCAGTTGGCGACGAGTTCGTCGGCCACGAGGAGCGTGTCCACGTCGACATCGGCCGTCGACGAGGATCCCACCACGCGGTGGAAGGCAGCCTCGTCCAGCGTGACGTCACAGTAGGAGAAGGCGAGGACCAGTCCGCCAGTCGGCGCCAGGCTGCAGTTGCAGACTTGCCAGCCGCCTGGGACGCTGCTCACTGCGCATGCGTCCGTCGCCCATGCGTCGCCGGCCTCGGACCACACTGCGCACGCGTGACGCGTGTCGTGCGGCGCCGGCGCTAAGAACACCTCGACGCTCGGCGTCGTGCGGCGTTCGACGCCCGCTGCGTCAGGCCGGAACAAGACAACGTTAGATTTAGTTTATTTTAGTTAGTGTTATGTTCTTCTCGATTGTTAGTGGTGTTTAACGACGCGCTGTTTTGACAACTGGCCCTGTGGCGCTGGTCTATAATGAAAGGGTGATGATGAACCTAACCTATGGCTAGAAGGGAGGAGGGGCAACCCGGTGCCGGCACGTAGCCTATACTTTGGGCAAGAAGGGCTGCAAACGCTTCTGGTCAGTTACTCCGGTAGCTTGAACGGCAACCTGTTCCGCTGCTTTGCAAGAAATATCATTCCTTCTTTCACGTAAACAACCCCGTGTTCCGAGTTGTATTTCTTTGCAAGACACTTACTTACCAATAGAACGGTTTGGCAACGTTGGAAACACCGGTTCCCGTGAGATCACCGAAGTTAAGCAACATCGCGCCGAGTTAGGAGTTTGATGGGTGACCATCATGCACATTATCAATTCTGTTCGGGAGAGAGGTCGGAGGGTTTGAAGTTAGTACGACAACTTCACTCGCCTTGCTTGTCAACCTCTTGACAGCACGGATTAGCGGAGGAATCCTGTCGTTCGAGTTGTACCGTCCTTCGGAAGGGACGTAAAGCCAGTGGTTTCCTCGGTGCTTTTCGACAGGAGTAGGCTACGTGCCGGCACCGGGTTTCCCCTCCTCCCTTCTAGCCATAGGTCAGCTTCATCATCACCCTTTCATTATAGACCAGGGGCCAGATTCACAAAGGGTACTAAGTCCTAATACGTACTAACTTTAGTACGAATTTGAAGGTAATGCAGGAATGGCCACTAATACCAGTACAATATGGTATTAAGTCTAGTACCATCTCAGACTGGTACTAGCGAAGATAATACCGTCACATGAATATGTAAGATATTTATTTTCAGTGATATTTTCGTTTATCTGTTCACAAATATCTTTAAAATCATTTTACTACGAAGCACGAAGTTTATTAGTTCATATTTACGCGCTTTTCAAACAAATTTCGAACCTTCTGACAGCTGCGAAGGGGCGTGCCTGTCACCCTGTGGCAAGACAAAAGGAAACAGTATAGGAATCTTTGCTCAAGACCAAATCGTAGATTAATAAGAAATATTATCAATAGTGGGAGTAAAAGCTCCATTTATTACAAGTTTCCTATCGGCCACAACATTAACCAAAGCTTTTAATTCGTTTGGCAAGAAATTGGGCTGGCGGGTCTTTTTCTCGTCCAATTAGTTTTTCTTCTCCATTTGTGTTTCTATAAATATAAAGCGTTTAATATAAGATCTGCTTAATACTGTGAAATAGTTATTGTTAATGAAAATATGATTTCAAGTTGAAATAAGTTAAAAAAACGAGCTGTCACTTACCGGCTAGATTGGCGTAAACAGACGAAGATCGAAATGAATTTGCATCTTTGAGAACTCATCTGTGATTGGCCGAAATGAATTCGTTTATATGTGAACCTGCTTGTGATTGACCGAAATTTCAAATGTCATGACGTCACTTCTAAATGCGTGACGTTTTATCGGAATAGTGCTAATACCGTAATAGGGAATACGGTATTAGCGTGGTATTAGCTAGTACGTACTACCTCTTATTCGGTACTAAAGTTAATACCCTTTGTGAATCTGGGCCCAGCGCCACAGGGCCAGTCGTCAAAACAGCGCGTCGTCAAACACCATGGCAATCATCAACTTCCTTACCGGATACATTGGCGGGCACCAAGACGACGTCCAGCATCCGACTGTGGTATCCGAGCCCAGTGTCCGACGGCATCGGCAGCAGCCGCGTATCCGGCGCGTAGACCAGGAAGCCGGCACGCTCGCTGTCGCCGAGAGCGCCGGCGTCGAAACGCACCGAGTACTCTGTGTCGGCAGACACGCGTTTGCACGTGTACAGGATCGACGAGTATGCCGCGGACAAGCCGCCCTTCGTAGTCTGCAGGCACGAGGCGAGGTTTGCAACCAAGTCGACGTAGCAAACGGTGCGTAAAAACTCGGAAAAAATGCCGTCCGATTTGCCGATCGCTTTCCGTGTCTCTGACAGCAGGGTCGCCACCACGTCCGGACGCAGCGCCAGCATCCGGCGATCGACTCTGACGACGCCGGCAACAATCTCCAGCAATCTGTCCACCGACATGAAATCAAACCCGGTCGCCGCCAGCGAACGCAGTCGCTCGATCGTCGCCGGCACTTCGCGCCAAGTGATGTCGAAGTCGCCTCTAGCGACGTCGATGGCCGTCATGTACGACTTGCTGAAGTCCACGTCCGAGAAGAGGAAGACGATGATCTGCGCACGCGACTCGTTGAGGCTGCACCGACAGTAGGTCGACCCCGTGAGGGCGTCCATCGCGCAGCCGACGGCCGTCCAATCGCGCAGCGTCGCGCTCCAAACGCGGCAGCCCGTCTTGGTGTCGTGCATCGGCGTCCCCGGAAAGAACGACACCGACACTGTCTGCTCGCCGGCGCCTCCACCGCGCGGCACGAGCACGACGTCGACCACGCGGCTCGCGACCACAGCGCTCTCCATCGTCGGCGGCGGCCGGAAGAAGCTGTCCTCCGGGTAGAGGATGAAGCCGTAGCGCGCGTTGAGTCGCGTCACCGCCTCGGAGAAGAGGATCGCGAACGCCGTGTCGTTGTTGAAGAGGGCGTCGACGGCGACGTCGCCGCGGCGGGTGGAGTCCGTCCAGGCGTGCGGCGGGCGGAAGAACGCGAACCCGACAGGCGGCTCTGGTTGGGAGTCGTCGACGACGACGATGAAGCTGGCCATGGACGCCGTGCCGCGTCCCAGGAGGCCGGTGAGGTCGCCGGAAGTGACGTTTGACAAGATGGCGGCGACGTCGGCTAGGAGGGGGTCGGCGTCGGAGGTGGGCGTCGCGGCGGCGGCGGCGGCGAGGGCGTCGGGCAACAGGTCGGCGAGCAGGGCGTCGACGCAGGAAGCGTTCTGTTGGGTCGCGGCCAGCGCGTGGATCAGCTGAGCGGTCCTTCGAGGGCAGAGACACTCGATTATTAGAACGCGATGCCGGCTGGACAGTTTCCTGTCTATTTAAGTGCAAAACTAAAATTCTAAAAATATGTATAAACGTACTTTTTTCTAATTGAATGATATTCCAAGAATTCCCAAGTTGTACATTACCCATGCTTGTACATTTCATATACATTTTAATGATGTTTCATGACGAGGTTGTTTTTGGTTTTTTTTTTCAATTAAATCAATTTGTCCTTCGCCAATGGAGATAAAATGTACAGCTTAGGTATAGTTTCTATCGGTGCAATTCTGAAGTAAATCGAGCCAATAATTCTTATTACTATTTAAAAAAAAACTTTGATGGATCAAGAAGAGTCGTGTCTAGCAAAGCTGGTGCTTAACATTCCGTGTATTTATACAGATTAAAAATCTTGTAATATTGACGGTTGCAACAACTAGAGAAGTTCCATGCTGACAATCAACAACATATCATTAATTGATTATTTGGTGGAAGGGAACACTGACCTTTGCTCGTGTATTAAACGGTTAGGTCGAGCTGTGCATACCGGGCGAGGTCGGTGACGTTCGAGGAGACGTTCCCTCTTCTTCCCTGCTCCGTGTCCCAGTAGACAACATCTTGCTGTGCACCCTTTAGGAAACACAAGCCGGCGAAGACCACGATCTGACGCATGGCCGTTGTAAGCTACGTCCGAAACATCTATTCATGGGTTTTCAGAAAAAAAAAAATAACTTTGTTATTGAATTTATTGAGGCGAGTGAGAAAAGGTAGTTGAAGAAGAAAGATGGTGGGTAAGTAAAGAAAAGTGGAAAAAATTGATCGAACGAAGGGAAGAAGATGACGGAGAAGATGAAGGCAGGGAAGATGGGAATGATTTTTTTTTGGGATGGTGGGTTCTTGGCAAGAACCCACCGAGGTATCCGTGTGCCCATGGGAAAATTTCAACCTGCTATTTTAATGAAAGTATAAGAAATATATGATTAAAAAAAATTAATTCTAAACTCTCAAACAGAAACTTAACCCGACGTTTCTAAAAGCCATGATTCCTGCTTTATAAACGGTCTAAACTCGAGTTGACGTGTTACAAATGTATTATAATTTTAATGCAGCCTGCCAAAATAGCATTGCTGAGCTGGCGACATGAATCGCCAGCGCAACCTAGGCGGCTTGGTCAGAAATTGAAACACCCCAGCCATCTGGAGACAACTTCACACAATGTTATATACTTAAGCCTACGTAATATCGAGGGGGCTTTGTTTGCCACTGATGCTCAATCTCAAGCGTCAACTGACAGCTGACATTTCAGAGAGTATATCGAAGAAAATAAACCGAAGAAAATATTACAAAAAATATCTTTTCCGGATGATAACTGCACTTGTTAAAACTATTAACTTCTCTGTCAGCGCTTAGTGTCGCCCGATTTAGATGCGAGAGTTTCCCTTATTGTAATTTGTAATTGTTACAGTAATATATTTGCACCAACTATCTCATTGTAGCGACCTCACAGAGAGTTTTCAACGCCGTTCTGTGAATTAACGTATGTGGCGTGAATTGAAACACACGAGACTCGTTAGCAAAACTTTACTACGTCGAAATTCGGTGAATCATGGCCACGATTGTGTCCGATTGATAAGTTTTATCATTTTCATGTGGGCAATTTTCGTGCATTTTATGTAAAGAAATGCTATCTGCCTTACACCGAGTAGCCAAGTGTACCTATCAAGCCTAACCTATCTTCAAGAGTACCTATCAAGCCTAACCTATCATCAAGTGTACCTATCAAGCCTAACCTATCATCAAGAGTACCTATCAAGTCAAGTGAGTTTTATTATTGTGAAATATGCAAAGGAAATGTAACACAGAAAGTTTTAAAAACGACTCAACAAAAAGTGGCCGGGATTTGTAAGGCTTTTATTGCTGCACAAAAATCGTGGGAAAAATCCTAAGGTTTAATTTTCTCCTAGCTCATATCATTGTCTGTGTCCCTGGTAAAATTGGTGTCGCTTCTCTAGCTGATCTGGCTGTTTGGCAGGCTGCAGCAAACGCTACGTCTCACAGATTCAACACTCCAGGGCAGCAAAAAATGTTCCCTGTGGTGTTGGCTATCTGCTATCCGTATCCATGCCTGACTTTTACAATCACTTTTGCAAGAAAAATTTGAATACTTACAGCGCTATATTCCACAGTTCACAGTTCGAACATAGTTCATCAAGTTGGGTTCTTGCAGTGGTCCAGAATAACTGAGATGGCACATCGATGAAACTCTCAGGATGTATCGTCCTTAGGACCTACTAAAAGATAAAATATTTTTCTACTTTTGCCCCAACTCCAGAAGCCAACCTTTTTCATTTGATCGATTAGCCCTTACATATTACAATAGAAAAAATTAAGTGAAAAAAGCTGACTTCCAGAGTGGGGGCAAAAGTAGAGAAAAACTAAACCTTTTAGTAAGTCCTAAGGACGATCCTGAAGGTTTCATCGATGTACCCATCTCAGCTTTTCTGCAATTAAATAAAACATATTGGAGTTAAGAAGCTCCGTGCCAGCCTAAAAAGTGAATTGGTGACCGCGACTGCATGCGCTGTGCGAATGCATTTTTCCTGGCAATAAGGCTGGGACAAAAGTAAAAAAATACTAAATCTGTTAGTTGGTCTTAAGAGTCTACATAGGTTGTAACCCGATACGATAACGAAAAACATAATAATCTGTGGCAGTAATCATAAGAAGCCACGGATTATAAACGCTGGCACTTATCTGCGACTCTTGCATAACCAAGATTAATCATCAAAATGAAAAAAATCTGCTTTTTCTCTATTTTCGTGATTTAAATGACACGGCTGGATTCATATTTGTCAGCAGATTGTATGATACTTTGAATCAAAGTTTTAGTGCACTTATTGGCTTTACTGCAGCACATTTTCAATCACGGCAAAGAATTGGTAGTACGTCACGTTATAAGCCGCTCTAATCCTGTGTCGAGTTTGTTGTAAACATTGCTGAACAGCATTCCGCAAGCAAACTTTCATTGAGTAGTAGATGCCGAGAATACAAATCAATCAGTATTTGTTTGCGATTAATTTTATTGATACCATCGTGTTTTTGATGGACAGTACATGGAACACATTTTTTTATTCGATCTTCTGGCGTGATTTTAACCCATAACATTATGAAAATTAATTTTTTCCACCATGGTTGAAATCACATTCTTGTGACGAACACTAAGAAATAACATGGTTGTTTCTTCAAAAAAGTCTGCCCAAAGAGCATAACTAGACTTAGTATGCAGTCATCGATGCGTCGTTTCACAATGCTTGAACGCAGACGAACATTTTAACGCCACAAAAGTGTCATTTTGAAACTTATCTGATTCCGAACAAAGTAACGAAATAATAATTATATTTTTGAATACGTACTACATATTAGTTTCAATTAATATACATCGATTGCATGGAGCCATGGATCGGAAACACTCCGTTGCCCGATTTATTTGTTGGCTGTTTGCGCCTACGCACTTTTCCTCTGCAATTTCGCGGCGGCTTTCATGTCTTTGGCGTTTTGAGCCGCAGCACGGGCTTCAACAACGCATCGCGGATCTCGGATCTCGGATGTCTGTCTTCAACATTCGTTTACTGTACTGCGGGTTGCAAATTTCAATGACTAGGCACTTGTTATAAAACCTAGAACAAACAAAAATTATAGATTCATCAGCGTCTACCAATAGTCACTCCCAGCAGAGATCGAGCATATATTTTTTCTCACTCACCAACAAAGGCGCGCTTCCATCTTCTCAAGCCAGAAGTCCTCGTTCCTTTCAACACGTTCGAATGTGAACCACTTCGTAGTGTATATAACAAAATAGCACAAAGACTAACGGGTTCGCATGTCTGTGCTGTATGAACTGTTCAATTAGGTATGAGTGTTACGCGGGCTTTTGCTATTTTCATTTTTTTTCTACCCTGTATGCATGCTTGTGATGCAGAATAAAATGAAGATGAAATTGAAATTGAAATTGAATTGAATACAAACGATGATGGTTAGTTTAAGCAACATTGCTTTGTTTAGTGAATAAAATATACTTTTTGATCTATAAAAACACTCTGTCTCCACGGAACGAGCCGTCATCGGCCATATCTTACGCCGACTAAATTTTATCGCTAACTAGCGTCAGCATGCCGAGTGCCGACTTCCTAGAATCTCTTCTCTTCCGACTTGACAATCATGCAATTCCGAAAATTACACAATAATACAAAATAACTATATTTGTTAGACCCAAGCAAGCAATGAAAAATATCGGACACCCAATATATCGATTTTCATTATTATCGGATTTCCTTCTAAGATCAATACAAACGTGCGTAACACAAGTTTCAGTTTTAGAGCACTGATAGATTGAGTAAAGTTGAGTAGAAAAGTTGAGTGAGACCCACCCAACTAGGTTTACAGAGCAGTGGGTGAAGGAATGATGCATATTAATCGGTAATTTTCGTCGGATTTTTTCATTTCAACATTGCTTTTGATCTGCAAGCAGAGACGAATCCAGTCGTATCGATAAAACAGTATGAAACACGGATTTGTATCGATATCCTTTTTTATTAACTTTCTATTGAACTCGGTGTCGGGTTGTGCAAGTATAATCTCCACGAGTGTTTTTATTTCTCATGCTGATAACGAGGCAGTAAAACTGGAAGATTATTTCCATCGGGTCTAATCCGTGAAAGATTAGCTTTCTCACACGGAAATTTTTGGTAGTGCAGAGGTCCACGTGGTTACTTTTCCTGCCCCCTAAAATGTTCCCTATATTTATGAAAAAAAATCAGTGAATAGTTGAAAAAATTTCTAACACGCGATGTAAAGGCTCGTGTCGATCGGACGTTTACTTTGTTCACAAATAGATCTTGAATTTGGGACTTTTTGTGGGTGTTTTTTAAACGAAAACACCACTTTTCTTTCTTCTCTGGTTGTTTTATTTTCCATCCGATCTCAATTAAAATTTACTAGGCGGGTCGGAGTACTCTTCCTCTACACACTGATTTTTTTTTCAAAAATATTGGGATCAATTTAGGGGGCAGGAAAAGTAATTACGTGGACCTCTGCATTTTAGGCTTTTAAGCTGACTTTAGCTGGCTCTTAAGGACTATTCCTGAGAGTTTCATCGATGTAAACCCATCTCAGTTTTTTCTGTAATTGAATCGATTAAGTACAATGCTGTATGTTTAGGCTTGTCAATCAAATGAAAAAGGCTGGCTTCTGGACTTGGGGAAAATGTAGAAAAATACTACATATTTTAGTAGGTAACTAGGACCGAAGGTTCGATTGCCACACGGATTTTTATTGAGATTTCCCTTTTGGTCAAAACTCGCCCTAGCAAAAATTTGAACTGATGTCAGCTTGCAGCTGAACTGACATGAACTGACATGAACCGACATGAACTGACATGAACTGACATGAACTGGCAATTTGCAAGCTGACCAAATGTCAGCTTGCAGCTGAACTGACATGAACTGACATGAACTGACATGAACTGACATGAACTGGCAATTTGCAAGCTGACCAAATGTCAGCTTGCAGCTGAACTGACATGAACTGGCACGAACTGGCAATTTGCAAGCTGACCAAATGTCAGCTTGCAGATGAACTGACATGAACTGGCACGAACTGGCAATTTGCAAGCTGACCAAATGTCAGCTTGCAGATGAACTGACATGAACTGGCACGAACTGGCAATTTGCAAGCTGACCAAATGTCAGCTTGCAGCCGTGGTGGACCATATAGGATATTGATCAGCATTCGGTTAGTTCTGAACATCGTTTTAAGAATATCGATGAAGTATCATCTGCAGTAATATTTTTGTCAACCCTCCTCGATACAAACTATATAATTTTCAGTATCGATAAGACTGTTTTAATGCTTTTATTATTTTCCACACATTTATGACGCACGTAAAAAAAAAATCTTAACCTTGTTTGTGGTAGGTCCATGTCTTGCCGTAACACTCATCAGGAAAAGCATTATTCATATAATTTTATTCTCATTAGTATAATTCAAGAGTTTCTACGAAACAAAACTAGCCCGTCGAAAGTAAGACAGTTCAAACACAGCGGCCATGGCACCAGAGTCAATGTAACGCAGCCATATTGACGTTAAGCGACTCTGATGGATCGCCATTATTGATGTTCCGAACTTCCGATCTCGAGGAGCGCAAGAGCACGTTTTTGAAGAAATTGAACTTAAGTTGTAAACAATATAGTATCAGTCGCACACATTAATTGATTGACGGCGTAAAAAGTATCGTTCATGTATCCGAAATTAAATACTTAAGTCCGCAAGACGAGAAATATGTTTCAGGGGATAGTTTTTTCCAAGTGTTTATATATTATAGGTTAGAATCGGGCAGAAAACAAATTTCAGAAAAGTTCCATTGATATTTAAACTTTCCTTATGTTTCTTTAGAATGTAGAGTTCAGACTCCAACACATGCTTATTATAATCACGCCAAATTTCTTATATTTTTCAGATTGTGCTCCCATGAGAAACATTTGCAAACATGCCAATGCCATTGAATTTGGAGTAGCCCAGAAGCCTAACGTAGTGCTAAGACAGCACGCTCGCAGCTTGGCTTAGTTCCGCCAGGCGCCGTGGGATTATGCACGCTAGTGTCGCACGCAAAACCAAGAATCCCAGAGAATCCCAGAGCATAGACCGCGATTTTCAAATGCTGGGATTCGCAGCTGGGGTACGACGACGACGGGACCGTAAATGCATTGAGCAAATTGACGAACGATCACGAATCGTTTTATGATCTATATGGCTTCATTAAATTAAGATGTATTTGAAATTTTATTTGATTCTTTCATCACAACTATGTGACAAATTAATGGCACAAACTCGGCAACAATTAGTCCCATAATATTATGCTTTGCAGTTTATTTAATTATGCTCATTACTTTTTTATTCAGCAGACCTTAATTGCTATTTAATTCATGATGGAAATTGATTTTTAAAAGATTCACATCTACTTTTGGTTATCGACTGCGAATGTGCTTATCAGCTATTTACTATTAGAAACGAAATATCCATTCCAAAATTCGTATCCGTGCCGGGATAAAATTTAGGAATTGATATTAAGTTTCTAATAAAACAATCTAGGGTGAATGCAAACCGAGCGTTGTTTCGATGCAGCGGGGAGAATGTCATTTGGATACCTTGGAGGCGGGTGGGTGGTGGGACGTGGGTGCGGGCGGAGAGTGGTTGTCTCGGCGGCCCGCGGTCTCGCTAGGCGGCCGCGCGGAACGTGCCGCGACAATTGAAGACAACATTATTTGTGACTTTTAAAATTTTGCATATATGTGCTTTTGGACAAACAATAATATTAAAGTATTTCTTAAATATTAAAAAAATAAATATATAAAAAAATAAAATATATTATACATAATAAACTCCTCTTCTCTGTAAGCAATTGTCATTTAGCTAGCTGAATAGTCAATCAATTTTCAGCATTTCACGGGTGTGGTTGGGATTTTCTTGAAGACAATTATAAAATGAACAAAGTTTTGCGAGATTTCGTTGGTTTAGGCCGATCTTCCTGATCCTTCCGTTCGCCCGTCAAAGGGTCGCTGTCGAGGGAGGTATAGAAAGACCTAGAAAGTGAGAGTGAGAGAGAGGGAGAGAGAATTATGATGGCTAGCTGCTGGGTATTCGTAGAAGCAGCGGCCGTCGAGCCGGCCGGCCGACTCGAAGCGTGAAATTCACCGCGGAGAAGTACAACAAATTGCTCACCCATAAAATATGTCACCAAGATGCGAAGTGGCTTTTAAAGATTAAATTCTAGTTTACGTAATGCCCGATGTATCAGACGTAAATCTATAACCATGTACGTGCTATATATACGCAATGATGAACTGATGGCTTCGGTTAGAAATAGGAGGGGTTGCCGCGATATTAGCATGGACAGGCCGATAGCAAGTGACAACCTGTACCAAAATAATAAAGCCCCCCCCCCCCCCCACACCCAACATTCACTACACGGCAAACACCCCACACTCAAGCGCACAACTCCCCGCGGAAAAGTTCGTTTGCCACTTTCAGCCGAAACGTGGCCATGTCCTTGTCCAGAAATAACAATTCTTCTCTACGGGCGCAGAGATCCGCAATCACGCAGGCAAAAACTCCGCAATCGGCGTCATTCGATTGCGGAGGGACGTCTGCGTGCTGCCCCGTCCATTTCGCCGTCGCGAGCCCGTGTCGTCCCTTGGCGACGGCCTCCGCCCTCACGTACTGCTCGAGCGCCTGAAATATTAATCAAACAAGGCACTGACATCGCGATTCATTCTCTTTGGAAACGACTGTGTTTTTAATGTATTGGTCATTGCTTACGTCCAGGCATGGACCGTTTCGCCCGCCTTTGCTATCGTAATAGCTAATGAGGCACTCCGCTGGCCTTATCACTGCCAGGCACCAGTGATTGCCGAGATGGACGGGTATCAACACCACGTCGAAAGTAAATATGTCGACCTAGACAAACAAACGGTGATTACTATCTTGACGCTGTTGCTTACAAAAAATGATTATGGAGATAACGTACCTTACTCGTCCATCTCTGCACTCCCTGATGCCCGCAAGCAAGAAACTTCGGCCAGAAAAAAGTGTTGTGGGCAAAAACAGGTTTTTGCCCGATGCCGCTGCCCCGCTCAACGATGAGGTCCAGGTACCCGTTGATGACCTCATCGTTGAGCCACCGACCGGACTCGAGGGTGGCGAAGCCCTCGTCGCTGATGGACGGGCTGGTGCGACGGTCCCGCGTCACGGCGACCCCCGGCTCGAGCACTTGGCTCGGGGTGACGGCGACTTCCACCCCCGCGCGGACACTGAAATCAATATAAATTATTAAATATATTGTAAGCATTTCTTAGGCAAGCTGGAACATGGAGAATGTTGCCGTACTTACAAAACTCCCGATTGCACCATGTCATCGTAGGCACGGTCGATCCCACCTTTGTTCCAGTGCACATTATCAGGCCGACGCCTCGCTCCCGTGTAAACCCTGTAGAGTTGAGAGATTTTAGTTGTGAGATATAGTAAAGGTGCATTTTTTTTAAGATTAACACAATTCGCCGTTGATTTTATTACGCTAATCGACGAACCTCTCAAAGAGCGTGAGATTGGTCGCTCCCTGACCATCCACAAACAATCGGTGGGTGTCGATGACCGTTACCCTTGCCGACGCCTGCTTCCTGATCCAGGCGTTGACGGCCAACACCGACCCGTTGCCTCCCATCCTCGGGATCGGCGGAATTGTCAGCAACACCAAATCTTCACTTTTTATAAGCAGCATGTAGATTGCTGACTTAATACTTGTGATTATTTGGCGTGCTTTCTTTTTTGCCTTAAATTGTAAAGAGGTTTAGATTATTAAATGCACATCCTCTCAAGGGAATGTATTGACCTTATCAAATTCAAGCACACAGAGAAGCAATAAAAAATAATGTACTCACAAGGATGTCGTTTGTCCCTATCAGTAAAACAACTCTCTTTAAGAGCCAGCTAAAGTCAGCTTAAAAGCCTAAAATGCAGAGGTCCACGTAATTACTTTTCCTGCCCCCTAAATTGATCCCAATATTTTTGAAAAAAAATCAGTGTGTAGAGGAAGAGTACTCCGACCCGCCTAGTAAATTTTAATTGAGATCGGATGGAAAATAAAACAACCAGAGAAGAAAGAAAAGTGGTGTTTTCGTTTAAAAAACACCCACAAAAAGTCCCAAATTCAAGATCTATTTGTGAACAAAGTAAACGTCCGATCGACACGAGCCTTTACATCGCGTGTTAGAAATTTTTTCAACTATTCACTGATTTTTTTTCATAAATATAGGGAACATTTTAGGGGGCAGGAAAAGTAACCACGTGGACCTCTGCACTACCAAAAATTTCCGTGTGAGAAAGCTAATCTTTCACGGATTAGACCCGATGGAAATAATCTTCCAGTTTTACTGCCTCGTTATCAGCATGAGAAATAAAAACACTCGTGGAGATTATACTTGCACAACCCGACACCGAGTTCAATAGAAAGTTAATAAAAAAGGATATCGATACAAATCCGTGTTTCATACTGTTTTATCGATACGACTGGATTCGTCTTTGCTTGCAGATCAAAAGCAATGTTGAAATGAAAAAATCCGACGAAAATTACCGATTAATATGCATCATTCCTTCACCCACTGCTCTGTAAACCTAGTTGGGTGGGTCTCACTCAACTTTTCTACTCAAATTTACTCAATCTATCAGTGCTCTAAAACTGAAACTTGTGTTACGCACGTTTGTATTGATCTTAGAAGGAAATCCGATAATAATGAAAATCGATATATTGGGTGTCCGATATTTTTCATTGCTTGCTTGGGTCTAACAAATATAGTTATTTTGTATTATTGTGTAATTTTCGGAATTGCATGATTGTCAAGTCGGAAGAGAAGAGATTCTAGGAAGTCGGCACTCGGCATGCTGACGCTAGTTAGCGATAAAATTTAGTCGGCGTAAGATATGGCCGATGACGGCTCGTTCCGTGGAGACAGAGTGTTTTTATAGATCAAAAAGTATATTTTATTCACTAAACAAAGCAATGTTGCTTAAACTAACCATCATCGTTTGTATTCAATTCAATTTCAATTTCAATTTCATCTTCATTTTATTCTGCATCACAAGCATGCATACAGGGTAGAAAAAAAAATGAAAATAGCAAAAGCCCGCGTAACACTCATACCTAATTGAACAGTTCATACAGCACAGACATGCGAACCCGTTAGTCTTTGTGCTATTTTGTTATATACACTACGAAGTGGTTCACATTCGAACGTGTTGAAAGGAACGAGGACTTCTGGCTTGAGAAGATGGAAGCGCGCCTTTGTTGGTGAGTGAGAAAAAATATATGCTCGATCTCTGCTGGGAGTGACTATTGGTAGACGCTGATGAACAGTGTTGTGACCTAGATAAAAAAAAATTATCTAGATAAAGATAAAGATAATTATTATTTTTTTATCTAGATAAGATAATAGATAAAAATTTAAAAATTATCTAGATGATAGATAATAGATAAAAATAAAATATCTAGATAATTTTCTTTAGATAATAGATATTTTTGTTATACTTAATTTAAATCAAAATGCAATTAACATGTGGCTATGATACATTTTATCAGCTAGCACAGCACAAGATATGCAAATTTTGTTTAAGGGGAGGGTGTAGCAACTAGCGAAGGATTAACACGAGATATACGTGAAGTTTCTGAACATATATCTTGCCAACTTTGCATACTACAATCAAAGCCCTCACATAGTGATTTTGTTTATATTTTAAAAAATGTCAAGTAGAACAAAATCTGCGTAAAATTTTACCACATTTTCATTGCTTCAATAATGAATTGCGGTTAGGTAGCAGAGTGCGTCAAACTTCTTAATTTTAGCATGTGTAATTCTAGTAGGGGCACAAAAGCACACTTTCGTGCCTAGGTAAAAAAAAACGAGGCTCTATCTTGAATATCTTCGAAACAAATTGTTCCTTAAAAAAATTCGCGCCAAATACGCGCCAGACACAAGACATATTTTGCATGACGATGTTTTCGAAAACAATATCGATGCATAAAATTATCTAGATGATTAGGTTTAGATAAAAAAAAATTATCTAGATAAAGATAAAGATGACCATCTCAAAAATTATCTAGATAAAGATAATAGATAAAAAAATGTATCTAGATAATTATCTAGATAATTTTATCTAGATAAGTCACAACACTGCTGATGAATCTATAATTTTTGTTTGTTCTAGGTTTTATAACAAGTGCCTAGTCATTGAAATTTGCAACCCGCAGTACAGTAAACGAATGTTGAAGACAGACATCCGAGATCCGAGATCCGCGATGCGTTGTTGAAGCCCGTGCTGCGGCTCAAAACGCCAAAGACATGAAAGCCGCCGCGAAATTGCAGAGGAAAAGTGCGAAGGCGCAAACAGCCAACAAATAAATCGGCAACGGAGTGTTTCCGATCCATGGCTCCATGCAATCGATGTATATTAATTGAAACTAATATGTAGTACGTATTCAAAAATATAATTATTATTTCGTTACTTTGTTCGGAATCAGATAAGTTTCAAAATGACACTTTTGTGGCGTTAAAATGTTCGTCTGCGTTCAAGCATTGTGAAACGACGCATCGATGACTGCATACTAAGTCTAGTTATGCTCTTTGGGCAGACTTTTTTGAAGAAACAACCATGTTATTTCTTAGTGTTCGTCACAAGAATTTGATTTCAACCATGGTGGAAAAAATTAATTTTCATAATGTTATGGGTTAAAATCACGCCAGAAGATCGAATAAAAAAATGTGTTCCATGTACTGTCCATCAAAAACACGATGGTATCAATAAAATTAATCGCAAACAAATACTGATTGATTTGTATTCTCGGCATCTACTACTCAATGAAAGTTTGCTTGCGGAATGCTGTTCAGCAATGTTTACAACAAACTCGACACAGGATTAGAGCGGCTTATAACGTGACGTACTACCAATTCTTTGCCGTGATTGAAAATGTGCTGCAGTAAAGCCAATAAGTGCACTAGAACTTTGATTCAAAGTATCATACAATCTGCTGACAAATATGAATCCAGCCGTGTCATTTAAATCACGAAAATCGAGAAAAAGCAGATTTTTTTCATTTTGATGATTAATCTTGGTTATGCAAGAGTCGCAGATAAGTGCCAGCGTTTATAATCCGTGGCTTCTTATGATTACTGCCACAGATTATTATGTTTTTCGTTATCGTATCGGGTTACAACCTATGTAGACTCTTAAGGCGGGCAAGTTGTTGCTTGCCCGCAGTTTCTTAAGGGTTCTTACAACCCTTGTAGCCTTCTGGCCGCTCACAGTTAACCCATCTAAAAAAAAAAATTGAAAAATTATTAATCCGTGTATCAATTTATAAAAATGACAAAATCCCCTCACGCGTCGACTTTCAGAAATACATCAATTATACCTGCAGTGACTGACACTGCCGGGCGGTGTGAAATTTGAAGCCGGCTATTTTTACATCCATACAAACGATTTGACAGTTTATTCCAGACACCGACTTAAATGTTAGTCATAAATAATACATTAAATGTTAATTGTCATTTTGAAATATTCGCTTAAAAGAACCTTCGCCTCCTCCATGAAAGTTTTCCATTCAAACGACAAGTACAATCTTTGACCGCTTTTGACTGAGTCTTTGCCGCATCCTGCTAAGTGCTGTGTGTCAGCACGCGGCAAAAGAATAGACGAGTGGCTGAATAAAATATACAAGTATTCTTCGAACCAAAAATAATTGTTTTCTATCGTTTGGGGCCTTGATGGGACCGAAATAGAACCAGGCTCGATTTAGGTGTAAGTCAAGCAATCCTAAAGCGTGAGATTTTTAGGGGCGCAGCTTCCTCAATTTACTAACGAGTTTTCTCTTCGAGTTATCGAAGGTTTACTAACGATTTACTGCGTGAAATTTAAAATAGAATTAAATACCCTAAAGCAATATAAAACCCAGGTTTGGAGAGTTTTCTATAACCACGGCATAAGGATTCGCTATGAAGTGTACGATTTGAGTGGCTTACATTTTTTTCCGGCTTCCCATTAGTCAATTGATTAAAATGTTCGGGCACCAAAATTGGATATTTACGAACAAGTGTCCTGCCGCGTAATTATTCCGGGCGATTTACCTCTATTATTTAAGGGAATTAAGGGGTGTTGTTCCGGGGGGTGGGGGGTGGTTCCGTGTGGTGTTCCACAGCGATTAATCCAATTGTGTTCTGAGCACGTGGTAAGAAATTCAGCTTGAATACCACCGTGCACGAAAATTTTCTTATTCGACGAGGAGCTGCCGCGCGGGCTGGCTCCCAACGTGACCTTCACCGTGACCAACTAACAACAATACGTGTGCTGTGCTTGCAGTGCATGGATACCGCGGAAATGAAACAATTTCTCATATCAAAGTATTCCTCGTTTTGCTGTTGAAACTATATGCCATGAGTTTGTAGAGCGATATACATTGTTGCCGATATGTGTGTAGACCGACCCTCGCTTGCGAGGCTCTGGTAATCCTGAGTTCGAGGAATCGCCTGTTGCCAGACAGGCGGCAAGCTTTTTGATAGATTTGGAAATGGGAATAGAATTTGTCAAGAGCTACATGGTTTTTTAGTTCTGTAAGAAATACTTGCTCTCCTGCAGAATGGCTTCCACTCGATGACTAAATATTATTCGATGTTCCTTAGGTATCCCCGTAAGCAGACCGTAGTTCACTGTTAGTGTTGTTTTCAATGTGCGAAAGATTGTAATTTTATTTGGACCGGTACCGAACCAAGATTTTTTTTTGGGGGGGAGGGGGGGCAAGATCAGGATCGGGATCCAAAATATGCTTGGTTAGGAAGGGAGTGCTGTATCTACTTCCTATAGAAAAGTCGTAAATTCACAGAAAATACTGCCTGTATATTATCATGTTGACTAAGGAAACGCAATTATTTGGCATACCAATTTATTTGGTTTTGTCAAATTAGACTTACCATGAGCTGGGAGACAATTTCTTCTGCAGAAGCGAACCATCATCGAATCGCCGACAACCAGAATAGAGTCCATTGTAAACACGAAATATCCACGAAACAAACACGAAAACACGAAATAAACACCAAATGTCACGAATTAAACAAGAAAAATAAACACAAAATGTCACGAAATATCCACGAAAAGTCACGAAATATCCACGAAATGTCACGAAATATCCACGAAACAAACACGAAAACACGAAATAAACACCAAATGTCACGAATTAAACAAGAAAAATAAACACAAAAAGTCACGAAATATCCACGAAAAGTCACGAAATATCCACGAAACAAACACGAAAACACGAAATAAACACCAAATGTCACGAATTAAACAAGAAAAATAAACACGAAATAGACACGATATAAACACAAATACTCGGCAGCAAATCACAGAGGGCGTTATGACCGGAGTAAGCAATGCGTGGATAAGCACTGATGGCTGGCGAGTGACTTTATTTTACACCCCTCACTGTGTTGGCGGAATCATTGTGAGGAAGTCGCATTCGCAAGTGTTTCGCGCGGCGCGGCACGGCGCGCTCAGGTGGTTGAGTATCATTTTCTCAGTTTTACCAAAGGGCAATTAAACCGGGCGCTAAAATGGAGTTGAATAGAGAAAAGTGTTCTTTCGAAAACTGCGATAATATAAAGAAAATAAGTGGCCTATCTTTTTTTTGCTTTCCAACGCGTCCAGGCGAGCGACTTGACGAGTGGATGCGCAATTGCAACAACGATAATCTTTACTTGCGCACTAACAAACAATTAAGTAAGTTATCAGTGTGTCAAAGGCATTTCACGAAGCCGAGCTTCGCCAACACGCTGCACTCAAAGGTTTATCGGGACGCAGTCCCGACGCTGGACGGTAAGTTGCTGCATGATTTGATCGACATAAACTCGTCAGAAGTATTCCATGCCGATGCTAATGCTCAAATTAATCAAGAAATCGCGATCGAGACAGACTCTACAGAGTTCATTCTAGATGAGATCCATAGTATAACTCCAATAGATGGGTCCGCGACACTAAGGTCGGCTACTGATGCTGTCGTTGAGACTCCAGTTAATGACATAGAAATCGAGTGTCTGCCGGCGCCGGCCACGGCTGAACACCTGACCCCTGACCCAGACGCGTGCACGCCACGCAAATTGAAATTAAAACGTAAAGTTAAAGGGTTACAGATCAGGAATAAGAAAAAATACGGCAAGATTACTCATTTGCGGCGCGCTCTCCAAACTGAGGTGAAAAGGGAACTCTCCAAAGACGAGATTATCAGTGGAGCTAGCAAGTATGTTTCAGAGTCTTTTCTCACTCTGTTAAAAATGCAGATCAAGCATAAGCCCTCCCAGAGTTGGACGAAGGATGAAAGAGAATTAGCTCTCGATATTCACTACAAATCGCCAGGCGCATATTTCCAACTGAAAGATTCACATGGTTTCCGTTTGCCGTGCAAAGCAACGATTGACAATTGGCTTAATCAGACCGAACTATCTCCGGGTGTGTGCGACGCGCTGCTGAGTAAGCTCGCAGAAAAAGTTGCCGCCATGGGCGCACTCGAGAGGCAGTGTGTTTTGATGTTCGATGAGATGTCGATTAAAAAGGACTTTCGCTACAGCGGCAAATACGACCTGATCGAGGGATTTGAAGATTTAGGCGAGTTAGGGCGAAATGCGAAGATCGGTACCAGCATTCTGGTATTCATGATTCGAGGACTCCAGCACAATTACAAGATGCCGGTTTCGTATTACGTCGCCAATAACGGCGTTTCTAGCGATTCTCTTTTAAAAATAGTGAAAAACAATATAAGCAGCATGTTTGAAGTCGGCCTCATCGTCCGAGCCATCACATGCGACCAGGGGCCTTGCAACAGAAAGCTATATGCGATGCTAGACGTGGATGAGCAGAAGCCATACTTCGTGCACCAAAACAGAGATAAAATTTAAGCCTTATTTGACGTACCACACCTGGTTAAAAGTGTCAGAAATAATTTGATGACCAAGGATTTTTTTGTCAAGTTTGATGGCGTCGTACGCCAGATTTCCTGGAAAGACATTGTAAATGCCTATCACATTGATATCGCCTCGTGTTTGGCGAGGGGGGCTGTGAAACTGACCCGGAAACATTTGGCACCAAACGGTTTTGAGAAGATGAAAGTGAAGTTGGCGGTGCAAATATTCTCAAATTCCGTATATGCACTTATTTCCACTTTGGTAAAAACGAGTCAACTTCGAAGCGTGACAGCAGAGTGGACTGCATTATTCTGCAAACGAGTCAACGATATTTTCGATGCTTTAAATAGTTCTCGCCTTACGAGCCCTAACCCCTACAGTTGTGCCCTGGCAATTAAACACCAAAGAACAGGGGAATGTTTGAGCCAAGCGATGGACTTCATCGACACGTGGGTTTGTCGCGTAAGGTCAAATCGTGACGCGCTGAAACCTCCCTGCTTCGCCGGGCTGAAAATGACCATCGGGGGCATTCTGGCACTGTGGCAGGATCTGCGCGGCGAGGGCGTGACCTACCTGATGACGGGTAGATTATGCCAGGACCCGTTAGAAAACCTTTTCTCGGTCATGCGAAACCGCAATGGGTATGATCGCAATCCCTCGTCGCAGCGAGTGAGAAAAATATTGCAGCATATAATTTCCATGAAGCTTACGAAATCTGGCAGTAATGCCAATTGCGCAGCCGACGCTGACGTAAGCGTTCTCGGCCTGTCGTCGGTCGAGATACGCGAACTAATGGAAGATCCCGATGATCCGGAACCGGAAGCCGATACTCCTGTCGAAGATGCTTGGTCTATGTATGACAAATTATCGCCCGAGTTTATCGAGCTGGCCCGAGTAGAGGCCGATGCGATTGAAGAGTCACTCCGAATCGAGGCCGAGAGAGATGAAGAGGCCGAGTGCTGTCAATATACCGAGAGGTTTGAAGATGCCGAGTTATCGGACGACGATCCCGAAGAACAACAACAATCGGTTGATCTGTCGAAGCCAGCCCAGATTTACCCCGACTCGTTTAATTCCACCCTGGAAACAAATGCGATATCGTATTTCGCTGGCTACGCTGCGTTCTCCAGTTTTAAAAAGTTCAAGTGCGAAGACTGCAAGCTCGCCTTGGTGAAAACAAACAGAAACTTGGAGATCACGGAGGAGCTGCTTATATTTTATCGTGCTTATTTAAACAGGGATGGACACGAGCTCGGCTCGCTCTGTCCTCCGACAAAGCTACTCCGCGAAGTAGTTTCCGTAGCACTACAGACATTTGCACGGGTTTTCCCGGAAGCGTTCGCTAAAAAGGGAGTGAAGAAGATCTGCATGGACGCTGTCTTTACAGATGTCAACTCAAAGTTTCCTGGTTGGCTCGATGCGACGTCCCAATGCGTAGAACATAGAAAGTTCTTATTGGGCCACTTAATTCAAGTTAAATTGTTTAAGGAATGCAAATGGCGCTCAATAGAATCGAGGATGCCTAAGCCGGCAAAGCCCGCCGCCAACACAGGAAAGACAAACGAAAGAAAGAGGAAAAATGAAGAACCACCGGAAAAAGCACACCCTCGATATCAAAAACTGCAAAATTTACGTAACGCGTGATTTTTTGTGTGCCACGATGGAGAGCGACTTGCCGCCGGCGATAGGCAATGGACTCGATCGTTGCGATTATTTTTGTGCATCGGCACCCACATGTGAGCGTCGTACGCGATGCGTTGGGGTCGTGCGCATTACAATTTGCTTCGTAACATGCGTGTGCCACGATGGAGAGCGACTTGCCGCCGGCGATAGGCAATGGACTCGATCGTTGCGATTATTTTTGTGCATCGGCACCCACATGTGAGCGTCGTACGCGATGCGTTGGGGTCGTGCGCATTACAATTTGCTTCGTAACATGCGTGTGCCACGATGGAGAGCGACTTGCCGCCGGCGATAGGCAATGGACTCGATCGTTGCGATTTCTGTGAAGTTGATGTGAAGTTACTCTGCACTTGCATTGTTTCGTTCTGGGATATTGTTGTTACTGTGTATTGGATTGGTTATAGGTTTCGTTGTAATTGGCGGCTTTAGTCATTAAGTTATTTTCATTCAATGTTAATTGCAATGATTATTATTTGTATTACTAATCCATTTATGTATTAATTAACTATTTTATTTGATGATGAATGTTCGCTAGGATTTTGGGTTGCAGATGGCAGATGGAGCGCCCTCCTCACGGTGTTAATATTTGCTCGTAGAATAAGTTATTTTCAGAATAGTCGATATTTATGTTTATCTACATATTACTCTTTGCCTGCATTTTGTTCTGGGAGATTGTTTTTCTAATGAAATGTTTTGATATTGGTCACATGTTTTGTTGTAATTGGCGGCTTTAGTCATTAAGTTATTTTCATTCAATGTTAATTGCAATGATTATTATTTGTATTATTAATCCATTTATGTATTAATTAACTATTTTATTTGATGATGAATGTTGGCTAGGATTTTGGGTTGCAGATGGCAGATGGAGCGCCCTCCTCACGGTGTTAATATTTGTAAATAATAACCTGACAGATTAATATTTTCAATATTAATTATTTCATCTATTTGGCGCGGGGACGGAGTAATTCAGCTAGAACTACGTCACATTTGGGGTAAGCGTACCGATTATGAGCACAACACCCAATATGGGCACATTTCCAGTTAAATTCCTTAATAAGCCATATTCTTTTTCATCCCGCTCGGAAATTGGCGTCTCACTTTTAGTAAACGGGTGCACATAATCGGTACGCCTTCCCTATTTGCAATTTTTTTTCTTACAGGGTGGGCGTGAGTGAGGAGGGTGGGGTGCACAGGAGGGGGGGGGGGCTTTATTATTTTGGTACAGGTTGTCACTTGCTATCGGCCTGTCCATGCTAATATCGCGGCAACCCCTCCTATTTCTAACCGAAGCCATCAGTTCATCATTGCGTATATATAGCACGTACATGGTTATAGATTTACGTCTGATACATCGGGCATTACGTAAACTAGAATTTAATCTTTAAAATCCACTTCGCATCTTGGTGACATATTTTATGGGTGAGCAATTTGTTGTACTTCTCCGCGGTGAATTTCACGCTTCGAGTCGGCCGGCCGGCTCGACGGCCGCTGCTTCTACGAATACCCAGCAGCTAGCCATCATAATTCTCTCTCCCTCTCTCTCACTCTCACTTTCTAGGTCTTTCTATACCTCCCTCGACAGCGACCCTTTGACGGGCGAACGGAAGGATCAGGAAGATCGGCCTAAACCAACGAAATCTCGCAAAACTTTGTTCATTTTATAATTGTCTTCAAGAAAATCCCAACCACACCCGTGAAATGCTGAAAATTGATTGACTATTCAGCTAGCTAAATGACAATTGCTTACAGAGAAGAGGAGTTTATTATGTATAATATATTTTATTTTTTTATATATTTATTTTTTTAATATTTAAGAAATACTTTAATATTATTGTTTGTCCAAAAGCACATATATGCAAAATTTTAAAAGTCACAAATAATGTTGTCTTCAATTGTCGCGGCACGTTCCGCGCGGCCGCCTAGCGAGACCGCGGGCCGCCGAGACAACCACTCTCCGCCCGCACCCACGTCCCACCACCCACCCGCCTCCAAGGTATCCAAATGACATTCTCCCCGCTGCATCGAAACAACGCTCGGTTTGCATTCACCCTAGATTGTTTTATTAGAAACTTAATATCAATTCCTAAATTTTATCCCGGCACGGATACGAATTTTGGAATGGATATTTCGTTTCTAATAGTAAATAGCTGATAAGCACATTCGCAGTCGATAACCAAAAGTAGATGTGAATCTTTTAAAAATCAATTTCCATCATGAATTAAATAGCAATTAAGGTCTGCTGAATAAAAAAGTAATGAGCATAATTAAATAAACTGCAAAGCATAATATTATGGGACTAATTGTTGCCGAGTTTGTGCCATTAATTTGTCACATAGTTGTGATGAAAGAATCAAATAAAATTTCAAATACATCTTAATTTAATGAAGCCATATAGATCATAAAACGATTCGTGATCGTTCGTCAATTTGCTCAATGCATTTACGGTCCCGTCGTCGTCGTACCCCAGCTGCGAATCCCAGCATTTGAAAATCGCGGTCTATGCTCTGGGATTCTCTGGGATTCTTGGTTTTGTGTGCGACACTAGCGTGCATAATCCCACGGCGCCTGGCGGAACTAAGCCAAGCTGCGAGCGTGCTGTCTTAGCACTACGTTAGGCTTCTGGGCTACTCCAAATTCAATGCCAATGCTGCCTGCTGTTTTTACTCCCTTGTGCTCGGCTGCATGTTCCGCAGCAACGCAAGGCACCTGCCGACAATCCTTAACTGTGGGTACAGTCACGTAACTCCGCACGCATGCACGGCAGCAGAGTAAAGCGCAATTTGATTCTCATGGAAGCACAAACTGTAACGATCACCAGTCAGCTAAGAAAGGAAACGTAAGCTGCGCCAGGATTTTATCAGCATCAGTCAATATCAACAAACTAGTGCATTTAGCATTTATTTTTTCCCCCCATTATAAATGACTAGACCAATGGCTCAGTCATATGAAATGAGATGAAACCCTAGGAACCGACGAACAACCAGAAAAACACCAGCCGAGGGCAACTTGCAGATCACCGACTGGCATCAACCGGCGCCAGCTTACGTCAACTGGAAATTGTGAAGTGGCGCAAGCTGACGTAAACTGGGAACTGTGAACTGGCGCAAGCTGACGTCAACTGGCAATTTTGAACTGGCGCAAGCTGGCGGTTTTGAACTGGCGCAAGCTGGCGGTTTTGAACTGGCGCAAGCTGACGTCAGCTGGCAATCCGCAAGCTGACATCGTTCCATTTACCAACTGGCGGCCAGTTGACTTTTGCAAGCTGACGTCAGTTCAGATTTTTGCTAGGGCGGGCCTAAATGCCAGCATTATTGCCTCCAGAGGCGATGACTTTTGGCCGAGTGATTTGGCGTGTGTTTTTCGTTGTTTTCACCATCAATCCGCGCTCAAATCGCTGCCCCAATGTTGCAGCGCGCAAGTCCCAAGTGGCATGAACATAACGCGACTTGGTCCACGCGTTTTAATCGCGTTTTCGCAATTTCTATAGCGATTTACGCGGTGCAAGTTACATAGTCACATCCCCGCATCCAGGTACCGATAGTATCGTGGCAACCGAAAATAAGGATTTTAATTAAGGTGGACAATTATTTCGCATGCAACGACATATCATTTGTGCGGAGGAGTCAGTTTGGCAAGTAGTAAGCAGAGGATTGGTCGAGCAGAATTTAATTCAAGCGAAAATCATCGATAAATCAGTAAGTCTTACACATTCGAAAGAAATATATACAGAAATCAATTCCCACACATGACGACCTCACCTAGTTTTCAATCTCATTCTCAACGCCACATAAAAAACGCCACGAAAAACAACCAGCATCGCGGCTAGCGCAGTCAGCTCCACCCACAGCGGCGTCCTCTCGAAATCCAGGAACGACAACGTCGCCTTCGGGTCGGCGAAACGACAGTACCCCAAGAAGTCGTCGCAGCGCAACACTGGCCTCTCGAAGCCTAGCGCCGTGATGGTCAACGCGACGTATCCGCACCGGATGTAGCTGATCTGCATCAGCAGCAGCAGCCACGCCGGGATGTCCCTGCCGAAGTCGACGCCGTAGAACGCCAGCGCGAGGAACGAGATGAGCACGCAAGGACCGACGCATGCGCCGTTCTGCAACGCGACGAGATTACGTTTACTCTCTGACGCGGTCAATAGACATCTATTCCACTCGGAGACAATGGTGACGGCAGGTACCCACTAGACGTACTACAAGTTTAGATGAAAATATTAATTATCTCTGCTAAATAACAAAGAAAGATAGAGAAATCACAACCCGAATTGCTCTGCCTGGCTTTAGCGAGTGGTTATCATGACGTCATTTTGATAGAATTTTGATTGAAAGGAGCAGGTGTATTGCCCGGCCCCGGTGGCTTTACCAGCGCCGGGTTAACAGGAAGCCAAGGGTGGTTCCGGTGCCGGTGAATGATGGGCTGATTATGAAGCTAACCTAGCCTAGTAGCGAGCTGAGGGTGAATGACAGGCTGATGATGAAGCTAACCTAGCCTAGCAGCGAGCTGAGGGTGAACCCGGTGCCGGTGAATGACAGGCTGATGATGAAGCTAACCTAGCCTAGCAGCGAGCTGAGGGTGAACCCGGTGCCGGTGAATGACAGGCTGATGATGAAGCTAACCTAGCCTAGCAGCGAGCTGAGGGTGAACCCGGTGCCGGTGAATGACAGGCTGATGATGAAGTTAACCTAGCCTAGCAGCGAGCTGAGGGTGAACCCGGTGCCGGTGAATGACAGACTGATGATGAAGCTAACCTAGCCTAGCATCGAGCTAAGGGTGAACCCGGTGCCGGTGAACGACAGGCTGATGATGAAGCTAACCTAGCCTAGCAGCGAGCTGAGGGTGAACCCGGTGCCGGTGAATGACAGGCTGATGATGAAGCTAACCTAGCAGCTAGCAGCGAGCTGAGGGTGAACCCGGTGCCGGTGAATGACAGGCTGATGATGAAGCTAACCTAGCCTAGCAGCGAGTTGAGGGTGAACCCGGTGCCGGTGAATGACAGGCTGATGATGAAGCTAACCTAGCCTAGCAGCGAGCTGAGGGTGAACCCGGTGCCGGTGAATGACAGGCTGATGATGAAGCAAACCTAGCCTAGCATCGAGCTAAGGGTGAACCCGGTGCCGGTGAATGACAGGCTGATGATGAAGCTAACCTAGCCTAGCAGTGAGCTGAGGGTGAACCCGGTGCCGGAGAATGACAGGCTGATGATGAAGCTAACCTAACCTAGCAGCGAGCTACTTAGCAGCTAAAATCGAGTTTGTTGTGTTAGGCTCCAGCCTAACCAGCGAGGCAGTTAAAAGACTATAATCTTCGCTCCCAGCAAATTCAGAACCGGGAAGAAATGGTGACCTATCCAACCATTGACACAACACCATCTTACTTAACTTTTTTCATATTACGAGAGTCTAAAAATTATTAGGAAATATCAATGTAATTAAACCAAAACATTGTCTGTCCAACACTTGTCTGAAGGGGTACAAAAGCAGATGGTCACATCTGATATTGAGTTGAAAAATAGAGGGATTCAGGCACACAAAACGTGATTGGCATCGCATCGGCCTCAACTATCAATCATTCTGTTGTCGAATAAGGGACGTGATTACCATTGCAGCTTACCGTGACGTTGAATCGCGACCCGATGGCATAACCGATGCCTTCGGAGACGAAACAGACCATCAGTCCGATCAGGCAAAACAGAGAGAAGCGTAGCGTTTCGAACGGCAGGCCGAGCAGGTAGTAGAAAATCGTCAGGAAGATCAGGCTGAATGATACCTGAGATTGGATCAGGATTAGAGGCTGCGTTTTATTGCTGATGATGATTGAAGCAAAAAGCACGTGCAAATGGGACAGACTAACTATCTTTGCGAATCTAATTCGCCAAGGCAGAAAGTTTGCTACCTAGTTGCTGTGTATATACGCTACTCGTTGAATATAAAAGTAGAAGGTGCACTAAAACATATGTAATCAAGTATTGAAGCAATACATACTGATACGAGTTCGTAATAAATTTTTTTATATGGCTTGTGTTGCCAAATCTCGCCGATTGTTTTTAGTGTTTATTTATTAGATTCAATTGGGTTTGGTGCCAATGAAATGACAAAATTATTTAAAGCAGCGTATACTTCTTAAGCATGGGATACAACTTGTACGAGCAAACGAATTGTTTGCTAGAGTTACTACACCAAACATGCGAGAAAAGATGGTGAGGAAATTGAGATGGTTGAAAAAATAAAGTACTTGGGAGTAATTGTAGACAAAAGCTAAAATTTAATGAACATGATAAGTATGTTGCCAAAAAAATTGGTTTCGTGGGACAGATCAATGAATGTATGTACAAAAACGCTTATCCCTATACTAATATTATCCCTGTGGTTCGGTGTGTTTTCATCACTTTCAGACATGTCTATGCACGCCTAAAGTTACCATCCGATTCTTATGAAATTTTGGCAACGCACTCGATACATCATAAATGGGTGCAACGAGGGGGTCTCGCTGCGGTTTGACCAAAATGGGCCCTTTTTTGGGGGGGTCCACCTACCAAATTTGGACTTGGAGGATTGAAAATTTATACCCGTGTAGCAGCGACCATTTTCAATTCAAATTGAAATTTTCAAATCAGCCAGCCCAAAATTGGGCCCTTTTGAGGGGGTCATTTAGCAGAAACAAAAACTTGCGATTACACTTGGCAGTTATTTTCCTAACTTTATGAAATTCTGGAAACGCACTTGATCACACATTATACAACTCACTGTTGAGGTTTCGCTTCGGTCTGGCCAATATGGGCCCTTTTTTGGGGGGGTTCACCGGTCAAATTTGGACACATAGAATTGAAAATTTGTACCCGTGTAAGAGTGTTCATTTTTTATTCAAACCTATAATTTTACATCCGCCAGCCCAAAATTGGGCCCTTTTTGGGGGGGGGGAGGGAATCTTTTCACAAAAACAAAAACATGCGACTCTCCTACTTTCTGCAAAAAACACATGGCCCCACCAAGTGCATATAAATCATCGTGGAGAGAGGGGGCTCGCTACAGCCAGCCGCATTTCGGGGAAGTCTCGTGATTGCCCAACTGATCATAAACATCGAGTATAACAATACAGACTATATTGTGATTTTTTTTTCGTAATGCGTCGGTATCGGGGACAAAGTCGCGAAAGTTCGCGAACATTGGTCAACTTCGCGCGTTAAAACACCAATTTTGCGTTGCTTCGCGAAAATAACTATGTAAATTTTGAATCAGCAGCAAACACACAGCAAACACAGTAAACAGATGATAAAAAAATCCTTCAATATCAAAATTTTGCATTTGTCGCGATCACTATACACAATCCCTCAATAATCGATAGTGGAAGTCTGGGCGGACATTTTGCCAGGGGACACTTTGCCAGGCTACCCTTCAAGGTAACACGCTTCGAGGTGGGTACCTGGTCAAAAGATAGGGTATAATGAAACATAGAACACAATTGGGTTGGGATGTTGGGTAGGGTCAGGAAAGGTTGGATTAGTGGCTGGGTGGGGGGGGGGGGGGGGGGCATATGGTAAAATTACTATCATCTCGAAATTGTTTCCCCTGTAATGTATTGATTTGACTGCTAGACGAGCCCAACGGACACCGGCCCAAAATTGGCCCTTTTCCTTAAATTTTGACTTCCGAGACGTTAATTTTCTATACAATTCATTTTTTTTTGTCAGCCGACCCACAATTTGTTACGACAAGCCCTGTGCTATGTATATCTCTGTAAATATGTGCCCTGCCTTCACTTCACAAACAGATTATTATCATTCCTTCCCAAGCCATCTACAAATCAAACTCTGTGTACTAATGACCACGAAACTTTACAAGAATCTGCATTTAACAGGCAACTCGAGGAACTGAAACTGATAGGATGTCTTAAATACGCACCTATGCGATAAAAAAACACGGTTTTTAACTAAATCTGATCAGCTTTCTATAAACATGGGATCTTTTTTAACGGCTCTAAATTAATTATTTTTTATGATTTATCGATGGCGGACGTCTGCATGTCTGAGTCTTTTCATAAAACCTCCATTAATATTACCTATATTTTTGCAAATTTTAGGTCGGTTAGATGAGGTTTGAATTTTGATGTTAGTTCACCCCCGTAGTCGGATGATACTACGGTGACCAACTATTTTCCTGTCATGATTTCACTGTAAATACGTTCACCCCTCCACACATGTCAGGGGGCGAAGCACCCCGCAGGCGTGTGCGGCCGGAGGCCGCACCGGAAGGAATTTGGGGGGCGAAGCCCCCCAAATACCCGACGGGGGGGTTTGGGGGGCGAAGCCCCCCACCAAGAAACTTCGGGGGTCCAGGGGGCGGAGCCCCCTGGCGGGGTTGGCGGCCGGAGGCCGCAGGGGCGGAGCCACTAGTCTATAATACTATAGTACATACCCAAGCACCCAAAAATCGGTATTTGTTAATTAATATTCGAGTGTGTTTAGAAGCAAAATATGTATTCATGAAATTTAGCACATTTCAGAAAGTTTTTGTGGATTTCTTGGGTATAGTGAGATTCGCTAGAACTAGCTAACTGTTAGCTAGAAACTAGAACTAGCTAGAACTAGCTAACTTTTAGCTAGAAATATCTAAAAAGCTACGTCAGCCAGACAGTGGCGGCGCTACGGGGGTGCATGGGGGGGCAAGTGCACCCCCAAAAATTGGCTTGCCCCCCTGCTTGCCCCCCTGCTGAAAAGTCCCAAATTCCAGATCTCTTGTGAACAAAGTAGACGCCCGATCGACTCGAGACTTCACATTGCGAGTTAGAATTTCTTTCAACTATCCACTGAATGTTTTTCAGAAATATAGTGATTATTATAGGGGCAACTAACTGCTTTTACGTGGAACGCTGCACCAGCAACATTTTCCTTGTGACGAAGCTAAGCTTTTACGGATTAGACCTTGTGAAAATAATCTTCCAATTGAACTGCCTAATTTACAGCATGAGAAATAAAAACACTCTTCAGGTAATTCGATCTGTGTGGGCCCGTGGGGGGGGGGGGGGGGTGTTTATTGCCCCCTTCACCTATTCGCTTGCCCCTGCTTTGCCCCCCTACTGATTTATATCTGGCGCCGCCACTGCAGCCAGACTTACTTTAGCAGGAACGGTGGAGACGGCCAGCGCTGCGTAATACGGCGTGAATGCGTACCAACGGTTGAAGTGCTCGCGTTGCAGCAGCTTCACTTCGGTGGGATCTGAAACAGCGCGACGTCGCGTTGGAAGATTCAAATCTAGCCGTGTTTCAGCAATGGCTATTTGTTGGGACGAAATTTTAATTGAAATTGTGCTCTGAGCAAAGTAATGCTATTACTTGAGCAGCTGTAGCAGACTGAGGGCAAAGATCTTCATTAAATTCACTACTGAACGCCCTCCAGGCCTTACAACTTCACTGGTTTTGATTAAAGTTTCTGAATTCCTTCGTTTTCTCAGTAAACTTGGACGCTGTACTGTTTTCACCAAATTTTGTATTCAACTTTTCATATTACACAGTTTTTTTGTGTGTTTGTTCGCGCTCACAGGCTAAAAGCCAAACGGATTTTGATCAAAATTTAAATGGACCTTCGTTTTCTCTGAGCTTAGATCTGCCACGTTTTTGAAGCAATTCGGACGAGTAAATTTTATGTTATTAAGTTTTTACGAAAATTTTCAGTTTTTCCAAAACACGTTTTGCACTCTAGAGGCCAAACATCTGAATATAATTTGACGAAACTTTCAGGAAATGTTGACCCTCATGATTCAATGCTTGTGTACAAATTTTTTTGTTATATGTTAAATAATTTTCTTGAAAATGGCGCTTTTACGACACTTTTCAAGCGTTATTGCGGTTTTTTGCTACTAAAGCAACTTTATCTTCAACCGATGTTAACAAAATTTACAATGTGCGTTAAAAATCATAAAAAACAGATACTGTGTTATTTTGAAGCAAATCTATTCACAAGTTTTTCTTGTAATCGATTTCAAGTTTTGAAATATTCAAATAATCACAAATAAAACAGGCGTGGTCGACGCCCTAGGCGAAAACCCACGCGTCGCACTTTTTCAAACTCACACGTGAGAATCGGAGCCAGCGTCCAGGTGTACGCGTGGAACAGGATGACCGAGAAGGTCGCCTTGACGATGTTGGAGCCGCGGTCGCCGTCTTGGGCTTTGTCGTAGAAGATCACTCCGAGCAGAGTCGAGCAGACGAGGTGGTGGAACAGCTGGATCCACAGCGCTGTCTGCAATCGGAAGCTTGTGTCACGGACGATGGCAATCTTTTGATCAGTAATAGCCGGTGGGGAAACGCATCTAGACGTATTGTGTTCATGCAGGTTGCTACCAAAGGACACCGCTTTTGCAGCGTTGAAACAAGCACCACACCAGATGGATAGCCGATCGAGGTCTAGCCGCTCAAACAATATCAACTAATTGCTACTTTTTTCTCATTTAGGCTTATAAATGTTTCCAAAGTCATTCCTTCCAATAAAGGGGATTTTAATATTTACTTTATTATACATCGTATGTCCTTTATATACCTACTTAGGTTAGAGATACGCACAGAATTCACGCATTCTTGACAGAGTTGATAGACAGGGTCAGCGAATCTAGAATTGTCTTGTAGCATCGGGAATGGCTTTGTGTCGCCTGTCCCCACTGGCTATTAATGATTGGAGCTAATTCCTTCCAATGAAATTACAAATCTAGCATTGGTTTTTTTCGAAGATGTCTTCTAATGCAGTAAGCCTATATTTTTTGATGGGAAACTGATGGTGAAATCTGTCTTTCAAGTGGTTGTTGATGAGCGTAACGAGCGTAGCGAGTGAAGCGAAATCTTCAATTTCACTTTACTGCTAAAAAAAATCCGGAATATTTTTTTTTTGTGTTTTTGTTTGTTTGTTTGTTTTTTTTTGTGTTTGTTCGCACGATTCCGGCCAAACGCCAAAACGGATTTTGATGAAAATTTCGGTGGACCTTCGTTTTCTCTGAACTTAGATCTGCCACGTTTTTGAAGCAATTCGGAAGAGTAAATTTTATGTTATTAAGTTTTTACGAAATTTTTCAGTTTTTCCAAAACACTTTTTGCACTCTGGAGACCAAGAATCTGAATATAATTTGACGAAACTTTCTAGATATGTTAACCCTCACGATTCAATGTTTGTGTACAAATTTCATTGTTGTACGGTTAGCAGTTTTCTTGATAATGTCACTTTTATGTCACTTTTTAAGCGTTTCTGCAGTTTTTTGCAACTAAAGCAACTTTATCTACAACCGATTTTAACAAAATTTACTGTGTGCATTAAATATCGTAAAAAGAAGATACTGTGTTAATTTCAAGCAAATCAATTGATTAGTTTTTCTTTTAATCGATTTTTACGTTTTGAAATATTCGATGTCATTGAGAAAGTTGCTAAATTAACGCCGAACATTTTAAATTGATCATAAAAGCCTCTAGGCTATGCGCACACGCAATATAATCGCGTTGTGGGTGAGCGTAAATATTACGCTCATCCACAACACGATTATATGAGTGTTCGCATAGCCTAGTATATACTTATAATTTTATGCACGTCTTTTTTGCCCGCTTCGTTGTGACTGGGGATCCACTCCCCCGGGGGCAAGAAGAATCCAAGTCCCCGGGGGGAGTGGATTGTTGCGACTGACTCTGTTTTTTTTACTGGACTTGACTTCAAACGACGACAACGACTAGACGTATTTTTTCTATCAATTTTACTTTTTTCTAATTCCGGATTTCCACTTTGGAAGTTGTGTTTTTCTTGTACGAATTAATAAATGTATTAAATCTCACTAAAGGACTTATCAATCGACGACGCTACAAGATCATTTGAAATCAAAATTCAATGAAGTGACAGTTAACAACCCTTATGGGAATGAACTGTTTTGGCTTTGACAAATATCTCATAAACGAATTCGGCAAAGAAACCTATTGACTCTCCATATTATATTTTCAAATCATTGATAAGACAGCAAATTTAAGTCATAAATCTGATACCTGATTAGAAACGCCAAGACTTACTATCGAAAGAGAGCCCGGTATCTTTCCTAATGGAGCTGCAATTGCATGTACCGACTCACTGTGTTCCTCGACATCTGCAGCATCATCCGGCTGAAGATCGTGCAGAACTGGGACCATCGCGACGTCGCAAACTCAACGCCAGACATGATCTGCTCCAGCGAGTTTTCAGTAAATATGGCCTCCGTCGAAAAACCATCACATTCCACTAGGAATTATGTGAGCGATCAATTTCTATCTGCATATTTGTTGGAAGACAGGACGAGAGAATAGTTGGTAGACTCTGGTTGAAATGGATTGAATTGGAGAAGGATAAGAGACGTGAAGGAGACGAGAAGAAAAGTGGGACAATGAAGAGGGGAAATCGCATGTAAAATAGAAAGAAGGGAAGTCTACAAATAAGTTAGAATTAAGGGTAATTTTTTAAATATTATCATGGCTGGTGGCATGTGTTTTTAAGAATTGCGAATATGCATTTGGTGTATAAGACGAAACAAAAATATCGATCACACTTACCGCTAGCTGTTTTTTTGGCTGGCAGCAATGCAGCCTTGTGGTCCACTTCAACGTCGGCAATGCAAGACTCCTGCCAGACGATTTTGCCGTTGCGAATCGATTCCGTCAGGAAGTGTACGTTGTGAGATTCTTCCCCTTCCGTTATTTCAATCACTGCGGGAAACACATCGGTCTTTAATTAGCACATCGTAGCATGATGCTTAGTGCTTCTAAACGCTTAGAGTAACCTTGTGCCTTGTCGCTTGGCTTGTTGGGCCAAGGAGTTGTTACTTTTCTGCCTTAGGGGCTATTAAGTAAAAATCAGGGTGGGATGAGTCTGTTTTTTGGAGTATGGGAGTCACTATGTCGTGTGGCGGATTTTGTTTTGCTCTTTTTTTGTTTGAGCAACATCGATCCCTCGGTCTGAATGAATTTTATGGAAACAGCAGCACACTTTAAACAATTTAGCATCGAATGATGCAGTTTCTCATACGTATTCAATGTGTCTTCGTTTCTGGTTTCTAAAAACGGTTTGGCAACGTTGGAAACAAAGGTTCTCGTGAGATCACCATAGTTAAGCAACATCGCGCCGAGTTAGGTGTCGGATGGGTGACCATCATGCACATGGCCAGTTCTGTTCGGGAGAAAGGTCGGAGGGTTTGTAGTTAGCACGACAACAATTCACTCGCCTTGCTTGTCAACCTCTCGACAGCACGGATTAGCGGAGGAATCCTGTTCGAGTTGTACCGTCCTTCGGAGGGACGTAAAGCCGGTGGTCCCCTCGGTGCTTTTCGACAGGAATAGGCTACGTGCCGGCACCGGGTTTCCCCTCCTCCCTTCTAGCCATAGGTCAGCTTCATCATCACCCTTTCATTATAGACCAGCGCCACAGGGCCAGTTGTCACAAGATTCAACCCAATCAATCAAGCCTGGTACCGTAGTCGGCAGGGTTGTGGCTGAGCGGACACCGGAGGCCTACAGAGCTGAGGAACGACAGCAGGCCGGCAGGACCGCCCTGGTAGACGCAGACGCCGCGTGACACGACGTAGACCAGGTCCAGGGTGTCGAAGAGCGCCGCGCTGGGCTGGTGGATCGTGCAGACCAGCGTGCGGTTCTGTCGGGCGAGCGATTGCAGCGTGTCCAGACATTGCCGGGCAGACACGTTGTCCAAACCGCTGACAGGGGTTGTGGGGAAAAAAAAATCACATGCCGTTTGGTCGGATTGATATTGATACCTATCATGTTTGGTGGATTTGGAAACTGGCTGGTTACTTTGATACAGGAGCCCCTGAGCTTTCCCTCGAAAAAACAATTTAAAATTTTGACTTTTACCTTCGTCTTTGACTCATATTATAGCAAGTTGACTAGTAGATAATGGAGATGGTAGAGGTTGAACTGTTTACACCCCACTTTCTGCGGGGTATTGATTGATTGTTTAACGACGCACTGTTTTGACAGCTGGCCTTGATCTTCTTGATCATTTATCTGGCTTTCTTACAAAGTTAAACCTATAAGGGCCGGTATTACAACTTTTGTCAACCCTGGGTTAAGCATCTAACCCCTAGAAACAAATTAATTCCACTACATCCCATTGGCCGTTGCCATAAAAAATAAATTAACTCCCACTTTAACCTGGAGTTGGTAAAATTGTAAAATCGGGTCTAAAAGTCTTGTCCTAATTTTGGCACGTTAGTTTTTAGAACAACTATTTAACCATGGGTTATGAATGCTAAGTCCAAAAAACTCAAACATTTCCCGACGTGTCACAAAGCTGTGCTGCAGCTGCGTTATCAACGGTCTAGACTCGAGTGTCAAATCTTAAAGTCACCTTGTGGGCTCGTCGAGGAAGAAGACTGGCGGATTGTTGATCAGCTCCAAAGCAATCGACAACCGCTTCTTCTGGCCGCCGGACAGTTTCTCGGTGAACGTGTCTTGGCTCGAGCTGAGACCCAACTTGTCGATTATGTCGGACACCTGGAATACAACGCACGGAAATTTTATTTTCCTGTTTACGAGCATTTTTTTAAATTTTTATGAGCAAATTTGACCCTGTTGGATTTTGGAGATGTAAAATATTATTTAAAAAATTAGTTGCCAACACCATTGCTTATGGGAATATAAAATTAATGTACTAATGGAATGTATTAATGTGTAAAGTGCACATTAAAAGTAATGATTGATACCTATTGTCTGTAGCTATAAAGCCTACGGCAAAGCGGATTATTTCAACAAAAAGTGCGATAAATCTCCAATTGACAATTGAATACTTGTTCGTTTGCCTTTGCGAATGCCAAAGTCTAAGTAAAGATTCATCTCAACTTTCAAATTGAAGTAAAATTTACTATAATGCCAATTATATTAAGATGCCAAGAAGATGATTTAAGCTACACAGCTATTATATACAAACAACTAACATGATGATGTTTTCAACAGACCGATTCCATTCAAAGAAAAGTGAAGTAAAATACCCACCAAGAAAAGCCAATTGATTTCCCTATATCTTATTTGTTCTAAAAGGTCCACACGAAATATTATTGGCTCTTCAATTTAACAAAGGAAGATAAGAAAATCTCAATGCAACTGGCTTTTCTTATAGCGGGTGCATGTCATATGTAAAAGGTAAAGTGTGTAATATGTAAAGTAAAAGGTCTAATTATTTTTAGTTCAATAAATAAACGAACGCATCGAGAGTGGCGGCGCTACGGGGGTGCATGGGGGGGCAAGTGCACCCCCAAAAATTGGCTTGCCCCCCTGCTTGCTCCCCCCCCCCCCCCCCCCCCCCGCTGAAAAGTCCCAAATTCCAGATCTCTTGTGAACAAAGTAGACGTCCGATCGACTCGAGACTTCACGTTGCGAGTTAGAATTTCTTTCAACTGTCAATCGAATGTTTTTCAGAAATATAGTGATTATTGTAGGGGCAACTAACTGCTTTTACGTGGAACGCTGCACCAGCAAAATTTTCCGTGTGACGAAGCTATAAGCTTTTACGGATTAGACCTTGTGAAAATAATCTTCCAATTGCACTGCCTCATTTACAGCATGAGAAATAAAAACACTCTTCAGGTAATTCGATCTGTGTGGGCCCGTGGGGGGGGGGGGGGGTGTTTATTGCCCCCTTCACCTATTCGCTTGCCCCTGCTTTGCCCCCCTACTGATTTATTTCTGGCGCCGCCACTGCAACAATACCGTGCAACGAAACGAACGATCAACCGAGACGCTCCCTCACATTTAACAGCATCCTCAAAGGACCCAAACGTCAACTCACGACTCCGGCGCGTTGCTTGTCGGTCGTCGCCGCCGACAACTTGAGCTTGGCGGCGAACTCCATCAACTCTCCGAGCGTGAGCAGCGGCTGCAGCAGGTCGTCCTGCGTGATGTAGCACGAACTCTTCCTGAACACGCGCTCGTCGCGCGGACGCCCGTTGGTCAGCAGTTCGCCAGCCACCCCGTTCGATCTGAGGAGGAAACATGTGCTTCAAGCATAGAGTAAAGAATTCTTTACTCTATGCTTCAAGCTTCGTTTCCTGTGCGGCTGCGCGAGCTTTGCGCTGTGGCGTTCTCCGATCAGAGCCTGAGTTCGGAGCGTTGCGAGCTTTGCGCTGTGGCGTTCTCCAATCAGAGCCTGAGTTCGGAGCGTTGCGAGCTTTGCCCTGTGGCGTTCTCCGATCAGAGTCTGAGTTCGGAGCGTTGCGAGCTTTGCGCTGCGGCGTTCTCCAATCAGAGCCTGAGTTCGGAGCGTTGCGAGCTTTGCGCTGTGGCGTTCTGCAATCAGAGCCTGAGTCCGGAGCGTTGTGATCTTTGCGCTGTGGCGTTCTGCAATCAGAGCCTGAGTTCGGAGCGTTGCGAGCTTTGCGCTGTGGCGTTCTCCACCACAGATCATATCAGATAAGTGGGAAGAAATACGGCATCGAAGTCTCGCTGTAACTATAGAGATCAGTGGGAAGACATGACAAAGTGTCTCAATACGGCATCAAAGTCTCGCTGTACGAAGCGCTATCCATGGCTATAGAGATCAGTGGGAAGACATGATAAAGTGTCTCAATACGGCATCAAAGTCTCGCTGTATGAAGCGCTATCCATGGCTATAGAGATCAGTGGGAAGACATGATAAAGTGGCTCAATACGGCATCAAAGTCTCGCTGTTCGAAGCGCTATCCATGGCTATAGAGATCAGTGGGAAGACATGATAAAGTGTCTCAATACGGCCTCAAAGTCTCGCTGTACGAAGCGCTGCCCATGGCTATAGAGATCAGTGGGAAGACATGATAAAGTGTCTCAATACGGCCTCAAAGTCTCGCTGTACGAAGCGCTGCCCATGGCTATAGAGATCAGTGGGAAGACATGATTAAGTGGCTCAATACGGCATCAAAGTCTCACCGTACGAAGCGCTATCCATGGCTATAGAGATCAGTGGGAAGATATGATAAAGTGTCTCAATACGGCATCAAAGTCTCGCTGTACGAAGCGCTATCCATGGCTATAGATTTCAGTGGGAAGACATGATAAAGTGTCTCAATACGGCATCAAAGTCTCGCTGTATGAAGCGCTATCCATGGCTATAGAGATCAGTGGGAAGACATGATAAAGTGGCTCAATACGGCATCAAAGTCTCGCTGTTCGAAGCGCTATCCATGGCTATAGAGATCAGTGGGAAGACATGATAAAGTGGCTCAATACGGCATCAAAGTCTCGCTGTACGAAGCGCTATCCATGGCTATAGAGATCAGTGGGAAGACATGATAAAGTGGCTCAATACGGCATCAAAGTCTCGCTGTACGAAGCGCTATCCATGGCTATAGATATCAGTGGGAAGACATGATAAAGTGGCCCAATACGGCATCAAAGTCTCGCTGTACGAAGCGCTATCCATGGCTATAGAGATCAGTGGGAAGACATGATAAAGTGGCTCAATACGGCATCAAAGTCTCGCTGTTCGAAGCGCTATCCATGGCTATAGAGATCAGTGGGAAGACATGATAAAGTGGCTCAATACGGCATCAAAGTCTCGCTGTACGAAGCGCTATCCATGGCTATAGAGATCAGTGGGAAGACATGATAAAGTGTCTCAATACGACATCAAAGTCTCGCTGTACGAAGCGCTATCCATGGCTATAGAGATCAGTGGGAAGACATGATAAAGTGTCTCAATACGGCATCAAAGTCTCGCTTGACGAAGCACTATCCATGGCTATAGAGATCAGTGACTCATATATATCAGGGGATGTAACAAGGTGTAAACACCCACCCCCTGCCCCTCCCGAAGACGTGCACGTGAGCATGTTACCTGAAGCCCGAGATGGCGTTGAGCAAGCAACTTTTGCCGGCACCGGAAGCGCCCATGATGCCAGTCAGGTGTCCGGCTCGGAATCGGCCGCTCACGTTCTTCAGGATGACCTTGTCGTGACCTGCCCGGACATAACGCGTCACGTTGAGCGATGGGTGACCAAATTCCGTCAACTTGGCCCCCCCCGCACGCTTTGAAAGTCTCGGATTATTTTTTCATGGAACGTTTTTAGAGGTGTAATGTGCCGGTCCTAGAAAGTTGGAGTTCAATTCCTCGCCGATGTAAGGGGGTGCTAAGTTTACGCACATGACCCCGTTTGGCCCTCGCAACTTTCGAAATCTTGATTTTTTTTTAAATTTTATGATAGCTCGCCGAGAGCTAAGGGTCTTAGATATTCAAATTCTTTGAGTAATCAGTATAACAATCGTAGCCCCGTTAGGACAATGGTAATTGATTTAAAACAAATATTTTCGTTCTGTTTTTTTCGGTCAATCGGCGTTTTGGCAAGGGATGGAGCTCAAATCTTTTTATGGTAGGCACAATTCGGCTCCAAGTGAGCTCTATAAGTTACGCGAAAAAAAATCAAGATTTCGCAAATTGGGGGGGCTGTATCACAACTTGACCCCCGTTTTAGAAACCCTTATATCTCGGCCAGGGATTGAGCGCAAAACTTTTTAAGAGCGGCAAAATTCAGCTCTAAACGAGCTCCGAGCGTTCCACGAGAAAAAAAAAAAAAAATTCAAAGTGGTCGGGGGGGGGGGGGGGGCTTGACGGACCTTCTGACGCTAGCATGGGACCAAATACTATATTATATAACCTTTTATTACAGTATTTGATGGGACACTTGCATTGCATGTCGGAGCTGTTATTCCACTTTCGAGTTTCGACCAAGGCTATAATATAGGTTGCGATACGCGGCTCAAGTCGAAACAAATGTTGGAAACGCTTCCTAATTACATGCATGCAGTTTGCAAGAGTTGAGAACTATGGTCAGCATCTTCAACGAAACGTATGCGTGACTGTTGCCTAAAATATAGCAAGCTTTAATCCATGTAATTTCAGAAAATCAGGGAGGGGGCTAGCGAAGTAGGAGATTCATTGTGTTAGACATTGAGGGCGTGGAGAAGTTGAGATCGCATTCTTGTTTGTGCGATGCAAGATCGTGTGATAATATTGTCATCTGCGCATGGCAGGCTTTCTGGAGTCATCGAGGGGCGCGGTGCGGGTGCCGGAGGTGGATTTTAAATCGCCGGCCGGCCACTTTCTGCATTTTGCTGCGTAGACAGGTGTGTATGGCTATTGCAGGCCCGTGAAAGAGAGAGGGGGGCGAAGGAGCGAGAAAGCATTCGAGCAAGTGGTCAAACCGTGAATTTTGCTCCAAAGCTATACACAGCGAAACACAGCACGAAAGAAAAATATCGATTATACACATAGAGATTCTCGAGAGAGATTGAAATTTTAGTATTTGAAATCCGAATGAATTGTTATTGTCGACGGGTATGCGGCGCATACGTTTTTTCAATAAAACTAGCCGAGAGCCGCGTTACTATGTTTTTGCTACGCATACGTCCACGGCAAAACGTATTTTCCCATATCAAGGAAAAGCGGGGTTTTCCGTAGCGACAATCCAATCATATTATTATCATGTCGTTCACAGAATGACGGTGACTTCGGCTAAACTTCATTTGGCAACTGGGCCAACGCTTCCTGTTATCACTATCAGAATAAACAATCAAAGTCCATTCAATCAAAATTCTATCAAAATGACGTCATGATAGCCACTCGCTAAAGCCAGGCAGAGCAATTCGGGTTGCGATTTTCCTGTCTTCCTTTGTTATTTAGCAGAGATAATTAATATTTTTTTACAAACTGGTAGCACGTCCAGTGGGTATCTGTTTCTGTGGGTGTAATAAGTCTCATCGGATGCTGCAAGATGCGAACTGGTCAAGCGTCTTCTACTCAATCTAAAACTCAGACGGCAATTACGCATGGCCTGGCACAACAATTTCTGATTGGGTCACGTGACTTGCCTTGACGGAAAAACCACTTTGCCACGGGCGCTTGAATTACAATTAAAATGTTTATCGATAGAACATTGTTTTATTGAAGTAACAACTCTGGAACATTCCTGCCGCCTGTAGTGAATGTTTTCGTGTGAAATCACACATCTTATCAGGTTTTCTCAGCTGTTCTTACGGTAATACAAATGCATCGTTAACTCCACACAAAATTCCTTGATGGGCAAGAAATTGCGCCGTACAAGCAGATTCCTTGGACTTTGAAGATATTTTACGGCTTATAGGGTAGGTATTAATAAAAACCTTAAAACTTACCATTTGAGCTCCATTTCGATCCTGGATTTGTGACGCACAGGTTGCGGAACTCGACGTCCATGATTTTCGTGCGAGATTCGAACGACGACCAAAAGTTAAATTTTTTTGGACTTTCGTTTATTTCCGACGACTTTAGTCAGCGCGACCGGAACGAGCGATAGCGCCTGCAGTAGACAAACCAGTCGCGTTGAAACTCCGAATGGATGTGATGCACGCGCGAATTCTTCTGTTTCCCGTGCATCAGCGTCATGGTCCAGAAGACCGTGAAAAAGTTCACATAGAAATGACACGCGATTTCATAATCTTTGAAATTATATAGAATTATTTCAACCTGTATATGTCTGCTGCATGTTTTTGTTTTTTTTGTTACAATACCCATAAGTATTTAGTGTGAGTCGTCTCTACGGCTGATAGGATGTTAAGGATGTAAATGCAGTCACAATTAGGACCGAGTTTACAATAGTTCTTATACCGGCATTGATGAGAAATCATCTTTCTTAGCAAGTTTATGCAAGTGATTGGTTTTACCATGACTTTTGACTTAACACTCAATTAAATCCGGGATTGCAAAGGATGAAATATCAGCACAATGCGTTTTTTCGTCTGAATTTGTCTACGGCTGGTGACGACGTGGGCAGTGCTAGCAAAATTATTGCTCTCAGTCTCAATTTTTCACCCTCGTTGATTATTTTGGGCATATTATAGATTTTGTCGAAATTAATGTGAGATTTTCTCTTAAATGTGATGCTTTTTTTTCTAAATATATTAGCAAATATTTTAGGAATTAGCAAATAGATTAGCAAATAAGTACCGAACAAGATAAAATCGAAAGTTTACTCAACGGTGTGATCGCAATCACCTTATCAAAATTACGTCGTTTGACAACAAACATGATAAAACTCTCTAGTGGCGCCAAATACTAACTTGGTGACGAGAAAATGTACCACCGAGTTCACTGTATTTTAGATAATTGCACACCAAAGAACGTTTCCACTTAAAAACAGCGCTGGCCCAGACTGTGAAACGGTTCAAACATGCCCGTCTCTACCACAGACAATGCTTTTTAGCGTTTTTCAGTATTTCACGACATATTTCTTAATTTTACACTGCAAATTCTCGAAGACTGTGCGGCGAGAATCAATCATACAACTCTCATTTTCAACTTGTTTACATGCCTAAATTATTCCCCTGATCGAAGTGGGTTCCGCAATCCATAATAGGTACCCTATTCTATGCTTTATTTTCTATATATGCTAATATTGCTATATACGCATAGCAAGTTCCAATGCAAATTAAAGACGCTTATGCTAACTACTAGACCAAGGTCAATAGAGAACATTCAAAATTCAAGCCCAGAGGCGAAATAAATTGGATGGCAACGCAAATATGCGAGTAGATTATAGTTGTAATTAATTATTGGCCCTAGAATGGGCAATTTTGAATGTGGTCTATTCGCCAAACTTGTAATACCGTCAAGCTAGAAATATATCTCTATAAACATACTTATCGCCGCTTCAATATCTCTTTTCTTGTCAATTCACTTGTGTATATTTTTGCGGCGTGCAAATTCCCGAGTTGTAAGGAAGTCGCATCTATACTGATGATACAAACGAAATAATTTTTTAGTCGATTTTTTGCGATTAGATAAGTCCTATCGGTATCCGCCATTTGAGTCAAAATCTCTTAAGGTCAAGACCAAGCCTGAAGGTCCTCGTGGGTGATAACATTGATTATATTCATATCCACTCAAATTATTGCATAATAAGTTCGATAAATATAATAATTGGTTGTTGAAAATATCGCGTGGTGAAGTGTGTGGCTTGTGAGAGCATAGCAATTGCACCTGGCCGGTATAGGACAAACAGTTAGGAAAAAATATATCAAAACAAATTTAATTACTTTTTTCTGACGAGCCGAGATATCAATGAAGGAAAATCTGAAATAATTCAAATCAAAAAATTAAATTATTGGATGAGCGAGCGAAGCGAGCGAAATCCTTCAATTTCACAACATAGGGAAAAGAAAAGCATTTGGATTTTTTTTTTTTTTTTTTGTAACAAAAACGAGCAGGCCTACTTAAAGGTCACAGATCGTTACGAAATTTGGCAAAAACGTCCTTGGTGACTCAGCGAGGTGCTGTATAGTTTTTGAGCGAAATCTGGTCAGCCATTTTGTTTTTATGAGCAAAAACCCGTTAATTTTTCAGTTTTTTGGTACTAGCTTTGTAACTAATTAACCGATCCGCACCAAATTTGGATTGAATATATATATGATATCAAGTTAAACGAATTGCCTAAGTTTCAGATTCGTGCATCAAGTATTTTGCTAATCAGAAAACTAAAATTACTTAATAATAAAAAATATACTTGATATACAACAATATGATTGTCAAATGTTTTCCGTTTGGATTTCCTCAGGGAGATTACGGCTCGCTCATCCTGCAACGAGTGTAGGCTCTACTTATCGTTTACCTAGTTATCAAAATGACGTTATGGTACCCACTCGGTAAAACCAAGCAGAAACTCGGGTTTTGATATCGCTATCTTCCTTTAAGTTATTTGTAAGTGTATTTGTATAAGCTTGGATAAGCTTATATGGATAAGCTTAAGCTAAGAATTTAAGCTAAGACTGGTAGTACGTCCAGTGGGTATCTGACGTCAGTTTTCTCTGACATTTCACCACCTGATTCAAAATGTTCCTCTGAGCAGCCAAAACATCTTTGACTTTGACGAGTCCAGTTGAAATTAGCAATAAAATTTGGGATTGAATTAAAATGTTAATTGTCTTCGCCCAATGCTTTTAATCTGAGCTTACAAATCAACGAGCACCTATTACCAAAAAAGATAAAATAATTATGTAAAAATAATATTATAAGAAAGCAAACAACTGAGCATTTATGAATGGTAATCCCTATACTAATATTATCCCTGTGGTTCGGTGTGTTTTCATCACTTTCAGACATGTCTATGCACGCCTAAAGTTCTCAGCCTATTTTAATGAAATTTTGGAAACGCACTCGATACATCATAAATGGGTGCAACGAGGGGGTCTCGCTGCGGTTTGACCAAAATGGGCCCTTTTTTGGGGGGGTTCACCTACCAAATTTGGACTTGGAGGATTGTAAATTAAAACCCGTGTAGCAGCGACCATTTTCAATTCAAATTGAAATTTTCAAATCAGCCAGCCCAAAATTGGGCCCTTTTGAGGGGGTCATTTAGCAGAAACAAAAACTTGCGATTACACTTGGCAGTTATTTTCCTAACTTTATGAAATTCTGGAAACACACTCGATCACACATCATACAACTCACTGTTGAGGTTTCGCTTCGGTCTGGCCAAAATGGGCCCTTTTTTGGGGGGGTTCACCGGTCAAATTTGGACACATAGAATTGAAAATTTGTACCCGTGTAAAAGTGTTCATTTTTAATTCAAAACTATAATTTTACATCCGCCAGCCCAAAATTGGGCCCTTTTAGGGGGGGTCTTTTCACAAAAACAAAAAGATGCGACTCTACACTTAGCAATTATGCTCCTATCAATATGAAACATTGAAATCGAACTCGATCCAACATTCTACACCTCACTTATGGGGTCGCTATGGTTTGGCCGAAATGGGCCCTTTTTTGGGGGGGGGGGTTCAACCACCAAATTTGAGCATCTATTTTTATTACAAATCCACGACTTAAAATTAGCCAGCCCGAAATTGGGCCCTTTTTTGGTGTTGGGGGGGGGGGGTCTTTTCGCAAAAACTCCCGACTTGCGGTGTGGGCATTTTGGAAGATATTGAAAAGTGCATGTCCGTTGGTAGCATGGTAAAATTGCGCTCATCTTGACATTATTTCCCGTCAAATGTATGAATTTCTTAAACTTATTTCGTTGCGTTCAACGCTGACAGCTAGATGAGCGCTGTGGTCTGTTTTTGAAGTACTTTGTCCAAAAACACATGGCCCCACCAAGTGCATATAAATCATCATGGAGAGAGGGGGCTCGCTACAGCCAGCCGCATTTCGGGGAAGTCCCGTGATTACGCAACTGATCATACACTTTGAGCTTTTTTTTTTGAGTTCATTTAATTGAAACTAAAAATGAATCTGAAAATTACTGACGATATTGTGATTTGTTTTCGTAAGGCGTCGGTATCGAGAGTTCGCGAACATTGGTCAACTTTGCGCGTTATGACACCAATTTCGCGTTGGTTCGCGAAAAGCAGCAAACACACAGCAAACATAGTAAACATCAACCTTCAATCATCATCGACCTTAAGAGTCTACATAGGTTGTAACCCGATACGATAACGAAAAACATAATAATCTGTGGCAGTAATCATAAGAAGCCACGGATTATAAACGCTGGCACTTATCTGCGACTCTTGCATAACCAAGATTAATCATCAAAATGAAAAAAATCTGCTTTTTCTCGATTTTCGTGATTTAAATGACACGGCTGGATTCATATTTGTCAGCAGATTGTATGATACTTTGAATCAAAGTTCTAGTGCACTTATTGGCTTTACTGCAGCACATTTTCAATCACGGCAAAGAATTGGTAGTACGTCACGTTATAAGCCGCTCTAATCCTGTGTCGAGTTTGTTGTAAACATTGCTGAACAGCATTCCGCAAGCAAACTTTCATTGAGTAGTAGATGCCGAGAATACAAATCAATCAGTATTTGTTTGCGATTAATTTTATTGATACCATCGTGTTTTTGATGGACAGTACATGGAACACATTTTTTTATTCGATCTTCTGGCGTGATTTTTACCCATAACATAATGAAAATTAATTTTTTCCACCATGGTTGAAATCACATTCTTGTGACGAACACTAAGAAATAACATGGTTGTTTCTTCAAAAAAGTCTGCCCAAAGAGCATAACTAGACTTAGTATGCAGTCATCGATGCGTCGTTTCACAATGCTTGAACGCAGACGAACATTTTAACGCCACAAAAGTGTCATTTTGAAACTTATCTGATTCCGAACAAAGTAACGAAATAATAATTATATTTTTGAATACGTACTACATATTAGTTTCAATTAATATACATCGATTGCATGGAGCCATGGATCGGAAACACTCCGTTGCCCATTTATTTGTTGGCTGTTTGCGCCTTCGCACTTTTCCTCTGCAATTTCGCGGCGGCTTTCATGTCTTTGGCGTTTTGAGCCGCAGCACGGGCTTCAACAACGCATCGCGGATCTCGGATCTCGGATGTCTGTCTTCAACATTCGTTTACTGTACTGCGGGTTGCAAATTTCAATGACTAGGCACTTGTTATAAAACCTAGAACAAACAAAAATTATAGATTCATCAGCGTCTACCAATAGTCACTCCCAGCAGAGATCGAGCATATATTTTTTCTCACTCACCAACAAAGGCGCGCTTCCATCTTCTCAAGCCAGAAGTCCTCGTTCCTTTCAACACGTTCGAATGTGAACCACTTCGTAGTGTATATAACAAAATAGCACAAAGACTAACGGGTTCGCATGTCTGTGCTGTATGAACTGTTCAATTAGGTATGAGTGTTACGCGGGCTTTTGCTATTTTCATTTTTTTTCTACCCTGTATGCATGCTTGTGATGCAGAATAAAATGAAGATGAAATTGAAATTGAAATTGAATTGAATACAAACGATGATGGTTAGTTTAAGCAACATTGCTTTGTTTAGTGAATAAAATATACTTTTTGATCTATAAAAACACTCTGTCTCCACGGAACGAGCCGTCATCGGCCATATCTTACGCCGACTAAATTTTATCGCTAACTAGCGTCAGCATGCCGAGTGCCGACTTCCTAGAATCTCTTCTCTTCCGACTTGACAATCATGCAATTCCGAAAATTACACAATAATACAAAATAACTATATTTGTTAGACCCAAGCAAGCAATGAAAAATATCGGACACCCAATATATCGATTTTCATTATTATCGGATTTCCTTCTAAGATCAATACAAACGTGCGTAACACAAGTTTCAGTTTTAGAGCACTGATAGATTGAGTAAAGTTGAGTAGAAAAGTTGAGTGAGACCCACCCAACTAGGTTTACAGAGCAGTGGGTGAAGGAATGATGCATATTAATCGGTAATTTTCGTCGGATTTTTTCATTTCAACATTGCTTTTGATCTGCAAGCAGAGACGAATCCAGTCGTATCGATAAAACAGTATGAAACACGGATTTGTATCGATATCCTTTTTTATTAACTTTCTATTGAACTCGGTGTCGGGTTGTGCAAGTATAATCTCCACGAGTGTTTTTATTTCTCATGCTGATAACGAGGCAGTAAAACTGGAAGATTATTTCCATCGGGTCTAATCCGTGAAAGATTAGCTTTCTCACACGGAAATTTTTGGTAGTGCAGAGGTCCACGTGGTTACTTTTCCTGCCCCCTAAAATGTTCCCTATATTTATGAAAAAAAATCAGTGAATAGTTGAAAAAATTTCTAACACGCGATGTAAAGGCTCGTGTCGATCGGACGTTTACTTTGTTCATAAATAGATCTTGAATTTGGGACTTTTTGTGGGTGTTTTTTAAACGAAAACACCACTTTTCTTTCTTCTCTGGTTGTTTTATTTTCCATCCGATCTCAATTAAAATTTACTAGGCGGGTCGGAGTACTCTTCCTCTACACACTGATTTTTTTTCAAAAATATTGGGATCAATTTAGGGGGCAGGAAAAGTATTTACGTGGACCTCTGCATTTTAGGCTTTTAAGCTGACTTTAGCTGGCTCTTAACTAAAATCCTTAAATTTGGCTCCGCGTAATTCTTTATAGAAATTGCGAAAACGCGATGAAAACGCGTGGGTCAAGTTGCCACTGGGGACTTGCGCGCTGCAATATTTAGGCAGCGATTTGAGCAGGGCTTGATAGGGCTTTGATAGGGCTCGAAAGGGCTTGATTGGGGTTCACGCTGCCGAAATTCGTCCAACGTCGAGACAAAATTCGAAGCAATTCATCGCCTCTGGCTTGAAGTTGGGTTGGGTCAGGAAAGGTAGGATTTTGGAGGGGGGGGGGGGGGGGGTGAGGAATTCTGCAAAACCATTCCTGAACCGATTGATGGTGGACGTCTGTGTACCTGAGTCACGAAAACATATAGCCATCATTAGTAGTACCCATAAGTTCGCATTTGAGCAGTGTATATGTAGATAAACACGAAGTGTTAGGTAAGCGTGGCAGAAGGGTCAAAGACTAATTACCGAAAAACAAATCAACACAAGAAACAAATATCACCTACAGGGGGCGAAGCCCCCTGCAAGGGGGCCCTACGCAGAGGAAGGTTGGGAAGTTGGGTTGGGTCAGGAAAGGTAGGATTAGTGGAGGGGTGGGGGGGGGGGGAACTCTGCAAAACAATGGTTGGGAGTTTAGTTTGGGTCATGAAAGGAAGTCATAGAAGAAACACGTGTAGCGGCACGTGAGAACTCATGCTTCGGCGACACCACACCACTCGCTTTTCTTGGATCAACTACTGATGGAGGACGCATGTGTACCAGAGTCATGAAAATATATAGCCATCATTAGTATTACTTTAAAGTTCGCATTTGAGCAGTGTATATGTAGGTAAACACAAAGTGTTAGGTAAGCGTGGCAGAAGGGTCAAATACCAATTACCGAAAAACAAATCAACACAAGAAACAAATAAAACCTACAGGGGGCGAAGCCCCCTGCAAGGGGGCTCTACGCAGAGGAAGGTTGGGAAGTTGGGTTGGGTCAGGAAAGGTAGGATTAGTGGAGGGGTGGGGGAGGGGGATGGGAAAATCTGCAAAATCATGGTTGGGAGGTTACCTCGGGGCAGGAAAGGAAAACATAGAAGAAACACGTGCAGCGGCACGTGAAAACTAATGCTGTGGCGACACCAAGCGATGGTGGACATCGGTGTATCTGTGTCACGAAATGAAACCCCCCTCCTTTAAGCAACACCCAACAATGAACAGGTGGGCAGAGAACATGCAGAAAGGCACTAACTGTTGGGCAAGGGGAGTAGCAAAAAAAAACGCACGAAAGGCAGGAAAGGCATCAGGAAACATACAACACGTTTGGGTTGGGAGGTTGGTTTGGGTCAGGAAAGGAAAACGGGAAAAAAATGTCCTAAACATTACATGCACTAAAACCCATCTGTCCTAAAGTCAATGTTTTTGCTTTAAAAATAATACTCAGAGGCAGGTTGGGAATTTGGGTGGGGTGAGGAATTGTAGGATTAGTTGGGGGGGGGGGGGGGGAGGGGGAGTGGCAAAAAACTACGCTCGAAAGGCAGGAAAGGCATCAGGAAACATACAACACGGTTGGGTTGGGAGGTTGGGTGGGGTCAGGAAAGGAAGACTAAGAAGCAGCATGTGCGGCATCACATGAAAACTATCCTTTCCTGGGTCACCAACTGATGGTGGACCTCTGTGTACCTGAGTCACGAAAATATATTGCCATCATTAGTAGTACCCATAAGTTCGCATTTGATTAGTGTATATGTAGGTAAACATGAAGTGTTTGGCAGGCGTGGCAGAAGGTTCAAAGACCAATTACCAAAAAACAAATTAAGTCAAGAAAGAAATAAAACCGACAGGGGGCGAAGCCCCCTGCAAAGGGGCTCCGAGCAGATGGTGCTTTGGGGCGAAGCCCCAAAGCACGCCGGGCGGGTTGGCGGCCGGAGGCCGCAGGGGCAGAGCCCCTAGTTAAGCTCATATATACTCAAAATAATAATAATAATGTTGTCCACTTTTGCAACAGATTCTAGGCCGGTTGTCTTTTCTAGCGAAGCCCCACTTCTGCATTGGCTACTTGCAGACTTGTCCAGGCTGACCAATCCAGACTCGATGAACAAGTCCAAGTTCTTTCTTTCTTTCGTTCTTTCCAGGCAGCCAAAGTCTGTCAAAGTCCGTCCGCCCTGGCCCTAACCCCATCCTAGACGTGTTCTCCACTTTGCCGCACTCACTTTTCTTAGATGAGCGCGCACTCGCAGTTGCCAAGAGCCAAGAGGGAGTCTCCTGGCTTGCTCCTGGCTGCAGCAGACAGCACCATACTAGAATCTTTTGCTAACAGTGACTGTCGCCACCGATGCTCGGAGGATGCTTACTGCACACTCGATTGCTTCCAGCTGATGCAGGAAGATGGTTGTGTTCTTTGGTTGTTGTGTTGATGGTCGTATTGCTCTGACTTGACAGACTTTTGGTCCTGAAAAAGACCAAGGTCGACGTTTCGTCCACGATGGCGTGGACATCTTCAGGACTGTTCCTTTTCAGGACCAAAAGTCTGTCAAGTCCGAGCAATACCGCCATCTACACAGCCATAAATTGCATTGTTTACTAACCCTAAATCACTGCAATTGCAATGCTCTGGTCAGAAGTGACAGTGAGTACACTAGAGTATTCCTAAAGAGCTCTTCATTTGAAACATTTTGTCGAGCCTGTGGTATGTTCAGCCTCATACTATTCTGTGGTGGAAAGAGTGGAAGTTGGACCAAATTCTTTTCAAAATGCTGGCTCATGAAGAAAAGGAGCAAAGAAAAAGGATCTTGGTATCTTGGCCAAAGTTTTGGACAGGTCTTGTGCTTTTTATTAGTTCTAGTTCTAAATCTAATCTCAACTTTTATTACAACTCTTTAAACCCATTGCTCTAAGATTATTGCTTTTTGAACTGTATTATGTGATGAAAGTTATCTGCATTGGAGAATTTGAGTCGTTTGTACTCAATTAACCACCATCAAAAACCATCAAAAACAAAGGGACTCGCACCAACGACCGTCTAGCGAGAAGTCTTGGATTTCAGGTGGCGATTGCCGTCGGGGAGGTGCCCTCGGCCTACCCAAACGTCCACGACAACGGCGCCGAGGATTCGTGGGACGGCTTCCACGTGAGGATGCCGCCTTCACCGCAGAGCCGACACATCGTCGAAATCGTGAGTCCACTTCCTACCAAACGACAAGTCCTGCCGGTGAAGTCGCCAGCTTGGGCAAGGTTGTTAGTGACCTTGTTAGTAAAGTGTTTGCAAACATCTCCATTGAGATCGTTTGTAGAATTATTATTATTATTAACATTTTTTTTTAAACATGCTATAGATTAGGAAAAGACTTGTGAAAGTAATAGCCGGTAAAATAGACTTATTCCACTCGTCTTGTAGTAAAATGACGTCATACCCACTGGACGTATTTCCATTTAAATAATTATCGTTTATTGTCTTAAAAGTTACTGAACAGACATAAGTATTTAGGCTTTAATTAATAACGCTGGCCAGCCACACCAACGCTCTTATAAATCATTTATAAAACCATTACCATAAAACCATTTATTAACCATTTATAAAAAAAAAATTCTAGCTCTGCTAAATAACAAAGGAAGATAGGGAAATCACAACCCGAATTGCTTTATCTGGCTACCGGAGTAGAATTCTACCTAAGTAGAATAAGTCTTTTATCTAATAAGTTTTCAATTATTAAATAATGTTCTCCATTAAAAATCAAATAATACACAATTTTTTTCTATTTTTACTACGTGAAACGCAGCAAACTTGGCCCAGGGCAACGACACGTCATGACAAGCATATTTTTATCACCTCCACTTCTAAAAATCGTGGATCTCTCTGACTTTTCACAACTGGAGATAGCACCGTGATCTCTGGCTGTAAGAGTCGCAAGCAAACATTTTCATGCTCAATATTCGAAACGAAAAATCCATTTATCATTGCATCGCACTCGACGCTCGATCGGTCCGAACAAGATCATGCCGAAAACCACACAATTTGACCTTTCGGATCGATTTGAAGTACTTTTAAGACCTGTAAGAAGGTTTTGACTAGCCGTACGTTCTAGCCCATTATTGCCTACAGCGTGGTTACAAGTTGTGATTCGCCAGACCGCCAATTTTACCACCGGCACGCTGTCTGCTGATTTCACCAAGAATTAAACATTCTACAGCATAATAATATGCTAGTAAGACATTTTGGCAGTATAGGAAACAAATCTACCGCCCGGTCGGTTACAACCACTAATCTCAATAACCTAGATTGCGCATCGTATTGAGCCATCACGCCATTAGACCAGTGCCATACGGCCAGTTGTAAAAACAGTGCGTCGTTAAAAACCATTAATCAATCAATCAGTGAGGTCAATTGACCTCTCGGCTGAAGCATTGAGTGTCAAAGGTTGAAGGTTGTTCGACCCCCCCTTCTCCCTCACTCCGGGAATAAGACGCCGATTTGGCCGATATAAGCGCGACGGCCGGCCAGAGTTTATCATTTGTTCATCAGACGACAATCTTGTCTTCACGTCGCCATCACTAGCTGCCTACCGTTTCTACAGGTGAGCCGGTAACAGTCGCAGACGCGTGTTGAATGTCGAACGGTCACTCATCCTGATGGCTGATTTTTGGTCGAACTTGTTTATATATTTGACATTGCTACGTGACCGACACAAAAATCTTAGATGCTATCAAAACCGATTTTAAATTCAAAAAACGATATGTGTATCATTTGATTTGGTCTTAGAAGTGAACAAAGATGTTGATACCGGCATTCTGTTTGTAAAGTTGGTTCAAGTGATCATTGTGATTGGCTGTTTCTAGACCTTGAGGATATGTGAAAATCCTACTGTTTATAGAAACAAATTTCCGTATGCTAAATTGATTCTAAGCAGAGTTGTTGTTGCAGAATGGGGATACTGCAAGAATTGCTGCTAGCCTGCCTCCTGGTGGCTGTGGGTGAGTTACAACATTGGACAAAGAGACTCCGCTCTGAGCCAGGATCGAGTTGTTTTACACTAATTTAACCTTATCGACGTGTTTCACTCAGAAAAAAATGACGTCAGATACCCACTGGATGTACTACCATTTTGTAAAAAAATAGTAACTAGCTCTGCTAAATAACAAAGGACGACAGGGAAATCACAACCCGAATTGCTCTGCCTGGCTTTAGCGAGTGGGTGTCATGGCGTCACTTGTCCTCGAGTGTAATATGTCTGTTGCGTCGTCGAATGTAACAATTTCGCTATGCTTAACATGTTTATTTGAAGTAAAAAGATACAGGCGAGTGAAGCCCGTCGTCATTCACGTCCGATACATTTCGGTTCTCAACGCGAATCACATAAACAAAATGCGGTGAGTAGAAATATCAAAATCACGTCTTGTCGTTTGAAGTAGCTGTCCGGAGAAAACGAAATCTCTCGCAACAATTCACTCCCGCGGATACTTGGATGTTTCTTGCCGACGGGAGGGTGGATACCTACAGGACTTTTGAATGTTTGCTTCACTCGCCGAGATAAACCGAGATAAAGTCTGTTTAATTTAAGAATTACCTTGTTCGCTCAGCGCTAGTAGTCAAGACGATAACCAACTCGACGCCAAAAACATTTATAGAAACCAATTTACTTTAATTTCTATCTGTTTGTCTATATATCCTATATTTCTAACAGTATATTACTGTCACAATAAAGTTACAAGTAAAAAGCTAGAAGATATACAAGTGGTAAATAAAACGTTTAGCCTCTGTTCTAGTGTTTGATTTTGTGATTTTGAAATGGCGCATTGCGCCACTGTGGCGTAAACGGCAGACTTTTTTTTGAGTATGACCTTGTAGTTAGAATATTTAGATCACAAATAATCAGACCGATCCCGATCCCACCGATGAATATCTCGATATCCACGTCTTGATGCCTTCCTGATTTCTGAAGACAGCGTCACTACAACCTTACCCTGGACAAGCTATAGTGAAGCGACGTGGCTGATGCTGAGACGTTGCCGGCTTGCAGGCGGCTCGAGCTGGCCGGAGGTCGTCCCTGTCTACCAACGGATACAGAAAGAAAGCTCGCACACCGTGATCTGCCGGTTCGGCCTCGCCCTGGCCGACTGTCAGCTTCGCGTCTGGGAGCCGAACTTAGTAGACAGCGCGCTGAATTTCAGACGAGGCGCCGAATCTGTCGTGCAGCCAGTGAGGTAATTATTTCTCTGAAATACATTTCATTGTTCACTATAGAGTACATGCCCTTGCGTGATAACATTTTTTTTGTGTCTAGAAGCATTTACATTTGTCAGTTGCTAAAAATTTAAACCTGTGCATTCCTTACAACAAAATCCTGAATCACTTCTGCTTCCGCTGCGTTTTTCACCCTGCTATTTGATGCTATTTGTTGGGACGTAAAGCCGGTGTTCCCCTCAGTGCTTTTCGACAGGAGTATGCTACGTGCCGGCACCGGGTTTCCCCTCCTCCCTTCTAGCCATAGGTTAGGTTCATCATCACCCTTTCATTATAGACCAGCGCCACAGTGCCAGCTGTCAAAACAGTGCGTCGTTAAACACCGGCAATCAATCAATGAATCACCGGGTTTCCCCTCCTCCCTTCTAGCCATAGGTCAGGTTCATCATCACCCTTTCATTATAGACCAGCGCCACAGGGCCAGCTGTCAAAAAACTGCGTCATTAAACACCAGCCATCAATCAACCTTATTCAACTCGTGTTCACTGTTCCCAGTTTCAAATCGAGGCGGTTCGGTGGATCTGTGCGTGCGACAGCGAGCTACGCCGGCGCTGGACTTGGCAGCGGGGAGTGCGGGGTCCGCTTCTCTAGGGTGCAGGTCGGACGGTACATGGTCCAGTGCGCCGGGAAGCTGGCGGCCAACGGCAGCTGGGCCTCCGGCATCGCTCTCATGTTCGCCACCTGTGAGTATTCTTCACTAATTTCTAAAGGCCATGCGAGCAGAAAGAATATTGGAATTTGGGGTTTTTATTTGAGCTTTAGATCGATTTGCCTTCGAAACAAACATTGGAAACTAGAAATGTCACACAGTCACAAGTCGGAAGCTACCGCGCCGGAATTGAATCTCGTGTCGGACCGAAAAAAAATAGTTCGCTTTGCGGCGCGTGGAGTGCGTTACCAGCCGCCAGTTGGCCGGTGAGACCTGCAAGGAGCCAGCTAGGTGCTAGGTGCTAGGAGCTAGCAGCTAGGTGCTAGGTGCTAGCAGCTAGGTGCTAGCAGCTAGGTGCTAGGTGCTAGCAGCTAGGTGCTAGCAGCTAGCACCTAGGAGATAGGAGCTTGGAGCTAAGAGCTAGCAGCTAGGTGCTAGGAGCTAGCAGCTAGCAGCTAGGTGCTATGTGCTAGGTGCTAGGTGCTATGTGCTAGCAGGAGATAGGAGCTTGGAGCTAAGAGCTAGCAGCTAGGTGCTAGGAGTTACAAGCTAGGAGCTAGGAGCCTATAAACTCTCTATATTATATTTTCAAATCATTGATAAGACAGCAAATTTTTATCATAAAACTGATCCGATAAGAAGTGCCAAGATTTACCATCGAAAGCGAGCCCGGTATCTTTCCTAACTGAGCTGCAATTGCATGCACCGACTCACTGTGTTCCCCGACATCTGCAACATCATCCGGCTGAAGATCGTGCGGAACTGGGACCATCGCGACGTCGCAAACTCATCGCCAGACACGATCAACAACCCACCGGAGGCTGTCAATGATCGAACGCCGGTTTCCAGCTCTCCCGCCCCTCGCTGCGAGCGTCGCGACGCCGCGTCACATCGTGGCCGCCGCCGGGACCGACGTCCAAGTGCAGCTCGACGCGGGTCGGAACGGCGTCGTGGAATGCAGCGTCGAGACGCCGGGGATGGGCTGGCAGATCGTCGGGCGGGGCAGGTCCCTGGAGGCGGGCAGCCGGTTCCGGTTGAACGTCGCCGGCATGAGACGCGGTCGGTGCGACTGGACGCTGACCGACGTCACGCCGGCGGACGCGGGCTTGTGGTACTGGAGGGCTTTGCGCGGCGTCGGTGTCAACATCCAGCTCGCCGCGGTCGCCGTCATCGGTGAGTCCGTCCCCTCTGTTCGCTGTGCTCTTTTTTAGGCTGCATTGTCAGTGTTTCCAATGCTTATTTTTGGTTTTATTTTTTTGTGCAGTTAATATTTGAAGTGTTTAGAGGTGAATTTTCTTCAAATAGTTGACAGCTTGATGCAGAAATAACAACCCTTATAAATAACTATTTCCTTTTTTAAGTCTATTATAATTTTATAAAAACTGAATGCTGATATTAAAAAATATTGAAAGAATTATAAGAATAGACCTTCTACTCGAAGAAAAATTATGTCTGAGTCAGATACCCACTGGACGTACTACCAGTGTGGAAAACAATATTAATAATCTCTGCTAAATAACAAAGGAAGACGGGGAAATCACAACCCGAATTGCTCTGCCTGGCTTTAGCAAGTGGGTATCATGGTGTAATTCTTATAGAATTTTGATTGAATGGAATCGGTGCATTACAACTTTGGAAATGGAACGTGCTAAGATTACAAAAATACACAAGTCTCAAGAAAGTATAGAGTAGACTTAAACTTAAAACATAAAGTAACGGTTGCTGGGAGGTGGGACGGGAGAGGTTTCCAGGCGTCTAGCAATCCACGTCACGCCGTTGTTTGCAGCCGCGCCGCGCGCCGGACCCGAATTGCACGTGCGCGACGCGGGGACGCTGACCGCCGGCGACGTCGTCGAAGCAACCTGCTCCGCGCCGGCCGCGGTTCCCCCCAGCGAGCTCACCTGGCTGCTCGACGGTCAGATACTGCGTAGAGACACGGCCAACGACACCTTGGAGGGGGACCTGGCCACCTGGACGTTGCCGTGGGAACCGCGGCCTGCGAGGCAGACGCTGCGCCGGCTGCTGACCTCTGCCGACATCGGCAAGACGCTGGAGTGCCGCGCGCAACACGTGGCCGAGGGAGAAGCCCGCACGCACGCCGTCGTGCTGGGCGTAGCGATGGCAGGTGGGTTTAACCGCGCAGGCGTAGGTGTCCGTTTGATTCGTTATTAATGTTACCGTCCACGGACGAATGTACGTTGTAAAATGTTTAGAGATAAACTATGAAATGTGGGTAATGAATGCTTTAAACTTCCAAACTCAAACTTTTCTCGGCGTTTTGCGATGCTGTGCTGCCTGCTTTTTAGAAAGGTCATGGTTTTTGGAATGCAGGGTCAAGTTTTTGGGGTTTTGGGTGTTTTTGAGGAGGCTTTGATTGTTTTTGGTTCTATTGTTCCGATTTGTTGCTAATTGACACTCGAGTTCAGACCGTTTACAAAGCGGGCAGCACAGCTTTGCGAAACGTCGGGAAAAGCTTGAGTTTGGTTTCTTAGCATCCAATTACGCAGTAAAATAGTTTTTCTGAAAACAAGTGTGCTATAAAACCAGGAAAAGACACTGGTTTACAAAAACTGATAGCAAAATGTTAGTTGCGCATGGTTAAGTCGCAGCCACGGTACTTTGTCGCCAGTTTCCGAGTGCGGTTTTCGGAAAGTGCCCGCCGGGATGGCCCTGTCCTGGGGCGGGACGGAGGCGGGTTTCGCCGAGTTCCCCTGGCACGTTGCCGTCTTCCAGGCGGACACGGACTTGGCTGTTTGCGGCGGCTCGCTGGTCACGCCGTCATTCACCATCTCAGGTAGTTATCGTCGTCGGTGAACTAACGGACCGAACGGTTTGGCAACGTTGGAAACACCAGCTCTCGTGAGATCACCCAAGTTGAGCAACATCGCGCTGAGTTAGCTGTTGGATGGATGACCATCATGCAAATGATCAGTTTCATTACAAATCAGTGATGAAACCGTAAGTAATTAGGTACTTACTTGTACCTTTTTGCTTGTAATCTAGCAACCACCGGACATTGTATTTATATACTGTAGAACCAAAGTTGTTGCACATTACTTGAAGTTGTATTGTATTTGTTTATTATGCTTTTGACGAGTACAGAGTCTTCGTATGAGCCTAAAATCTAATTGACCTGTATCAAGGTATCACTCTGTATTACTCTCCATGCGGCATTGTGTTAAACAACAGCGTTGCTTTCCTTTGCACCAGCTCAATTAAAAAACTGTTTAACCAGATTTTAAGTGCCAAGTCCCAGACTCAAACTTCTAGTTTGAGAAACTTCGAGAAAAATTTTACACCCGCAGTTAAATATTTTTTGCTTCTTCTGAAAACTAACTTGCTAAGATAAGGGAGAGACGTGAGTCTTAAAAAAGTATTACTCATCACACAAACTCGTTGTGTTTCCTTCAGCGGCAGTTTGTTTCTGGGACACGGAGCAGCGCAAGCCCTACGACCCCACCACCTTCACAATCGCCGCCGGCAAACACTCGCCCGAGTGGGACGTCCAGGAGGAGAAGGAACAGCGACGTAATGTCAAGACAATCCACATTCCGATAACGTTCACCGGGCAACGGAACCACCTGGAGTCTGACATCGCCGTAGCGGAGTTGGCCGAGCCGATGCGCATCACGCCCGAAGTGGGCGTCGTGTGTTTGGACTGGACCATCTCTCTCCGACATCGACACTTTGCTCGCGACGGCACCGTAGGCACGGTGAGTTCACCTCTTGTGTCTTTCATGATTGCTGGTGTTTCGAGCCATTTAAATTCCTGCTACTACTATTATTAAAACTAGGTCAACTTCAACCATATTGTTATTATTATCGGGAACTAGTACCACATCCCATATTAACCAGGAAAGCTTCATCCTCCTCTTTGGCACATTAGAAATTAATTAATGAATAGTACCTATAGAGTATGTTTTGGTAGACTGCTATATGCTATGCTAATATCTACTCATTTGTGTGAATTTAATCCTAAATGCAAATAGTCATTGCATGTACGGTAGACAATGATTATTAGAAACGACAAATCAATTCCAATATTTGCATCCGTGCGGAGATTCGAATCCTGAATCCATGGAGCCAAACAACTCGAATAAACTTAATATCAATTCCTCAGATGGTTGTCCGTGTAGCATAATGGATAAGTGCAGTGCCCCGGACAGGCAATGACCCGGATTCGTATCTCGGCACGGATGTTAATTTTAAAATTTATATTTGGTTACTAATAATCATTCCAAGAATTATTTGACAAAATAGATTCCAGTTTGCAAAATGCAGAGCAACCTTCTGCTTCCATTATGCTACACGGGAAACCAGCTGTGGACATTTTATTCGAGTTGTTGGGCGCGGATGTAGATTTTGGAATTGATATTTCGTTTCTAATAATCAATATCTACTCGTAGCTTTGTACGCAGGCGCAAGGACCGAGCCTAACCCTATCGCTATTGCAGACGCCCGGCTGGGGGGTAACGGAGAACGACACGCAGAGCACGTCGCTCCGCTTCGTCGACCTGCCCTTCGTCCCGACGACCTCGTGCCTCGCGTTGATGCCCCGCGACCTGAATTTGCTGATGACCTCCGACAAGTTCTGCGGCGGCTTCGTGGGCCGCGACACCAGCGTGTGCTTCGGGGACACGGGCGGCGGCTACGTGTTTGCCAACGGCAGCGCTGGAGGGCGATACTTCCTGCGCGGCGTCGTCAGCAGTCCGCCGCCTGCGCGCGCCACGAGCTGTAGGACCGGCTACCCGTCCTTGTTCACCAGCATCTCGGCTTACTCCGAGTGGCTGCACGACATTTTGGACGGCGTTGTGGTGCCGGATGACTACTAGAGTGCTTGGCGTTGGCGTGGGACAGGCGTTGGCGTGGGACAGGCGTTGGCGTGGGAAGGATAAGGGCGGCTCTCGGATGCACTGATCTCTATGGCCATGATGGATAGCGCTTTGGACAGTGGGACTTTGATGCCGTATTGAGACACTTTGTCATTTCTTCCCACTGATCTCTATAGCCTGGATAGCGCTTCGTACAGCGAGACTTTGATGCCCTATTGAGACACTTTATCATGTCTTCCCACTGATCTCTATAGCCATGGATAGCGCTTCGTACAGCGAGACTTTGATGCCGTACTGAGACACTTTATCATGTCTTCCCACTGATCTCTGTAGCCATGGATAGCGCTTCGTACAGTGAGACTTTGATGCCATTTTGAACCACTTTATCATGTCTTCCCACTGATCTCTATAGCCATGGATAGCGCTTCGTACAGCGAGACTTTGATGCCATTTTGAACCACTTTATCATGTCTTCCCACTGATCTTTATAGCCATGGATAGCGCTTGTAGCTTTCCTAGCTTGGCTCCTCGTGGTGCCAGAAGCAATGAGCATCTAGAAACCTTCAGCTGAAGAGCGTTGGACAAAAAGACATGCCGTGGTCGGGACTCGAACTCGGGTCGGCTCTGTGGGAAGTAGAGACGCTCTGCGCTCCACCTTTCCGTCGTTGGTCACTTTGGCTGATAGTTTCCTATTGAAGGCCAAGATGTAATGCCATTATGTACGAGCATGCAATGCATTTGCAATCACCATATATCAAATACCAAGTATAATTGAGCTGCAATCGATAGTGATACAATTTTTGCTGTATAGTCTTATTTCCTGTGTGAGATAGGATAATAAATGTTATACTCCAACCAGATCTGTCTTGAAGTGACCACCCACGACCACGAAGTCTTACAATCAATATCCTCTCTTATCGTATTCTACGGGTATTAAAATAAATGTACCATTCAACAAATATCAGTGCCACATTTTTATTGTTGAATTAAAAATGAAAAAAACTGCAACCACAACCCCATGGTCTTACTGAGCTAAGGAAGGCTCAATGCTCTGTGATGAGATGCAGGCACCATAGATATGTCGCAACCGAATTCTCGCGTCAAATCGCTTGAGCTGCACAACTACAATCGACTTCCTGACGGAGCAACACGGCTTCTTGCAAGTGTTGCAAGTATGCGTCAATGTCAAGATGGTTCATTTCGATTGCTAAGTAACCCTGCGATCCTGCACGACGAAACTGAACGCTTAAGTGGAAGAAAGAACACGGTTATAATAATTTGCATGGTCAAAACCATGCAAACTACACCATCCATACCATTGGCACAACATTTTTTTTTACTCTGTAAAATTTAACTATTTCAGAAGGTGAAGAAAAATAGTAAATATTATTCAATGTTGAAACATGTTTAAATTATCCAAAATCTTGTCATGAAAAGTTCAAAGTCATGCTCGAGCGTGTCTTTGCTGAGACCAACAACACCAACAGCACGCAATCACAGATAGCCCGGTGATCTCTGACCGGAGGTGGCTACTGCTCTGAGATAACTTCCCGCGTTCAAAACACCAACGTGGAAAAATAACTGGTCTAAACCAGACACCACTGACTGTGAACACGCCATCACATCAGGCGAATGATTTGCAAAATGTTTATCAGTCTCCCCTCTGATCCCGGGACCCCAACACACACTGAGCGGCAAGTGAGCATCAGTATCTCAACTTCGTCGAATAGATACACTCCTCATCGACCGAACCGGTAGAAAACGCAGCCAGATTGCTTGTTGATCAGGTGTACATTATTAATCTGCTTGTTATTCGTAAAATTCTCCGCTAAGAGCGTGTTTTACAATGTCCAGTTGAAGAGTTAGTAGAAAACAGAAGAAACCGATAGGTTGTCAACATGAAGCTGCATGTTAGCCACTGGACATTGGAAAACCGGTCGTAAATATTGAAAATCTCATTGAAAATTTGTTGCAGCCCACACCGCCATGATACACAATAGAGAAACCTTTGCATTCGTCTGCCTCCTGCTAGCCGTAGGTAAGCACCAGCGCCCCAAGGGTGCCATTGTCTAAACTAATTCACTAAAAACACACTTCTTTCATGCAGACAATTTTTGTTTTTTATATCTAAAAGCAACCATACACACCTCATCCCCAATAGAGTACCTGTAACACTCACGTGAGAGCGAATTTGAAGAATCGAGTCCACCTAGCTGATGCTGCGATCATGTAAATTGATTACAAATCCATGTTGTATCGTTGCCGGCACGCAGGCGGCTGGAGCTGGCCGACAGTCGACCCGGAATTCCACGTCATCCTGGAAGATAGTTCCCACACGGCGGTCTGCCACTTCGACCACGCCCTGTCCGAATGCGGCGTCCACGTCTGGGTCAAGGGCTGGACGGAAAGGTCGATGGATTTCCGCCGAGGCGCGGACTCTGTCGAGAGGATCGTGTTGGATTCCGAGGGAAAGCAACGCGCGACGGCTAGCTACGCCGGCGACGGGCTGGCCAGCGGCCAGTGCGGAGTCCGTCTCGCCGGGGTGAAGGATGGTGACTATCTGGTCCAGTTCGCTGGGAAGCTGGAGGCCAACGGTAGCTGGGCCACCGGTTTCGCCCTGCTGCTCGCCACCCGTGAGTATTTCGCTGCTGAGGCGATGCATATCTTTCATTGGCAGACAACGGTCTCAAACGGCACCAGAAAAACTGAGGCGCTAAGTTCTACACAGGTAGAGATCTTCAGGAAGTCTTCTCATGTGTTTTTTAATCGTATTTTTCGGTTAAATTTTCTGTATTTTTGCCGTTTTGCTTATCTAAACTGTAATTATCCTTGCCTTTTCTTCTAAACTGTATTTATCCTTGCCTTTTCTTCTAAACTGTAAGTATCCTTGACTTTTCTTCTAAACTAAGATACTAGTATCCTTGACTTTTCTTCTAAACTAAGATACTAGTATCCTTGACTTTTCTTCTAAACTAAGATACTAGTATCCTTGACTTTTCTTCTAAACTAAGATACTAGTATCCTTGACTTTTCTTCTAAACTAAGATACTAGTATCCTTGACTTTTCTTCTAAACTGTAATTATCCTTGCCTTTTCTTCATCAAACTGCTCAAAAATGTTCACAATGTCTATTGAGTGCTATTTCAACAGCGCGATAAACAGCGTTAGCGAAGCCCTAGTACCAAACGAATGGTTGCACTTTTGTCTTCAACAACTCCTAATACCATACTTCCACGGTCAAATTTAAAATGTCAAGAATGCCACTAATTAATTCAATCAATCGACAAACACATGCCCGACACAAAGGCCTCGCTGGCTCCGATTCCGACTGCTAAACCCTTGCCCCGCGCCGTATTTCAGCTGGCCGCCTCCTCCCTTCCCTCGTTCCGACGCCGCGCTACATCCTGGCCTCCGCCGGCTCCGACGTCAGCGTGCGGATCGACGCCTACCGCTAAACCCTTGCCCGACGTATTTCAGCTGGCCGCCTCCTCCCGTCGCTTGTCCCGACGCCGCGCTACATCCTGGCCTCCGCCGGCTCCGACGTCAGCGTGAGGATCGACGCCTACCGCTAAACCCTTGCCCCGCGCCGTATTTCAGCTGGCCGCCTCCTCCCTTCCCGCGTCCCGACGCCGCGCTACATCCTGGCCTCCGCCGGCTCCGACGTTAGCGTGCGGATCGACGCCTACCGCTAAACCCTTGCCCCGCGCCGTATTTCAGCTGGCCGCCTCCTCCCGTCGCGTGTCCCGACACCGCGCTACATCCTGGCCTCCGCCGGCTCCGACGTCAGCGTGCGGATCGACGCCTACCGCTAAACCCTTGCCCCCCGCCGTATTTCAGCTGGCCGCCTCCTCCCGTCGCTTGTCCCGACACCGCGCTACATCCTGGCCTCCGCCGGCTCCGACGTCAGCGTGCGGATCGACGCAGGCCGCTAAACCCTTGCCCCGCGCCGTATTTCAGCTGGCCGCCTCCTCCCTTCCCTCGTTCCGACGCCGCGCTACATCCTGGCCTCCGCCGGCTCCGACGTCAGCGTGCTGATCGACGCCTACCGCTAAACCCTTGCCCCGCGCCGTATTTCAGCTGGCCGCCTCCTCCCGTCGCGTGTCCCGACGCCGCGCTACATCCTGGCCTCCGCCGGCTCCGACGTCAGCGTGCGGATCGACGCCTACCGCTAAACCCTTGCCCCGCGCCGTATTTCAGCTGGCCGCCTCCTCCCTTCCCTCGTTCCGACGCCGCGCTACATCCTGGCCTCCGCCGGCTCCGACGTCAGCGTGCGGATCGACGCAGGCCGCTAAACCCTTGCCCCCCGCCGTATTTCAGCTGGCCGCCTCCTCCCGTCGCTTGTCCCGACACCGCGCTACATCCTGGCCTCCGCCGGCTCCGACGTCAGCGTGCAGATCGACGCAGGCCGCCCCTTGATGGGAAACTGCGGCATCTACTCTCCCGCCGCCGGGAAGCAGAAACTACTGGACGGTGAGAGTCCGACGCCCGGGAGCCGGTACCGCTTCCTCGAGGGCGGCGTCCGACGCGGCAGGTGCGAATGGACGCTGGCCAACGTCCAGCCGGAAGACGCGGGCTTGTGGGGCTGGTGGAGCATCCTCGACGATTTCACCTCCGACCTGCTCGCAGTGGTCGCCGTGGTCGGTGAGTCGCCACCTTGTCCGTTGATATTTGATTGTTTATTTCGTCGTACAATTGTACTGTTAATGGACCGTGGTAAGGTATTGGTAATACTATAGATAACATTATAAAAGTATAAAAGTATGATAGTATGATGGTGACATATCAAGGGTAACATTATAATAGTTCATACATTATTTTCCTCTATAGTATAGTATGAACTAGTATGACAGAAATGAAGTGTGGGAGTGTGTGCGAGAAGAACAGTGGAGGAATAAGCGAGAGGTGTGGAAAGCCTTGGTACAGAAGGCGGAAGCAGAAAGTGTGGAGGAGGATGGGTAGAATGACAGGCAATTGGCAAGCCGGTTCTATTAAAACCCTGTTGCCCTTGAACCCGGTGGCCTTAAAGCCACCCCCTGACCCACCAAGTGTGGAACCAGGGTCACAGATTATTATTATTATTATTAGAATATTATTATAGTACCTACTTAACTTAATACATCACTTAATATATGGGTAGTAAAGTTTAGTGTGTACTAATAGGAACAGAATATAGGAACATGATACATGATATAAGTGACCATAGCAATGGTTTGCTATTCAATATTCAATGGGAAAGCAGCTGTACTTAATATGGGACGATATATATGGGTTTTATTCGTTAAAACTTACAAAACGGTGTATTTCGGAGGTAAGATCCGAGGAGATGTTGCTAGTTTGAAAGGTTGCCAGCCTCTTGACCAGATCAGATCTACAAGCAGGTATCTTAGTGTTGCACGGTCAGCATAGTGTGCTGCTAGGAGTACAGGTCTACTTTATGATCATGTATGCACAGCTATAGTATGTAACAGACTAACTGTTACAGCACCACCACCTTATCGAGTAACCTAACCGCGTTGTTTGCAGCTGCGCCGCACGGCGGGCCCGAATTGCTTGTGCCCGACGCGAGGACCCTGACTGCCGGCGTCGTCGTCGAGGCAACCTGCTCCGCGCCAGCCGCGGTTCCCCCCAGCGAGCTCACCTGGCTGCTCGACGGTCAGATACTGCGTAGAGACACGGCCAACGACACCTTGGCGGGCGACCTGGCCACCTGGACGTTGCCGTGGGAACCGCGGCCTACGAGGCAGACGCTGCGTCGGCGGCTGACCTCTGCCGACATCGGCAAGACGCTGGAGTGCCGCGCGCAACACGTGGCCGAGGGAGAAGCCCGCACGCACGCCGTCGTGCTCGGCGTAGCGACGGCAGGTGAGTCGGTCCACGCAGGTCCTTTGGCCGTTTCATCCGGTACGAATAGTGTTTTTAAAAAAGAGAAATTGTGAATTTGCAAAACGGAATGTTTCTTGCTTGCACCATACTGTCGCAGGCAGCTGTAGCCGTTTAGCGCCATGTGTTTTGCTCTAATTCGAGACCCACAAGTTATCTGAGACCAGAGTCCGTGTTTTGATGTTTGCATTCTGTTTTAAGAGTCAAAGTGTGTTTTTCTGATGTTCTGTCGGCTGAGCGCGTGCTGATTTTATTTGTTAATTATCACTATTTGTTCTTCGACGAAGATTTTCAGTACATTCAGAGATGAGGAAAGGTGAAGCCAAGGAATGTTTTGGCAGCGAGGGTCACAGATTCTAATATTAAATTAGGTCTGATTATTAATTAAATTGTTGACACCGTTTAAGCGTGTTGTACTTTAATTGTTCAACTAAATCGGCTCTCCACAGAGTCGCTTCAGCCTATTTCTTACAGAGAGCCACTTTCTCAACCAGAATCTGTCGCGTGCCTGCGTCAGGCACGTTTTTGTGGACCCTTTAAACCAAAGAAGAGAGTGAAATCAAAACCCAGATGGCGTTGCTTAGTGGGTATTTGACATGATAATTCTTTGAATGGAAAGGTAATTTCACCGCCACAAGATGAAGGATCCAATGTCCAACTCCCGTTAAATACACAATTTCTGAATGGGTATTTGGATTCTACAATAATGCATGCAATACACCTATTCCGTACAATCAAAATGACGTCATGATACCCACTGACTAACGCCAGGTAAAGCAATTCGAATTATGATATCTCTATCTCCCTTCTGTTATTTAGCAGAGCCATATTCATTTTATTTACAAACTGGTAGTACGTCCAGTGGGTATCTGATGTCATTTTCTCTGAGTGTATAGGTGTATTAATAGTTCCATATATATTTTTTTTCGAAACAACTCTGTCCCAGCATTTAATTCCATCTCAAACCTTGGAACCTATGCCTGCTTCTTGTAAAAGCCATTCGCAGCGATCTTGTGCACGCTCCCGTTGGTATCTTCGCGCCGAGGCGCTTGTTTGCGGTACGCCTTGGTGTAGAACCGCGCGAACAGATAGAGGAAGATGACCAGGTTCGATCCGGCGATGAAGGTCGCCGCACGCGGCAGCTTGCAGTCGAACGCGACGAGCGACGCAACGTACGTCAGCAGTACGAGGAACTGCGTCTGAAATCGACGGTGGAACGACGTTGGACTTGTTCGCTGGCTGGATGAATTGACCTGTTCGCTGCCGCGAGCGCCGTTGAGAGGTTTGCGCAAATGGTCGTTCCGTGAACCGAAAGGTATAATGTTGTTTCATTTCATGGTAAATATTTGTACCAAACAAAAACAAACAAGTTATGATGAAACATTAAATGAACAAGTAAATGAGGAGAAGTCATTACTGTTCGGGGCACTGCACTTGTCCATTATGCTACACGGAGTTTTGGGCTCCATGGAGTTAGAAACAGGACTATGAATATTCATATGAAAAATGACCCGGGTTCAAATCCCGGTACGGATACAAATTTTGGAAACGATATTTCGTTACTTAAAATCATTGTATACCGTACATGCAAGTATTTGCATCACGGATTAAATTCACACTAAAATATTTAGTATTTGAAATCTATTAAGTAATAATTAATAAATCTTGCCATCCCGGCAAGGTGAGACGGGTCAAAATTGCGGTACAGGAACATACTTTGGAATTGATGTTTTGTTTCTACGAATGCATGTGATTGGTTGGATGATGCGTCTAAAGCCCCTTTTACACGGTCACATTTTTTCATCACATTCCGTCAAACCCTTGCACAGCAGTCTTGTCTACAACTGCATGTGACCGTGTAAACAGTCCATAGCACGGCAGTCCGTCACATAAAAGTCTTGTATGGCAGACTCAGAGGTCAGAGATTGCGTGACGTCAAAATTTTCAAAAAATCGTGGCGGCAAATGTCAGTGTGCAGTGCAAAATTTGAAATGGCTGCAATTAAAATGAATTAAAAGTTGATAAAAGTTTATTTTTAATAAGAAATCACACCCATACCTGACGTCTGACAAAAGTAGATCTAAATTCACTCTCATTTTTTTTTCTGAAATGTCAACTGACATCTTCCATGGCCTGCTGTGATAATAAATGTGATACAATGATTATTGTATCGTGTAAAAGGTCGTCACATTTTTCATCAAATCCGTCACACAAAACCTTGTACAATGTTTATATTACGGACTGCTGTACAAGGGTTTGACGAAATGTGATGAAAAAATGTGACCGTGTAAAAGGGGCTTAAGATACGGCCCGTTTCACCAGCTCACAAATCATCATCCGCATGGCGCTGTTTATTAACACTAGCCAGTACGCTGGATGTGAACTTGCGCTGAAGAATGATCAAGCCCTCTTCCACGGGTCCACCCTTTGACCTAGAGTGCAAAAAGCCTGGTGAGATATTGGTTGGATGCTCACCAGCTGTATCCAGGTGATGTACTTCTTCCACCAGAGATGCTTGGCGACGGCGGGGCCCATCGAGGCAAGCAGGTAGTACGAGTACATGAACACGTGAACCATCGAGTTCACCACCACCACGACCACGCCGTGCTCCACTGGAACAAATCGCGATCGTTCAAAGCTAGCATTGCTCGCCGTTTCGATGGGCATCTATCAATTAAAATAGTTTGGGATAATATTATGTAGAGATAAATCTTTATATTCGAGGAATTTTGTGAGGATTCAGTGTCCAGAAGTGTACTACATACAACAATACAACAAAGATTAGAAATTGGGTTTGATTCCAAATTAGTTGTGAATGTAATTCTTAGTGAAACTGAGATGCATGGCTAATAAAAATAATTTTGAAGAAATTTCTAAGCATGTCATCAAGATCAAAATACAATCTATATCACATGCATCAAAATACGTTAGCAGTGGCGGCGCCAGAAATAAATCAGTAGGGGGGCAAAGCAGGGGCAAGCGAATAGGTGGAGGGGGCAATAACCCCCCCCCCCCACGGGCCCACACAGACCGAATTACCCGAAGAGTGTTTTTATTTCTCATGCTGTAAATGAGGCAGTGCAATTGGAAGATTATTTTCACAAGGTCTAATCCGTAAAATCTTATAGCTTCGTCACACGGAAAATTTTGCTGGTGCAGCGTTCCACGTAAAAGCAGTTAGTTGCCCCTACAATACTCACTATATTTCTGAAAAACATTCAATTGACAGTTGAAAGAAATTCTAACTCGCAATGTGAAGTCTCGAGTCGATCGGACGTCTACTTTGTTCACAAGAGATCTGGAATTTGGGACTTTTCAGCGGGGGGGCAAGCAGGGGGGCAAGCCAATTTTTGGGGGTGCAGTTGCCCCCCCATGCACCCCCGTAGCGCCGCCACTGTACGTTAGGCCTGAATAGATGAAGGGCAACCTGATTTTTTTACAAGTATGGTGTATGAAGTGTAATAACTATTTGTTTTGCTAACTGACCATACCAAACATACAAAACGAAACAAGCGGGTTTAACGTTGTTTCGAGGCGAAGCGATCGTTGAACCTACCGAAGAGATGCTTGAGGAAGAGCCACGTGAAGAGCGTGACAAACGTGTGGTGGTAGACGTGCAGGAACGAGACCTGCCGCTGTTTCTTGCGCAGCACGAAGAATACAGTGTCCAGCAACTCGATGATCTTAGACACCAGGTACCACCAGGTGGCGTGCGAAATCTGCAACGATCAAGACACGCTTTCGGAAAAACTAGATAATGTCTTGGATATTGAGTGCAAGCTACCTTACTTCCAAACTCACGTCTTCCTTCCTGTTAGCAAAAGTTTTCAGAAAAATGGTATTTTACTCCATGTTTGTTTTGCTTATGATTTTTTTGAGCAGGCTTAGGAAACTGTTGTGGTTCTTTTGTTACATTTTTGGTTAGATCTCGGCCAATGCATCCTTTTCCAAATACTATTTTCCAAATGCTAAAATGCTATCAAAGTGACGTCATGATACCCACTCGCTAAAGCCAGGCAGAGCAATTCGGGTTGTGATTTCCCTATCTTCCTTTGTAATTTAGCAGAGATAATTAATATTTTTTCCAAACTGGTCCAGTTGGTATCTGACATAAATTTTCTCTCAACGGAATATTTCAATTGATTTTAGATCCTTTATAAGCTTAACTTAGCAAAACAGCCCTTATTATTCCGCCTTAATCCAAAGTTTACTACCTCAAGAAAGCTTCAAAGAGTTCCAGAAGGTTCTAAAACATCAGCTCCCACAAGATAGGACATCCTACCTAAATGAACAACATTTTATAGTTAAGGTTGCGACGACTCGATGTTGAAGGTTAAAGGTTGAAGGTAGAAGGCACTCACTGCGGTGGGGATAGCAGACACAGCCACCTGGCCGCAACCGTTGATGGCAAAGTCCTGCAACGCTCCGTGTCGCAGCGGCTGAAACGGCGACAAATCATCAAAAAATCCTTATAATTCTGGCTTCAATGTTTACTACGAGCACTGCGGAGACTGGACTATTAGTTAAATCCTTGTAAAGCACAGCGAAACCATCGTTCTCCAACGACAAGCACTCACCATGGTCGCCAGCCAGAGACTGAAGACGACTTGGAACGCGTTGTAGGCGACGATGAGACGGTTGAGTTGTAGCGGCGGACGGTCGGCCATCCACCGCGGTCCGACGCCGACCACGAACAACAGGTAGACGCCGACGATGGACAGCACAGGCGCCGGACTGCCCATCAATGGCCACGAGTCCACCAGCGGGTCTGCACGGCGGAACGGAGGACATCGTACCGTTAATAGTAAGCGACCGAATGGTTTGGCAACGTTGGAAACATCGGTCCTCGTGAGATCGCCGGAGTTAAGTAACATTGCGCTGAGTTAGGTGTTTGATGGGTGACCATCATGCTCATGATGGGTTCTGTTCGGGAGAGAGGTTTGAGGGTTTGAAGTTAAGCAAAATCGAGCTGTTGGATGGGTGACCATCATGCACATGATCAGTTCTGTTCGGGAGAGAGGTCGGAGGGTTTGAAGTTAGTACGACAACTTCACTCGCCTTGCTTGTCAACCTCTCGACAGCACGGATAAGCGGAGGAATCCTGTTCGAGTTGTACCGTCCTTCGGAAGCTAACTTATAAGTTGGTAACATAAAATAAAGTACTTGCTGTGAATGGCCTCATCGACAATCTGCTGGTAGTTTCTGAGAATCAGATCGTAGATGACAGCCATTTCGAACTCGCGTCCTCACTGGGAATTTGGATGCTGCTTCTGCAACATAAAATATCATATCAGAAAAAATATCAGAAAAAATAACAAATTTATTTTTTTATGAATTTTCTTGGAGATTTCAAGAACCAGCCAAAGTCCAATCGGTGGATGAAAAATGTGAGCGATGTCTGATTTAATCCCGGGTTCACTGATTCATTATGTAAACAAACAAGAAAGACAAAGCGATGCATTCTGTTCCCATCACTAGTGCCGGTATTACGTAAGATGTTACATAATACAGAACTAAAGATATCGATAAACACTTTAAAGATATTAATTTTCAAATTCCTTTGTGTGTGCAAATACAGACGCTAGCATTTCATATACAGACTCAATATTTGCAAGCAAAGATTCGATACCGTACATCCATGCATAGATATCGCCACCAATTACCACCACTTAAAAAATATAGGACAAAAGCGATTGTGTCGGTAGCTTTGTCCAAAGTCCCACCTTACGCAATGTTTACGTAAGTAACACCGGCGTGCCTTTGACATTCGTAATCTCTACGATTAGTCAATAATCGGTGTGCGTTCGCTGGCGAGATAGTGGAGGTGCGTAAAGCACATGTTAGGTCACAATTCACCAGAGATGAGTTCAAATTGACAAGCAGTAATTTCCAGTTCCTGTTCGTTCAAAATTCGATCAAGTAGTAGTTGAAAGGTGCGTGACCTGCGTGATATAACAAAAGCGATTCATCAATAAATGCATCAGCTGTATGCACTTCTCAAATGAACGCGTCGCACGTTCCCAGCCATCCGCCTCGCAGCCAGCGTGCTACGCGCTTCAACGTCCCACCGAACGCGTCGCACGTTCCCAGCCGTCCGCCTCGCAGCCAGCGTGCTACGCGCTTCAACGTCCCACCGAACACGTCGCACGTTCCCAGCCGTCCGCCTCGCAGCCAGCGTGCTACGCGCTTCAACGTCCCACCGAACGCGTCGCACGTTCCCAGCCGTCCGCCTCGCAGCCAGCGTGCTACGCGCTTCAACGTCCCACCGAACGCGTCGCACGTTCCCAGCCGTCCGCCTCGCAGCCAGCGTGCTACGAGCTTCAACGTCCCACCGAACGCGTCGCACGTTCCCAGCCGTCCGCCTCGCAGCCAGCGTGCTACGCGCTTCAACGTCCCACCGAACGCGTCGCACGTTCCCAGCCGTCCGCCTCGCAGCCAGCGTGCTACGCGCTTCAACGTCCCACCGAACGCGTCGCACGTTCCCAGCCGTCCGCCTCGCAGCCAGCGTGCTACGCGCTTCAACGTCCCACCGAACGCGTCGCACGTTCCCAGCCGTCCGCCTCGCAGCCAGCGTGCTACGCGCTTCAACGTCCCATCGAACGCGTCGCACGATCCCAGCCGTCCGCCTCGCACCCAGCGTGCTACGCGCTTCAACGTCCCACCGAACGCGTCGCACGTTCCCAGCCGTCCGCCTCGCAGCCAGCGTGCTACGCGCTTCAACGTCCCACCGAACGCGTCGCACGATCCCAGCCGTCCGCCTCGCACCCAGCGTGCTACGCGCTTCAACGTCCCACCGAACGCGTCGCACGTTCCCAGCCGTCCGCCTCGCACCCAGCGTGCTACGCGCTTCAACGTCCCACCGAACGCACCACACTTTCCCAGCCGTCCGCCTCGCAGCCAGCGTGCTACGCGCTTCAACGTCCCACCGAACGCGTCGCACGTTCCCAGCCGTTCGCCTCGCAGCCAGCGTGCTACGCGCTTCAACGTCCCACCGAACGCGTCGCACGTTCCCAGCCGTTCGCCTCGCAGCCAGCGTGCTACGGGCTATCAGTCTTACCTCAGTCTGCGAGGCTGGCGATGCAGCAGCCGCTGCGAGCCACTGGAGCCATGCTGGAGGAGGCACACGATGTGAGATGCCAGCGCGTCCAATGTGTAATGCAAGCTCGCCTGTCTGCCGTGCGGACAGACTGCGATAAGCAAGCGATAGTGATGTCACGTTAGGTTACGTAACGCAACATGGGGTGAACGTCTACCTAGCCGGTCGCTGGCATGAGTCAATCGATACTGGTCAGTGCACTTGATAAACACGCTGAAGGAAATGGATCGTTATTAAACGATAGCGTGTGCTTGGAAAAAACTTTCCCATAACTGTCTATAAGGAATAACACGGAGAACTTGGTTCGACTCTTTGCTGGTACGAGAACACAAACATTGAATCGTAAGGGTCAACATATCTAGAAAGTTTTGTCAAATTTTTTTCAGATTATTGGCCTCCAGAGTGCAAAACATGTTTTGGAAAAATTAATAATTTCGTAAAAATTAATTAACATAAAATTTACTCGTCCGAATTGCTTCAAATTCGTGGCAGATCTAAGTTCAGAGAAAACGAAGGCTCACAGAAATTTTCATCAAAGGCCGTTTTGGCGTTTGGCCGGTTGCGTGCGAAAAAAAGCACCCGGGATTTTTTATCAGTAAAGTGTAATTGAAGATTGCGCTTCACTCGCTACGCTCGTTACGCACATCAATAATGTAGAAAATGTGTTTATATTTGTTTATATTTTATATTTTTTGGCTTCAGAAAAATTGAATGTACTTTGCTATTATCATCAGATCGGGCCCTCTGATAATTGGAACGCGAACAAAGGAACGACAAAATAAGGGCAAGGAACAAAGAAACAAAGAAACACAAAGATAGATTATAAAATTATAATTTATACTCAGTATACCTTTATACCTCTACATTGAATGTAACTCAAGATTCCACCGTCAACATCAAGTCCTCTTCACCTTCAATAAACTGTACAAACTCGGAACAAAGTCGATGAAATGTCTGTAGCGCTTGCCGCCGCCGCCGCCGCCGCCGCCGCCGCCGCCGCCGCCGCCGCCGCCGCCGTAGTCTTCAGCAACAGCTAGAGCTCCATCCGGTGTGACCCGGGGCGTTGCCTTGCGGTACGCCTTCCGGTAGAACCGGCCGAAGAGGACGATCAAGACGACAAGATTCCAGGAGGCCACGTACGTCACGACCCTCGGCAGTTTGCAGTCGTACGCCGCCAGGAACGCCACGTACGCGAAGAGCGTGCAGAACTGGGCCTGGCCATGTGGACCAGCAATCAGCGAGCGAAATCCTTCAGGTTCGTTACTTGGGGAAAATAATAGTGCTTGGATTTTTTTGTATTTGTTTGTGTAATGGCCTAGGTTATACCCCCATTTTTTAACCTATATGTCTTGACGATTATGTCGATTTTACGAAAACTTCTTCTAAACTAATGAACGGAATTGAAGGAAATTTTAACTGGGAATACAAAATAGGTGTGTTAGCTTAAAATTTAATTGTCGGAAAATTCGTTCGGAAAATTTGGGCAAAAATAAATAAGAATCACAAAATCAGTTATAAGTCGATAAGATCTGATTGAGCTGAAATTTAGATGGGTGCATCTGTATATTGATTTTGCAGATTATCTTAGAATTTTAAGAAAATTATTCGGAAAATTCGGAAAATATAAAATAATATTTTCGTTTTTGACTTTTTTTGTGTGTTGTGATACCGAAAAAGTATGAAAGTGCATATCAGTGAATAGCCCTTCTTAATACACTTCTTTTTTAGCTGATTGTTTTTTCCTTATAAATTGAAATTGAAAGAGATATAAGGGATTTAGTCGTGCGGTAAATTGACATGGGCTCTTATGGGAGTTGCGGGGAATTTGAAAGTGCGGGCGCGGGGACATTCGGCGGGAGTAAAACCGCATACTGATGGATAGCCCCGGTAAATGCGCATCTTTTATGTGATATATATCGGAATAAAGCCATACTCAATTTCGGATAACCACTGGATTAACACCATATGCTCAGATGGCGTTTGTACAGTGCAGCTGTCACTGGAACAAAGCCATCAAACAATATGAGAAAAATCCACTGGATTAACGCCATATATGACTCATGGCTTTATTCCGGTGGAACAAAAAATGGCTGATATAGCGTTATTCCATTATTGCAGTTCCCCCACGTTTGCCTAGTCTAGTGTATAGACCATACAAGATTAGGTAACACTTAAAACGTAAATCTTACTACGCTGGGTGTACACTTGCGCTGAAGAATGATCAAGCCCTCTTCCCCGGGTCCACCCTTTGACCTAAAGTGAAAAAAGCCTGGTGAGATATTGGTTGGATGCTCACCAGCTGTATCCAGGTGATGTACTTCTTCCACCAGAGATGCTTGGCGACGGCGGGGCCCATCGAGGCAAGCAGGTAGTACGAGTACATGAACACGTGAACCAGCGAGTTCACCACCACCACGACCACGCCGTGAGGAACTTGAGGAAAGAAAACAGCACTTAGAACACTGTCATCTTACAGCAAGGCTAGGTTGGGATAGCTTCGAGCAAGGCTAGGTTGGGATACCTTCGAGCAAGGCTAGGTTGGGATACCTTCGAGCAAGGCTGGTTGGGACACCTTCGAGCAAGGCTAGGTTGGGATAGCTTCGAGCAAGGCTAGGTTGAGATAGCTTCCACCAAGGCTAGGTTGGGATGCCTTCGAGCAAGGCTAGGTTGGGATACCTTCGAGCAAGGCTAGGTTGGGATACCTTCGAGCAAGGCTAGGTTGGGATACCTTCGAGCAAGGCTAGGTTGGGATAGCTTCGAGCAAGGCTAGGTTGGGATAGCTTCGTGCAAGGCTAGGTTGGGCTAGGTTGGGATACCTTCGAGCAAGGCTAGGTTGGCATTCCTTCGAGCAAGGCTAGGTTGAGATAGCTTCGAGCAAGGCTAGGTTGGGATACCTTCGAGCAAGGCTAGGTTGGGATACCTTCGAGCAAGGCTAGGTTGTCATTCCTTCGAGCAAGGCTAGGTTGGGATAGCTTCGAGCAAGGCTAGGTTGGGATACCTTCGAGTAAGGCTAGGTTGGGATAGCTTCGAGCAAGGCTAGGTTGGGATAGCTTCGAGCAAGGCTAGGTTGGGATACCTTCCAGCAAGGCAAGGTTGGGATACCTTCGAGCAAGACAGGTTGGGATGCATTCGAGCAAGGCTAGGTTGGGATACCTTCCAGCAAGGCAAGGTTGGGATACCTTCGAGCAAGACAGGTTGGGATGCATTCGAGCAAGGCTAGGTTGGGATACCTTCCAGCAAGGCTAGGCTGGGATACCTTCGAGCAAGGCTAGGTTGGGATACCTTCGAGCAAGGCTAGGTTGGGATAGCTTCGAGCAAGGCTAGGTTGGGATAGCTTCGAGCAAGGCTAGGTTGGGACACCTTCGAGCAAGGCTAGGTTGGGATAGCTTCGAGCAAGGCTAGGTTGGGATAGCTTCGAGAAAGGCTAGGTTGGGATAGCTTCGAGCAAGGCTAGGTTGGGATACCTTCAGGCAAGGCTAGGTTGGGATAGCTTCGAGCAAGGCTGGTTGGGACACCTTCGAGCAAGGCTAGGTTGGGATACCTTCGAGCAAGGCTAGGTTGGGATACCTTCGAGCAAGGCTGGTTGGGACACCTTCGAGCAAGGCTAGGTTGGGATACCTTCGAGCAAGGCTAGGTTGGGATACCTTCGAGCAAGGCTAGTTTGGGACACCATCGTGCAAGGCTGGTTGGGATACCATTGTGCAAGGCTGGTTGGGATAGCTTCGAGCAAGGCTAGGTTGGGATGCATTCGAGCAAGGCTAGTTTGGGACACCATCGTGCAAGGCTGGTTGGGATACCATTGTGCAAGGCTGGTTGGGATAGCTTCGAGCAAGGCTAGGTTGGGACACCATCGTGCAAGGCTAGTTTGGGACACCATCGTGCAAGGCTGGTTGGGATAGCTTCGAGCAAGGCTAGGTTGGGATAGCTTCCACCAAGGCTAGGTTGGGATAGCTTCGAGCAAGGCTAGGTTGGGATACCTTCGAGCAAGGCTTGGTTGGGATAGCTTCGAGCAAGGCTAGGTTGGGATACCTTCGAGCAAGGCTAGGTTGGGATAGCTTCGAGCAAGGCTAGGTTGGGATACCTTCGAGCAAGGCTAGGTTGGGACACCATCGTGCAAGGCTAGGTTGGGATAGCTTCGAGCAAGGCTAGGTTGGGATACCTTCGAGCAAGGCTAGGTTGGGATAGCTTCGAGCAAGGCTAGGTTGGGACACCATCGTGCAAGGCTAGGTTGGGATAGCTTCGAGCAAGGCTAGGTTGGGATACCTTCGAGCAAGGCTAGGTTGGGACACCATCGTGCAAGGCTAGGTTGGGATACCTTCGAGCAAGGCTAGGTTGGGACACCATCGTGCAAGGCTAGGTTGGGATAGCTTCGAGAAAGGCTAGGTTGGGATAGCTTCGAGCAAGGCTAGGTTGGGATAGCTTCGAGCAAGGCTAGGTTGGGACACCATCGTGCAAGGCTAGGTTGGGATAGCTTCGTGCAAGGCTGGTTGGGGTATACCTTCGAGCATGATACTTAACTTGATCATAAAAGTCAATAGTCACGTACTATACACAGGTAGTAAGCAGTTCCAACATTCGATTAGACATTTCCAACCTAGCTTTGGTCGCAGGAATTCCAATCTAGCATTTATTAAAGGTGTAATCGTCGAAAAAACAACGTCAAATTGACGCGGCCACTGGCGCCACTCACCGAAGGCGTGCTTGAGGAACATCCAGGTGACCGTCGTCATCACCGTGTGGTGGTAGACGTGCAGAAACGTGACCTGCCGCTGTTTCTTGCGCAGCACGAAGAACACGGTGTCCAGCAGATCGACCAGCTTCGATACAAAGTACCACCAGCAGACGCTCGACACCTGGACAACGATCGAACGCTCTCACTCCCGCAACTTTAGAAGAAGATACCATCACCACTACCAACACTGCTAAATACTGAACAGGATGACCAAGGAGCGCTATCGGTTAGGACATGCAGCTCGAGTCGAATCGCATGTTGGAACGTGCTTCCTTCCTGAATATGCCACCGAACGGTTTGGCAACGTTGGAAACACCGGTTCTCGTGAGATCACCGAAGTTAAGCAACATCGCGCTTAGTCAGGTGTTTGATGGGTGACCATCATGCACATGGTCAGTTCTGTTCGGGAGAGAGGTTGGAGGGTTTAAAGTTAGTACGACAACTTCACTCGCCTTGCTTATCAACCTCTCGACAGCACGGATTAGCGGAGGAATCCTGTCGTTCGAGTTGTACCGTCCTTCAGAAGGGACGTAAAGCCGGTGGTCCCCTCGGTGCTTTTCGACAGGAGTAGGCTACGTGCCGGCACCGGGTTTCCCCTCCTCCCTTCTAGCCATAGGTTAGGTTTATCATCACCATTTCATTCACCGACGCCATTAGACCAGTGCCAAAGGGCTTGTTGTTAGCAAGTGCGTCGTTAAGCACCAATAATCCGAGTTACATGTGGCAATCGGTCAGGGCTGTCATAAAATATATGAAACCTGTCACACCTCGTCATCCCTAAATCACACAGCTATCGGGCAACTAAACGTGACGTTGCGTATCCCAGCCTAGCCTTAAGAATTTTTCTAGCTCATCGAATGACTGTCTTCTTGCAAGCTTGCAAGAGATCGGCTAGCTGTTGCCCACACTAGAGCTACAAATGCAACTTTGCCACAATGATTGCCATCGAGGGCTGGCATTGCTTACCGCGCTGGGAATGTCTGCATTGTCACGCACGATGCAGCCATTCTTCAAGACATCCCGCAACACTCCGTTATAGATCGGCTGGACAAGGAAACAACACAATTCATTCATGAACATCTGCGCGCACGGATATCCCACAATTCTCAACAAGTTTTGGCCCCAAAAAAACAAACCAAAAAACAGCTCCGCTCGCGTTGCTCATCAACCAACTCAAATCCATTCAAAGGTCGGTTCTATGTTCAAGGTCCACGGATACAGGGATGCAATTTCGAGCAATGTCTCTCTCTAAGAACACCTGTCCCTAACAACTCACCATGGTCGCCAGCCAGAGGCTGAAGACGACTTGGAACGCGTTGTAGCCGACGATGAGACGGTTGAGTTGTAGCGGCGGACGCCCGGACATCAACCGCGGTCCGACGCCGACCACGAACAACAGGTAGACGCCGACGATGGACAGCACAGGCGCCGGACTGCCCATCAACGGCCACGAGTCCACCAACGGGTCTGCAGCAAACGCGCTCGAGTCAACGACGGTAACAAACAGGAAACTCTGCTAGAATTGCGTTGTTAAAGCAATCTAGTTGCAGCTATAAAAACAACGTTGTTAACGTCTTCTTAAGTAATATTGCGGGTGATTTGTTTGCCACTGATGCTGAAACTCGTAAATTGTTCACAGAACAAGAGGAAACGAAGATATTTTGAAAATTTCATCAAAATCCGTTAAGTCGTTTGGCCTGTAGAGCGCGAACAAAGAGACAAACAAACAGACAAACAAACAGACAAAAAATAGACAAAAAAACAGACAAACAAACAGACTAACAGGAATTATTTCAGCAGTAAGTGTAATTGAAGATTCGCTTCGCTCGTTACGCTCATCAATAAAAGCGTCTGTTTTACAGCCTTTTCTAAGAACCCAGCGACAATCATCAGGCAAATTGTCTCAATGGGAACAAGTTTTTTTTTTCAGCTGTAATAAAATTACACACATTCCATTCAATCAAAATTCCATCCAATTTACGCCACGATACCCACTCGCTAAAGCCAGGTAGAGCAATTCGGGTTGTGATTTCCCTGTCTTCCTTTGTTATTTAGCAGAGATAATTTATTTTCTTCCATACTCTGTAATACGACCAGTGGGTATCTGACGTCACCTATCTCTTAATGGAACAGAACTCTTGCTTGATATCAGTGAGTACTATATCCATATTTGACTTTAAAAAACACGTGCTGAACGGCTATCGACCGATTTTAACACTGCAGTTATTTTACAAAAATTCGCTCCCTGCCATAATTCTTTCCAGAATGAATGACCAATAGAATTTTGTTAAGTGTTTGGTTTAATAAGACGTGTTTAATAAGTGAATCTATCTCCACGGAGCCCAACAACTCAAAATAAACTCAATATCAATGTCCATAGTCGGTTGTCCGTGAAGCATAATGGATAAGTGCAGTGCCCCGGACAGAACATGTCGAATCCCGGTACGGATGTAACTTTTGGAATAGATATTTCGATACTATAAAATCAGTGGGTGTAGCTGTTTCCTGTTGCTGTTGCTCCACGTCCAATTGTGTCCTTACGTTCGGTGGCTTCTGCAGTGAGCTCGCGGTACTTGCCGAGGAGCTGGTTGAGCATGACTACCATTGTTCGCCCGTCGACTTGATGCAGCTGTGCGGTGCGAGGAGCTCGAGCAACCCAAACTATACTGCACAACGCCGAATGCTAGACACTAGACAGGCAAAAGTTGATAGGTTCAAATTTTAAGCGTTTTTCATTTGACTTTTCGGCTATATATGCGCCAGAAATTATGGTTTGAGTAAGTTATTTTGCACATCCTAATTAATAATAACGAAGATATATTTAAAGAGAAAAAGTGAGATTTTTTTTTAACAGGGTTTCGCGAACTCTTATTTTGATCCCAGTGTGGGTGTAATTAGGACGGTTCTGATTAAGACCATTCTAACGGGGAATATGCTCAAAAACAACCGATTTTTTTTGGCAATATTTATATTAGGTGGTTGTTTTCGCATATAGGAAAAATATTTTGCTTTGCAGAAAATACCGGAAAATTGGGGGAAAACTAAAAAATGAAGGTTTCACTGCCAAATACAGGCAGAGGTGTCCAGTATTTTTTTCATTTATGCGAAGGATGCTTCTTTTCAGCAATTGTCATTTTTTTATTTTTTTTCTGAAGCCCCATTCGAATTGAAATACATTTTTGATTTTGTCAAATATTTAAGAAAAAGTCTTTCTTTCACTGGTTGTCACAAGCAGATTGCGTAATTTAGAATCAAAATAAAACCGTAAATTAACAGTTTGAAACAAGTTGAATCCAACCATGTTGGTCCCGTGCTCCTCCGACAAAGGATTTGTCTTGAATACCTACTGTGCGCAAGCCAGTGCTGCACCAGAGAAAATATTGAGCAAAATCTGAACATTTTGTCCAAATAGTAGGTACTTCAAACTCCAGCACTTGGCATAGAAATACTTTCTTGATCACTGTTCCCATTCAAGAGCGCCCATATTAGTGGCTTTATGAATAACAATTGAAATAAAATTTGACGACAGAAAAGTTTGCAACAGAATTATATTGTATTGTATTATATTTATATTGTAGATGATTCATTGCTGGCCAAATTTTCGGCTGTCATTCAGCGAATAGAAAATAATAACAATTTATATTCAAACACCAAGGTGTGACCCAGATGTAGTGAATCATATCAGAAAACTGTACTGATTTCGTAAAATATATTGATTTCAGGATTTAACTTTTCTGGATACAAATTAGCAACCTTAATTGTGACTCTTCATTTTGTTAAAAAAAATATATAGAAAACGCAATTAAAAGAATAAAATGCTGTAGGGCAGTGGAAATATGTCTTCAAATTATTTTAACAACAAAACAATTATGTGATATTATTTCATTTTTTTCTTAATTATGATAAGTCGTGTCACACATGCCTGCGGGGAAATAATGATGGACTCGGCAAAAAGAAGTTCCGGTATTTAATCGTTTGTATTGGACACCTCAGTTGACGGATCAAGAACAAAGATAACTCTCAAGCAAGGTACCTTGACTCTCAAGTACCTATTGAAATAAAAGGTACGGACGTCACCCCCCCCCCCCCCCCCCCCCCCCAGGGGTGGATCTAGACACCAGTCATGGGGGGGGGGCGATTAACCTGACATCGGGGGGGGGGGGGGGGGGGGGCGACGTCAAGGTATCTCAATGAAGCAAATCTACGCGTTTCAGGCAATTCATAGGCACAAAAGTTAGGACCTATGATATTCATGTTTGAATGGTTATTACGTTTATTGAAGAAAGTTTTTCTACTAAACTATATTGTAATGTAGTTTAATGCAATTTCTTTCTCAATTAAAAATCAAATCTACAAATTTCAGCCAAACCATGGACATGATTTTGAAATGCACTCAGGGATGAGGAGTTTACCGGATCCAGGGGGGGGGGCGATCGCCCCTACCGCTCCCCCCCCCCCTGGATCCGCCACTGCCCCCCCCCCCCCCCCAATCACCACACCCAACACAAGAAGAAAAAATAATGCATTAAAAAAATCGATATATTTAAAAGTGCCAGTAAAAGTTCGTTTAGGGAAGTTGTATTGATGAATTTTTTATGATGAATGAATGTTATTGTATAATAAATGCATGGGTGTTGAAACATGAAAAAAAATCATGACTAACATATCATATTAACATATCATAACACTATCATGACTATCATCTTTATTTTATAAATTAATTATTTAATTAAAATTATCACATTTAAACGACTCACAATTGAAAGTGAAATTTGTATAATAAGTTAGTCGTCATGTGATAAGCTAACATTTTGGGAAACTTAAGTTGAAATAATTCATAAAATGGTTTGGATGACAAACTGAAATAGGAGTGACAAACGCGAAGGAATGAAAAACTGAAAGTTAAAAAAAACTGATTTAATTTATAAGAAATGTTGAAAGTTGAATATGCTAAAAACAGGCGGTGAATGTCGAGTTATGATAAAAGCGCACATGTATTCTGAATGTTTAATCAAGATCTGTTTAGTTTGGGATGGTCTGGAATGGTTTAATGGTAATTTGGTAATGGTTTAATGGTAAAGGTTTAATGGTAATGGTAATGGTTTGGCGCTGTAATGGTAATGGCGCGAATAAAACAGTCATAACATTGTTTACCGCAGACAGTGGCTAAAGTAAATCGCTTCATTCTCTTGGCAAGTAATTCTCTTGGCATCAACTTGTTTTGTAAATTTAATTACCGGATTTGTACAGATATTTTTTCTATAGCGAATTTAAGGATCTGTTTAAATAGCACCGCAATAAACTATAATATAAGAGCCTGTAATTCTTTCCTTACAATTTAAAGCACACTAAAAGGCCCAGGATAACCAAAATACAATCACCAACAGTATACAATTGTTGTAAAATGTGCAAATACTTTCAAATAAATGACAGAGGGAGGTACCGATTAAAAAATAGTAATAAGCTACCTTTGTTTTCGCGAGCCAGTGCCAGCCGTTATTCTCGCAAAAGGTTTGCAACCTACACTGGCCGTGTCCACGGCTTTTCATCATATTTATCAACTTTATCTAACGCCAACGGCCACTCCACTGCCAAGCCCATGGAAATAATTTGCCAATTGCGTATGTAATTCGCAGGAGTTTCCTGCGGGCAATTCTGTGTGGACGAATCACCGGAAAGTTGCGATGAGAGCTTTTATGGCAACGCAATTCTGAACCAATTTTTTCATATGTCCGACGTAGGATTACAATAGAAAAACCTCTTCCACTTAGAGAAAAATGACGAGTTTGGAAAAAGATATGCTCTGCTAAATAACGAATGATGACAGAGAAATCACAACCCGAATTGCTCTGCCGGCAGCCCATGAACTGCACGCAATTGTAACTGCACGCATTTGCAACTGCAAGCATTTGCAACTGCACGCATTTGCAACTGCTCTGCCTAGCTTTAGCGAGTGGGTATCAGACGTCATTTTGATTGAATTTAGATTGATGGAATTGGTGTATTTAATATTGATGACCTGCTTATGATAGTTTATAGACGCTGCATTCTTATGAATTAGCTCGGGAATTCCCTCGGCTTACGTCGCTTTACTTTGCGATTTGAAGAAATTCCGATCAAATTGCATACATACCTTTGTGTAGCGAGAAATCGCGGGGTTAGGCGTTAAAAACAGTTCGCTTTAATACGGAATCAAAATCAAAACGATTATATTAAGTGATTAGTGATGAAGGTTGAACAGAAATGGGAGAGCGTTTCCATTGTTGGCGATCACAACCGGCTTCAAGGACTAAGAACGGTCGAAGTGATTATTACAGTCATAAAGGATTAAGAAATTAAATATAATAATTTCTCGGTCACTAATCCTTAAAACCGCTTGAATAATAAGATCTTTGCCTTGGACTAACCAAAAAAAATGTAAATTCTGATTCAACTGTTTTCAACCGGATTTGAAGGCTTCATCAAAAAGTATCCATATCCAAAGTATCCAGCTGACTGATACATATGGCAGTAATTTGACAGCAAAATCAGCTGCAATTGTTGTTTTTTAAATTAGTAGCAAGGTTCAGTGTTTCGTACGGTTTTATCAATACCAGTGGATTCCTCTCTGTTTGCAGATTTAAAGCAATATTGAAACAAAAAAATCAGATGAATAATCGTTTTTTTTTTCGGAAATATTCATTAGTTTTCTGTGAATTAGATAAGAGTGGCTTTAAAACGTGACGCACTATCAACGTCATCGAGAAACCTGCTAAATTATTGTCAAACAAATCAAATTTACCTAACACGCTTCCAGGATATGCACACACCCAATATCGGCATAGCCTAGTAAAAAAACAAATAGCATTGTATTTTCGTAACATATTTATTGAAATTTGTTTCACACCGGATATCTGCACAAACAAAGCGCCGCACAACCACATCACAATCACAGAGCACATTCCCCGCTGGAAATAAAACACAAGACACGTAGGTCACACTAGAATCCGACCAATCGAGTGGTGCGTTTCTTTGCTGCGACAGATGACGATGGCGATGTTTCTGAAGACGGCAGACGGACGACGGCTTCATCGGAAGGTGAAAACGACGGCCAGCGGGTAATGGTCGGAGGGGACGGCCAGGTTCGGGATCGGCCCGATGTACTCCGCTTCCACCGCCCGCGGCAGACGGAGCCGCGAAACGACCTTGAGTTCCCCCTCGATGATGCAGTCCTGCTCTTCGTTGTAGCGTCCGCTGTAGGTCAAGGTTGCGCAGCGTTACTCACCGCTTATAATTGGTGTTTAACGACGCACTGTTTTGACAACTGGCCCTGTGGCGCTGGTCTAACGGCGTCGGTGAATGAAAGGGTGAAGATACGAACTAGCTCTACTAAATAACTAAGAAAGATAAGGGTATCAAAACCCGAATCTCTCTGCCTGGCTTTAGCGAGTGGGTATCATGATGTAATTTTGACAGAATTTTGATTTAATCAATTAGGTGTATGGTACCGGGATGCCTTCGTTTGTTATACATTTCAAGTGATCCAATCCTCTAAAGTCTGTAAAACTATTTGTTGACTGGCAACTCGTCCAATGTAAACTGCTCCAATAGCGAATGTTAAAAAGCCTTCTTGCAACTGGTCTGAAACTAATACTGGCAACTGCTCCAAAACACATTCTGTCAAGTGCTCCAAAAGTCCGCTCCTCGCTACATATCCCCCCCCACGCCACCCCCCCCCCCCCCCGCCACTAATCATACCTTTCCTGACCCCACCCAACCCCCCAACCCAATTTGTGTCGGGTCAGGAAGGGTAGGACTAGAAGGGTGGGCGGGGGTGGTATAAATATATAGCGAGGAGCGGACTTTTGGAGCACTTGACAGAATGTGTTTTGGAGCAGTTGCCAGTATTCGTTTTAGACCAGTTGCAAGAAGGCTTTTTAACATTCGCTATTGGAGCAGTTTACATTGGACGAGTTGCCACTCAGCAAATAGTTTTACAGGCTTTAGAGGATTGGATCAATTGAAATGTATAACAGATACAGCGTTCCCTATGGTACCTACTGGTATCAAAATTTTTAGTTGATTAGCCACACTTAACGGTTCACAGTTAAGCTACAGACCAAAACAGACCTCAACCTTTGCCTGTCGTTTTGCAAAACTGAGCTGGCTGCTCGATCAAGTTGGTCAGGAAGGCTTAGAGACAGAGTCAAATAATCCTGTTTTTCACGTGAACAGAGACAATGTTAGTAGAGTTTAACTTTAAGTCAATGTTAAGAGAAAGATGTACATCAGCTGCTGCAGTGTTTACCCGTAGAAGATGTAGTCTACGGTGGTCCAGGCGTCTTGGAAGGTGGTGACGTCGGCTGCCCCCCGGCTCGTGTTTCTGTAGACCGACCTCAGGTTCAGGTTGTGGCTCAGCAAACCCGTAGAGAACCTGCAAGCCCGGAAAACCCGTTACACCGTCACACGACTAAAGATCGACCATTTGGGAGCCAAGCACGTCTACAGCCTAGTGAGATGTTTGCTGGCAGAGTGTCCTGCATCCTACAGCCTGGTGAGATGTTTGCTGGCAGAGTGTCCTGCATCCTACAGCCTGGTGAGATGTTTGCTGGCAGAGTTTCCTGCATCCTACAGCCTGGTGAGATGTTTGCTGGCAGAGTGTCCTGCATCCTACAGCCTGGTGAGATGTTTGCTGGCAGAGTGTCCTGCATCCTACAGCCTGGTGAGATGTTTGCTGGCAGAGTGTCCTGCATCCTACAGCCTGGTGAGATGTTTGCTGGCAGAGTGTCCTGCATTCTACAGCCTGGTGAGATGTTTGCTGGCAGAGTGTCCTGCATCCTACAGCCTGGTGAGATGTTTGCTGGCAGAGTTTCCTGCATCCTACAGCCTGATGAGATGTTTGCTGGAAAGCAAACCGTGCATCCTACATGCAGGAGGCTAGTAAAGCCCGAGCTGGAATGTAGATAAATACGTAAATAAACGAGATGTCTGAGGATGCTAACGGCGGAAGGCAACTCACCCGTCGGGCGGGAGTCTTGCCGGCGGCACCGTCCTCCGCTGGACCGGTATCTCGACGTGCGGCCGCGGGGCGAACCCGTTGACCAGCCCCCGCCTCCGCATCTCCTCCACGTAGTCGCGAAACGAGCCCCACTTGTTCAGCTCGCTGTGGTACATCTGCCGCCGGGACCCAACCATCGTCGTAAATTAACGCCGAACATTTAAAATTGATCACATGTAAGCCTCTAGCCTGTGCGAACACGCAATGAAATCGCATGGCCAAGTAAAATGCAATAGATTACAAAATACGCTATCTCACCCACCATGAGCCTTGCACGCTGGTCGGCAGGCCTTTCGGAGTCCGGCCGCCGGCAAATGACGCTGTAGTGCTGGCAGGTGTCGGTGACCTCCAGCTGCCGCGGGATCAGCGTCTTGGAGAGCGCAGCGCCGCGTTTGCCCAACGGGGCGCCTTCGTAGTGGCAGCAGCTCTCGGCCAGCAACCGGTGGACCTCGGAGCCGGGGGGAGTGTTGAGGTCGCCGGCGAGGACCGTGGGGACGTAGCGCGGACACCGAGACCTGTTAGGAACAAGCGTTGTGACAAGTGGCAGTAGCAGCAGCAGCAAGCAGCAGCAGTAGTAGCAGCAGCAGCAGCAGCAGCAGCAGCAGCAGCAGCAGCAGCAGCAGCAGCAGCAGCAGCAGCAGCATCAGCAGCAGCAGCAGCAGCAGCAAGCAGCAGCAGTAGTAGCAGCAGCAGCAGCAGCAGCAGCAGTAGCAGCAGCAGCAGCAGCAGCAGCAGCAGCAGCAGCAGCAGCAGCAGCAGCAGCAGCAGCAGCAGCAGCAGCAGCAGCAGCAGCAGCAGCAGCAGCAGCAGCAGCAGCAGCAGCAGCAGCAGCAGCAGCAGCAGCAGCAGCAGCAGCAGCAGCAGCAGCAGCAGCAGCAGCAGCAGCAGCAGCAGCAGCAGCAGCAGCAGCAGCAGCAGCAGCAGCAGCAGCAGCAGCAGCAGCAGCAGCAGCAGCAGCAGCAGCAAGCAGCAGCAGCAGCAGCAGCAGCAGCAGCAGCAGCAGCAAGCAGCAGCAGCAGCAGCAGCAGCAGCAGCAGGAGCAGCAGCAACAGCAGCAGCAGCAGCAGCAGCAGCAGCAGCAGCAGCAGCAGCATCAGCAGCAGCAGCAGCAGCAGCAGCAGCAAGAGCATTGACAACTAACTCATGCCATCAACTTGGACTTTGATGTTAAATATCAAGTTAACATGCACATAACAGCGTTCACAACAGTCCCGGACAGGCAAAGATCCGGGTTCGAATCACGGCACGGATACAAATTTTGGAATTGATATTTTGTTGCTAATAATCATTGTCTACTGTACATGTAACGAGTATTTGCATTTAGGATTAATTTCACACTTACTAGGCTATGCGAACACTCATATAATCGTGTTGTGGATGAGCGTCGTATTTACGCTCACCCTCAACGCGATTATATTGCGTGTGCGCATAGCCTATAGAGACGTGGTCAATGAAAAATGTTCAGCATAAATTTAGCAGCTTTCTCAATAACGTCATGTAGTCGTCTAGTTGCCTACCGTACATGCGACGAGTATTTGCATTCGGGATTAAATTCCCGGTAGCTACCTGTGATCTTCGCCGCAGAACGCCATCCTATCGATCTCGGCAAGCAGCAGCTGCGTCTGCGCGAGCCGGACGTCTTCGCGCCGCGGGTTGTACAGCAGGTGCGTGTTGGCGACCACCAGCTGCCTGCCGCCCGATCCACGGAGACTCAGCTTCGCGACCAGCCCGACGTTGTCACGGTTCAGCAGCTGAAACCAGGCGAGTACTTCTCAACGCTACGTCTACGTTGCGAGAGTTGCTGTTGTGTCTTTACTGGCGCAGGGTTCTTTACAGTGGATTACGACAACTTCGCTCGCCTTGCTTGTCAACCTCTCGACAGCACGGATCAGCGGAGGAATCCTGTTGTTCGAGTTGCACCGTCCTTCGGAAGGGACGTAAAGCCGGTGGCCCCCTCGGTGCTTTTCGACAGGAGTAGGCTACGTGCCGGCACCGGGTTTCCTCTTCTCCCTTCTAGCCATAGGTTAGGTTCATCATCACCCTTTCATTATAGACCAGCGCCACAGGGCCAGTTGTCAAAACAGTGCGTCGTTAAACACCAGTATCATCATCATCATCGTTTGCATGAAGAGGTCGAGTACGGTGCGTTTGGCAGACAAGAAACCTACCTCAACGCCAGGCTGGTAAAACTCGACGGAGCAGTGATCTTCGAGCGCGAAGCGAGACTTGCGGAAATAGATTGCGAGGCCGTCCTTCTTGCCTCCCGTCCGCTTCTTGTAGAGTCCCTTGTATCCTGAAATCACGGCAACGGCCCTCGTCAGCAAGTCTACGTCAAACCAAGATTTTCGATTTGTGACGTAATATTTACTTAAACCTTTTTCTCACCGAGTCCGTTGAGCCGGTTGTAGAACGAGTTCAAGTGATCTTCTTGGACCTCCTGAAGACAAATCACCTGCAAGCAATGTCAGCACCGTCATCAGATATCATTACAGTGACTAGTGCTAGAAAACGCTTGGTTCTTATTGGCTATGCAGGGTTCCTCATAGCTGTGAGATGTTCTAATCAGTTCTCCAGTGTTTCTATTTTGGCTGTAGGAACCTGCCATTGTCTCCTAATGATGCTAGGACCTGTGTTTGGTTGCTATTGGCTGTCACAGCCTATGTTTGGCTCCTATTGGGCAAACCGGTTCTTGGTTTCTATCGGCTGTGAGGGGCGGTTCTTGGTTTCTATTGGCTATAGTCCTCACGTCGGCATTGATGTTGCCGATCTCCTTGAGCAAAACGTTGCTGCGATGCTGCCAGGAGAGCGCGCGCGGGTCGTTGCGCTGGTAGAGTTCGGGGTGGGCTTCGAGCAGCGTCTGAGCCAGCACGTTGTACGACAGCAGGCTGAACGTGCGCTGGCGGCTCGCCGCCGGCTCCTGCGCCATGCTGGCGCCGAGGTTGGTCAGCTCCCAGGGCCGGTAGCGTTCCACCACCTCCCGGATCGCAGCCACTGGAACAGCGGGCAGACGCAATCAATAAAGTTAATCAAATATAAAATCTCTATTTTGGTAGTTTCAAATTTTCGTGTCTGGCTGCTCCCTTTTCCAACTGTTTTTTTTTCTGGATGTTACGTGTTTTCAGCGATTCAACCATAGCGCCATTTGGGGCCCATTGCTGTGAGCGCTCTTACGTGCATGTGTACTAAATATTTTGTAATATTACGTCTAAGTTTACAGCATAAGTTGGCTGTGAATGGGCCTTGAGACTTCCTCGCTTCCGCTAGCGGAACCGACGACGTAAGATTCGTTGAACTCACCCTCTGCTGGATCGCTGATTGGTATCACCTGCTGCGGTGGCCCTGGAGTTGATGTCGACGCCGACGTTGAAGACCGGCCGGCGTTGGAATCCCGAGCATTCTGCGTGCTCGACGCGGAGGCTTCAACGCTGCCAGCATCGTCGTCGTCGTCCAAGACAATCTCGATGGCTTTCTTGGCTCGTTCTTGCACCGCGTTGAATTCCCCGACGATTGCGATCTCTTCATCGGCGTCGTCCACGTCAATCACGTTGCTTGCCATGTCGCGCTTATCATTCGGAGGCGTGTCTCTCTGAGCTGAGCACACGCAAGCTATATGGTAAAACTGTCGTGTTAGGGTTGGGTTTGCGGTGGAGCCACTGCAATGTTTTGAATTCGATGCGTTTTTGACAGCTTCGCGTTCGATTGTCAGCGAGTGCAGCAATGGACTTACGCAACGCCTGCAGCGGGTTTGGCTGAGGGATGGGGACAGAATGTTGAGATAGAAGTTTGTTTTGAATGCGTTTAGCATCACAAGATCATTCTAAGGTTTGTTGGTCGTTATGAATTGTTAGTGAGATGTTGCACTAGTTTGTCCGCATGTGCATGCAGCAAAATTTGCTGCAGTCTTTTTGTTGAGGTTTATAATTACCTGGTTTGGGAACAAGGGTTTTCGCGACAAACGCTACGGGAAAACAGGAAAATTTTTAACCCACGTGCTGTCAGAGTTCAGTCATGTTCCATGTGATGACAGCTGATTTTAGTGAAGGTCACCAACATTTTCCCCCACTCCTTCAAGTTCATCAAGTCTGCAATCAAACAAACTCAGTCGTATTTCGTTCGTAGAAAGCTGATGACATTCCTCAATTTTTGTAAATTAATTAGATAATAAAACTCTTCGTTCTTCTGTTTATTGTTAATAAGACAAAATGGCTGAGACTAAACCACAGAAAATGCCAAAAGTAGCGAAGGTAAATTAGCAGAGTTTATGCGTTGAAAATTGGCGTGCCTTACATAACCTTATTAACATCTTTACTCTGTTTAAACATGTGTTTTGAAATTATTTTTACAATATGAATGTGATTTCAATTACTTATATCTCTCTTTGTAATTTAGGTCAAAAACAAGGCGCCGGCAGAGATCCAGATCACCGCTGAACAACTTCTCCGCGAAGCCAAGGAACGAGATTTGGAAATCCTACCGCCGGTAAAACATTTCCATAAAAACCAGCACTGAACCTCTCATTGAAATTTGTCTCGAAATGTTCTGACTCTTATTTCACATCTTTCAGCCTCCGAAGCAAAAGATCTCGGATCCAGCCGAGCTTGCAGATTACCAACATAGAAAACGGAAAGCGTTTGAGGACAGCCTGCGCAAGAACCGAGCGGTTATCACAAACTGGATCAAATACGCACAATGGGAAGAGAGTCAGAAGCAGGTGCCACGGTATGGAACTTTGTTAGATTTTTAGTAGGTACCTTTCTACTGCAATATTGCCTAGAACAATTTTGAGCGACGTGATTGTGTACGTAAAATAAACTCTTGATTAAAATAAACTATGGTCAATAGCATAACTCTTAAGGGTGGGGGGTTAGGCTGTTACGGTAAATTTTCAGTTTTTTTCCTCAGACGAGTCGGAAATGTTGTCGAAGGATGTCGTGTCCGGCTCCGCTCTGGGTTTTAGTTTGGTTGGTTTCGACCCATTCGCGTAAAAATATGAATGGACTTGGCCGCATCCAGATGCCCACGTGCTGGTTATATATTATAGTTTATATTTATTTTCTCTTTATCTAATCATTATTTTATGAAATAAAAAGCTTAGGTCCTAGAAAATGTCAATGTTGATGTCATAGAAAAAATACAGTGCTCCCGGCCGGTAACTTTTCAAGTAATTATGTGATAACTGAATTGACCAACACACATTTCATTACTTCAAACACATTTTCAAAAAGCCAACTCACAACATAAAAATATATCTTACTTCTTCTCAAAGCCAGATAAATTATCTAGGACCTAAGCTATTTTGTTTCTTTCTATCAGTGGTGACTTGATTGTAAAAAATAAAATTGTAGGAAGATTTTTACACTCGAGGCTCGTGGGGCTCCCCCCACCTTAAGACATAAAATTAACATTTCTAAGTCATTTTGAAAATAATCAGATTACCTTGCTGCTAAAAAGTACAGAACAGAACAGTGTTTTCGATGAAACCTTCCATGCACTAAAACTATTTGAACCGTCACCAGCCAAAATAGCCAAGATATTTCATCGAAACTTTCCAGACATTATTGCCAATGCGCCAGCTCTTTCCTGTAAGGATTTCAACTCCGCCGGCTGATTGCTTTCCGTGTTTCAGAGCTCGTTCGATCTACGAGCGAGCGCTGGACGTGGACCATCGCAACCTGACACTCTGGCTCAAGTACACCGAACTGGAGATGCGCAACCGCCAGGTCAACCACGCCCGCAACTTGTGGGATCGCGCGGTGACTATCCTACCGCGCGCAAACCAGTTCTGGTACAAGTACACCTACATGGAGGAGATGGTGGGCAACATTGCAGGTCAGTGCTCCTAGCTTGCTACTGTCAAACATCTCACCAGGCTGTAGGATGCAGGAAAATGCCAGCAAACATCTCACCAGGCTGTAGGATGCAGGAAACTGCCAGCAAACATCTCACCAGCCTGTAGGATGCAGGAAACTCTGCCAGCAAACATCTCACTAGGCTGTAGGATGCAGGACACTCTGCCAGCAAACATCTCACCAGGCTGTAGGATGCAGGATACACTACTAAACGCTGAGCTGTGGTTGAGCTGATGGTTGCTTTGTCCATCAGGGGCCAGGGCGGTGTTTGAACGCTGGATGGAGTGGGAGCCTGACGAGCAAGCCTGGCAGACGTACGTCAAGTTTGAGCTGCGCTACCAGGAAATTGACCGCGCTCGCAACATCTACGAGCGGTTCGTGTTCGTTCACCCGGAGGTGAGTCTAGCGGCGTCTTGATGTGTGACCGTGTGTGATTCCCACCGAAGCGAACGCATGCTCACCGCCATGTGTTTCTCTCCCGCCAGGTGCGCATGTGGGTCAAGTTTGCGCAGTTCGAAGAGTCGCACAGCTTTGTGCAGGGATCGCGCAAGGTGTTTGAACGCGCCATCGAGTTCTTCGGGGAGGAAGCCATCGACGAGAAGCTGTTCATCGCGTTCGCCAAGTTCGAAGAGCGTCAGAAGGAGGTGGGTGGAGCTAGGAGAAACAACCAGCCTGACAGGAAGCATCTCACAAGGCTGAAGGATGTAGGAAACTCTGTCAGCAAGCATCTCACAAGGCTGAAGGATGCAGAAAACACTGTCAGCAAACATCTCACCAGTCTGTAGGATGCAGGACACTCTGCCAGCAAACATCTCACCAGGCTGTAGGATGCAGGACACTCTGCCAGCAAACATCTCACCAGGCTGTAGGATGCAGGACACTCTGCCAGCAAACATCTCACCAGACTGTAGGATGCAGGACACTCTGCCAGCAAACATCTCACCAGGCTGTAGGATGCAGGACACTCTGGCAGCAAACATCTCACCAGGCTGTAGGATGCAGGACACTCTGCCAGCAAACATCTCACCAGGCTGTAGGATGCATGACACTCTGCCAGCAAACATCTCACCAGGCTGTAGGATGCAGGACACTCTTCCAGCAAATTTCTCACCAGGCTGTAGGATGCAGGACACTCCGCCAGCAAACATCTCACCAGGCTGTAGAATGAAGGAAACTCTGCCGTAATAGCATTGCTTAGCTCGGCCTTCTAGGTAACACAACGTTACTTCCGTGATGTTACGAGGATAAACAAATCCTCTCTAAATGCTTGTGTTTGTGCAGCACGAGCGCGCGCGTGTGATCTACAAGTACGCGCTGGAGCACATCTCGAAGGAGCGGGCGCAGGAGCTGTACAAGGCGTACACGATCCACGAGAAGAAGTACGGCGACCGGTCGGGCATCGAAGACGTCATCGTCAGCAAGCGCAAGTTCCAGTATGAACAGGTAACCGTGAAACTTACCTAACGACAGGTCAAAACTCGCTGCAATAATATGCAATTGGATCTCAATACTTGCATACTTGCCGGCACAAGGTTACCCCTCCTCCCTACTAGCCATAGGTTAGGTTCATAATCACCCTTTCATTCACCGGTGAGTCGTTTAACACCGGCAACCAATCAATCCTTACGTCTGTTGTGACTTGTGTCCAGGAAGTGAAGGCCAACCCGCACAACTACGACGCCTGGTTCGACTACCTCCGACTGGTGGAGAGCGAAGGGAACGCCGACGACATCAGAGACACGTACGAACGAGCGATCGCCAACGTGCCGCCCTCCAAGGTCAGACTCGCTCATCTCGGTCCATTCAACACGTTCTCTAGTTGGTAGCCCACGAAACATCAGAGAAATTAGTGTATTATCTATTGATGTGTTGACCGTAGCAACAGCAGTGACACCGGTGTTTGCTGGCATCAGGCAAGGCACATAGTAATGCCAAAAATCGTAGCAGCGTAGCAACACTAGCAACAGCAGTGACACCGGTGTTTGCTGGCATTAGGCAAGGCACATAGTAATGCCAACAATCATAGCAGCGTGGCAACACTAGCAACAGCAGTGACACCGGTGTTTGCTGGCATTAGGCAAGGCACATAGTAATGCCAACAATCGTAGCAGCGTGGCAACACTAGCAACAGCAGTGACACCGGTGTTTGCTGGCATCAGGCAAGGCACATAGTAATGCCAAAAATCGTAGCAGCGTAGCAACACTAGCAACAGCAGTGACACCGGTGTTTGCTGGCATTAGGCAAGGCACATAGTAATGCCAACAATCATAGCAGCGTGGCAACACTAGCAACAGCAGTGACACCGGTGTTTGCTGGCATTAGGAAAGGCACATAGTAATGCCAACAATCGTAGCAGCGTGGCAACACTAGCAACAGCAGTGACACCGCTGTTTGCTGGCATTAGGCAAGGCACATAGTAATGCCAACAATCGCAGCAGCGTAGCAACACAAGCAACAGCAGTGACACCGGTGTTTGCTGGCAATAGGCAAGGCACATAGTAATGCCAACAATCGTAGCAGCGTGGCAAAACTAGCAGCTCTGTGACACCGGTTTTTGTCTTTGGCGTCCACAGGAGAAGCAGTTCTGGCGGCGTTACATCTACCTGTGGATCCACTACGCGCTCTTCGAGGAGCTGGAGACGGAGGACGTGGAGAGAACGCGGCAGGTCTACCGCGCGGCGCTGGAACTCGTGCCGCACAAGGTGTTCTCGTTCTCGAAGGTCTGGCTGCTCTACGCGCACTTCGAGATCCGCCAGAAGGAGCTGGCGACGGCGCGCAAGTACCTGGTATGTCACCTGGCCGCATTATCGCTGCCTCTCCTGTCTAACCCGGTATTTTTACTAGTTCTTGTGCGTTGCCCTCGATGGTCCTGTGACCGCCATGCACATGATCAGTTCTATTCTAGTAACCTATTTTGATGGAAATTTATATGGACCTTTGTCTTCTCTGAGCTTAGATCTGCCACTGTTTTGAAGCAATTCGAACGAGTAAATTTATGTTATTAAGTTTCTACGAAATTTTTCAGTTTTTCCAAAACACGTTTTGCTCTCTGGAGGCCAAGAATCTGAATATTATTTGACGAAACTTTCCAGATATGTTGACCCTCACAGTTTAATGTTAGTGTACTAAATTCATTGTTGTATGTTTAGCCCTTTTCTTGAAAATGGGGCTTTTATGACGTTTTTTTAGCGATTTTGCAGTTTATTGCAACGAAGTCAACTTTATCTTCAATCGTTGTTGACAATTTTATATGTGTGCATTAAACATCTTCTAAAGAAGATACTGTGTGATTTTGAAGGAAATCCATTTAACAATTTTTTCATAAAATCGATTTTTCGCTATAAAATTTTTGAATATTTTCACGACGACAAAATCATGATATTTTCAGGTAACTAATGCCATCAAGAAAGCTGCCAAACATTTTAAATTGATCATATAAGCCTCTTGGCTATGCGCACACGCAATATAATCGCGTTGAGGGTGAGCGTAAATGTTACGCTCATCCACAACACGATTATATGAGTGTTCGCATTGCCTAGAACGATTAAATTCACACTGACTCCGTTTGCTTGCCGGCGCGCAGGGCATGGCGCTGGGAATGTGCCCGCGAGACAAGCTCTACCGCGGATACATCGACCTAGAGATACAGCTGCGCGAGTTTGACCGCTGCCGCCTTCTCTACCAGAAGTTCCTCGAGTTCGGCCCCGAGAACTGCGTCACCTGGATGCGGGTACGTCACTTCAAAAAAAACTATTTTTAAATATTTGTGACATCATTTATTGGAACCCACAGGAAAGAAAATGTGCTTTATGTACAACTCGTCGCCCGAATGCCGGCGGTTATCCGGTTAACCGAGTCGCCTACGGTTACGGTATTATCCGGATTCTATTTTAACCATCAGGATAGTAAAAAACGTAAAAAAAAAAAAAAAGGTGTGTTTGACATGTAGAGTAGCATGCAGAGATGGCTTCTCCACATCCCGAGTGGCTGGCAGGAGCAAGCAGGAGCGTCTGCTGCATATCCCCCCCCCCCCCCCCTCTACACTCAGTAACTGCCCCTCAACTGTCTTCATCTTAACCAGAGTCAAGTGAGTCATCATGGCCGCGTGCAGGAAAACCTCGCAGACGTGGGAAAAATGATCCGATTGTTTCGAGAGGGTTTTACTCTGATTTAACGCGTTTGTGGTCCAAAAAAGCACCTTGACGAGACCTGATTCTTTTGAGATCTGATTGTTTCACTGCACTGTCTGCGTAGGTTGTAGCTAGCATAGGGCGCACCCTGTCTTGCCTCTCCACTCTCGTTTTTGCTGTTCAGCAGTTCTTTTGCTATCCGCATAACATCCAGGTACTGCAAACAGTTATCCGGTTACGGTTTTACGAACCGAAGTCATCCCTAACTCTATTCCAGTTTGCCGAGCTGGAAACGTTGCTGGGAGACTCGGAGCGCGCGGGCGCGATCTTCGAGCTGGCCGTCCGCCAGCCGAGGCTCGATATGCCCGAGCTGCTGTGGAAGTCCTACATCGACTTCCGCGTCGCCCACGGCCAGCGCGAACAGGCGCGCGAACTCTACGAACGGCTGCTCGAACGAACGCTGCACGTCAAGGTAGCGGCCCGATCGGCAATTATCTTCTCGTTGTGTTATTTTACTTTGGTTATGTCCGGTTTTACCATTTTATTACCTCTGAGTTTGCAGGATAGCATCAGGACTATGAATAAACATAGAAGCCGGTGAATCTAGTGACGCTATGCTGCAATCACACGCCAACAACTCAACTAACCCCGATTATAACGTGGCTCCATGGAGATAGAAACAGGACTATGAATGAACATAGAAGCCGGTGAATCTAGTGACGCTATGCTGCAATCACACGCCAACAACTCAACTAACCCCGATTATAACGTGGCTCCATGGAGATAGAAACAGGACTATGAATGAACATAGAAGCCGGTGAATCTAGTGACGCTATGCTGCAATCACACGCCAACAACTCAACTAACCCCGATTATAACGTGGCTCCATGGAGATAGAAACAGGACTATGAATGAACATAGAAGCCGGTGAATCTAGTGACGCTATGCTGCAATCACACGCCAACAACTCGACTAACCCCGATTATAACGTGGCTCCATGGAGATAGAAACAGGACTATGAATGAACATAGAAATCGTTGAATCTACCGACGCTATGCTGCAATCACACGCCAACAACTCGACTCACCCCGATTATAACGTGGCTCCATGGAGAAAGAAACAGGACTATGAATGAACATAGAAGTCGGTGAATCTAGTGACGCTATGCTGCAATCACACACCAACAACTCGACTAACCCCGATTATAACGTGGCTCCATGGAGATAGAAACAGGACTATGAATGAACATAGAAATCGTTGAATCTACCGACGCTATGCTGCAATCACACACCAACAACTCGACTAACCCCGATTATAACGTCGGGTACAATTTTTTTAATAACGGTTGCTAACAATGCTGGGTCCGCAGGTATGGATGAGCTACGCGCAGTTCGAGCTGTCGATCGAATCGGACGGCGAAATGGCGGCGGCGACGGAGGGCGCCGTGTCCGCGGCGAGGGCTGTGTTCCGCCGAGCGGCCGACGCCCTGCGCCGCGCCGCCGACACGGAGGAGCGGGTGCTGCTCCTCGAGGCGTGGCGAGACTTCGAAGCCGCGCACGGCGACGAGCGGTCGCGGCGGGAGGTCGCGGAGCGAGCGCCGCGTCGCGTCAAGAAACGCCAGAGGCTGCATGCCGTCGACGGGGTGAGAATCTTCTTTCATGCTCTGTGCTCCATGCTCCATGCTCTGTGCTCCATGCTTTATGCTCCGAGCTCCTTGCTCCCTGCTCCATACTCCGTGCTCCATGCTCCATGCTCCATGCTCCATGCTTCCTGCTCCGTGCTTCCTTCTCCGTGCTCCATGCTCCATGCTCCATGCTCCATGCTCCATGCTCCCTGCTTCGTGCTCCATGCTCCCTGCTCCATGCTTCGTGCTCCATGCTCCATGCTCTATGCTCTCTGCTCCGTACTCCCTGCTCCGTGCTCCATGCTCCCTGGTGTTATGATTTCGTAAATTTTGCGTTAAGATTGATGGATTTTGGTTTTCTCACTTTTTGTGGGCATGAGAAAGACCCAGTACCTAAAAATATCCCACAACCCACTACCACAAGAAGTAACTAACGTCTTCTGCTTATGCAACAGTTCGAATCTGCACTAATTATTTCTGTAATTTTGCTCCCTCGTGGCAATAGACCTATTCCACTCAGAGAAAAATGACGTCAGATACCCACTGGACGTACTACCAGTTTGGAAAAAAAAAAAATTAGCTCTGCTAAACAACAAAGGGAGACAGGGAAATCACAACCCGAATTGCTCTGCCTGGCTTTAGCGAGTGGGTATCAGATGTTATTTTTTATAGAATTTTGATTGAATGGAATCTGTGTATTGTTTATGTGTGCGGCATGTTTTCTTATTTTGATAAGCACGCGCTTGTGTTTCAGACGGAGGAAGGCTGGGAGGAATTCTTCGACTACGTCTTCCCCGAGGACGAAGCCACCAAACCCAACCTGAAGCTGCTCGAGATGGCCAAGCGGTGGAAGAAGAAGCAGGTGGAAGAACCAGAGGAACCGGAGGAACCGGAACCGGCAGAACTAGAACCGGCCCGGGTCGAAGCCGAGATGGACGTGCAGGAAACGGAACCGGAATCCGAAGGAGAAGCCACAGATGGCAGGCAGGAGATCGAACAAGAGGTAGAAAAAGAACGTTGACAACTTGCTAAAATTTGATTCGTGTGATTTGTCTTTTGTTTCAATACATATTTTATAGATAAAAAGCAGACAACTGTTTGTCAATCAATGCAGTATCCCTTTTCCTTGCTGTATTCGAGCAGAAATGTAATACTCGAGCTCGGATATTGAAGCTTTTAGGATGGATATCCCTTTTTTACATTTTACATTCTGTCTTCCATATTTTTCCTCAAAATAACTCTGGTGAAGAGGCTGGTTTCTCTGTACTAATTGAAATTGATTAATGACGCTTTCTGCACTTCTGTAGCAGTTAATTTCTCATAAACTGGAGCAAATCTAATATGACACATCATCCCAGCCAGAAGGAAAATCATTTCATTTGTGATATCCAAAACAGAAACTGGTTGGATGTTTGGGCAATGATAAAAATTAATGATTCTAGATATATCTTCGATTTGGGCACACATAATATTTCAAAAAGAGAGAAGAAAGAAGAAATGAACATTGCAGACATAGTGTTATTTTAATATTTTTTATTAGCAGGGTTCATACTAAAAAGGATAGTGAATAAAATAGCATAGGTACATATAAAAACATATCCCTACTAGCAAAAGGAACTTGGAATCAATGCAATACAACTTAACAATGATTTATGGATAGAGAATTACTGAAAAGTCGGTTCACTCACTCACTCACTCACAGACAACTCATGAACCAATGCTGAATCTTAGGTCGCACTAATTTCACCAAGAGGTTGCATAAAGATAGCAACATTACCGTCTGATATTTCAATCCGAATAAGTTTTTTATGGTCCAAGACTTCATACAAAGCCACCATACCTACCAGTTTGGCAGCTTTATATCTCAGTCTATCTTTGCATTGCTCTGGCCTGCTCCTTCACTTCCTCGATCAGCGTGGCACTGCGATGGATTGACTCTTCTTGGTAACTCAAATGTGTTGATATCAGCTGCATTCTCCTCAAGTTCTGAAAATGACGGATTTCATCACTGACACCTCGGCAGCTATTTCCTGTTTCTTTACTAGATAATTAAAAAACAGTCATAGTTCAAAATTAATAAATAAAATTATATTATTACGGATTCAGAGTTGTCGATTGTTTGTTCCTGTAAAGCAAAGTTTCTCGCAGATTGCATAAGAACCTGAAATATCACAAAAACGAACAAGTATTGAATTTTTTCCAAATTAAGGAATAGACATTGAGTGTGAGTAGATGGTAAGAACTGCAAAAATGTATCGATTTAAATGGTTGAATTTCTCTTACAAAAGTTCGGGTAGTACCTCATTAGTTTTAGCTCCTCTTTGTATTTGTCTCGCTACCGAGGCAATATTATTCACGTTCACCTGCACCCGATCAGCTAAACGGAGCTTAGAATCAATAAATAGACTGCGAGCACTAGTTGTTGATGCTGATGCCATTTTGACAGAAGAGCTCTTTAAACGTCAAATTTTGAGTCATTATTACCAACCATGCATGAAACACCCTAGAATATCAAAATAATTATTCCACAGATATGAAGTCATAGTGAAAATTACTTAAATAAAAAATATACTTATTTTACTTCTATAAGATTTAAAAATAGATTTCAACCACCAGAATCAAAGATACTGGTATTAGTAGCCAGAATATACAAACGTGTGCCTTTGACATTAGTTAGGTGACGATTTTCTGTAGATTCTCCGTGACGTTGGCAGCATTTCTCCGCTGAAAGGACGTCATTTCCAGCAAGCCGCTTATTCGCCATTGCTCCGTCAGCCGTCTGTCAAGCAAGAGAGAGTTTGGTCTACTCTCTTCTACGTTTGTAAATTGCTTTCAGGCTTTATCTCACTCTTACCTATTGAAATATGGACGGATTCGGCGATAATTTTGATCAGGGTGAAATTGATCCTGCTGCAGAGTTTTTGGCTAGAGAACAAGATCAACTAGCGGGTCTGGAAGACGACGTTAGCTCTATGAACTTGGGGGCGGTACCCTCCAATGACGGTATTAACGAATATATTTTTCTTTTTTAATGTTCACTTGTAGATTTTTAACTATCTACTCACAATCACTGGTAATGATGTCATTGTGCCCATGCTTTAACCTATTGTCAGATGTTGCAATGTTTGGCTGGTTGCATGAATCAATGTTGCTTGTGTTCCTATAGATGGGTTCGCTCCGGAATTGAATGGCAGTTTTGAAATGATCAACAATATCAAGATGGAACAAGATGGATTTGAAGTGAACGGTCTTGGATCAGGTACGTTTAAGTTTTGCTTTCCCTCGTCCCTGTGTGCTGCTTTTGTCGGTAGATACCTAACTGTTGTAAATAATCACTAGTAGATAATGATTCTATTAGAAAATCTAAACATTCTGTAGTACCTACCTACCTACTTATCTTCTCACCTACCTGCCCACCTTATACTAGCACAATCTTTCAGTTTTTCCATTTGAAAGCATTTATATCTTTTCTCTTCTTATAAAATCTGTTCTACACAACTTGAACAACTTGAATGGGAGATTTCACCTACTGGACTGACTGAACTGAACTACCCTAATCATTTGCTAGAATTCTTAAATCCTGCTACTTCTGTATGATTAGAAAAACAAGTCAATTTGGCTACCTACTCAACATAGAACTTCAGCAATTTTGTACGTCTTTGCAAGCCAAGTCGATTGAAAGGAGATGTGCTGGAGATCCGAGAATCCCCAGCTAACAGACTAATTTCCCGGCCGTGTGTTATGTTTTCCGCTGCCCGTCTGGCTTCTAACCTGTTTTGCTTTCGGTGTCGATTATCGTAGCAATTGCATTTGCAGACCGTGGAAGTCCCCCCGCCGAAACGATTGCTCACATCAACTCGGCTGATTACGGTAAGAATCGTCTTCGAAGGACGGCTAAAAGTTGTCCCATTTCCCCATCGTACTCGGCTGTTTGTAGCTCCTGCCGTCTTCCCGGCAAATGACTCATCAGCTACGACGATATGAGTGGTCGCAACAGAGACTATGTAATCCTCGGTAGAAGCCCAAAGGGTCAGGGAAAGTTTCAGTCGATCGTATTCCTATTTTAAACGCAGTCCACCATGTGTTATGCCTCGTGGAATGAATTCAGGGTAGGATCAGACAAGGGTGCTTGCAACTTGATTGAATGTTTGTGCGTGGGTTACAATTGTTTTGTCAATGAAATGAGGTTTGAGTGTTTGGAGGTGAGATATGCGGACGGCTTGCTTTTGCATATTGAAGATGCCTATTTCAAGGGGTGAGGTTCCCCTGAAGAGCAGTGAGTGGGTGTTAACCATTTGTTATAATTTGGGGAGGAGGAAGCAGCTGCTTTTTATTTGATTGAGCGATTTTTGGGACCAGTCAAGATTTTGAGTGATGTGTTTAGCAAGGAATGATCAGAGGAAGAACAGTTGAGGATAGGGTTTGGTTCTGATGGTCAATGGGGAAGAGTAGTGGCGAGAGATTGCTATATTAGCCGGCATGCGGCACTCGCAGAGTTTCCGATGCAAAGTCATGACCGTCGGAAATAACTGCAACCGCAGCTTTGTAAAACCACTGTCCTAAGCGTCATCTAACCGCACTCACTTAAATTACACATTTTTTACCTGATGCGTTTGGCATCGCATCCTTTGTCTACCGAAGGTTACTGACTCTTTGTGTGACAATGAATTGAAGAATTACTTTTTACAATGAACAAGAACTTACTATAGTCTTTCTGAAGCGTAATGTTGGGATGCTTTCTCTCCCGCCATGTCTTCTAAAATACTTTTATTCCCGATTTCGGACGCAGCAGGTGACAGTTCCGAGTTGTCAAGTAAGTCTACCTAACTTAACCTGTCTCTTGTTTTGCGGCTAGAGAAGCAGCACGCTGGTGAGTCGAGACTGGCGTTGAAAAACTTGGGTCAAGGCGGTTAGAAAAGCTTAGCAGACAGAACGGTTTGGCATGTTGGAAACACCGGTTCTCGTGAGATCACCCAGGATCACCCAGGCACGGATTAGCGGAGGAATCCTGTCGTTCGAGTTGCACCGTCCTTCGGAAGGGACGTAAAGCCGGTGGTCCCCTCGGTGCTTTTCGACACGATCCATTCAGACGGAATGGTAAACGCAATGATTGCAAAATGTGGAGACTGGATTCAAATTGTTGAAACGCACCCGCCAGGCCGTTTGCTTTTAAATCGTTTAAAACATTTTTGCATAGCTGCTTTATCAACGGTCTTAACTCAAGTCACAGATTTGACCAAAAATAATACGGCTGTTATTTATCAGCAGTTACACTTAACTTCTAAGTAAAAACCAAGATATATATATATATTTTTCTGTCTGTTGGCACTCTACAAACCAAACGACGAAACGGATTTTGATGAAATTTTCAAAATATCTTCGTTGCTCTCAACTAAGAACAAGACTAACAACCCCAAACATACCCCAACAACCCCGGCGCCATAACGCAAGTTTTTCTGTCGGAGGCGTTGACGTCGGTCTCGGTTGCAGAGCCGCCCGTCCGCGCCGCGCGCGAGGAACCCGAGCAGATCAAGCGCTGGCGCGAAGAGCAGCTGACCCGGCTGCAGGACAAAGGTACGCCGGTAGCGGCAGCAAACATCTGTAGGATGCAGGACACTCTGCCAGCAAACATCTCACCAGGCTGTAGGATGCAGGACACTCTGCCAGCAAACATCTCACCAGGCTGTAGGATGCAGGACACTCTGCCAGCAAACATCTCACCAGGCTGTAGGATGCAGGACACTCTGCCAGCAAATATCTCACCAGGCTGTAGGATGCAGGACACTCTGCCAGCAAACATCTCACCAGGCTGTAGGATGCAGGACACTCTGCCAGCAAACATCTCACCAGGCTGTAGGATGCAGGACACTCTGCCAGCAAACATCTCACCAGGCTGTAGGATGCAGGACACTCTGCCAGCAAACATCTCACCAGGCTGTAGGATGCAGGACACTCTGCCAGCAAACATCTCACCAGGCTGTAGGATGCAGGACACTCTGCCAGCAAACATCTCACCAGGCTGTAGGATGCAGGACACTCTGCCAGCAAACATCTCACCAGGCTGTAGGATGCAGGACACTCTGCCAGCAAACATCTCACCAGGCTGTAGGCCAGGGAGCTGCTAGGTTGTACTAACGATGAAGTCTCCATGGAGCGTGTTACTCAGCGGTGCTTTGCGCTTGCAGACGCCAACGAGGAGAAGCGCAAGGCGGAGCTTCGTGAGGGAGCGAAGAAAGAGCTGGAAGATTGGTACACGCATCACGAGGAGCTCATCGCCAAGACGAAGGCGTCCAACAGGTAACCGCACCTGACACTCTGTAGGAGACCCGCAACGAAACGTTGATAATCTCGGGATGAACGTTTGGTCTCGATCAACGTTGCAATTGCACAACAACATTGGGTACAAGCATCTCACACAAGCATAGCATACAAGCATAGCATACAAGCATAGCAAACAAGCATAGCACACAAGCATAGCAAACAAGCATAGCAGACAAGCATAGCATACAAGCATAGCAAACAAGCATAGCAAACAAGCATAGCAAACAAGCATAGCACACAAGCATAGCACACAAGCATAGCATACAAGCATAGCAAACAAGCATAGCATACAAGCATAGCACACAAGCATAGCACACAAGCATAGCAAACAAGCATAGCAAACAAGCATAGCATACAAGCATAGCAAACAAGCATAGCAGACAAGCATAGCACACAAGCATAGCACACAAGCATAGCACACAAGCATAGCAAACAAGCATAGCAGACAAGCATAGCACACAAGCATAGCATACAAGCATAGCAAACAAGCATAGCAAACAAGCATAGCAAACAAGCATAGCATACAAGCATAGCAAACAAGCATAGCAGACAAGCATAGCACACAAGCATAGCACACAAGCATAGCACACAAGCATGGCAAACAAGCATAGCAAACAAGCATAGCATACAAGCATAGCAAACAAGCATAGCAGACAAGCATACCAGACAAGCATAGCATACAAGCATAGCACACAAGCATAGCACACAAGCATAGCACATAAGCATAGCACACAAGCATAGCAAACAAGCATAGCACACAAGCATAGCAAACAAGCATAGCACACAAGCATAGCACACAAGCATAGCACACAAGCATAGCAAACAAGCATAGCAGACAAGCATAGCATACAAGCATAGCACACAAGCATAGCACACAAGCATAGCACACAAGCATAGCAAACAAGCATAGCACACAAGCATAGCAAACAAGCATAGCAGACAAGCATAGCATACAAGCATAGCAGACAAGCATAGCAAACAAGCATAGCAGACAAGCATAGCATACAAGCATAGCAGACAAGCATAGCATACAAGCATAGCACACAAGCATAGCACACAAGCATAGCACACAAGCATAGCAAACAAGCATAGCACACAAGCATAGCAAACAAGCATAGCACACAAGCATAGCAAACAAGCATAGCACACAAGCATAGCACACAAGCATAGCAAACAAGCATAGCACACAAGCATAGCAAACAAGCATACCTAGCAAACAAGCATAGCACAAGGGTGTTGAAGCATGGTTAATCTAACGAAACTGCCCATAATTGACGCAAGGAAATACTAGGCCACTCAAGAAATCACAAGGAAACACTGGTGATGATAAATGATTCGAAGGGTTGAGTGGAATTGTGTAAAAGCTTTGAATAACAAAGCCCTGCCTTGCATCTAGCCGTATCTTTGTAAACCACAGGCATATGTTAGAGAATAATTGCTCTACCTACAGATAAAGCGACATTTCTAGTTGAAAATTATATAGCAATCACCTGGCAGGAGGTGTATTTCAAACTCGAAACATCTGATGCATGGCGTGATCTTTGACTGTGATTTTGATGCAAAAAATTTAGTTGAATTTGTGATGCTGGCTTACTAACAATTATTTCCGTTCTTTCAATGCAATCCAGGGAGGCTGCTAAGTAAGTGTTTTACACAGATTTAATCCTACTTTGAATGCGTGGTCCATTTTGTCGTCTCGATTTGAAATTACTGTTTGCACCAAACCAAACTTTATAATGTGACTTTTAAAGGGAAGGGTTGATGTAATTTGGCATTGTGTTATCATTGGGCACTAGTTTTAAAGCATAGAACAGTTTTAAGCCGGAAGGTAGAATAGAAAAATGAATAGAAGGGGTTGAGGTAGAAGAAAGGGAGGAATTAGAAAAGTGGGTTGTAAACGGCACATAAGTAAGGCTAGTGACGTACAAAAATATTGTTCATCCAATAGAGAGTTTTGTTCTAGGAATGTTTTTTTATTAGTCCGTACCGGATTCATATCCCGGTACGGATACAAATTTCGTAATTGATATCTCGTTTCAACCAGGCTAACAAATGCCAAGCTGTCATCGCAATCTTTCATCTATCATCTTTTCCCGACATTTCGACACATCCAAACGACACGTCGAGTCGGAGAGCGTGTCCTCGCGGCTGCGTCTGACTGCTTTGCCCGTCCACAGGAACGCAGAGAAGCTGTTTGTCGCCGAGACGGAAGAGATCGTGCCGGGAACGGAATGGGAACGCATCGCCAAGCTCTGCGAGTTCAACCCGAAGTCGGCAAAGGCGAGCAAGGACGTGTCTCGAATGCGCTCCATCATCCTGCAGCTGAAGCAGGCGCCGCCGCCGCCAGCACGGAGCTAGGCTCTACGACCTTCACGACATTCACAATCCTAGCTTGACTTTCACAATGTTTGTTGAGGATCCGTAGCGGATAGGAGCGCGTTCACTGTTCGGCTTGGCGAGCTTTGCGCTGTGGCGTTCTGTTCTCCAATCAGAGCCTGAGTCCGGAGTGTTGTGAACTTTGCACTGTGGTGTTCTGCAATCAGAGCCTGAGTTTGGAGCGTTGCGAGCTTTGCGCTGTGGCGTTCTCCAATCAGAGCCTGAGTTCGGAGCGTTGCGAGCTCTGCGCTGTGGCGTTCTCCAATCAGAGCCTGAGTTCGGAGCGTTGCAAACTTAAGAATAGCTACGCTAGTAATGTTAAATTCAATTCAACATTTCCAATCCTTGTACTGGCTGTACTGGGTTGTAAACAACCTGGCGCTATTAAAACCACAGCGCAAAGCTCCACTGTAAACAACCCGGCGCTAGTAAAGCCACAGCGCAACGCTCCGCTATAAACAACCCGGCGCTAGTAAAGCCACAGCCCGGCGCTAGTAAAGCCATAGCGCAACGCTCTCAAAGCCAAACAGTATATGTAGCTTTACGAATTGCTTTAATCTGTCGACTCGAAACCATCAATTTTTTGTGGTTTTGAAACTAATTTTGATGAGTTCAGATTAGTTATTAGCTTGTTATAAATATATTGCTTGTTCGACTAAATTTGCCTATTGATAAACATACCTATTCAATTAGTGTCATCTGCAAATTGACAGCTAGTGGTAAATTATTTGTTTTCCCGTGCAATTCGGGTGATTTCGGCAGTGATTCCGAGATCACCTACATTTTATTAAGATCCATTTGTGTTACGATTACGATTCCATTATTTTTCATCAACAGAGTGTCTATAATAGTAGGTAAAATATGTTGTAATGCCCGATTTCTTAGGACATAGGTAGTACCTACAGTTAATTAATAAATATAATTAATACGAAATGATGTGAGATAAATAAAATTCCCAAGTGGCTGCTGTGAAATTTGATTTATAATTTCGTTCATTAACTTACTAATGCAGAGGTGGTTGTAATGACAGGTTAGTAATGTGTGATTGATGTTAGTAACGAGGACGCGTTGAGAATCAAGTGAATCTTCAATTATACTGTTGTGTGGAATAACTTTTTTATTTTGGCCACTTTTGGGTCATGAATGTTGGCAGAGCTTCTAGTGATTTTGTAGAGAAAAATGTGTCGTGTAAATCATCCTCAAACTGGATATATTATTTTGACACTTAATTTGGACATGGATTTTTGTCCTCTGCTGTTCTGTTCAACACGAAATATTAAATATACACGTCATTATAAAAATGAAAACTATCTTGTAAATACTAGAATCAGACAGAATTTCAGGGCAACTGCAAAAAAAAATTATTTAGTATATCGAAAAATTTGAAATTGCCTCCATGGCTGGCACGTTTTGTTTCCACTCAAATAAATTAATTACGTAAAATAAGATGATAACAGTACGGGCAGGAAATGCGGAAATTATTCTGTTATTATTTTAAACATATCATAATATTATGACATCATCGATTTGTCCCCAAGATATAGAATTTTCCAACCAAGTGCCATCTATGCTCACTCGTTTTGCATCTGTTTCCAAGGCCGCAGCAGCAGCAACAACAGCAAGCGCTGACGCCCGCCATTACAGAGCAAGTTTCGCCATTGTCCTCGTAGGAGTAGCGAGCGAAGCATTTTTCAGTGTCTACGTGCGTTACAAAAGAAATCAAAATTGATTTCCGAAAGATGAGCGACAGAGAGGTAAGAATTCGTTTAATCACGTACGCAACCTCGTTATCGACGACTTACAAGTTAGATTTACACGCTGTACTTTGAGTTATTCGTGTAATTCGGCGGCATCAAGTGCGTAGCTAGCCGCGCGGTCGATACCCAAGCTTAGCGTGGCCTCCAAAAGTAACAAGGACCGCTAAAATCATTAGGCCTATCGATAAATTATGTCCTCAAAATGTTTTTATGATGAAGGAAAGTGATTGGTCATTATGGTGAAGTTGCCCACATCGCATCCTCTGTGTTTTAGTAGATTGCTGCCTTCCACCACATAATATACATAAATATTTCTCATTAGATCTAAAATTGATATCAGTTAGACCACACCTAGCTACCAAAAACACATTAATTATAAGCCTTGGTGATTGTCTAGCCATGCACGGCGTTAATTTAAGGCTGGTGCTCTTTATTGTTCATACTTGCTTTGTAATTAAAAATCTTATAATATGACCAGTAAATAAATATTCGATATGATGTAAGCATTCATTGCAAAGCACTAATGTTCTTGATGATTCACAAATTTTCCAGTGCTAAAATAATGCCACATAGTAGCTTAAAGTTCTCAAACATTTCATTAATATTAAAATATTACAAAGTTTCTCCACATTGTTGTACTCATGCAGCACCTAGGTAGGGTACCCCTGCAGTTGTTGGCAAGGATCTGGTTTGATTGGCGGCATCCCGCCTGGCTCGTGTGTTTCAGAGGTCGCCGAGCGTGAGCGGTTCGAACCACAGCGGTCCGGGACCGCACGACAAAACACCGAGCCCGGTGCGGTCTCGGTCGCGCTCGCGCTCCGTCTCTCAACACCGCCAGCACCACCGCGTCGTCAAGTCGGCGTCGCGATCGCGCAGTCACTCTCCGCGGTTAGTAGCTGTCGCGTTCGTCTTGCTCTGCTGAAGAAGCATTATTGCGCTACAATTCATTTCCTTGACATTTTACAAGGCTATGCTGTCTAATATGGGCTCGATAGATCCTTGATAATGCAAAATATTGGGAAATGCTTTTGGAAAGCTACTTTAAAAATATCTTACTAGGCTGTAGAATACAGGAAGCTCTGCCGAAATGTACTTGTTAATAATGGATCAATGCGACGCAGGCATTAGCGCCATCTAGGTTTGAAGTTTTTCGGGCAAGGTTAAAAAAAACCCTAAAGCCAAATACTTACAACTGCATCTCAGGTCATCTTACTTAATATTCTGGGGGCTTTTCCTGGTAATCATTTCTCGATATCAAGTGTAATCCGTTGAAAAGAGTATCATAGCAGTTGATACTGAATTCATTCACTTTAACTTGACCCCGGTACAACTGGTTTGCCACCAGCGCTCGTCATCTGATTTCATTGAGAGATTCTGACATTGTACAGTCTGGTAGGATATCGGCTCCTTCTTAATTTCTTGCTAAAACCCTTGAAACCCTCTTAAACATTGTAAAATTGCGCTGATTAAGATGTAAACAAAGTTGTTTGTGATTCTTAGGTTGAGAAAAACCTATGAGAATACGGAAAAAATAGTCTGACTCTGAAAGTATCTCCGATAACCCGAAGTATTCGACCTGAAGCCATCGAAATGGGCTGGTCCTCGTTAGCACACTGGCTCAAGCTCAAGCACTCAAGCATAACTCAACACTTCCAACACAAGCAACTAGAAACAACAAAGAAAACAATATTGTAATGTTATTTCAGCTTGAATTTCATTGAAACATTCAAGTTTTTAGGAAAAGAAACTCTGGTATTAGGCCTGTTTTTGGGATGTATTAGTAGGCTTTATATTATGTTAACGGAAAATGGGCTATACCCAACATTGTTGCTTGGTGAGAATAGGTTGAGAAGAAATCTAAAATGATAGACATTGGCTTGTAAGCCCAATGTTGGTCTGGCAGCAACCCGGTTGATTCAAACATAATTCAGTGCAAAAAGCTCCTGCAGAACGCTTTTTGATGGGTGACCATCATGACCATCATGTTCTGTTTGGGAGAAAGGTTAGATGGTTTGAAGTTAGTAAAACAACTTCACTCGCCTTGCTTATCAACCTCTCGACAGCACGGATTAGTGGAGGAATCCTGTTATTCGAGTTGTACCGTCCTTCGGAAGGGACGTAAAGCCGGTGGTCCCCTCGGTGCTTTCCATCATGAGTAGGCCACGTGCCGGCACCAAGGGTCACCTCTTCCTGTCTAGACTAGCTTAGGTTCATAATCACCATTTTATTCAACAACGCCATTAGATTCGTGCCACAGGGCCAGTTCTCAAAACAGTTTGTCGTTAAACACCGATGCTCAATCAACCACCCTGCGTAACGCAAACCTAACGGACATTTCCCACGCACGCGACCCCCACGTCCTCTGCCCTAACCTCGCATCCCGATTTCCAGCGGCCGAAAGATGTCGTACCGCGGCGGCGGCGGTCGCGGCGGCGGAGAGAGTGGCGGCGGTGGCGGAGGCGGCGGCGGCGCAAAGTACCGCTCACGGTCGCGCTCGGCCAAGCGCTACAAGGTGGCGCGCTATTCGCGCTCGCGCTCCTACTCGCCCCGTGGCGGCGGCGGTGGCGGCGGCGGCGGGAAGTCGAGTTATTCGGATCGGCGGCGGGAGTTCTACCGAAGTCACTCGCGTTCCCCGATGTCGTCACGGAGACGGCACCAGGGCAGCCGGGTAGGTGGCCAAGGGTCACACCAGTTCAATAGGGTACCGTAAACACCAAACTATCTCAAATTCGCTCGCTTTTTTTCTAACCCGGTCGTGTGGCTGGCGACGCTTTCCTGCGAGGCTTCACGGGGTTGACGTGTTTAAAGGCGAGGCTTCCTGACGGCGATGAACTTGAAAAAAATCGATATTAGCAAGTAAAACCATTTGGAATGGTAGAAAATCTCAATTTAAGATTTAGAATCGATTTTGTTCCTTCATCTGCTGGTTGGATGCGAGTTATTCGACATGCTTGTCGCGTAACCTTTGGAAAGCTTGGGAAAGCGTCGTTCGTCTTTGGGTGTTGGGTTTACTGGGCTGGTTTTTCTAAGACTGCGGGCAAGTCGTTGCGTTTGACGGGGGAGGCATTTCAAAGTGATCTGTGTTCTCTAACGTGGAAATTTATTTCGATGCTCAGGAATGGCTTTCCCTTGCAACGCCGCAGTTTTACACAAACCAGCCCGTCTGTACTCACATTGGGAAACGTTGGTTTCGGGCTGTCGACATTTGGCACGAGTTGGGCAACAATGAAACTGATTGCTTTGCTGGTGCGGTGACCGCTGGATAATTCCATGGCGTTCCTCGAGTTCGATCACATGTCTGCCAGCCGAGGAAAGCTGTTGAGATCCGGGAGAAAAAAGTAATAACCCGCTCTAGAAGCGTTTACTTTTGTTTTCTATCTCCGAGATTGCTCAGTACACTCGCATAGCTTGTTCTCAAAAAACAATTTCAGTAACCATAAATTTTTCAAAGTTGATCCAAGGCTCAATTTGGTTTCTGCTTTCCTTCTAGATGGCTTTTACCAATTGGCCTTTTGTCAAATGATAGGGAGATGACTGTTGATTCTTTGACGAGGTTGCAGGTTGAAGTGTCTGCCGATGCTAATTAGGCCACGCGTTTGATAGACTGCTAGCGTGTCTGTAAGAAGGTTGTGGTATTCCTAGCTGGTTTTGCATGATTAAGATGCATGCTGTTGTGTAAGTTGCCGGGATTCTAATCGACTGATTAGCTCCGGCCGCGAACGATTGCTTCGTCAAGTTGCCTGAACCTTCGCTTGTTTCGCTCGCCGCCATAATCTCAAACACTGCAAAAGTCGAAATATATAACGAAGCTTTTGCCGCTTTTTACCCTTTTCACGGCTGAAAAGGAGTAGTATACGCAGTCTGCTGGGCGATGTTCGCCCCGAGCAGACGTGACTATTGTCTGTTGTTAAACGAGCGCGGTTCAGGCTGCTTGTTCGCGTCTCGCTAGCCGTCGTCGAATTGCGGCATGGATCGCGAGATCGTTCGCTTTTCGCCTTGTGGATTCTCAGCCCGTGGTTGTACGGCGTCGAGTTTTCGTGAATCGCCGTCGAATCCGGTGTCCGAAACAACGGGCGGAGAATCCACGGTATTTGTGTCCGTGGATTGTTGCTGGCTTTGTCGAGTGGGCTTCCCTACGTGTACTGTTCAGTTTTGCCACAGCTTCAAATCATTGCGCTTCTATTTGCCGCTTCTGTCACTCTCTAGTCATGAATGCGTTCATCTTTTACGTACACAACTGAATCTGGGAGTGATTTGGGTCAGTTTAGAATTTAAAATTGTCACTTGTATGCCAGATGAGATTGGCAAAGAGTAATTTAACTAGAATGGAGAGTGTGTAATGATTTATTAAGTGATATCGAGTAGAAAGTCATAAATTTAAATTCAGTAGCAAGTGAAAAAGTTCAAGATTCGGCAAAGATGGAGGGTAACGATTTGTAACCGAGTGTGATAAGTCGCCAGATCATAGCGTTGATTGCACAAACGAACAAGCGGGGCTGTCAATGTGACAATGTCCCGGCAAGCCAGCAACAAGAGTGAACTTGATTGTTAGTAACGGAATATCAATTCCATACAGGATCCGAATCCCGGTATGGATACAAATTTTGGATTTGATATTTCGTTACGAATAATCATTATGTACTGTACATGCAACAGAGTATTTGCATTTAGTTCTAAATTGACATTAAGAGCGAACTTAATGGCATGGCCATTCCACATATTTTTTGTGTCCCATGTACTTCCAAAAGCACATACACGCACAAAAGCAGGAAGCATGTACTTCCTTAAGCACGGAGTAGACATGGATTGCGATGGTGGCGCCAGGTATTTATCGCGGCTGGGTGCTGGTAAGGATTTCCCTGCCGCGTTTTGGAACTGGGGCGACGTTCTACGGCTCGTGTGAGCCTGCCCGACTGAAATCACGTACGAGATTCCGTACATCCCATGTTGCCCTCCATACTGTAACTTTTCCATTCGCTTGAAATTCAATAATAATAATTGTCGTCATACTAATTCTGTTTATTGTCAACGTCAACACACACTGGCTATTTTGACAGTCATTTGACATAATATACAATCATAAAATAATCACAAATAATTACTGATAATCTAAACTATTGACATTCTGCATCAAAGTTAAATGCAACTACTTGTTGCATGTATGGTAGACAAAGATTATTAGTGACGAAATATCAATTCCAAAATTTATATCCGTGCCGGGATTCGGATCAGGGTCTTTGCCTGTCCGGGGCACTGCACTTATCCATTATGCTACACGGACAACCAGCTGTGGAATTGATATTAAGTTTATTTGAGTTGTTGGCCACCATGGAGATGGATTCAGGACTGAATGAACATAGAAACCGGTGAATCTAGTGACGCTATGCTGCAATCACACGCCAACAACTCGACTAACCCCGATTATGAAGTTGGGTACGCTTGCATTCTTCGTTGTGCGGCACACGATCGGGTGTCACGAGAATGGATGGGCGGGGATTTCCAACCTGTCGGTTGCTTGCAGGACAACCCGCAGCCTTCGCGCTGCCTGGGCATCTTCGGGCTGAGCATCTACACGACGGAGCAGCAGATGCACCACATCATGTCCAAGTACGGGCCCGTCGAACGGGTGCAGGTCGTCATCGACGCCAAGGTTCGTTCCGCAATCGCCGCTGGTTCTCCGCGATCCATGCCATTCATCAGAACATGACATGTTCTTAATATTTTCCATGTTATGGAGCAACAAAGCAACATTTAGAGTTGGGGGTTTCCCATTTTCACCGGGTTTTCGTCGACGATGTTTTCTGAGTAGCTCGCCGTTGTTTTCGAAAAAGATATTGAACTGGGTTTTTGAGTGCCGATACTAATCACTAATACCGTTCTTGATCCTTGAAACCGATTTTGAATGCCAACAATGAAAAATTATCTCCCATATCTGTTAAACCTTACGACTAATTACTAATAACCTTTATTGATTAGAGGGCCAGTGTACCGTCCATTTTCTGAGTCGTCACTAACCGCGTTGTTTGTTTCGGCGGGCTTTGCAGACGGGCCGGTCTCGGGGCTTCTCGTTTGTCTACTTCGAGAGCGCTGAGGACGCGAAGGTGGCCAAGGAACAGTGCACGGGCATGGAGATCGACGGCCGAAGGATCCGCGTCGACTTCAGCATCACACAGCGGGCGCACACACCCACGCCCGGCATCTACATGGGCAAACCCACATAGTGAGTCGGAAACATTGACCCTTTGTCCAACGTTTAGCACGTGTAGAGCCGAATGGTTCGGCATGTTGGAAACACCGGTTCTCGTGTTTCCCTCATTTTGTTTGTTGTTTGTTGCATGTGTATTTGTTTCCCTCGTGTTTCCCCCATAAGTGACCCTCATGCACAAGATCAGTTATGTTCGGGAGAGAGGTCGGAGGGTTTGAAGTTAGTACAACAACTTTACTCGCCTTGCTCGCCTTGCTCGCCAACCCCTAGACAGCACGGATTAGTGGAGGAATCCTGTTGTTCGAGTTGTACCGTCCTTCGGAAGGGACGTAAAGCCGGTGGCCCACTCGGTGCTTTTCGACAGAAGTAGGCTACGTGCGGGCACCGGGTTTCCCCTCCTCCCTTCTAGGCTAGGTTAGGCTCATCATCACCCTTTCATTAATAGACCAGTGCCACAGAGCCAGTTGTCAAAACAGTGCGTCGTTAAACACCGGCAATCAATCATCCATGATGCTCGACGTGTTTCTAACCGCATTGTTCCCGTGCGTCCAGCATGTCGGAAGGCCGCGGCGGCAGCTCGGGCGGCGGCGGCGACTGGGGCAACGACCGCCGACAAAAGGACTACTACGGGGGCGGCGGTGGCGGAGGCGGTGGCGGCGGCTACCGAGGGGGTGGCGGAGGCGGCGGTGGCGGCTACCGAGGGCGGTCCCCTTCCCCCTACTACCGCAAGCGCGGCCGATACGAGAGGAGTCGCTCGCGGTCATATTCTCCGCGTAAGTAACCACCGTTTGCTCTTGTCCTCTACGAAGGGATGGATGTCCGTTTTGTGTGGCCTGAGTGTTCTGTGCTCGTAGGTCAATGAATCTAATATGCGTGAACTCATCTTTTAAATCCGAACGGTTTGGCATGTTGGAAACACCGGTTCTCGTGAGAACACCGAAGTTAAGCAACATCGCGCTGAGTCAGGTGTTTGATGGGTGACCATCATGCACATGGTCAGTTCTGTTCGGGAGAGGGGTTGGAGGGTTTGAAGTTAGTACAACAACTTTACTCGCCTTGCTTATCAACCTCTCGACAGCACGGATTAGTGGAGGAATCCTGTTGTTCGAGTTGTACCGTCCTTCGGAAGGGACGTAAAGCCGGTGGTCCCCTTGGTGCTTTTCGACAGGAGTAGGCTACGTGCCGGTACCGGGTTTCCCCTCCTCCCTTCTAGACTAGGTTAGGTTCATCATCACCCTCATCATCACCATTTCATTCACCGACGCCATTAGACCAGTGCCAAAGGGCCAGTTGTCAAAACAGTGCGTCGTTAAGCACCAATAATCAATCAATCAATCTTTTAAATGGTTCGGATGACATATATTTTTTTTATTGGACATGGCTGCTTTTGAGGAAACACATATTTACACATATACACAATTTACATTTCGGATGTTGCTTACATTTATGTTAATATACATACTTTACATACATATCCATAATAATATTGATGTGCTCTTCATCGTCGCACGCAGCTCTCTGCTGTTGTCGGGAAGAGTGTCAACTACTCGCCCTGGCAGCTTGTTCCTGACTCGTATCCCTTCAGATGCTAGCGAGTATCAACGTTAAGACATAGATAAAAACTGTACAAAAAAAGACTACTCCAGGCATAGATTACTCGGGCTCACAAGAATGTCACTCAAATTGATAAGTGCTGGGTGGGGGCTGAATTATTATTGCCGAGGAAGTTCCTAATGCAGATTTCTGAATGCGATATTGAGTGCGTCTTGTCTTTGTTGGGGTCACTTGACCAACACTGACACCCGACCTTCCTAGATTCTTTCACTCGTTGTGTCAGCTCTGATTTGTAATTTTCCTACGGGTTGAGTTATTGCAAGATGTGAGTTGTCAAATCCAAAAAAATTTATTTGTGTAGCATTTTGTGTGTCCTGATATTTGCTTGGTGTCGTTGTTTTCACATTTAAGTGGCTCATAAAATAATTTCTGTTCTAAATTTCAATGGTTACAAGTTGAAATATCTGCTGTCCACATGTTCAGTCTATTTATTTCTTCTTTCAATGCTTTTGAAATATTCATCCTTTTCTCTAATGCATTCAATGCTTTTGAAAATGTTTGTCATTCAAACCTGGCTTCATTAAGTATCGTTTGAAGACATAAGCCAGCAGAAAATCTGTTTCCTCCAAAATCACATACAATACAATACATGCTGACTGGCTTCCTTTAGTAACTGTTTTTCACCAAGATTTTGTCGGGTCTGGAATGGCGTAGCGGCAAGAAAACCGAAGACGGCCCGGGTTTGTACCGCGAAGGAAAACTTTCGTCCGCCGTAGAAGACTAAGCCTGTGTGCGCGTGCTAATAGGTGTCGATTTCGGCATGTTTCTTCCAGGGCGCTATTAAGCCGCTGACGACGTCGGCTTTCCCGACAGCAAACCCACAAACCCGAGTCGCTGCACCGAGCGACGGCATTCTCGAGAAGAAAGCATTCACCTACCTAACCTGTATTCTCTGCCCAATTAAACGTTCATGCTGATTGTAGTTCTCTAACGATGCTTTGTTTTATTTTCATAAGGTCGAGGTATTGGATGAAGTTGTACGAAGTATTAAGAAAGAAACACGGTGTAGAACGAATAGAAGAGAACAGAAATCGGAATTGCGAAATTGTGGCGTGAAGATAAGGCGTCGGGTGTAGATCGCCAACGAAAATCAAGCCAAGAGTCGAAGTATCAAGATTAGCTAAATGAGTTTTGGAAAAAAACTTGCAAGAGAACATTGTTAAGAAAGAACTGGCAAGAAAGTTTAGAGGGTAGCGAAGTTCCGAAGATTTGTTCGTCAGTTAACGAAGCCACCGATTTGAAGCGAAGACAGGTGACGTTCAGGGGCGTGGATTGGTGGTGGGTGGCTTAGGAGGAATAAAGTGGGGTTCATTCTTATTTATTGTGGAACTTCAGTTTTTCTATTCTCCATCCACGGACCAGCAGTCACCCGTTGGTTTCGCCGTTTCTTTGCTTTCAAGTTCACATAATCTTTTCTGACGTTTGTTTTGACAGTTTTATGCTGCATGCCTATTACCGGGCCCAATTCAATGTTTCCGGTTAAAGGGATATGCTCATTTAAGGGCGGGATTTCCTTGAGGGCTGACAGCTGACGGTGCTAGCTTCATGTTGGTGACTTAATGGCGGAGTTGATTATTAAAGTGAGAATTCTTGAGTCGTAGTCGGTCGTTATCTCTATTTGAGTGTGTTTCTTAGTAATCATCGTTGCGATAACAGTTGAGATGCTTTCATCTCTCGTTAAAGAACACCAAGTAAAGCAAACGGCTCGAAAAGAACAACAAGGTATTGATTTATTTTTGTCTACCTATCCTAACCCTATTTTCTTGTTCCTGTCAGTTTCACAGAATTTGCTCGTATTTATTATAGAAGTGAAGCGAAAGGAAGCGATTTCTGCGGCCAACAATCTGACACAGGCACTGGTTGACCATTTGAACGTGGGGTAAGTACATTTTCAGATAATAATCTGCTGATCAGCAATATTTTCTCTAGGCAGCTGTCGAAGTAAAGTGCCTAAAATGTCAGAACATTAGAGGCATTGAATTGAAAGTGGAAGGAAGGTCTGTTTGCTCCGGTCCTAGAATTGACATGATCAATAAAAAATCCTCAACAAATTCTGAGCCCTAACGTCCCCCAAACATTTGTATTGAGCATGTCATTCACGCCCGATTGCGGATGCTTTTGCATTAAGTCCTGGTGGAAAATATTGATGTAAGTTCAAACTAGACTAGCCTACATCTTACATGACTTCTTTATGTTGTATGCATTGAGGTTTACCTCTGGTTCTTGATGCATTGCCTGGGCATCTATTACAATTAAATTTATGAAGTCGCACAAAATGAAACCCAACAAATCGTTGAAGTACAGATCAAAGGTCTCCCGTGTGAGCTGTTATTGTTCTTTTCTTGGACCTTGCATTAAGTTGGCTTTGTTTGTATGGTGTAAGGTGATCAATCGATGCATTTTGAAACGGAGTGGTTGGTGTAGCAGACAGATTCAATAATACTTGAAAATTAGTCAGCTAGAAGTAGGATCGGTGTTGGCAGATCGCTACTGCCGATGCAGAAAGGTTGTGTAACACAATATAACTAGAAGGTTAATATGTTTCATCCAGACTTTGCTTACCCTTACTATTTGCTAGAAGATGAGCGTAATTTTTATTACATTGATGGAACATAGAATCTCGGATAACTTGGAATGAAAATAAATAAAAACCGAAAAATAAACAGCTACAAAATTGTCCAATGTTTATTTTTAAAATTTGGAATGCACACTGAAAATTTTGCAAACGTAGATTGCACCATAGAATGATTTGGTTTTGAAGACAAGCAACTGTTAATTTATCTAAATTTGGGAAGCATTTTTTGTTGTGTGTTTGGCACTTCAAGTGAAACAGTTGCAAAGCCCTACCAGCAACAAACTGGTAGGGAAACTGGGATACTTGAGACACTTATTCTTAAAATCTCTGTAATTTCAATATAAATTCATAATTTTTCTCACTGTATTAGATTTTACCTTGGTCTCCATCTGTAAACTGTAATAACGATGCCTAACATGATATTAGTGATTCACGATATAGTGTCTCAAGTTTCCCAACGCTAGGGATACTTGAGTCACCCGAAGGGTGTTAAAGCCCAGCCAGCGACAAACCGGCACCGCGAGAGCCGCGTGCGATGTAATCGGCGGCGGCGGTTTCAGCGTGGCGCAGGCGTACCTCAACCAACGGCGGCTGGACGCAGAGGCCAAGCAGCTGGCGCTGGCAGCGGGAAACTTCGCACGCCAGACAGCGGCGTGGGCCACGCTGGTCGAATCCTTCAGCGGCGCACTCAAGGAGATCGGTGACGTCGAGAACTGGGCGGGAAGCATCGAGGCGGACATGCGCACCGTGACCACCGCCCTGGAGTACGCGTACAAAGGTGCGTGCAGTCGTCTCGACGATCGTAGCAGTGTGGCGACGCTAGCAACGGCAGTGACACCGGCGCTTGCTTGCATTAGGCAAGGCACATAGTAATGCCAACAATCGTAGCAGCGTGGCGACGCTAGCAACAGCAGTGACACCGGCGCTTGCTTGCATTAGGCAAGGCACATAGTAATGCCAACAATCGTAGCAGCGTGGCGACGCTAGCAACGGCAGTGATACCGGTGTTTGCTGGCATTAGGCAAGGCACATAGTAATGCCAACAATCGTAGCAGCGTGGCGACGCTAGCAACGGCAGTGATACCGGTGTTTGCTGGCATTAGGCAAGGCACATAGTAATGCCAACAATCGTAGCAGCGTGGCAACACTAGCAACGGCAGTGACACCGGCGCTTGCTTGCATTAGGCAAGGCACATAGTAATGCCAACAATCGTAGCAGCGTGGCGACGCTAGCAACGGCAGTGATACCGGTGTTTGCTGGCATTAGGCAAGGCACATAGTAATGCCAACAATCGTAGCTGCGTGGCGACACTAGCAACAGCAGTGACACCGGTGTTTGCTGGCATTAGGCAAGGCACATAGTAATACCAACAATCAAAGCAGCGTAGCAACACTAGCAACAGCAGTGACACCGGCGTTTGCTGGCATTAGGCAAGGCACATAGTAATGCCAACAATCAAAGCAGCGTAGCAACACTAGCAACAGCAGTGACACCGGTGTTTGCTGGCATTAGGCAAGGCACATAGTAATGCCAACAATCGTGGCAGCGTGGCGACACTAGCAACAGCAGTGACACCGGTGTTTGCTGGCATTAGGCAAGGCACATAGTAATGCCAACAATCGTAGCAGCGTGGCAACACTAGCAACAGCAGTGACACCGGTGTTTGCTGGCATTAGGCAAGGCACATAGTAATGCCAACAATCGTAGCAGCGTGGCAACACTAGCAACAGCAGTGACACCGGTGTTTGCTGGCATTAGGCAAGGCACATAGTAATGCCAACAATCGTAGCAGCGTGGCAACAAAAGTGTTACAAGGTGTTTGGTACTCGGTGATTCGTTGAGAATTTCATGTTATGTTTTGGAGCCTGATTATTCATGGCCATGTGGGCATTAGCATTTAAATTCATCTTGTTGGGTAGCTGTTTAAAGATTCTTCTTTGGAACTCACAACATTTTATTATTGCTTACATTCTTTTACTGTGAGTTTTTGGTGATTTCCAAGTTGTCAAAGTTGATTTTGATTTTGATTTGAAGTGGATTGATTTTTTTCTTACCATTCGGGTAAAGTTGAAAATATTAACATTATTAGAATGCATTAGGTTGAGTACATATTATGATAATAACATTTTTAGAATTGAATTAATTGTTATTTGATAGATCTGGGGATAATGGGAAGAAATTTTCTAACTGATTGTAGTACATTCAGCTGATTAGGAAGAGAAATTCACACTTGAATCACTTGATAAAGCTGTATTATTTCACAGTGAACAAAATACAGCCAAGCAAAAAGTGATTCATATTTTTACCTAGATTATTCTGAATATGGAAGTAGACACTGAATTTGCAATGCTATTGTCATGCATTTGATTTATTTAGTTAGTAATCTCCACTCCCCGACAGATAAAGGACTTAGTGATGCAAGCGGGATGAGCCTGTCATACTAATATTGTGATTCATTCGCGACAAGGCCTTCAACTTTTCACACTGACACATGCAGGTGTGAAAACCTTGCCTTCCCATAACATTCTTTGGGGATTCGATAGGCGAGCCAAATTGACAACTAGCAGCTCCAGCCAGCTAATCACCCGTGACATAACGCTTCGTAATTCAAAAAGCGCAGACAAGACTAATAATTAATGCAAAAGGTGTTGATTTAAATAATCTAATCACCTTTGATAGCTAATCATCCTGTTAACAGCCGCCCAACCCATCCCACGGCCTCTAGAATAAACCACGCCCCTCACTGCCAAGTTGCTGGTGGCCATATTTGATCATAGCAGTCGTACTCAAAATCGAAGTGTAGAGAAAGCTAGATTCTTCCGTCGTGTTGCACCTATATTTCATCGTTCTCGTTCCGTACAGCTCGCTGCACGAATCTCGCTGCGTTTTTCCGATGGAAATGTGGGCGGCCAGCAGTGCACCGTGTAGTTTTTGTTAGCGCTATGTCTATTTCGGGTGAGTTTTTGTCAACGTTGAGGCCCCCCCAGACTGAAGTCTTGGCAGGAGGTTAGGTTCACTTTGTGTTTGTCTGATCTGAGGAAACCCACGGTTTCTCTTCGAGCCTGGGTGTCTGCAAGACGGATTCGGCCGTCGTCAGTGCTCGTGTCCGCAGTTTCGTACGCCGTTTGGTGATCACATCCGCGAATTTTGACAACTTGACTTTGGCTAAGGCTTGAAACCTCCTGTCAGTTTTGCAATCGCTGAGAATTTGGGCCACTATGTTTCAAGGCGTAAATGGGATCGGTTTTGGGATTGATTAGTTGTATTGAAGCTGATGTGGCAAGCGCTCTTATCTTTGCTGAATGCTTATAGCTATCCTCCAAGGTTTTCTTATCTCCCTTATCAGGGATTCCTATTCCTGTCTGGTTTGCATTGTTTCCTTCTGTGTCGGTTCGGACAAGGCAGTGACGCTATTGCTATTTCCCTGCGCGTTCCTAAGCAGGAAACAGGCAGTCCCAGATGAAGGTGCCTTCCAAGATAACGCATTAATAAACATGTTTGCCGAGTCTTTTTGCTACCGGTCTTTAGTTCCTGATTCAAACGAATCTCGGTAACAGTTCCGACGTTTCCAACGTTTCTCTAAGACAGCTCAAATAGATTCCAAAGGTTTGTTTTGGTTTTTTTTGAGGACACCAGAAAACGTTTTACCTATAATGAGGAAAAACATAAGGTATGGAAAAAATTGATGATCCTGTAAAATTCAAGGCAATTCTAACGTGGTTGGTACCTGGTTTAGCTTCCACATATAAAATTGGCTCTAGCAGAATTTTTGTTAACTCTTTCACCTTTTTTCTCCATAGTCTTTGATTTTCAACTCTCTAATCAACTATTAAAATTTTACTTACATTGATTTTGACCATTGAAATGTGCATGCACGAAACACACACAGGAATTGGGACTCGATTCGAATTTGCCAAAAACCAGATGCGTCAACGACTGCGAACTCCGACGCCAATTCTAACGCCACCGCCGTTTCCTTCCCCCGACAGAGTGAGATGCCGGGACCGCCGCCGCCGCCGCCGCCCCCGATGGGGGGTGGCGCGCCGGGGGGTGGGGAGGGGGGACGGGGCCAGCTGCTGGGCGCGATCCACCGCGGGGTGGCGCTCAAGAAGACGGTGACCAACGACCGCAGCGCGCCCATCACGGGCAACAAGCCGACCGCCGGCAACGCGGGGGCCGCCGCCGCCAGGGGCCCTCTGCGTCCTGCCAACAACAACAACAGCAACAACAACGGTAAAGCTCGGTTTGCACTGTTCAATTTTTCGTTCATGTCATTATCAAGGACACGGTCTCCGATGCAACGCAATCAATGTGTCATTTGAATTTGTCGAAATGTCGGAAAAAGATTACGTTGAAATGGCATGTTATTAGAAATGAAATATCAATTCCAAAATGTATATCCGTACTAGGATTTGAGTCCGGTATGGACTAATAATAACTAATAATATTTGTAAGTCATTGAGCTCTATACTGAGCTCAAGTACCTCGAATGGAAAAGTTGAAACGCCGTTTACACGACTCAATTTAATGAAAATACTTAAGCCCGCAAAACTCAACGTCAAACTAAGACATAGACGTAAATCTTTGGCCTCGTCTAAACACTTCGACTACGGTGCTTAAAGCTATCCCGTTAGTTGTGAACGCTCTTACATGCATCCGTACTAAATATTTCACGTTAACATGTCTCAGCGTTGCTTGGAGCTGCCTCTGATCGCTTCCCTATGTCGTAGGCGGCGCCAGCGGAGGCGGCGGAGGCCCGCCATTGGCCGGCCTGTTTGCCGGGGGCATGCCCATGCTGAAGCCGACGAATCGCGCGCCAGCGACGGATGCCCCGCCCTCCAGGGGCTGGACTCCGCCCCCGGCGGCTAGCGGAGGCCGCGGGGCCGGCAGCAACGGCGCGACGCCCGGAAAACGGCCGTTCCCGAGCGACGTGAAGAACCGCGGGCCGCCGCCGCAGCCGCCGCCCGCCGCGTTCAAGCCGACCATGCCCGGGGTGAGTGCTCGGAAACGCTGAACGGGGTAGTTGTTAATTTATTCAGTGGACAAGGCAACTTTGGAGCAGAGACATTTACTCATTTACACTCTGGATGTTACACCGAACGGTTCGGCAACGTCGGGAACACCAGTTCTCGTGAGATCACCCAAGTTAAGCAACATTGCGCTGAGTCAGGTGTTTGATGGGTGTTCTGTTCGGGAGAGAGGTTGGAGGGTTTGAAGTTAGTACGACATGCTGTTAGATTAGCCTAAACTAATATTTTCTCTTGAGGCCTCCAACAATCAACAATCTTTTGAGGTAATTAGCGATGGAAACAAGCTGAAAAAATGGCGTCGGTTCGGAGTCAATCTGATTGGCTTATTACGGCTACATCAGTTGTTTTGGACGTGCGCATTTTCATCAAGTTTGCGTTTACGTGAACGGCTACGGCTAAAATGGGATGTGAATCGGCCTTCACGGCTCCATGGCTTTCCCGACTTTGTATCTTTGCTAACACACTTATCAACAGGTTGCCACGAATTTTAACCGCAGAATCCGCGGTCCTTTTCCGAAACACGATGCTCCGGAGATTGTGTTCTACGAGTGTTCTCTGACTCTGTGCTGAATTTCCGAGTAGTTGGTGATGGGATAGCTAAGCAGGAAGAATGTGCGTCCGAACCGGGATACGAACCCGGGACCTTCCGCTTGCCGGGCGGTTGCTCTGACCACTGAGCTATCCGGCCGCTCAAGATTCCAGCTTCGCTGGGTGAGAAAAGGGCTCTCTCGGGAGAGAAGGGGAAAAAGCGACTCGTAATGCTACGAGTTCTACACAGGCAACTTGTGCAAGTGAATTCGACGACCCCTTCACAGAGACGTTTTGCACCCAGCCTCATTCTCAACAGAGAAGGAATGGTTGAAAAATTTTTTGACAATTTTTTGACATTTTTCCTGCTTAGCTAATCCACCACCAATTGCCAGCTGGCGTAAGCTTCCACCAATAACGCCAATTCCTCCGAGTGATTGTTGACGAACTCTGCGATAATAAATCCCACGCTGTCTCGCCATCCGAACCAACGGCTTGTGCGATTGCGCACTCTGCACTCCGTTTCAGAAAGTTGTAGGAGCAGGAAGTGGAAATTATTCTTGAAACTGGTTTGTTGTTTCGAGGGATACAGACCCAACGGTTTGGCAACGTTGGAAACGCCGGTTCTCGTGAGATCACCGAAGTTAAGCAAAATCGTGTTGAGTCAGGTGTTTGATGGGTGACCATCATGCACACAATCAGTTCTGTTCAGGAGAGAGGTCGGAGGGTTTGAATTTAGTACGACAACTTCACTCGCCTTGCTTGTCAACCTCTCGACAGCACGGATTAGCGGAGGAATCCTGTTGTTCCAGTTGTACCGTCCTTTCGGAAGGGACGTAAAGCTGGTGGTCCCCTCGGTGCTTTTCGACAGGAGTAGGCTACGTGCCGGCACCGGGTTTCCCCTTCTCCCTTCTAGCCATAGGCTAGCTTCATCATCACCCTTTCATCAAAGACCAGCGCCACAGGGCCAGTCGTCAAAACAGTGCGTCGTAAAACACCAGCAATCAATCATCGAGGGTTTTCAACTGCCGATTGCAATCCTCAACGACCACAAGAGCTCTCGTTAACAAAATGCAATTATAACCGACCAACCAGGGCTTGTCTAGAGCCGAGTGCAATGTTAATGGACCAATCAGGATGCGGGAGGGCGCAAGTCGCGCAACGCCGAGCTGAAACGCGAGATGTCTGCATCGCGGATCGTGCAGCAGGGAATCGGGCGGCTGACCAACAAGCCGGAGAGAACGGACGGCCCAGGCCGGCTGCCCGCCGCAAAGATATCGCAGCTGGAACGCAAGGTGAACGCCAACGTAGACGTGCCCTGGCTTAACGAGCCTTTACGTCGCTTAACTAGCATTTGCCATTCACCCTCAGCTCGCTGCTAGGTTAGCTTCACCCTCAGCTCGTTGCTAGGTTAGCTTCACCCTCAGCTCGCTACTAGGTTAGCTTCACCCTCAGCTTGCTGCTAGGCTAGCTTCACCTTCAGCTCGCTGCTAGGCTAGCTTCACCCTCCCTCAGCTTGCTGCTAGGCTAGCTTCACCCTCAGCTCGCTGCTAGGCTAGCCTAGCTTCACCCTCAGCTTGCTGCTAGGTTAGGTTAGCTTCACCCTCAGCTCGCTGCTAGGTTAGCTTCATCATCAGCTTGCTGATAAAAAGGACAGTTTGACTGTTTGAAATACTCGACATTCGCGTTCATAAACTGGCCAGCATCTAAGCAAGCGATCGGCCGGAATCTCAACATCGTTTCCCCGCCAGCTGGAAGGCAATCCGGAGCCGCGGCCCAAGGTGAAGATATCGTCGATGAAAGACAACCGAATGAGCGACGGCTTTGAACTGCCGCCGCCTCCTTCCCCGGGGCCGTATGATTCGGGGGGCGGGGCGAAGGGAGGGGACGTCGCCAAGGCCAAGAAGCGGCTCTCCGTTTCGTTGGTGGAACCGGCGAAGCCCGAGACGGTCGTCACTCGGAACAACGTCAGCAACATCAAGCGGCAGCTCTCTCGGCACGGCATCGAAGACACGGTTGGTCGCGGCGGCGCCGCGTTACGTCTTGTTACGTTGCTTCGGTCTCACGTCGGTGGTCGCGTCGCTAAACCGTTGCGTCGGGGCTTGGGATTTGTGTCTTCTTTTGGAAATCTGATGTCTGCTCCATGTTTTCTGTGGCTCTCATTGCCCCGCAATGTTTTCTGTGGCTCTGACGTCTTACTGTGCAGCGTCGCTAAGTGGCTATGATTGGTGTCAGTTTGGAAAACTTGTCAAGTGCTTTTCAGGATCAATCGATGTTTTTTTTGTGCGAAAATAACGGTCTTCAGGGTTAATACACCAATTCCATTCAATCGAAATTCAATCAAAATGACGTCATGATAGCCACTCGCTAAAGCCAGGCAGAGCGATTTGGGCTGTGATTTCCCTATCTTCCTTTGTTATTTAGCAGAGCTAATTAATATATTTCCAAACTGGTAGTACGTCCAGTGGGTATCTGATGTCATTTTTTCTGAGATGGAATAGGTTTATTGACCATGGGAATATTTTTTTCTAGATCTCTGTTGTTGCTGACATTGCTGTGGGGAATTCATTGGAAAATCTTTTCTGTACTTTTGTAATTTGTTTACCTTTGTTCTATTTCTAATGACTAATGGGATATATCCAGCAATGTTGTACATTTTTATGTCAATTGTTAACCCTGGTTTTACCTGCTAAACAACAATTTCTTCTCAGGTGCATAAAATTTATATGTATATCTAATTTCTGATTTAAACCAGGAATTACTATGAAACTACTAGGGCTTAGGTGATCAACTAATTGCTAAGTTATGGTTATTGCTCTTTGTACAAAGCTCAATGTGTTCTGCTGGTATTGGTATTCCTTGGTAATTAAGAAATCAAAAATGTTTTTAGTGTATTTCTACCTAACAGTTTGAAGGTATCAAACAATATCTTGACCCCTACAACAGGGCGTGACCGTAAAAAACAACAAAACACTCTGATGAAGCCACTAACACTGTCGAGTTAAAAACTCGGTACAATTTTATGCTGCAGTAATTTTCTGTCAACTTAATCTCGAAACTGAAATGTTTGTCCTTGAATCAAAGCAAGGTCTGTGCTTTCTTCCTGGCCACTTCTTTGTCCTTAATCGTGGACCTGCCTCAGTACAAGTAAAATTGCAAAGAGATTTGCATCAGAAACGCATCTCACGCATGCAACGGATTATTGCCGCCAGGTTCGAATCAACTCTCAGATGTGCAGCTTGTTTTATTTCCCACTTGATTCATCACCCAATTGATTACCCAACGTTATAATCGGGGTTAGTCGAGTTGTTGGTGTGTGATTGCAGCATAGCGTCACTAGATTCCCCGTGTTCTATATTCATTCATAGTCCTGTTTCTATCTCCATGGAGCCACGTTATAATCGGAGTTAGTCTAGTTGTTGGCGTGTGATTGCAGCTTAGCGTCACTAGATTCACCGCCTTCTATGTTCATTCATTGTCCTGTTTCAATCTCCATGGAGCCACGTTATAATCGGAGTTAGTCTAGTTGTTGGCGTGTGATTGCAGCATAGCGTCACTAGATTCACCGCCTTCTATGTTCATTCACAGTCCTGTTTCTATCCACGGAGCCCAACAACTCAAATAAACTTCATATCAATTCCACAGTTGGTTGTCCGTATAGCATAATGGCCAAGTGCAGTGCCCCTGACAGGCAAAGACCCCGATTCAAATCCTGGCACGGACGCAAATTTCGGAATCGATATTTAGTCACTAGTAATCAGTAAATGGCAGCCTTTTTTTGAGCGCGACCTAACCCTTTAGAGACGGATGCGTTTGTGACGTGATCCCCGATTTCCGGCCGTCCACAGAGCACGTCGGAGGGCCGCCTCTCCGGCCCCGGGGGCGGAGCTCCGCGGAAGCCGCACCTGGCCCCGCGGCCGCCGTCGGACCCGCCGGCCGGGCGCAAGGAGGTGCATCGCGCGCAGAGCTTGCGCGCGCCGCGCTCGCCACCAGCCGTCGCCAACGCGCCGCCGCCGCATTTCCAGTCGAACAGCATCGGCCAGCAGCACGCTACGTCCACGTGAGTGCTCTCATACGGCATCAAAGTCTCGCTGTACTAAGCGCTATCCATGGCTATAGAGATTAGTGGAAAGACATGATAAAGTGGCTCAATACGGCATCAAAGTCTCGCTGTGCGAAGCGCTATCCATGGCTATAGAGATCAGTGGGAAGACATGATAAAGTGTCTCAATACGGCATCAAAGTCTCCCTGTACGAAGCGCTATCCATGGCTATAGAGATCAGTGGGAAGACATTATAAAGTGGCTCAAAACGGCGTCAAAGTCTCACTGTCCGTAGCGCTATCCATGGCTATAGAGATCAGTGGGTAGACATAAAGTGGCTCAAAACGGCATCAAAGTTGCACTGTCCGTAGCGCTATCCATGGCTATAGAGATCAGTGGGTAGACATAAAGTGGCTCAAAACGGCATAAAAGTTGAACTGTTCGTAGCGACATTGTGAGTTCCAAACGCACGGCTCTCGTTTCCAGGTCGGGACTGCACCAGCCGGCCGCCCCCGCGCCCGACTTCCGCACGCTGCCGTCGAAAGGTCGGCCCCGCCCCCCGACGTCCCGCCCCCCGCCGCCGCCCTCGCGGCCGCCGCCCCCGCCGACGCACGCACCCCCGCCGCCGCCGCCCCACCGGACGCCGCCCGCGGCGCCCGCCGCCACCGCCACCAACGGACAGCAACGATTGCAGCCCGCGGTGAGTGTTTACTTGGAGGCAACGTTGGGAGCACCGGTTCTCGTGATATCACTGAAGTTAAGCAACATCGTGCTGCGTTAAGTGTTTGATGGGTGACCATCATGTACAAGATCAGTTCTGTTTGGAAGAGAGGTCGCAGGGTTTTAAGTTAGTACGACAACTTCACTCGCCTTGCTTGTCAACCTCTCGACTGCACGCTCTTGTTAGCTGGCCATACTTTCCCTCATGTTAGTACATGCCTTTGCAAATAGAATATGTGTGAGTTCTGATTGGTAATTCTCTTACATGGAGCAGGTAGGCTTCAAACACAAGGCACTGCATAGAAATGCATTCAAGCGATCGTAGCTACGCTAAGGTTAAGGCTTTCTTCAACCTGCAAGCACTTGCAATACACCTATTCCATTCAATCAAAATTCAATCAAAATGACGTCATGATACACACTCGCCAAAGCCAGGTAGAGCAATTTGTGTCGTTATTTCCTTATCTTCCTTTGTTATTTAGCAGAGCTAATTATAATTTTTTCCAAACTGGTAGTACGTCCGGTGGGTATCTGACGTCATTTTTGTCCGAGTGGAAAAGGTCTATTTTGTGAGTGAGACTCGTAAAGAGTGTCTGATGTTTGCCGGCGATGTTTCCAGCCGCCGCCGACGCCGGCGCGTAACAGCTCGATGCGCGGCGCCGATGCGTTCGAACGGAACTTCACGTGGCGCGGCGCTCACGAGTTTCCGCGGCCGCCGCCATTCCTCGCTCGTCCCAAGGTCAGTTTTCAATTATTTTAACAGTATTTAACTTATCTCAATATCTTCGGCATCACTGTCGTCGATAGTATTAACTTTAAAGTTTATACACAGTTAATCTATAAGAAGACATTGAATTCCCAACCACATCTGACGTCAAATGAAAGTAGATCAATAATCACTCTTAGTTGTTTTTTATACAATGATTATTGTGCCGTGTAAAAGGTTGTCACATTCTTCATAAAATCCGTCATACAAAATCTTTTACAATTTTTATTTTACAATGGCTTGACGAAAAATGTGACCATGTTAAAGGGGCTTTACTATTGGCTAGATATTTTTAAAAATCAAGCAAGTTGTATTTTTGCAGTGGGTATCTGCTGTCATTTTTGTATTTTTGTCATTTTTTGCCAAATTACAGCTTTTGCAGGTGACCACCGATCTTAACGCATTGGGCTTGCTTGAATTACCGGTCTATAAAAATATATGCTACCAACGCAATGCTAAACGTTGGCTGCTGTGTTTCTGTGTTGCTGTTTCTTAACAACAACTTCACAAACTATGCTGGCGTTGAAGTCGATGTCGATGTTGCAGGTGTTCAACTCGGTGAGCGTACGCTTGGCGGGGGGCGGGGGGAAGGCGCAGGCTCCACAGCCTCCCGTCCTCCAGCTCGGCAGCAAGATGTTCCAGAGAGACACCTCGAAATGCTAGCGTCGTGACCAAGCTCCATGCTCCATGCTGAGTGCTCCATGCTCCCTGCTCCATGCTCCCTGCTCCATGCTCCATGCTCCATGCTCCATGCTGAGTGCTCCATGCTCCATGCTCCATGCTGAGTGCTCCATGCTCCCTGCTCCATGCTCCCTGCTCCATGCTCCATGCTCCATGCTCCATGCTCCATGCTGAGTGCTCCATGCTCCATGCTCCATGCTCCCTGCTCCATGCTCCCTGCTCCATGCTCCATGCTCCATGCTCCATGCTCCCTGCTCCATGCTCCATGCTCCCTGCTCCTTGCTCCATGCTCCAGGCTCCATGCTCCATGCTCCATGCTCTAGGCTCCATGCTCCATACTCCGTGCTCCATGCTCCATGCTCCATGCTCCCTGCTCCATGCTGATGCTCCGTGCTCCATGCTCCCTGCTCCGTGCTCCATGCTCCCTGCTCCATGCTCATGTTCCATGCTCCTTTCTCCATGCTCCCAGCTCCATGCTCCATGCTCCATGCTCCCTGCTCCATGCTCACTGTTCCATGCTCCATGCTCCCTACTCCGTGCTCCATGCTCCATGCTCCATCCTCCGTTCTCCATGCTCCATGCTCCCTGTTGCTCACTGTTCCATGCTCACTGTTCCCTGCTCCTTGCTCCATGCTCCCTACTCCATGCTCCATGCTTTCTGCTCTTACGAAGAACGACCAGGTTCACCAAGAATCATCTCACGGCTTGTTTCCGGCTTGGAAAGGATAGAGGCAGCGAAGAAACACAGCAAGATTCTTCCAGTTTGTCTGCCGACAACTGGAACGCAATATCGGCCGGAATCCACAACGTCTTCTTCTTCGTAAATAAATCGTTCTTCCGTTTCTTACTTCAACTTTGAGGTCGTGTTTGTTAGGCACAAGAATTTGTGGGGCAATGACAATAATTTCCTTCGACATTTTATCAAGTCTGTTGGCGATCAGGAACTGGTCGCAGACGTGTTATCCAATATCGACGCGTGAAACTGGGATGACGACAAGAAACTTAACTCTCAAGTAGGGACAAGAATATTTATTTCTGGAAACACCGTGCTTACGAGAGACTAAATCGCTAGGTACGTATTTCTTGTGTTTTCATCAGGAGTGCATTAAAAGATCCTGGTTCGCCAGACTTCAGTCTGCCACATGCAAAACACAACCCTTGCTTCGGACTTAACTTACCAGTAACATTGTTAACTCGGAAGGGCCTTCGGCTGCAAACGCCAATCGAAATGATTGCGTAAACCGGAAACGCAGAGTTCGTTACGAGAGATGCGTTTCACAGAATGTGGGCTGCTGCCCGGAGGATGCAGATGAAATGCATCACTATCTTACTGTATTATTGTTAGTAAATAAATTCATTTGATGAATTGCTTGTGTTTAATTGTGTTTCTGACAGCAGACTTGCAAAACTGTGTTGGACTGGTTTCTTCTGTCAGCTGGCCAAGGGACTAGTGCTCGTGTCACCGAGATGAAGAACAAGTGCAGGCGCGTCGATAGGCCTTGATAGGGGATGCTAGAGCATCCCCTATCATTTCTCTGACAATATTAAAAATTATGATGCTGTTTGTCAAGAAAATGTTTTGAGATTTTTAACACTGACTTCGGGTTTTGTGGCATATAAACAAAATAATATCGCAGTTCTAGATTACCCCTAAAACCTAAAACCTAGGTATATAATATGTTTCATTTCGGTGGAAATGGTTCTTCTAGGTAGGCTGTGATATAAGTAGTGGTAGTATATTGGTAGTGTATGAGAACTGAGAAGTGATACAAGCCTCTTTGTAGTACGTTGTTAAGCCGCCGAAATCCGATACAGTCATAACACTGCTATACTGGGAATGCTTGCTCGCTTTATTTTCATATAGTTTGGTTACTGAAATTATTACGAAGTCAGTGTGACTGCGTTTTTCAATATTACTAGCTACGCACGTAGGACCCATACGACATACGAAGGACAGAATTTAGTTTAGTCTCGCTTTGCTCGTTGAAGTGGACGCATGCAGATGGGATAGCATTACCAATGATTAATGAATCGTAAGAAATCCAACCAAGTTACCTTTACAATTTTTTTTTATAACCAATCTTTGGCTGCGTGGGCTGCGTTGGCACGTGGGCTCTTCGGGAAAACCTATAACCAGGAGTGAGGTATGAGTATGACGAGGTGCAATTTTGTGGAATGCTGAGCACCCCCTAACTAAAATCTCTAGCGACGCCCCTGAATGAGTGGCTGGTTAAGTAGCATTACGCCAGGCCGCTTTTTGGATGGATGACCGGCCAACGTTTTTTGAAGAGTGCTGTGCAGTTTTTGATGCTGGTGTCATCTATAAGATCGTGTCACACCTGCAAGGAGCAAGAATGTTTTCTGTCAGCAAACAGCAGGCCGTGTTTAGAGGGGAATCCTTGTCTTGACTTTGGTGGAAGTGCCGGGTTTGGCTCGGCAAGAAATATTTGGACAAGAAATCCTTCCTGGGAAGAATTTTGGAATTTTGCATTTATAGTTACCACAACTTATGTAGCATGTCACAGTCGCTTAATCGCTTAAGATACTTGTTAAAAAAATCACTGTGGAAACCGTAACTATACACTTGCGACGCAAATGCAATAATTGCGTTGTATATTCTCGAGTCGTAATCCAAATTGTAGGCCGTAGTCGATAAGCGTTGATTGCGAAACAAATGCCTAAAGACCGTCATCTGCTGTGTGGTCGAGTGCTCAGCATCGCTTTCTCCCACCAGGATGGCCGGGGTTCGATTCCCGACGCCGGCGTGGCTTTTTGTCCAACAATCTTGGGCTGGAACTTCGTCGTTGTACGATGCTTGCTAGTTCTTGCGTCAAGAAGAGCCAGGCTGAGACACCTGACAGCCAGAGAGGAACTGAGACGTACAATTTATTAAAGCCTCTAGGTTCAACAAAATGAATGGGAAGGAAAAATAAACAGACTTGACACCGACATCGGCGTGGTCCCGTGGATAGCACGTTGGCTTACGGATGATAGTCCTGTACGATTCGAGTTCGATCCCAGCAGCAGGCAAAGCTTTTTGGCAATGCCTGGCATTGTCAAAATACTGAATACGCACTGAACAACAGTGGAGTACAGGACTTGGTCGTCTGCAATGTCAGAAACACAAGTCAATCGTCTAAGAAAAGCACACCAGCGTACCCAGTGCAATGTGTAGGAAGAATTCGAGCCAATATAGCATCGACAGCGTGGTGCATTGGATAGCCCACTTGCCTAATAATCTAGCGACGCGGGTTCGGTTCCAGAGGAATCCAGCTTTTTGTAACTTGAAAATTTAATAGAAATTATTCTTATGTATCGTGCAAAGCCACGAAGTTGGAATAAGGTGTTATAGAAAAATAAAAAATATATACTAAGTCACAGATTTGTTCCATTTTATCTACCAGATGGCGCTGTCTACCAAATTTGTGGACACTCGAGTCTGTTTGGAGCTAACATTTTGGCCAAGCTGAGTGCATAGGCTTAGGGTGCTAGGGTGGGACGTTTAATTCTCAGCGAAGATTCAAATCGAGGGAGCGAAGCGACCGAGATTTGAATTTTTGCTACTATCTTTAATAACATTCGCCTAAATAATAGCAAAAAAGCTCGCTCGCCTCTGCACTAGCCGGGATTCGAACCCAGTACCTATCGCCAAGGGAAGGAAACGGGTTATCAGTCTCGTACCTTAACCACACGGCTGTCGAGACACGATACTTGCTAGGAGATTTTTAAGGCATATGAATTGCGAATGGTTTGTTTACCTTTTGTACTTATTAAAATTTCGCGAGGTTGGCGTACCCCCGCCACCCCAATTTATGAGCAAAGCTCAAAAGCCACTCGGATTTGAACGCATCACCTTTGCGTTGTAAACCAAGCGACTTAACCACTCGGCCATTCGAGTGAGACGATTTGGACTGGTATTTTTCAATATATATATTTCTTGAAAGATCTTTACAATGGTAAAAAAGTGCTACGGGACTCGAACCAGTCTCATATGCTTTCAAGGATTTTGAACCTAGCGACTTAACGATCAAGCCACGACGCCAGACGATATTTTCTTGGAATAAAGGTCATTATCTAAAATGAAGCTTAATTATTTTATTAGTTATGTATTTCACCTGAATATTCAATACCATGCGACGCTTAAGCATTCAGCATTTACATCCAAGCTCGCTGGTGACGATGATGGATTTTTAAATGCATCCCCTCGCAGGGGAGCATATAGGAGATCTGCATGCCAACACGTGACCTGCGTCTTATAAGAGCTCGGCAAGCTCGGCATAGCTCGGCAATTGAAGCGTCCAGTGAGTCTGAGGACGTCGTCCACAGCTCACTGAGCTTACCAAGCTTTTAACATTTAACGAGCTGGAAGCTCATGCCAATGTAACTTTAGTGCTGAATTCACCTCCGTCTTGTTAAATCTTCTGTTGGATCGCAAAAAAGTGATAGCGGCGTCTTTTTGCAATCAGCGCAATCTCTGATTGGTTGTCTCTACTATCAACAGACTATAAAACCAGGAGATGATTTCGGAGAGAAGAAGTGTGCCCGTGCAACCGGCACGATGAACACCGTTGTCCAGCCGGCCAGTTGATCAAACACAGCGTGCATTCATTGCAAGTTTGTCTGTACGTTCATTGAAGCAATGCTTGTTAAAAAAATCACAGTGGAAACATTTAAAAAGAACACTGGTGTCACATAAATTAATTTGTCCACAAATTTACAAAACCCTCGTTAACACTCCACGAAGCGAAGGTGTCTTGATTTTTGGCACTCGAGGAGTTTGCATTGTTTGTGAACTGTGGCCATGGGGTCAATACGCGTGGACGAGCTAGATATTGTGACAAATTGCGTTCCTTAATACCAAAAAGAATTCGGTAATACCTACTCTGATGTTCACCGTTTTCAGCACAGATTGTGGGACAAATGCAGCATTAAATTAAAAAATAAATACATGGTTCTCTGTTCGTTCAAAGCCAGGAAGGTACCTACCTGAAATAAAGAACTTGGCCGTGACCAGGGATCCACCGCAAAGGGCCAAAAACTTCAAAAACTTCCATTATCAGCGCGCAAATTTTTCTCTATAATGAGCAAGAGGTTGCGATCTGACAAGACGGCCAATCGAACGCAGTCAAACACCATCGGTTCCTCGTCGGAAATACTTACTGCTAAAGCTATGGAAATAATTGAAAATGGAAAATACTCATAAATATTTATTGAAATTCATTTCTTAAGCACACAAAATTTGAGACCAAAACTACACCATAATAGTTTTAAATATACTTGTTCTTACTAGCAGAGGCTCCCACATCTACCATGTATTTGTTGGCAGCAGAAAAATAAACAAAAATAAAACATTGAGGATAAAGCTGACCGTAAAAAGCTTGCCAAAAATAAAAAAACAAATAATAGAACAATACACTTATCAACTACAACGCATATACAGATACCACTTTTAAAAGCAATTTCACGCTAATAGTAAGCCAATTAATCAATGAATGACACGCAACTTGAAATACGCCACAGTCAACAGCGAGAGAACAGACCAAAATCACGTCTTATCCTTGCTCTGGAGCTGGTTAGGCAGGACTACGTCTGACTAAGGATGGCGCCCGGTTTTAACTTTCGAGAATCGCGATTAGCGCTAACACCGCCAAGCCGTCCCTAAGAGCAAGACACTCGAAGGGCTTGTGAATCCAACGCCTTGGACGCAGCAGACAACGCCTTTAAGCTCCGCCGGTACGGGCACCCACCAGCACCGGCCCGTCCTGGCAGTTCACCTCGACGCCCGCCAGAGTGCAGCTCGCGGCGACCGAGAGCGAAGCCAGCGCCGGGCAGCCTCGCAGACGAGTTGATGTGTCTGCGGCAAGATATCCAACGGTCATGTCTCGATAAACATAAAGCAATAGAAACTTCTCACCGTTGAAGGCCGCGCGGCGCGGCTGCAAACAACGGCGCGACGTGGATCGCTAGACTCCCGCAAAACCAGCCTCACAAGTTATGGCGACAATGAGCCGCTGACATGATATTTTAAAATGTAAAAAACAATACAGCTTAAATTATGTTTAATTGATAAAATCATAATTAGAGAAAATCTATTGTTTTCTCCATGTGCAATGTTAATAAGATTTATTAGAAGGTTTCTTGGCTGTGCTCTGATGTGATGAGTGCTCCAGTGAGTTCTCTATCAGTACTCCTGAAGGTGGAAGACCGTGCACTGCCGAAATGTCGAGAAGACTGGTCCTTTCCAGGACCACCAAACTCATCCCATCAGAGTACGACCATGAAACCTTTAACTACATCCATCAACAGCTCTGGAAACCATCACAGCTGGTAGCGCCGGGTTGTTTACAGTGGTCACTAGACACTATAAACACTCACTAGATTTATCGGTTCAAAAAATACTGTAAAATGAGCTGTCATTAATTGTTTCCAGTACCTACAAGGAAATGAAACAATAGATTTCATAATCTCATAAAAGGCAGGTGTATTTTGCAACCTAACACAAACCGATGATTAATTGAAATTGTTTCCATAAAAACCATTAGCAATCGATCCAGCAATGATTGTGATTCATTCATTGTTATCAAATGGCTGTGTAATTTGAATTGTATACTCGGTGCAGGATAAGGCCATAGAGAATGTGCGCTCTGCATAACAAGGTCACACCGTAGAAAAAATTGATGAAAATTTAGGACCAAATTGATTGATTATTGGTGTTTTACGCCGCACTGTTTGGACAACTGGCCCCATGGCACTGTTCTAATAGCGTCGGTGAATGAAGGGGTGATGAGGAACTTTAACACAAAATAACACAAAGTAGCACAACGTGTTGGTTACTGGTAGTACAACCAGTAGGTGTCTGAAGTCAATTGTTTCGTTGGAAATAAGTGCTGAACGTGCTGAGTCACATTCTTGGAATAAAAAAGTAAACACAAGGTTGGCAATGGTCGAGTTGTTTGGCAAAACTGCAATCAGTAGCGGCCAGTGCGATTGTGCAGCAGACGTCATTCTTCTTACGTTCCAAGACATGAAGATTTTCACAGCTTGCGTCGTCGCCATTCTGAGTAAGTTATGATAATCGGTGTTTAACGACTCACTCTTTTGACAACTGGCCCTGTGGCGCTGGTCTATAATGAAAGGGTGATGATGAACCTAACCTATGGCTAGAAGGGAGGAGGGGAAACCCGGTGCCGGCACGTAGCCTACTCCTGTCGAAAAGCACCGAGGGGACCACCGGCTTTACGTCCCTTCCGAAGGACGGTACAACTCGAACGACAGGATTCCTCCGCTAAGACAAGAGAGAGGTTGACAAGCAAGCCTAGTTCGCGGGGCGAGTTGTTGGCGTGTGATTGCAGCATAGCGTCGCTAGATTCACCGGCTTCTTTGTTCATTCATAGTCCTGTTTCTATCTCCATGGAGCCATGTTATAATCGGGGTTAGTCGAGTTGTTGGCGTGTGATTGCAGCATAGCGTCACTAGATTCACCACCTTCTATGTTCATTCATAGTCCTGTTTCTATCTCCATGGAGCCATGTTATAATCGGGGTTAGTCGAGTTGTTGGCGTGTGATTGCAGCATAGCGTCACTAGATTCACCACCTTCTATGTTCATTCATAGTCCTGTTTCTATCTCCATGGAGCCATGTTATAATCGGGGTTAGTCGAGTTGTTGGCGTGTGATTGCAGCATAGCGTCACTAGATTCACCACCTTCTATGTTCATTCATAGTCCTGTTTCTATCTCCATGGAGCCACGTTATAATCGGGGTTAGTCGAGTTGTTGGCGTGTGATTGCAGCATAGCGTCACTAGATTCACCGGCTTCTATGTTCATTCATCGTCCTGTTTCTATCTCCATGGAGCCACGTTATAATCGGGGTTAGTCGAGTTGTTGGCGTGTGATTGCAGCATAGCATCACTAGATTCACCACCTTCTATGTTCATTCATAGTCCTGTTTCTATCTCCATGGAGCCACGTTATAATCGGGGTTAGTCGAGTTGTTGGCGTGTGATTGCAGCATAGCGTCACAAGATTCACCGGCTTCTATGTTCATTCATCGTCCTGTTTCTATCTCCATGGAGCCACGTTATAATCGGGGTTAGTCGAGTTGTTGGCGTGTGATTGCAGCATAGCATCACTAGATTCACCACCTTCTATGTTCATTCATAGTCCTGTTTCTATCTCCATGGAGCCACGTTATAATCGGGGTTTAATTCTCAGCGAAGATTCAAATCGAGGGAGCGAAGCGACCGAGATTTGAATTTTTGCTACTATCTTTAATAACATTCGCCTAAATAATAGCAAAAAAGCTCGCTCGCCTCTGCACTAGCCGGGATTCGAACCCAGTACCTATCGCCAAGGGAAGGAAACGGGTTATCAGTCTCGTACCTTAACCACACGGCTGTCGAGACACGATACTTGCTAGGAGATTTTTAAGGCATATGAATTGCGAATGGTTTGTTTACCTTTTGTACTTATTAAAATTTCGCGAGGTTGGCGTACCCCCGCCACCCCAATTTATGAGCAAAGCTCAAAAGCCACTCGGATTTGAACGCATCACCTTTGCGTTGTAAACCAAGCGACTTAACCACTCGGCCATTCGAGTGAGACGATTTGGACTGGTATTTTTCAATATATATATTTCTTGAAAGATCTTTACAATGGTAAAAAAGTGCTACGGGACTCGAACCAGTCTCATATGCTTTCAAGGATTTTGAACCTAGCGACTTAACGATCAAGCCACGACGCCAGACGATATTTTCTTGGAATAAAGGTCATTATCTAAAATGAAGCTTAATTATTTTATTAGTTATGTATTTCACCTGAATATTCAATACCATGCGACGCTTAAGCATTCAGCATTTACATCCAAGCTCGCTGGTGACGATGATGGATTTTTAAATGCATCCCCTCGCAGGGGAGCATATAGGAGATCTGCATGCCAACACGTGACCTGCGTCTTATAAGAGCTCGGCAAGCTCGGCATAGCTCGGCAATTGAAGCGTCCAGTGAGTCTGAGGACGTCGTCCACAGCTCACTGAGCTTACCAAGCTTTTAACATTTAACGAGCTGGAAGCTCATGCCAATGTAACTTTAGTGCTGAATTCACCTCCGTCTTGTTAAATCTTCTGTTGGATCGCAAAAAAGTGATAGCGGCGTCTTTTTGCAATCAGCGCAATCTCTGATTGGTTGTCTCTACTATCAACAGACTATAAAACCAGGAGATGATTTCGGAGAGAAGAAGTGTGCCCGTGCAACCGGCACGATGAACACCGTTGTCCAGCCGGCCAGTTGATCAAACACAGCGTGCATTCATTGCAAGTTTGTCTGTACGTTCATTGAAGCAATGCTTGTTAAAAAAATCACAGTGGAAACATTTAAAAAGAACACTGGTGTCACATAAATTAATTTGTCCACAAATTTACAAAACCCTCGTTAACACTCCACGAAGCGAAGGTGTCTTGATTTTTGGCACTCGAGGAGTTTGCATTGTTTGTGAACTGTGGCCATGGGGTCAATACGCGTGGACGAGCTAGATATTGTGACAAATTGCGTTCCTTAATACCAAAAAGAATTCGGTAATACCTACTCTGATGTTCACCGTTTTCAGCACAGATTGTGGGACAAATGCAGCATTAAATTAAAAAATAAATACATGGTTCTCTGTTCGTTCAAAGCCAGGAAGGTACCTACCTGAAATAAAGAACTTGGCCGTGACCAGGGATCCACCGCAAAGGGCCAAAAACTTCAAAAACTTCCATTATCAGCGCGCAAATTTTTCTCTATAATGAGCAAGAGGTTGCGATCTGACAAGACGGCCAATCGAACGCAGTCAAACACCATCGGTTCCTCGTCGGAAATACTTACTGCTAAAGCTATGGAAATAATTGAAAATGGAAAATACTCATAAATATTTATTGAAATTCATTTCTTAAGCACACAAAATTTGAGACCAAAACTACACCATAATAGTTTTAAATATACTTGTTCTTACTAGCAGAGGCTCCCACATCTACCATGTATTTGTTGGCAGCAGAAAAATAAACAAAAATAAAACATTGAGGATAAAGCTGACCGTAAAAAGCTTGCCAAAAATAAAAAAACAAATAATAGAACAATACACTTATCAACTACAACGCATATACAGATACCACTTTTAAAAGCAATTTCACGCTAATAGTAAGCCAATTAATCAATGAATGACACGCAACTTGAAATACGCCACAGTCAACAGCGAGAGAACAGACCAAAATCACGTCTTATCCTTGCTCTGGAGCTGGTTAGGCAGGACTACGTCTGACTAAGGATGGCGCCCGGTTTTAACTTTCGAGAATCGCGATTAGCGCTAACACCGCCAAGCCGTCCCTAAGAGCAAGACACTCGAAGGGCTTGTGAATCCAACGCCTTGGACGCAGCAGACAACGCCTTTAAGCTCCGCCGGTACGGGCACCCACCAGCACCGGCCCGTCCTGGCAGTTCACCTCGACGCCCGCCAGAGTGCAGCTCGCGGCGACCGAGAGCGAAGCCAGCGCCGGGCAGCCTCGCAGACGAGTTGATGTGTCTGCGGCAAGATATCCAACGGTCATGTCTCGATAAACATAAAGCAATAGAAACTTCTCACCGTTGAAGGCCGCGCGGCGCGGCTGCAAACAACGGCGCGACGTGGATCGCTAGACTCCCGCAAAACCAGCCTCACAAGTTATGGCGACAATGAGCCGCTGACATGATATTTTAAAATGTAAAAAACAATACAGCTTAAATTATGTTTAATTGATAAAATCATAATTAGAGAAAATCTATTGTTTTCTCCATGTGCAATGTTAATAAGATTTATTAGAAGGTTTCTTGGCTGTGCTCTGATGTGATGAGTGCTCCAGTGAGTTCTCTATCAGTACTCCTGAAGGTGGAAGACCGTGCACTGCCGAAATGTCGAGAAGACTGGTCCTTTCCAGGACCACCAAACTCATCCCATCAGAGTACGACCATGAAACCTTTAACTACATCCATCAACAGCTCTGGAAACCATCACAGCTGGTAGCGCCGGGTTGTTTACAGTGGTCACTAGACACTATAAACACTCACTAGATTTATCGGTTCAAAAAATACTGTAAAATGAGCTGTCATTAATTGTTTCCAGTACCTACAAGGAAATGAAACAATAGATTTCATAATCTCATAAAAGGCAGGTGTATTTTGCAACCTAACACAAACCGATGATTAATTGAAATTGTTTCCATAAAAACCATTAGCAATCGATCCAGCAATGATTGTGATTCATTCATTGTTATCAAATGGCTGTGTAATTTGAATTGTATACTCGGTGCAGGATAAGGCCATAGAGAATGTGCGCTCTGCATAACAAGGTCACACCGTAGAAAAAATTGATGAAAATTTAGGACCAAATTGATTGATTATTGGTGTTTTACGCCGCACTGTTTGGACAACTGGCCCCATGGCACTGTTCTAATAGCGTCGGTGAATGAAGGGGTGATGAGGAACTTTAACACAAAATAACACAAAGTAGCACAACGTGTTGGTTACTGGTAGTACAACCAGTAGGTGTCTGAAGTCAATTGTTTCGTTGGAAATAAGTGCTGAACGTGCTGAGTCACATTCTTGGAATAAAAAAGTAAACACAAGGTTGGCAATGGTCGAGTTGTTTGGCAAAACTGCAATCAGTAGCGGCCAGTGCGATTGTGCAGCAGACGTCATTCTTCTTACGTTCCAAGACATGAAGATTTTCACAGCTTGCGTCGTCGCCATTCTGAGTAAGTTATGATAATCGGTGTTTAACGACTCACTCTTTTGACAACTGGCCCTGTGGCGCTGGTCTATAATGAAAGGGTGATGATGAACCTAACCTATGGCTAGAAGGGAGGAGGGGAAACCCGGTGCCGGCACGTAGCCTACTCCTGTCGAAAAGCACCGAGGGGACCACCGGCTTTACGTCCCTTCCGAAGGACGGTACAACTCGAACGACAGGATTCCTCCGCTAAGACAAGAGAGAGGTTGACAAGCAAGCCTAGTTCGCGGGGCGAGTTGTTGGCGTGTGATTGCAGCATAGCGTCGCTAGATTCACCGGCTTCTTTGTTCATTCATAGTCCTGTTTCTATCTCCATGGAGCCATGTTATAATCGGGGTTAGTCGAGTTGTTGGCGTGTGATTGCAGCATAGCGTCACTAGATTCACCACCTTCTATGTTCATTCATAGTCCTGTTTCTATCTCCATGGAGCCATGTTATAATCGGGGTTAGTCGAGTTGTTGGCGTGTGATTGCAGCATAGCGTCACTAGATTCACCACCTTCTATGTTCATTCATAGTCCTGTTTCTATCTCCATGGAGCCATGTTATAATCGGGGTTAGTCGAGTTGTTGGCGTGTGATTGCAGCATAGCGTCACTAGATTCACCACCTTCTATGTTCATTCATAGTCCTGTTTCTATCTCCATGGAGCCACGTTATAATCGGGGTTAGTCGAGTTGTTGGCGTGTGATTGCAGCATAGCGTCACTAGATTCACCGGCTTCTATGTTCATTCATCGTCCTGTTTCTATCTCCATGGAGCCACGTTATAATCGGGGTTAGTCGAGTTGTTGGCGTGTGATTGCAGCATAGCATCACTAGATTCACCACCTTCTATGTTCATTCATAGTCCTGTTTCTATCTCCATGGAGCCACGTTATAATCGGGGTTAGTCGAGTTGTTGGCGTGTGATTGCAGCATAGCGTCACAAGATTCACCGGCTTCTATGTTCATTCATCGTCCTGTTTCTATCTCCATGGAGCCACGTTATAATCGGGGTTAGTCGAGTTGTTGGCGTGTGATTGCAGCATAGCATCACTAGATTCACCACCTTCTATGTTCATTCATAGTCCTGTTTCTATCTCCATGGAGCCACGTTATAATCGGGGTTAGTCGAGTTGTTGGCGTGTGATTGCAGCATAGCATCACTAGATTCACCACCTTCTATGTTCATTTAGAGTCCTGTTTCTATCTCCATGGAGCCACGTTATAATCGGGGTCAGTCCAGTTGTTGGCGTGTGATTGCAGCATAGCGTCACTAGATTCACCACCTTCTATGTTCATTTATAGTCCTGTTTCTATCTCCATGGAGCCACGTTATAATCGGGGTTAGTCGAGTTGTTGGTGTGTGATTGCAGCATAGCGTCACAAGATTCACCGGCTTCTATGTTCATTCATAGTCCTGTTTCTATCTCCATGGAGCCACGTTATAATCGGGGTTAGTCGAGTTGTTGGCGTGTGATTGCAACATAGCGTCACTAGATTCACCGCCTTCTATGTTCATTCATAGTCCTGTTTCTATCTCCATGGAGCCACGTTATAATCGGGGTTAGTCGAGTTGTTGGCGTGTGATTGCAGCAAAGCGTCACTAGATTCACCGACTTCTATGTTCATTCATAGTCCTGTTTCTATCTCCATGGAGCCACGTTATAATCGGGGTTAGTCGAGTTGTTGGCGTGTGATTGCAGCATAGCGTCACTAGATTCACCGACTTCTATGTTCATTCATAGTCCTGTTTCTATCTCCATGGAGCCACGTTATAATCGGGGTTAGTCGAGTTGTTGGCGTGTGATTTCAGCATAGCGTCACTAGATTCACCGCCTTCTATGTTCATTTAGAGTCCTGTTTTTATCTCCATGGAGCCACGTTATAATCGGGGTTAGTCGAGTTGTTGGCGTGTGATTGCAGCATAGCGTCACTAGATTCACCGCCTTCTATGTTCATTTAGAGTCCTGTTTCTATCTCCATGGAGCCACGTTATAATCGGGGTTAGTCGAGTTGTTGGCGTGTGATTGCAGCATAGCGTCACTAGATTCACCGGCTTCTATGTTCATTCATAGTCCTGTTTCTATCTCCATGGAGCCACTTTATAATCGGGGTTAGTCGAGTTGTTGGCGTGTGATTGCAGCATAGCGTCACTAGATTCACCGACTTCTATGTTCATTCATAGTCCTGTTGCTATCTCCATGGAGCCCAACAAGTTGTCCATGGCGCTAGTTGTGCTTTTCGTCGGTTACAGCGCTGACATCGCTGTTCGTGCTTGCGCAAGCGTGGTCCTGCTACGACTGGTGGTGTCCGCCGCACTGGGCGTGCTCGGTACACGATCGCTGCGAGTACTACTATCCGAACAACACGCACCTGTACTACCGGGCTGCGCGTTGGCCGCCACGCCGCCCGCTGCATTGAATCCAATATGCGTAAACTTATCTTTGAAATGTATCGGACAATAGACGATTCAAATGCGTAAATAAACACAATAAATAACACCTGAATTATTTATTTATTACTAGGCTATGTGAACACTCATATTATCGTGTTGTGACTTGTGACTTGCGACACAACACGATTATATTGCGTGAGCGCATAGCCTAGAGGCTTATATGATCGATTAAAAATTTTCAGCGTTAATTAAGCAGCTTTCTCAATCTCCACATCTCAATCAAACACTTTACTAACAACCGTGACGTCACCGGCAGGACTTGTCGTTTGGTAGGAAGTGGACTCACGTTTTCGTCGACTTGTCGGCTCTGCGGGGAAAGCGGCATCCTCACGTGGAAGCCGTCCCACGAATCCTCGGCGCCGTTGTCGTGGACGTTTGGGTAGGCCGAGGGCACCTCCCCGACGGCAATCGCAAACTGAAATCCAAGACTTCTCGGTTGTTGGTGCGAGTCTCTTTGTTTTTGATGGTTTGATGGTGGTTAATTGAGTACAAACGACTCAAATTCTCCAATGCAGATAACTGTCATCACATAATACAGTTCAAAAAGCAATAATCTTAGAGCAATGGGTTTAAAGAGCTGATATAATAAAAGTAGAGATTAGATTTAGAACTAGAACTTATAAATGCGCAAGACCTGTCCAAGTCTCTGACCAAGTTACCAAGATACTAATACCAGTATCTTACCCTATTTTCACGGCGCCACCAACATTTCTTACATGAGACAGCTGTTCTCCACGCCGACATGTGACAAAATTTTTCTATTGGTGAGCTCTTTTTTCTGACTGTAGCATTTAATTGCAGTGCTTTAGGGATGGTAAGCAATGCAATTTAATTGATGAGCGTAACGAGCGTAGCGAGTGAAGCGAAATCTTCAATTACACTTTACTGCTAAAAAAATCTGGAGTGTTTATTTTTTATTTTATTTTTTATTTTTTTTTGTGTGTTTGTTCGCACGATTCCGGCCAAACGCCAAAACGGATTTTGATGAAAATTTCGGTGGACCTTCGTTTTCTCTGAACTTAGATCTGCCACGTTTTTGAAGCAATTCGGACGAGTAAATTTTATGTTAATAAGTTTTTACGAAATTTTTCAGTTTTTCCAAAACACGTTTTGCACTCTGGAGGCCAAGAATCTGAATATAATTTGACGAAACTTTCAGGATATGTTGACCCTCACGATTCAATGTTTGTGTACAAATTTCATTGTTGTACGTTTAGCAGTTTCTTGATAATGTCACTTTTATGTCACTTTTTAAGCGTTTCTGCCGTTTTTTGCAACTAAAGCAACTTTATCTTAAACCGATTTTAACAAAACTTACTGTGTGCATTAAATATTGTAAAAAGAAGATACTGTGTTAATTTCAAGCAAATCAATTGAATAGTTTACGTTTTGAAATATTCAAATAATTTCATCATGAAATTTCCAGGTAAGGAATGTCATTGAAAAAGCTGCTTAATTAACACTAACATTATAAATTGATCATAAAAGCCTCTAGGCTATGCGCACGCGCAATATAATCGCGTTGTGGGTGAGTGTAAATATTACGCTCATCCACAACACGATTATATGAGTGTTCGCATAGCCTAGTAGTAATTATAATAATAGTAACTATTAAATAGTTATTCATTAAACTTTAAAATAGCTTAAATTTAATGCTCTTTCCACCGGCTTCAACAGTCGAGAGGCATGAGGTTCCAGGGTTTCACAAACCGTCGATCGTGTGCGGTCAATTGCATACTGTTTGCTTGCTCACTTGTCTCGCTCCCTCTTGAGTCTTGCTTGTGGGAAAAGTTATGCAGTGGCTTCTGGCTTGCTTGTTGCTACTTACTGTTCATGTTCATCTGGCATTGAGCCATAGTTGAGCTCTAGCAGAATCGCCAGGGTGACAACAAATGGGATGCACTAGCTGTTCCCGAGTTGTTTGAGGAAGTGCCGAGAGATTTTTCCATTGGCCTTCAGCAAAAAATTATGGAGTACTATAGAGAAATGGTAGTTTGGGACCACAACCAAGCCACCGACACCAAAGAAAGCGTTCATTCGAAACATTTAATTATAATATCTTACGTATATAAATAAATTGTTCTTAACATAACCCAAAGTATATTTGGTATTAACATAGTAAGTTAATCGATAAAATGTACAGCACACACTAACGTACATCTACCGGAGAGCCATTTCCTTACCCAACGAAGACAGAATCTTGTGCTCCAGATAGCTGAGTAGGTTGGGCCGTCGCCCAGCAAGCAAAACGTCCTGGAATTTCCTGGTTCCAATGCACATCTCCCCCAGCATTCCTATCCTTCAATTCCAGCTCTAGGTCTGTTCTTGGGCTCAATACACCTATTCCATTCAATCAAAATGACGTCATGACACCCACTCGCTAAAGCCAGGCAGAGCAATTCGGGTTGTGATTTCCCTGTCTTCCTTTGTTATTTAGCAGAGATTATTAATATTGTTTTACAAACTGGTAGCACGTCCAGTGGGTAACTGACGTCATTTTTCTCTGTGTGGAATAGGCCTATTAAGGTGAATTGAGATGAGAGTCCTGATTTGTTCCATAAAAAAAACACTGACAAAAGTGAAGATCTCATATCATACCTATGCAAAGATACGTCATACCTCACGAACAGTTACAGAACCGCCCGCTTGGCAAGATGACCGCCTGCTAACCGTGGTAACTGGGCTCCTGGTAACAACGCTGGCCGTGTTTGTCACCAGATCGCGCACTTGTCCGCGGGGTTCATCCGTGAGCCGCGCGGACAGGAGAAGGCGTCGGCGAAGTCTGCCGAGTTTGACAACACGCCCTGCACGCGGAAACGGTGAGGGCTGTGGGGGTCGGTGAGCACTTCGTGCAGCAACGTCTCCTCGGTGGTGGACTCGCACCAGACCTGGAGGCAGGCGCGCCGCGGCTTAGTTCACGCCGTCTCGTCCACGCTCCGGCAGAACGCTCCGTTTTATTTTAACAAAGCTTTGCGAACACTCGTGTAATTTTGTGCACGGTTCCATTGTGTGTGCCTAAAGCCCTAGAGAAGACATAATAAAGTGCTTGATAAAGCAGAACATAGCTTTGTGAAATGTTGGGAAAAGTTTGAGTTTTGGACTTAGCAAATTCATTACCCAGTAAAATAGTGTTTCTGAAAATGATAAGTGACTTGAAAAATCTGTAAATTTTCGTAAAAACTTACTTTTGGAAAATTTTGTAAATGGAATGGGTTGAAAATGGTGCAGGGTCCAAGTTGAGAGAAAACAAAGGTCTCCAAAAAATTTTATCAAAATTGGTCGAGGCGTTTGGCCCGTAAAGCGCGAACAAACCGACATTATGTAAAAAAACCTACTGGATTCTTCTCAGCAGTTAGTGTAATTGAAGGCTCGTTACCCTCGTCAAATAAGCCTGTCCGCTCAGCGCTAGTAGTCAAACATTGCACGAAATCAATCTGCAGTCACTGATTCATTTTTATTTCAAACTGTGTTACTCAAAAACAGTAACAGCAAAGATATTACTAAAATGCTAGAAGTATGAGACGGTGATAAATAAAAAGTTCAGCCACTGTTCTATTGTTTGATGTTGACAATTTGGAATAGCGCCGAACATATTTATTTTTTCGAAACGTAAAGAGCAGCTAAATTTTTAGTAATGACCTTTTCCTAAATTGCATATAATAGCGTGTGCAGCCTGATTTGCATAACGCATCGCACCAGCTAGCAACCAAACGATCACGGAGCCTCGAGCCAAACGAACAAAGTCCGACCTCGCGAGTTGCCGTTTCGACCGAGATGCGTCGACCACGAAATCTCGACTCACCGACGCGAATCCGATGAAGAACAGCTGTTCCGGCGAGAACTGCTCGAGGCCGGGCAGCGCCGGTTCCGGCCCGTTCTTGCGAACGTGTCGCTGGTACGCTCTGAACGCGGCGTTCAGCCCGCCGTTGTCGGCGATGTTCTCTCCCTGCGTGATCACGCCGTTCATCTGGACAGCGGGCGCAGGCGTTCAGTGTTTATTACTCGCCGTGACAGCAGTTCTATTATTTTCTAAGGCGGTAAATTAATGCTGAACATCCTGGATTTGGCTGCACATTATTGCAGCTATTCCTACACAAAGCAACGGTGTCTCTGCTCAACTAAAGTTGGTCTAATTGTCCATTTCGGACAAGTAAGTGTATAACTGTTATAATAAACATAATAGTAGAAAACTATGACGATATGTGAGTGTTAAATAAAACGTTTAGCCACTGTTCTAGTGTGTGATTTAGATATTTAGAAAGAGCGCTGTAAGGATTTAGTTTCAAGAGTTGGTGAAACTTAAATGGCGGCAAGTATTTGATTATGACCTTATCTGGAAAGACTTTATGGTTCTTTTGTTTCATTTGAGCTCTCTGGGACTTGAAATTATAGACCCTTGATAAAGCCCCTTTTACACGGTCACATTTTTTCATCACATTTCGTCAAACCCTTGTATAGCAGTCTGTAATATAAACATTGTACAAGGTTTTGTGTGACGGATTTGATGAAAAATGTGACGACCTTTTACACGATACAATAATCATTGTATCACATTTATTATCACAGTAGGCCATGGAAGTGATGTCAGTTGACATTTCAGAAAAAAAAATGAGAGTGAATTTAGATCTACTTTCGTCAGACGTCAGGTATGGGTGTGATTTCTATTAAAAAATAAACTTTTATCAACTTTTAATTCATTTTAATTGCAGCCATTTCAAATTTTGCACTGCTCACTGACATTTGCCGCCACGATTTTTTGAAAAGTTTGACGTCACGCAATCTCTGATCTCTGATTGGCTGCATCCGTACAAGATGTGATGGAAATAGAGCCTGGGCTATCCGAAAAAAATGTGCCACAGTCTGCCATACAAGACTTTTGTGTGACGGACTGCCGTGCAATGGACTGTTTACACGGTCACATGCAGTTCTATACAAGACTGCTGTGCAAGGGTTTGACGGAATGTGATGAAAAAATGTGACCGTGTAAAAGGGGCTTAAGGCTGGCAGCATCAGCATTTTGCATCCATTGCAATCACTATCAACAAGTGATGATGATGAAGAGTATGACCATGTATCGGCTGCGGAGCGGTGCAACTAACCGTAGCCAGCGCGTTGAGATGCTTGTCGAGCTCGGGCACGCGGTATCCGCTGTACTGGTCCACGAAGCACGCTGCCTTGCGCAGGTACGTTTCCAGCGTCGCCGGCGTCCACCACTGCGCCAGGTTTCCGTGCTTGTCGCTCTGCCGACCCATGTCGTCGAAGCCGTGCGTTATCTCGTGTCCGATGACGACGCCAACGCTGCCGTAGTTCAGCGCCCTGTTCAACGGTGACATCACTAGCTGTACGAGACTGTGTCCTCGTTGCTTTGTGTTATCATTTATTTGCCTTGTTGATAAGTGCAGCGTATAAATATTGGCTTTGTCAGTAATTACAAGGGCGCTTTAAAGTTTAAATTCTCATCTCGCCACCTAGGCGGCTCTAACGATTCTGCCGCCAGCTCCACAATGCTATTTCGGCAGAGTTTCTTCTATTTTAGACTTTAAAAAAGCAAGATATTTATTTTATTTTCTGAAATAATTTCCTTTTAAGTGAATAATTTCCTTTCTGATATGATTTTTTTTAAATCATCTCGGGAACTGCCCCATGGTTCTAATTTTGGGAAAACCCACCTGACGGATAGTTCTAATATTTGGTAAACTTGTTAAAATGACATGGTTCTTTGCTAATAGTAAGGGAAGAACAAAAGAGAGCATGGGTAGGTACTTGGAAATGTCAAATAGCAGATTGTACAGAAAAAATACATAAAGGCCAACAAAAAAAGCGTGTAAAAGGCAGCGGAAAGATTGTAAACTTACTCAGGACGGCCTTTACGGAAGAACGGAGGCTGCAGGATCCCGGCAGGAAACGCTGCAAAGAAAAACAAGCAATAAACACCAACTAATTTTCAAAGTGCTTGCAAGTCCTAAAGTTAATGAAGGTGGTATCGTTTTCTTGCCTTTGGATTATTGGCGCCGAAAAATTGGGACATCCCTGCCTTGCAATGAGACAAGAACTTTGGTTGGTTACTTGTCAAGACAATAGTAATTATAGACAACAACTTACTAATCGAGTTTGTTTGCGGGTTGTAGTACGCATTGACAATGTCCGGACTCGTAATCCACCTGCAAAGCATCGTAAATGAAAAGCGATCCCATGAGATCAAGGACTGGTTTTACAACATCCAGTCAAATAGTTACCTTCCAGTTAGGAAGAAGACAGAAGCAAGCGATATTTTTTCACCATGGAGATGTGTCTAGGTTATGTGACAAGTTTACTGAATGCGTATATTGATGAGGGCTATCCACCGATATGCCCAAACCTACCTTGCCGTTATCACAACATACTAAAAAAGTTGATAACACATACCCATAAGAGCCCATGTTAAGTGACTTGGCCAAAATTTCATACTTTTTCAACACGAGCTAGGAAGACATTAATGTCACCCAATTAGTCAAGCTACAGGCATAATCACAAAGTAGACCTGCTCCTATGCAGCACACTATGCTGACCATGCAAAACTAGATACCTGCTTATAGATCTGCTCTTGGCCGAGCGTGGCAACCTTTCGAACTAGCAACATCTCCTAAAATCTAGCCTCCAAATACACTCTTCTACCACCTTACAGTTAGTCACTTCCCTAGACATTGAAAAACTGGCCCTAAGAAGTGCAAAGATAAATTTAGGGAATGATTGAAGTAGTTCCACTTTAGGCCAACCCAATTAATGTTGTAACAAGTTCGTTAAATACGCCGATTCCATTCAATCTAAATTCTATCAAAATGACATCATGATACCCACTCGCTAAAGCCAGGCAGAGCAATTCGGGTTGTGATTTCCCTGTCTTCCTTTGTTATTTAGCAGAGCTGATTGATATTTTTTCCAAAGTGATAGTAACACATCCAATGTGTATCTGACGTTGCTATTCTCTGAGTGGAACATAGGACTATTGTCTAGGATGAGTTTAATAAAACGCTAGCTTTGATGTGTAGACTTACTCAGTTCTGTCGACAGGCTTTCTCAGTTTGCCGAACGATCGTCTGACTTGGACGGATTTCAGGTGCACCATGTTCTCAAAGTGGTTCTTTGTTACGTTCACCTACGAGTGGGGAAAGCATAGCGATGAAACTCTCCGTGCAGGAAATGATTGAACCAACGTACACACCGTCTATAACGGCACTTTAAATCTAGTTACAAATAAAAGATCCTTTTTTAATATTGGAAATTTACTGATTTCTAAGAATTCACATGCAAATTTAATTTGTAGATCATTCTAGTTTCAACAATATAGAAAAACGGAAAATGCCTGCATGTTTTCTTTATCAATAAACTGCAAGTGCAGATTTGCTGTGCTTACACAGTTCAATCACTGGGAGAGCAAACTTTTCTGCAGCGAGCATTAGAGTTTGAAACAAAGCTTTGTGTTACCGATTTTACCCAAGTGAATGTGTACATATTGCCTAAATTGAATCCTTTTCAGCGGTAAGACGTTACCGAAAAATATTTTTGATTTGGTTAATAATTATATTTATCAGTTTCAGGACTAAGTTTTCAGTTTTCAGTCGTTCTTTCAGGGTCACGTTTTAGTGTCATCACCGACATTTTGAAATTTCCCCGTCAAAGTTTGGTGTCAGGAGTTGGTGCTTACAAACGGGCGGCAATTACTAATTAGCATGGTCTCACACCGCGTAGACCGTACGTAATTCAAGAACAGAGCGATGTGAAGCCTGACTTTCTGCCAACGAACCTGTGCGTAGAAGTCCAGCAAGGCGGTCCGATTGTTGTACCAGTCCGGGTATCCGATGAAGTCGGTGATCGCGGCGGCTTTCTCCATGGCCACCTTCCTGGTGTCGTCGTCCATCCACTCCGTCGCCTGCAGCCTTTCCGAGAACGCTTCGCGGATGTTTGACACCTGCTCGACAAATTGATTCCAAGTTCTTCTTTACTGTGCTGTGCATTAGGTCACAGGAATTTGACGCATCAACTTCCCACTGTCTACCATTCCCTTGCCCCTTAAACTAATCAAATAGTGAATTCTGAAAATGAACTTCTTTAAGTTAAGTAACATGAAATGACTTAAGTAATGGTTTTTCCTGATAATACACCTGTTTCATACAGTAAAATTCTATCAAAATGACGTCATGATAGCCACTCGCTAAAGCCAGGCAGAGCAATTCGGGTTGTAATTTCCCTGTCTTCCTTTGTTATTTAGCAGAGCTTTTTTTTTTACAAAACTGGGAGTATGTCCAGTGGGTATCTGACGTAATTTTTCTCTGAGGGGAATAGGTGTATTATCTGGATATCGAAGATGGTAAGCGCTCACCATTTCTTCGGCCGATCTCTTTGAAGCCTGGCCAAAGTACGAGTGTACGTATTTATAGCCGACTGCGTGACTCAGGCTGGCGCTGGTTTTCGCCACGCAGTCCCTCCACCTGCAATATTACGCACGAGTTCACAATAAAAACAAATATTCCAGTTCTTCAGCTCTGCTGCCTGCTTTACCAACGGTTTTACCTGGGTTGTTCCTCCTTGATTCCGCTGAAAACTTTGTCGAACTCGAAGCTGAGCTCGCGCATGCGTTTGGTCGTGTCTTCTGCCATCGCCTTCACGAGACGCCATTGCAGGTAGTTGGCTGCGGAAAACACAGCCACGTCAGCGGCAGTTCCTTGTTATACACACCATTCATTGATGAGCGCAACAAGCCAAGCAAGTGAAGGGAATCTTCAATAACACTTAGTGCTAAAAATAAGGTGTATTTTGTTTTTATTTTTTGTTTTTATGTCGCATTTTCACTCAGAGAAAGATGACGTCAGATACCCACTGGACGTGCTACCAGTTTGAAAAAAAATGTTAATTAGCTCTGCTAAATAACAAAGGAAGACAGGGAAATCACAACCCGAATTGCTCTGCCTGGCTTTAGCGAGTGGGTATCATGACGTCATTGTGATGGAATTTAGATTGAATGTAATTGGTGCATCATACATCAAAAGAGTGACCAGCCCTGATAACGATTATTGATTATCAATTAAATTAAGCTTCACCAGAAATCATTTTGTTGGTAAATCATAGAAATTGAACAAAAAATATAATGACATACCTACCAATTGTATATTTTGTACTTTGAAATATCAGCTATCTACATCTATTGTGTAACTTGCACGGACAAATAAATAATAATCAATTTATTTGTCCGTTACGATGGACAAGAAAACCTACGCAAAACAATTCGGGATTGGAATAACATTCCCAGCTGCGTCATGAAGACCATAAAGAGTGCAAAAGATTTCATCTAGACTAGGCTATGCGAACACTCATATAATCGTGTTGTGGATGAGCGTAACATTACGTTCACCCACAACGCGATTATATTGCGCGTGCGCATAGCCTAGAGGCTTTAAAGATCAATTTAGAATGTCCGGCGTTAATTTAGCAGCTTTCGCAATGACAAACTCAATTTCAAAACTTAAAAAACGATTTAAAGAAAAACTATTCAATTGATTTGCTTGAAATTAACACAGTATCTTCCTTTTACGATTTGTAATGCACACAGTAAATTTTGTCAAAATTGGTTGAAGATAAAGTTGATTTAGTTGGAAAAAACTGCAAAATCGCTAAAAAAGCGTCATAAAAGCGCCATTTCCAAGAAAAGCGCTAAACATACAACAATGAAATTTGTACACAAACATTAAACCGTGGGTTCCAACATATCCTGAAAGTTTCGTCAAATTATATGGAGATTCCTGGCCTCTAGAGTGGAAAACGTGTTTTGGAAAAACTGAAAAATTTCGTAAAAACTTAATAACATAAAATTTACTCGTCCGATTTGCTTCAAAAACGTGGCAGATCTAAGTTCAGAGAAAACGAAGGTCCACATAAATTTTCATCAAAATCCGTTTTGGCGTTTGGCCTGTAGAGCGCGAACAAACACACAAAAAAACAAACAAAAAAAAAAAAAAAAACATTCCGGAATTTTTTAGCAGTAAAGTGTAATTGAAGATTTCGCTTCACTCACTACGCTCGTTACGCTCATCAATAAAAACTCTAATATCCTGTATAATATAGCAATAATAGATGAGAAAAACTTTCCCAAATTTGGTCGGAAGGGCAAAAGTCGGCGGTTGCACGCGAACTAGGTGTATTTGTAATGAAGCATTCTATAAACATCCCTTCTTTTCGTCACACAAATATCATGTTTCACGTCTTGGGCAAAAGCCACCCCCATACTGTAAACTGCACATCTGTTAATCTTCACCCCCATTTGTCTAAGTCACATCTGCTACCCCCACCACTGTAGAGATTTAACATGCAGTAGGTTAGAGTATTTTTAGTATAAATAGAGGAGCTTCTGCCAAAGCAAATCAGAGCTCTCTAACTTCTCCTTGGACACTTTTCGCCCAAAGAGACTTTAAAGACGGGATACACTGGTTCCCACTCTCATCGGGATACACTGGTTCCCCGGGATACATTGGTTCCCAGCTTCTTTCTTCTTTGTTGTAAGTTCTCTTTAATGAATCAATAAATCTTTATACTTTTAATTTTTAAACCTGATAACCTTTTAATTTCTAATCGGCTACCCCCGACGATCCTCCCGCCCAGAACCCGCTCTCCTATAGTTACCGATCTCCTCATTCCTATTTATTCGAGGCTCTTGCCTCTGGTGGCAGCGTACTACCTCAAAACATCAGCATATATTTACGCCTTCCTAGCTCATGTTGAAAAAGTATGAAATTTCGGCCATTCTCAGCTTTCCTCGGTGCTACATCCGACACCCTGCTTCTCAGAATTATCGGCTTCACTGCCACGGCAAGTTGAAAAATGATGTATTAAAATACAATGACAATGCTATGCAACCACCGGAGGAACGTGGAACCATGTTTTACATTACGTTTAAATGTTATGAGCTAAATCCTAAAGGCTGGTTCACAATCAACTTAGCAATAGACATAACTTAAAATAAGCAGTAACTTAAAAGTTTGACATATGGATCTCCATTAGACTGTCTACAACAAACATAAGGACTTAACTTAGACATGACTTAAACATAATGTTTGACCATGTCAAACTTTTAAGTTACTGCTAATTTTAAGTTGTGTCTATTGCTAAGTTGATTGAGAACCAGCCTTAAGTTGTATAAATAAACAAATAAAATAAAAACAAACGCTGTACCCACCGACGATCCTGGGCGGCGTTGCCTCGACCAACAAGACGAGCTCGAACAAGTAGTCGACCTCCTTGACCACGACCCGTTCGTCTTCCCCGATGTCGACGCCGACGTCGGCCAAGATCGCGCGCAGCAGCCGCAGCCAGTCGAGCGCTGGCGCGCCGTCGGCGGCGGTGGACGCCGAGTCCGTCCACTGCTGCAGCTGCTTCAGCGACATCGCGTTGTACGTGCGGAACGCGTTGCGGCGCATCTCCTTGCGCGACGTCAGCTGCGCCAGACAAGCGGACAGACGCAATGCGGTTTTACGGTCGAGTTCCATGTTTGTAAGGCAATGTGAGTTGGAGAAACTTGTAGTTTTTAATTGAGTTTTAGACTCCGTTCTATCAAAATGACGTCATTATACCTGTTCGCTAAAGCAAGGCAGAGCAATTCGGGTTGTGATTTCCCTGTCTTCCTTTGTTATTTAGCAGAGATTATTAATTTTTTATCACAACCGGAATTAGGTATGGTATTTCTGACGTCATTCTTCTCTGAGGGTTATAGGTCTAATTGCCTTCAAGACAAACAGTGTAAACTAGAAATGCCAAAAAGTCACAAGTCCCGAGCTACCGCACTAGAATGATACGTCATCATAACTCATAATCGAACAACAAGATGCTAGACTAGACTAGATAAAAAAAAACTAGAAACCAAAACTTATTATCATTCTACAGTTGGTTGTCTGTGTAATCATCTTGTAGATTTAAGCGTAGTATTTACGCTCACCTACAACACAAGTATATTGAGTCTGCGCAAGATAGCAAAAAGATAGCAAAGTGATGTGAAAAAGTGAATTTTTTTGTAAAAACTGATTATTGGAAAAAGCTGTCAGTTGAATTTGCTGAAAAGTGTTCAGAGTCTAAGTTGACAGAAAACCAATGAATCCTTAAAATTTCATCAAAATCGGCTGAGACGTTTGGTTTGTACATTGCAAACAAACCGATAATAAAAAGTAATCAAGTTCAATCGCCGATGAAGTGCTCCACTCGCTTCAAAACACCAATCACCATGAAAAGAATCCACCGACCTTTGCCAGCTGCATCTCGAACTCAACGACCTCCCCGGCATCGGCGTGGATCTTGGCATGCGAAGGCGGCGGCGTGGATTCGGCGGCCGCCATCTCCGCGGCCGCCGCGCCGATCCACCGACGGTACGCCGCCAACTGGCGTGTGTACGTCCCCGGCTCCACCAGCATCGAACGCGGCAGCACCAACGACGGCTGGTCGATCTGACCACAGCGAGAACACCAATGTTTGTTTCTTGGATTTGTTTGATGAGTGACCATCATGCACATGATCAGTTCTGTTCGGGAGAGAGGTCGGAGGGTTTGAAGTTAGTACGACAACTTCACTCGCCTTGCTTGTCAACCTCTAGGCAGCATGGATTGGTGGAGGAATCCTGTCGTTCGAGTTGCACCGTCCTCCGGAAGGGACGTAAAGCCGGTGGTTCCCTCGGTGCTTTTCGACAGGAGTAGGCTACGTGCCGGCACCGGGTTTCCCCTCCTCCCTTCTAGCCATAGGTTAGGTTCATCATCACCCTTTCATTCACCGACGCCGTTAGACCAGTGCCACAGGGCCAGTTGTCAAAACAGTGCGTCGTTAAACACCAATAATCAATACGCAATACGCAAAGCTAAACCGTACCTGTCACCAACAATAAGTTTCCTGTTTGGCTTTGCGAGCTTTGCGCTGTGGCGTTTTACAATCAGAGCCTGAGGTAGGAGCGTTGCGAGCTTTGCGCTGCGGCGTTCTCCAATCAGAGCCAGAGCTCGGAGCGTTGCGAGCAAAGATCCTTGTTCAAATCCCAGTACGTACACACATCTCGGAATGTATATTCCATTTCTTATAACAAATCCGCCTCCGCCACATACCACATATCCTTCATCGCGAGACAAACGGAGACACTGACCATGATCACGCTGGTGGTGGAGTCCTTTCGGTCCAGGTAGACGTAGGCGAGGATCAGCGGAGACACGCCCAGCATCCGAGTCATCTCGGCGACCACTCGGTACGGGTCGTAAGCCGTCGCGTTGAACGCCGACGTTGACGTCATCGGCCAGGAACCCAGTTGCCGCGACAACCTGCCGATACGCAACCGAGCGTGAGGGCCGCAGTTGCCAAACAAAGTTATAGATCCCACGGACAATGCAAAACTCAAAGCAGCTACCTAACGATTGACTGTCAAACAAAAGCTATACTCTAAATAGGGATTTTAAAATTTTATTTGCATTGTTTATAAATTACAGTGCATGGCGATGGGAAATTGCTGCAACATTTTAACCGTGTAATACACCTGTTCCGTTCAATCAAAATGACGTCATGATACCCACTCGCTAAAGCCAGGCAGAGCAATTCGGGTTGTGATTTCCCTGTCTTCCTTTGTTGTTTAGCAGAGAATAAAATGTTTGCACGCTATTATTAATTATTAAAAATATAAGCTGGGCCAACTTCCGATAGCCTTGAAGATGCAAAGATACAAACACTATAGAGACAAAGCTACGAGCAGCCAGAGAACAAAATAAGGGTAAATATTAAATAAGGGTGTTAAACAGAGAGAGACGGGGGTTGTTACCTGGCCAACGGCGCAAGGCCTGCGCTCTGCACGGCAGCCTCATCGGCGCAGGCCGCAAACGTTTCCTGCGCTGCGAGAACCGGCGCTGGCTCCTCCTCCGACCAGCCAGACTCCAGCAGCGCTGGAAAACACGGCGCCATCCGTGAGGTTTTACGTACAACTTATTAGAAGTGTTGCGTCTACTAACAAACACAACTTCGTTTTAACTTTGCACGTTTATAATTATGTTCAAATTCACATGAGTGATCCTGGATCGTTTCGTGGCTTGTTCGGATCTCCTTTCGAACTCGAAATAGACTTTACAAATGTAAAATATCAAAAACATGAAGACACTTCCTGTCTGACTAGAACGTAGAACAGGTAACAAATTCTCTCCGGGGACTTTGATGCACGTTGCCATTGGAAACCCACAGGGGAAGTAGCTTCCCACAGAAGCAACAAAAATTTACAATCAAGTTACGTTTAATGTCCGGCTTTGCGAGCGTTTCGCTGTGGCTTTACTAGCGCCGGGTTGCTTACAATAACGCTGCAAGCGTAAGTTTGCATTGACTTTTGTGATCAAAATGATCGAGATTGTATCAAAATTTCTCTATAGCCCACGACCTTTGACCTGGGAATCGACCAACCTTTGACCTGTGAGTCTAGCAGCTCTGAGACAAGGTCGAACTGGTTGCGGTGACCTTCGGTGGGCGGCACGGGATGCCGGCGCGACCAGCCAGCGCAGGCAAACGCGTAGAAGTCGGCGCAGGGGTCGACGCTGAGGTCGAGCGCCGCCGAGATCTCCGCCGCCGCCGCCCGGCAGACGGCAGAGTCACACACCGGCCGCGGTGACGGCGAAACGGCTGGACAGACATGTCGAAAAGTTGTAGGAGTTTATTTCGATGACGGTTTCCAGAGCTGTTGTTAGATGTAGTGGAAGGTTTCACGGTCGTGCTCTGTTAGGATGAGTTTGGTGGGCTGTAAAGGACCGGTCTTCTCAACGTTTCGACATCGTCAGCAGTACTTTGGTGGTAAGACAGTCCCACCAACATCACACTCACTTCTTGTTACGTGACAAATTTTCCCGGGAAATGCATACCTTTGTGGCGATGCGGAGTGAGGAAGTCGATGAGATAGCCGTTCGTTAATGACGAGAAAATAAGAAGGAATCCTGCGAGATTTGTCAATGGAGGCCTGAAATCATAATAAATGTTGTGATTTACAAGAAGTATTTACAAGACGTCTGATACACTCAATAGACCATTTCCACTCAAAGAAAAATTACGTCAGTTAACCCACTGGCGCGTACTACCAGTTTGGAATAAATATTTAGAAAGGAAGACAGGGAAATCACAACCCGAATTTCTCCGCCTGGCTTTAGCGAGTGGGTATCATGACGTCACTTTGATAGAATTTTGATTGAATGGAATAGGTGTGTTGAGAAAGAAAGAGTGAAACTTAATCCAAATAGGCTTTTAAGCAATTTGAAATCGATAGACATATTGATAATATCAAGGGTGCTTGTATTTACCGGCACGAATTAGAAGCAAATTGATTAATTATAGTTTTCATTTCGAGAAAATCATTGAATGCCAGCTCTCTGACAATCACCATCAACTGCTTCACCAAACTAACAACTCTCTTACTGAAGCCACATGCCTATTTATTATCAGAGATAATAATTAAGATCACCTTCTTAATTGGAACAGACAGCTGCATCGTATTTACATACGTATCAAACTTTTTTCTGGCAAATCATTGCTAAGTAAATTTAGAATCAAGTATTTACCTACAAAGCTTAACACACAACTCTGACATGACTTAAGAGCAAATACAACACTACCTTATTACTTTCTTACTTGTGTCTCTTCCTAAACGTCGCACGTTAGTTTTCAGATGAACTAAGTCCCAAACTCAAAATTTCCCCGACGTTTCGCAAAGCTGTGCTGCCTGCTTCATCAACGGTCTAAACGTAATTATCATCTCATAAACTAACCATCATCCAAGCACTATCTCTTCACAAAAACAGCACAAAACAAATATTAAAATAATTGACGATATACCTAAATATTAAACACAAGTAATATCTCACCTTGCTTGCTTCATATCGAAATGTGAAGTGAGATGTTTGGAAAGGGTGTCGGATCTTTTATGTCGTTGTCATTTGCTATCAGGAGTTTGTTGATAAGGATGCTAAATGATGAACGGACAGATGATACAGGATGTGGCAGAGGAGCAATTCGCGTGGGAGACCGAATCACGACGATAGTAAACTTGTATAACTACTGCGTGCCAAAAGTCTGGCCTACTCTGAAATCGTTAGCTGGAAGCAGAAATCACCGTATGCAAAGAATTAGAGCTATATCCTTAAACATTTTGGTAACACATAGTTTTGTTCATTTTTGGGCCAGGCAGCGTTGTGTTATTCAAAATTTAAATTTAAATTTAAATTAACAAAAATTAAGGTCCAATACACCTATTCCATTCAATCAAAATTCTATCATGATACCCACTCAGTAAAGTCCGGGTTGAGCAATTCAAGATGTGATTTCCCTACCTTCCTTTGAGAGATAATGAATATATTTTTACAAACTGGTGGGTATCTGACGCCACTTTGCTCTGAGTGGAATAGGTCTATTATGTCTATCCTATTAAATATCCTTGACAAATTGTTCTTAGCAATGCTATTTTCTGGTTCAAGTGCATTTGCTTACCTTCTTATTTTATGGTATAACTATAAAGAGAAATAATTAAGAGTTTATAATGAAGTTTCTCTGTGTGGTAACATAAGTTACACTGCTAAAATCTAGTCTGAAATATGCAGCGTTGTGAAAGATAGAATTTTAACAAATGATACACTTGATTGGGGTCAGAGGGGTCAGCGTGTCTTCCAGGAAGAGGAAGCTAAACTGTTCCGACAGCTTCCTCGTTGAAAAAACTCACAAGCGGAAGGTAATTTTGAGGGGTCATCCTGATAACGATGCGATTGCCACGGCTCTAACGCGCATAAAATAATAAGGACTTAAAAATAACGGATGCCCGTTCACGGTTATTTCTATTGTTTATACAAAGCATTAAGTACTTGAAATTAATAAATTCACCTTCTCACTTATTGTTGGCGACAAAACTCCGGTTCCATTCGATCAAAATTCATTCAAAAAGACGTCGTAATGAATCGTCGTAATGAAACGCATTTCGTTCATAGGAGTCATCAAAGCATATCAAAATATTTAAGGGTTTTTTACATTATCTAAAACCAGGATTCAATATCACTAATTTCACATATTGAGGACAAGTCTAAAATTTTAAGTTAAGTTTTAGATAAGTTAAGTAATAGATAAGTTAAGTAATAGATAAGTTAAGTAATAGATAAGTTAAGTAATAGATAAGTTAAGTTATGGATAAGTTAAGTAATAGAGCGTAATATTGTAGACAAGTTATTAGTCTCAGGTTTATTTAAACATAAATATTATGTATAAAGGCTGTCCATGTAGGTAAGTACACATTATCATTACTGTCATCTGTATGTTTTATCTGTCATAGATGTTAGTTCATGTTTGGTGGTCATTGTTTTTGATAGCAAAGTAATTTATAACTTAATCTTGCTACCGGATATTTCCATGGGTTAAATTGAGGAAAAATGTATACAAGCATAATTTGGCAGGTACTCTTGATATTTCAAACACTTCTTCCCTTATTGCGATTTTCAATGGTTCACACTACGTACCATTCAGCTGTTCTTTTGGAAGACATTATCAGCTAGCAACATTTTAAACGTGATGAGGGTCTTGTTATTTTGATCGTTGATATCAATTAATAAACGTGAATTTAGTGAGTTGGAGCTTGCATGCCAACAACATGGTGAGATTTTCAACACAATTGAGTCTTGTCAGCTATTCAATATAATGTCGATTAAAAGTTTACAGTAGGTAATCAATCATCATGCATATAAAAAAAAATCTAGTCAACTGCTTCTAGTCACTAAGCTTTCCCAATAAAAAATCTGTATAAAATCACGCACAACGATTTGTACTATTTTATAGCGAATTCTAGCTGCTCAATTTCTGCCAAGTATTCCTTCTTCCTCGCAACTTTTTCCAGCTGATCTTTCTCCAGTTTCTTCAACTCTCCACTGGCTATTTTCACCTCGATGGCTTCGATTTCGCGCAGTCGTTTGCGCAGGTTCTTCACCCGCTTGGCCGGATCTTGATTAGTTTCCTCTTCCTGTTTCTCGACAACCTTCTTCTCGACTTTCTTTTCGACTTTCTTAGCTCCATCTTTCTTGTTGCCATCCTTACTCAGCTTCACCTTTGCAACTCCATTGCTCAACGCGTCCACATTCGCTTTCTTCTTCTTCTTGTCATCGAGTACCAGCCCTGGAATCGGGGAGTTCTTCTTCGAAGTGACCTCGGTCCATTGATTTTCTTGCTTCTCTTTCCTGGATTCGGCCGCACGAATCAACGCAGGATCCAAACCCACTGGATAATTGCTGGACCGCTTGGTGAAATGCTTACCCTTGCTTTCATACCTTAAAGTAAAACAAAGAAGGTTCAAACTCCAGCTGGCACTAGATCAACGGTCTTAGCCTCATGAAATTATGTGGGTATGTACTACTATAGGAAGAACCCCTATAAATCCTCCTCGGTACTAATTTATTTACTGTTAGAAACGGGTCAGAGAATGTTTCTTCTTTTCTAAATACCTACACATTTTGTATTTTGTTTTCCATAATAATATTTACAATTGCTGTCGGAAACAAATTAATCTGAAAATCTGATTTCATGGATTAAAGAAGAAGATGTGATCATTTATAAGAAACTATGATAATTACAATCGATGTCGATATTATATCTCTTTGCGAGGAAAAGAGCAAGGATTGATCGGGTTGTAACTAAGAACCGCATTGGAAGCTCATTATAACACTTTTAACAAGAGAAAAAAGCTCGGTGCACATTAATGATTGACCTGATAGTCACTTTAACTGAATTCAGTACCAACGGTCTATAATGCTCCACGCATCCAGTGCCTATCTTAACCGTAAACCAATGTACGCAACTGTCATCGGCAAATGCTGCCAAGGAAACTCACAGCGGTACTTCATCCTGCGGTGTGTATCCATCCTTCACCCGACGGGGCTTTCTCCATGACCCATCAGGTCGCTGACTTGCAGCGATGAAGCTACCCCCTGCAAAAATGTCAATGAATTATATTTGTGTTGCAAGGGACATGCAAGGAATGGCCTAGCACGCACGATTTACAAAAACACATGGTTCAAAGCTAAATAACAACATTAGGAGACTTGCTATATCCTAAATACTTTAAACATGCTCGTGTTTATGTATTTCGTTAATTTTTTTCGGGTCTTTCTTTCAAATTAATCTCTAAAAAGTGATGTAAAGCGTTTTTACCGTCGTCCCCAGAAGCCGCAGCCGCCATCTTTTTCTTCAAGTTGGTATTTTGCGGTGGTGGGGTGGGCGTAACTTTATATTTGAATATTATGGCTCCTTTGCTGGAAGAATTTATTTTTAGGCATTTCGAACTAGAAAACGAAAGAACCTATAAAAATGACTTTAGCAGATTGCATGCACATTACACATCTATGAACATTGCCACAAATTTTAAGTAAGATCATTGATTGTACCCATATTTAACACTGTGTTGGGCAAAAAATCGATAGTGATTGCCAAACTCTGCGTCATAATGAGGAAATCATTCAATTGTTCCGTGCAAGGACCTAGGGAAAGAATAGGGGAGGGCGTTGAGGTTATAGCATCGCGTGCACGAAGGTGTCCGAATTAATTGCAATCCGACGAAACAATTCAGGTGTGGGTGCGATTTAATGATATACCAAAAAGTCCCTCCGTACGAAGCTATAGGGGCAGCAAGCGGAGTTGCACAAACTAAAGTCCGTGCCACCTTGAGATTGATCACATTTACGTTTTAGATGTTAAATATCTCATGTGCGAGTTGATTTGGTAATGGCATCACTAAATTTTATTAATAATTGAACCGAATTCAAAACTTCATTAAATATGAGTGGCCATGTTTTAGATTTGTTATATGAATGTCTATATTTGACTTTAAAATGCGCAATTTCGTAAGTGGGTTGAGTTGGCTTACGAATAAGTCAAAACATTGTAAAAAAATATCACAAAATCACCAGGAACACGCATGGTTTCGATTTTCAGCCAGCTTGTTTGGCCCAGTCGAGCAGCAGCGAGGGATAGGGAAGGGTGTATACGACGGACCACAAAAAAACGGGTAATTTTTTCAAAGATATTTTGTTTTTGCCTTATAATTTGTTGTTTGGACATTTGACTCTACCTTTTGGCTTAACCAAGGTGTCATACATAAGTCCTACGTCATTGCCTGGGCCCTGGACGTCACAATGCCTGGACTGTTAGTTATGCAGGTTTTCTGTCTCCCGCATGGAATCTCAAGGTGGAACCGAGCGCAGACTTGATTGAATCACTCGCACTTGATTTCACTTGAAAGGTGTCGGCGTCGGCCAGTAGAAGCGTCGCGACGCCGTGGTAGCGACGTCGCCAGAAGTACACCACTCATGAAGGTAAGATTTAGTGACGAAATTTTGAATTCGCCCACTTGTCAAATCTACCGGTACATTGATATCACAGTGTGTACACGCTGTCCCTGTCCCGGTGAGATATTATTTTGTATACAATATAATAAAGTAGGTACTAGATAAATATCGCGAATTATAATCCCGAGATCATCACTGCAATTAAACCTCTGTTTATAGTATTAGAGGTATTGCAAAAAAACGATGTTTTTTTCTCGCTTAACTTGGTGTGGTGTGGGAGCCGTGAACCGTCATCCGACTCTACCGGAAGTCACCCATAATGTAGGTGCGCTGGGTGTGATCGCGTACGGGGACAGGCACGTCCGGCCACCGGAAGGCGGAAGCTGCGACATTTGGACCATTGTCCGTCTGTACGCGAGCCCGTTTCCGGTCAGTCGGCGGTCGATTAAATCCATTCATCAGTCGACAGTCGCCAAAGTCGGAAGTTCGGAACGTAAGGGGTTTTAGTGTGTTTTGTGTTGTGTGTTGTGTGTTGGCGAATCGAGCCAAGTTGTGGGTGAGCGGTTTGTTTTTTTCTGGCAGATTTTGTTGGTTGGGATTTCGGTGTACCCACACTGAAGATTTTGGTGAGGGGCATATGGTTAGCAATCGATTATTTATATTTTTTAATTCACTCAGATGGTTTGATTTTATGATAGAAGATTGTTAATTCGTTGAGAGACCATTGATGGAAACTGGGTGACTCAGAAATTTTAAGCACTTCATAATATAAAACGTGTAAAAAGCACTTTATGGTCAGCAACAGCAATATGGTCACCCATCCAACACCCAGTTCAGTGCGACGCTGCTTAACTTGGGAGATATCCCGAGAACGGATGTTCCCAACGTGCCAAACCGTTCGGTTTTATGACCATTGATGAAGCTAAGTGGATAGGGATAGTGTGTGACAGAGCAAGTGTTGCACCGTGGTTCCAGACGCAGAAGAAGTCGAGCAAGTCGATGATGGGCGCATGTCCGTCGATTCGCAAACCCGGGGGTCGCGTGCCCAAGGGGGACGTCACCCTGCCCGCCACCAAGCTGACCTTCACGCAGGCGCAGTTGGAAAGACTCAACCTGCATCTGCTTGCCCAGGAGGTAGACGCAGGTGCGAATATTTTTACTTGATTTCGGTTCTCTAAACTGGGTTCTTTCACATATTTGATCAGAATGGAAAGAAACCCATAAAAAAAATTCGCACCAGAAAAATAAAAGTTTCGACCATGTGGAGGTAACGGCAAGGATAAGCTAAGAACGCTGTGGAAATTTGACTGTTAACCCTTTCACTACTGCACCTCGAAAAAAAACATTTTTTGGGATTTTTTTTTGAAGGTCAGTTTCTAAACCCTTTCATTAGCTTAAATTAATTTTTTGAGATTTTTGGTACTATTTTTTCAACCCTTAAGAGAGTCACTATAAGAAGCCAAGATTTAGCATGTTTAAATTTTTGTTTTTGTATTTATATGATGTAGCCTGTCGCTTTAGCAGAATTTACTCTCATTTCGTCGCTAGCAAATTTAACCGTATTGTAAACAAGGTTCAAGTCAGCAAGTATTACCATTACTCCATTACCATTATTACCATTCCTTACTCTATGGTATTACCATCTTCATACGAAGCTATCTAAACTTAATTTTCTTGGGGAATCTTGATTCAAACTGTGATGACTAAATTAGAATGAAGCTTTTAAATTTCAGTGAATTCCTTATTGGAAGAAGACTTTCCAAAATCGTAAGGGCTCATTTTAACATTGTCAAACCCTATGACATGCATGTATGCATATACCTTCACATATTTAAAATAGAATAGAATTGAATTGATAAATATGAACGCCATCATTGCCTCCATATCCGTATAAAAATCTTTCGAATCTTCGCGTATGAAAGAGTGGTAACATGCTTGCCTCCGGGTCCAGCCATCAAGATCGCATTGCAACTGATCTGTCTGCAGAGGAGGAGTCGAGCAGAGAGAAGCGGGAACGCGACGAAGTGATCGACGCGGTGGTAGAGAGGCTGGTGCAGAGGCTGGTGTGTGGAGTCGGCATCATCGACCACCGATTCTCCTGCAAGTTCCTCGCTTCCTTCGACGCCGTCCATCACCGTCGTCCCGGCAAACACAGGTACTACGTCCTCCCTGTCATTACCTGTCATCACCTGTCATTACCTGTCACCGCCTGACATGCTCGATGATCATGCTAACGCATAGCCTATAGCAGCGAGCTGAGGGTGAAGCTAGCCTAGCAGCGAGCTGAGGGTGAAGCTAGCCTAGCAGCGAGCTGAGGGTGAAGCTAACCTAGCAGCGAGCTGAGGGTGAAGCTAACCTAGCAGCGGGCTGAGGGTGAAGCTAACCTAGCAGCGAGCTGAGGGTGAAGCTAACCTAGCAGCGAGCTGAGGGTGAAGCTAACCTAGCAGCGAGCTGAGGGTGAAGCTAACCTAGCAGCGAGCTGAGGGTGAAGCTAACCTAGCAGCGTGCTGAGGGTGAAGCTAACCTAGCAGCGAGCTGAGGGTGAAGCAAGCCTAGCAGAGAGCTGAGGGTGAAGCTAACCTAGCAGCGAGCTGATGGTTAAGCTAACCTAGCAGCGAGCTGACGGTGAAGCTAACCTAGCAGCGAGCTGAGGGTGAAGCTAACCTAGCAGCGAGCTGAGGGTGAAGCTAACCTAGCAGCGAGCTGAGGGTGAAGCTAACCTAGCAGCGAGCTGAGGGTGAAGCTAACCTAGCAGCGAGCTGAGGGTGAAGCTAGCCTAGCAGCGAGTTGAGGGTGAAGCTAACCTAGCAGCGAGCTGAGGGTGAAGCTAACCTAGCAGCGAGCTGAGGGTGAAGCTAACCTAGCAGCGAGCTGAGGGTGAAGCTAACCTAGCAGCGAGCTGAGGGTGAAGCTAACCTAGCAGCGAGCTGAGGGTGAAGCTAACCTAGCAGCGAGCTGAGGGTGAAGCTCCTAGCAGTGAGGGGAGAAGGCCAGCACACATCACATTAGCATTGAATTGAATCGGGTTGCAATCTTTCTTCAGACGCAAGTACCTGGTGCGCCTCGACAAGCTGTCTTCGCCGGCGCTCTACGAGCGGCCCCAACCGAGCATCAGGGTCGCAGAGGGCGGGGGCGGGGGCGGCGGGGGCGACGGCACCCCGTCGGGATACGCGAAGATGCGCGTGCAAGGCGAGGGCGTCGACGACTGGGCAGAGTTCATCAGCCAGGGCGGCTTTCTGCGCCGGGACAAGATACAGGTGGGTGGTCAGCATGGGGTGCAGCTAGGGGGTGTGGCGTGGTCGCCGTGGTCGAGGAATCTTGAGCGGGACTCAGCCGAGATGCTGGCAGAGACCGAGAAATCCCTGCTTTGCTTGACACGAGACCTTTAGCTGAGATAGGCAAAATTTTCAAAAATGAATACGATACCTTTGTCTTCACTCTCTCTTCAGATTTCACTACAGGCACTCTGAAATATAAGTGGAATCGTAGCTTATCGAGAAGTATCTGCAATAAAATACAAGTAAAGCCAGCGCAACGCTATAGGAAATGCTCCAAACGCAGGCTCTGATTGGAGAACGCCGCAGCGTTCCGAAGGACGATGCAACTCGAACAACAGGATTCCTCCGCTAATCCGTGCTGTCGAGAGGTTGACAAGCAAGGCGAGTGAAGTTGTTGTACTAACTTCAAACTCTCCGACCTCTCTCCCGAACAGAACTGATCACACGCAAGATGGTCACCCATCCAACACCTGACTCAGCGCGATGTGGCTTAACTTCTGTGATCTCACGAGAACCGGTGTTTCCTTAACGTTCGGTTCAAACTGCTTTCAACAGAGCTAAAGCGTACCTGCCACCACCATCAACCCACGGCTCTGAACCAGCCAGCATTAACATTCATCTCATGTTCTTCCCGGATCTGCAGGAGCGCTTCGTCGAGCTTTTGGCGCTGTCTGCCGCCCACTCCCCCGACTCCCCCGAAGACGTAGACGAGGCGCTCTTCTGCGCAAGTCCGGGCAAGGTGGTCGACGTCGGCGTCCTGCAGCGCATCCTGGACATCCCCGCCGACGAGCAAGTCTTCTTCGGTTCAGGTCAGCTGCTCCATCAGTCTGTCTTTCACTGACATCCAACATGACATCCTGTCATCCAACAGCAGTCACAGGGACAGCGTCAACACAGCACTTGTGTCACAGGACAAAGTTAAGCGCGGTGACCCGTGCTTGGAGCTGTTGGACAGGAGCAGGCTGCGTGCCGGCACCGGGTTCACCCTCAGCTCGCTGCTAGGTTAGCTTCACCCTCAGCTCGCTGCTAGGTTAGCTTCACCCTCAGCTCGTTGCTAGGCTAGGTTAGCTTCACCCGCAGCTCGCTGCTAGGCTAGGTTAGCTTTACCCTCAGCTCGCTGCTAGGTTAGCTTCACCCTCAGCTCGCTGCTAGGTTAGCTTCACCCTCAGCTCGCTGCTAGGTTAGCTTCACCCTCAGCTCGCTGCTAGGCTAGCTTCACCCTCAGCTCGCTGCTAGGCTAGGTTAGCTTCACCCTCAGCTCGCTGCTAGGTTAGCTTCACCCTCAGCTCGCTGCTAGGTTAGCTTCACCCTCAGCTCGCTGCTAGGTTAGCTTCACCCTCAGCTCGCTGCTAGGTTAGCTTCACCCTCAGCTCGCTGCTAGGCTAGGTTAGCTTCAACCTAAGCTCGCTGCTAGGTTAGCTTCACCCTCAGCTCGCTGCTAGGTTAGCTTCACCCTCGGCTCGCTGCTAGGTTAGCTTCACCCTCAGCTCGCTGCTAGGTTAGCTTCACCCTCAGCTCGCTGCTAGGTTAGCTTCACCCTCGGCTCGCTGCTAGGTTAGCTTCACCCTCAGCTCGCTGCTAGGTTAGGTTAGCTTCACCCTCAGCTCGCTGCTAGGCTAGCTTCACCCTCAGCTCGCTGCTAGGTTAGCTTCACCCTCAGCTCGCTGCTAGGTTAGCTTCACCCTCAGCTCGCTGCTAGCTGCTAGGTTAGCTTCACCCTCAGCTCGCTGCTAGGCTAGGTTAGCTTCACCCTCAGCTCGCTGCTAGGCTAGGTTAGCTTCAACCTAAGCTCGCTGCTAGGTTAGCTTCACCCTCAGCTCGCTGCTAGGTTATCTCAGAAACTGAGGTAGAATCTGGGGATTGAAACTGGATTTAATGCAGCTGCTGCAATTACACACAAACAACTCGACTTACACCGATAACGTGGCTCCATGAAGATAGAAACAGGACTATGAATGAACTTAGAAGGTGGTGAATCTATCTAATTTGTGCAGCTTAATGCAGCTGCTGCAATTACACACAAACAACTCGACTTACACCGATAACGTGGCTCCATGCAGATAGAAACAGGACTATGAATGAACTTAGAAGGTGGTGAATCTAGCGACGCTATGCTGCAATCACACACCAACAACTCGACCAACCCCGATTATAACGTGGCTCCATGGAGATAGAAACAGGACTATGAATGAACATAGAAGGTGGTGAATCTAGTGACGCTACGCTGCAATCACACACCAACAGACTCGACCAACCCCGATTATAACGTGGCTCCATGAAGATAGAAACAGGACTATGAATGAACATAGAAGGGGGTGAACCTAGTGACGCTATGCTGCAATCACACGCCAACAACTCGACCAACCCCGATTCTGACGTCTGCACACTTCCACCCCTCCGAGCAGCTTCCGGTGAGCGCGCCCGCTTCCCCGACCCCCGCGACTTCCGCATCGCGATCGTGGAGTCTGCGCCCGAGGTTCGGCTGCGCGTCGGCTGCTTGTCTCCACGGCTCGGGGAGGACGGCGATGACGACGACGGCGGAGGGCGGGAGGTGCGACTGGTGCTGGGCGTCGGGTGTGTCGGATGGCCGTTGGCGAGCGATTATCCGGGGCGCGTTCCGCTCGGACACGTGGACGCGTTGCTGCATCTGCAGGCCGCGCAGACGGTGGGTTTTCAGCGACGGATATGGCGATAGCTTGCTAGTAGGGTGTGTAGCCCTGGGATGGAAGCACTTGACGAAATCGGGCGGCAAGGCGCTGGTGGTGAACGTGGCGGACCGGGGTGAAGTTAATTGACGAAGCGGATTCTTCAAGTATACGTCGCTGCTAAATAAATTCGGAATTTTTGGTTTTTGTTTTTGGTTTTTTTTTTGTGTTTGTTTGCGCTCTACAGGCCAAACGCCAAAACGGATTTTGATGAAAATTTCTGTGGACCTTCGTTTTCTCTGAACTTAGATCTGCCACGTTTTTGAAGCAATTCGGACCAGTGAATTTTATGTTATTAAGTTTTTACGAAAATTTTCAGTTTTTACAATACACGTTTTGCACTCTAGAGGCCAAGAATCTGAAAATAATTTGACGAAACTTTCAGGATATGTTGAACCTCACGATTCAATGCTTGTGTACAAATTTCATTGTTTTATGTTTAGCGCTTTTCTTTAAAATGGCGCTTTTATGACACTTTATAAGTGTTTCTGCAGTTTTTTGCAACTAAAGCAACCTTATCTTCTGCCGATGTTCACAAAATTTACTGTGTGCATTATAAATCGTAAAAAGAAGATATTGTGTTATTTTGAAGCAAATTCACTGAACAGTTTTTGTTTAAATCGATTTTTCGTTTTACAATTTTCAAATAATTTCACGGCGGCTAAATCATGATATTTCCAGGTAACGAATGCCTTTAAGAAAGCTGCTAAATTAACGCCGAACATTTAAAATTGATCATACACGCCTCTAGGCTATGCACAAACACAGTATAATCGTGTTCGCACAAGCATATAAACACAGAAGCACAAGACAGCATAACACAGAATCGAACACAATCTATTAAAAGAAAAAATTCTCCGCCCACAAGACGTATCAATCACAACGACCAAGATCTTTTACCGTCGGTGACCCATCCATGGCGGCGACCCCGTGCAATGTTGCTTAACTCCGTTGCAGGGTTTCTATTTGGTGCCCGACGCCCCCCATCCCACCGTGAGATGCGACGACCGGGCTTCGACGTGGGCCATCTGGATGCCGGCGGCTGAGTTGCATCTGATGACGCACTATTCGATGGACAGTGTGCTGATGAGGGCGATGGCGGCGGTGGAGGAGGCCGTCAAGAGGGTGGGGCGTTGCGACGGCTTCGCGAGGGAGCAGGTCGGTGATGGCGATGGAAGTGATGCGATTGGCGAATGGCAACATTAAATTTTTGTTCAGTTACTTACTAAAACTAAAAACTTACTAAGAAACTTACTAAAAACTTACTTAAAAAGACTTACTAAACTAACTAAAAAGACATGTGTGATAAGAAAGTGTGATTTCATGATTATTCTCGTTGATCGATTATGTTGAACTTTCTTTCTGATTCGAAAGATCTCAAAACGTATGAACGAACTAGAATTTCATTTTGGTTCGATCCCATTCATACAGTCACTTAATTTCTGAAATTAGCAAAATATTTTAACATAAAAATTCAGTTATACAAAGGTCCAATTTAACAATGTCTAGTTAAGATAAGAACTCATTTTCATGGTGAAAACTTTGGTTGCTTCTGTTTTCTTACCAAATGAAAGATATTAATTTCACTGGATATTGTAAGACCATCCCTAAGTTAGGTCTAGTTACCTCCACACAACCTGAAGCCAAATCTTCGTTAAAAATCGCCTATACCCAGAACGCACAAACGCAATAATTGCTATGTTTATTTATCAAATAAAACTCAGCAAAAATATTGACTTTACTCAAGTAAGTCCCTCAAGTTGCAACCCCTTTTCAAATTTTCATTTATTTCATCTCTTACAATCCACAAAATTAAATTCAACACCCTAAATCAGAGCCAACACATGTATCTTAGAACACGATTCTGCTCGGTATTGATCTAAATGATCCTATTTAGAACCACAAATCGTTTCAAATCTTATCAAAATCTTTGTTCCACTGCAGTCAATGAATCAAACAACGTTTAACAGAAACTCTAGACTCCTCATCAAGCTAAATTCACAACCTCAATCACTAAAATCCATCAACAATCACTAAAATCCATCAACAATCACTAAAATCCATCAACAATCACTAAAATTCATCAACAATCACTAAAATTCATCAACAATCAGTAAAATCCATCAACAATCAGTAAAATCCATCAACAATCGCTAAAATCCATCAACAATCACTAAAATCCATCAAAAATCACTAAAATTAATCAACAATCACTAAAATCCATCAAAAATCACTAAAATTAATTAACAATCACTAAAATCCATCAACAATCACTAAAATCCATCAACAATCACTAAAACCCATCAACAATCACTAAAATTAATCAACAATCATTAAAATTAATTAACAATCACTAAAATCCATCAAAAATCACTAAAATTAATTAACAATCACTAAAATCCATCAACAATCACTAAAATCCATCAACAATCACTAAAACCCATCAACAATCACTAAAATTAATCAACAATCATTAAAATTAATTAACAATCACTAAAATCCATCAAAAATCACTAAAATTAATTAACAATCACTAAAATCCATCAACAATCACTAAAATCCATCAACAATCACTAAAACCCATCAACAATCACTAAAATTAATCAACAATCATTAAAATTAATTAACAATCACTAAAATCCATCAACAATCACTAAAATTAATCAACAATCATTAAAATTAATTAACAATCACTAAAATTCATCAACAATCACTAAAATCCATCTAAAATCACTAAAATCCAGCAACAATCAATAAATACCCATCTAAAATCACATCCCACAGCAGCAACATACATAAATCTCACACAAAATCAAATCCACCGCCCAAAAACAAAGTCAATCACCACCCCCGCGTCTGAACCACACAACATTCTCCCGACAACCTTCACTACCCATAAGTTACACACTCACCCCCCCCCCCCCCCACACTCCCCCACACCAAATCTCCATTCACCCTCGCGCAGAGCAACGACCCCGTGCCGAGCGATTCCGATCAATAACCCGGTCGCTTCACCCCCGCCCCCGCAGCGCCGCCTATCGCGGGCCACGAGTCGACACATGCTGGCGACGGTGGCGCTTTTCCGGCTTGAGGCGCTTTCCGCGGCTTCCTTGGCCGGCTGGGCGCCTGGTACTCTATCCCGTCACCTCGTGGAAATTCTGGACGCGTTGGGAGCGATGGCGGGGAGCCGCCCACAGCGTTCCTACTTCTTCCCGGGACTCGACGTGGGGGTGGACGAGGAGGGAGGGGTCGAGGCGATTGGGGAGTATTTGAGGGTGAGTGTTGAGATGGTTGATTGGTGTGGGCGTTGGGGTTTTTGCTGTTGATTTTGGTTGAGGGTTGTTGTCGGTGGAATGTGAGTGGTTTTTGGCGCCGGTTTTGGAAATGTTTGACTGGTGGCGGGATACTCTTGTTTATTGATATCAATTTATTGGTTTTTGGGTTTTTGGTTTTTTTTTTAGGCTCATGTTTTTGTTGGTTCCTTTTTTTTCTATTCGTTGCTAATTGGCACTCGGGTTCAGACCGTTGATGAAGCGGCAGCACGGCTTCGCGAAACGTAGGGATAAGTTTGAGAAAAGTTAAGACTTTGCTTTCAATACCAAGTAATATTTTTTTTCTGAAAAGTAACACGATAAGGTTAGGAAAAGGCATGGAAGATATTTGTGCAACAATGATGTACAACGAAATTCGATTCCTCTTCCGAGTTATCTCTGAACTTTGACGCTTAGGCGTTGGTTAAACGCTGGTAAAATTAGGTAGGTGTCAAAATTGTGCACTAAAATGAAGCAACATTTCTTGATTACGTGCCTACAGTGAAATGGTAATCTTCCAGTTTGCAAGAAATCAGAAGAAACCGACAGGTTGTTGCCATGGAGATCAGCTTTTATCAAGAAATTGGTAAATTCCGCCAGTAGGTGACAGGGCCTATTTAACAATCGGTATCAATGAAAATGTATGCTACAGCTTTGGCGCAATTGTTTCAAGCTTGGCGACAAAACATAATTTAAAGAACCAAAAAAAATATCCAAATTCTTTGACAGAAATTGAAACAGAGTTAACAAAGTCTGCTTAAGCCCGGTGTTAAGATGTCCAGTTAGGCCCGGTTTTTCAGTGGTCCGTTAAGAAATTAACAGTCTGTTAACCCTTGCAGCGGCCAATCAGAGACCATAACAGGCCGTTAACCCTTGCAGCGGCCAATCAGAGGCCTTAACAGGCCGTTAACCCTTGCAGCGGCCAATCAGAGACCATAACAGGCCGTTAACCCTTGCAGCGGCCAATCAGAGACCATAACAGGCCGTTAACCCTTGCAGCGGCCAATCAGAGACCATAACAGGCCGTTAACCCTTGCAGCGGCCAATCAGAGGCCTTAACAGGCCGTTAACCCTTGCAGCGGCCAATCAGAGACCATAACAGGCCGTTAACCCTTGCAGCAGCCAATCAAAGACCATAACAGGCCGTTAACCCTTGCAGCGGCCAATCAGAGACCATAACAGGCCGTTAACCCTTGCAGCGGCCAATCAGAGACCATAACAGGCCGTTAACCCTTGCAGCGGCCAATCAGAGGCCTTAACAGGCCGTTAACCCTTGCAGCGGCCAATCAGAGGCCTTAACAGGCCGTTAACCCTTGCAGCGGCCAATCAGAGGCCTTAACAGGCCGTTAACGGATCGTTAACTTCTTAACAGACCACTGAAAAACCTGCCGTTAGGTGCTTAACCTCCGGATGAAACTGAAATCCATGGTGACTTATTGGCTGCCTCTGTTTTCTTCCTAACTGAATATTTAACTGGTAATTGTTAAATCCGTTCTTTAGTCCTTTAGGCTCCTGGAGTTTCAACTCATTAAAGTGTAGTACATCATTCGACGACTGCCAGCCGAACAGAGCAACGAACAGAGACTTTTACTCTACCTAAATTACATTTCATTTCATCTCCGCGCCGAGGAAATTGAAATCCAACAGTTTTATAATGGAATAAAATTTAGATTACAAAAAAAAATTACCACCTGCAAAGACTTGCTAGATTACAAATTTAGATCCGTTTATATTCTCACGTCTCAAAGTCGGTTTTGTATCCACGCCATGTTTCAAGCCCTTAGCACTCTTTGCTTAAAGCGGGGCGCCCGGACTTTCAGGTTGAAGTACCTACTCCGCATTACTTATGATAATTTGGTTCGTTTATTTAATTTTTTTGTAAAAGTTGTAAAAAGAATTTCTTTTCACCGAATGCTTCGCACGTTTCGAGCCAACCGTTTCGCACCGACTTCCTTGTGTGAAAATAGGTGATAAACAGGAGGAAAGACAAGCGTATTCATTAATAGCACCAGATGAATGGGTTAAGCTGATAAACTGAAACCGGGCTTACTAAGCACAGCACAAAGCATTGCTGTGTGCATTAGAAATAAAATCTCACGTCTGCACGATGTTACTGATCTTCCTGATCTCTGTATTTCCTCAGCATCTCCACGAAGAGTCGCTGTCGCCGGTGCCCGACGCCGAAGACGCAATCACCCACTCCTACCTGACCGCCGCCAAGCTCGAGGGACTACTGCTCAAGAAATGGGATAACGTCTTGAAGGACCTGGCACCTCCACCAACCACTCGGTAAACTATCAGCGTTGATTCCAAAGATAGGTTCGCGTTTAGAAGCCTTGCTTGTTTCCCTGTCTGCAAAGCAGCCTGGACTGCCGCTTGTTTCCCTGTCTGCAAAGCAGCCTGGACTGCCGCTTGTTTCCCTGTCTACAAAGCAGCCTGGACTGCCGCTTGTTTCCCTGTCTGCAAAGCAGCCTGGACTGCCGCTTGTTTCCCTGTCTGCAAAGCAGCCTGGACTGCCGCTTGTTTCCCTGTCTGCAAAGCAGCCTGGACTGCCGCTTGTTTCCCTGTCTGCAAGGCAGCCTGGACTGCCGCTTGTTTCCCTGTCTGCAAAGCAGCCTGGACTGCCGCTTGATTCCCTGTCTGCAAGGCAGCCTGGACTGCCGCTTGTTTCCATGTCTGCAAAGCAGCCTGGACTGCCGCTTGTTTCCCTGTCTGCAAAGCAGCCTGGACTGCCGCTTGTTTCCCTGTCTGCAAAGCAGCCTGGACTGCCGCTTGTTTCCCTGTCTGCAAAGCAGCCTGGACTGCCGCTTGTTTCCATGTCTGCAAAGCAGCCTGGACTGCCGCTTGTTTCCCTGTCTGCAAAGCAGCCTGGACTGCCGCTTGTTTCCCTGTCTGCAAAGCAGCCTGGACTGCCGCTTGTTTCCCTGTCTGCAAAGCAGCCTGGACTGCCGCTTGTTTCCCTGTCTGCTAAGCAGCCTGGACTGCCGCTTGTTTCCCTGTCTGCAAAGCAGCCTGGACTGCCGCTTGTTTCCCTGTCTGCAAAGCAGCCTGGACTGCCGCTTGTTTCCCTGTCTGCAAAGCAGCCTGGACCGCCGCTTGTTTCGCTGTCTGCAAGGCAGCCTGGACTGCCGCTTGTTTCCCTGTCTGCAAGGCAGCCTGGACTGCCGCTTGTTTCCCTGTCTGCAAGGCAGCCTGGACTGCCGCTTGTTTCCCTGTCTGCAAGGCAGCCTGGACTGCCGCTTGTTTCCCTGTCTACAAAGCAGCCTGGACTGCCGCTTGTTTCCCTGTCTGCAAAGCAGCCTGGACTGCTGCTTGTTTCGCTGTCTGCAAAGCAGCCTGGACTGGCGCTTGTTTCCCTGTCTGCAAAGCAGCCTGGACTGCCGCTTGTTTCCCTGTCTACAAAGCAGCCTGGACTGCCGCTTGTTTCCCTGTCTGCAAAGCAGCCTGGACTGCTGCTTGTTTCGCTGTCTGCAAAGCAGCCTGGACTGGCACTTGTTTCCCTGTCTGCAAAGCAGCCTGGACTGCCACTTATTTCCCTGTCTGCAAGGCAGCCTGGACTGCCGCTTGTTTCCCTGTCTGCAAAGCAGCCTGGACTGCCGCTTGTTTCCCTGTCTGCAAGGCAGCCTGGACTGCCGCTTGTTTCCCTGTCTGCAAAGCAGCCTGGACTGCCGCTTGTTTCCCTGTCTGCAAAGTAGCCTAGACTGCCGCTTGTTTCCCTGTCTGCAAAGCAGCCTGGACTGCCGCTTGTTTCCCTGTCTGCAAAGCAGCCTGGACTGCTGCTTGTTTCGCTGTCTGCAAAGCAGCCTGGACTGCCGCTTGTTTCCCTGTCTGCAAAGCAGCCTGGACCGCCGCTTGTTTCCCTGTCTGCAAAGCAGCCTGGACTGCCGCTTGTTTCCCTGTCAGCAAAGCAGCCTGGACTGCCGCTTGTTTCCCTGTATGCAAAGCAGCCTGGACTGCTGCTTGTTTCGCTGTCTGCAAAGCAGCCTGGACTGCCGCTTCTTTCCCTGTCTGCAAAGCAGCCTGGACTGCCGCTTGTTTCCCTGTCTGCAAAGTAGCCTAGACTGCCGCTTGTTTCCCTGTCTGCAAGGCAGCCTGGACTGCCGCTTGTTTCCCTGTCTGCAAGGCAGCCTGGACTGCCGCTTGTTTCCCTGTCTCCAAAGCAGCCTGGACTGCCGCTTGTTTCCCTGTCTGCAAAGCAGCCTGGACTGCCGCTTGTTTCGCTGTCTGCAAAGCAGCCTGGACTGCCGCTTGTTTCCCTGTCTACAAGGCAGCCTGGACTACCGCTTGTTTCCCTGTCTGCAAAGCAGCCTGGACTGTCGCTTGTTTCCCTGTCTGCAAAGCAGCCTGGACTGCCGCATGTTTCCCTGTCTGCAAAGCAGCCTGGACTGCCGCTTGTTTCCCTGTCTGCAAAGCAGCCTGGACTGCCGCTTGTTTCCCTGTCTGCAAAGCAGCCTGGACTGCCGCTTGTTTCCCTGTCTGCCAAGCAGCCTGGACTGCCACATGTTTCCCTGTCTGCAAAGCAGCCTGGACTGCCGCTTGTTTCCCTGTCTGCAAAGCAGCCTGGACTGCCGCTTGTTTCCCTGTCTGCAAAGCAGCCTGGACTGCCGCAGGGTTCCCTGTCTGCAAAGCAGCCTGGACTGCCACTTGTTTCCCTGTCTGCAAAGCAGCCTGGACTGCCACTTGTTTCCCTGTCTGCAAAGCAACCTGGACTGCCGCTTGTTTCCCTGTCTGCAAAGCAGCCTGGACTGCCGCTTGTTTCCCTGTCTGCAAAGCAGCCTGGACTGCCGCTTGTTTCCCTGTCTGCAAAGCAGCCTGGACTGCCGCTTGTTTCCCTGTCTGCAAAGCAGCCTGGACTGTCGCTTGTTTCGCTGTCTGTAAAGCAGCCTGGACTGCCGCTTGTTTCCCTGTCTGCAAAGCAGCCTGGACTGCCGCTTGTTTCCCTGTCTGCAAAGCAGCCTGGACTGCCGCTTGTTTCCCTGTCTGCAAAGCAGCCTGGACTACCGCTTGTTTCCCTGTCTGCAAAGCAGCCTGGACTGCCGCTTGTTTCCCTGTCTGCAAAGCAGCCTGGACTGCCGCTTGTTTCCCTGTCTGCAAAGCAGCCTGGACTGCCGCTTGTTTCGCTGTCTGCAAAGCAGCATGGACTGCCGCTTGTTTCCCTGTCTCCAAAGCAGCCTGGACTGCCGCTTGTTTCCCTGTCTGCAAAGCAGCCTGGACTGCCGCTTGTTTCCCTGTCTGCAAAGCAGCCTGGACTACCGCTTGTTTCCCTGTCTGCAAAGCAGCCTGGACTGCCGCTTGTTTCCCTGTCTGCAAAGCAGCCTGGACTGCCGCTTGTTTCCCTGTCTGCAAAGCAGCCTGGACTGCCGCTTGTTTCGCTGTCTGCAAAGCAGCATGGACTGCCGCTTGTTTCCCTGTCTCCAAAGCAGCCTGGACTGCCGCTTGTTTCCCTGTCTGCAAAGCAGCCTGGACTGCCGCTTGTTTCCCTGTCTGCAAAGCAGCCTGGACCGCCGCTTGTTTCCCAGTCTGCAAAGCAGCCTGGACTGCCGCTTGTTTCCCTGTCTGCAAAGCAGCCTGGACTGCCGCTTGTTTCGCTGTCTGCAAAGCAGCCTGGACTGCCGTTTGTTTCCCTGTCTGCAAAGCAGCATGGACTGCCGCTTGTTTCCCTGTCTCCAAAGCAGCCTGGACTGCCGCTTGTTTACCTGTCTGCAAAGCAGCCTGGACTACCGCTTGTTTCCCTGTCTGCAAAGCAGCCTGGACTGCCGCTTGTTTCCCTGTCTGTAAAGCAGCCTGGACTGCCGCTTGTTTCCCTGTCTGCAAAGCAGCCTGGACTGCCGCTTGTTTCCCTGTCTGCAAAGCAGCCTGGACTGCCGCTTGTTTCCCTGTCTGCAAAGCAGCCTGGATTGCCGCTTGTTTACCTGTCTGCAAAGCAGCCTGGACTGCCGCTTGTTTCCCTGTCTGCAAAGCGGCCTGGACTGCCGCTTGTTTCCCTGTCTGCAAAGCAGCCTGGACTGCCGCTTGTTTCCCTGTCTGCAAAGCAGCCTGGACTGCCGCTTGTTTTGTTCCCAGCATTGTTTATAACAGACCGACAATTTAACATAATTTCGCTGAAAATAATGATGCTGTTAAAGTGAACATTTGGAAACTTTCCATGGCAAGAAACTCGAGCAATTTAAACAAGAGCAACGAGATCCAGTATTTAAAGTTGAAATCCAAGTAAATCTCAGCATTGCAAGCATTTTGGTACAGGAATGCAAGCCAATTCCGAAACATCCCATCTCACCACTTATAGCCCGTAGCTGAAATACTCATCGCTTGCAGAAGGAAACTAGGACAAGTCTGGAAAATGGCTGCAATTCCCACGTGACCCCATTTTCTCGACGTGACTTTTTAACGTTTCCCAAGGTCAACGCGCATGGGTTTCCTGACTTCTTCGACGGAGACCGGCTACAATTCGGCGGCGGCTGCGCAGTACAGCTCCCGGCAGCTCGACTACGTCGGACACCTGTTCAGGGAGATGCTGAAGGTTCGGCAACTGATGCTGCAGGTAGGACCAGCCTTACTCTCTTAGACGCCCTCGTGCATGGTGATACACTCCTTTACAGTGTTTGATTGACATAGGCTGATGATGAAGCTAACCTAGCAGCTAGCAGCGAGCTGAGGGTGAAGCTAACCTAGCAGCTAGCAGCGAGCTGAGGGTGAACGACAGGCTGATAATGAAGCTAACCTAGGAGCTAGCAGCGAGCTGAGTGTGAATGACAGGCTGATGATGATGAAGCTAACCTAGCAGCTAGCAGCGAGCTGAGGGTGAAGCTAACCTAGCAGCTAGCAGCGAGCTGAGGGTGAACGACAGGCTGATAATGAAGCTAACCTAGGAGCTAGCAGCGAGCTGAGTGTGAATGACAGGCTGATGATGATGAAGCAAACCTAGCTGCTAGCAGCGAGCTGAGGGTGAAGCTAACCTAGCAGCTTGCAGCGAGCTGAGGGTGAACGACAGGCTGATGATGATGAAGCTAACCTAGCACTTAGCAGCTAGCGGCGAGCTGAGGGTGAATGACAGGCTGATGATGAAGCTAACCTAGCGGCTAGCAGCGAGCTGAGGGTGAACGACAGGCTGATGATGAAGCTTACCTAGCAGCTAGCAGCGAGCTGAGGGTGAACCCGGTGCCGGCACGCAGCCCGCTCTTGTCCAACAGCACCAATGAAACGATAAGAACGCATACCTTTCACCCGAACCTGAACGGTCACCCTAACCAACACAATGTTGCTCAACCTAACTCCAGCCGCCATCCTCCACAGAACCAGCCGTCGCCCTGGCTGCAGCCGCACGTGGTCAGCGACCCGCGCGAAGACGCCGTCGAAGACCTCGTCTACCTGCTCACCGCCATCCTCGACCAGGCCAAGGACATCGCGCTGAAGACCGCCGGGCAGCACCGAGGCCCGAAGAACACGCGCCGGCAACGCGCCGACTCGATCGCCCGACTCAAGTCTCAGTTCGACACGGCCACGCTCTACCTGGTGGACTCCGTGCGCCAAGACAGCGACAGCCAGGAGTTGGACTTCAGCGACGATTTGATCGTAGTGCGGCACGTCTTGAAGTGGCTGTACCGCGCGCTGGACGAAGACCGGCGGAACTTCGGCCCGGTGCTCCGGCCGTACCTCAACAGCCTCTTCACAGCGTCGCACGCGAACGGCTGGCATCTCGAGGAGTTTCGCAAGCGACAGAACCTGCTCAAGCGCAACGGCCACGTCAGCGAGCTCGCAGCGCTCGGCGATTTCTGCAAGCTGGTCGTCGACGACAAAATGGCGGCGAGCGACGCCATCTTGGACGCGATACCGAAGCGGTGGCTGTGGGCGCGGAACATGAGCGAGGTGGCCGGGTTTCTGAGAGTTAGGGCGGCGGTGTGCGGGCTGGACATTGAGGGTAGTGTGGGTGAGGGGTTGGGCTTGGTGTTTGTGTCGGCGGAGGGGTTGGCGAGGAGCGAGATGGTGGCGTTGCCGGTGGGTGGCGGGGTGGTGTGTGCGGGGGAGGCGCGGGGGAGGTACGCGACGTTGGGCGGGCGGGGCGGGGAGGGGGAGACGCGGCTGGCGACGTTGAAGAGGGCGCAGACGTTGGGGAGGACGCAGGCGGGGGTGCACGGGGTCGTCGCGCATGGTAAGTCTCAGTTTTGTTGATTTTCAATTTGATTTTGGGTCTTTAATCACACTTGGTGCTGAAAAAATTCTTGTTTGTCTGTTTTGTATGTTTTTTTTTGTTTAATGTCTGTTCGCGCTCGACAGGCCAAAGGCCTCAAACGTTTTTGATTAAATTTCAAGGATGCATTTGATTTCCCTCAAATTAGAATCCATACTTTTTTCATCACTTTCCATTTACAACTTTTTCCAAAATTCAGTTTATAGAAAAATTTTCAGTTTTTTCAAATTACTTTATTATCTCTAGTTCTAGGGCAATATCAATATAATCGTGATTATTATCAATTATTATGCTCAACGATTATAATATGCTTGCTTGCTTGCTTGCTTGCTTGCTTGCTTGCTTGCTTGCTTGCTTGCTTGCTTGCTTGCTTGCTTGCTTGCTTGCTTGCTTGCTTGCTTGCTTGCTTGCTTGCTTGCTTGCTTGCTTGCTTGCTTGCTTGCTTGCTTGCTTGCTTGCTTGCTTGCTTGCTTGCTTGCTTGCTTGCTTGCTTGCTTGCTTGCTTGCTTGCTTGCTTGCGTGCTTGCTTGCTACTTGCTGCTTGCTGCAAGCCAAGCGCTGGCTGTTGCTTTAAATAAGACCCTATAGCAAGCAGACACCAAGCAGTTTCACTCGACAAAACTTAACTCCAACTCACCGTGGCCTTGTAGACGACCTGGTCAGCCGTCTGCACGCTGCGTTCTACACGCGCGCGGGGACGCCGACGCCGACGCTCGACGCCGGACGGCGACGCCCGACGCCGACCCCGCACGCGCGGCTGCGCGACGCCAGCCCGATGACCTTGGCGCTGGACGCAGCGCGACGCTACGGACAGCATCGCGGCGTCGGCGACGTCGTGGCGGCGCTCGTTCATCTGCAGAAGTTCTCGGTGAGACCAATGTGGAAAGCCTGCTTTGCACGCTTCAATCTTTGTTCAAGCATTGAGTGCTTTCTTGACCCTAGCCAAATTGACCCGTGTAAACACAAAACTTGGCGAAGATAGATTGAGTTCAAATTTTGTTACAACTCTTTTGTTTAGAAACAAACCTATTTTTCATTCAAATTGAGCGTAAATCAACCAATTAGAACCTATGTGTGTACTATCACTTTCTAGAACTCCTAAGCTATGAGTCCTCGCGGTCGAATATCCTGTCTACTGGGTTCTGATACACTAAAGCCCCCTTTACACGGTCACATTTTTTCATCACATTCCGTCAAACCCTTGCACAGCAGTCTTGTCTACAACTGCATGTGACCGTGTAAACAGTCCATTGCACGGCAGTCCGTCACATAAAAGTCTTGTATGGTAGACTGTGGCACATTTTTTTCGCATAGCCCAGGCTCTATTTCCATCACATCTTGTATGGAATGCAGCCAATCAGAGATCAGAGATTGCGTGACGTCAAACTTTTCAAAAAATCGTGGCGGCAAATGTCAGTGAGCAGTGCAAAATTTGAAATGGCTGCAATTAAAATGAATTAAAAGTTGATAAAAGTTTATTTTTAAATAGAAATCACACCCATACCTGACGTCTGATTGAAAGCAAATTCACTCTCATTTTTTTTCTGAAATGTCAGCTGACATAATTTCCATGGCCTACTGTGATAATAAATGTGATACAATGATTCTTGCATCGTGTAAAAGGTCGTCACATTTTTCATCAAATCCGTCACACAAAACCTTGTACAATGTTTATATTACGGACTGCTGTACAAGGGTTTGACGAAATGTGATGAAAAAATGTGACCGTGTAAAAGGGGCTTAAGGCATTGAGTTTGTCAAAGATCTCCAAAATAGCATAGCTTGACTGGTCAATATTTTGAGCAGTAACCATCAAAATACCCGATAATGCACAGTCTTCTAAATTACTGTCAGTAGCAGACACGCTACGCTGTTTTTCATTATTCACCGCATTCTAAGTATGTTGTTCGAGCCGAACATGCGTGGTTTTGTGACCGTTAAGTGACGTCAGATACCCACTGGACGTACTACCGGTTTGAAAAAATATTAATTATCTCTACTAAATAACAAAGGAAGATAGGGAAATCACAACCCGAATTGCTCTGCCTGGCTTTAGCGAGTGGGTATCATGACGTCACTTTGATTGTATTTTGATTGATGTTAGGGGTGTATTGAGTCGTGTAAACGGACTCTTGTTATTCAAGTTGCTTGAGGTCAAGAATGAACTCGATGACCTGCACAAAAACGTGAACCATGTAAACCAAGAAAATTCTCGATTCGCAGGTGCTACAAGAAGTTGCCTCCCACCTCCCGGACGACCAGCGCACCCCAACCCTCGACAACATCCAAAAACTCGCCAAAGAAACCCGCCGCGTGTCGGCACTGCGCAAACTCCGCCAACCCCCGCCGCCGAACCCGAAACCGGGCACCAAATCCCCGAAAAAAACCGCAAAAATCGCACCGCTGCAAATCTACCGGTCGACCAACGAACTGAGTTCGATACCCGTCTTGACCGACGCACAGAAAGAGTTGATCGACGCCCGTGAAAAACAGCTGGAGGCAGAGTTAAGAAAGTTGAAAGAGGTTAGTTTGCTGGGAACTGTCCGTGCGACGCGCGCGCAGAACACGAGGCCTACTGTCTTCGGTCAGGAAAGATTCTTCGAGCAGAAAGCAGCACCGATGGGATACCGTTATCATGTGGACGACGGGACGAAGAGTTTGGCGTTGAGAGGACAGAGCAGCGAAGGCGGGAGGGTGTCGTATCGATACGGCGAGACCGGGGGTACCATGAGTTTAGGGTACAAGTTTGGCGAGAGCGAGGGGAGGTTGTATCGGTACGAGCAGGACGACGTTGGGGCTGTTGGGTTGTTGGAGATGACGGATGATAGACAGTTGAGGTTGACTCCGGCGAAGTTTGTGGCTGATAAGCGGCAGGGGGGTGTGGGGAGGAGGAAAGATGTGATCACCAAGTTGTGAGTTGTGCTGTGTGAGGGTTGATGGGTATATACCGGATTTCATTTCTAGGTGGGGAATTTTTTTATGGATGTCGTGTACGCTACTTGCTTCTAGCATGTAAAATGTGGGTTCACAATAGAGCTATTCCACTCAGAGAAAAATGACGTCAGATACCCACTGGACGTGCTACCAGTTTGGAGAAAAATATTAACAATCTCTGCTAAATAACAAAGGAAGACAGGGAAATCACAACCCGAATTGCTCTGCTTGGCTTTAGCGAGTGGGTATCATGACGTGGTTTTGATAGAATTTTGATTGAATGGAATAGGTGCATTACTTCATGTCGATGAGTTGGGTTGATTTTTCATGGTACCCCTTCTTTGTAAGGCAAGAAAACAACACAGCAACAGTTATTTTGAATTCGAATGGCATTTGAATTTACATCCTGCGGATTCCCAAAGGGACCAGAAAATATCGACGAGTTTATCCAAAATTAAAAGTAAATTGTTCCTGTTTTACCCAAACCCGATTCATTCCCCACTGTAGTAAATAGCCCCTATCACGTTGCAAACAGAAATCTAAAAATAGCTGTCACGTTCTGTAATGTAATGTCCATGTGTTTTTCGTCGTCCAGCACGCGTAATAAAGCTGCAGATATGCTTACATAAAACATTTAATAATAGAAAAAAAAATGATGATGTCTGCTGGAATATTATTTATAAAACCCAATCAAGATAATATATTTTTCTGACACATTGCACAACCCATCTCGCAACCCGCCTACAAGCACCCCACACGGATGACCACCCCTACCCTCCACCCCCAATACCGGCGCTGTGCCACAGCCAGAAAAAAAAAACTTAAATATTTCCCAAATTTCCCAAAAGATTTTCCTGAAATTTCAACCCTTTCCGCACAATCACGACACGGAAACACATTCCAAATTTCATCCTCATCGCACCACCGCCCACCGCGTGAAACCCCCGCAAGTTTGACCACCCCCTACCCAACCCCGGCTGCTAACCGTGCCGTGCCGCTGCCTCGCTCCCCGCGTGCCGGGCCGTGCCGCTGCGGCTCCTGTGCAATCGATGCTGTCTGGCGGTACAGCCTAGCCGGGAGCTTGCAGGGACAGCTGCACTCGCAAACAGGGAGTGACGACGCCGAAGTTCTCCCTTGTTGTCCACAAACCCGCTAGGAACACGGCTCGCATACCGCGATGCATTGATAACGCCACGGCTATTCGTTTCTACGCGATATCCTCGAGTGTTTTCTTCGTTGTACAGCGATTGTGATGTGTCTGGTGGTGGTGTTAATATCAGGGTTGGTTCCGTGCGTGCCGCCGGGAGCTTCTCTAGGGCGGCAGTGATTGTTGTATGTCTGGACGCATGGATTTTCGGTGCCGGTAAGATTCGGGATTGACTGCTCTATTGGCTGGTGATCATTTCGATAAAAAAACACACACATAACACAATACCGTAGCACGCTTTGAATTAAATTCGATGCCGAATAACAATGTGATAACATGAAAATTCGTGAACACTGTCAAATACATCAACATTGTAAAATATATGGGGACGAGGCCGGAGAAATTCTGCTGTACAACGAAGTCATTGCAGCGATGACTAACGTAGTGCGTGGTTCGCGTTGAATACCGGCACCGACGGCGTACTGCAAGGAATCATGCTGCTACCGACGCTGAGGAGGCTTCTCGAGGAGGTGGACGTTATGCAGAACAACAACCTGACCTTCTCCACGTTGAACGGGACGTTGTTGGAGGAGGCTGGCTTGTTGCCGATGACCGATGCACCGGAGGACGTTGCCAACGTTACCGGCATCGTGCTGATTGAGGATGAGGGGTTGGTCGAGCCGGAGTTGACGCCAGGTACGTGCGAGCCAGGGTAGCGTGATTTTTATGGGTGAAATCACAGTGTTTCTGATGCGGGAGTTCTAGTTTGGGCTCAAATTACAGTCTCCCGTGGATGAAAACGGATCTTTGCGGGACAACCTACCGCGGTTTCTTCTGTTTTCAATCCTTACCATGGCAGATAACAATTTAATAATTTTGGCCCTCAAAATAACACCCATATCAAAGCAGGCAGTTTTTCAAACAAATAAGCAGAGCTAATGAAATTTCTTACAAACTGGTGATACGTCCAGTGAGAATCTGAAGTACTTCTTTTCTTAATGTCGTCTTAAGGTGCACCGTGCGTCTCTGGTTTCGACGACTTTATACTTAAATCTGCAGAAATTAATCCAGGGTTAATGCCATTATTCCTGAACGTCGCTAGGTGTCTAGGTTTTTCATGAAATCTGAACTGAAGAGCTAACTTTATAGGTTAAATCCCATCATATGAAGTGTCTTCAGGAGGTATCTCTGCTGATATCTCTTAGCTGAGAGCTTGAACAACTGGGTAAGACCAGATCTAGCAACCTAGTACTTATTAAGGTGGTTGAGGAAGATTTATTATTTATTATTTATTTAAAACAGATTTGTAAACTATTTAGTTTACTTTGTCTGAGTATTTTTATTTTTTTTCCGTACATAATAATATTCCATACATATTTTTCCTTACAATTTACTAATTTGAACATAATTTTCTAAATACTTTTGCGTCTTTTAAATTTTTTTCTTCAATCTTCAATTTATTCCATTCTTCAACTCCCTTCTCCAAAAATCCAAATCTTCTCTTTCCCATATTCTTGCATCTTATTTTAAATTCATGTCCATTTTTTCCAATAATTTTTGCTTTTTCAAATCTTTCACATAATTCTTCGAATGCAGGTACCCCAATAAAAGCTTTATAAATGAAAATCAACCGAGCAGTTTTCCTTCTTACTTTAAGATCATCCCAACCTAATTCATCTATCATTTTTTTTATGCTTCTGTATTTATAATATTCTAACTCTATCTCATCTCCATTAATTTCTTCATCCTTCGCATGTCCATCCACAACTTTGTCTTCAGTATTTTCTCTTCCTACCTCCCATTCTATCCCTAAATCTTCTTCTTTATTCTCTCTTTCTACTTCTTCTACTTCTTCTTATGAAAAGTCAGTTTCGAGTAGATAAGCGAAGAGTCTCAAATCGAACTCTTATGATCTTTAGTTTCACGTACAAACCTCCTCTGGACCCTTAGTGTGAATTTAATCCTAAATGCAAATACTCGTTGCATGGACGGTAGATAATGATCCCATTTTAATAAGACCCGTTTTAAAAAGTGCCGACCAACTTCAGTGTTACCGCAGTCCGTTTGTTGCTATTGCAGATTGTTGGCATTGCTGTCGGCTTGATCCGATGCCAAATACCGTCCCAGCAGCGTGGTTCATAACAGCCAATCGCATTTATTTACAAGAGTTAGCTCATTGATCTGGAGTTGATAAATACAGGAAACCCGGGCTTGAGTTGATGTCCTGTGGGGGTTCCAATTTTTCCAAATCTTGATATCTAGTTCACAGTTTCTCAGTACCTGATTCGGTGGTGGTGGTGGGATTCATCACTCAATTAACTGCAAGTGAAAAAATGATAATATAGAGTTGGTTAAACAACTCTTCTCATGCGCCAGTTCACAGAAAATTAGAAGACAAAATGTTTTGATTGTTTCTCGAAGTGGTTCAGAGCCATGAAAAGATGGTGGCCTGGACCAAGGTTCTTCCTAAGACTACAAAACCAAACCAAATCAAACCTGTTTCATACAACATTAGTTGTTTGATTGGTCCACGTCACAATGATAGCAAATTTTTGGGTGTAAGAGTAAACTTGTATTACTTGCAAAACACCACCACCACCAATGGACATATTCCACACAGAGAAAAATGACGTCAGATACCCACTGGACGTACTACCAGTTTGGAAAAAAATATTAAAAAGTTCTGTTAATAACAAAGGAAGACAGGGAAATCACAACCCGAATTGCTCTGCCTGGCTTTAGCGAGTGGGCATCATGACGTCACTTTGATTGAGTTTTGATTGAATGGAATAGGTGTATTGTTTGATGAAACACATGAAACACATTTATGGAGTGCGATACTAAAACAGTTAACTTGGATTACTCGAAAAAGTTTTTGCAAGGGTAACATATATATTTTGTAAGTACTTTAGTGCTCGTTTCAACAATCAGCTTGTGTAAATAGGGGGGAACTCCAAAGGTGTCCGTGTTTTCCACGAGCATTTTCATTTCCCAACGCAGCTTTCCTGAAGTAATCATTTTCTCGCAGCGCCATTTTCACATTTTAGAATCCGCTTAGTACATTTACCATGGAGCTAACAAAAAACTTGAAATTGTATAAAACAAGATTCACGTGCACCGAAGTGGATTCCGTCTCAGTTTTAATACGCTTCTGTTTGTGCCACGAAGGTTCACCAGCTACGTTTTGAATACAAAACAAGGCAAAAAACTCGACAAATTCATAAAGAACAGTTCCATTTTACCCAAAAGAACTTGCAAAATGTGGTCTAATTCCATTCAATCAAAGTTCTATCAAAATGACGTCATGATACCCACTCGCTAAAGCCAGGCAGAGCGATTCGGGTTGTGATTTCCCTGTCTTCCTTTGTTACTTAGCAGAGGCAATTAATATTTTATCCAAAATGGTAGCACGTCCAGTGGGAATCTGACGTCATTTTTCGTTGAGTGGAATAGGTCTATCCCCATTTGTTCTCCACCTTATTTTCCGTAAATCACAGTTATAAGAATGGGAATCGTTCATTTGAAACACAGTCATAACATAACACTAAACAAGATAACCAAGCTAAAAAATAACTCTAAGGGCAGGTTTTTCAGTGGTCTGTTAAGAAGTTAACGGTCCGTTAACGGCCTGTTAAGGCCTCTGATTGGCCGCTGCAAGGGTTAACGGCCTGTTAAGGCCTCTGATTGGCCGCTGCAAGGGTTAACAGACCGTTGATTTCTTAACGGACCACTGAAAAACCGGCCCTTATTGAAATAAACGGCAAAAGTTCTGTCTTTCGTTGCACAGTCTCTACAGGGAGACACCATATTTTAAAAAAATTGACGCTTTTTTGCACGTACCAAGTCCTAAAACCACAACTCCAACGGTTGAATTGCAGGCTTTTAGAAAGTCAATCACCTGAAAATACTAATTTGAATATAAGTGCCAGGCAAAGCTCTCTCAATATTTCGTAAGATGCTTTAATTCCTTACCAAGCCGCCTGACGCTCCGTCGTCAGCTCGACAAACGCTATTTCGTCAGATTTTCCTATTATATACTCTACAACCTGGCAAGATATATTATCGAACTATAAAATACGCTATAAGCTGTGATAAACCTTCGTTATATTTTAGTATAGTGAAATGAATCTGGCATAAACTTTAATGACGCTTACTCTGGAAAATTCGGTAAAGAGAAATTACAGCCGAACTTATCAGGCCTGAATTTGAAATTAAATTCAATGGGTCATAAAGATTAAAACACGAAATTTAAACTGCTTATGGTGTAGGTTGGTTGTCGCGCAGTCGCTTTACGATTAGGAAGGTGAATTAACGCTAGTCCGTAATTATAGAGAGTTCTTATTATTAAATTTTTCAACCCGTGAACGAGACGTGCCTTCAGAGCCGTCCGTCCGCTTTACACCCAACGTACACCAGATTTTCCGCCTGGTGATTTGAGTTTTTCTTCTTCTTTCAAACCTATTATTCTAAGAGATCGAAGAAACATAACTTCTCTATTGAGCCGAGCTGTTTGCCTGACCTCGTCTGCCGCATGGCTCCTTAGTCCTTAAGGAAAGAATATCGGTTTTATTAAGGGAACGATGCCATAGAAACAGAATCCTCACAAAGGAGCGTATAATTTTTAAACCCTTTGAAAATGCTTTGGTCGGATTTTATTCATTCGATTTCTGGCACGAATAGTTGAAACAGTGTAAAAAAATTCTCAATTCTGGGGGTGTAGTTATGAATTCAAGGCAATGGCTGTAGAAAACTTTACAAACTAAATTAATGAGACGATAAAATACAAGGATGACATTTTTTTCTTAAATATTGGACCTTTTTCTTAAAACCTCTCGACCCTTGCTTGGGAAATTACACGTTTCGTCTACCTTTTCACCCAATAAACGCAGTGACTTTTAAATGTTTCTCTTCCTGTGATGTTCTCGCTAAACTTTAAGTTGTGAGAATTGCTAAGATTATCAGAGAAGTTGAATTTTGTCAAATAATTAAATAGAATAGGTAGTATCTGATGAAACAAGTGCGAGAGAAAACGCATTAAAATCTCCATTTTAGTACATTCTCTGTAAAGGGGGCAGCACCGAGTGGGATATACTCGTAAAATCAGGTCACTATGCAATATTCAACCCTACAATAATTATTTTAAGTTATAAACGATAACTTCACTTGAACCAGACACCCATTTCCAATCAATAAGAAAAATGCTAGCTATCTTATATGTATAAACAATTAGAAAAGTGTATCCCAGAAAAATTCAAACTGTATAGGTTCTACAAATATAGAAAATTTCTTAGTGCTCAGGAAAATTGAACAGATGGCGCTTGATGATAAAGTTTCCATCGTGTGTCATAAAAACAGGCGATAGCAAGCACACATATCTCGTGATAAATCGCTTCCACCAGCCAGAGAGCTAGACCGTTTTTTGCTCCGCCAGGTAACTAGGGCCGAGCTGGTTGCTAGGCGGCAAAGGATCGATGGAGATGACGTTAGAAGCCAAGGAGAGATGCTTCTTTCAACTATACATAATAATATATTGCGGAGAAAGAATGCCATGATTTGCTTCAGGAATACCTCGTGTCCTGATATCGATTCAATGGACGAGAGGGTAGGAATTATAATGTTTGCAAAATATACTCAGAGTTTATACGGACGTCCTATAAAAAATGCAGATAAAGTTTGAAGACTGTGGGGATGCGATGACTCGCATTCCCAAGGGTGAGCACTTAAGCACGTTGTTTGAAAGTTTAACACCAAAGTCAAGTGAAGTCTTGATGTTGCAGGATCAGAGTTGTAAGTTTGTTTATGTGTATCTCCAGCAACAGTAAATAAAACAGGATCCAGCTCTCTTTTTAGGATAGACTTCCTCTGTCGACAGCCCTTCATAGCCGGCAACGGGTGCACCCTCAGCTCGCTGCTAGGCTAGGTTAGCTTCACCCTCAGCTCGCTGCTAGGTTAGCTTTACCCTCAGCTCGCTGCTAGGCTAGGTTAGCTTCACCCTCAGCTCGCTGCTAGGCTAGGTTAGCTTCACCCTCAGCTCGCTGCTAGCTGCTAGGTTAGCTTCACCCTCAGCTCGCTGCTAGGTTAGCTTCACCCTCCGCTCGCTGCTAGCTGCTAGGTTAGCTTCACCCTCAGCTCGCTGCTAGCTGCTAGGTTAGCTTCACCCTCTGCTTGCTGCTAGGTTAGCTTCACCCCCAGCTCGCTGCTAGGTTAGCTTCATCATCAGCCTGTCATGCTCTTACAGTCCCAAGTCAGTCATGAAGTCATACAGTCATGGAAAATGCATTGGCAGAGAGCAACGATATTAAAAATAGCTTAACAAATTATGCTTTAGACGCGAAATGAAACTCAATCATGATTGTTTTGTTTATCTTGTTTGCAGTTGGCTACAGTGACGTGCAGACGGTGTTTCTTGCCTGCATAGCAACCCTTCTTCTTCTTATCGTTCTGCTGGTTGCTTTCTTGGGAGCCAGGTAAGTTCTTCATCAAATATCTTGATAAAAGACGGTTCAAATAGCTTCAAGTATCAAATAAAATTAGATTCAATTGCTGTTTCTCTGCGTCAAGAGTGTTTGAGATGTTTTTAATCAGCTGGGCCTTGATGGCGATGAAGAAACCCAGCATTTATAGCTGCAGCCCAGGCTGATTTCATGAAATCATTAAAAATCACGTGACAGAGGCGGATACGGCCAGAACATGCAGCTGGAATGTTATCAAATCCCGGGAAATTCCTGGTGAACGTCAAATTCCTGGCAGATTCAATTGGGAATGTAGGATCACCAATTATTTCGCTTGAATGATCATACCAATTATATGCTAGCCTTCATGGAATTTTTACATTTTAGTAGAATTTATTGGATGAGCGAGCGAAGCGAGCGAAATCCTTCAATTTAACAACATAGGGGAAAGAAAAGCATTTGGATTTTTGTTTTTTTTTTGTTTGTAACAAAAACGAGCAGGCCTACTTAAAGGTCACAGATCGTTACGAAATTTGGCAAAAACGTTCTTGGTGACTCAGCGAGGTGCTGTATGGTTTTTGAGCAAAATCTGTTCAGCCATTTTGTTTTTATGAGCAAAAACCCGTAAATTTTTCAGTTTTTTGGTACTAGCTTCGTAACTAATAAACCGATCCGCACCAAATTTGGATTGAATATATATGATAACAAGGTAAACGAATTGCCAAAGTTTCAGCTTCGTGCATGAAGTATTTTGCTAATCAGAAAACTAAAATGACTGAATAATAATAAAATATACTTGATCATTAAAGCACCGTTTTCAACAATATGATTGTCAAATGTTTTTCGTTTGGATTTCCTCGCGGAGATTACGGCTCGCTCATCCTGCAACGAGTGTAGGCTCTACTCATCGTTTACCTAGTTTTGAATACCCAACGAAAAATGGCCCCAAATATTTTTGGAAACAGCAAATATAAGCGTAAGACACTGATAAAAGATGTAAGTTTGCTGATGTGACTCTCAAGCCAACTGGCTACTTCTCAACGATCAGAACCCGGCGATTTCGTTGATAAAGCTTGCGAATAAATTACCACCCTATTGTCAGCTGGTGGTCGCTTCAGGGGAGGCTGGCTGAAGCTTTGCTGGGCGGCAAGGGCTTGTCAATAGGCCACGCTCTCGAGATGCGATCTGTCACTTGGCGAGCTCTTCAGCGTCACCGAAACGCGACCTCTCGCCGACTAACATCCATTCAACAACCCACTTGACTCTCGAGTATTTGTCTTCACTTTATCAAAAGGGTGTAACGGTTTTTTTATTCGAGGTTTTTAAACGCTAGATGTATCTGGTTATTATAGGTGGATGGACCACGTTAAGGGGTTGGCGTAGAATTGTACTCGAGTGGTTTTTCTGTATTTTGTAGGCATGAATTTAGCGTTGTTTGCTTAAATTTTAACTAAATAATCATAAAATGAAATCATCATTGATGCAACATTTTAGTAAGCAATGTACACTTTTGGACTATATTGCTGATTAGAATCCAAATGCAAAAAATCGTACCACGTACGGTATACATTTATTTCAATAATGAACACTTTAAGGTGTATTTTTTTAGTGTATAGTTAACTTTTTAATGGTGCGTTAATATGTTATTACCACGGCCACTACCGGCCAATGAGATGCCTTGAAATTGCGTTATCAGACCGTTAAAAAAATAGCAAGCCACTGTAAAACCGGACTGTTCTTCAGTATTTTTGTTAAATATATTCCAACGATCGAAACAGCATGCTAATAATTGAAATCATTTTGTGTTTCCAGGCTTGTTAATATCTACAAAAGCACGTAGTTCAGCGATTGTATTAATTTGGGAATGCAGTGGACAAATTAGATTGAATTCCAGCGTAAACCCGCCGCTGTCACCAATGTAAACATTACTACACTGGTGCCCGCGGTGGGATTAAAATCTCACCGCCCGCCGATACGCGTGTGTTGTTTACTGATAACCACATTTATCATTGAGAACTGTGTTCTAAATGTGCTGCGCTACTGTGAAGTGTGATTTCCAATGTAGAAATTTAGTGAAGGGCTAATTATTCTGAAACAGACAACAACATTTGAAATTGTTTATTTCTAAATATGATTGTTGGCTTTATAGGATAGCATCGGATCAAAAATCTAGCTTAAAGTATGAATTATTTAACAAAAACGGGATCTACGGCAGCAAAAAGGATGACCAGACCGCGAATTCAATCATAAGCCATTCAAATATTTATACTAAAGTTTCACGAAGCTATGCTACCTGCTTTTGTAAGTGTTTAGAGCAAGTATAACGAAATAACTAGAATCAGACAAAGTAATCTACGAGATGTTTCTTGTGTTCCTTGGTGTTTGCTTTGCTCTGAATAAGAGCTTTGATAAAGCAGCCGATAGATTTGCAAACCGAATATCTAACTATGGTTGTAGAATAAGGAACTTGGCAAAATCGGGAGGCGCTGGCGGATCGGGTTGAAGTTTAAGTCATCAAGTGCAGTTATCACATGCAAATGTAGTCTTTTATATGTCAACTGTCAGTTGACACTTGAAATTGAGCATCAGTAGCAAACAGAGCCTCCTCGATATTTTTTAAGATTTGATTGATTGATTTATGCAGCTATTTAGCTATTTTTTACATGGTACATTTAGTAGACAACAAGTTAATATTGATGTTGATGTTTGATTTTGTTGTATTGAACGTTGATTTAAGTAATATAAAGATGGCTGTTGGCAATTAATTTCACCCCGAGCCGCCTAGGCGGCACTGACGATTCTATCTCCAGCTCAACAATGACATGTCGGGATTGTTTCCTACATTATTCAGCCTAAAATCTTAGACAAACACAACACAAGCCCGTATAAAGCAAGGCAGGCACAAGCTGCCAGCATGACAATGCTATTTCGGGAGTCTTCCTTGTATAATACAGTCTCTAGGCTACACTATTGCATAGTATAAAGCTAGGTATGAGATATTCAGCCAAAGCAACCCACGCACTGTGTTTCAGGCTGGTCTGGCACAAGCTGCTGGAGCGAAGGGATGAAGGCTACAGGGGCGTGATGCACGGAGATGAGAGTCTGGACCCGTTGGCGGGGAAATCGTCGTCCACCAGCGGTCATCAACTTCCCGACGAGGTAAGCACAATGTGCATCTATTGTGATTTCATTATTATATCATAAAATCATATCATTATAAATTTCATTATATCTTGCTAGGAGGTTTACTCAATGTTTTAGTGTTTTGTGTTGATATTTCAAAATAGCGCCGTATGGATTTAGTTTTATGAGTTTGTGAAACGTAAGTGACTGCCATATTTAAGTTTCCTGGACAGACTTAAGTCGAGTTTGTGTCACTCTTCTCTCTGTGATGTGAAACGTAATGAGTCAGTCCTTGACTGCGATTTCGTACAAATTTCGATAGAGAACGACGAGACGAGAGCGTTCATTGGGATTAAAAACATTGACACAAATAGAGATCTCAAACCATCTCACTGTGATAAAGTTACAATATCTCCCCCCTGGATGACCAGGTTTGGACCACCAGAGTCCAGTGAGTGTCACACTTTTCCCTCCAACCCCCTGCAGCTAAAGATCAGCGAGTCCCAGTTCTCCCTGCGGCCCGGCGAACTGGACGAGGGCGCTCCCAGCGCTGGCGGCGGCGGCGGCGGCGTCATGGACTACGCCAACCTGTCTTCGAGCGTGCAGAACCACACGTCGAAGACGGCCAACGGCAGCATCATCACGATGACGCTGAAGAACAACCACCTGATCGTGGAGACAGAGGAGCGAGGCTCGCCACCGACCGAGCGCACGGTGTCCACCACAAAGTTCTCGGCCTCCTCGTCGCCGGGAAGGAACAACGTCTTCGTGGTCGAGGTACGCTCGACTTTTTCATAACTGACGTGTGCCGATTGATGATTGATTATTGGTGCTTAACGACGCACTGTTTTGACAACTGGCCCTTTGGCACTGGCCTAATGGCGTCGGTGAATGAAATGGTGATGATGAGGGTGATGATGAACCTAACCTATGGCTAGAAGTGAGGAGGGGAAACCCGGTGCCGGCACGTAGCCTACTCCTGTCGAAAAGCACCGAGGGGACCACCGGCTTTACGTCCCTTCCGAAGGACGGTACAACTTGTACGACAGGATTCCTCCGCTAATCCGTGCTGTCGAGAGGTTGACAAGCAAGGCGAGTGAAGTTGTCGTACTAACTTCAAACCCTCCGACCTCTCTCCCGAACAGAACTGACCGTGTGCATGATGGTCACCCATCAAACACCTGACTCGGCGCAATGTTGCTGACGTGTGCCTTTCACGTAGGTCGGAGATGAAAGTCATACGGACACGTAGATTTAATAAGGGCGTGCACGTTCATAACAGATGACTAAGGGCCAGTTTAAAAAAAAATTTAACTCTCAGTTGAAATGTAACTAACAGAAACAGTTGAATTTCAGTGGCTGTTACCCTGCCGCTCAACTGGCACTTGAAATCAGAGTTAATAAAATGGTAAAACAGCTGGCTAAGCAGTAATAAATAAGCTAATCAGATTGCCTCTGATCCGATGCAATTGGTACAGATTGTTAAAGATTGCTTCCATTGCTTTTTAGAAATATTTTTCATCTAGGTATCGAATGCTAAGTCCTAGGCTCAAACTTTTCCCAAAGTTTTGTGCTGCCTGCTTCATCAAGAGCACATTAGAGCGTTCACAAAAACTAAAAAAAAGAGCAGTACGCAGCATACTCGAAATGTTTGACCGAGCCAAAGATTGAATCAGATGTCCAAGCCTTACCTATAAGATAGCCAAACTAATTTGTGGGATTTGTGAGATCCCACAGATTCCTCCTCTGAACAGCCTTGACGGATTGCGATTGCTAGTCGAGTCAAATGGTCATATTAATCAACCTACACATATTAAAAGAACACGTTTTGTGACCGTCTTTGTTAAGAATCTCAAGCAAGCACTCAGCAGTGAATTGCTTTTTACAGGTGAACAATTACTTTTAAGATATCAGAAAAAATGTGATGAAACTTAATGGTACAGGCTAGGGGCTAGAGACTTGAAAAACTGCGAATAAACAAAATAAACAACAAAAAAAAAACAGTTTCGTCTGCTGTACTCTGGTTCTAGTTGTGTGTTTCGACCGCCAGGTGGAGCACTCTACGATCGAGCCGAGCGCCTCGTCATATCCGGGCGTAACTTCGGCGCTGAGCTCGCAGGAAGAGATCTACGACATCGACGAGGACGTCGAGGATGACTCCCGGCATTCGAGCAGCCAGCAAGTGCAGGTCACACAGATGTAGACACCCTCGCCGGGTACAGGCGGTAGATTCTATAGGAAACCCTCGCCGGGTACAGGCGGTAGATTCTATAGGAAACCCTCGCCGGGTACAGGTGGTAGATTCTATAGGAAACCCTCGCCGGGTACAGGCGGTAGATTCTATAGGAAACCCTCGCCGGGTACAGGCGGTAGAATCTTTAGGAAACCCTCGCCGAAATAGGGCCACAGCACGCTGCTGGCGAATTTGGTGGAAATATGTGCAGTTATCGTCTGGAAAGATACTCTTTATGTCAGCTGTCAGTTGACATTTGAGATTGTACATCTGTGCCAAGCAAAGTCGGTAAGATGACGAATAGTAAAGTTGTTTTGAGTTGTAACGAGATGGCAGTGGTGTCAGTTTCTAGCGAAGTCGCCAGGGGTGCTGATAATGCATTTTAAGAAGAGTTTCCTGCATTCTAGAGCCTAGTTGAGTCATGGCCGGAGTTTCTTTCGGTCTCTGAGAAAATTCTGTTGCAAAAACGAAAATCTCATTAGCCCCTGTGCTCCCTTTTGGCAACCTTTTTACATTCTTACTACGAGCGCTATATGTGTCCACGGATTTAATATTGATCATATTTGCAGAAGAAGTTTGAGTTTAGCCTAAATATCTGAGAAAAATCAATCGCAGTTTCCAAAAAATTATCGCAGAAGCACCAGCCTTTAAGAAACTTTTCTAAAGCAATATTTGATTAATTTTCCGCTACGAACGCTAGTGTTAAAAAATTCAACCTTCACAAAAGTCACCAAAGCAGTTACCACCATTTTGGTAATAGTTAAAATCGTGGAACTTTTTTGACTTCTTACAAAAAAAAACACCAATGAAAACATAAAGATTTGTGTTCTGTTATACAGTCTTACATTTCACACTATTAGTCTTGCTATTGCTGCTCTTCTTCTAATTAAATGCAAAGAAAAAAATTGTATCGGACATTCAAGAAACCATCCATCATCATTGATACATATCAAAATGTAAAAAAAATAGATCTTGGGTTCGTATCCCAGCACGGTCGCGCATTATTCCTGCTTCGCTCTCCATACAACTATGGCTTAGTGAAAACCAACTTCTCAAACATATAAACGTGTCACAAATCTCTGTCCAGGTCCACCAACCCCCAGAAGACCCACCGGAACCACCTCTAGCCATCCCAGAACCGGACCCGGACACGGAACCGGAACAAGAACCACCCGTCGCCACGCCCAACACCGGGCTCAGCCAATCAGACCTAAGCATCTCATCGGCAGGCTCCAACAACCCCAGCTATCGCTACGGCAACCAGCTCGCCTACGACGGCGGCCATTTCGGTTACCCCCAGTACACGGGCTACGCGACCGAAGAAATATCCACGTTCAAAAGCAGCCACAGCAACAACAGCATGTCCGTACCTCTCCTAGACGAGGATGAAACGCATCACAGCGAGCAAATCAAGTTGGGCAACGGCGACTCTGAGGGTGAGGGTCGCGGCTTGCCACAGGGTGAGATTAAGGTGGTCAGGGCGCTGGTGGAGGATGTCAAGGGTGGTGGACGAAGGGGTCCTGTGATTAAATCCGGATTCTTCCAGAGCAAGAGTGCGGAGAAGAGTGCGTTTAACAAGATTGTGCGCGAGACTCTGGATGAGATTGAGAAGGATGGCGATAGGAAGAGTGGGGTGACGAGTTAGTGGGTTGGTTTGGGTGGGTGTTGACTCGGTGTGGTTGTGTTTTTTGGCTTTAGCGTCGGTTTTAAGGTTTGGTTGCCCCGCGCTGGGCGCCATTGTAGGAGAAGTTAATTTAGTGAGTGATTTAATGATTTTGGGTGGCGATTTTACGGTGTTGACCACGCTGCTATCTCGTCGTTTTTTGGCATACTTTTTCAAAATTATAAATCTTTGTAGGGAGGGTAGGTCAAAAAATAATACAGACAAAGCAGAATTGCAAAGGATGTGGTCAAAATCAGTTATGCTGATTTCAAGTTGGTTGTTGCACATGTAATAATTACTATACAATTATACAAAAGTCAGTTTTTTTTAGTTGAGATTTTACATCCCAAAACCAATGTGGATTGTAATATCACAATTCTATCGTCTTTTAGATTTTTCTTTGGTCTACTGTTTGATTTAATTTTCCAGAATTGTTAATCGTTTTCTCCAATTTCTTAGCACTGGTTCGCAGTGCAATAGCTCAATTTTGGAGTTGGTATAACTGACAACTGAAAAACTGCAAAGTGAATCTTGTGTTTTTTCCAGGTAATAGAGGTTTGAGGTTAGTTTTAACCAAACGTTAACATTTCGTTGCAATTTGTTTTCATCGAAATGTGCAATTCAAGTGCTAAGCGGTTTTTGACTCGATAGGGTGAATTTTGGTTCTGAATCGAAGTGCTCAAGAATGTTAAGGTAGCTTGCAAAGTTCCGGTCCATTTTAAGTGTTACGGCATGGGGTTGGTTGTTTGGCTCAGGGATGATGAAGCCATCTGCTGACACCCTGTTCTTGTGTGTTTGCTGAGAAGGTGACGCGTTTGCTGGAAGAAATTTCGGTTTCTTTCAAACAAGCAAAGAAAAGGTGTGAAGTGAAATAGATACGAAGGAAATCTTTTTTAGTGTTGTCTCTCTGCATGAGTTCAGCAAAAATCTCCGAAAACACTCTACTGAAATCAAGTTTCAAGACGTGTTTGAAACGAAGATGAATTTCGTCAATTTTTTATATGAAAGTGAGTGGAAATGTTTTATAAAAGTGATGGAGATGGAGATTTCAAACATCGTTTGATCGCCAGCTGTGACATGAAGAAATTTAGCGATCACGAATTGAAGAATTGATTGAATGATTGAAGAATTTCAACTGGTTTTTCTTTTCTTTGGAGGACCAATTTGTAAAAATCAATTAAACAATGACATAAATAACACATGTAATTAGGTTAAGCAACTAATTAGTGATTAACCGTTAAGATGCAGAGATTATTTGGTGCTCAATACATATGCTAAAAACAGTAAAAGGTTTCTGTTCGCTCAGATATTCAAATGCAGCAATGATTTGATGTCATTTCTTGTCATTTTGAATGGAAAATTAGAGCATGCAGAACAGAATTAAGCTTTCTATTAGAGATCAGAACTGCACTGCTCCAGTCTGCATACATCAATATACATAATCGCATCCAGCTTCATCCTAGACATGTGTTGTGATTACGATTTACAATATTATAATTCAATGAATATAGCAAAATTATTTTTTAAGCTCTTAAAATTGAGAATTTCAATATGTTATGATGACAAATGCTTAGATTGTCTAACAAATGAACTGTGAACGTATTTACAGCTTTGTCCGCAAAGCTGCGCGAAAATATTGGAAACGCAATTATAGTTTACTAATTGGGATCGTGGTGGTGGTTTTTAATTGCTCTCAAAATACACTGCTCTGTTTCAAAGGCTCAAAAACGACTGGAAATCATCTTTTTTTAAATCAGATAAATCTTATGACTACATCATCAAAATTAAGTTGTTTGAAGGCGGCTTAATCTTCTGAAATTTTTCAAACGTAATCTTTCACAATACTTTAAATATAATTTCACTTATCTTGCAGAAAGTCACGAGCCCTTATTGATTGCAATTTTCTTCTCTAATCTTTTTGCATATTTCCTAGTAACTGAGGCTCAGAAAATTAATTATTTATCCTATTTCTTGCTTTTTATCTTAATTAATATTGATGTTTTTCGTAATATCTTCTCAGATTTTCCAAATCTTTTCATATTTCCAATAATTGTTTGGCTTTAGCAAATATTTCTATCTTGTCTTATAATCTATCTGAATTTTGAACAAAGCGGTGTCGTAAACAACTCAATATTTTCAACAGCAGTCTTCGCAAAGTTGTAAATAGCAGTCCAAAAATGAGATTCAACAAAATATCACCACATTTGAAATCGCCGTCCTCGCAGCTTGTACCTAAATCCATGTGCTTAAAACCAGCGACCCCCAAATAAACATGCCAACTCGTAGCAACCCCCAAGTAGCCCAATTTCAAGCGTTGCCAAAAACTGACCAAATTATGAATCAATTCGGCCAAAAACAATGTTAGCCGATCGCAGTGAATATTTTACTACATTCGGATGGCTTTTTAAAATGCCAATGTGAATTATAAACGTTAATTTTTCATTTGTTTGGTGTCACTAAAGATACAAAATGAACGCATTTAGCAGTGAACATTATCATTGAAATTATATTTTGATATTTTATAATGTAGCAAAAACGCCTATGGGCTAACCTTTCATTGACAAATGCAAAACGCGAAGTATGTTCAGAGTCAGATTAACAATGTAGAGCTTTCTTTTTACAGAAGTTCTACACTTTCATCAACATGAGCTCGAAAATTTAATTAATTTAATTGATTCGCGGTTCAAAATGTTGCCCCGCGGTTTGTGGTAAGCTGGGACCCATGGGGGTCCAGTCCCTAAAGCGTGCTGTTTGACCAGAAGCCCTAATCCGTCGAATGTTCCAATAACCTATAATTAGAGGGATTCCTCGATAATTCGGTCTTTGTTGACAACTTTCTTAACCAACCAAAACCCCAAAGGGCCGGTGTTCCAGCGATCTGATTAAAGCTGCCTTCCCACAGATCTCTATAGCCTGGAGAGCACTTCGTACAGCGAGACTTTGATGCCGTATTGAGACACTTTATGGCACCTTCTCTTACATATGCTTGGTTATACACGATAGCGAAATTTGGGTTGAAAACGATTTAATAAATTTAGGATTCTTTTTAGATCATAATTATTGGTATTACAGCAAAAGTGCAATGGCTTTGAATACAGCCGCATGATTTTGGCGACCAAGATGGCGAAAATCTGGCTTCAATCTACCTGACCTGGGCTCAATGCGATGCGTTATCCAGGCTTTAGAGTTCAGTGGTCTGGTGTTGAAAATAATCAGGCAATGTCTTCGTGGTTATGGAAAAGAAATGTTGAAGTGCTGTTAAAAATTTAACGGGTCAAATAAAATCGGCCCTCCCGAGTTTCACCAATTATTTGCGTCAATTAAACAAGATGAAAAATTTGACTGGCTGACAACGTCTTAGTATTTGATGAGATATAATTTAATCTAGTTACAACGTTACGTTTTAATATCGTGGGTGATTGGGTAAACAAAATCAAATATAATGTGAAATATTTGCAACGAAATTTAACTGTACTGTTTTTTGTATAATAATATATTTAAGGAATACCGAGTGATAAAATGAGGTTTGTAGTAACTATTATTTGTTAAATTTGCGACAAAGAAATGAAATTGTAGTCTCTAACACGAGTTTGTTAAAATCATAGTTTTAGACGTGTAGACTTTTCTGTAGCAAACGCTTCTTCAAACTATTATAGACTTTATCTCTAATCTTTGGATTGTTGCTTTAGCCGTGGGGATAGCTGCCACTGACATTGTCGCAAGGACGTTAACGATTTACCAAAATTTTTAAAATCCCCAATATATTTTAGGGGAGAAGGGCGCATGTAAACGAAGTTTGATAGAACTTTTATCCAATATGACTTATTGTTAGAAAATAGTTCATGTAAACTTACATATTTTCTTTACTAAATACATGGTTTGTTACATTATTTTTTTCATCCCTAAAAATGGATTAAAAAATTTATTGAAAAAAGGTCATGTATTAACGTGTTCCCCATGTGGGCATACGTAAACACAAAATAAAGTGGACTTTTTGCCAAACAAAGTTGTGGGTCATAGACGTAAATGACAAAACTTTGATTGCATTTGCATCTACAAGTGTTTGCAGTGAGCGAGTTTAACCATAAATTCTGGGTCATTTTGGCAACCAAGGTGGGATGTTAACCTTGAGCATCAATCTTAGATTCAGTTTGCAGAAACCTTAGCAGAAAAAATGATACATCGAGCCTTTGTAACCCACTAAGTCATGAGTTGCAAAAAGTACATTTTCGCGTTAGTACGTTTTCTTGATTTGTCTTCATTTTAAAATAGTGCCAACATGGGGGTAAAAAATCTGACAGGGAAAAAAAGGCAAAAAATACAGCTAAACGGCTATCCCCAAAATTAAAGCAACATTCAAAAGGTGCTCACTGTACAAGTACTTAAAGAAAAGAAAAAAATACAACAGATGTCCTTTGACTAATTCTTATGTAGTTATTCTATCGTCGGTGTCTATTTATTGTTCTTAAGTAGCTATGCCTGTATAGTTATTGCTTTTGTAGTCGTTTCACATTCATAGAGACATGTTCACACTAAATTAAAAATTAAAAAAATATGTTACCGATTTTTCTGTACTTCTTTTTTATATTTTTATGTCGCTTGATTGGTATAGTTTTAGTGATAACAAATAATTTATCACCTACAAATTGGTTATGAAATAGTTAGCGAATGGATAACCGACTCTTTAAGATTCTGTTTAGTACACTAAACATCTTCGAAATCCTGTAATTTTTTTCGTTTTTGTTGCAATCTAATTTAAAACTTAGACTACACCAATTTCGCAATGTATATACAGCCATGGTGAACAAGCCACTATTATACATATAGTTTAACGGTGCAAGAAAAAATTATGTAAAATTGCATCCGCAAAATGTGTGCGTATCGTTGCTGTAAGGCGACGTATCGGTAGGTGTGTATCACCAAAGCATCCATCCTGAGGTCATTGATAAAGGTGAGCAAGATCTGTATCTGTATCTTTGCTGAGCTGAGACTAAAGCCTGTAGCACGCTGTGTTTGATGCTACAGCTCGGTACCATCTGACACCCAATAAATTGTGATTACAAAATATATTTGTTGAATAAAATCTCTGGCATGCAAACACGATTTTTTTTAAGGTTCTTGCTAATGAAATGTCCCACCGAACGCATCTCACGTTCCCAGCCGTCCACCTCGAACCCAGCGTGCTACGCGCTTCAACACCCCACCGAACGCGTCGCACGTTCCCAGCCGTCCGCCTCGCACCCAGCGTGCTACGCGCTTCAACGTCCCACCGAACGCGTCTCACGTTCCCAGCCGTCCGCCTCGCAGCCAGCGTGCTACGCGCTTCAACGTCCCACCGAACGCGTCGCACGTTCCCAGCCGTCCGCCTCGCAGCCAGCGTGCTACGCGCGTCAACGTGCCACCGAACGCGTCGCACGTTCCCAGCCGTCCGCCTCGCAGCCAGCGTGCTACGCGCTTCAACGTCCCACCGAACACGTCGCACGTTCCCAGCCGTCCGCCTCGCAGCCAGCGTGCTACGCGCTTCAACGTCCCACCGAACACGTCGCACGTTCCCAGCCGTCCGCCTCGCAGCCAGCGTGCTACGCGCTTCAACGTCCCACCGAACGCGTCGCACGTTCCCAGCCGTCCGCCTCGCACCCAGCGTGCTACGCGCTTCAACGTCCCACCGAACGCGTCGCACGTTCCCAGCCGTCCGCCTCGCAGCCAGCGTGCTACGCGCTTCAACGTCCCACCGAACACGTCGCACGTTCCCAGCCGTCCGCCTCGCAGCCAGCGTGCTACGCGCTTCAACGTCCCACCGAACGCGTCGCACGTTCCCAGCCGTCCGCCTCGCAGCCAGCGTGCTACGCGCTTCAACGTCCCACCGAACACGTCGCACGTTCCCAGCCGTCCGCCTCGCAGCCAGCGTGCTACGCGCTTCAACGTCCCACCGAACACGTCGCACGTTCCCAGCCGTCCACCTCGAACCCAGCGTGCTACGCGCTTCAACACCCCACCGAACGCGTCGCACGTTCCCAGCCGTCCGCCTCGCACCCAGCGTGCTACGCGCTTCAACGTCCCACCGAACGCGTCTCACGTTCCCAGCCGTCCGCCTCGCAGCCAGCGTGCTACGCGCTTCAACGTCCCACCGAACGCGTCGCACGTTCCCAGCCGTCCGCCTCGCAGCCAGCGTGCTACGCGCTTCAACGTCCCACCGAACACGTCGCACGTTCCCAGCCGTCCGCCTTGCCCCCAGCGTGCTACGCGCTTCAACGTCCCACCGAACACGTCGCACGTTCCCAGCCGTCCGCCTCGCACCCAGCGTGCTACGCGCTTCAACGTCCCACCGAACACGTCGCACGTTCCCAGCCGTCCGCCTTGCCCCCAGCGTGCTACGCGCTTCAACGTCCCACCGAACGCGTCGCACGTTCCCAGCCGTCCGCCTCGCAGCCAGCGTGCTACGCGCTTCAACGTCCCACCGAACGCGTCGCACGTTCCCAGCCGTCCGCCTCGCAGCCAGCGTGCTACGCGCTTCAACGTCCCACCGAACGCGTCGCACGTTCCCAGCCGTCCGCCTTGCCCCCAGCATGCTATCGGAAATAAATTTTATAATTCGATGGGTTGTCACTCATTGGATTTTGACATTAAGAACCTAAATCATACTGAAGAGATATTGAAAATAAATATTATTGATTGATAGTAGTGTGGACTGCTTTTAGATAATGCATAGTAAACGTATCACTGGCTAATTTCTTTTTGGCTAAAACATTTTAGAATTATCGTTCATGGCTCGAATATTAATTTGCAACAGAAGTACCGGTTATCATTTTACAGTTTAAACAGATGTCTTGATAATAACCCAGTCAGTCACCTGCATTAAATTCATTAGACCTTGATATGAACGCAGTGTCTCAGATGTCTTGGAGAAAATTAACTCTGTGCTTCTCACATCCGTTCTTAGCCTGTAACATTAGAAGTTTTACAGATAAACTTTTCATTCCCACCAAATTGAACATAATGCAATATGCACACTCATTTTTAATTCTTAACACCCGTAATTAAAGTCCTTAATCCTCACTTTTACAAAAGCTTTGCTGTATTTTTGCTGGTGCTTTCAATTCGCAACAATTTTTTTATCACAGAATTTGCTTTCACGAAAATTTAAGGTCCATCTGAAAGCTGATTGAGTTGATTGGAGGAGATTAAATTATATGAACCTGTCGGGTAAGAACCAGATATATCATCAAAAAAAGTTGCCTGAAAGATTGCTGACTGAAAAACAAACTAATCGGATTGATTTCATCGGGATGTTGTAGCAAAGGAAGTATAATAATCTACCATCAATAAAATATACATGGATTTTACTACACTGTGTCTCGCTGCCAGTTGTACCCGACTGCGTCAAAGTAAATTAATTTTGAAGGTGTTTGGAGTGATTTTACAGCATGTCCAGTTGAAAGTTTACCTTCCAGTTCGGAAGAAAACAGAAGAAACCGCAAGGTCGTACCAAGAAGAAAAGTTTTATCTGGCGGTTAATCACTTGACTGGAGATGGTGGTGTCTAAGGAATTTAAAAAAACTGACACACGCCTAATATCCCTCGAAATTTGGCTGTTCAGGAACCTCCGTAGCTGATAGACACAAATTTTAGATTGTGCACTATATATCGCTTCTCAAATATTAGTATATAAGTATAATAAATTAAAAATACCATCGGGTGGACCTTACTCAGTACCAGTTTGATCCGTATGATGACCAATTATTATTAAAATTTTAGATAATTAAGATACGCATGTTAATATGTTATAATGTGTTATTTTCGAACATTCAGGATATAAGACTTACAAGAAAACTTGTTTTCAAACCCACAATTAGCAAATTTATTACAATGATAGTTTATGAGTGGTATGCAAATCATAAGTTGATTAATTTTGCTCAAACGATGTGCATTCCGCTGTAAATTTCTGTATATTTTGAATATATTTTATATGTATTTCTGCTTATATCTGAAAATTGTGCTAGTTATTGGGTCATAGGGTTTGCCTTTTGGGCATAGGGTTTGCCTTATGGGCATAGAGTTTGCCATATGGGCATAGGGTTTGCCATTTGGGCATAGGGTTTGTCTTATGGGCATATGGTTTGCCTTATGGGCATAGAGTTTGCCATATGGGCATAGGGTTTGCCATTTGGGCATAGGGTTTGCCTTATGGGCATAGGGTTTGCCTTATGGGCATAGGGTTTGCCTTATGGGCATAGGGTTTGTCTTATGGGCATAGGGTTTGCCTTATGGGCATAGGGTTTGCCTTATGGGCATAGAGTTTGCCATATGGGCATAGGGTTTGCCATTTGGGCATAGGGTTTGTCTTATGGGCATATGGTTTGCCTTATGGGCATAGGGTTTGCCATATGGGCATAGGGTTTGCCTTAAGGGCATAGGGTTTGCCATATTGGCATAGGGTTTGCCTTATGGGTATAGGGTTTGTCTTATGGGCATAGGGTTTGTTTTGTGAGCATAGGGTTTGCCTTATGGGCATAGGGTTTGCCTTATGGGCATAGCGTTTGCCTTATGGGCATAGGGTTTGCCTCATGGGCATAGGGTTTGCCTTAAGGGCATAGGGTTTGCCATATTGTAATAGGGTTTGCCTTATGGGCATAGGGTTTGTCTTATGGGCATAGGGCTTGCCTTATGGGCCTAGGGTTTGCCTTATGGGCATAGGGTTTGCCTTATGGGCATAGGGTTTGCCTTATGGGCATAGGGTTTGTCTTATGGGCATAGGGTTTGCCTTATGGGAATAGGGTTTGTCTTATGGGCATAGGGTTTGTCTTATGGGCATAGGGTTTGTCTTATGGGAATTGGGTTTGTCTTATGGGCATAGGGTTTGTCTTATGGGCATAGGGTTTGTCTTATGGGCATAGGGTTTGTCTTATGGGAATTGGGCTTGCCTTTTGGCCGGGAATTGGCTTTTAATAAATAAATTGGAAAAAAAATTATAAAACAAAACGTAAAAGGTGGAAACACATTATAATATAGTCCCGTAAACACGATATAAGCTGCTAGTTCTACCAAAACAACGTTCACTTGCTGTTGATTCGCATTGAATGGCCAGCAGCATCAAGCTGTTTCTTGTTTCGACGATATTTCATAAAACATACAGCCACCTCTCTAAGTATCATCCCACAAAAACGGCACAAAACTTGAGCAAAGATGCATTGTATCGATCTAGAGTCAAAGCCTCGGACCAACTCGTTTGAGGATTATCGGGGAAGCTGGTGGGTCGGCAGACAACGGAGAGTTTGGCAAAAAACTAGTCTCGAGTCGTTCGCGAACAGAGCCAGCCGGTTGTTGTTCATCTGCTGCCGAATTCGCGCGATCTCTCGCCCGGTCGCTGGTTTCGCCGTTGTCGGAGCCGAGAGACTCGACCGTAGCGCGTCAAACCGTGAGTTTCCGACAATATGGGTGCACAATCGGTGGAATAACAATAGCTATTCATGTTTAAAAACTTTAAAAATTTAACTACTGGCTTCTTGCCTTAGTAACTGGTGTCACTGCTGTTGCTAGTGTTGCCACGCTGCTACGATTGTTGGCATTACTATGTGCCTTGCCTAATGCCAGCAAACACTGGTGTCACTGCTGTTGCTAGTGTTGCTACGCTGCTACGATTGTTGGCATTACTATGTGCCTTGCCTAATGCCAGCAAACACTGGTGTCACTGCTGTTGCTAGTGTTGCTACGTTGCTACGATTGTTGGCATTACTATGTGCCTTGCCTAATGCCAGCAAACACCGGTGTCACTGCTGTTGCTAGTGTTGTCACGCTGCTACGATTGTTGGCATTACTATGTGCCTTGCCTAATGCCAGCAAACACTGGTGTCACTGCTGTTGCTAGTGTTGTCACGCTGCTACGATTGTTGGCATTACTATGTGCCTTGCCTAATGCCAGCAAACACTGGTGTCACTGCTGTTGCTAGTGTTGTCACGCTGCTACGATTGTTGGCATTACTATGTGCCTAGCCTAATGCCAGCAAACACCGGTGTCACTGCTGTTGCTAGTGTTGCCACGCTGCTACGATTGTTGGCATTACTATGTGCCTTGCCCAATGCCAGCAAACACCGGTGTCACTGCTGTTGCTAGTGTTGCCACGCTGCTACGATTGTTGGCATTACTATGTGCCTTGCCTAATGACAGCAAACACCGGTGTCACTGCTGTTGCTAGTGTTGCCACGCTGCTACGATTGTTGGCATTACTATGTGCCTTGCCTAATGCCAGCAAACACCGGTGTCACTGCTGTTGCTAGTGTTGCCACGCTGCTACGATTGTTGGCATTACTATGTGCCTTGCCTAATGCCAGCAAACACCGGTGTCACTGCTGTGCAAGTGTGGCTACGCTGCTACGAATGTTGGGACTGGGTAATTGGTTATAGCCAAAGATAATAGCGCCATGTGTAACACTAGCAGCGCAGTAACACCAAAAATAGAAGGCAGGCGAGACAGGTTGTGATGGAGATTGATTTCTAAGTGTAGGTTAGCTGTCAATGGGCAACTAAGACCTGATTCTAGAGCACAGTTAGAAATTGGCATGGGTCTTTCCTCACAATTATCTAAGGTGTAAATAAACGGGGGTTCTAGTCCTTAAGTGGATATAGAAATTGGAATAGAAATTAAGTTCGTAATACAATTGCTTCGTATTAATTATGAGGTACAGGAAGACAAAATTGTCTAATTGTCTTTGAATTCCGAGATTCAATTGCTGACAATAAAAGAATAAACACGCACAGGGATGCAAAAGTAATTTTGTGCAAAAATCGTGATTGATCCTTCTCCAAAGGCATCGTGCAAAAAACTAAACTATCGATGTTTTATCGCTGCAATTTTCAAATGGCACCAGCTTTGGACGAATCGATAATGAGATAAGTAGAAGTATACGACTCTTGATTACCATTTCAAGGAGCAGCTATACCCGAAATTCGGAGCGCAAAAACTACATGAAACTAAATTAAAATTCGCCCGTATGGATATAAAGGCAGAGAGAAGAGGACAGAGAGATATTTATAACTTGTTTGAATCGGATCTTCTATCCTTGTCTCCTGCTTTACGACCGCTAAGTGCTAGGTATCCAAGGCTTGGAAAAAATAACGTGCTCTTGGTTAAAATCTCCTAGAGGTAGTAGAGAATAGGAGCAATGTCCCAGAACATATTTTTATTACCAAAATTATCTAGAAAAGCTGGCTAGACAAGTTTTGAGGAGGTTGGTGTTTGACTGCATGGGATTTAATCGGTGTATTAAAGTTTGGGGGGGATACAATGCTACTCATTAATCTATTTATTGGTGAGAATTGGTATTAATTTTTTAAGTAGCTGTATGTTTCAATGCCAAGTATGTTTTATGAGCAGAGAATTGTACCGAGATTTGTGAAAGAAATTTATATTAATTGTCTAAACGTGAGAGTACTTTGCATTTTGCTTTCAAATTTATGAATGTTCTTGGTCAGAATTCGGTCTGTCTAATTTTTTGGCGTTATTTCGAGGAAGGTATTGAAATTTCAGCTTAATTTCTAGTCAAATTTCAATATACAACTACTATAATCAACAAAAATTTGCCTTATTCAAATTTGGTGGGAAATATTTGATTAAAATTGTTATTAGGAATTTCTCAAAATTTTTTGTAAGTCTTATTCTATTTCACATTTCCACATTTCACGTTCGCGTTTGTGAAAACGACATTCTATTTGCTCTCTTTGAAGCCGATGAATTAAACATTATAAAGCTATTTATAACTCAATCTTGCAAACAAGTTTTTTCCGGCCATTTTCACCCCGATTTTCCAACATAAAGCCAACTACTTTTTCGACACCGAGCCGAATTTCCTAATTCCACCGACAGAGGGACGACTACGCGTAGCAAACTCGTCCACTTGAGGGAAAAAAACCAACCCCCTTTCGCTGCTTCTGCTTGGCGAAGAGTTATGTCAAAACATGGCCACCCTTCCCCGGGTCGTAAATTCATCCCAACCACCCTCCCGCCACGCTACTGGTTGATATCATCATTCTTTGCTTCCATTTTACAGCACTGGAGCTGGAATCTACGTAGATGCATTCTTGGCGTGCTTGCGGGGAGGATTGCTGTATTATGGCTCCTATCGCTTTTTCAACCTGATTAAAAATATAAATATGCAGAGAAATAGTTAGAGCTGAGATTGACTGTGTGATTTTTTTCGTGTAGATTTTTATATTGAGGTGTTTTTTTTATTTTATTTAGTTGTGTCCTTTTTAATATCTATCTCAAAAACATGGGACTTAGAATATGGGAAACTTTTTGATAATTTTTCATAAGCGAAACTATTTAATATTTTAAGTAAAATTCACACATTCAAACAAATTTCTGAAAACCTTTCGATTGTCAATAAACAAATTCATCAAGTTTTTCGCGCAAAATTGAGTGTGTCCCTCAAGAAATTAGAAACGAAACTAATATTTGATCTTCGTAGCTTTATTTTCAGAAGTAAGCTCTCATTTCCTGAAGCTGTTTTTCATTTTTTTTAAACGGATTTCAGGGTCATAACTTTTTGCAAACACAACTGCACGACAGTTGATCATCAGAAATATGATTTTTTTCTATGTTTTGCGAATTTGCGAATTTTTGAAGCGCCAAACACCGCGGTGTTGGCGTTGCTGGTATTTCCTACTTGTTGCCAGTGACATGTACATAATAAAACCTAATCAGCACCAAGCACCACAAGCATCAAGGGCCCAGGGATACACGGTAGAACCCTACAGTCAAGTATTCGAAAGACCTTTACACTTTCACCTAGCAAGCTTCACACATTACATTTCCCTTTTTTTCTCCTTCAGATATAGCAGCAAGGTTCACTTGCTACTTCCCCGAGCCACCAACTAGCAATTCCTGCTATATTGATTTCTGGATTAACATAGGGATTAAAAGCATGCCTAAAAACTACCCCCCCTCTCAACCCAACCACCCCGTTACCCCACCCCCCCCGGCCACCCACCCTAGCGAAACTAAAAGTAAATTCGCGTAATGGAAGGGGGGGCAGAGGGGAAGGGAGAGGGTTGCAAATGAAAGGGGGTAGAAAAAAATATGAAAAAAAAAACGCCCTTGCCGATTTCTATGTCGCCGTATTAAAATATTCAAAACATCTTTCTTTTATTTTTGAGATTGTGCAGAGCGGTATTGGGGAGAATGTTCTACCTGCTTCGTGATGAGGTGACTCTAGAGCTTGATTTCGGGGTGAATTTGAAGGGGTGCTGGGGGTATTGTTAACTTCCTTTGTATGGTTGATGTGATGCATACAGCGAGCATTACTTGTTTTTCAACATTAAGTCGGTATGGAGACTGAAAAAAAGGAATCATTTTCTTGCCATATGGCAGCACGCTGGCTCTGAATTCACATCATTGATGATGCTGAATTTGTTGGCTAAGATGAAGACCTGTTGCCAAAATAAAACTAGTGTTCCTTATTTCAAATCAACGTTCCGTTTAACATTGGATTAAATATTATCGAGAGCGTTATTCCTTGCCAATAAGAAAATTGATGCTTTAAAGGCTGGTTCACAATCAACTTAGCAATAGACATAACTTAAAATAAGCAGTAACTTAAAAGTTTGACATATGGATCTCCATTAGACTGTCTACAACAAACATAAGGACTTAACTTAGACATGACTTAAACATAATGTTTGACCATGTCAAACTTTTAAGTTACTGCTAATTTTAAGTTATGTCTATTGCTAAGTTAATTGTGAACCAGCCTTAATAGTAGGTACAAGTTTGTACCTATAAGAAATGTAATATCTTTTAGAAGGAATAAAACTCTGCGCCTGTCCCAGCCTCCCTAGGCATTGACAACTAACGTATGAGACACAGAATTAAGAAAAAAATTGCCCGATTATTTACCGTTGCGATTCATCGCTTGTCAGGCAACTAAAAAAACAATCTTCTCTTGCGGTCAAACATCCAATCGCTGAATTTTCATTCACAATTAAAAAGTAATTATGAAATAACGACATATCTAATTTCTGCATAAATTTACCGTCATATTCCGCGGCTGTTGCTATGGGGTATCAATTTTCTAAAAGCCAGTATACACGACGGGTTGCTTTGCGTGGCACAGAGTCGACGTCTGCACGACGAACGGGCTGCCGACGCGACGGACTGGCGATGCACACGACGGATTGCACAGCGTTGTGTTGCTTTGCGTGGCACAGAGTCGACGTATTCACGACGAACGGGCTGCCGACGCGACGGACTGGCGATGCACACGACGCATTGCACAGCGTTGTGTTGCTTTGCGTGGCACAGAGTCGACGCCTGCACGACGAACGGGCTGCCGACGCGACGGACTGGCGATGCACGCGACGGATTGCACAGCGTTGTGTTGCTTTGCGTGGCACAGAGCCGACGTCTGTACGACGAACGGGCTGCCGACGCGACGGACTGGCGATGCACACGATGGATTGCACAGCGTTGTGTTGCTTTGCGTGGCACAGAGTCGACGACTGCACGACGAACGGGCTGCCGACGCGACGGACTGGCGATGCACACGACGGATTGCACAGCGTTGTGTTGCTTTGCGTGGCACAGAGTCGACGTCTGCACGACGAACGGGCTGCCGACGCGACGGACTGGCGATGCACACGACGGATTGCACAGCGTTGTGTTGCTTTGCGCACAGAGTCGACGTCTGCACGATACTGAAAGTAATCGAACTCGGACTGTCAATAATCGAATTACTTTATTGGTGCATTCACCTGATAACAATGTACCGTCGTTATTTACTGTTATATTTTTCTCAATCAGAATTTCCTCGTTTTTTAATGGCTTTACGCCTCCTGCTACAAAGTCAAATGCAGTACGTTGTGCATGGCATATCAAATAGTGACACTTGACTGAATAAAACGACAGAAATAGCCCGTGCGATGCGTGACCTCTTCGCGGGCTCAATGTCCCATGCTTGGGTCACAACAAACTCAATCCCGTCCCATAAAGGTGTCCTATAATCCAGTTTTTGGAGTCTAAGCATATAGAAACTATAGCCATTATGCTATTACTTTTTACCTGTTTTTTGCGTTCGCACGAGAGCCTGTATATTATGCTAATTGAAATGAGTTGGGAGCCCAGTGGCGCTGCCACTAGCGGGATATGTCCGGCGATGTCCGAAGATTTTTTCCTGAAGCGCGTAGCACGCTGGCTGCGAGGCGGACGGCTGGGAACGTGCGACGCGTTCGGTAGGACGTTGAAGCGCGTAGCACGCTGGATGCGAGGCGGACGGCTGGGAACGTGCGACGCGTTCGGTGGGGCGTTGAAGCGCGTAGCACGCTGGCTGCGAGGCGGACGGCTGGGAACGTGCGACGCGTTCGGTGGGACGTTGAAGCGCGTAGCACGCTGGGTGCGAGGCGGACGGCTGGGAACGTGCGACGCGTTCGGTGGGACGTTGAAGCGCGTAGCACGCTGGCTGCGAGGCGGACGGCTGGGAACGTGCGACGCGTTCGGTGGGACGTTGAAGCGCGTAGCACGCTGGCTGCGAGGCGGACGGCTGGGAACGTGCGACGCGTTCGGTGGGGCGTTGAAGCGCGTAGCACGCTGGCTGCGAGGCGGACGGCTGGAAAGGTACGACGCGTTCGGTGGGACGTTGAAGCGCGTAGCACGCTGGCTGCGAGGCGGACGGCTGGGAACGTGCGACGCGTTCGGTGGGACGTTGAAGCGCGTAGCACGCTGGGTGCGAGGCGGACGGCTGGGAACGTGCGACGCGTTCGGTGGGACGTTGAAGCGCGTAGCACGCTGGCTGCGAGGCGGACGGCTGGGAACGTGCGACGCGTTCGGTGGGACGTTGAAGCGCGTAGCACGCTGGCTGCGAGGCGGACGGCTGGGAACGTGCGACGCGTTCGGTGGGACGTTGAAGCGCGTAGCACGCTGGCTGCGAGGCGGACGGCTGGGAACGTGCGACGCGTTCGGTGGGACGTTGAAGCGCGTAGCACGCTGGCTGCGAGGCGGACGGCTGGGAACGTGCGACGCGCTTACTTAAATCATATAACTTGATATTGTGGGAGCTTTGTTTGGCTCTAATGCTCAATCTCAATCACATAAATGTGAATATTTGCAGCTGATAACTGAGCTTTATCATCACGCCGGCTGACCAAGTTCTCCACCGGCGCTCTCGTGGAAAGTTTCCTATATTCTATAAAGCATCTTTGATGGTCCCAGCACCCATGGGCCGCCACTGATTTCGGCGTTTGCCTACTTCTAGGCTACGAGCGACGGACCGGTGCAGGTTTTAGGTTGTCCCAGGGCCAATGACCACTGCATAGCGTCCCGTCCGGCGTACACTCTTGCAGGCTTGTCCTAGGGTCAACTCTGCAGTGCTAAACCCGTCGATGCAGTTTCGGCCGCGCTAGCAACAAGAACCAGTCGGTGAACTGAGCGGTCAGTGCATCGATGCAGACCTATTACTGTCGGCCTGCTGGCCATGGGACGAGGTTTTGATGGGAACTTTTTTAATTTTGTGTGAACTGGGGCTTTTAATGAGCGATTTTTTTGCAAGGATTGAATTGACTCATAAATTTTGGTGGTTTTGACAGTTATCTTTTGTCTATTTTAAGCAGGGGTTTTGCTAATTCATGTAATCGATGGGTAATATAGATGGTGGATTAATGGTTTGGGCCATATTACGATGTAAAGTTCAATATTTATCAACCATCAGGAAGAGAGCAGAAGAAACCTATAAGTTTTCACTGTAGAGATGAGTTAAATCTGACGTTTATTAATTAATTAATTAACTGTAAATCTATTTCCATTTACAGATACTAAATGTTGTCTATTGAAGACTGATCCAGTCGGAAGTTGTATCTCTGCGGTTTCAAGCCGTCCTGCGGTTTCGAGGAAAAATAACGATACCTTGGTAATCTGGTTAACTGTAGCCTTTCATAAAAACTTTTACGACGTTTTGTTGGCAGTACTGTCTCCTTATCAAGGATTTTAGAGGCCGTTTAATAGATTTTTTAGTTTTTAAAATAGGTTCATGGATGTTTTTTTACGAACTTGCAAAGATTATGAAAAGAAATGAGTCTTAAATAAGTAAAGAGCCACGTTATTCATTTGTAACCATGGTCGGTTGAAAACATCGCTTACAATTTTATACTTTGAATTATAAAACAGCGCCAGATATTTAGTGATAAAAAACACGGAAATCGCAAAAACCCGAAAAAACGTGTTTTTGGCGACAACCTGATTCGCTTTTCGCATCCCACCGAGACGTATAAAGAGCTTTATTTCTGAAGTGGCTGAGCTTCGCTGCAAAGTTACCTGGGATTATCTTTGAGAGCCATGGATGAAAACAGAAATTAATGTTTTTCAAAAATCCGAATATTTCAAGGAAAGTTTTGTCTTGGATTTCGCTGAAATCATTATTTAGTCCATAAGCTGATAGAAATGAAGTGTTAATTTTTTATAATTAAAAATAAGACGTTCAGAGTCCGTAAACAACCAGGAATTTCAAGCATTTTCAAACAGCAAATATACGGTGAAAGAACCGTGTTCGAATCCCGGCAAGGATATTTCTGAATCGATGCTTCGTTTCTCCAATAATAAATAATATTTTAGATGCTGTTTCTTCAGCGGCCTATGATTTATGAATGACCCGTTGATTTCCTTAAATCATGCTTAACAACGCGCATCAAAGAGATGATACAGACATCTCCGTTGTCTAATTCGGGGACTCGAACCCAAGACCATACCGAGTCTCTGGCTTGAAGCACTATGCCCTAAAAGGAGGGTATACTTAGAAACCTGTTTATCATTTCTAAATTACACGCGATGGGGCTTGGGGCACTATTTTCTTTTGATGTGTATTTTAAAATTTTCTGAAATATACGCATTGACGTGGCTGTTGCTTCGGCTGAGATAAATGGACAGAGAATTTTTTGCTTGGAATTTCGGCCACATTCCTGATGCTGGAGCTGATGCTGGAGCTGATGCTATGGCAAAGAGTTAACCCAAGGGCGTTGTGGGAGAGTTTGGAATATTTTCTGAAAGGTCAGCATAATCTGGGGTTGTGTTTTCAAAAAATTAACCGGAATATACTGGCTGGTCCATTTTTCACCTAGTAGACAAATCATTTTCGTTATTTTCAGAAAAAATTATTAATAGCTATTCCACTTAGAGAAAGATGACGTCTGATACCCACTGGACGTACAACCAGTTTGTAAAAAAATATTAATAATCTCTGCTAAATAACAAAGGAAGACAGGGAAATCACAACCCGAATTGCTCTGCCTGGCTTTGGCGAGTGGCCATCATGACGTCATTTTGATAGAATTTTGATTGCATGGGTGAGTTGTAGAGAATTAGAGAAGCAGACTGGAAATAGTTGAACAGGAAGACTTCTAGGGACTGAGTCAAATAGTATTTCGGGTCTAGTTTTTTTTTAACATGATCAATATATTATTGGTTTGGTTTGGTTTTTTTTTGTGAGGCTTAGTTTTTTTTTTTTTTCGTTTTTTTTTGCTAATTGGCACTCGAGTTTAGGTTCGTTTAGTCGCATCACTTTGCGAAAAGTCGGAATAAGCTTGAGTTTGGGACGTAGCCCAGAAAATGATAAGAAACGGAATATTGTATGTGCACGCAATGGAGAGCACATTGCAGCTTGATTAAAAGATCTATTAAGCGATTTCGATAAAAGACACGCCATGGTTAAGACATACAAAGGTAACGATTTAGTGTCCAGCTGACTTGCCTCTGTTGTCGATAACTAATAAAGAAAGAAAGAAATACGGTAAATTATTAGAAGTTAAGCGAGTAATAGAGATATCTTAAATAATAATAAATAATAAACCCACGCAAAAAATGTGCCATACTGTCAAATGGGTGTTGAGTTCATCTAGCCAGCACAACATGAATATATTTCCCGGAACAAGGACGACTCACATCGTACAACCAATACCGTTTCGGCACAGTGAAAAAACCTCGGCAATTTGTGCAAAATGTGTAGTGTTTTTTTTCTTGACCATCACTTATCGTGCAGTGTGACGCACTCGGCCACCGCGGATGACGTCAGAGACCGTCTAGAATGATTAACTTGAGGTGTGGACCATTGGCTGACTTATTACTGACCTGCCGAACTTTATCATTGTTGGTCCAACCATCGCACACATGTAAAGATCCGTGTCTTTGGAGATTAGAAACAGAAATTGACCCTCAAAGACAAGAGACAGAGATGAAAATGTTAATTGATTAAATGTGGCTTCACTAAAATCGGTATTGTTTCGCATTGCTGCCATAAAAGCATGTTAGTTTTGAGAATAATTAATTATTCTCAAGATATCTCATTTAAATCTTATAATCTGTATGGATTTGTGATTTGTGAAATTGGAAACAGTAAAAAGACATCCTACAACATAAAAAACTAAAGAAAATACTAAATGATTGATGAAATGTGTTAAATCATAGCATACGATGTTCTTGGCTTTACTGAATCAGTATGTGTCATTGCCGTTGCACACGTTTGAGCGTGTCGTTATTAAATTCGTCTAATGCTGTAAGAATTTAAAAAAATTGCCAGTTTCGAGTCTTTTTTATAATTATATAATAGTAAATAGAGCGAATACGAGTAAAATTGCAGGTATAGCAGCTCTAACGCTCGGGTCCAGAAGCATCATATAAAAATTTAATCAAAATTGTTGTAGCAGCAGAATATTTGGTTAGTATTTTGGTTTTCCTCCTCAATAAACGTACAATTTTTTTCTTCTTCGCACCGTGTTTCTGTCAAGAACTCGCCAGTTTCTCATCTTATGCTATCAATTAAATCAAATGGTTGGGGGTTGATATGGTTGCGTAGCGTACAAAATGTGCATTTAATGTTTTGTCCGACTTTAACCCTGCAGAAAATCAAATGTCATCTCAAAAATACCATCTTCCCTTACCTCGTGATGCAGTCGAGATACGTCGTACCAGGGAGGTACACATGATATACCTCCGTGGTGCGATGCAGGTCGGAAATCGAAGCGGGGAGCCACACAGAAATTCCTGAAAAAAAAATAAATGAACCATTGAAAAAGGTACTTTATATATCACTTTTTAAAGGTACTTTTTAGTATTTTTAACCCAATTAGGGTTGGATTTACAATTTCTGTGCGATTTTGTAATAATTCGTTAGAGCAGTCAGTGGTCTTTTCGATAAGGGCGTTCATTGTTCGATTAAAAACATTCACCGAACTTGAGATCTAATTCCATCTCATTGAGATCAAAGTTACATAACCGCTCGCCAGTGAAAAACTCATCTCCAAAGTGACAACCAATCTGTTGCTTCTGTTTCCTTCATAACTGCAAGATAGATATGTAACTTTGTAAAACCGACCCTTTTTCAATCTCTAACAATGTGAAACTAGAAAGATAAAATAAGGGTTAGTCAAAAGAAGAATGGTCGAATATATATATTTTTAAATCGATATCTAATGTTTTAAAACTCTAAATTATCGAAATCAGTATCATTCAAACAATTACGCTCATCCACAACGCGATCAAAGTAAACCATCGAAAACCCCGAGTGCATCTGCATATTATTTCTACGTAATTACGGTCCAACTATCCGGAGGATGCAAGTTGCTTGGGATTCACCTCTGGTTTGATTAAAAACGATTTTTTAAAGATTATTGCTTCCTCATCCTACCGACAGGTTTTGATTCGTTGGATGGGGTAGGGAAAGAGGGTATGGGGGGGGGGGAGGCGGGGGGCGGATGAAAGTAAATTAAAATGCGAAAGGCGGGGAATCGAGTGCTTGAAATAGATTTCCAAATTTCCTGCGTATCACGCGGGAAAAATATTCAGCAGAGAATTGGAATGAAGTCATCAATGTCATTTTATTCGCGCTATTTTTAGAAGCTCCGTCAAGATAGTGTGTTAACACACTGTGGTATAATTTAAAACACACCGAAAACCTGGGCCTAACTTCCAAATAAGTCATCTCTGACAGTTCTAAAAATCGCAAGATAGCAAGCACCACATGGTCAACACAAATCAAGGCAAGTTATTGGGAGTGGTCACCCACCTTAAACACGATCCAGAGAAATGTTGCTTAACCCCAACCGTATAACTTTGAATTTAGTCGTATGTTGACGAATGGCGCTTGCAAAAACTGAGCGTTGGACGCATGAAATCAGAACGCCTGCAGGTCAGAAGCTTTATAATGTCAGCGAAGAGAACCTGATATAAAAGAATTGGCCGGAAGGGGGGAGGGGAGGATGGAATGAACCTATGGAGCAAGCTAGCGAAGTTGCCGTAGATATGTGGTGTATAATGCATTCAAATTGTGATGCTTCTTTAGGTTTTATGTTTTTTGTCACTGACGTTTGGTATAGTTATTTCATTGCATAATTATCTACATCCCAAATTATATATAAATGAATTACTTCATACCAAATATACTGGGATTGAATAGCATTACCAGTTACATTTCTTTATCAAAATTCTTGAGCCTACTTTTTAATGAGACTTCCATGTGGTCTTCGAGTTGAAATCTGGGTCCATAAACGTTAAACTATAGTTTTGGATTTACCCATAGTTCTGCAATTATAACTGAACGATGTCTGTAGAAGCAACGAAGTCCACATCATCAAAAACTGGCTCATTCCTTATAAAATTTTAATTGATTTGACCTGTGATTTTCATTTTAAATACCAGTAAACAAAATTTAGCAATAAAATAACCTGATACCGACCACCTTAACTTGAATAGAATTAATTGCAAAATAACGAGTTACCGAAAAAATTAATTAAAAGTACATTAATGCAATCGCTTTTACTTGCAGTAAAACTGGCTTGTCCACTGATAACAATGCACTATTACAATTACTATTACCATTTCATGTTTCGAATCAGACAATTTCGAGTGAACGACTTGATTACTACCCTTGCTCGGTGGACATAAAATTCGACACACACAATGCACGCTGTACATACGCTGCATCCCATACCACATGCAACTAGATTCTTAAACCTGCCTCCAGCCTTTCAAATAGAATCCTCTTGATGTATGTGTGTGTGTCCATGTGTGTATGCGCGAAATTCGGAAACTTGTATTGCAGGTTTTTTGAAGCGTATAGCCCTGTCCTCGTCTGTATTAGTCTAGTCTAGCTTGCAATATCGTATGTTTCGGGTCGAACGTTATAAAGTTAGCTAGCCGCATAGCTAGCCGCTGTAGGTACAGGCCCGTGTAAAGCGAAACAATAACACCATTGCCAGAGTTTGTGTTTACATACACAGTATGCATGGGCGGAGAGCGCGGAATTGAAGGTAAATAATGAATGTAAATTGATATTGATTATTATCGATGTAAATATTCTTCTCGATAGATTGTGTAGGTTTTTTTATTTGGCTTTCGGCGTGTGGTAGACCAATTTTTTTTAGTGAATATAGCTACTAGTGCCGAATAAATAATATTAAACCTATATACTGGTTTGGTATTGGAAAATACACATTTGTGTTGAAATATAATGCAATAGGGGTGGTTGATGGGGTTGATTTTCATCGTACAAGCCCGGGGTGGGTTGGTACGATTTAGATGAATTTGTTGGCGTTGTTTTGGGCTGGAAAAATGCGGTGTTTAGGATTTGACACTGAATATAGTAATTTGAGGTGTGGGTAATTTTAGGAAATATAGCGTGATTACTGTTTTTTAATCGGTTTTCTATAAGGGCATGGAGAAGAGAGTTGATATGACCCCACTATTTTTTAAGCATTGCCCATTTAAGATTTTTGCTACCCTTATTGGTAATGAAGGAATTGGATAATGATAAAAATTTCGAAATCTACCTATTCCACCCAGAGAAAAATGACGTCTGATACCCACTGGACGTACTACCAGTTAGGAAAAAAATTAATTAGCTCTGCTAAATAACAAAGGAAGACAGGGAAATCACAACCCGAATTGCTCTGCCTGGCTTTAGCGAGTGGGTAACATGACGTCATCTTAACAGGATTTTGATTGAATGGAATCGGTGTATTCTCTGTGGTAATTTGCAATACTTTTGGCGTTCCGTCCATCTTTAAGCAACACCCTGTGTGCATGATCTGGATAAAGCAAAGCGCCCTCTCCCTCAGCGTGAATTATTTCTACAAACTGGTTGGCCACCCCACCGAACTATCGCGTGCCATGGTCTTGGGAGCCCTTGGGATGCTTCGTCGCTGTCCCAAAGCATGTGTCCCCACTTGACATTATGTCCACATAGGAAATGATCGAATGCGCATTTATTTTCCTAGAAGCGAACAAGATTTTTCTTAGATAACATTTTGATATTTTTGTTGAGGGGTTTCATTGAGGCCTTAGCAGTCTATCATTTTCGAAGCGAATACCGAGAAATTTTTATTTTAGAAGTAATTTTAAATACTTTTTTGTGTTTTTGAAATGATTATTTCGTATGAAAATAAATGATTGCTCATACAGTATTAAATATTTCATCGAATATCGAGGATTTGAAGTCATATCTGACTGGAAATACTACATGAATTGTATAAAAATCTTTACAGCAATTTGATGTCCAAGGGTTTCATCTTCATAGTCAACTAAATGAATATGCCTCCACAGAGATAATTACTTAATAAGTTATCAATGTTATTCTTGTGAATTTTAAAATACCGCAACCTTTTCACCTCACAGGGGTATATTTCGCCCCGATCGTTCGTCCATTTTCTTCTCATTCGTAGAAAGGTAGAAACCAGACTTCACGAACACAAAAGTTAGTATTATATACAGTTATAGAGAGAAACCCTGTGAACCCACCACCCTTCGGTGGAAGAATCATGGTGGAAAATCTAGAAACATCGACTGGAAATGAAAATAACTGAACCACGGTGGAAACGTGGAGTTCACTTGAAGGTTCACCGACCTTTTATGCATCGGTTCATTAGAATCGGGGTTGCTTATGAAATCACAGCGCAAAATTAATCAAAAATTCGATCTGATAGCATATTTTTGGTTTGAAATCATAATGTGGACACCATGGAATTAAATGGATGGGTTTCGTTTTAAGAAACATATTTCAACAGGTTTCTCTAATGTATGGCTGACTTGAATCGATATTCTCGGTGGCTTGATTAATTAGAACTCAATTAACCAAAAATAATAGCTCATCAGAATTAAATAGAACGAATTCATAGCTATATACTTTCTAGAGACGATGATCAATTTGGTTGCCAATGACTGCCACGTGGAATAAATTTGCTATGCACAATTTATTCTTAATAATCCAGGAATTGGTATTGCCAATTCGCTGAAATCATTATAGTTTTCGTAACGATTCTTAAGGCTGGTTCACAATCAACTTAGCAATAGACATAACTTAAAATTAGCAGTAACTTAAAAGTTAGACATGGTCAAACATTATGTTTAAGTCATGTCTAAGTTAAGTCCTTATGTTTGTTGTAGACAGTCTAATGGAGATCCATGTCTAACTTTTAAGTTACTGCTTATTTTAAGTTATGTCTATTCTTGCCGTTAAGCAGAATGTTTTTATAATAAAATGGTATGTATCATATTTTTCCTAAATTGAAATGAAACATCACTCGCTGAAAAAGGATCCACTAATTATTTCTTCGCATCTGAGTTATGAATCTGTTGGCAACTTTTGATTGATAATTCACCTTCATCCTGTATTAATAGTCGAAAGAAAATATAGTTTTTTTCTAGCGTTTTGATTCTAAAAACTAAAAAAAAACCAGGGTTCTCTTTTCGCCAAAGAGAATGCTGACCAAACCACGGGCTAAAATATGCAAGCGTTACGGCTGTGCTGTATCATCCCCCTATCAACCCCTCTGCGTTATCATCATCAGGTGCAGCAGCGCACAATGATAACTTTGTAGCCAGCTCGAGCTGTTTCACCCGAACCACGATTCAATCGCTGTGTAGTCGAACTTGGGAACAAAATATTCGCAGCTAGCATATGTATATAATGGAAAATACGCACGAATCAATAACATGGCATCCGAAATTAGTAATTTATGAAAATCAACCCAGTGTAGGCAAAGAGAAAGACATGAAGCTATGCATACATTTTAGGAGACAGGCACCAAAGAACGTGCAGCGTCTTATACAACCAATGCAAAGAATATTTTTACTAAATATACAAGCCGCAACATTCAGACAGCATACACAGAGAAAGTAGCTGTATTGATTTATATCACTGCCAGAATAATAAACGAACATAAAACACGGGAAGTAAAAGAGAAAAAAACTAGAACCCCCCCAAACGCGCAAATTCAACCACATAATAATATTCAAGTTCTATTTTCTTTCATAAATAGCAATGTGCAGTACAATTCTGGTGCTGTACCCGAGTATGGTCGCGTGGGATAAACGTTGTAGCGGGTTGTATAAGGCTGAGGGGTGGCATGCCGTCCTGTGCCCCTATCCTACGCATAGGCATAGAGAAGATAGTCTGAAAAACGAATTAAATATGTACATGCGCAGTTTTACGAAAAGTGAAACTAGAAGGGATAGTAATGATTTTTTGGGGGGGAGATTATAAAAGGGCTGTATGATGTTCGGGCGCGGGGGTGGCAAGTTGGAACGGCAGCAGCAGCAGCGGCAGCGGCGTCGGCGTTGGCGGAAATTTAGGGTGGAATTTCGCAGGGGTTGGGAATAGTGGTGGGGATATTCGACGACTCATTAGTGCTTAGCGCATGTACTTTCATATCGGCACCCCCGCCCCCGCGCTATCCCGTGACTATTTTCTCTCTTTTTCTTTCAATAAAATGGTTTTTGCCATATTTTTTTTCTTCTTTGGTTATTTATTTTAGTTGTCGTTGGGATGTCGCTAGTTTTGGTTATGTAGAACACACGGTGCTTCTGCGGTGAATTCTCTCAGAGCTTCTAGAGGTAAGAGTTCAAATACGTGGGTGTAGCTTTTTCGGGGTAACAGAGCGCGAATTACTTGTGGAGCCAAAAGTAGTTTGAAGAGAAAAAAAATATATTTAAATTTCCTGAAGTATAATAACAAATATCTAGAGTAAGTAACACCATTATTAAAATCTAGGCTCAGATATTCGCTGAAAAAATTCACTGTTATTTTCGTTCGCGTTTTTAAATACATATCTGGGTATAATAGTTGATTGTAGTATAAAGCACTTCGCCGAAACCCCTACCCCTCTGCTACTCGACGCAAAAACGAAGCACCCCCTACTCTAAAAATTTTTAGTATCCCTCCGCACATAAGTTATACACTACGCACCTTTCCTACGCACTATTTCTAGTTGCCAAAATATTACAGAGCACGCCACGGGGCGAACGGGGGGGAGAGAGAGGGAGAGCGCGCGAGCGGGGGGATGCACAAGGGGGATGAAAGGGAAACCCAAGGATAAAATGCCAATAAAGAATTAGTAACTACAAGAATTTTTGCCCGGAAACACCGCTAGTTTTTTTCGCCATCGTCATCGCTGCCACCAAGGGTAAAACAACATATAAAAAAACTCTGTGTATACATACAAAGAACAGCTGACCACAGTCATAATTCTTATTTCGTTCATTTTATTACATGTTTCTGTATTGGCATGGCGAAAGTACAACGCAACATACTATCGAATACACGAGCGACATTTTAAAGTCGCTCAGTTCAAAGTTATAAAGCATGTTGTATTTATTTCCTGCAACGGTTTGGTTAGCTAAGAAGCAGCGAGCATCAAAGCTGTTAGGCGTGGTTGACTGTTTGTAAATGCCGCTCGCGGCCCTGGCCCGTTGCTGGTTCGGCAATCCGCCGAAATATTCGGCAGATCGCCGACAGCAATGCATTGAGCGCACAACTGCGAGCTAGCGAGGCCGGGCGTGTTGATAGCGACGAAGATGTGAGCACTAGGTGTTTTTTTATTTATTTCAAAACACTAACTTAATGTCAGATTTCGCGGCGGATTTCGTTGATGAAGGTAAATCGAGTACGGTCTATCTCGTGTGTGGCACGCTTTTTTAATTCTTGTTACCTGTGTGTTGTGTACGACGTGCTTTGCTTGGCAAGCTGTGAACTGTCAAACCCAAACGTCAGACGAGCCAGGACGTAGGCGGCGGGCCGAATGTGGGTTAGAAACGGTTACATGCGACTGACGATAAAAATGTGTTGGAATTTGAGTTTGAAATCGCGGTGCTATTTTGTTAAAGCGGTTATTTTGTGTGCAGTGATGACTTGATCGAGATCTAACGGTCTGTGTAAGCATTCATCTATTCAAAATGGCTGTAATTGTAAATCGTTTTTGCGATCTTTTTTTTTGCGTCGCCATTTTGGGAAGTGAGCAAAAAATGAATGTGCCGAAATGGGATTCTTAATTAATTAATATCTTCAATTGACCTGAAAATATTCCCTGCATCTAGTCGGTTATCTTTCTGAATTTGCATCGAGATTCCGCTAGATGCTGATTGCGAGGTGATAAATCATAACGATAGGGGTTGTATTTATTTTTTTAATTTCTCGTTATTACGACTAGTAAATAATTGAAGAAGGGTGGGACACGTAGCGGGGGCGGGTGGGGGTGAAAAGTGCGTTGAAGCGTGCGCCGTGCTCGCATATTTTAGTTCTCGTTTCGCACGCGGAGGTGAGAGCTGAAGATGAGAGAGAAGAGATGGATTGAAAAGAATCATGGGCCAAATCAATAGAAAAGTGCGTTCGTATAGTCAGGCACTGATAATTTCGGCGTTGCATTGCATTAATTGCTGAGAAGTAATGTTTAGCTTTCACTTACATGCAAAAGCCTTTATAATCATTATAATTATTGAAACAAGTGTATAGTATATACTGTATATCGTATCTCTGCACGTAACTAAATAGTAACTGTCTTCGTACATGCAAATGTTTTAAATTTTAGGCGCTAGGCCCACTAAAATGCCTACAAGCTAATTTTTTTTAAACATACTAACAAGGATCAACATGTCTTTATCGGGGTGTAGTTTAAATGCAATAGTTCGACACGTATATAATTCGTTTTGAAAGGAATCTATAATTGATCCCAATTATATAGGTCTGCGCTAAAATATTTGTCATTATATATTTTCGGAGCAGGTAATAATTTTTTTGCAAGGTTTTGGAATGAAAATCTTTAACTAACCTATCCATTTAATCGCCCCCCTTCAACCATTCATTACCTTCAGCTGCAAGACGACCCGTTCTAGTTTTATGACTATACCTGTTTATAAACCACCTAATTGGAAAATGCCAACCTGTTTTAAAGAACAAATTTTATGATAAAATTCAAAACTAATTGCATTTTGCCGGCCATACGCGATGCAAAACTGTAAACTGTTTTCGTCGGGCACTATTTTACTGCCCGAAATTGCGCCAATTAAAGACACGTCCGGAAAAATATAGCTGGTGGCACATTTCATTTTCCAGGGACTATTATTAATTATTATACCGAAATGTCACTTGCTTGTAAAACAAAATCGCAGTTGTTGTAATTTAGTGTAAAGGTATCTCTGAAGGTTAGGTTATTGAAATTCAGCTGTTTTTTGAATTTCCTATTATAGCCGAATTAAACTTGGCGAGGTCTGCTAGATAATACTTTGTCCGTTTCACAAATAGTCAAGCAATTTCTTAAAATTATAGTCTTGGATAGCTTTAATTAACGTGGTCATTAAGTGGTCATTAAGTGGTCATTAAGTGGTCATTAAGTGGTCATTAAGTGGTCATCTAAGGCGGAGAGAAGAAATGCACAATTATTTGCTCAAATTTATACGTAAAACGTGAAAATGTAATAAGACCGTAAAATAATCAAATAATTTTTGGTGTTACTAGATATTATCTAGTAACACCAAAAATTATTTGATTATTTTACGGTCTATTATATTATAATATGGTACTTTCGTTAACGATCGTCTTCTGCGATTTCGCTTATCTCTATCATGTATTTACTGCCCTCTGGCTTCATAAGTTCGCAGTGTGCGAAAAAAAATCTAAGGCCAACCTTCAGCGCTTGCATTATTTTAATAGGCTGTTTTTTTAATTTAAAATGAAATTAAGACGATTTTCAACGACAGTCGAATTCGGTCGAATTTCAATTTTACTTGCCACTGTCAAAGTATCGCAATAGCCCATTTTCAAAATTCAATTGCCTGGAAGAAAAACAAAATTTTCAATTTGCCAAACTTCACAATCAAAATTTTTTTTAGATGAGCTAACAGAGCCAAAAAAGTAAGCAAAACTGTTACTATATCTTCCTGAGAGCAGTTCCCCTAACGGCCAAGAATCTCCAGTTTATATCCGTATTAAAACATTGGCATTGTCTAATAGGTCGTATACGTAAATATTAAGTTAAGCAACATTGCGCCGTATCGGTCATTGGATGGGTGACCGCTAGACCAGTATAAATTAGTTTCAGTTTGTAAAAACGACATAAAGAAGTTTATCAACCTCTTGCATGCACTTTTTGGTTTAATTATATTGATTTTTTATTGTTTTCCCCGTTTCGGGGGCAGGCTAAGATCATTGAATTTGCTAAGATGGGCAACACATGCAAGACATCATGCGTTAGAATAGCCTAATATGATGTATCTTACCATAACACTATGGGAAACTTAACACCGGCAAAGATACTCTTTTATATGTCAACTGTCAGTTAACACTTGAGATTGATCATCAGTGGCAAACAAAGCCTCCTAAATATCATTGGTTCTCATGCGATCACCGAAGTTAAGCAACATCGCGCTGAGTTAGCTGTTTGATGGGTGACCATCATGCTCATGATCATTTCTGTTCGGGAGAGAGGTCGGAGGGTTGAAGTTAGTACAACTTAACTCGCCTTGCTTGTCAACCTCTCGACAGCACGGATTAGCGGAGGAATCCTGTCGTTCGAGTTGTACCGTCCTTCGGAAGGGACGTAAAGTCGGTGGTCCCCTCGGTGCTTTTCGACAGGAGTAGGCTACGTGCCGGCACCGGGTTTCCCCTCCTCCCTTCTAGCCATAGGTTAGGTTCATCGTCACCCTTTCATTATAGACCAGCGCCACGGTGCCAGTTGTCAAAACAGTGCTTCGTTAAACACCGGCAATCAATCAATGAATCACCGGGTTTCCCCTCCTCCCTTCTAGCCATAGGTTAGGTTCATCGTCACCCTTTCATTATAGACCAGCGCCACGGTGCCAGTTGTCAAAACAGTGCGTCGTTAAACACCGGCAATCAATCAATGAATCACCGGGTTTCCCCTCCTCCCTTCTAGCCATAGGTTAGGTTCATCATCACCCTTTCATTATAGACCAGCGCCACGGTGCCAGCTGTCAAAACAGTGCGTCGTTAAACACCGGCAATCAATCAATGAATCACCGGGTTTCCCCTCCTCCCTTCTAGCCATAGGTTAGGTTCATCATCACCCTTTCATTATAGACCAGCGCCACGGTGCCAGCTGTCAAAACAGTGCGTCGTTAAACACCAAACGGCAATCGTTCAACTTTGTCTCGGTAGCCTCAACGCTGCGTTCCCGACGGTTGCAGGCTAAGATGGGCGACACCCAGCACTTCTGCCTGCGCTGGAACAACTACCAGACGAGCATCACGTCGGCGTTCGAGAACCTGCGCGACGACGAGGACTTTGTCGACGTCACGTTGGCCTGCGACGGCAAGAGTCTCAAGGCGCACCGCGTCGTGCTGTCAGCGTGCAGCCCGTACTTCCGAGAGCTGCTCAAGGTCTGCGCCGATTATTATTATCAGAAAGAAATGTAACCGATATGTCGAAACGGTGGCGAATTTTCCGAATTTATATTTCGTTGCTAGCGATCAATGTCTACCGTCGTAAGTGCAAAGAGTTTTTGAATCTTGGTTTGAATTTTGCTTAGGTGATCGTTGCTTACCTTCGACAATAACCCTGTTCCATTCAATCAAAATTCTATCAAAATTCTATCAAAATTACGTCATGATACCCTCTCGCTAAAGCCAGGCAGAGCAATTCGGGTTGTGATTTCCCTGTCTTCCTTTGTTATTTAGCAGAGCTATCTATCTGACTCTTCTTTCCTCTGAGTAGAAGGTAGAACAGACGATAGCTGTCCTTCATCGACCAGCCATGTCGTGTTACGGCAGAGTTTCCTGCATCCTACCCTAGCTTAATACTCTACGAAAGCTCCGCGTTTTAACCGGACGCGTTGTTTCCTCCGCAGAGCACGCCATGCAAGCACCCGGTGATCGTGCTGCAAGACGTAGCGTTCTCCGACCTGCTGTCGCTCGTCGAGTTCATCTACCACGGCGAGGTGAACGTGCACCAGCGAAACCTCACATCGTTCCTGAAGACGGCCGAGGTGCTCAGGGTTAGCGGCCTCACGCAGCAGGCCGAGGACAAGGATGAGGTGAGCACGGCGTCGGTTTGTTTACACTCGTTTCCTTATCTAGTCTTGCCGTGTTAGTTTGCAGAAAAATATTCAACTGGATTGTTGAATGGTAAGCATTCACTCGACTACCATTCGCCTAGACGTGATTGAAGCAAGCTTTGAAAAACTTTTCACCTGGGTATTGAATGCTAATCTCCCATCTCGGAACTGTTCCTGTCGCTTAGAACAAAGCTGTTCTGCGTGCTTTTTCAACGGTCTGAACTTAGTTTTGCGAAACGTCGGGAAATGTTTGAGTTTGGGACTTGGCATTGTAGTTGAGTAGAGAGTTGTTGAGACGAGTACCATCTTTTCCTAAGCCCGTACTCACTAACGTTTTCATTTCTCAATTCTGCGGAATCGGATAAATTTGGCTTTTTTTTTCCTATACTTCCTTTGCAAACAAAAGCCGAACTGTCCCCAATTCCGCAGGATTTGAAACAGAAAACGTTAGCAAATAGAGATGCTGTAAAGTCTACGGCTCCACGCCTCGATCCCGTCCGCCCCTAACCGGATTCCCTCCGCGCGCAGACAACGGCGGCTGCGGCGCGAACGAAGCCGGCGTTCCCCGACAAGCACCCGGCGGACTCGTCGTTCGCTTCCCCTCCGTCGCCGCCCCCCGCGCCCCCCGCCCCCGCGACGGCTGGAGGCGGGGCCACCGTCAACCAGCTGCTGAGGAGGGCGGCGGCCATGGCGGCAAACAGGTAACGCGGTTCCGTTTGCAAATATCTACCTTGATTCGTTGCCGGTGTTTAACAACGCACTGTTTCGACCACTGGCACCGTGGCGCTGGTCTATAATGAAGGGGTGATGATGAACCTAACCTATGGCTAGAAGGGAGGAGGGGAAACCCGGTGATTCATTGATTGATTGCCGGTGTTTAACAACGCACTGTTTTGACAGCTGGCACCGTGGCGCTGGTCGATAATGAAAGGGTGACGATGAACCTAACCTATGGCTAGAAGGGAGGAGGGAAACCCGGTGATTCATTGATTGATTGCCGGTGTTTAACGACGCACTGTTTTGACAGCTGGCACCGTGGCGCTGGTCTATAATGAAAGGGTGATGATGAACCTAACCTATGGCTAGAAGGGAGGAGGGGAAACCCGGTGATTCATTGATTGATTGCCGGTGTTTAACAACGCACTGTTTTGACAGCTGGCACCGTGGCGCTGGTCGATAATGAAAGGGTGACGATGAACCTAACCTATGGCTAGAAGGGAGGAGGGAAACCCGGTGATTCATTGATTGATTGCCGGTGTTTAACGACGCACTGTTTTGACGACTGGCCCTGTGGCGCTTGTCTATAATGAAAGGGTGATGATGAACCTAACCTATGGCTAGAAGGGAGGAGGGGAAACCCGGTGATTCATTGATTGATTGCCGGTGTTTAACGACGCACTGTTTCGACCACTGGCACCGTGGCGCTGGTCTATAATGAAAGGGTGATGATGAACCTAACCTATGGCTAGAAGGGAGGAGGGGAAACCCGGTGATTCATTGATTGATTGCCGGTGTTTAACGACGCACTGTTTTGACAGCTGGCTCTGTGGCGCTGGTCTATAATGAAAGGGTGATGATGAAGCTAACCTATGGCTAGAAGGGAGGCGGGGAAACCCGGTGATTCATTGATTGATTGCCGGTGTTTAACGACACACTGTTTCGACCACTGGCACCGTGGCGCTGGTCTATAATGAAAGGGTGATGATGAACCTAACCTATGGCTAGAAGGGAGGAGGGGAAACCCGGTGATTCATTGATTGATTGCCGGTGTTTAACGACGCACTGTTTTGACAACTGGCACCGTGGCGCTGGTCTTTAATGAAAGGGTGATGATGAACCTAACCTATGGCTAGAAGGGAGGAGGGGAAACCCGGTGCCGGCACGTAGCCTACTCCTGTCGAAAAGCACCGAGGGGACCACCGGCTTTACGTCCCTTCCGAAGGACGGTGCAACTCGAACGACAGGATTCTCGTTATTAACAACATATTAAACATTTCTAAACATATCAAAACAACAAAATATCAAATCCTAAATTTTTAACCATAGGTGCCGGGATTTGAACCCGGAGTTTTCAACCAGTCAACTATTTTATCTGAATTCTACGCTATTCCTGACGCACTGCTTTCGATGTCACACAGGAGAGAGCGAAGGAGTTCGGGGGCGGAGCTATCGGACGGCTCGGACCAATCGGGACACTCGAACGGGAAGCGCGCGAAGACCGACTCGACCAACAACAACGAGGCCAACGGTGCGCCGCAGGATTTCTCCGCGCTGACCAAGAACCACGCCAGCAGGAAGGTGAGAACACGCGGACCGTGGGCAGGACGTCGTTCACAGCCAAACCGTTTGGAAGCGTGTTGATCATGAGCACAAGTTTGCTGGAAGGAATGTGTGGTTGATGGCATTTCAATCAGGAACCGGTGATATAATTTTCTTATGAGTCGTGCATAGCAAAGCATTTTTGATTGGCTGTTGAATGTTAAGCTCCCGAGTTCAAACTTTTCCCTACGTTTGGCACAGCTGTGTCGCCTGCGTTATCAACGGTCAAAGCTCGAGTTCAGACGCTTGAAGCTTCTAGCTGTGACTGTTGCAAAACGTGCAAAATGTCGGGAAAATTTTGAGAGTTTGGGAGCTTACCGTTTAATAACCCAGTCAAATAGTTTTTCTGAACACAAATGATCCCATCCAATGATCCAATTGATCCCATCTTCATAAGCTACGAACAAACCGAACTGAAAAACAAAACAACCCAGCGCGAATGATCGGTCAATAATCGCCGTTAAACGACGCATCGTTTTGACAACGAATCCCTCCAACCCCCGCAGGACGACTCGAACCACCACCACCAACGCAGCCCGTCGCCAGCCGCCGCCGCAACCGCCGCCGCAGACGTCAAGACGGAACCGCTCGACCTGCTGACCTCCGCCGAGCTCGACAACAGCGGCGACTCGAACGACGCGGCTCGCTCGGACTGCGAAGACGGCGGAGGCGGCGGCGGCTTCTTCGCCGCGCACAAGGCGGAGAGCAAGCTGTTCGGAACGTCGGGCGGCTCGTTCGACTTCAGCATGGCCGCGCTCGCCGGAGATTCGGGGCTTTCAGGTGAGCGGACGGCCGGAGATTCGAGGTTAGGGTCGTGGTGTGAGGTTAGGTTTCTGCGACAGTTAGAATGGCCATGGTTCACGGTTTTCTACGATGTTTGGTTTTAAATGGCAATGCACCATTTAGAATGCTGTGGTCTAAGGACACTTGCAAGACTCTGCTGTTTTCTCGCTCAGGTTCTCTTTTAGTAGCCCTACTACATTTAGGGAAAAATGACGTCAGATACCCACTCGGTGCTTTTCGACAGGAGTAGGCTACATGCCGGCACCGGGTTTCCCCTCCTCCCTTCTAGCCATAGGTTAGGTTCATCATCACCCTTTCATTATAGACCAGCGCCACAGGGCCAGTCGTCAAAACAGTGCGTCGTTAAACACCGGCAATCAATCAATGAATCACCGGGTTTCCCCTCCTCCCTTCTAGCCATAGGTTAGGTTCATCATCACCCTTTCATTATAGACCAGCGCCACAGGGCCAGCTGTCAAAACAGTGCGTTGTTAAACACCAATAACCGTCATCTTAATCATTGTCTTGTCCTTACGATCGCCAATCAACGGTAGCAGCGATTGTACCTAATGCGCTCCCGGTTTTGTCGACAGGACTGAACCAACTACAGAACAACCCGGACGGAACGCCTGGTGGCTCGCAAGGTAAGAACGCTGGCTTTTAATTGGCACGCTTCGCGATCGCATGACATGTCGGGCTCGAAACATCGCCGGTTTGGTTGCTGCTAGCGTCGGGGCGTTTCTTAGTTTGATCGGACGACGGTCTGGTGACCAGCTCGTGACCAAGAGGTAGGTGGATTTTGGGAAAGCTACGTCGATTTTTGTAATGTGTAGTTTGGGTCGGTTGGGTCGGTCGTGGATGGCTGGACGGGCTGTTTTTTTTACGTTTTGCACAAGAAATTATATGCTCTTTGCTGAATTTCAGTGACATAGCACGTAAATTTCTGATTTTATCACTTGGTCGTTGCTTGTTTGATGTTGACGCGGCGATAAGCGGTATATGGCGCTAGAATTCAGGACACAGTTTACCTTTCCCATGGGTACCTTCGTACCTTTGACTTTGTCAGGTATAACAGCACAGTTATTTAACAACACATGGCAAAAATGGGGGACGTATTAATCTTTTGCCCTTTTGTCATTTTTTAAAATCAACATTACTACATTTTGCAATTTTGCAAGATTTTCACCAAGATGCAACTCCGATCATCAACAAAATTCTTACAAACCAACACACAAGATGTAATTCGTTAGATCTTAACATATTCCGAGCATAATGTGCAAGTTTATTCGTATGTAATACGTAGATAGTAGCCTGCTCTCTTCTTTATCTATCTCTCTCTTTTGCATGACTCTTCGTATCTGACTGTCTCTTACATAAATGGAACTTCGAAACGCCTTAATGATAAGACTGAATCGAAAAGAATCTGCGATAATTTCTTGGATAATGTGGCGTGAAATAAAGGGTCGTTTTAGGAAGTAAATGCGAGCGCCCGTGGAATGCCGGCCTAGTTACTGACTTCGAAATTACAAATTGGAAACAAATCCATTGCAAAGCTTTCATGCTAACAAGTATCATCTTAATCATCGATTGACTCACTGAAGAGCTATATTTCGGCGTCAAAATTCTATTTAAATTCATTTTATTCCCTTTTGTAACATCTGTAAGGTTTTGTAGAAATAAAACACCTAAATGTGGTTTTGTGCCGAGCCGAAGACGGGAACGATTACGGTACGAAAAACCGATGGGGCGTAAATACTTGGAAGTCTGACACCGCAGTCTTAAAGAGTGGACGACTTCACTGATATTGCCTAACGCTTGAAGGCGTGAGTGAAAATTAAGCATAACAAGAGAGGGTGCCCGAAACCAAGTCAACTTGCCACGGAAATCTGGCATCGCAGCCATCAAACACCGTCGTCTCTTATTTACAGTCTCAAGAAGGACTGATACGACAAATAACATTAATCACACACGAATGATCCAATCGAACATGTGCAAGCAAGTGCAGTTTGGTTCGATTCCCACACGAGACAACAGCACTTGATTCCTAAAACGGGGTGCAAACATCGTGTAGATTTCCGCACAAATCCCGATGCTCCTTTCTCTGGAATCTGTCACCGCTAGGTTCAGACGCAATGGTTCCACTTCGCCAACGGAGCTAGCGTAAATGAACCGATTAGACTTGAAATAAAGCGAAATTACTGAAAACAAGTTGAGAAACAAGGGTAGAAATACGTTAGCCACCCTCGCAAAGGCTGACGCTGTCTTCCTGTCTGAAATTTAGTCCTTTTCACGTTGCTCTTTAGCGGAGAGACCATTATAAGAAACGAGTTGACTTCAAATAACGGATTATAAACCTTAAATGTGAAAATAGCGTTAAAAATGATGGATGTCATCGCACATGCAGACTGCCACTGCCCATCTGAAATCTGGCACCGCAGTGTTCCCAACGGGAGCGTAAAAGAGCCGATTCGACTCGAAACAGAAGCGAAATAACCGAAAACATATCGTAAAACGAGCAAGGACAGCCGTAACCAAAGTCGATGCCCCTTCTTGTCTGAAATCTGGCACCGCTGAGTTCCATACGCGATTGTCGTATTCGGTTTGTTAAAAAAGCAAGAATAACCTTACTTAATCGACTCGAAACGCGACAAAATACCCGAAACGGATTGTAGAGCATTCGGTCGACGCCCCCTTCCCGTCTGAAATCTGGCACCGCTGTGTTCCAGACGCGACCGGAAGGGGGCGTCGGCGCTGCCCCGTCTGCGGCAAGTGTTTCTCGCGCGCTTGGTCGTTGCAGCGGCACCTGACGGACACGCACTTCTACGTGCTGCAGCGGTTTCGCTGCGACGTCTGCCAACGGACGTACCGTTCGCGCAACAGCCTCGTCAGCCACCGCTCGCAATACCACGGGCCACGCGCCAAGCTGCCGCTGGTCGTTTAGCTGGCCGTTTGGTCGTTAAAACATGTCGAGGACTTTGTGACGCTACGCTGCAATCACACATCAACAGACTCGACTAACCCTGATTATAACGTGGCTCCATGGAGATAGAAACAGGACTATGAATGAACATAGAAGGCGGTGAATCTAGTGACGCTATGCTGCGATCACACACCAACAGACTCGACTAACCCCGATTATAACGTGGCTCCATGGAGATAGAAACAGTATTATGAATGAACATAGAAGGTGGTGAATCTAGTGACGCTATGATGCAATCACACGCCAACAACTCGACTAACCCCGATTATAACGTGGCTCCGTGGAGATAGAAACAGGACTATGAATGAACATAGAAGGTGGTGAATCTAGTGACGCTACGCTGCGATCACACGCCAACAACTCGACTAACCCCGATTATAACGTGGTTCAATGGAGATAGAAACAGGACTATGAATGAACATAGAAGGTGGTGAATCTAGTGACGCTACGCTGCGATCACACGCCAACAACTCGACTAACCCCGATTATATATATATATAACCCCGATTATAACGTTGGCTACGCTTGTATTAGTGTGAATATAATCCTAAATGCAAATACTCGTTGAATGTACGGTAGACAGTGATATCGCGGACAGATTATCAATGTTCACAGTCGGTTGTCCGTGTAGCATAATGGATAAGTGCAGTGCCCCGGACAGGCAAAGACCCGGATTCAAATAACATTACAGCCCATAGAAACACTCAATACAAAACCATACGTCAACATATCCAACGAACAACCTACCGTGAAATCTGGGCACCGAAATGTCACTATGCCAGTCATTATGGAGTAGAGTCAATTATTTTATAGAAAAAATGCCACTAACATGGGTAAAAGTTGCAAATCGATACCCGTATGAACGTTGAACATATTTCAACAACATTGCCGGCCGTATAAACTCAAAAAAACCAAACGTCAACATATCCAACGAACAACCTCCCATGAAATCCGCCCGTTAAAATTCGTTCTTCATCAAATCTTCATCAATCCGTGAAATCCGTTCTTCATCAAATCTTCATCAATCCGTGAAATCCGTTCAAAGCCGCCGCCCACGTGAAACCTAGCCACACCGAAGAGCAGGACTAACGCAGTCCCTCGCTGTGTTGCCAGGTCTCTCATTGGGCGGCGGCGGCGGCGGCGTCCGTTCGACCGCCGAGGGCTCCGGCCGGCCCAGCAAGGGAACGCTGCGGTGTCCGCACTGCGACAAGCGGCTGCTCACGCGCGACACTCTCAACCGACACGTGCTGCACATGCATCGCGAGCCGCTCTATGCCAGCAAGTGCGCGCTGTGCAACCGCGAGTATCGCACGCGCAACAGCCTGATGGTGCACGTCAGTCGGTATCACCGGGGTCGGCGGGCGCCGATTTCGGCGGAGGTCTTGCGGTAGCGGGGGACAGCTACGTTTCGGCGGCGAGATTTTGTTTGGATTCGTTTCGTTCTTGTTTTGTGGCGTACGTGAGGTTGTGACGTGTTCGGGCGAACGAGATTTTGACTGCTGTTAACGCTGGTGTCCTTCTGTCGGTGTTCTACGATCTCTCCCCTCCTCGCGCCATAAGCAAACGTAAAACAGGGTCAGTAAAGTAGTTTTTCAAAGCGGGCCTGATATAAATCTCCCTCCGTTTTCTGGTCCGACTGCTAATGAACGTTCAACTTTATTCCCGTTCTCGCACCCAGGCGATAAGTCGTACAAGCAGCTCCCTGCAATGCGCAATCTTAACTTAAAACAAAAGCGAAATTAAACAACAAGAGGGTCAATCAATTGATTTTGAAACGCCATCAATCATATCCATTTCTGTTTCATTCTGCTATGCGCAATGGTTAAATTGTAAGCAATAGCACTAAACGAAAAACAAACAGAGAGTCGATATGAATTTCTCAGGAAACACCCGGTCACAAATCCATCTCTCATCTCCGCTATCTGTTTCTGACCGTTTTGGGCAACTGTGAAGTACAAAAAACAGCACTAAACAACCCAAAAAAAACAGAGAGTCGCTATCAATTGCTCACGAAACACCCAGGTCTCATATCCTTCGTCTCCGCTGTAGCTTTCTGACCGTTTTGGGCAACCGTAACAAACAAACGATAGCATTAAACGTCCCGAAACCAACAGAGAGCCGCAATCAATTGGTCAGGAAACACCCGGTCTCATATCCATCTCTCTGTCTGGTGTCTGTTTCCGGTTGGCGCGCCCCCCCTGCAGCAGCGGCAGCAGAAGCCGCCTCGTACCGCGGCCCCCTCGGCGCCGACGCCGCCCCCCCCGCGCACCGGTGCGACGTTTGCGCCAAGCAGCTGCGCACGGCGCTCACGCTCAAGCGGCACAAAGAGCAGCAGCACGTGCAGCCGCTGCACTCGGCCGTCTGCGCCGAGTGCAGCAAGGTTTTCCGCACGCTCAACTCGCTCAACAACCACCGCAGCATTTACCACCGGAAGAACCGATCGGTGTAGAAATGTACGGCTGACGATTTGTTAAGATTGGTTGAGACTTAAGACGGGTTCGTGTCTGGCTACGCAATTTAAAACGCTGAGCAGAGTGCAGTTAAGTGTCCCGTGCGTAGGACTTTCATGACGATCACTGGAGCGTTTACCACCGGAAGAATGGATCCGTTTAGGCTCGACGTGATATGTGTGCGGTTACGGCAGACAATTTTTTGAGTAGTTGCTAGGAACTTTGGACGAGTTTGTGTCGTGGCGCAAAAAACAAAGTGTTCTGTGAGCTAGAGTCGCTCAGAAACCACCGCAGCATTTACCACCGGAAGAACAGATCGGTGTAGGCGAGACGGGCGATAAGTGTACGGCTGACGATTTGATAGAAACGGTCGAGTAGTTACGGAGAATTGAGACGGGTTCGAGTGCTGCCGCGCAAATTTAAGCTGTGCGCAGAGTGCAGCAAAGTGTCTCTTGCGCGGGACTTAATCTGCGACCGCGGCAGCGTTGGCCGCCGCGAGGTCGGATCCACGTGCGCTCGAGTGCGGTTACGGCTGATCGGATGAATCGTTCAGAGACGTTCGTGAGAGTTTGTCGACACGGAATGCGTTTGCTATGCAGAGAACAGATGTGTGTATGGACTACAGCGTGTACGATTATTACTCTGACCTCGGATGAGTTTTCGTGCGATGGCATGGCTCTTGTATAGTGGCAATTTCGAACTCCGCGCGGAGATTCCCGCAGCGACCACAGCTGCATTGAACACCGCAAGAACATAACCGTTGAGACACGGCGAGAGCCGTTACGGCCAACAATTTGTGTTTTGTTCGGATGCGTTTCGGACGTTGGGTGCGTTTGCAGACCTCGAATTTGTTTGCTATGCTTTATACAACTCCGTTTAGCCTAGGCGTTGGCAAGTATGTTTATTCACGTGAAGCTGCACTTGAAAGCTGCAAGCTATAAAGATTTGAATCCTTACCAGGATGACACAGATGATGAAACATTTCTGGTTGATTACGTTGCGAGATAGAAGTTTGTGCAGCATTGCAACTAACTTAATATCTAGTGCCAAACTGTGAATCGGTGTTGTTATAATCGTCTAGTTCGACAAAACCTATCAATCATAGATTACAGGTAAGAGTCGGAGCAATAGTTTCCGATAGATTGTTTTCTTTATTCGTACGGCCCTAAACGAATTCGCTGCCGATCTGAATGTGTGAAGAGCAGCTAAAGAATCGATTTAAGCGTTTCGATATAGAAAAACGTGCGTTTTGCAATGAGAAAACCCGGCACTTTGCATTATTCAACTGGGTGTTTAACGGGTGAGGAATAGCGGGTATTAATTTTGGAATGAAATCGTATTGTGATATTATGATGAAGTTGAAAAAGTTTTTTCTTGAAAAATGTGCCATGATGGGTATTTCTGCCGCAAAAATAAGGGAGTTCTGTTGTTTTTATGTTTAAGCAGTTGTAACTCAATTGGGGTTTCGAGAGGTTTCGAAGTTATTTCTGTTGTCTCTTCCGTATCCATCTGGATATTTTTCTTTCTTGCGCATGCCTTGAGTTTATTTGGCATCGACAATGTAGATTTTGTGTGCTTTCCTGCAAACTGTATTTTCACTTGCTGTTGATTATATTGTACTTTGTTAAGATAAATGAATTGATATGTGGAAAAAGATAGATTCTGGACATTATTATGAGTATACCCCCAATGTAACAATATTCAAAGTATGATTATTCAATTCTGAGTTTAAAATTCAATCATCATTCATAATCTATATATAAAGTTGGAGGTTTGATTTTATATATCACTTTACCTACCAATAATTTGTGTTTTGCATTCATATGTTACTTTTATTACACCTACATTCATATTATGCAAAAGAATTTAGTTCCCATAACTCCAAGTCAGGAAAGTAAAATAGTGATGGTCCATGCATCTCGGTAGATCATTTCTTTTAGACGCTTTAGAACTCGTCGTTGTCGAACAACAGAAAGGTAAGTCGCCGATTGCCGCCTACCGAGAAGAAACGCTTATCTTCGCAGCAGCTTCTATCATGATTTACGACCTACAACCGAATGCAGAATAGAATATGTTAAAATGTCAGCCGTTGCTATATCACCTTAGAGTTGTGTAAAGCTCCAACACCAACATTTTCAACAATCTAACTACGGGATTCTAGTCTGATTAATTTTACCCTGATTTGAAAGATAATGCAGAAAATTTCCTTTTAATTCAATAGACCTGTTTCAATCGGAGAAAAATGATGTCAAATACCGGGCGTCCTAACAGTTAGGAAGAAATCTTTAATTCACTCTGATAAATAACAAAGGATGACAGGGAAATCACATCCCGGATTGCTTTACCTGGCTTTAGCGAGTGGGTTTCATGTCGTCATTTTCAATGAATGGAATTGGTGTATTATTACCACCCATATTTGTTGAGTGGTTAATTTCCAATCCAGACATTTGATGAAGCAGATAAAATTTTGGTGCTGGATTTTTGGGCAAACTTTATAGCGAGGGCTGACATGTTAATTGCGTCTTATTTATCAGTGGACTGACCGTAGAATCCCAGATACCAAACACCTCGAACTACCCCTTTTATCTACCCTAACCCCACTAACCTAGCCTAACGTGACAATAGCCTAGATCATTCTAACTCAAAAATCTCACAAAAATCTCTGATAAAACCTAAGAATGGACGAGTGTCGGAAATATTTTTAAAATTAATCTCTTGAATTTTGATGGTATCAATGTAATGGGTGAAGACATATGCTTTTTTAGTGACATTGTTTAATGTTTTGTGTCCTTGTACTGTTTAAAAAACTGAGGATTTGATTGTGTAAAGCATATTTTGTCGATACCTCCATTGTCTTATCGAGTTCTCTGTAGGGCCACTATTCAGGCAATAAGCAATACAGAGAAGACATAAGGAGACATGGATGATCTACAGGGCATTACTTATGCAATCAAAATCTGGTTTTTATGATTAAGAATGTTGAATGACTGAAATGATTAATGAATACAAAATTTCAAGATTGATTATTCAATTATTTGACTTTTTCGGACGCGGCATGACGTTCTTTTTCATAAAATTCGTTATTTTAATTCCACATTTCTTGCAGGAATTGGAACATTCCCTGTCTATTCTTTCCAGAACAGTAAAAATTAGTCTTCTTTTTTTACTTTTGTCCAATTACGAAGCAACATTGGCTCTAATACAGAATACTCTACAGGCTTTCGGCCACGAATTCAGTGATAGTGTTGGTAAAAGATATCATAGTGAAGCCATAGTGTTAGACAATTGATACTGTGCCTTAAGAATAGCTTTTGTGGTGGCTCTTGGATGAATCACATTGCTAACGCATTCTGCTAGATGAATTCACAGTTAGAACATTCGTTAGCTGTTTATTTCATTCCTATACTCTAGTGGCATGAGTGGAGCAGGTTACGGCTTATTTTTCAAGCTTTCGTATTCATTTTTCTGCAGGATTGATCGATTATTGGTGCTTAACGACCCACTGTTTTGACAACTGGCCCTTTGGCTCTGGTCTAATGGCATCATTTCCTGCAGGAGTTGGTCGGTGAAGGATACATTTGTAGTAAACCTTTATTAACTTGTTCTTGGCTATTTGGTTGTTATTCGTCAGATTGCTTGTAGTGGCTATCGATTATTTCCGAGGAAGGTTCGATGCCTTACAAAATCACTCCTCAAATTCTTGAACATCTACACTTCGTCTCACAGATTTCGGCAAGAACCTCTGCTTCCTCTAAGGAACATCTTCGTTACTTTGTCAATCGTTATCAAATCGCTAGTTCTAGAATCGAATGATCCCTATGACAGCTGGTTGCCTTTCCTCAAAATCTAGCCGAGCTTCACAACTTCTCTCCTCTAAGGTTCCAGCACGGAGTTGATCCTCTACCGGAAAGCACCGTCAAGTTCGCTGCCCAATCGCTCGTTGTACAATCGGAAGATCCTGTGCTACGTTGATGTTTGTTGTCAAATCGTTGGTAGATAATTGATAGATCTCCGAAACACACTTTGAGTTGAACGTCTAGACTTAACCTCCCTAGGAGCCAGCCAGACACTATGCTACTTCTGTGTTAGTCATCAAATCACTCGTTAAGGAAGCGAATGATTCCCAAGACAGGCAATCGCTCGTCGCAGAATCAAAAGCTCACGAAAACAGTCTCGAAAAACACTGAGCTGAACGTCTCGAACTTTCCTCCCTAGGTTTCGACGCTAAGTTCACATTCTAAGTCTTTTTTATTGAGAGTTGAATGATTCCCAGGATAGGTTTGCTCGCAACAATCGCTCATCGTACAGTCGAAAGTTCACGAAAATAGTCTGGAAAAGCAACCGGTATAAATTCTCGACCTTTCCTCCGTAGGTTTCGGCGATAAAGTGTTCACCTTGCAGCCAGTTACTCTGCTAAGTCTGTGTCATTCATCAAATTGCTTGCTAGAGAACCAAACGATTCCCAAGACAGGAAAATCGCTTGTCTCACCGTTGAAAGTTCACGAAAACAGTCTCTAAAAGCAGCGAGTATAAAGTCTCGACCTGCAAAAGCAGCGAGCTGAACGGGTCGACCTTTCCGCCCTAGGTTTCGGCAAGAAGGTGTTCACGTGCCAGCTCTGCGGCAAGATCCTCTGCTCGAAGGCGTCGCTGAAGCGTCACATCGCGGACAAGCACGCCGAGCGACAGGAGGAGTACCGGTGCGTCGTCTGCGAGCGCGTCTACTGTTCGCGCAACTCGCTCATGACGCACATCTACACGTACCACAAGACGCGGCCGGGGGAGGTGGACATGCGCTTCTTCTAGGGGCGCGCCGCGGGCGAGTGTTGCGTCTCCTAAACTTTCCCACCCTCGTCTCGTAGTTTGAATTGTCGGGGGATCGGGGGGCGGTGGCTCGGATTCGGGGGGCGCCGCGTCGGTTTTGTTTCGGAGGGACTTGACGTCAAGTAGCCGTTAACTTGGGTTTTGATTTGTCGAGCTTCTTTGGTTGGGAATGCACGCAAAAATAGTGTTGGCTCTGCGATGGACCTAAGAATGACGTCAGATACCCACTGGGTATACTACCAGTTTGGAAAAAAATATTAATAATCTCTGCTAAATAACAAAGGAAGACAGGGAAATCACAACCCGAATTGCTCTGCCTGGCTTTAGCGAGTGGGTATCATGATGTCATTTTGATTGAATGGAATAGGTTTAACCAACGGAGATAGATAAATCTCAATCCAACCAGTGGGTATTTTTCCCTGAGTGTGAAACGTCGATTGCGGATGACTTAGCATTGGCAGCGGATTTCGTTGGTTTGCGGCGAAAACTCACTCATAACCACTTGCTGCTTGCAAGATTGCAAGAATGCAGGGAAATAATCGGTGAAATTTGAGTTGGTGAAAACACACATTAAACCTTTTACATGTTTTATTTTGGATTTATTGGACATTGGCAAGCTGGAGAATTTTCCAGTAGGAATTTAATGATCACTCGCTTTTAGTTAAGAGTGGAGTTAGTGAGTTTAGGCCGCACGCCAACGATATTTTCTATGAAAGATCTTTTGAAAGCAATACGATTAAACATCGTATTAAAATATGTTGAGTTTTCTCGAGGTAAATTAAGATTTCGATTCAAGTATCTACGACGTTTTTGAATGTATATCGAGTGAAGTGTTCAGATCAGAAAGTCTGCCTTTGCAATGCTATCTGCGGTTACACCGAGTTCGGTGCACCCCCCACGATAGGCGGGGGCTACTGGGGGTGAAACCACCCAATCGTTAGACGTCTTTCAACGGAATTCAAGTTTCATTTAGACAGGAATCTTAAGTTTCAATCGTTGTGATTAGTAAATGTTTGCGTTTTGTTTTCGTTCGCGTTAAAGGTTGTGTTAAAGGTTGTGATTAGGATAGAAAATTCGGGGATTTGAATTCGAAATTTGAAGTTTTGCAAGATTTTTGTTTTTTTGATGTTAACTTTGGGCAAAAATATTAAAATCACTGAATGGTGAAAATGACGAAACTTGATTTGAATATAGGAACAATAATTGCTGATTTGTAAAGACCAGGGATTATACACATAAATTAACAGTGTCAAAAAACAGAAGATTTAATAAAAATCACATAAAAATCTATTTTACTGCGGTCATCAGTTGTAAGATGACAAATTACAACTGGATTTTCTCTAATCAAACATCAATTGACATAATCGTTGTCTCGTTTCGAATCTCAGTCCAGTTCTGTTTGACACGTAGAAGACGCAACAACCGTAAACAACTAATCTCGTGGAATCCTCGCCAACGCCTCCGACTCCCCTCCACCGCTCCCTAAAACCCAACCGAAATCCCGAAATCCCGACTATCCCGTCCCCGCCCCTGAACGCAACACGTCGCCCAGCCGCCAACCCCCTGGAACCACCGCCGCCGACGCCACCGAGGTGATTTGACCCGACGTGAACGCTTATCGCGCTGCATCGGCTTATCTTCAACTAACTCTGCTGGCTTGCGGTGCTCGGACCGATCTGTGGTTGCATCTTGGCGGTGAAATGCCTCACTCGATTCTCTACACCGGTGTCTCTTGGTTGTCGAGACGTGTTTCGGTCTCTGCTGTTCGCTGGACATTACTGTGTTGTAGGATTTATGATTGGTGGTTTTCGTTTGGTTTACTGATCTTGAATAGACCTGTTCCACTCGGAGAAAAATTACGTCAGATACCCACTGGATGTACTACGCCTTACTTACTCTATGGTACTACCAGTTTGTAAAAGAATATTAATAATCTCTGCTAAATAACAAAGGAAGACAGGGAAATCACAACCCGAATTGCTCTGCCTGGCTTTAGCGAGTGGCTATCATGACGTCATTTTGATAGAATATTAATTGAATGGAATCGGTGTATTGATAGCAGAAAAGAAACTAAACAGAAATTTGTGGTGACTTTCCGTAAACAAATTTGAGAAAAGAGATTTCTGTAATGTCCATGCTACGTAGTAGAGAGCAAAACAAGCGGCAGTCTAGGCTGCTCGATTAGGTGATAATGTTACATAAATTTACATATTCAAATGCAAGAAACATTGCCAATTCTGAATTCAATTCAAGAATCTGACGAAGAAAATCGTAGAGATAATCGAGTGAGACATTTCGCCGGAATTATGTTGCATCGGAAAAACAAAACCCGTACGATTTCTGTGTCGTCTTGTAAACAACAAATTTTAGAACCTAACAATTCGGTTGGTGTTTTTATTTTTTCATTTTACTTGATTTTGATTTTTAACTGTGTTAATTTGATCGTTGTCGTTGAAAGAGATTACTAATTTTGGGTGTGAGTGTACCTAGGTGTTCTGTGACGTTACGTTACGTTGGGCTTGCGAATTTTGCAGCTTCCGATCTTTCACGACTGTCTCCTCCTCTCCCGTCCCCGAAACCCGCCAAACGACGCTAACAAAACGTTTAATTTCCACGTTTCACACTGTTCGTTTTTACTTTCGGTTGTACGACCTTTAGGGCGGACACATTCCATCACTTTTTTCACGATCAAGAAAGACGGGAATGCAATGCTGTCGAAACAGAGTTGTCTTGTCTGTGATAAAAGAAATGGTGTGACCTTATAAATACAGAGACTACGCCAATTACACGGAAACGCAACTTTAATCCACCGCGTTTCAAACCCAAGGACTCAAATATTGTTTGGAATCAATGTGTAATAAATAATAACATACGTAAGTCACATTTATGAGATATTTTTCTGAGATTACCGTGCTGAAGTCACATAGGGCAAGAAATTGGTTGAATTTTGCCGATCAAACTCAAATTGAGCAGTCCAAAAAATTAAACTCACAAAAGTTTCGATAAATTTCCATGTGAACTTGGTTTAAAGTGAAGTTGCATTTCTCTGTCGGCATATCTCTCTCTCTCAACGTTTGCTTGGTTACTGTATCCCGCTACTCCGTGTGTTGCCTTGTCTTTCGAGCGGAACATTGATTTTTGCGAGGATTTCTGGGAGATGTTGAAAAATTGCCTCAAAATCAACGTTCTTAATCGAAAGATAACTGTATGTGTGTTTCCTGCAGCATGGATTTGGTGTGGTTCACTTCCATTTCACGCAACTTCGAAGAAACGGTTGGGAATATGAACGAAACTACGCAAGGAAATCGCAAAACTATTACTGCACTCTCGTCAAAAAAATTGTTTTTTAAAATTAAATTAATTTTTAGTAATTCAAATGCTAGTGGACAGCTGTTTCATGTCCAAGTAAAGTTCTTGTTCGGTTGAATTTGTTCTTATCTGAAATGAAACGGTGCGTTCAAGTCAGTAAATGTTGCGCACGAAAACACTTGGCAAAAATTGTCAAAATTTAGGTTTAATATCTCCCAACTAGGGTCAAAAAGCATAGTTACATTGAGTATCATTTGCAGAGATGATACAATTAATATTTTTCCCCAAAGGATTACTTTTTGGATTTGAGATCTTCCATTTCTGAGTGTTCTTGTAACTGGAAGTGAAATGGCTTGGCATGATTTCTGTTGCACGACATTTGTAGTTTGTGTTACGAGCTTTTTATTCGTAGTTTGCACGGACTTTTGAGTTTGGGTTGATATCTTTCAGGTTTGTTAAAATTTTATGTCGACACAATCAAATCGGGACTTAGAAAACAGTCCAAGGAATCTACGGCCCGAAACCAAGTAAATTTTTACTGCCCCCGAAGTTTATTAAACTGATTCTAGATCAGACAAATTTAGAATTTGAAGTCAACACATTGCTGGTAACTTGTCACTGCATCAACGTTATCCCCAAAAAAACAAAAACAACCCAGTTTTTACAGACAAAATAATTCTTGTTAGCTGAAAAAATATTGTTTGAAAATGGCACAAAAAAAACGAAACGACATATCGACCACTGGCCCATAAACAAAACCGTCTAAAAAGCCCTCGGCTTTGGAAAACAACAGCAAAAATGGACACAAAGCCGCAGATTTAGAAACAGAATAGCTAGTGATTCCTGACCTCTCATCGCAGCTTACTGTTCCTGTTTCGAACTCTGCGGAATTGCGTAACGTTCTCCATTTGTCAAAGGAAGTACAGGAAACAAAAGCAGAAATGGAAAGCCAGAGTGGTTCAGAGCCGTGGTTTGTAGAATTGTACCCAACTCTGCCGAGTCAGAAACAGGATCACTCAGTTACAGGGGCGCGGTGAGTCCAAAACCAATAACCACCCGACCATCCAACACGCGACCGTTCTTCTCAAACGTCCCGACGGCAAACCAAACCGGCGGCCTCCTAACCGCGCTTTCCGGTTCCGCAGGCGCCGTCGTCCACTACCGCATGCCGCCGCCGACGAGCGGCGGGATCAACGAGCCGCAGGAGTGCCCGTACTGCCGGCGCACTTTCAGCTGCTACTACTCGCTCAAGCGGCACTTCCAGGACAAGCACGAGCGATCGGACACGCTCTACGTCTGCGAGTTCTGCCAGCGACGCTACCGCACCAAGAACAGTCTGACGACGCACAAGAGCCTGCAGCATCGCGGCTCGAGCGGGATGCTCAAGCGGCTGCTCAAGAACTCGGCGATTCACAACGTGCTGGGACAGCCGCCGAATCCGCCGGGACTCGGATAGATCGTTGATCTCGGCTGGAGCTGTAGGCGCGGCGAGCGGACGGCAATTTCTACGGCAAGTTCCGATTGGCGGGTCTCTTACGAGGCGAAGGAAATGCCGAGACGCGATCGTGGCGGTGAAGGGGTCGATGCCGTGCCGAGGGGTAGAGACGCAGGGAAATGTGCACAATTTCATTGCCTCGCTACCTCTCGAACTATTGCTTACAGGAGTTTCTTGCATCAGAAACCCTAGTAATCTAATTGCCAAACTGTTCAGAACATCCATCTTCTCAAGAATTTGAACACCGGTCCACTTAACACCTACAGCTCTATGTACCGAAAGCTTAATATCTTTTCAACAAGTCTATCACGCTTGGCGGTCGAAGCAAAGATTGTGGTTTGAATTTCGTGCGACGATGGATGCTTTTGAATGTACGGTCAAGTTTGTCCGGCGATTCCTTCCCGTTGTACGCGGCTCGAAACGCTCGCTGCGTAGCTAGTGGTCGGTATCGCCACGCAAAGATTCCTTGAACACAACAGACGTATCGAGAGCGCGGAGAGAAACTAGCGCCGAGTCGCGAAAGCGACGTCCGTTTCTCTCGAAATCAATGACAACGGCCTATAACACGAAACGAACGAGATAGCGGTGCAAGAAGGGAGATCGTTAAACTTCTCGTCGCAGATCGGGAGGCAATTTTCAATCCCTTCTCTCAAGGACTATTCAGGTATAACAAATGTTCAGGATGACAAGGACCTCATATTAATATACTAACATAGTACAAAAAAAAATCAACGTAATAATTAATCGTGACGCTGTTTGTGGATGAAATTAAAAAAAATAATATCGTACAGCTTGGGAGGGGTGGGAACCAATGCGAAAGTGTTTGTCACGAAAATATCACTCAAAGTGAGACTGTGGGTATCGATTTTACGGGAACGTGAGTTTAATTCGGTGTGATCATTCTATGCTAGTTAAATTAAGTGTTTAAGTCGGTCTACGGTGGATTGTAGCGGCGCCCATCAAATGAGGCAGCCGCGAATGCGTTTTCGTCGATGTCGGAGTTCGCTGTTTGGTCTTCTCGTTAAGTCGGTCGATTCTTGGGTGTTGGCGGTGACCCGTGCTGTGATAGACTCCGTTTTTTCGAGTTGATTTACACTTTTAAATCTTAGAAGTTAGAAGCGGTTCAATGTTTTTTTGTTTTAAGATATGCGGTTTGTTTTGTAAATTGGTTGAGAGGCTGCACAGCTTTACGAAACGCGGGGAAGATTTAGGTTATTCTTTGTTTTTCTATAATTTCTCGGAGAACGAATACTCTAGAGGCAAGAAAGTGACAGGTGGTGGAAAACAACCCCCCTGATGTGATCAAAGTCACGTCTGAAGTATTTATTGAAATTAAATTTGTTATTTTCGATGGAGTCTATCAACGATGGGTGAACCAGCTAGCGCTAGAAATTAGATTTTCTCGATTGTTAATTATGTAAAGAAAGTGGATTGGTTTCTTCAATTGAATGTAGTCATATTTAAAATCCCTCAAGGCTAAGTCAAAAACTCGAGTCAGAATTGAAAAAGTATGGGCAAATTTATGGAAAAATCTTTTTTTTTTAACGGTGAGTCGTGAAACCATAAGTACAAAAAGATGTTCATTTATAGCGAAAACTTTTTAAAATGATATTAAAAATATTCCGGAATTTTTAGAATAGCCCATATATTTACGTATTTAATGGTATAAAAAAACGGCCAAATTTTTGCGATATCTAGTTAAAAAAAAATTAATTAAAAACTTGTGCCAATCAACTCTATTTTAATGAAGTACTTTTGTGTGCGGTTTTTCTATGCATTCTGACGTTTAGAAAAAGAGCAACGTGTTCGTGTACAAAAATTAACGTAACTCAGTGTACAAATTCCATTTCATGTTTGTACAAAATAAATTTAATGTCTTAAAGGGTGTAATTTTTTTAAGTACGTTTACGCGGGGCAGCTGTTTTAATCGTGTATCCGATCAGGGTTTACATTTAATCTAGGGGTTATTCGTTGGGTGTCATTACGTATTGGTAAAAGTTTGTGGGTAATCTACGGGTCAAATCTTTACGACGAGTTAAACTGATTTGGGAGATTGATTTTAACTGTGCAGTTTCACCGATTTGTATCAACACAGTGCTAGATACAAGATGCTGCTGTTGCAAGATGGTGCAACCCCTGCTATGAACTCGTGCAGTGGCAAATGTGGTGAGACTGATTACCGTTAGATGATTTCCCACTTTTTTTAACTCAGAGTAAGATTTCACGAAGACGAAACAGACAAAAGTCAAATTGGAACTCATATCTCTTCTACTAAAAATCCACGCTAAATTAGACTTTAGTGTTGTGAATTTAAGAAATCTTGGCAAAGTTGTTTCGTATTTTAGGATGAACTTTGGTGACCAAACGCGCAGACTGTTTGAAAAGACGCAACGTTTGTTTAGAGTCGATTTGAGCGATCGACTCTTCAGGGTTTGACTCGCAAACAGCGCTAAATTGAATTGGTAGGCTAATCGATATTAAAATTAATCGAGTGAATTTAATGGCGACATATCTACTTAGAGTTTTTAGCGACTTGTTAAATGTGTTTTTTAAGAAATTACGCAATCTCGTGCGAGTAAAAACAAAAAAAGTTGGCTGTTTTTTCGATGTTCTTTTTCGATGTGATTATTTATGGAAAAGGTGCTGTGAATTTTTTTACTTTAATTTCTATGAGAAACTGTGTTTGGTTTTTTTCTGTTCTGTATTTTTTGTAAGTCGAGAGCTTCAGGATTTCGTGTTGGGAACCGTGCCGTTTTTTAGATAGTGATCGGGAGAAATTGCCAAAGAATCTAATCGATTTGTTAAGACTTTCTTTTTTCTAATTTATTTAAATTATTTACATTTATGTTTGTAGATGGTTAAAAATTTCCGTGAATTCGGAGCAGATTTCGTATTTAAAACTCGGGCAAATTGTCGAGAGATTTTCAAATCAATTCGGCGTTTTGGATTTCAGCGGAAAAAAAAGGATAATATTGTTATCAAGCCAAATTCTCAATGTGACAAAAAAGCGAGGAAAATGTTGATTATTAACTAAAATTTAATTATATAATAAACGTAAATTATTAAGCTGTAATTGAATGGTATTCGAAACGTCGTGTGATTGATCCTGTATTATCGTGTTTTATTCGATCGTTGGGTTCATCTTCAAAACTCACTTCTCACATATCACAATGTTTCCGCGACGAAAGTAAATGTCGTAAGGCTCCAGGCGTTTATTCATCGCAACTTAATGACTTGACGCTTAGTCGAGATTGTGAAATGTTGTCAAAAAAATATATCTTTACTTAATCGAGGAAATTTTCAGGTGACGACAGTGACTTGAAATGTAAAATGCATTCAGACACGATTCCAACATTATTTATAAAGAACATTACTTTTACAACTTGGACAAAGAAAGAATCGATGTTAAGTAAAATACCGGCATTGAATAATTGGGTCTCTAACACAATCTCAAACAATTGTGATTTTTTTTTGTAGGTTAAGTATACCTAGTTATTCATTTTCTCTTTTTTATAAGATTCCGCGCTGTAAACTCGTTGCTTATGTTTTTTTATTAATATCACATATATTCTCACTGAGTTTATGTCGAAGTTGCAATAACAACTGAGCTAAAGTCTCAAAATATTCCACATTTGTTTTGCTACCAAGTGTAGAATGATTATTCACTTCCGATTGCTGTCATCTGCAATACTGTTTTGCTACGTACTTCTAACTTGCATATTACGAACTGACAGCTTGGATCGAACCTGAATCAAATCAAGAAAACGCAATAGAATTGACAGCAAGGCGACAAATCAATTTGCAAATAACAATATCTTCACCATCAGCAATGTCATTAAACCCAATATATTATCTGTATGTATTCCTATCAAACTATTTTAGTTTGTAATTAAATTGATCATTACGTTTGAAATGTGTCCGCATATAAAATATCACACGTGTTCGTGGGTGAATTCACAAATCATAACGATAAAATATACACACATAACATACCTATATATTAAAATAAGAATAATCTCATGCATTTATCACAAACCAAAGTGCCAGTCATAGGGATAAGAGAAAAAAAGCAACCACCATAATTTCATGTATTCAATCTGATTAACTATCCAGGAATAAAGGACTCCCACGAGATATTATAATTATGTTGTAAAGCAGTATCTAATTGATATCATATAAAAAAAGTGAATCTCTTTTAAAATATCAATAGAAATGTGAACTAAATAATATTTAATATCATGTCAAAAATGTGGTTGAGCACGATTCTATGCAGCAAAGTAGAATTTAAATCCTGGGTAAGATCTGAAAGTTTCAATTATCCCTAATGGCTTGCTACAATCTGAGAACAACTCACCAACAAAGCAATAGACAATTATGTTCATATGAAATCACGTTGCCTTTTCACAGTACAATGCGTAGCTGCGTTTTTACAGAACAATGTACGAAAATGTTGTGTAATCCAATTTGTAATGATGAAAAACAAAACAAACAAAGACTTTTTTGTGATACAAAGCGGATGTCAACAATAATTTTGTAATAATTGTGTGCAAAGATACCTCAAATATTAACAAAATATAACCAATTATTAAGCGTATAAATTGATATTTAGTCTGAAAGAAAACAATAAGATATATTTGTACTTTTTGAGTCAAACTCATTGTATCTATATCTCTAACTTTATCTCTATCTTTATCTCAATTAAATGTTTTCATGTTAAAAGCTGTATGACATCATTTCTTTGACGTAATGATGAAAATTTGTGATTGTTGGTTCGGGGTCATTGCATTATCATTTTCTTTCAACATTTCCAAGACAATTTCCATTTTTAGTTAATGTGTCATTGTCAGTATCTGGACCGTGCTAAACACTATTGATTTTTTTCTTGCTTGAACAAGCATATTGATAATCTTATGATGTAGGTGTACTTTTTCACACGAGAATCTTTCGCTAATTTTTCTTCCAACATTGTTAATCTTATTTAAATATTGTAAAGTGCTAGGCATTAAAAAATTCTCTACTTACTCTGTTAAATTACGACTTTGTTTATTTTTGCTGATCATTGTCAGTAATTTTTTTATTTGACGAAAGTTGAAATCATATCATGGATGATTTAATCTATACATATACATTTATATGTATGTATAAATATATATATATAGCTCAATGCCCAATTATAACAAAGGATTATGAAATTAGAATTGATATTTCAGAATATTTGATGTACAATAAAAAAATATGATCAAATTGTATGGAAATTGTACGCTTTTCAATTCAATCGGTTTTATTTAATCCCTAATTAATGTGATGAATGTGAGCACAAATGGAAGTCCTAATACTTCGCTTCAATAAAGAGTGGACATAATTTTATGTCTTCTAGTTTTACCGAACGTAAGGAAGTATCAAAGTTTGTAGAAAGAAAAGTAGGTATGTAGGTAATTTGCTTACCCAATGCAAAGATGAACCCCAGGTGGCATTCTGTAGGATATTTTGAAGAACACTTTTCACAGACACTGCTACAAGGATGGATCTTGGATGTACTACGCTCAGAGAAAAAAGTTATTGTAGGTAAGGCGTACGTTAAAATGGGTATTTTCCACTCTTTCACTAGAATAATATTTTTTAAGTACCTAAGCTATCGTCAGCCAAACAGCCGGTTAGAATGACTAAGCATTACGAAAATTTTGAAAATCTCTTATATAGCTTGCCAGTGCCAAAACTGCCAACTTTCCAAAATAAGTTTGACTTTTGGACTCAGAAAACCATTTACACAAATCGTTTTAATTCTTTTAAAAGTTTTTAAGTTTTGTAGATTGAACTGTCTATATTTAATGTTGATTATAATCCCGTCACTGAAGTTGTTTTAAGATATTGAACTAATAAAAACTAGATTTGATTGTGAGATGATCACTTTTCCGTTTTATTCAAAAAATATTAACAGTCGTAATTCGTGGACTTTTTTCACTTTGACAGTAAATTCAACATGGCTGCGGCCGGTGGGAGTGTTAATTCCAAATTTAATAGTAATAAGGCGTACTTCAATGCAAGTGAAACAATTATTAGATAAAGCAACATTAAAAATAGTTTGTAACGCGTGGAAACCTTCAAGACACCTAGCTGTTGGGTGCTCGTCGCATTCGCCAAGTCACATGTATTCAAACATGCGGTAAGTGTGATATTTATTTGGCTAGGGTATTCCAGAGGAATTTGAATAGGAAGTAATGAAGCAGGATAAACGTGGATTTTAAATTGAAAAACTGCTTCAGGACTAATGAAACAATTCAAACTCTTATCCCAGAAACACTTATTATATTTTGTCTAAATCACCCCATCCTTAAACCAACCAATCACCAAGATATCTTAGAGCTAGATAATAAATATTTGCAAAGATGGGTTCAGTCAATGACTTTCGAGCTCGTAGCAAGGGAATTCTGAACAGTCGCCAGCGTCGGCTCCTCGGGACGTTGCGATCTTCACTCGATGTTTAACATCTTGCGGGATGAACTCGTTTGTAAGAATCTCGGAAGTCACTCTATGGAAAATATGATTTTATTAAAATTCCTATGCATATTGTGCAAAGGTTTAACTTGTTATAACCATGTGGGTAAATGATGTTTAATAATGCATTATACAATCTCAAGATGGTATGTTTGAGTTTGGGAGCTTATTAGCATTCAATACCCGGTTAAATGGTTTTTCTGCAAACTAACGTAGGTACTAAGATTAGGACAAGACACGAGTTTTAAGAAAGTTAGTCTTTCCGCGTATTCTCGTTGCCTGTTCCATGGATATGGATTATTAGCGAAAGTAGTAATGTAAATCAAGTTGGACGGGCTCTTTGCCGTGACTCACATGCCCATGACGTGCTTCTCGAGTTGGGTGGCCGTCGAGCTGGGATGGTGAAGCTCGCAAGTGAGTCGCTCGAGACAGTTGGCCACGTCGGTGTGGTTAGCCGACGCGATGCCGCTGCAACTCAGGTAGTTGGCGAACAGCATCTTCTCCTGGGTTGCCGCCTCCTCTTTGGGTAGCTGGCGGGCAATGGGCAAGTGCCAGGCGGTTTAGTTGCGATCGGGTTCCCTCCGTCGATCGGATTACACGGGATGTTAAGTGAGATAAAACGGCGATATTCCTGGGCAGTTTTGAGTCTGTTAAACCAACTACACCATACACAAGCATCTTTCTGCCATACATTAATTTTAACCTTTTGTAAATAATTTTTAAACATACTTTGCAAATATAGTCTCAAATACCGACAGTTTATACAGGGAGAGACCATACAAAGGCGAGAGATGTAAAGCGGTGACATTTTTTTATTACTTTTTAAATGTTCTTTGCAAATGTATAGTCTTATAAGTCCAAAATTTCCTGCACTTTTGACAAGGAGCATTGAAGATTTTTAGCAAAGATCCTTGACTACTACTCATTTTGAAGTAACAATTTGTAGCGATTTGTATTATAACATTTAAAAAAATTAAATATAAGGGGCCGATTGCTTTGTGCCTTCTCTGGCTCTGGGAGCTGTTCTTAGTTAGTTTGTTCACAGAACGAATGCATACAGCGAAATTTTTATAAAAATACATTTTAATCTCTGGCGCGAGATTGTTGCCATCGTACCAATGCAGGTAGACACAATTCTTCACCGGGCAAACAACCGACGTTAGTTGCAATTGCGAAATTCAACAGTCAAATTTGATCGGCGAATATTTAAAGTCGCGCTACCTCGGTCATGTACCGCTCGAGCGCCGCAATCTCGTCGAGCTTGCGCTCCAGCTGCTCGGCCTGCAGCCTGACGGTCTCCATGCGTTGGTCCACCGCCCCCGCCCCCGTCCCCGCGTCCCGGCGCCGTCGCTTGCCCGTGATGACGCCGAGTTGCAGCAGGATCGGGTTGCTGACGAACGCAGTGGCGACGCCCAGCAGCGCAACGCCCACCAGCGGGACCAGCAGAGCTAGCGTGGCAGACCGCGGAAACAGTCAGGGATGGAGATATGCACGCTGATAGCTCATGTCTCTCCAGGCTGTAGGATGCAGGACACTCTGCCAGCAAACATCTCACCAGTCTGTAGGATGCAGGACACTCTGCCAGCAAACATCTCACCAGGCTGTAGGATGCAGGACACTCTGCCAGCAAACATCTCACCAGGCTGTAGGATGCAGGACACTCTGCCAGCAAACATCTCACCAGGCTGTAGGATGCAGGACACTCTGCCAGCAAACATCTCACCAGGCTGTAGGATGCAGTACACTCTGCCAGCAAACATCTCACCAGGCTGTAGGATGCAGGACACTCTGCCAGCAAACATCTCACCAGGCTGTAGGATGCAGGACACTCTGCCAGCAAACATCTCACCAGGCTGTAGGATGCAGGACACTCTGCCAGCAAACATCTCACCAGGCTGTAGGATGCAGTACACTCTGCCAGCGAACATCTCACCAGTCTGTAGGATGCAGGACACTCTGCCAGCAAACATCTCACCAGGCTGTAGGATGCAGGACACTCTGCCAGCAAACATCTCACCAGGCTGTAGGATGCAGTACACTCTGCCAGCAAACATCTCACCAGTCTGTAGGATGCAGGACACTCTGCCAGCAAACATCTCACCAGGCTGTAGGATGCAGGACACTCTGCCAGCAAACATCTCACCAGGCTGTAGGATGCAGGACACTCTGCCAGCAAACATCTCACCAGGCTGTAGGATGCAGGACACTCTGCCAGCAAACATCTCACCAGGCTGTAGGATGCAGGACACTCTGCCAGCAAACATCTCACCAGGCTGTAGGATGCAGGACACTCTGCCAGCAAATATCTCACCAGGCTGTAGGATGCAGGAAACTCTGCCAGCAAACATCTCACCAGGCTGTAGGATTCAGGACACTCTGCCAGCAAATATCTCACCAGGCTGTAGGATGCAGGAAACTCTGCCAGCAAACATCTCACCAGGCTCATTGACGAAATTGTCAGTTGCGTTACCTCTCATCGACAAGGACGAAATTTAAATCGAAAGTTTTCATTGTAATGTCAGTGGATAATTTGTGTCCGGTAACGTGTCTCACCCTTGATGGCCAGCGACTTGTGATGGGAACCGTGCTTCTTCGGATGGTGCTCGTAGTGGTAATCGTCGCCCCCCGCCGAGTCGATGTGGTTGCCGCCGCCGCCGTACGACGAACCACCGTACGGCACGCCTGCGACGAAACGTTCGTTGCGTTGCGTTTACGTTGCGTTAGCGTTGCGTTATACCCTTGCGTTAGCGCTCTAACCACAGTCGGAGTCCTATGAGAGCTTCATAAGACTTTTAAGACTTGAGACTCGTAAAGTAGGCAGCACAGCTTTGCGAAACGTCGGGAAAAGTCAGAGTTCGGGAGCGTAGTATTCAATATCCAGTAAAATAGTTTTTATGAACACTTTTCTGTCAGTTATCTTTGTTGAAACGTGTTGAGACAGCTGTTGTTCACACCTAAATCCTAGCGTAAAATTTTGAAATTTTGAAATTTGACAATAGAATTGCCTAAAGTGTTGTGGAATCGCCTTTGTGCTGCTGTATTAAAAACCTATAGGTATAACCATAGCCAACTGAAATCACATATTTTTTCAACTAGGATTCCTTCAAAAAGTCGAATTGGAGAGGGCTGGTATAGTAAAAAATATTTGATGATGGGATAGCTGAGCACGAAAAATGTGCGTCCGAACCGGGATATGGGAAAATGGGAAAAATATGGGAAAAATATTTTATTCCAGATGGCTGTGGTATAACCAAGGGGTATAACCATAGAGTAAAGAAACCCTACCTTATTAGGACCTTTTCGAATCTGGATATAGCCTAAAACTTTTCGAGCAATTATTTACTCTATGGTATAACTAAAGAGAAAAATGAAACTGGCAAACCTTGAAGTTTCGATTAATTGATAAGAGATTCCTGGCCTAAAGTTGCCTGAAAACTTGTGTTCAAAATTTCTTTTCCCGTTCATTTACCAGGAGCTAATATATTTTTATTACAAATTTCTGCCTTGCAGACATATCAATGAAACACCACTCTGCTATTCTGCATCATGCATCACAGCTGGCAAGTCGATCAACCTTGAACCGTACACCCCCCCCCCCCCCACCCCCTATCAACTCACCACCGTACGAGGGCGGGCCGCTGGCGATGCTGTTGGGCCCGTAGGACGACGGGCCGTAAGACGGGCCCGGGCCCGACGCGCTGGCGTAGGACCCCGGATAGCCTGGGGCAGTCACACATCAACTCTCAATACACATATTCCATTCAATCAAAGTTCTATCAACATGACGTCATGATACCCACTCGCTAAAGCCAGGCAGAGCAATACGGGTCGTGATTTCCCTGTCTTCCTTTGTTATTTAGCAGAGATTATTATTATATTTTTTTACATACTGTTAGTACGTCCAGTGGGTAACTGACTTCATTTTCCTCTGAGTGGAATTAGTATATTGCCGTCAGGCAGGCCTTGCATTGGCTGGCATTTAACCCCTTAAACCCAGGATCCCGCGTGTGATATTCCATTTAGCATTTCAAAAATACCAAATAAATGTACCATTTCTGAGTGTTAACACTAACCCAGAGTGACACATGTAAACCAACAAACTTAATCCATCCTATAGCAACACTACCACCCAAATTTTCACCGTATCCGGGATAGAGTTTTGGTCTATGGTCTATTACACCAAAATAACATAGTCCCCAACACGCTACGCTGGGATTTTGGTTCAAATCCCGAACCCACCAACCCAGAAAAACGCAACATTGTCCCCCGCACACACAAAACCACGCGCGAAAACCTCACCCGCAAACTGAGGCCCCCCGTACGTCCCAGGCAGCCCGCCGCCGCCGAAGAAGTTCGCCCTCTCGTCCGACGACTCCCCCTTCAAACCGGCCGTCGCCTTCTCTCCATCGCCGTCCACCCTGTTCTGTCCGCGACCCTGCACCCTGTGCGCCAAACGCCCCCGGTCCGCGCTGTAGCTCTGCACGACGTTGCCCTCGTAGTCGTAGCCGGAGCGTTTGGCGAGCTTGCCGTCCGCGGGCTTCGCAGCCGGGCTCACCATAATCGCCAGCGACACGTGAATCACACACAGACCCACAACGGCCAAAGATTTGAAATTCACCGCCATCTTTTAACGGTTTTTTCGTGGTTTAAATCTTTGAAAACGCGCGGGAATATTATCTAACAACCAAACTAGCCGCTATTTAAAGGTTTATTATCATGAAAATCACTTGTCTAAGTGTTCAATCACGGTAACAGCTCACAGACACTAAAACACAGTCCTAATTTTGATCGGATGCTCGCTTAGATTCAGTCCATCGTAGCTGAGTGGCTGTGTTAGTACTTGCACATTGCATGCACGCGCTATGAATCGATGCTGCGTTGCTTGGTGGAAGATCTGCGTACAGTGCGACGTCTGCCGAGATGCAATCTGTATTTGAGCAACCTGGTTGTCGCGTTTGGTCGGCCATGCGTGCTGCGTGCCGCGTGCTACGGCGTAGGATTGTGCGTGAAGATGCAGCGTTGACACAATGGCCATTGTGTCAGGCGTGTGTGCATGCATTGTGTCTCTGCTTTCGTTCGGTCGTGGTGGTTTGGTTGCTCGCTGATTGTGCGGTATGTGGACAATCGCGTTTGCTTGTGCACTGAGATTTCTCGGCGTTGATTGTGTTGATGTGCGATCGCGTGGTGTAATGTGATTGTGTTTTTGTCTTTTGACGGGAGGGGACAGTGTCATGTGGTTGTGAATGTGTAATTTTTTTGGGTATGAATTCGGATGTTGGCTGCTTTATATTCACACCTGTTTGGAATGATAAACAGCGAGCCATTCATTCAAGTTAACAAGGGGGCTAACGACAAAGTAATTGCGAAGAGAAATTGAGGTAAAAGCATACGAAATTAATATCAATTACAAGCCGCATAAGTGATCCAAGTTGAAGACATGAACTTAAACATCAATGTTTCGCTTCAGAAGTTATTCTCTAACTGCGGACTCAATGGCAAAGAAGCCGGGTTCGCAAAGTTTGAATTCACTTTTAAAGCACTTAACCTTCATCTGGCTAATGGCAGTTTAGATAAAAGCATAGCGTTCATAAAATGCTGCTATTTTCAGCAAGCCTCGGATATAGTTCCCTTCGATTAATTATTTAGAGTTTAAATTTAGCGTGACCTTTACAAACAAGCAAACATTAAATACCAAGCTAATTTAAGCATATCGCGTTCGTGTTTTTTCTGATATCGACTTCTATTCTAAAGGCTTTGTGTTACGTATATCCCAGCTGCCCTTTCAAGTTAAGCAACATTGCACTGGATCAAGTATTGCTTGGGTGACCATTGCAGATACAACAATATTACCTAATCCGGTATTTAGAGTTGATGCATCACTTATCTCTATGACATGGCATCTGGTTCACCCTCAGCTCGCTGCTAGGCTAGGTTTGCTTCATCATCAGCCTGTCACTCACCGGCACCGGGTTCACCCTCAGCTCGCTGCTAGGCTAGGTTAGCTTCATCATCAGCCTGTTATTCACCGGCACCGGGTTCACCCTCAGCTCGCTGCTAGGCTAGGTTTGCTTCATCATCAGCCTGTCATTCACCGGCACTGGGTTCACCCTCAGCTCGCTGCTAGGTTAGCTTCATCATCAGCCTGTCATTCACCGGCACCGGGTTCACCCTCAGCTCGCTGCTAGGCTAGGCTAGGTTAGCTTCATCATCAGCCTGTCATTCACCGGCACCAGGTTCACCCTCAGCTCGCTGCTAGGTTAGCTTCATCATCAGCCTGTCATTCACCGGCACCGGGTTCACCCTCAGCTCGCTGCTAGGTTAGCTTCATCATCAGCCTGTCATTCACCGGCACCGGGTTCACCCTCAGCTCGCTGCTAGGCTAGGTTAGCTTCATCATCAGCCTGTCATTAACCGGCACCGGGTTCACCCTCAGCTCGCTGCTAGGTTAGCTTCACCCTCAGCTCGCTGCCAGATTAGCTTCACCCTCAGCTCGCTGCTAGGTTAGCTTCACCCTCAGCTCGCTGCTAGGCTAGGTTAGCTTATCACCCCTAGCTTGCTGCTACGTTAGCTTCACCCTCAGCTTGCTGCTAGGCTAGATTAGCTTCATCATCAGCCTGTCATTTACCGGCACTGGGTTCACCCTCAGCTCGCTGCTAGGTTAGCTTCACCCTCAGCTCGCTGCTAGGCTAGGTTAGCTTCACCCCTAGCTTGTTGCTACGTTAGCTTCACCCTCAGCTCGCTGCTAGGCTAGGTTAGCTTCATCATCAGCCTGTCATTTACCGGCACTGGGTTCACCCTCAGCTCGCTGCTAGGTTAGCTTCACCCTCAGCTCGCTGCTAGGTTAGCTTCACCCTCAGCTTGCTGCTAGGTTAGCTTCATCCTCAGCTCGCTGCTAGGCTAGCTTCACCCTCAGCTCGCTGCTAGGCTAGCTTCACCCTCAGCTCGCTGCTAGGCTAGCTTCACCCTCAGCTAGCTGCTAGGTTAGCTTCACCCTCAGCTCGCTGCTAGGCTAGCTTCACCCTCAGCTCGCTGCTAGGATAGCTTCACCCTCAGCTCGCTGCTAGGCTAGCTTCACCGTCAGCTAGCTGCTAGGTTAGCTTCACCCTCAGCTCGCTGCTAGGTTAGCTTCATCCTCAGCTCGCTGCTAGGTTAGCTTCACCCTCAGCTCGCTGCTAGGTTAGCTTCACCCTCAGCTCGCTGCTAGGCTAGCTTCACCCTCAGCTCGCTGCTAGGTTAGCTTCACCCTCAGCTCGCTGCTAGGTTAGCTTCATCCTCAGCTCGCTGCTAGGTTAGCTTCACCCTCAGCTCGCTGCTAGGTTAGCTTCACCCTCAGCTCGCTGCTAGGTTAGCTTCACCCTCAGCTCGCTGCTAGGCTAGCTTCACCCTCAGCTCGCTGCTAGGCTAGCCTCACCCTCAGCTTGCTGCTAGGTTAGCTTCACCCTCAGCTCGCTGCTAGGTTTGCTTCAGTCTCAGCTCGCTGCTAGGTTAGCTTCACCCTCAGCTCGCTGCTAGGTTAGCTTCACCCTCAGCTTGCTGCTAGGTTAGCTTCACCCTCAGCTCGCTGCTAGGTTCACCCTCAGCTCGCTGCTAGGTTAGCTTCACCCTCAGCTCGCTGCTAGGTTAGCTTCACCCTCAGCTCGCTGCTAGGTTAGCTTCATCCTCAGCTCGCTGCTAGGTTAGCTTCACCCTCAGCTCGCTGCTAGGTTAGCTTCACCCTCAGCTCGCTGCTAGGCTAGCTTCACCCTCAGCTCGCTGCTAGGCTAGCCTCACCCTCAGCTTGCTGCTAGGTTAGCTTCACCCTCAGCTCGCTGCTAGGTTAGCTTCAGTCTCAGCTCGCTGCTCGGTTAGCTTCACCCTCAGCTCGCTGCTAGGTTAGCTTCACCCTCAGCTTGCTGCTAGGTTAGCTTCACCCTCAGCTCGCTGCTAGGTTCACCCTCAGCTCGCTGCTAGGTTAGCTTCACCCTCAGCTTGCTGCTAGGTTAGCTTCACCCTCAGCTCGCTGCTAGGTTAGCTTCACCCTCAGCTTGCTGCTAGGTTAGCTTCACCCTCAGCTCGCTGCTAGGTTCGCTTCACCCTCAGCTCGCTGCTAGGTTAGCTTCACCCTCAGCTCGCTGCTAGGCTAGCTTCACCCTCAGCTCGCTGCTAGGTTCGCTTCACCCTCAGCTCGCTGCTAGGTTAGCTTCACCCTCAGCTCGCTGCTAGGCTAGCTTCACCCTCAGCTCGCTGCTAGGTTAGCTTCACCCTCAGCTTGCTGCTAGGTTAGCTTCACCCTCAGCTCGCTGCTAGGTTCGCTTCACCCTCAGCTCGCTGCTAGGTTAGCTTCACCCTCAGCTCGCTGCTAGGTTAGCTTCACCCTCAGCTCGCTGCTAGGCTAGCTTCACCCTCAGCTCGCTGCTAGGTTAGCTTCACCCTCAGCTCGCTGCTAGGTTCACCCTCAGCTCGCTGCTAGGTTAGCTTCACCCTCAGCTCGCTGCTAGCTTCACCCTCAGCTCGCTGCTAGGCTAGGTTCACCCTCAGCTCGCTGCTAGGTTAGCTTCACCCTCAGCTCGCTGCTAGGCTTGGTAAACATACCAAGAAAGTGCGTCGTCGAACAAAAAAAAAGTGCATCGACTTAGAGGTGGTTGACCGACGCCATGCTAAAACTAGGACAACCTCAGCAACAGCCCTTATTATTGACATGTCGGGCACAGGGAGAAGCCGGTGAAACGCTCAGGGATTAGCGTGTGACTCCTTCACCCACTGACGTCGATATGCTTGATCCAATTGTTGGCTGCACGCTGGCACATATCGGCAGAGACCCTGCCTCGTGGCGCGTTTGCATAGCTACCCCTTTCTTCGTGGCGCGATAAGTGTGATGGGGTTGTCAGGGCGATGTGATTAGCAGCGGGGGTGGTGGGTTAAGCGATGCGATAAGCCAACGTTGATAGACAGGGAAAAAGAGTGGCTCAATTAGGATTTATTCGGATTAATTTGGAGGAAATCACACCCTCTGTCCAACGCTGATAGACACGCATGTTGGAGACACCGGTTCTCGTGAGATCACCGAAGTTGAGCGACATCGCGCTGAGTCTGGTGTTGGATGGGTGACCATCATGCACATGATCAGTTCTGTTCGGGAGAGAGGTCGGAGGGTTTGAAGTTAGTACGACAACTTCACTCGCCTTGCTTATCAACCTCTCGACAGCACGGATTAGCGGAGGAATCCTGTCGTTCGAGTTGCACCGTCCTTCGGAACGGACGTAAAGCCGGTGGTCACCAAAACACCCATTTTCAGATAATCTAAGAGAAGCGTTTTCATCAACCCCCGTTCCGGCTGCACGCCATTCAAACCACCCTCCACGCGGCCTCTAGTTGCCCACCCCGCCGTCGCGACATCGGCGTCGGCGTCGGCGTCGGCGCCGGCGTCGCTCCAGTGTGAACGCGGAAGCGTCGAGTCGAGCGTCGCGACGCAGCTCCGTGCAGTCTGGACCAGAACGCGGCGTCTCTTCCAGGACAAAGAGCATGTCTACAACCAGCGACGCCGGCTGCCAGTCGACGTTTCAAATAACTAAAATAAACAAACAAAAAATCGCGTAGTCTGCCGTTTATTTGAATCGTATCCAACGGACTTTTTAAAAAGATTATACCGATTTGAATAATTGCAAGTGTAACGGTTTATCTGCGCTGGCGAAATCGGAATTGATTCACCGGTCATCTCGCTGCTAGATTGCACAGTTTGCGAGCGCCAAGTCGTGCATCAATTCGGCAGAGTCAACAGCCTTTGTCACTTTTAATCTGTTTTATGTAAGTCTTATCTCTATTGGAATTGCGTAAGCTGTTTGTTTATAGATAAACGTGATCTCTGGTTGTCTGTGACGTGCCTCGTGCATTGTTTATGTTTTAATTATCGATTTGTCAGCGTAGCGAGCGGTGTGTTGTTTCCCGAATGCTTTATAGTGTATTAGCTAGCGTCTCTAACGGTGCTCGCCCGCGAACGTGGTTTGTTTTGCCCTCGGCGCAACGATCTCTGAGGCAGATGAGATGAAAGTGAAGTGACTTGACGGTTGACAAGTGCATACTCGAAGGAGTGCGACCCTCGTGTGTCTGTGTGAACCGCGTTGACAGTAGTTTCTGCAGATAAATATTGCCACAGAGGTGATGACATCGAACTAAGTCAACTGAGGTTCAGATTTGTGGCGAGATTTTTTATTTCTTGCCGGTCTTGTGGCTGCGTTATCGATTTGGAGTGGCGACCGTTTTTTCTTCTAACGCTGCTGGAATTGACAAATGATTTGATTTGCTACAAGCGGATGACCGTGTAGTCGTTTTAGCAGCACGCCGTTTATCGAGAATCCGTGCCGCATTTGTGAAATTTTATTGGACATTTATTGGGTTTGAAATCTATGAACAATAAACGAAGCGAAACAAAAACGTTTTAATACGATAACTGTTTCGGGAAGTCGCTAAACAAGCGGCAGCAATCAATATTACGAAGTCATAAATAAATTGCATTGTATCATTAATAAAAGTCATAACAGCACACTATTATTATTGTCGAAACGGGGATAGCAGGCAGCAAGAGCGATGCCATTAAACAATGATCTTCCTCTGCTATTTTTACGACATCAATTTCGTGCTCAGCTACAATCTTATCAGCCCCGCACAACTGTTATCTAAACTATTGATCTTCCTTATCATTCTGTTCGGCCCCAGATTTATTGGCAACATCGTTAAATCTCTAGCTTGATAAGTGCGCCAAGCTGCAATGAATCGTAAAACGCCAGCTGGCAGCACGGTGATTTGTTTTTCTGATTGATTATTAATGCAGGCGGAAGAATTTAATCAGCTGAGTCTGAATTATTTATAGCTATACAGTGGGTAGCACAAGGAATCGAAACGGAGAGGTTAAAGTGACGGGAGTCAAGTGAGTGTCTTGTTCTTCAAGAGGTTGAAAGAGAAGAAATTGGCAGCCTCAGCAAGGGAACGTGAAATCTGCAAGGGATAATCTATTTAAAGTCGTATAGTTCAGGTAAGACTTCCACACGTGGTGTCAGATATTTGACTTCCTTCATTACCTGTAATACCTGTACATACATATCACCTGTACAGTCCTGTACATTTTATCTGTATATGCATTACCACGTGCATATACACTAGATAAACGATTAGTATAGCCTACACTCGTTGAAGGATGAGCGAGCCGTAATCTCCGTGAGGAAATCCAAAAGGAAAACATTTGACAATCATATAATAAACCGAATATAAATCGGTATTGAAACCGTTTAGGGGCAAAAAAAAACAATTTTTCTAATTAGAAAAATACTTCATGCACAAATCTGAAACTTAGGCAATTCGTTTAACTTGTTATCAAATATATTCAATCCAAATTTGGTGCGGATCGGTTAATTAGTTACGAAGCTAGTACCAAAAAACTGAAAAATTTACGGGTTTTTGCTCATAAAAACAAAATGGCTGAACAGATTTTGCTCAAAAACTATACAGCACCTCGCTGAGTCACCACGAACGTTGTTGCCAAATTTCGTAACGATCTGTGACCTTTAAGTAGGGCTGCTCGTTTTTGTTACAAACAGAAAAAAAAACAAAAATCCAAATGCTTTTTTTCCCCTATGTTGTGAAATTGAAGGATTTCGCTCGCTTCGCTCGCTCATCCAACAATACCTGTAATAATTACCTGTAGTCATCCTTATATTATCACCGATTATAATGACCATTAATGACCGTTAATTTTACATCTCCAATACGAACTTATACCGTGATTCGTGACTTAGTAAAACTATACACCGCCTTCACTAAGTTCCTTACATACATGGATCACTATCATTACCAAGTCAACGAGCTCGCGTGCCTTCGTAGGCAGCCAATCAATTCGCGATTGGCACGCTTATAGAGGCACGACTTCCCAACGTAGACAGCTTGCCTTGAACAAGTCTTGATTTAATAATCGCGTGTTGTCGTCAATACTCGAGGGATGTTTTCAAATTGAAAACAAGTCGAGTTCGATTAATCAGTAGTCTCGGATCTACAAGGGGCTGCGGTTTTTAACTCGATTTCTTCGCTTGTCAGTTATTTAGGAAGCCACGTGCTATTTCCGTCGTCGATATACAGAGCTTTACGGCATCAATTCCGATCAGATTCGTTTAAAACCAGAATCCGATCCTTCGCGAACGATGAACGCCTTAAAGGTACCCTAGTTATGCGATCATAACGAGGTTAAGCAACACTATGGCTCGATAAGGCAACGGATGGGTGACCGCTAAACAAATAAACCGCAGTTTTAGATTTTCGAGCTGAAGCATAGGTTAAAGCGAAAATCTTGATTTCAACCTCTCTGCTTGGTGATTTTTGACAGAAGGCTTCAAACCGGCACCAGATTCACCCTCAGCTCGCTGCTAGGCGGTTAGCTTCACCATCAAAATTTATTGTATTTTTATTTAAGCATTTCTTAAACTCCATCATGCACATGGTCAGTTCTGTTCGGGAGAGAGGTCGGAGGGTTTGAAGTTAGTACGACAACTTCACTCGCCTTGCTTGTCAACCTCTCGACAGCACGGATTAGCGGAGGAATCCTGTTGTTCGAGTTGTACCGTCCTTCGGAAGGGACGTAAAGCCGGTGGTCCCCTCGGTGCTTTTCGACAGGAGTAGGCTACGTGCCGGCACCGGGTTTCCCTCCTCCCTGCTAGCCATAGGTTAGGTTCATCATCACCCTCATCATCACCATTTCATTCACCGACGCCATTAGACCAGTGCCAAAGGGCCAGTTGTCAAAACAGTGCGTCGTTAAGCACCAATAATCAATCTTAAACTGATGGTGCTCATCCATAAAACTTTTAAAATTGCTAGCCATATTTTTCTAATATAACTGTCTTTCACGGCAATAATCACAATAACAATCAATTCTATTAAAATATTCGTCAATGGTGTATAGAAACATTGTAAAAACATACGCCTAGTCATAAAACGAACGCAGAAAACTGGGCACGAGCTGCAAAAAGTCAACATTCCCATCGTAACGTATTCCGAAACCAGAGCCACGTGGCTGCGATAAGATTCTCCCGGTCACGTAGCTAGCATGACCCCCCCCCACCCCCAAGGCAACCCACCCCCGGGGTCCGACGGTTGCCAGCAATCATGGTTATTGCTTCTGGCGCTCCTCGGGCTTCCGCCTGCTGCGATGGTGTCATTAAACCGTGGACAAGTCCTCGGGGGGTTGGAGACAATGTCTCGGGGGGTGGTGGCTGCCCGGGGGGTGGGTTCCGTCGCACGTATGTCCCTGTGGCAAGAAAATAACCTGCGGCGACGGCGACGGCGTTTGCGATGCTGCACTGCTGGTTATGTGTGTTGGAAAATCGATAAACGGAGGATAATGATGCGTTCTCGCATCTCGCTACTCGAAAGTTGCTTGCTGGATTGTAGTTGATTGATGTTAGGCTATACAGGTGGTCATACTGAAACAATGCCGCCATTTACGTTGCACCAACTCATGAAACCTATAATCAGCATGGCGGTGTTTCAAAATGTCAAAATCAAAAACTAGAACGGTGGCATTAACGTTTAATTTAACACTCGCCTTAAGGCTGGTCCACAATCAACTTAGCAATAGACATAACTTAAAATTAGCAGTAACTTAAAAGCTAGACATGGTCAAACATTATGTTTAAGTCATGTCTAAGTTAAGTCCTTAAGTTTGTTGTAGACAGTCTAATGGAGATCCATATGTCTAACTTTTAACTTACTGATTGTTTTAAGTTATGTCTATTGCTAAGTTGATTGTGAACCAGCCTTTTCTTCTAGGTTTTTATTAGTGAATTTATTTTTACAGTTTTATTCTTGGTAATGCAGTTACAAATAAAGGTACAATCGGTGACTGTAAATTTATTTTCCATCATGTTGGTAGTGGTATTGACAACTAGCGCTGAGCGCGGACAAGGTTTTCTGTGATGAAATAGACTTGAAATAGGTTTTGTTTCAAGGGTTTCGTGGACGCTTATTGTCGCGTTGTAAAGATACGCGTCATTTTACCGATGTTGACTTGAATTTAATCAGTAATTTAGCGATTTATCTGACAGTAAATAAACTTGTTTTAAACAAAATGGGAAGGAATTATATGCAAATATATTTCTTGATTTCTCCTCTGCTGGAAAAGTCATCAGATCTTTAATCTAAAATTCCAGAGCACAGTTTTCGACCTTGAAGTTTTAATAGCTGGTACTTTTTAATAATTGTATGACAAACAATTCTGACTCACGGATATTCTATCCCACGTCATTAATTGAGTTGGTGCATTTTACCAACGATGCAATGAAACTCCGGTGAATTAATGTTTAGCGTTAGTAAACAACCCCTTTAAAGGATGCTGGCCACCCACGTGGCTGCTGCCGAGAGGCCGATGAACCCTCTGAGTCGCGTACGTTGTTTACCCGCTGCACGAACCAGGAACCAGAAACCAGGTAGCAAGGAACCAGGAACCAGGAACCAGGTAGCAAGGAACCAGGAACCAGGTAGCAAGGAACCAGGAACCAGGTAGCAAGGAACCAGGAACCAGGTAGCAAGGAACCAGGAACCAGGTAGCAAGGAACCAGGAACCAGGTAGCAAGGAACCAGGAACCAGGAACCAGGAACCAGGTAGCAAGGAACCAGGTACCAGGAAACTGGAAACAGGAAGCAAGGAAGCAAGGTAACGGGAAACAGGAACCGGGCAGCGGGATTTGCTGCGAGATGAATCGAACGGGGAGTCTGCATGTTGCATGCTCGTGGAAGTGTACACTGGACCAAGTTCCCAAGGCGCGTACAGACGGAGGATGGATGGACACACAAAAGTTTGTAGGGAAATTAGATGTTTACTGGAGAAGCTGTTGAGGGGGCAGGGAAATGATGTGACAGGCGAGTCGAGCAGTAAAAATGTAATATTACCGAGCAGTTTTACTGTAATATTACAGTTTTTAACCATTCACTTTGACATTTGAACTTCATTTCTTCTGACTTTGTGTCTCAGTTTAAAAATATATATAATTATAATTTGTTATTACATTTTTATTCAAAAAGTTTCGACTGATTATTTTGATAAGCAGGTCATTTTAATTTTTGATCGTAACTTAATTTGTTTCAAATCAGTAATTTCACCATTTGTTTGTTTAATATTGCTGGTAATATTACTACTCTACTGATAATATCATAATTTTAAATCTCTAGTAGTGACAAGAAAATATGTTACTCCCAAATACTTTCTTAAAATTCAAGCCTGAGACTCTTTGCACATTCACAGCTGATATTTCGCTGGCAAGCTTGTTTTAACAATCAATATTCCAGTTTTAATTTTTGTACAGTTTTCTGTTGTAAACTAGGTAAACGATTAGTAGAACACTCGTTGCAGGATGAGCGAGCCGTAATCTCCGAGGAGAAATTCAAACGGAAAACATTTGAAAATCATATTGTTGAAAACAGTGCTTTAATGATCAAGTATTTTTATTGTTATTATTTATTATTAAGTAATTTTATTTTTCTGATTAGCAGAATACTTCATGCACGAATCTGAAACTTTAGCAATTTGTTTAACTTGTTATCATATAATATATTCAATCCAAATTTGGTGCGGATCGGTTAGTTAGTTACGAAGCTAGTACCAAAAAACTGAAAAATTTACGGGTTTTTGCTCATAAAAATGAAACGGCTGACCAGATTTTGCTCAAAAACCATACAGCACCTCGCTGAGTCACCACGAACGTTTTTGCCAAATTTCGTAACGATCCGTGACCTTTAAGAAGGGCTGCTCGTTTTTGTTACAAACAAAAAAAAAACATAAATCCAAATGCTTTTTTTTCCCCTATGTTGTTAAATTGAAGGATTTCGCTCGCTTCGCTCGCTCATCCAACTAATGCCGAGGATTATATTAGGAAGTATAATCAACCTTAAGTCGTTTGTGCGGAACTCTAAAACCGTCGACAAACTGGGCTAGCAACAATATTCCCAATAATATTCCCAGAAACTGTCACAGCTCGCCGTCATCGGAATGAAATAGTGACGCGTTAAAAACATTCGCACCATAGGATTGCGTCCGCGTGAAACTGGGGTAGAGATAGAGACTGGATGCTGGATGCTGGATGCTGCGAAGAGTCTTACAACACGGATGCTCTAGGCTGCAGCAGGAGCCCTAGCGATCGATCAGACAGGCTTGCCGCCTTAGCGGCCCTCTATCCTCTACCCCACAGCGTTGCGCGCAAAGCACAATGATCGTTGCCCGGGAAGGGTGCATGGACCAGAGAAAACGTAGACTCGCATCGATAGAAATGTACGAGACGTCGCTATTTCATTGCAGTCAATGTGGTTCAGAATGCACTTGCCACAGGGTGTGTGTACTTTGCCAGAGCGCAGAGCTAGCTCATGGGTTTTTGTTGCTGGTGAACACCTATTGAATAAATTCCCTCTAGCACGCTGGCTGCGAGGCGGACGGCTGGGAACGTGCGACGCGTTCAGTGGGACGTTGAAGCGCGTAGCACGCTGGCTGTGAGGCGGACGGCTGGGAACGTGCGACGCGTTCGGTGGGACGTTGAAGCGCGTAGCACGCTGGGTGCGAGGCGGACGGCTGGGAACGTGCGACGCGTTCGGTGGGGCGTTGAAGCGCGTAGCACGCTGGATGCGAGGCGGACGGCTAGGAACGTGCGACGCGTTCGGTGGGACGTTGAAGCGCGTAGCACGCTGGCTGCGAGGCGGACGGCTGGGAACGTGCGACGCGTTCGGTGGGGCGTTGAAGCGCGTAGCACGCTGGATGCGAGGCGGACGGCTGGGAACGTGCGACGCGTTCGGTGAGACGTTGAAGCGCGTAGCACGCTGGCTGCGAGGCGGACGGCTGGGAACGTGCGACGCGTTCGGTGGGACGTTGAAGCGCGTAGCACGCTGGCTGCGAGGCGGACGGCTGGGAACGTGCGACGCGTTCGGTGGGACGTTGAAGCACGTGGCACGCTGGCTGCGAGGCGGACGGCTGGGAACGTGCGACGCGTTCGGTGGGACGTTGAAGCGCGTAGCACGCTGGCTGCGAGGCGGACGGCTGGGAACGTGCGACGCATTCGGTGGATCAGAAAAGTAGCAATTTTCCATCATTGATTGCGTTATGAGGCTGTGTATTTGATTTGTATGCATTATAAAATGTATAATCAACATCAAAATTGTTCATGAATAGTCTGAACAAGTGTCAGAGCACTCTGCATCAAATGAAGCGTGCTTAAAGAGCATTAAGAGCATGGATCTGTCAAAAATATCACAAAAAAGTTCGAGTGAATTTAAACCTACATGCAAAATTTCGTTGCTTGTACGGTAGAAAATGATTATTAGTGATAAAATATCACAAAAAAAGTATTTTTACACATTTATTAAGACTTTAATTATGATTTCAATATATATTATGGAGTGGAAACAGAGAACAATTTATTACATCCTCAATAAACGCCAGGATGTAAACTAAATCTCTTTTGCCAAACGACTCGAATCATTTTCTTAGATATAAAAGTTCACTGTTCCCCGCTTGTTGCAATTCATTGTCTTGAATCTTGATCATTTAGTGCACCTTCCCTTGTTTCAACACTCCGCCTATTGTGGGGGGGGGGGATGGGCGGTCTCGAGTGGTCGCCATGGCAAAACGTGCAAGTCTGGGGTGCGATAACTTCTACTAGGGTGGGCTTTAAGGGATGCTCTGCTTCTTCGCCGTCGCATAACTCTTAAGGGTGGAATTGCTCGACGGGCGGAAGGCTTTCTTGGCCGTGGGGCTGCTAACTTTTTACCAGATTACTTCGACGTGCCGGCTGGTCGTGGTCGTAATTTAATTTTTTCATTGCCTCGCATCGCGCAGAAGTGCTGTACCTCTAATAGCTGATATCACGAGACACCGGTGTCACTGCTGTTGCTAGTGTTGCTACGCTGCTACGATTGTTGGCATTACTATGTGCCTTGCCTAATGCCAGCAAACACCGGTGTCACTGCTGTTGCTAGTGTTGCCACGCTGCTACGATTGTTGGCATTACTATGTGCCTTGCCTAATGCCAGCAAACACCGGTGTCACTGCTGTTGCTAGTGTTGCCACGCTGCTACGATTGTTGGCATTACTATGTGCCTTGCCTAATGCCAGCAAACACCGGTGTCACTGCTGTTGCTAGTGTTGCCACGCTGCTACGATTGTTGGCATTACTATGTGCCTTGCCTAATGCCAGCAAACACCGGTGTCACTGCTGTTGCTAGTGTTGCTACGCTGCTACGATTGTTGGCATTACTATGTGCCTTGCCTAACGCCAGAAAACACCGGTGTCACTGCTGTTGCTAGAGTTGCTACGCTGCTACGATTGTTGGCATTACTATGTGCCTTGCCTAATGCCAGCAAACACCGGTGTCACTGCTGTTGCTAGTGTTGCTACGCTGCTACGATTGTTGGCATTACTATGTGCCTTGCCTAATGCCAGCAAACACCGGTGTCACTGCTGTTGCTAGTGTTGCTACGCTGCTACGATTGTTGGCATTACTATGTGCCTTGCCTAATGCCAGCAAACACCGGTGTCACTGCTGTTGCTAGTGTTGCCACGCTGCTACGATTGTTGGCATTACTATGTGCCTTGCCTAATGCCAGCAAACACCGGTGTCACTACTGTTGCTAGTGTTGCTACGCTGCTACGATTGTTGGCATTACTATGTGCCTTGCCTAATGCCAGCAAACACCGGTGTCACTGCTGTTGCTAGTGTTGCCACGCTGTTACGATTGTTGGCATTACTATGTGCCTTTCCTAATGCCAGCAAACACCGGTTTCACTGCTGTTGCTAGTGTTGCCACGCTGCTACGATTGTTGGCATTACTATGTGCCTTGCCAATGCCGGCAAACACCGGTGTCACTGCTGTTGCTAGTGTTGCTACGCTGCTACGATTGTTGGCATTACTATGTGCCTTGCCTAATGCCAGCAAACAGCGGTGTCACTGCTGTTGCTAGTGTCGCCACGCTGCTACGATTGTTGGCATTACTATGTGCCTTGCCTAATGCCAGCAAACACCGGTGTCACTGCTGTTGCTAGTGTTGCCACGCTGCTACGATTGTTGGCCATAATACCTCACTGGCCTAAAGTTATACCATCAAATGCACCGGCCACTCTTTCAGCACTGTGAGCACCACCATTTTTGTGCTAAGAGAGCCAAACTGCCAAGCAAGATTTAAATGCCAGTCCTAGCACTCTGCCATCATTTATGCAAGTCTCTTGCTAACTTTTGCGAATTAAATATTTTGGTCAGACATTTTTAGAAAAGTTTGAGAATTTTTCTTACATAAAAGGCATTAGTATGGGCATCGTGTGGGCGTTCGAAGGGGTGCGAAGCAGGAAGCAGGGCGTTAAGGGTGAGTGAATGCGACGGCGGCTGACTGATCCGCGAGAAGTTGCCGGGAAATTCACAGGTCGCCGGAGAAAACGCGGCGTTTCCGCGAATCTTTCGTTAAAATCCTCTGGTATTATTTAAAAAGAGGGGAATTTTATCACGCGCCGAGTTTTAGTTTTAGTTCAACTCTTTCCCGCTGCAGACGAAGTTGATAATGATAATAAATTCATTCGTGCGTCATGGTTGAAGGTATTAGAAAACACAAATTGAGGCTTGCTTAATGTTATCCATCCGGCCAAGTCTGTCAATATTTCTTCCTCCTTCTCTGCTTCACGCCTTCCATGCTTGTCGATCTTCCCACAATTTCTTTCATTCTACCTTCATCCAATTCTGTTGCCTCTCCTCTTTAATCAAACCACTCCACTTTTCTCTCGGTCTTTCCACCCTTATTCTTCCGACTACACTTTCTTCAAATTCTTTTTTGGACGTTCTTATCTCATCCATCTGCAGACGAAGTTCGAAATAGAAATCATGAATCACAAATCGTTAGCGGCAAATCAAGACTTGCTTCATTTCTGACAGGAATTTCCCGGATTATCAGCTGTAACATTCGGCTGCAATGTCACATTGGTGTAACGGACCCGAAAGGCATTCCTAACCAACCGTTCATACAAACAACCCGTTCGCTACAAATCACTGACAGAGACTAATTAAATCCTGCATTCAAAGCCCATTAATTTCTGGACAACATTTCGATTTTGTCGCATTACCGCCATTTTGAATACCGCATTTATTTTATACGATGTGATTTTATAAACGGCCGTTATTTTACAAAGTTGGCTGCGTCCAGCCTGCATTGATGATTCGATATCGAAGCTTGAACAATTCAATTTACTTCGGCGCAGTGCATTTATATAGTTATAACTTTCCGAAATTATCGGTTATAGCGGCTGCTGTAGTTCACTATTGAGTCAGCATTTCTGGCTGTCATCTTTGAATAGAAGCGTGGCCTTTTTTTGAAATATTTGAGATAAACCCACCAATGGCGCCAATTGTCGTAACTCCTTACGGCCACGATATCTGCAGTGCGCGACTCTGTTAAATTTTTTAAAATGTGAGATGTGATATTTTGTCAATGTTTTTAATGAAACAAATTAACGCTCTCATCTCATTCTCATCTCATAATAAGAAACAACATGATCAGGGCTATCATTCTTATTATGACTCATCAAAATAATTATTTCTCCGAATGTCACGACACATAACTCTACGAATTTTCTCTAGAAACGCGCTCCGAGCCCGTCCGGCTCAAACGACGCCGCACCCCCCCCTTCCAAAAAAGCCAAAATCACCCCTTTGTGCCCCCGGCGTTCATTAAACCTCGCTGAACCGAGCTCTCCGCAATGTTTTATCTGCGCTGACCAGTAATAGGGGTGGGGGGCGCACGGCGCTGGGGTTGTCACTTTAATGAATTCTCCCCCCGCGCGATCTGAGGGGGTGAATTATGTCCCGGCTAATTGGGCGGGGGGAGTGCCGTGCCGAAACGCACCCCTCTCACCCCTCTCAGCCGATGCACCGAGGAAAACACGACCACTCCGCGCCAATACAAATACAATATAGATGATGTTGTTAGCCTTAGTACTTCTATAGATAATCAATTCTATTGTTTGCTGGTTAGTGAAGGTTAGTGTGGTAATGTAGTTTTAACTCTGGTTTAGTGTTAGGGTGCCGAGACGGTATAGCGTGAGGACTGTAGCGATCAACGGTCAATGGAGCTGGGATTCCGTTTTTATTATCTTACATGGGCGGAAATGATGTCTACTGCATCACAAACATGGATTGTCGAAAGATATGTTGATGTTAAACAACTCAGTGCTGACTCAGGCAATGGATGGGTGACCAAAATTATATTACCAACTTTTAGACAGAATTGTATGTTCATTATCAGCCTGTCATTCACCGGCACCAGGTTCACTCTCAGCTCGCTGCTAGCTGCTAGGTTAGCTTCATCATCAGCCTGTCATTCACCGGCACCGGGTTCACCCTCAGCTCGCTGCTAGGCTAGGTTAGCTTCATCATCAGCTTTAGCTTAAGCTGCATCCGTTCTCTAGATCTAGCTCTTAATCTCTAGATCTAGGGTCGAAATCTAGCGACGGATGTGGCATTGAATGGGTGACCATTCATTGAGTGTGTTTGGGGTAGTCTTAGTATCCCTTCGGTGCTTTTCGACCGGACCAGACACTAGGCTACATCCGGAATCGGACTACCCCTCTTCCTACACAACTGTTAGCTTGATATTCACCCTCATTATCGCCCATTTCTTCACCGAAGCCGAGAGACCGGCGCCACATGGTCAATATCGTGCGTTGTTAAAGATCATCGAGGTTAAGTAAGAGCTAATGACCTTGCATTGGATGGGTGACCTTAGCAATGAGTTTCTTGCCGATTCAGCGCCTGAACGCCTGTAGCAGGGTCACAGGACTAGTAGTCTGTAGAGCGTATCTTGAAGGTCACCGAAGTTAAGCAACAGAGTGTTAGACCAGGCATTGGATGGGTGGCAGCAATGAACTATTTAACTTTGCTGGGTTATTGATTGATAATAGGCACGGATTTTCACATAGCAATGCGGCAACTGATTAAGCTCAGATCGGATCAGATCAAGATATATTCCGGATGAACGTGTCGCTAATTTGACTATCGACATTCAGCAATAAAGCCATAAATTGACTGTGATGACCATCATACGAAACACTGCATAAATCTTTGCCGATTTGGACTCGAGTCATTAGACTGTCTGTGGGTTCGTGGGTCAGAGATCAAAAAAAAAACTGCGCCATAGTCTGCCATACAAGACTTTTGTGTGACGGACTGCCGTGCAATGGACTGTTTATACGGTTACATGCAGTTGTGTACAAGACCGCTGCACAAGGATCTGACGAAATGTGATGAAAAATGTGACCGTATAAAAGGGGCTTAAGAACTAACAGAAGTAACCGAAGTTAAGCAACAGCGCGCCGAGCCAGCCACTGTATGGGTGACCACCAACATAACACTGCTTTTCTCTTCGGCTGCAGGCGCTAGACGTGCGATGTGGACGTCCGTGGGGCCCGGCGAGGACGAGGGTCGGTCGCCGTCTTCGCGGTCCAAACACAGCGCCACCCTACTCGGCAACCACGTCTACCTACTCGGCGGGCGCAACGGAAACCTACCCCTAAAGGACTTCTGGCGATACAACCTCGGTGAGTCACAGTCCTGAAGATGTCCACGCCATCATGGACGAAACGTCGACACTCGACAAGGTCCTTGTTAGGACCGCCACAGCGTTTAAACAGCAAAACTGTACACTCTCAATTCTACGACCTTGGTGAGTGTCCAGTGGATGTTCGGGGTCAAGTCACCGGTCAGATTGGCAGCCAAATGTCTTGCTGGGCTTTAGGATCTTGGCGACATCGGGCGACAAAACGCTGGTGGCCGACCTGGCGGACTGGCCAGAAGTTAAAGGAAACAAGTGCGCAGTAATCACCTGCAAAGATACTGTCAGTTGATGCTTAAAACTGAGCATCAACGGCCAGCAAAGCCCCCTAAATATACATATGATGACGTAAGCAACGTTGTCTTGAGTTGTATCCTGATGGCTGTGCTGCTTTAACTAATAACCAAGACGCCAGGTGGCGCTGACAATTCTCGACAAAGCCATTTCAGCAGAGTTTCCTAAATTGTACAGCCTGGTGAGAATTTTCAACATTTTTCACGTTCAGACTATAAATCGTCCACTGAAGTCTTTGTATCGAGTAGCACGCGTTTTTAACGATTAAATTAGTAAAATCATGCTCGTTTTTTGATGCAGCTTACTCTCACACACTCGCCGTGCAACACGTGCAAAAGATCCAGAGATTATGCGTTTTATTTTCTCTCTTTCTAATCGTGCAAATAATTGACCACCGTTTCGCTTTGTGCGTCGAGGACATCACGCACTTTTTTCCACAAAAAAGCGAGCTGGTAAAATTGATTTCCTCAAAGCTTTTTATTTAATTGGCAAGGTGGACTATGAAGGGTAGAGCGACCAGCAGGACAACCCTTGTGGCGAAGACTCTACCCGCGTTCTAGAGCCCGTGCAATGGACGTCGTCGTCTGCTTGCTCCATGATGTTCATGTCCACTGAATCATTGATGAGCGTCGAGATGCAATCAGAGCGCGGAGTTCGAACTGTTTCAACCTGATCGCGGGGGAGTTTGCCAGTGGCGTAGCGCTATGGCTAGATTCAAATCGCGATTGCATGATTAAATAGTCCAACAGTGTCTTATCGCACATGGAAAACCCAGGAATACTTCACTGCTACCGATATTTTGAGTACTAATGTTGCTAACGTGCAACTTATGTAATGCACATAGCTGCTTTAACATCGTTGTTTGGATGGCCATGTGTTAGATAAGGGTCCAGATAGATTCAAAAGCTAGCTCGGTGCACGTGCCACTATGTATGGAAAACTGAGTGGAATTTTGTGTTCGGCGTAGCCGGTGTCTTGAAGTGTTCGCGGGGTATCACCATTAGCTTTACGTCACATCACGAGCATGTCGGCTCGACGATGGTGCTGGCTTGACAAAGTGTTGCGTTGGTTGGAATTGGAATGTAATGTTACTTTGAAGCGATTACTGCCGGTGACTTCATTTTAATAAAACACTTACGTTTTTATAACGATTGTCAACAATTTTAACCAATCGTAAGTTTTTTGTCAGAAAAGCTTTAACGGCAGGTACTTGAGATACGGACTTAGCACTCAATAACCTAACTAACTTTTTTTTCCGAATACTAACCTGGCTTGTAAATGTAGCTCAGAATGGGTCTTAAACTTGAAGGTTGGTTAAAAATAGTAAAAAAAGACATACGTTTTAAGAAAATCATAAATCGTAACGCACACTTCTAACAATACTTCAGATTCCCGTTCGGTCATGACGGTTTTTGACATCATTGATAATAATTAATACGAAATAAATTTGGAGACACCAATTTCCTGTCTGCTAACTGCAAGACACCACGTTCTACAGTTCGATTTCGATATTTTCAAATCGCATCACACAGTTTCAAGAGTCAGCGAAATGTAAATGACTCCAATTTTGTCCTGGTTGTAGACCATGTAGAAGCATCATATTGCCCACCGCCCGCCACTGTACTGAACTAGAGCCACCCCGAGATGAAACTCTCACTCGCTGGACCCCGTTTCCAGAGATCAATGCGCCCGCTGCCGGCCAAGACTGGAATCTTTGTTCCGTGGGGGTGGTTCCCCCCGAGTTGGAGGGTTGTGGGTGGTGGGGGGAGATCCACGTCGTCGCGATTCGTCGCGAGTTATTTGCTGGTCGACGCCGGGCGTAGCGCTGGTGGCGATTGCTGGACGAATGCTGCATTGATTGATTGATTGATGCCTGCTGCAGGATTGATGGCTGGATGTTGGGGGTTGACAGTGATATACGGGTGGGTGTGGTGAACCCGTCGTCACCTATCTGCGCTATCATTTGTTTGTGTTTTTGCATAGTCAATTTTTATGGGTTATATGAAATCTCTTTGCTTTTATCTATTGTCAAATAAATTATGTGCTTATGTGTGCTTCGTTCATGATAATATTATTGTATTTATGTATCTTATTTATGGTGTGTTTAATATTCCTACCAAAGATTAGGATGTATTTGAATAACACACACAGAGTTGAAATTGGAAATAACAGGACTATGAATGAACATAGAAGGTGGTGAATCTAGTGACGCTATGCTGCAATCACACGCCAACAACTCGACTAACCCCGATTATAACGTGGCTCCATGGAGATAGAAACAGGACTATGAATGAACATAGAAGTCGGCGAACCTAGTGACGCTATGCTGCAATCACACACCAACAACTTGACTAACCCCGATTATAACGTGGCTCCATGGAGATAGAAACAGGACTATGAATGAACATAGAAGGTGGTGAACCTAGTGACGCTATGCTGCAATCACACGCCAACAACTCGACTAACCCCGATTATAACGTGGCTCCATGGAGGTAGAAACAGGACTATGAATGAACATAGAAGCCGGTGAATCTAGTGACGCTATGCTGCAATCACACGCCAACAACTCGACTAACCCCGATTATAACGTGGCTCCATGGAGATGGAAACAGGACGATGAATGAACATAGAAGCCGTTGGATCTAGCGACGCTATGCTGCAATCGCACGCCAACAACTCGACTAACCCCGATTATAACGTGGCTCCATGGAGATAGAAACAGGACTATGAATGAACATAGAAGTCGGCGAACCAAGTGACGCTATGCTGCAATCACACACCAACAACTTGACTAACCCCGATTATAACGTGGTTCCATGGAGATAGAAACAGGACTATGAATGAACATAGAAGGTGGTGAATCTAGTGACGCTATGCTGCAATCACACGCCAACAACTCGACTAACCCCGATTATAACGTGGCTCCATGGAGATAGAAACAGGACTATGAATGAACATAGAAGGCGGTGAATCTAGTGACGCTATGCTGCAATCACACACCAACAACTCGACTAACCCCGATTATAACGTGGCTCCATGGAGATAGAAACAGGACTATGAATGAACATAGAAGCCGTTGGATCTAGCGACGCTATGCTGCAATCACACACCAACAACTCGACTAACACCGATTATAACGTGGCTCCATGGAGATGGAAACAGGACTATGAATGAACATAGAAGCCGTTGGATCTATCGACGCTATGCTGCAATCACACGCCAACAAACCCCGCCCTTTATAACGGGTTCCATCCATCTTCAACTGTTCATATTTTCCCATTTCAAAGGTATTCAATTTAATAAAAATCGAAAGATCCTTTATGGCTGGGACAATATGACAGACATATCAAAAATCCATCAAAGATATTTACTTTTCAAGAAGTGAGTTTAATATCGCTCGCTTCTCCATAGTCACGTTCATCAGACATTTCATTGATATTAAAAACACTTGAAAACATAGCAAGCAGCTCGTCTCTCTTGCTAAAAATAAACGTCACAACCCAGTAGTGCTGGCTCCAGCCATCGTAGCTGCATCTATGAAATACTGACAGAGAGTGTACTCGAGAGTTAGGGGATGAAGGGCGGCCCGGTACGCTGCATGCACCCTGCACGAGGGGGATGGGGATGCATGTGTAGGGGGGCGAGGGTGGTTTCCATGTAACGCAACATCGGGGTGAGAGGTTTACTTAGCGCAAGCAATACACGACCGACGGAATAAGCGGCAATTTATTTTACGCTATATAAGGGCTGACGTGGGCGAAGGGGGTGCAGGGGTGAAAATGAGACAATCTACGTTTTTTTTTATGGATACAGGGAGGGGTATGATTGGGTTTTTTGTTTGGGAAATTGGTTTTGAATCTGGGGTGGCTGTTAAAGGTATATTCCTTCAGTTTAAATTTGTTTCCCGCTCATGCTTCTGAAAATATTCTGCATCTGTACAATTTTTTTGCGAATGAATCCTATCTACAGTCTAATTTATTCTTTAGAACTTTTTGACACATTGTTTATCAAGCCATACTTGCAACTATACACGGCTATATCAATTTTTGCTAATGCCAATCAAGGAATGTGGAATAAAAATAATGGATAGAGCCATGACCTTTTCCACCCGGAGAATAATTGACGTCAGATACCCACTGGACGTACGACCAGTTTGAAAAAAATATCAATTAGCTCTGCTAAATAACAAAGGAAGATTGGGAAATCACAACCCGAATTGTTTTACCTGAATATACCGAGTTGGTATCATGACGTCATTTTGATAGAATTTTTTATTGAAATGAATATGTGAATTTAAATAGATTCGATTTGGTCGATCACGATTATATAATGACATCACTGGAAGGACTTTCACGTCCTTGCCTATATATACCATTAACGTCACATTATTTAATAAGTTTTTAGGGCTGAAATCACATTGTCATGAATCATGATAGACAGCAGCCAAGGTAGGTAGATTATGCCTCAAGGTAGGTAGGTAGATCTACCTACCTTGGACAGCAGCTAGCTTTCAGACAAAACTCATCTCTTTCGGTTGCGTCTGTTTCCTGCCTTTGTGGATGCGCCAACTATTTAACTAAACCACATTTCGGTGGATATCCCTGACGAAGAATTGAGTGGAAAACCAGGATTGTATTGATTTAAAAAATATAAATCTCCATAGGTATGTTTAAGATTTAGTACCCGTTCGGATCTTTTGGTGGATGAATCTAGCGGCTGTTTAGTCTCTTTAGAAGTGAAATCTATCTTCGATGTATACAGCTGAGATCGCGTGTGAAAAATGTGACAATCAAGTTTTCTTTTTTCGTATCTCTGTTCGGTGATTGGTTCTTTTTTGTCCTTCAAAGGAGACAGATTCAATTTTGCCGGCCATCTATTATTGGCCACACATTCTACAATCTAGAACATATTCTAGAACCTCGACCGCAAAACACATCACCGATATATATCTCATTTCTTTTGCGATGACGCTACAGATGGATGCTGGATGATAACATCGGATTCAACGCATACTAATGGTTATTTAAAGTTATACCTTAATTATAATACAGATACCGCTTGGTTATCATGTCATAAATTTGTCATTTCCTAAAGTTTCTTGGAAATTTGTCTCTTCTTCAGCCTTAATATATACCTATAGTCTATATATCAAGTTGTTTTAGTCTTCAAAGTTTTTCATTACACTTCAAAAGATAATATATTAAGGTTGATAAATATATATCTACCTAAAGGAATCCGGTTTCATTTTATACCATACTTATACAATTCTTCGTTTTGACTTATACGACTTTCTAAAAGCCGCAAAGTTTCAGAAGATATCTGCGTGGGTAGCGATGCGTGGATAATCTTTGCTGAAAGTTTTCGCGATTTCCTCGTCGCCGCAGGCAAGCAGGGAAATCTGTTTTCCACGTGGAGAAAGCTGCAGGATAAGCTGGCGTTGTCTGGAAGAAAAGTGATGGGGAAAATGAGTAGGCGATGCATGGACCTCTTAGCTTTTCCCAGATGGCTTTCGGGAAAGTTGAGTAGCTTTCTATGTATATGCGAGTCTTAAAGGGGTTGTAATTACAATTAGTCATAATGATAAAGCGTTTACCATTTAAAATACACTTTTTATGCATTAAAGGGAGGCTAAGGCATAACACGTCAAACAGCAAATGCGCAGAAATAGTCAAGATACGGAAATACCGTAGCCAGGTGCTATTATGGAGTAGAATGCATAGCAATCGTATTTTTTAATATTAAAAATATTTTCCAAATTCAACGCTTATTTTGAAACACATAAATGGTTTAACAATTGCAAGGGAAAAGTTTAAAACATCATATATGTTTGCCTGCAGAAATATTACTATTTAGGGGGCTTTGTTTGCCACTGATGCTCAATCTCAAGCGTCAACTGACAGTTGACTTCAAGAGAATAAAACTGCACTTGCTTAATTTATTTGTTTAATTTTTATTTGCATATTATTATAGTGTGTGCTAATAATACAGAATTACACTTTGATAACATGAAACACAAATACCCAGATAAGCCATAGCTTGTGTGTGGGAAAAGCTACAGTGACAAGTTATATTATATTTTACACCATTAAAAGATGGCTCTAACTTCTTCAACTTTTAACTTTGCCGACAGACTCGCCACCAGCGCTTTTTCGCACGATTTCACCAAGAGTTTTCCAAGTATGAGTAAGATATTTCATGCTACCCAGTCGGAAATTTCCAACGCGCCAACCCCTTATATACACGGACTTAATGATGTCGCCGATCCATAGCCCGAGCAGTAAACGCTGCCATGATGCTAAATTACATGATACTGAATATAAATTACAACCAACATTCTCGATCCCCAGGCCAGAAAGCTTGCAAGCCAGCAAATCGCTTATTACATTCTCAAATATTAGCCCGCCCCGAGCCTGGGTTACATAGTTGATCATCATGTGACCTCCTCAGCATGAAATTAATAGCGTTCCTGAAAATTATGACTTTAATTATAATCAACAGAACCTCGGCATGGCTAGAGAGAGAGAGAGAGCTAGGGGCATGATCAATTTCACCATCAATCTAAATTATAATCGCCGGATTAATTAATTTACGGAATTGAGTCGCAATTTAATGGAATAAGCTATGTGAGATGATTTTATACAAGTCGGTTTTCCAATATTGCTTATCACTAGGATATGTGTTAGGGAGTTTGTCTGATACTCTAGGAGGTTAGGGATGAGGTCAACAATAGGGTTTAGGGATGGAGCCATAACTGTGTATTAGAGATGTAGTCGAATATTTTACTTTTGCAATTAGGGAAACTCTGCTAGCGAAGTTTAGCTGGTGACATGCTGAGCATCGTCAGCACCACCTAGGCGGCGTGGTTAGGAATTAAAGCTAACACAGCCATCTAGGTGCAACTTACAACAATGTTACTGACGTCATCTTAAGCAAATTGATTTCTTAAAAATTTTGCTGTTTTTTCTTCACACAACGGTCACAACCCATCTTAGACGCGATTAATATAAGCTTTCGCAAATCCCTATTCTTAATCCTTCGCACTTCCACTCTGTCTTCTTAAAATGTAAAAACCACCCCAAAATGCTGAGACAGCGAAAAACGCTACATGAAGTTTAAACAGCTAGCAACTTTGAGTTTGTAGAGATATTGGCCTGTCTTAGCAAAAAACTAGAACACCGATTTATCTTTCATCTTCACCTCCATGGCCTCCTCGAAACATACGGTTGTGCCGGCAGTTTGCCCGCCGCTCGCCAGGGGCGCTTTGTCAGCAACTGCTGGCATTGTTCCATTCAAGAGCTCCTAGCTCGCAGCTTTGTTCCAATCTGCTTCATCCCCTGCGCCGCACTCCACTCGCTGGCGGCAGACAATGGATAATTGCTGCCGCTAATTGCTCCACACTCGATTGTAATTATCGAACAAATTCAACGCAAAAAAACTCGGCGCGAGTTCGTGGCATCATATCTAGAACTTGGTTTTGCGTTTGAATGCAGACGCGTATACTGGTCCAATGATATAACAACCGCTTGGCTCTCCCTTGATTTCGTTGCGAGCTGAATCGCAGATTTCGGTTATGAGTTGCATTTCAGTATAAAAACGTAGATCGAGACCATATTTTGAATTGAATCTATGAAATCTTACTTTCATTGATGCTAAGAAATCACTCCACTCATCTCTATACCAAGTCTGTGGAAAATGAAGAGTGTTAGTCAGTAATAAACGTCATTTTTTGCATAGAGGCTGTGTATCGAGCATTGGCACCGAACAGCTTAACATTATCCAAACATTCTAACATAAAATAATGAAACTCATTGGGGATGATTCCATTGACGAGCGCCACCGCAGAGAAGCGGCAAAGACAAGACACAGGACACAGGACACAGGGCCCAGGACACAGGACACAAGACACAGGACACAGGACACAGGACACAGGACACAGGACACAGGACACAGGACACAGGACACAAGACACAAGACACAGGACACAGGACACAGGACACAGGACACAGGGCCCAGGAAACAGGACACAGGAAACAGGACACAGGACACAGGACACAGGACACAGGGTCCTGGACACAGGAAACAGGACACAGGGACACAGGACACAGGACACAGGACACAGGAAACAGGACACAGGACACAGGACACGGGACACAGGACACAGGACACAGGACACAGGAAACAGGACACAGGACACAGGAAACAGGACACAGGGACACAGGGACACAGGGACACAGGGACACAGGGACACAGGACACAGGACACAAGACACAAGACACAGGACACAGGACACAGGACACAGGACACAGGACACAGGGCCCAGGAAACAGGACACAGGAAACAGGACACAGGACACAGGACACAGGGTCCTGGACACAGGAAACAGGACACAGGGACACAGGACACAGGACACAGGATACAGGACACAGGACACAGGACACAGGACACAGGACACAGGAAACAGGACACAGGACACAGGACACAGGCCACAGGGACACAGGGACACAGGGACACAGGGACACAGGACACAGGACACAGGGACACAGGACACAGGACACAGGCCACAGGGTCCTGGACACAGGACACAGGCCACAGGGTCCTGGACACAGGACACAGGACACAGGACACAGGACACAGGCCACAGGGTCCTGGACACAGGACACAGGACACAGGGACACAGGGACACAGGACACAGGGACACAGGACACAGGACACAGGACACAGGACACAGGTCACAGGGACACAGGGACACAGGGACACAGGACACAGGACACAGGACACAGGACACAGGACACAGGACACAGGACACAGGACACAGGACACGGGACACAGGACACAGGACACAGGACACGGGACACAGGACACAGGCCACAGGGTCCTGGACACAGGAAACAGGACACAGGGACACAGGGACACAGGACACAGGACACAGGACACAGGACACAGGACACAGGACACAGGACACAGGACACGGGACACAGGACACAGGACACAGGACACGGGACACGGGACACAGGACACAGGCCACAGGGTCCTGGACACAGGAAACAGGACACAGGGACACAGGGACACAGGACACAGGACACAGGACACAGGACACAGGACACAGGACACAGGCCACAGGGTCCTGGACACAGGACACAGGACACAGGGACACAGGGACACAGGACACAGGACACAGGACACAGGACACAGGCCACAGGGTCCTGGACACAGGACACAGGACACAGGGACACAGGGACACAGGACACAGGACACAGGACACAGGACACAGGCCACAGGGTCCTGGACACAGGAAACAGGACACAGGACACAGGACACAGGACACGGGACACAGGACACGGGACTCGGGACTCGGGACGCGGGACTCGGGACTCGGGACACGGGACACGGGACACGGGACACGGGACACGGGACACGGGACCCAGGATAAAGGACACAGGACACAGACCGTCCCGAGTCCATCCTAACCTAACGTTACCTAAGCTAACATCATCGTTGCTTGTGATTCCAGTAACCAGCCAATGGGAGAGCTTGAACCCTAGCGGTGAGAAGCCTCCGTGTCTTCAAGAACACACGGCCGTCGCGTACAAAGACTCGATCCACGTGTTCGGCGGGGAGCTGGGCTTCTCGGCCGGCTCGGAAACTCCGCTCTGGATCTATCACGTCAAGGTTCGTGTCCAGGCTGAGAGGCACCGGGTCGAGAGTACATGAGAACCACTGATTCCATCAATTAGTATCTACTAGAAAAAATATAGATTACATTTTTTTTTTGAAGATCTTGTATGGTTGTACTCTGTGTTGAATGATTTTTGGCCCTAAAATAGGCCCTCGACAACGTTGGCTTCGGTACTAAATAAGTGTCCATGAAGTTGAGATGAGGCTGCAATCTCTTCCCCTCTGTCTACGTTCACACATTTGTGATAGGTGACAAATAAAAATCAGCCTTGCATGAAACGAGGCTTGAAATTTGCACTCAGATAGATTTAAAATATATATTCCTTGACTTTAGGAATGCAAATTTTAAGTAGATTTCACATTTATTGGTTCCAGTAATCAGCTTAGCACCAACGTTACATTATGCTGTTTGGTGGCTTTCTGTGAGAGTCAACTGCCCAAATCAATCCAGAAAGCCAGCTGGTATTAGCTGAGGATGCTCTTATTAGTCCATCGCCTGTGAAAATAAAGATTTATTAAACTCCTTGTGCTAGTGCCGTAAATAGCTAACCAAGTATACCAAAGCACCCTGAGCTTCTAGGGCCCCTAGAGCCTAATCAATGCAGCCAGCCGGCTAGTATGACAATGCTAAAAAATAAGAAAAACCACTTCTCCGAAATCAACGCTGTTTGCACCGACAAGCTGGCAGCGTATTGAAAAACTTCCGCAAAAGTCTTGTCTCGACGACTCGTCCCGACTCGTGTCGAACACGTTTTGAGACGCGTTTCTGTTTACACGGCCCAAGTTTTCTTCTGCAGGAGACTTCTGCACCAGACTCGGTTGAAAACTTCTCCCGTGTTAAACAGGCTTAAGGTTGTCTACATCTGTTCACCAACCTTGTCCATGTCTGCGTGTAACGCGCATGTCCGTCCTCGCCCGCTTTGCAGAGCAACAGCTGGCGCAAGGCACGCGTGCAGAAGGGCGTAGCGGTGCCGAAAGGGCGGCGAGGTCACTCTGCGATGGTGCACCGCGGCTCGATGCTCATCTACGGCGGATACCAGGACCTGCGCGGCTCATCCAACGAGCTCTGGGCCTTCCATTTCGGTCAGTTGGCGCTGGCGTCGCCTCAAAATACTTCCACTGTGGTTTCAAGAGTCGTTAGTAGATGTAGTGGATGGTTCCTCTGTTATTCTCTGATTTGAGGTGTTTGGTGGGCCAAACAGGACCGCATGTCTTGAAGCTTCGATGGAACGCCGCGGTCTGTCGTGATCAGTACTCCTGAAGAGGACCACCAAACTCCTCAGAACAGAAAACACCCGGAAAACATTCCACTTTTTTGAAAATGGTGAACCCGGTGCCGGTGAATTACAGGCTGGTGATGAAGCCAACTTAGCAGCTAGCAGCGAGCTGAGGGTGAACCCGGTGCCGGTGAATGACAGGCTGATGATGAAGCTATCTTAGCAGCTAGCAGCGAGCTGAGTGTGAACCCGGTGCCGGTGAATGACAGGCTGATGATGAAGCTAACTTAGCAGCTAGCAGCGAGCTGAGGGTGAACCCGGTGCCGGTGAATGACAGGCTGATGATGAAGCTAACTTAGCAGCTAGCAGCGAGCTGAGGGTGAACCCGGTGCCGGTGAATGACAGGCTGATGATGAAGTTAACCTAGCAGCTAGCAGCGAGCTGAGGGTGAAGCTAACCTAGCCTAGCAGCGAGCTGAGGGTGAAGCTAACCTAGCAGCGAGCTGAGGGTGAAGCTAACCTAGCCTAGCAGCAAGCTGAGGGTGAAGCTAACCTAGCCTAGCAGCGAGCTGAGGGTGAAGCTAACCTAGCAGCGAGCTGAGGGTGAAGCAAACCTAGCAGCGAGCTGAGGGTGAAGCTAACCTAGCAGCGAGCTGAGGGTGAAGCTAACCTAGCCTAGCAGCAAGCTGAGGGTGAAGCTAACCTAGCCTAGCAGCGAGCTGAGGGTGAAGCTAACCTAGCAGCGAGCTGAGGGTGAAGCTAACCTAGCCTAGCAGCAAGCTGAGGGTGAAGCTAACCTAGCCTAGCAGCGAGCTGAGGGTGAAGCTAACCTAGCCTAGCAGCAAGCTGAGGGTGAAGCTAACCTAGCAGCGAGCTGAGGGTGAAGCTAACCTAGCAGCGAGCTGAGGGTGAAGCTAACCTAGCAGCGATCTGAGGGTGAAGCTAACCTAGCAGCGAGCTGAGGGTGAAGCTAACCTAGCCTAGCAGCGAGCTGAGGGTGAAGCTAACCTAGCAGCGAGCTGAGGGTGAAGCTAACCTAGCCTAGCAGCAAGCTGAGAGTTGACCTGCAGCCTGCTCCTGTCCCTTGCCCCTTGTTACTGTACCTCCATGCAGCGCGTCACTAGCGCTAGAACTTTGCTAACGTCGTCTAATAATGGTTTGGCTTTTCGTCGGACAGACACGGAGTCGTGGCACCTGCTGTCGTCGTCTAAAGGGTGCCGCGCGTCCGACCTCCCTCCCGCGAGACACAAACACTCTGCGGTCCTGCACGACGACTCGATCTTCGTCTACGGCGGGATGACGGACTTGCAGGAACGATCCGACCTCTGGAAGTGGGACACGGGTATGAAGATGTCTAGCACCGACATGGAGCGACAATCAGTAATAAGCCCAGCACACTCAGCGTTCCCTATGTGGGTTTTGTTTTGCTTTAATTCTGTATAAAAATATTATTTTTACTTTATTTACTATAAAATGATGTGTGTACAGAATTAAACAATCCAAATAAAATGATTTAAAAATTAAAAAAATTAAAATGAACGAGATATCTATTCCAAATCTTGTAATCGAACCGGGATTTGAACCCGGATCTTAGCTTGAACCGGGTACGGCTACAAATTTCGAAGCAATATCTCATTCCTAATAAAAAATCGTAAATGCATCGAGTAATTGCATTTTCGTTGGAATCACACTAGGTAATAGAACGTCGATACACATCGTCTTAGCCTCGTCGTGTGCTTGAAACGGTGCCAGCTAAAGCGTCTGCGTCCTGTTTGCAGTCTCCCGGCACTGGAGCTGCATCAAGGCGAAGCCGAGTCCGGGACCGCTGCACAGCCACGCAGCGTGCAAGCTGCCCAGCTCCATGCTGGTGTTCGGCGGGGAACGCGACGGACACCCCACCAGCGAGCTCTGGCGGTTTCACTTCGGTAAACACCGGCACACGCCTCGCTAGCCTGGAGAATTGAAAGAATGTGTTACTAGGCTTTAGAATAAATGTAGAAAATATCTAATTGTGAATAAGATTTAATATTGTCAATATTGGTAGAGAACTTGGCGGTTTTGCTCTGATGGGATTGACTTGTGGTCCTGAAAAGGACCTGGGTCGACGTTTCGTCCGCGATGGCGTGGACATCTTCAGGACTGTGACGAGAGCAGCTGCTGGACGCTGCTTTTTTTTTTTTCAATTTTGTAATTTATTTGGCTTGTTGATAAGTACAGGGTACTTGTCAGGGTACAGGGTTGTATATGGGCTTTGCCAGTAGAGGAATTTTAATTAAGTAATAATAATATTAATTCTTACTATGGCTCTAGAAATGTACATGTAGTGAATATCTTACTTTGGTTATTACTTTCTAAAAGACTCACAAATATTACGTACTAATATTAGTATGTTGGTTTTCATCAAAAACTATGAAACTGCTTAGTGCCAAGTTCCACACTAAAACTCAAACCCAAACTTTGGGAAAAGATTGAGTTTGGGACTAGCATTGATTACCTACTCAGTTAAAAAGAAATTTTGAAAATCTTGCTAGGCTTTAGAATACAGTAAACATATTACTAGGTTGTAGAATATAGCAAAAATCTTGTACTAACTAGGCTATGCGAACACTCATATAATCGTGTTGTGGATAAGCGTAATATTTACGCTCACCCACAACGCGATTATATTGCGTGTGTGCATAGCCTAACGGCTTTTATGATCAATTTAAAATGTTCGGCGTTAATTTAGCAGCTTTCTCGATGACATTCGTTACCTGGAAATATCATGATGTAGTCATCGTGAAATTATTAGAATATTTCAAAACGTAAAAATCGATTTAAAGAAAAACAATTCAAATGATTTGCTTGAAATTAACACAATATCATCTTCTTACAGTTTATAATGCACACAGTAAATTTTGTCAAAATCGGTTGAAGATAAAGTTGCTTTAGTTGCAAAAAACTGCAAAATCGCTAAAAGAGCGTCATAAAAGCGCCATTTCCAAGAAAAGCGCTAAACATACAACAATGAAATTTGTACACAAACATTAAATCGTGCGGGCCAACATATCTGGAAAGTTTCGTCAAATTATATTGAGATTCTTGGCCTCTAGAGTGGAAAACGTGTTTTGGAAAAACTGAAAAATTTCGTAGAAACTTAATAACATAAAATTTACTCGTCCGAATTCCTTCAAAAACGCGGCAGACCTAAGTTCAGAGAAAACGAAGGTTCACGGAAATTTTCATCAAAATCGGTTTTGGCGTTTGGCCTGTAGAGAGCGGACAAACTTACAAAAAAAACAAAAACAAAAACATCCCGGATCTTTTTAGCAGTAAAGTGTAATTGAAGATTTCGCTTCACTCGCTACGCTCGTTACGCTCATCAATGCAAATAACTACAAAACCGGACGTTACAACTCCGGCCGTTGGCACCCTCCGTCCAGTAATCCATTGACTCGTACGCAGGCACCAACGCGTGGGAACGTATCAACGTCAACGGCCTGCGACCAAACCCTTGCGCCGACGGCGTGGCGTTGGCCATCTCCGAGCTGCTGCTCCAGGAGCCGGCCGCCGACAAGGAATCTCCGGCCGCCGAGCCGCCCGGCCTCAAAGTCCGACTCCGCGGGACGTCGGCGGAGAGAGGTGAGCGCTTGCTCGGAGCTCGCTGCTCGGGTTGCCGTCGTTAACACTCTCTTCTCATGGCTGGGGACAATGCTGTGGAATGTACGACACTTATCAGACCTCGAGTTTAGACCGTTGATAAAGCAGCTGCAGCACAGCTTTGCGAAACGTCGGAAAAATTTTGAGTTTTGGGCATGGCATTCAATACCCAGTAAAAAAGTTATTTTTTCTGAGAAATAACGTGCTAAGATTAGATTCTAAAGAAAGTAAAAATGTAGGAAACTCTCTGGCAATGAATACTGGTGGCGAACCTGGCAGACTAGTTAAAATTTTAAGTAAACAAGGGCAGCTATCACTGGAAAGGGTACTCTTTAATCTGTCAGCTGTCAGTTGACGCTTGAGAATGAGCATCAGTGGCAAACAAAGTCCCTGTTGTCTGTGAAATTGTTTAATGGCTCGGGTGCTTTATGTAAGAACTTGGCGGCGCTGACAATTCTGTCCTCTGCTCAACAATGCTATTTTGGCAGAGTTTCCTTCGTTCTACAGCCTAAAAGTTGGGGATTGTGCAAGAAATTAGCATGCATATCGTAAGTTTCATCAATTTTTTACTACACTGCCAATGACTCTCAACTGGCAGTGTCATCGATACTGCATTCCTTCTGGCATCTGTCTCCAGATCTTTGAATACTTTGCACTTTGTTTGTGTACCATATTTTTGAAAGTATTGTTTGCTCCCTGCTTGATTTTACTTGATTTTTTGTATGCTTTTGTGTGGAAATAGACATTATTATTTGTCTACCTTAGATTAGTAGACTTCATGTTTAGTTTAAGATTAATAACGTTGCATTTTGTATTAGGCATGAATCTTTCGCCGTATTGGTGTAAAGCTCATGCATTTTCGTGATGCATATGACTCACATACTGTAGCGAGGGTAGCCTAACAGGGATGGGTTTCTTCTTCAGTAAATGCAAGCGAATTCGGTAGATTTATTTATTTATTTGAGCTTAACTACAAATAGTACATTTGTACAGGTGGAAGTTTATAAATGTACCTATATATTATATGGAATTTATATAAATAATATAAATATTACCTAATATTGCTAGTGACTACTACAATTAACAATGACTTTCCTCTAGTTTTCTTTTAAATAGTTGTAAATCAACTTGATCTTGAACAATGTTTTCATCCAGCGAGTTCCATTCTCTTGCCGTTCTGTTCAGAAAAGACCACTTCCCCACATCCTTACTTGCTGTTTTAACTACCACTTTTCTTGAATGTTGCTTTCTACATATATGTATCCTGTATCCTTCTGTCCATTTCAATGTTCGTATTTAACACTTTCCAGCCCCCTTTTCCATTTAACGTTCTAAAAAAGTTGACAAGTCTGCTTTTTTTCCTCCTATTTTCTAGTGTTTCCCATCCTAATTTTTCTATCATTTCAGATGGTCTTTCGAGAACTTTTTCAACTTTTCCTTCCTTGTTTGTTTCCAATCTTATTCGTCTCATTCTTCCTGTGACTCTTCTAGCTGCTAGTCTTTGCACTTTTTCTATTTCCTTAATTTCTTGTTTTCTGTATGGATCCCATACTGACGATCCATACTCCATTGTTGGTCTCACCAATGATAGGTATGCTTTTTCTTTTATTTCTTGGTTCATTCCTCGTAATTGTCTCATTACAAAATTTATACTCTTGATTCCTTTTTTTACAACTCTTTCTATCTGATTTTTCCATTTCAGATCTTTACTAAATATTACTCCCAAATATTTGTAATTATTAACTTCCTCCAGTTCCTCTCCCCCTTCTACTCTATAACCTCTTTTTACACATTTGTTCCCTCTTCCAAAACTGACAACTTTACATTTACTAACATTTAATCCCATTTCATTTTTTTTAATCCAGTTATTTATCTCGTCGAAATCCTTTTGTAGGATCTCCCAATCTTTTTCTTCTCCTATCTCCCTGTATATAACACTATCATCTGCGAATAGTCTAATAGTTGATGTTACATTTTCACTTATATCGTCGATGAAAAGGTCAAATAATACTGGGCCAAGTACACTCCCTTGTGGTACGCCCGAAGTAACATTAATTTCTTCAGATGTCACATCTCCAACTTTCACCCTTTGTATTCTATTACTTAAAAAATCTCCAATCCAATTCACTACATGATACAACTTCGGTCGGTTTATTCCCTGTTTAGTACACTCTAGGGTTACAGGACTCACTCGTCCACCCACTGTAGCCTAAGGGAACCTACTGACACCTTGGCCCTCGAGCGCTCGGTCTTTTATAGGGGTGCCCACGTGACCACGGCCATGGTGACGTAACATGGCCATGTGGGCTGCAAGAGGAGGCATGGGAGTGTTCTGGCGACTCTCGTCCCTGGACCACCCATCGCTTAGGGCGGTGGGTCAGGGATGGTCAGAGTTGTCGCCAGAGGGTGCCCAAGCCTACCCTTGCAATACAAGTACATACAAATCAAATCAAATCAAATCAAATCACATTTTATTCTGCTCACAATAGGAAAACACATACAAATGCATTAGACAATCCTGCGACAGTAATGACAACAGTAATGGTAAAGGCGAATAGATAATTTAACAAAATAAAAGTAGTAATAAAATTAATTAATTAATTAATTAATATGTATTGACCCAGAAATGGAACAACAATAAAGATTATTATTATTATTAAAAGTAGTGCGATATGGTTAAGACAATTCATCAGGGACAAAAAGTGGTAAAGAAAAAAAAAACAAAAAAAAAAAAGAAAAAAAAAAAAAAAACTACACACTAAACATACAATTCTATTCTATTTATTTTTCTCAAACAACAACTTCTTTCCCTTTGCGGTAAGTCTTGCACTTCCATCCCGTGCACATCCATCTACTGAGCTTCACTATAAAAGTCGACGCTTCGCACCCTGCGTCGCTGGGTACTTTGCAATTCACAACCATTCATCTTGTCACAAACATTAATTTGACTTTTTGACGTGCACTGGATCTGGTGTTGATTCGTGTGGATGATTATTGAAGAGTTTTCCTTTGAGCGAAACGGAGTAGTTGTTTCTTACCAACACTGGGTTGCCTTGATTGTTGAGATGGCTGCATTGCATTCAACACGGCTTCAAGAGTTCACCAAAAATATTTTATTCTTGCGAAAGATTTTGATTGACGTGACTTCAATCAACATTTTTGTACCGATTTGCTGAAAAAAAAGCACGAAAATCAGCTTAATCATCACACTGTTCACTAACAAATGATACATTTCGCTCAATAACCCGTAAAAAATAGTTTACCTCGTTAGTACGTTTTTCTTCGATCATTTTTAACACGTTGCATCCCTTATTTTTGTAATCATAACATTAAATCCAGCTAAAATCTTGTAACTAGCATTGAAGTGCAGACCTCCATTGCATGCCTGTATCAATGATTTGCTTGCTTGTAAACTACTGGCCTACTGTTGCGCTCGACTGCTTTACCCTGTGTCAGCGTTTTGTTATGTAATGCACGTTGTCAGTGATTGCACCTCACCGCATTAAAACCAACCAACCAGAGTTTACGCCTCAAGCTGCATGTCCTCACCAGCTATCAATGACTCAAGAAGATTGCGTGCAAGAAAAAAATCCCCAAAGAAGAGCATGACACCAGGCTGTAGAATGCAGGAAACGAAAATAGCATTGTCGAGCTTGCGACACAATCGTCAGCTTGGCTAGAAATTTAAACCGCACAGCTATCTAGCTACATTTTGACTTTTAACATTACATCCCACGTAATATTGAGCGGGCTTTGTTAGTCACTAAGTCTCAGTCTCAGTTGTCATGATATCAAAGAATTCTCAGCGTCAGTTTTCATGATATTGTCGCGAAGCGAGTTCCACCTTCGTGGGACTTTTGATCCCAACCCTAATTACCCTTCGTGACAATTTAACGAGTTACTGCACTTGCTTCAACTTCACCCCGGTCCGCCAGCTTCGCCACCCGCTCTCTGCCGCCCGATTCCACCGAAAGCCCCCCACATCGAATACAACACCAGCCCTAAACCAGCCTAACCCCGACTTCATCCAAAAGCCCCCAGATCGAATACAACACCAGCCCTAAAGCAGCCTAACCCCGACTTCACCCAAAAGCCCCCACATCTCGCAAGACACTACCCCTAAACCAGCCTAACCCCGATTCGCCCCTAAGGTCGAGCGCACGGCAACCGAATCTCACCGTGCGAGAAGAAGTACATCTTCCGACCGACCTCGGTGAACTACGTTGACGGCAGCAGCGGCCGCGACGACGCCGCCAGACGAACGCAACACCCCAGCGGCTCCCAAACGCCCGGCGCCAACACCAGCTTCCTCAAAGAGATCACGAAACTCTCCCAGATGAACCTGTCCCGTCTCAGCCACCACCAGTGCAGCTACAGCGTGCTGACCACCAGCAAAGACGACAGCGCCAGCCAAGAGAGCCTCGCCGACGCCGACGCCGCCGCCGCCGCCGCCGCCAAGAAGATGACCAAGAGCCAATCAGCGAACGTGATATCGCGACGCCGCGCGGCGTCAGCCGCAAGCCCCGACGCGCCTGCGCCGGTGTCGATCCTGCGCGGCGCGCGCGGCGTGCGCACCGAGCGGATAACGCGTGACGTGACGTCCGTGCCGAATTTCGGCGCCGTCTCGACGCTGCCGACGCCGGTGTTGACGCCGATCGAGATCACGCGGCTCGTGTTCCTCGAGTCGGACGACGACGTCGAGCAGGACGCGTTCGAGCCGGGCGTCGAGACGGCGACTTTCTCGGCGCTGCACCAGCAGTTCCAGCCGACGTCGAAGCGCAGCGACAGCTACAACTCGCACCTGGTCTCGCACGCGCACTGCATCGTCGAAGACGCCGTCAAGTCGATGCCTAAGTCGGCGTCTGTGCGATTTTGTCGCGAGGCGTCCGTGGTGGAGATCGAAGACGCCGAGGAGACTTCCGACTACGCCAGCAACGAGAACGTGCATCGCGTCAGCAACTATTCGGTGGTGAAGAGTCCGGAGGGCGAGGATCCGGCGCGTGGCCGCCGAGGCCGGAGGGACGGTCCCTTCGGCTTCTCCAACCCCAACTATCTCGGGCCGGACATCCAGTCGATACTCTCCAACAACCGACGCACGTGGCACGTCACGAGTCCGTCCGACATCGACCGCTTCACCGACGGACAGCAGCGGGCATTCGCGAAGGTCCTCAACAGCCCGCCGGACAGCGTGCTGGAGGACGGATACGGACGCAGCATCTCGCGGCAGTTCTGTGCGGACGAGATGGAGCTGCAGGACTTCGAGAGTCCGGTGCAGTCGCCGAAAGGAAGTGCTCCGGCGGCGGTGGCTGCTGGGTTGCCGAGGCAGCCGCCGCATTTCCTGGCGTTGTCCGGGACCAACGCGCCGATGGGTGGCGACCGGAAGAAGGGCCGCGCGAAGAGCGCTGGGCGTGGGGAGGTGGAGACGGTGTTGAGTCCGGAGGGGAAGGTGCCGCTCTATGTGTTTGTCGTGGGAGGCAAGGAGAACGGGAAGGTGACGAGCTATCAGCGACCGGTGGCGGTGTGGCGGCTGCAGCTGGCAGCAAACGTGTTTTAGTTGACCTGTATGCTTACTAATTTCAACGAAAATCTAGTGCTTTTTTATTTTTATTTCGTTACTAATTTGATTGTTTTAAAATTATATTTGCTATTGCATAGAGCTATTGTTTCTAACCGCGACTTTGAGTCGTGCATGACAGCAGTGTTAGGTATCTGTGTTTCTTTGCGTTTCTGACGAGTTTTGATCAGTTCCAAGTCATAGATGTTGATATCTGTTTGCTTGCTTGATCGTTCCGATTACTCCGTATTTATTGTGGTATTTGACATTTTTTTCTACGGCTGTGTAGCTTTATTCGGCAACTGTATTTTAAAGCTTTAACTATTTGAATTAACTTGGTTGTTTTCTGGGTTTTAGCATCCAATGCTTATTTTAACAAACTAATCTTGTCTCGTGATAATTTCTAACAAACTATTACTGCTAACAGTATTATGGCACTACTAAATAGTGAACCTAGGAAATAACATTTTTTACTAGACAAAGAGAAATATTGCTGTACAGGTTGTGTACTTTCAAGCTCTCTCAAAAGTTTTAACTATTTCTACGGCAAACTGAAGTGTAGAATTTCAATTACTCTGTCAATTCGTTGACAGTGTAAGTATGTGAGATTGTTTCGGTTTTTGGGTTTTAAATATGGTTGTGAACTGTCTATTATCCTACATGACATAAATTAATGATTTTTTGTTAAATTGGTGCAAAATTTTAACTCTTACCTTTTTCACTTGGTTTTAAGTAAGTTTCAGTTAAATTCTTGGTGATTATCGAGATCATCATGTTTTTACTGAAAATTGGCTCTCCGTGCAATATATTATTTTGAAGTCTTCTTGATCGCTAAAATAGGAAACGCTCTTGTTAAACTCGACCCACGTGGGAACTTTCCCAAAAAGTTGACTCTAATCATTTGCCATTCCTAGCCCTCAGCTGTTGTTGTTGTTAACAGTTTGCTGATTTCCATTTGCTTGCAAGGGATGAATATCTCATGTTTACAAAATACGTTTCGCATATGTGCAATATCGTTAAATTTGATCGGGACTAGCAGATTTTGCAGATACCAAAGATTCCGTCGTTGAATACGTATCGTTCCTTATTTCGTAATCGGGAAAATTAACGACGGTTTATTGTAGAATACCAAAGAAATTTCTCCTGTTATAATTTTTAACTGTTAAATGTTTGCGTATCGCGTTGAATTTCAGGTTTAGTGTTTTTAGATTTAGATTAGTGTCGTACGTTTGTGTCAATAGGGTGCCAAAAGTTGTCGAACAAATTTTTGTAACAAATGTTTTGTACAACGGTATGCAACTCGTACGAAGCCTAGTAAATTTGTGGCGATTGATGCCATTAAATTTTAGCAATGTGCCATTTTTATGAAACAATTCAGTTTAACGATAAAACTGGCACCGATTTCGTTAGTACATGATCACAGTTTTTGTTTCCACGAATTCATTTGAAATCCAATTGGTACAACTGCTCAAAATAGGTTTTCGGCTTTTTTTTGTAAACTCGATCGTTGATTTATTCGACGCAGTTTCTCGTGAGCAATTTTTGAGCCTTTCGCATCGTAATTCAAAGCGTACTCTTGTTAAAAAACTTGAAATTATTACCTAGTCAGGAAATTTGCATCCTTTTGGAACTCAAATCCATCCAATATATTAATATGAAGAAGTCAGTCTTGCAAGGAATTTTAGTAATATTAACCTTGTGATTAAAAAATGATGTTGCTATCAGGACTATTGCAGTATTTAGAAATTCAACTATGACATTCATGGTAAGAACCGAGGTATCTATAAATCTGTATTCACTGACACAGTCCAGTGTTGGTTATTATTGAACCTTATTTATGGATGAGAAGTTCTAATACTTATTTAATTACAAGTGGTATGTAAGTTTGACCTTCGGTAATTAATAGCTGGTGAGGATACGTAACAATGTATTCATGGAGGTTGCTGCCAAAAGACACCGCCTTTGCAGTGTTGCTTCGTGCATCTCTCACCGTGAACAATATCACATAACTGTCACTTCATTCTCATTTATAGGTTTCCTAATGCATTTCTAACAATAAATGACTCTATACGCTGTAGTCTTGTCTACTGAGGTTCGAGTTACGAACAGTATTCACGCCTTCTTGACAGAGTTGATAGACAGAGTCAGCGAATCTAGAACGTAGCGTTTTCGTCGCCTGTCCTTACCAGCTATTAGTGATTGAAGGTTCTATGGAGCTCTAGGGTTAATTTATCGTATAGCCCATGTAAAATAATTAAGTAGTAATGTTAAGTATCTATCGATAGCAATTTGTATGTGTAGTTTTTCTCGGCTGAGAATCTACTGAGAAGTGTTTATTTTAAAATTTCCTTGGCTGACAGGCCAAAAAAAAACTGACATCTTTGCCAAAATATTTAATGAATTTAATGACAACAATACAATGAAATGAAATCATTTGAAAGTTGTATGATAGATCTTTGTAAAATAGATCAAGTCAATCCAAAGATTGTGTTCAATGGAGTGTAACAAATATTTAGAAGAGGATAAATTATATAGAAAATAGTATCAATTTATTTTATCGAGAAAAATTATATAACGAAAACTATGTTCCGTGTAAATGAGCAAATCGATGGTTAGTGTTTTAGAGGAATTTTGTGTCAAAAGTAAGAACAAGTACGTGTATAGATATTTGGTAAAAATTGCAACTAATGGATGATTTATAAAGCAGCGAGAGATTACATAGAACCATAAAAAGTAACACAGCTTTATTCTTTACGTTTCAACACCACCTTCTTCCTTGCGGAAATTACCATAGTTTTAACTGAATCCTACACTTGTCAATTATTTTGACGTCCCAGCAAAGCTAGCATTGCTTCAAGACTTCACACAATGCAAGTACAAACCCAGACCAAATGCAGGCAGGCTTTCACAATCCTTTGGTGATATACTTTTTTAAAACTTATAAATATTAAAATAGTTTGTTTCAGTGTTTTGCATAATGTTCTGAGTAGTAGCTCTTTTCAGATTTTGAATACATAAACTTGCTTTAGTAGTAGAGTTAGTTCTTGATATTAAATAGTTGGATCACTTGAAATAATTTTAATATGAATTTAAATACTTCTTGTTTGGTTCAAAATACATAAAAAACGACGTTTTTTTATGTTTTCTGGCTAAGTGTATGTTTTTTTAGAAACAATGCGACTTGGATATCAGACTTATTGGCAACGCCACAAGGCAAAACATAAAGCTTGCGGCTTCGACTGAAACGTAAGAAGTTTAGATCAATATGGTTGCCCTGTTACAAGACTCTAATTTTCAAAGTAGCTTATCCTGAGTCATTTAAAAAACAGACGCTCTGGTTCACCTTCTCCTATTACATGATTCTCGTGGGCCCCTTTCTCTCACGCCAGCCCTGAAAGCTGCTAACAGATTTACCTAACTGTTTGTTTTTAATTATGTAATTATTTTTTAATCGGATTTGTAAAAAATTATGTCAGATTGTAGATATAACATTTATCCCTATAACCTAGCATCTCACTCCCTTTTCATCCCTTCCTTACACTTTTTATCATCCCTCCACTTATCTTTAAATTCATCCATTCCTCGACATCCTTTGCTAATGTTCCTATCATTTTCATTCCTTTCCTTTCCATGTCCAACTTAAACCCATAAACACCCTTCCCAATGAACCTCGCACTTTCCAATCTACCCTCGCATGTTCCGAACATGTGCTGAAAAATTCAGATAGATATCGTAGACTTTTCCAGCACTTATTGTGAATGCGACACAAAAATGATGACACATTTTCTCAGCATATATGATTTACTTCCCCCACGAAAACAATTCTGGATAAAGCGATGTTGCAGCGCAATGTCCACACCACAAAGTTTGTATTAATAATAAAAGTCGTGGAAAATAATAATATTATCGAGCGATTGAATAATTTCGTTATATTCGTTCAAACAACGTCAATATACCCGATTTGATGTGATTCTTTGCATGACTTTTGAGACTGCTGCACTGAAAGACCTAGCTGTGCTTAGAGAACGACGTGTTTTGATTACAGAAAATTCACACAGGACTCATCCGACGAAAATTTTCATTGCCAGAGACCTTCTATCAATCTTTTTGATAGCAAATATTCTATGGTAATACTTTAGGCTCGCTAATTCAATCACCTATAAGATACATGAGATGCCTTTAAGCATCTACTAATTTGTGAATTGCTCTCGGGAAAATAGCTGAACACTCATCTTTTGACATCTGAATTTTTTTTGTTAATGTTTCTTGTCTTCTCTCAATGAAAGATGACTGAAATATACCAGGCGTTATTGGAGAAGCTTCGACGCTGGCAATATATCGAGACGGACGTAGTGGATCTGTGCGTTCACCATATAAAATGGCAAGGTGAGTTTTTGGGTCAAATTTATGACGTGGAATTTTGTGAAATATTATGGATGACGATTCACCCATGATTGACATTATATCAAGAATTTCGCACGAGGTATAGGTTAACCGTGCGAAACCAACAAGTTTCACAAGCCAAGAAAAGGCAAACGCATCTGACAATGACTTCGCCGAACTGGCAAGCTGAGTTTGTTCTTGGAGTTGCTGCCCAATGCCTTCGTTTTCTCCGACAGTCAAGGTCTGAATAATACAAGCGGCGACGAGACTAACAGACCTTGGTCATTGTGGACATTAAAATTCATATGGACATTACATTTTTCCTGTAAAAAGCAAGTGTTTGTTTCGGCGTTCTGCCGGGCTTCATTGATTTGTGGGGTTTTCTTGTGATTTCAAGGATACTGGTCATCCCAGCGGGTAGCTCCCGAAACAGGATGGCGGTATGTAAGACACTGCTGGTCTCTCTTTACGTTGCTCGGAAATACGGTCCTAGTTTTCGTCGTCTGTCCCGCGACCATCTACCACACTTGGGGCGTCGAATTCAGAAACACAGTCGAGTGTTTTGGAGCCATGTTTGTCAACGGAGGCATTATCTACGAAGTTTTGTTCCTCATGCAGCGTCAGCAGCGTGTCCAAGCTCTGGCCGCCTCGTTGGACGCGTTGAAGATGTTGGGACGAGGTCATGGTGACTGCCCCGAGGAGGTCAGGGAGGAGGGCAGGTGGCTGCAACGGATTGCAGTGAATTTGTACGTGCTGGGCGTATTCTTAACAATGTTCACATTCGCTGTGGCTATTCCGAGACAAGCCGTGGCGAGACGGGAATATTTGATCAAGTAGGTACTTGTATCTGACGACGACTGAAATATCTATCAAAAATTTTAATATCTATCATAAATTTTAATATAAATGACGTCAGACTAAGAAACATGTTAGTAGAAACAGCAGGGATACACGATTTTAAAGTCTTAAACTTTTTAAACACAAGAATAGTACCGAATACATCTGATCGCTCATCTACTTGTATTGACAATGTTTTATCTAATGACGAGGGTGTGAGATTTGAGGGTAATATCGAAGTGGGTCTCTCGGATCATCTGGGGCAAGTAGTTTCCATTCCCTACACAGAGAGCAATGGGGGCAACAAAAAAGATCACATTAAAACTACTCGACTTAAAAGGTCATTTAATAATTACCGAATTGAAGCGTTTACCTTGGCAATCATGGAGACCAATTGGGACGCAATATATGAACAGCAGGATATCGATTCACAGTTCTCTAAGTTCATGGATATATTTAATTACGTGTTTAACAAATCGTTTCCACTACGACCTAATAAAATGAAAGGGGCACAAAAAAAGATAGATAAAGGCTGGTACACTGATGAACTGAAAGTAATGGCTGAAGAGCTATGGATTCTGAAACAATTAGCAAATAATCACCAGAACACAGAGAATAAAAATTATCTTAGGGATGCTAAGCGAAGGTACAAAGATGCAACCTTAGGTGCTAAAAAAGCATTTAATGAAGAAAAGATAAAAAAGGCAAGCAATAAATCAAAGGCGGCTTGGAAATTAATAACAAGTAATAAGTCTAATAAAAATACGAGGCGTGAAAGTATTGAAATAAATCATGGGGGTCAACTAATAACTTCACAGAAAGAAGTAGCCAACCTCTTAAATAATCACTTTGGCACTACAGTGACAGACCTGCTAAAAACCAAAAATTCCACCTACAACAAGAGTACGGATAATAAAAACATGGTATCCATGCACTGCCGTAAACGGCCAAAAGGTAGTATTTTTTTAACGCCTATCACTCACAAAGAATTATACGAAATATGTGACAAAGCACTGAGGAAGTTTTCAGCGGGCTTTGACGAAGTCCCAGCTAGCATTTTAAAACCAATTATAACATTTATAGCAGACCCAATCATTTATATAATAAATAGATCATTTGAGCAAGGGAAATTCCCTGATGTACTAAAGACTGCAATAATAATGCCATGTTTTAAAAGTGGGGATAAAACGGATGCAAATAATTATAGACCGATAGCCATTTTATCTGTTTTCTCAAAAATCTTCGAATTGGCAATGTGCAAAAAACTGATTAGCTTCTTGGCGAAATATAATATATTAAACAATTCACAGCATGGCTTCACTAAAGGTCGCTCTACAATCACAGCCATAGGAGACTTTGTGTCCAAAGTATTAACCGCCTTGGATGAAAAGGAGAGGGTAACGGGTATCTTTTATGACTTCTCTAAAGCTTTCGATACTGTAAATCACGAAACATTGCTTAACAAGCTACACCAAATAGGAATATCTGGGCTAGCTAATGACTGGATCGCATCGTTCATTAAAAATAGAAGACAAGTTGTCAAAATTACCGACGAGTCCGGGAGCAGTCACTCAGAAGTAACAACAATAAATGTAGGGGTCCCGCAAGGAGCCACCTTATCGCCACTATTATTTATCATTTTCACCAACGACATTCATGAATGCACTAATACAGGGTCACTTACCCTTTATGCCGATGACACAACTCATTTCATCAAAGGTGGAAAAGAAGCTATAATTGATACATGCAGAGAGGAAGTTAAAGACTTGGAACATTGGTGCAAAACAAATGACCTGTTTATAAACAAAATGAAAACAGTACTCATGCAATTCTCAACTAAAAGAGTGACACTGGATTCAAGTCCACTGATACCTCTGGATGGACAAAATATTCAAGAGAAACAAATTGTTAAATTCTTAGGTATTTTGGTAGACAATAAACTAGACTGGGAATGCCATATTTCAAAGCTGTGTATGAAACTAGCCTCAGGGTGCTTCCTTTTAAAGAGACTTATGAACTTATGTAATCTGGCAACGGCAAAATTAGTGTATTTTGCATATATTCAATCTTATATACACTACGCAATTATTCTCTGGGGCAACTCAGTCCATGTAAATAGGTTATTTGTGCTCCAAAAACGGGCGATGCGGATTCTTGGAAATGCTAGCAGAGATCCCTGTGCAGAGGTATTCTACAAAGATTCTTGTAAACATTTGTTTATAAAATTTGGCATTCTTACCCTCCACAGTCTATATATTTATAACACTATAATGTATGTAATAAACCATGACCTGTCAATGGAGAATGCAGAGGTGCACAATCACGATACTAGAGCAATTAATGATATGCACATTAAAAAAAGGAGACTAAGAGTATCAGATAAATGTCCCAGGTATGCGGGTTCAATACTGTACAATGCACTACCCTCGAAAATAAAAACAACCCGCAATCAGAGCAGTTTTAAATTAGTATTAAAACAATTTCTTGTAAAAGAATGCTTCTACAGTGTAAACGAATTTTTATGTAAGAATTATGACTATGTAAAGTATGATGTATGACGTTCCAATATCTGTAAAGATTAAGTCCTGGAAATAAACGATTTATTATTATTATTATTATTATTATTATAAATAATCACATCCATCAATGTTTTTCCGTTATGCTCGAGTTATGGTTATTAAAATTATTTTTTCCCCCACAGTTATTGGTTCCCCTTCGATGACAAAGCCACTCCCGTATTCGAGATTTTTGTCATGATAACGATGGCTCTGGTGGCGTACGGATTTCCTGCAATTGTGGTGGTCAACACGCTGCTAATAGCGATGCTGGCAGACACAGCCTTTCAGTTGAAACTTCTCAACCACAACATCAAAAACGTCTTCACCAAGCGAACCAACTTCGAGACTGGCGGAGGAGCTCAAGTTCTTAAACTAAACTTTGTCGAAGACGTTGATTCCGGAAAAAGTAATCCAATTCCTGATCAAGACGTTGGTATGGTGCGTGTAAATGCTAGCACTGACTGTCAAGATACCGATGAAAATACGACTTTGGCACAGCTAAGCAAAGATTGTCGAAAGGTTTGGGTCCCGCCGACAAGCAAATGCATAAAGTCCATCGCGTCCAAGAAGTCAGCAAGTATGAATCGAGACGCTGAAGAAAGACTCAAGCACTGCGTTCTGCATCACCAAGCCATCATCAGGTGCAGTTGGAAGTTTATTTTTGGTGGCCAGGAATTTTGTTTTAATAACGAATTCATTGTGAGTGAGTAAAAATACAAAATTTTGTCCTCTATTCAGTTTCGTCGACGAGTTTCAAGAGACTTTCGGGCTGATACTGCTGTTTCACTTTGTCTGCATGGTCTGTCCCACGATATTGGCCATCGTCATCGTCCTCTTTGTGAGTCACGTCATTTGGTGGGCAAAGGGGTGTGCAATTAATATTATTAGTATTCAACAAGGGGCTCTGGCCCTGCGGCCTCCGGCCGAAAACCCCCGGCGTGCTTTGGGGCTTCGCCCCAAAGCACCATCTGCTCGGGGCCCCCTGTAGGTTTTATTTGTTTCTTGTGTTAATTTGTTTTTCGGTAATTGGTATTGACCTTTCTGCCACGCTTACCTAACACTTCGTGTTTATCTACATATTCACTGCTTAAATGACTTATGGGTAATACTAATGATGGCTATATATTTTCGTGACTCGGGTACACAGACGTCCACCATCAATTGGTGATCCAAGAAAAGAATGTTTTCATGTGTTGCCGCACATGCTGCTTCAAAGTTTTCCTTTCTTGACCCAACCCAACCTCCCAACCCAACCGTGTTTTATGTTTCCTGATGCCTTTCCTGCCTTTCGTGCGTAGTTTTTTGCCACTCCCCTTGCCCAACAATTAGTGCCTTTCTGCATGTTCTCTGCCCACCTGTTGATTTGTGGATATTGCTAAAAGGAGGGGGGTTTCATTTCGTGACACAGATACACCGATGTCCACCATCGCTTGGTGTCGCAATTAATATTATTAATAATTATCAATAATTGTATCTTTAGTTAATGAAACTCGGCACCTTCGTGGAAGCATCGTACCAAATATCGTACACTGCTTTCGAATGAAAAAACACTCGACGACATCGTCATGCCAGAACACGAAACAAACTTCAGATTTATTCTGAAATATCTCAGTCTAAAAGATATCTCAGACGAGAATCTTTTAGAAAGGGGCTTTGCTGTGCACTCGCGAAGCTCTTTTGTGACAGCTCTAACAAGTTTTGCTTGTCCCCAGGTGGATGACATCGACGAGAAGTATTTATTCGTCGTCGGCATGGTGTTGGTCATTTACATCCTGCAGGGAATCGTCTGCTTTTTGGCGGAGACGGTCGCAGAGGAGGTACACGTTCCCCAAAGTGGTTGTCGCTTTTGAAATTATCTTCTCAGTGTCCGACTTGAATTGCATTTTTATAGAATAATCGTGTTATTAATTTGGTTGGAAATTTGGTTAATTTGGTATATTGAAGTCGGTGATGTAAGAATATTACAAGGCTCAAAAGTCTTCCTGGTCATGCAGATTGCTAGAGGAAATGATGATTAGTGCACCACGAGAAAATCACACGCGGTTTTCATTGGAACGCGGGTTTCAGGCTCAATTGTGTGTCAAATGTTTATTTCTGAATTTTAAACCAATTTTCTGAAAACACTCGGGGCGGGAGGGTGGGAGCTTCGTGTTAATGTTTGATTGTTGATGATTCTTGCCGATAAAGTCGTCGCATGTTTGTTGAAAGCGGCTCCCATTTCCAGTCAATGGTTGTACTATAAACCAGTTCATTTTTTTGAGAGATCGTGTTGCAAGTTTGACATCTGTCAATTTTGACAGATGTCAATGCTAAGAAACATTTTGTTTTTAACTTTTTCACTGGCACGATTAATCTGACATAAAAAGGCATGATCTATTGCATGCACGTTACGAAAATAATAGTAACTATAGACTATTATGGAATTATTGAAACATAAAAATATGAAAAAATAAGCTGAATAAAATTTGAAAACCTAACTCTCATACGCTACGCGTGTTATTTCAATTTACTACGCAACGCAACACGCTTGAATCGTTGATTTTGAACGCGTATTAAAAAAAAATTAAATGTCGGCTTAAATTAAAACAAATTCCTGGAATTTTCTGCGTAGAATGAGGCAGTCCGAGATTCAGTGTACGACAGCTATTGGTTCGACCAATCAGAGAGCTTCAAGCGGTCCATGCGCATCATCATGTCACGTGGCAACCAGCCTCTGGTCATCAGAGTCGCTGGATTCATTCCGTTGAAACTGGAGACGTTTCAAGAGGTGAAAACTACAAACAAAAAAAAACAGCAAAAAAAATTGTCTTAAATTGTAGGTAAGTGATGAAATAGATAAATTTGCTAATATTTGGTTGGTTTCAACAGGTGCTGAAACTCACGTACTCCTACTACATGTCGCTCAGAGCTACATTGGAAGAATTACACCAACCTGATTGTTGAGTTGAAATTAATTTAATATTATACTGTCAGTAAAATATCTTATATTTTTCCTATAACCTTGCCATATTCGCTCCTTCCACGACTTTTATTTTATAAAAGTTTTTATAAAGTTTATAAAAGTTTTATAAAGCGATTGTTTGACAACCAAATCAAACTCTAATACTTTCAAGTATCTGGTAAAATCTTTAAAAAAATCTTGCTACATTGGTGACTTCGGTGGGATTTCTTGCAAAGATCTGCTTTTTGGTGGATAGATAGGGGCTTGGTTTTACAAACTCGTTTATATCGTTAAAAATTATGAAAATAAGAGTTTCTTTTCACAACTCGTATCGCGCAAGTGTCCAAGTGTGACCTTTTCACGCTGCGGCGGAATTTTAAATTTGACTTTCAGTACTTTTCGTGCAAACGACGATTTGGTGTCGCCGTTTCTCAGCATATTTGAGTTGATTTCCCCCACTTAAACAGTTCTGTATACGCCGATGTTGCAGCGCAATATTTACACATCCAAGTTTCTAAATAAGTCAAGCCGTAAGACATGAACAACCATAATATTATCGAGCGATGAAATAATTTTGTTATTTTCTTTTTCAACGAGGTCGATGTACCTGATTTGATGTGTTTCTTTGCTTGAATGTTAAAACGGATGCATTAAAAGACCTAGCAGTGCTTAAATAACGACGTGTTTCAGTAATAAGAAAATTCTACATGAGTCTTTTTCGCCGAAAATTCTAATTGCCAGACCAAGTAAGTTTGATTAGAATCTAAATGCAAATACTCTTTGCATGCAAAGATGTAACCAACTTTACTGTTGGTTATTTCTTATCTAATAATAAATATTTACCGAGTTAAGTATCCAAATAGTATGTCCACATTTATGAGTTTGGCTTTGGCTTTATGAGGTTGACTGATAAAAGCTTGTCCTTACAGAAATTTCTCATCCAACAGATTTTCTCACAGAGTGTTCCCACTGCTAACAATAATTTTCTCCATTTCACTCATTTGAACGCCAATAACTTTTATTTATTTTTACCATAAAAACTAAGTGAAATATTTAAAGAAAACCGCAATTAATTTGAAAATGATAAAGATATTGGCTGTCGAATGATCGAGGTAACATAAAAATGCTATACTATAGGCTTGCTGATTCAGTTTTCTATAAAATACATAACCTGTCTTTTATAGCATCGACTTACTTGTACATTAGTATTGGGTTAAAGCTGTTAAGCTTTAACAGTTAAACTGTGCAGCCTGCTTTATCAACGGTCTAAACTCGAGTGCCAATAAGCAAAAAATCGAAACAAAAGAAACAATAATTACGTAAGCCTCATAAAAAATTACTCAGACAATCATTTTCCAGTTAAAAAGATTTTCTGAAAAAATGTGCTAAGATTTGGTGGCAGCTGTGGGATTTAATATCCCATTACTTTGGTGGCAGCCGTGGGATTTAATATGTCATTACTTTGGTGGCAGCTGTGGGATTTAATATCTCATTACTTTGGTGGCAGCTGTGGGATTTAATATCTCATTACTTTGGTGGCAGCTGTGGGATTTAATATCTCATTACTTTGGTGGCAGCTGTGGGATTTAATATCTCATTACTTTGGTGGCAGCTGTGGGATTTAATATCTCATTACTTTGGTGGCAGCTGTGGGATTTAATATCTCATTACTTTGCAGGCAGCTGTGGGTTTTAATATCGCATTACTTTGGTGGCAGCTGTGGGATTTAATATCGCATTACTTTGGTGGCAGCTGTGGGATTTAATATCTCATTACTTTGGTGGCAGCTGTGGGATTCAATGCAACGAGCTAATGACTTACTTGGTGAAGAGACGCTGAAGAATGACTCAAGCACTGCGTTCTTCATCATCATGCCATCATCAGGTGCAGTTTTAAATTAAAACAAATTCCTGGAATATTCTGCGCAGAACGAGGCAGTCCGCGAGGCTGTGTATGACTGCGACTGGTTCGACCAATCAGCGAAGCGGTCTATTCGCATCATCATGTCGCGTAGCAACTAGCCTCTGGTCGTCACAGTCGCTGCATTCATCCCGTTGACCATGGAGACTTTTCATCAGGTGAAATCCTCAAAGAAAATTAAACCTAGAATAGAAAATTCGCTTAACATTATTTCTATGGGAGGTAAGTGATAAAATATACACATTTTCTGATACGTGGCCTAATTCAACAGGTGCTGAAACTCACCTACTCCTATTACATGTCGCTCTGAACTACATTGGAAGAATAGCATAATAGCATAATCCTTGTGGGCTTTGGGGATATTTTGATGAAATGGGGAAAAAATGAAAGGCGTTTGCACAATTGTGTTGGTGCTAGTATTTAATATATTTACTGTAAATTTCAGCTTAATTAAGTTGAAAGTGTAAGCGGCTTCTTAAGTTCCTTGACATTAATTGTATGCATTTTTTAAAATAATCAACTCTCGAGTTGTTCTAAACTTAGATTTCGGTAGTAATAAGTATACCTAGTTAGCAGTAATCTGTAGTTCTTTTTATCAGCAAATTTACTGAAAATTTCTGATAGTTTGGGCTTTTCAAGTATACTCAAGTTACTTCAGTTACTTAAGTTACTTAAGTTAATAGTTTACTCAAGTTTGTTTTATGAAATATTTTTAGTATAATTTAATATATAAGTGTAATTTCATGTCAGTTTGGTGTTCAGCACTCTTTCTAAGCTATTTTAATCTCTTCGCCACGAAATCAAATCCGACCTCGCCGATGTGGATCAATGTTTCCCCGAAATGCAGACACCGCAATAAAAATATAATAAGTATGGGGCTCACAAGGGTTTTAAAAGAGAGTGGAATCCCTCATAAATAAAAAGTTTAACACTTTTGTCGTTTTGCAATGGGACAGAGAAATTAATTCCGATTTCAAACTGATTAAATACGGTAAAATATTTCCTTTTAAAACTAATTTCACTATTTTCTGCAGATATTTTTGACGTTTGTGTCATATTTTTATATTTTAAATTGCACTTTTCGTGAAAACGATTTTCTTTTCTTGAATATAATATGATGACGAAATGTCATTTGTTCTGCGGGCTGCGTCTAGGAGCTCACCTATATATTTGTCTAAATAAGTGATGACGCGAAGACACGGAAAATCGTAATATTATCGAGCGATTGAATTATTTCGCTGTATTCTGCTAGAAGACTGCTTCAATATCCCTTTCTTGGTGTGTTTCTGCGATCAAAGTTTGTGACGGTTGCATTAAAATACCTTGCTGTGCTTAAACAACGACAAATTGAAAATAACTACAGAAGGATTTTAAAAAGGCGCAGACGAAGTGAATTGTTTTTGGAATGACACTATATTTTTGAGAAAGGGTAAAACTCTTACACATTATTGTCTATTACTAAACAAGCCACCATTTCATGGTTCACTTTGTACTCAACATTATTCAGACTATCCCACAGTGTTTGCTGAAGCATTTTGTGTTCTACCTTATCAAAAGCAATTCTGTCAAAGCCAAAGAAGACCACATCAATTCTCTCTCATGATCTAACACCTCATACAAATCCTCTTCAAATCCCACCATTTGTGCCTGCCGTGTTGCATACTTAAAAGTAATCCATTCTCATTCAAGATATTACAGTTCATCCTATTAAAAAGCATAATTTCCATTATTCTACAGATGTAGGTTATTTAGACTTAAGATCTATAATAACTAATTGAACCAGCCATCACCTCCCTGAAAGACGAAGATTTTCGTGGTCTTTCGGTATCAGCTTGTGAATTGTTTATGTTTCTTGTCTCTGTCAATGAAAGATGGCTCAAGTAAGCCAGTCATTGATGACGAGATTTCGAAGGTGGCGATCTGGCGAGACGGACGTAGTGGCCATGTGTGTTCGTCTTCTGTCCCTACAGGGTGAGTTTCAAACCAGCCAGGGCAGACGAAAAGAAATTTAGGGCTTTCCAAATTAATGCCTATTTCAATTTTTTGATTTGGATTCCCACAAAATAATTATATAAACTAATTGTTCACCCAAAAGCGAAGTTTAAACATTTAATTAATCATAAGCAACTGCCCAAAATTCGAGTCAATGCAAGGAAACACAAAGCCACACAGCTGACTAATTTAGACTGAAAGATTTAGTTTGTATTTGGAGTTAGTTGGTGTCACATCAACATCAACACAATTTAAGCCAAAGTGTGGTAAGAGAGATGTATTGAGACTTAGTATACCCTGATAGCATATGTATATTTTTGTCGGGGTTGTAGGTTTAAAACTGCCCTTACACGAGCAGCTCAAAGTTCACACATTGGACAGTAATTGTTTCCCTATGATCAGCGTATCGTGGTTGCTTGGTTCACTTCTGTGTTATGCCTGTGCACTGTGCTTGCACGCTCCTGTTGTTTTAGGATTAAACTTAAATCTTCTGACTTTGTCTTCCAGGATGCTGGCAATCCCGGTCTGCAACACCCGAAAAAGGATGGAGACTCGCAAGACACTGGTGGGCTCGCTGCACGCTGTACACCAATGTGGTCCTTGTGTTGATAATCAGCCCTGTGACCGTCTACCACAGCTGGGGCGTCGACATGAGAAACGTGGTCGAAATCGTAGCGGGCATGTTTGTCATATTGTCGGAAGTCGGCAACGTATGGTTCCTCCTGTGCCGTCAGCAGTGTTTCCAGTCTCTGGTGGACTCGTTGAAGTCGATGAAGGTGTTGGGACGAGGTCATCTTGACTGTCCTGAGGAGGTGTGGGAGGAAGGAAGGTGGCTGCGACAGATTCCGATGCGGCTCTATCTGTTATCAGTGCCTGTTTTGGCTTGCGTCGTTCTTATTGCTATTCCGAGGCAAGCCGTGATGCACAGAGAATTTTTAATCAAGTAGGTGTTTAATTTGGGGTTAAGTACCACCCTTTGTGCTTTTCCGCTAGTCCAAGAAATAATAAATATGTTAGTGTGAATTTAAAGTTAAATGCAAATATTCGTTGCTAGACCGGTAGGCAATGTTTATATGTGACGAATTATCAATTCCACTATCAATTATTATATTTTCTCTATCATTATCACTATCAACTGAAAATTCGTTAGTTTTAATCAAAGACAGCTAAGAGAACCATTGAAATCAAAATTCTTCTTCAAATCATTCAATGATTAGTGTAAATATAGCTGTCACTTTCTCGGATGGATCGTCCAAATTATTTTATGTACTCATACTCATCGCAGAAGTTAACAGCCTCTTTTTTTAATTTGTGAGATTATTGGCAAGACGCTTCTAAGACGCTTTAACTGGATGGCATTCAGGGTTATTGCGTGAGCTTCCTTTACGATCACTGGGTAGAGGAGAACCATTTGCAGGACACGCAATTAAGAAAGCTTAGACAAATTTTAACACTCAACAAAATTAGCAGCACGGATTCCTGAAATGAAAGTCTACTACTGAAGTATATTGACCAAACTGATAAGTGACATCCTTTGATCTTATCTTATCTTATTAATTTTAATAGAAAAATTATTCTTATAAATATCTAGGATTGCAATGTTGAGAGATGGTGTGAATTTTCATACTTTTCCAGTCGCAATTTAAAACTATCAGATGTTTGAGGAAGATTTAAATTCTACTGGCGAGATACTAACTGTTAATTTAGTGAAAATCGTCGAAACGCGAATTGATAATATATGGATTAACAAGCAACAAACAATTGCAAAACCTCTAAAATCACAAAGATTAGCATGATATTAATCCACATTACAAGTTCTTAATCGAGATCAATATTTCGCATTCAAGGTGAGATTTTTTTCCAACTTTTCTTGCAGCTTTTGGTTCCCATTCGATGTCAAATCGACGCCCATTTTCGAGATATTTCTGCTGATAATGATGTCCCTGGTGGCGTTCGGCCTTCACGCAATTATGGTGGTCAACAACATGATCCTAGCGATGCTGGCAGACACAGCCTCTCAGCTGAAACTCCTCAACCACAACATCAAAAACATCTTCACCAAGCGGACCAGCATCGAGACAAGTCCAGAAGCTGAAGTTCTTAACATAAACTCTGTCGAAGACGAAGATTCCGGACAAAGCAATTCAATCCCTGACATAGATTTTGAGCGAGTGAACGCGAGCAGCGCTTGCGATGTGTCGCATGAAAAGACTGGGGAACAGCTAAGCGAAGCTCGAAGAAGGGCCTGGGTTTCTCTGGCAAGCAAATTGAGAAAGTCCATCGCGTCCCAGAAGCCGGGAAGTATGAACATCGAGACTGAAGAACGTCTCAAACACTGCGTTCTGCATCACCAAGCCACCACCAGGTGCGATCACAAAATCACAGTATTTTTTTTAAATAGAAAAACTCTCCGTAGGACTTTGTGGCCAGGCATTTTGTATGTTGTTACCTTGACTATAATATTTGTAGTGAGTGTAAGACACACTGTTTCTTCGTTTCAGTTTCGTAGACGAGTTTGAAGCGACTTTTAGCGTGATGCTGCTGAGTCAGTTTGTCTGCATGGTCTGCCCCTCGATACTGGCCATCGTCACCGTCCTCTTTGTGAGTAACTGCAGTGTGCAGAGATTGGCAATAGCTACGTGATTCTCCCTGAGTTGTAACAGGAGCATTATTACTTTCTTCTGCTTATAACTGGGTTTTTGAAGGCCGCAGATACGTTTAAGCTACAAAATTTACACATTTCCGGGCGTTTCGCAAAGATCGCTCGCTTCGCTCGTTCATCCAATTAAAAATAGTAAACTAATCATAAATTAACCAACTCAAATCTAAAATAGGAAACATTTCACACTTTGGTTGTGTGAAGATGGTGACACAAAGCAGTCGTTTCCTACACTAGCGCTCGCTGCGGAGAAGTCTGCTCGCCCAGCGAATGAACCTGATTGTTTGCCACCAGGTGGAGGAGATTGACGAGAAGACCATGTTCTTCATCGCCATGGTCTTCGCCCTCTACGGTTACCAGGGACTCGTCTGCTTTCTGGCGGAGAAGGTCTCCGAGGACGTATGTTACCTGCGTCCTACAGACAATTTCATTTCCGTTTCCTAATGATGTTGATTGCATCTCGCTGCCAGACATCGTAGAATGCTTAACGAGTATGCTTGTACCAGCTGCGACTTTGATAACTCGTGACGCTTGTATCCTTGTCAATGATGAAGACCAGTTATCGCGAAACTTATATTCTGAAAGCACTTAGCGATTGATTAGAATGTTCAACATTTCCGAGAATATTTAGGAACTTTAGTTTGTTTGGTAAGTTCAAGCAAAATTCCATTCAATCAAAATTCTATCAAAATGACGTCATGAGACCCACTCGCTAAAGCCAGGCAGAGCAATTCGGGTTGTGATTTCCCTGTCTTCCTTTGTTATTTAGCAGAGCTAATTAATACTATTTTCCAAACTGATAGTACGTCCAGTGGGTATCTGACGTCATTTTTTTCTGAGTGAAATAGGTCGATGCTGTGTTCGTAATTGAACAATGCCAATTATGATTTTCTTGCAACAAAAATCCTTAAAAAAAACGGTATGCCTTAAAACTCTGCTCTTGGGTTTGTTTCATAATGATCCGACGCTTTTTTGCGCATATCTTAACACATAATAAACCAAAATATGCAAACATCTTTGATTGCGAACATTGAACAACGATATAAAATCGATTTTGGCTTAAATTAAAACAAATGCCTGAAATGCGCAGAGTGAGGCGGTCCGGGAGGCTGTGTACGACTGCGACTGGTTCAACCAATCAGAGAGCTTCAAGCGGTCCATGCGCATCATCATGTCGCGTAGCAACCAGCCTCTGGTCGTCAGAGTCGCTGGATTCATTCCGATCACCATGGAAACTTTCCACTCGGTACAAACAATTTGTTGATTCTTATCATACAAACGTTTTGTCTGTTTTATGATCAAAATATACAAAGTTGCTAACACGTGGTTGGTTTCAACAGGTGCTGAAACTCACCTACTCCTATTACATGTCGCTAAGAGTGACCTTGGACCTCAGCAAGTAGGAAAAAAAGAACCGTTAAAACGATTTCATTTTAATTGTGTACTAATCACAGGGATATGTAATGGATACGATGGTCAAACGCAAAATGAGTTTTAAATAACATTACCTCTCTGTCATACTTCAAGCATTTGGTACAATCTATTAAAATATTTTTTTACATTGGTGACAGCGGTGGGATGTAATGCAACAAGCTGAATTCTTTTAGAAATAATGATAATTGGTTTTGGGAACAAATTAGAGCTCAATCACTTAAATGCAGTCACTTAAATGCAGTGTTGGGCAGTAATTGAGTATAAGTAATTGAATTACTGTAATGAATTACTTTTTTCAGTAATTTGTAATGTAATGCATTACATTTAAGAGAAGGTAATTTGTAATGTAATTTAATTACATTATTTTATGTAATGTAATTGTAAAGTTATAAGAATACCGAATTACTTTACATTTTGGCTTGTCTAAAATTATTTTTCTAACAATGGATGGATTAAGCAACTATTTTTAGCATAATTTAAATTCCCGCTCTCCTATGTGGCGTCTACATGTCACTTGAAGTCCGCTTCCTCCCAAGCACGCACCGGCCGGCCAGCGCCTTGCTGTTGCTGTTTGCCGGGATTTAGTCTCGCGTGCTTCGCGGTGAGGCATGTGAAATTTTCTTCCATGCAGTGTGACAAGTAGAGATGGGAAAAAAAGCCCGAACGGCCTGAAAGCCCGGCCTGAAAGCCCGGCCTGAAAGCCCGGCCTGAAAGCCCGGCCCGAAAGCCCGGCCCGGCCCGGGCCGGATTTTGAATCTGAGATGTCGGGTCAGGCTCGGACCGGACGTCCCCGGCCGTCAGGCTTTCGGGCCGGTCGGGCCGGTTCGGGCTGTCGGGCTGTCGAGGAGTGGCCCGTGCACTCGGAATTCCCTTTCCCGTCCAATATTCTTTTGAGTCGATATTTTTTACTCGCAGCTGGCTTCTGTAAATAACATTATCCCTCGTTTTGCAGTCGAAGCTAATTCCCGAACAGCCATCCTACGTCTGTATCTGTATCACAGCGATAGTGAAAATTTTCCCACGCCACGTGCTTGTTAGACCGATCTCACGCAGCCTTTGGAGGCTTTGGCCTTTGGTCCTTCATGAGTTCGAAGAATTTTCGACATGGAGATTTGCAGACTATGCTTGAGCTCGCTGGTGCCAGCCAGCCGGTCGGCATTTTGACGGATTCGGAAATTAGAATAGAATTAGTCGCGAGCTATCTTGTTTTTTAAGTTTTTTAAAATAAATTTTGCCTCTCTTACGAATGCCTTCCACTCCATGCGTAAATATTACGCGATGTTAATTCACTTTCAGTATTCACCCGAGAGCCGACCGGGATGCAGTCACTGCTAGTGTAGTTTCCAATGTGATAATGTGATGTGTGAAGCACAAAAAGACAGGGAGAACTGCCTAATCGGGATGTATTGCACCTGCTGCGCTGTGAATGAGCTCTTCACTACAGTGAGTCAGATTTTCTTTATGTTTGGATCGTACATATTTTCGGATCTTCGAATTTTCTAGTGACAAGTGATCAGCTTCAAACATGTCTGATTAAGAAAAAGACGATTGCTTAGAACCTAGATGATATTGTGGAGGTGGCCCACGTTAAAGAGGCTCCCATGGCCAGATTACGCGTATTAACTCTGAGGTGAGCTTGGGCAAATTTTCTGAACGGTCTTGACGTGAAAACCATTTTATTTGGCAGCAATTGTCTTAAAAAAGTAAAAAACACGAAACTACTCAAAGAACCGAATATTGTTATTGGGAGTTGATATGCAGAGATATGCAAAAATACAAAAAAAAAGTAATTTGAAAAGTAATTGAGTATTTTTTGTCAGTAATTAGTAATGTAACGAATTACTTTTGGTTTTAGGTAATTTGTAATGTAATTTAATTATTTTGAGAGTCATGTAATTGGTAATGTAATTAAATTACTTTTCAAAAGTAATTGACCCAACACTGCTTAAATGCAATCACTTAAATGCAACTACTTAAATGTAATTACTTAAATGCAATTTCTTTAATAAATCTAGACGTTGGGAGAAAATATTTTGCCTGTTTAAAAAAAAAAAACACCGCCAGCACGAGTCGATTTGCTCATCCTTTAATCTATCAGTCCTGCTTTTCAATAAATGTGTGTCTTGTGTTTTGATGCCTTGTGAAAGACAAAGCGTCAGTAATTGAAATGCTTATTTTTATTTATTTATTTAATTATTGGTTGGTGATTGATAAATGCAAAGCGAGCGAAGCGAATTTTGAATTGAACCCCATGTGTTCAAATATCTCAAATAATTGGTTTGTTTGTTAAAAGTTTGTTGGAAATCTTCAGGTGGCCTTATTTCTTCAGCATTTAGGAATTTTCCTTCAACATATTATTTTCATTTTTGTTTTGTACAAAGCTTTTTCAGCTTGAGCAATAGCTCAACAGCTGTTGTTCGCGCCACTTCTGTCGTTTTGAATTTAATTTATTTCAGTTGGTTACCTGCGCATTCCAGCTGGTTTATAGTTTGACACGCTCCCCACATGCGGTGGTGAGCCTTTCCCATTCAGTTCTGCTCTCAACCTCGCACCAGACAGGTAGTCTGTCGAGACAAATCGCGACCCTCGAATTTCGCGAAGTTTTCATTTTCGAATTTAAAAGTGTATTTCTCGAACTCGTATTTGACGGAGCTCCAAGTCTGCGCATCTCGATGATAAGTTTATGTCTCCCTTTATTCCTTCCCTATCAGCCTTACCTAATTCACCCTTTACCTCTAGACATTAACCGTCGCCACCAGCGCGGCCAAAGGTAGGCAGATTGGGACTTTCTGCAAAATACAGTCCACTCTCTTTCTTTTAATTTCAAGTAGCCCCTCTGGCACCAACAGCTGTATTTACAAAGGCTTTCTGAAAAATGGGGTTATTATTTATTTCTAGGTTAATGTTGATTATTTCAGCTAGTATTTATGCATTTAACTCGTAATCTATCCATTGCTGTGTGATGTTGTCATCAAAACATGGCAACAAAGAATTTTCTGATTACTTACAAGTTACAATCTCAATTCAAGAAAAAAATTGAAGTACCTACCTAGGCATGAAATTTACAATTGAGCCGAATAATGCTCTGGGGACAATTTTAAGCGATCATTTGTCTCGGAAATCATAAAAAAATCCTCTAAAACAATAGAGGTTCACAATTGAGCAATAAGCTTTAACAAGAATTTTTATTCTTAGTAACATGTAACTTTTAAACTTTTTTGTAACTTTTATAACTTTTGTAACTTTCATGTTACTTTTATTCAGGGACCGAAAGGTTTGAAAATCGACCCTTGGTGCCATAAAAAATTCAGTTGAATATATTGTGTTTGCTTGTCCAAGGCAAGCCGTACCGAACTATTCCAAGGCAAGCCGTACCGAACTATTCCAAGGCAAGCCGTACCGAACTATTCCAAGGCAAGCCGTACCGAACTATTCCAAGGCAAGCCGTACCGAAATATTCCAAGGCAAGCCGTACCGAAATATTCCAAGGCAAGCCGTACCGAACTATTCCAAGGCAAGCCGTACCGAACTATTCCAAGGCAAGCCGTACCGAAATATTCCAAGGCAAGCCGTACCGAACTATTCCAAGGCAAGCCGTACCGAACTATTCCAAGGCAAGCCGTACCGAAATATTCCAAGGCAAGCCGTACCGAACTATTCCAAGGCAAGCCGTACCGAACTATTCCAAGGCAAGCCGTACCGAACTATTCCAAGGCAAGCCGTACCGAACTATTCCAAGGCAAGCCGTACCGAACTATTCCAAGGCAAGCCGTACCGAACTATTCCAAGGCAAGCCGTACCGAACTATTCCAAGGCAAGCCGTACCGAAATATTCCAAGGCAAGCCGTACCGAAATATTCCAAGGCAAGCCGTACCGAACTATTCCAAGGCAAGCCGTACCGAACTATTCCAAGGCAAGCCGTACCGAACTATTCCAAGGCAAGCCGTACCGAACTATTCCAAGGCAAGCCGTACCGAAATATTCCAAGGCAAGCCGTACCGAAATATTCCAAGGCAAGCCGTACCGAACTATTCCAAGGCAAGCCGTACCGAACTATTCCAAGGCAAGCCGTACCGAACTATTCCAAGGCAAGCCGTACCGAAATATTCCAAGGCAAGCCGTACCGAACTATTCCAAGGCAAGCCGTACCGAACTATTCCAAGGCAAGCCGTACCGAACTATTCCAAGGCAAGCCGTACCGAACTATTCCAAGGCAAGCCGTACCGAACTATTCCAAGGCAAGCCGTACCGAAATATTATACTTTTCTTTGCACGGATATTGCATTGATTTTTTTCTAAGCGAGCCAAAATTTAAAATATATATCTTTTTCTTAAGTTATTATGTGTAGACAATATTTAAACAATAAATAATTGCATATTTCGAAATGGAACGTGTAGATGAAATGCACACGATCAGTACTGTTCGGGAGAGAGGTTGGAGGGTTTGAAGTTAGTACGACAACTTCACTCGCCTTGCTTGTTAACCTCTCGACAGCACGGATTAGCGGAGGAATCCTGTCGTTCGAGTTGCACCGTCCTTCGGAAGGGACGTAAAGCCGGTGGTCCCCTCGGTGCTTTTCGACAGGAGTAGGCTACGTGCCGGCACCGGGTTTCCCCTCCTCCCTTCTAGCCATAGGTTAGGTTCATCATCACCCTTTCATTATAGACCAGCGCCACAGGGCCAGTCGTCGAAACAGTGCGTCGTTAAACACCGATAGTCAACCGTGAAGATGAAATGTTGAAAACTCTTAAAACCCGGTTTACAAGACAACAATCCAACAAATTTGTTTCAAACCGTGAAAGTCTGAAGACGTAAGTCTTAAAATATCTAAGATTATTTGTAAATTTGAGCTCATTTCCAGATTGATTAAATAAAAAAATGAAAATAATTTAATGTCGATGAACTAGAGTTATTCACGAGTCACGACAGTAAATTATGAAGACAAACGCAATCCACAAAGACAATTTCGTCGTGTTGGTAACGCTTTCTTGGTTGCTTTGTCCGATGACGTGTTTTGTTCTCACATTGGTTACGTGTTAAATTACATACAGTAAAATTTTATTCCAAAATTTAAATATGGCACGCAAATGTCACCACAATCATATCGACAGAAACGGGTTAATTTTCTATGAGTTTCCTGCAGTTCTGTAGTCAGAGGTCTTGGTTGGATTTCAAAGATTCTTCCTTTCGAACATTTGTGTGACTGACGCTTGCCAATCTGGCAATATATCAATATACTAGGTAAACGATTAGTAGAGCCTACACTCGTTGCAGGATGAGCGAGCCGTAATCTGCCTGAGGAAATACTAACGGAAAACATTTGAAAATCATATAATAAACCGAATGGAAATCGGTATTGAAACCGTTTAGAGGCAAAAAAAAACTATTTTTCTAATTAGCAAAATACTTCATGCACGAATCTGAAACTTAGGCAATTCGTTTAACTTGTTATCATATATATTCAATCCAAATTTGGTGCGGATCGGTTAATTAGTTACGAAGCTAGTACCAAAAAACTGAAAAATTTACGGGTTTTTGCTCATAAAAACAAAATGGCTGAACAGATTTTGCTCAAAAACTATACAGCACCTCGCTGAGTCACCACGAACGTTGTTGCCAAATTTCGTAACGATCTGTGACCTTTAAGTAGGCCTGCTCGTTTTTGTTACAAACAAAAAAAAAAAAATCCAAATGCTTTTCTTTCCCCTATGTTGTTAAATTGAAGGATTTCGCTCGCTTCGCTCGCTCATCCAATCAGGTAACGTTTCTGCGAAATACTTTATTTTCATCATTTTCGTACCAAATTGTGTAGATGAAATGATTTTTTTTCAGTATTTTTATGAGTCATCAGGTTAGTCAGAAGTAAAAAACAAATTCACACTACACAACACAACTACAACAACAGCAACAACAACAACACACGACTAGTTACTTTTTTCGGTCCCTCGTCTCGCCCGAGCAAAACGTTTGCAGCACCCTGTAAATATTTTATCAATTCAGAATATTATGACGGACAAACATAATATCGAGCCGTTGAATAATTTTGCTTTGAACTGCCAACTGCGTGTCGCTGTTCGCTGCGACAGTTTGCACTTGCGAAGACGATTGTTGAACTTGAAAGTGACTTACCACTTACACGATAAGGCTTCAAGCACGGAGTTGGCTTCTTGATATTTTCAAGTTCTTACCCGTGAATTTAATTGAGTCTCTTTGATGAATTAGTGTGAAATTAATCCTAAATTCAAACGTACTCCTTGCATGTATAAGGTAGACAATGATTATTTGTAACGACATATCAATTCCGAAATTTAAATTCGTACCGGGATTCTTTCCTTACTAATTATTCGTTGTGAACAATTTTTGGTCTACAATTTACCAAATTTTCGAGGTATTTTGACCTTTACTACGAATCAAGTAGGTAGGTACAAGGTATATTTTTAAAAATAAATGTATTCATTTGCAACTTGATGTATGCATAGAACGTGTGATTCCCAATCCAGATTAAGATGACTGGTAGATACCGCTCATTGTTGGTGAAATTCCGAGTGTGGCTAACTAACGAGACAGATGTGGTTCAAATGTGTCTCCGCTTGCTGACATTTCAAGGTGAGACTAACCCTGACAATTTTAACCATAACTCTTGAAATAATCAGATTGCAGCGTTGTGTTGCTTTGCGTGGCACAGAGTCGACGTCTGCACGACGAACGGGCTGCCGACGCGACGGACTGGCGATGCACACGACGGATTGCACAGCGTTGTGTTGCTTCGCGTGGCACAGAGTCGACGTCTGCACGACGAACGGGCTGCCGACGCGACGGACTGGCGATGCACACGACGGATTGCACAGCGTTGTGTTGCTTTGCGCACAGAGTCGACGTCTGCACGACGAACGGACTGCCGACGCGACGGACTGGCGATGCACGCGACGGATTGCACAGCGTTGTGTTGCTTTGCGTGGCACAGAGTCGACGTCTGCACGACGAACGGGCTGCCGACGCGACGGACTGGCGATGCACACGACGGATTGCACAGCGTTGTGTTGCTTTGCGTGGCACAGAGTCGACGTCTGCACGACGAACGGGCTGCCGACACGACGGACTGGCGATGCACACGACGGATTGCACAGCGTTGTGTTGCTTTGCGCACAGAGTCGACGTCTGCACGACGAACGGACTGCCGACGCGACGGACTGGCGATGCACTTGACGGATTGCACAGCGTTGTGTTGCTTTGCGTGGCACAGAGTCGACGTCTGCACGACGAACGGGCTGCCGACGCGACGGACTGGCGATGCACACGACGGATTGCACAGCGTTGTGTTGCTTTGCGTGGCACAGAGTCGACGTCTGCACGACGAACGGGCTGCCGACACGACGGACTGGCGATGCACACGACGGATTGCACAGCGTTGTGTTGCTTTGCGCACAGAGTCGACGTCTTCACGACGAACGGGCTGCCGACGCGACGGACTGGCGATGCACACGACGGATTGCACAGCGTTGTGTTGCTTTGCGTGGCACAGAGTCGACGTCTGCACGACGAACGGGCTGCCGACGCGACGGACTGGCGATGCACACGACGGATTGCACAGCGTTGTGTTGCTTTGCGTGGCACAGAGTCGACGTCTGCACGACGAACGGGCTGCCGACGCGACGGACTGGCGATGCACACGACGGATTGCACAGCGTTGTGTTGCTTTGCGTGGCACAGAGTCGACGTCTGCACGACGAACGGGCTGCCGACGCGACGGACTGGCGATGCACACGACGGATTGCACAGCGTTGTGTTGCTTTGCGTGGCACAGAGGCGACGTCACTAAATCTTGGGTACTTCTAGGTTACTGGCCCGTGCGACATGCGACAGCACCAAGGGGATGGAGGCTCGTACGGAACTCGTGGAACCAGTTATCGTTGCTGATCGTCTTAGCAATAGTGTTCCTTCTGTGTCCGGTCACCGTCTTCTCCAGTTGGGACGCTGACCTTTTGGTCGCCGTGGAGGCGTTTGGATGCATGTTTGTCGCCGGGATGATTGCCGTGCACGCGAGTTCCCTGCTCTACCGCCAGGAGCGTTTCCAAGCGTTGCTCGGCTCGATGGAGGCATTGAAGGCGCTGGGACGGCGACATCGGGACTGTCCCAAGGAGGTGGTGGAGGAAGGAAGGTGGCTGACGAGGATCGCGTTCATGTACTACGCGCTGGGTGCGACGGTGGTGGGGTTGTTGACGGGCGTTGCGGTGCCGGTGTACTGCTTCATGAAAAGGGAGTTTGTTGTACGGTGAGAATTACGTTGATAGAAAGTTTTTTTCGTCATACATTTACTAACTGATAGAAATGTACACCTCAATGGATTCTTGTCGAGAATTCATCACCTACAAAAAATATTTTACTTTATTTCTCCATCTCCTTCTCCGCCATCTTCTTCCCTTCGTTCGATCAACTCTTTCCACTTTTCTTTGTTTTCCCACCATCTTTCTTCTTCAACAACCTTTTCCCTCTCTTTACCTCTCTCTTCGACATTTCTTCTATCACCTGCATAATCCATCATTCTCTTATTGAAACCAATAAGTTTAATTTTTAGTGGTATATTTTTTTTCTGTTCCCATATTGAGAAATTTAAGCAAATATAACTGTGCCTTTGCTGCAATCATTTTTTGCACATCAGTTGTTAGGTAAAAATAGTTAATTTTTGTAAACTCCAAACTGCCAACTTCTTGCGGTCAAACCGCAACCCAGACTTTGAATTCAAGTCGCGACCCTCGATGCTCACGCTCAATTCGGTTACAATGAGATAATTACATTATAATTATTATACAAGATGCCTGCCTTTGAAAGCGAACCAAGCTGAAGACATATTTTGTTTATGTTGTTTTTATTGCTGTCACAAGAAACTAAAACAAAGCTAGTCGATTATTAGATGTTGTCAAATCGCTAAATGTATCTACTTTATTGTTTACCGCAGACTCTGGTTCCCCTTCAACTACAAGGCGACACCGGTGTTCGAAGTGACCATGTTGCTGATTCTTTCCGTGGCGACCTACGGCTTTCACACTATTCTCATCGTCAACAGCCTGCTCTTGTCTCTGATGGCGGAGACGACATTTCAGCTATCCCTCCTCAGTTACAACATCAGAAACGTGGTCATAGCGCAGAGCTCCTTGCAAACTGCCGACGAAATTGATATCATACTTGTAAACTCCTTCAACGACGAATGCGCCGAACTGTTGAGTACAAACAAGAAGCAGAGGGTGAAGGTTCACGATGACACAAAGAACAAGGCCGGAGCTAGGATGCAGAATTTGCCTGAGTGCAAGCGCCAAGTCACGTTGACGGGAATTTTAAGCACGTCCATCGCGTCTAGGAAGCCCAGAAGAGTTCATCGAGGTGCTGACAAACGCTTCCGCCATTGCGTGCTCCATCATCAAACCATATCCAGGTAGCTGCTTTTGTGTACTCAGGGAAACATCTTAAGGTTCACCCACAACATTTACATAAGCATAGCACAGAAGAACTACTAGCCGAAACGCAGGAGCAAAGACAAGCTGTTTTAAGGTAAAAACGTGTTAAATGTAAAATACAAACTCTAAACTTTACAAAGTCAGTCTGTAAGTCTAACTGTTATCTTCGCACCATGGTCAGTTGTGTTGCCTTGTGTTGTCTTGTGCCATGGGAAGTTCCGTATGAGTTACCATGTTCGTACTTGTACGCTGAGCTAGGCTTATGCTTGAACTTATGTTGATTCTGGCTGAAACTTTAGCTGTTGCCATATGCTCACTTGCTGCATGATTTATCGGCATCTTTTTGTGAACATTTAACTCGTGCATTTCTCAAGATTTTATGTTTTCAGTTTCGTCGACGAGATGCGAGAGACGTTTGGATCGATAATTTTCTACCAGCTGGTGTGCGTGGTCTGTCCTGTGATAGCTGCTATCGTCATCGTCCTTTACGCAAGTCATCTCGTAGCCACAACTTATTTTGCCAGAGCATTTTATTTCAAGCACCCACGGTGCAAAGATGTGGAAATTCGGGTTCTATTTCATGTTTCGTAATGACTCTTTACTTCAACCATTTATATAGATAAGGATCGTTACATTTTCAGCAAGTCAAAGGTCCCAATACTTCGAAATCGCATTAGCAATTTGTGTCTTCATTGCAGGCAGAGTCAATCGACGCAAAAGTCTACTTCGTCGTCGGACTGACGACAATAGAAATCGCTCAGCAAGGGCTCATCTGTTTCTTTGCAGAGAAGGTTGCAGAAGAGGCGAGTATACCTTCCATTGGCTAGCATTGACATTGAATCTAATAAACTTAAGTACTATGATTAGGAACAGACATGAATGACATGACAGACAAAGTTGGTTAATGTTGAGAACCACAATAAAACTGGGTATTTGATAGCTGTGGTTCCGATCTCAAACTTTTTATGACGTTTCGCAAAGCTGAGCTGCCTGCTTTATCAACGGTCTAAACTCGAGTGCCAAATATTTTTTAAGAAACGGGAAACATAAGTTTGTGTTAGGGACTAAGAACTCAACACTTAGTGAAATATATATTTTACTAAACTAAGGTACTAAGATCAGAAAAAAGAGTAAGAAAATAACAAAGGTCTGGGTTTGCGTAGAGTTTGTCTGTGGGAGACGCAGTGATTGCCTGCGACTGGTTCGACCAATCGGAGAGCTTCAAGCGGTCCATGCGCATCATCATATTGCGTAGCAACCAGCCGCTGGTCATCAGGTTGTTGGGGGTGTCGCTTTCCATGGAGACTTTCTTAGGGGTGAGTGGTCATTTTAAGAAGTAGGTTTTTCATCGTCAAAAAGCTGGTGCAGGCTTCAAACTGAAAAAAGTGATTGGGAAACATGAGATAGCGATGGTGAGGATCTTCAATTACACTTTGATCTCTTCGCGCTTTACAGGCCAAAAAAACTCTGTTGATTCTTATGAAATTTCCAAAAAAAAAATTGTTTTTCTCGAATTTGATTCTGTATATTATTTTAAACGTCTTTCCTTGACAAATTTTCTTTTGAATCGGTTATTACAAAAATATAAGAAAAAAATCATGTTTTTCACTGTAGGTGCTTTCATTCTTAATTTGTCTCAACTTTTCAGACATTTTACACATAATTACATTACAATCATCTACAGTCTACACAGGGAGAGACCATTCTCAAAAAATGGACACCTTTCTTGCACGTGTACCAACTCCTTAGCCATACTTCAACGGCGGAATTTTGTGATGTCAATAAATAAACTTAACCTGTTCTCTAAATCTGTTATCTGTAAAGCCACATACCTGCATGGACGTTGTAAGACGAGGCATTTCTGTCAGCTGACAACTGTCTGAAATGAACTGTCAACTGAACTGTCAAATGACTGATGTTTGACAACCGCTGTCAAGTAATCTGAACTTTCCTGATCCGGGTTTTGTCTCAACAGGTGCTGAAACTCACCTACACTCATTACATGTACCTCAGCACAACTTTCGACCTCCGAGCCAAGGACTGATTGCAGTGCAGAAGTATCCTGCAAAAAAAGCGTTTTTAAAGTTAATTTGTGGTTATGTACCAGTACATTTACAATAATGTGTAATAAAAAATGGTAAGGAAATATCTTAATTCACTTCTAAGTTCACACATTTTCTAATTAATAGTTAACCTAGAGTAGTATACGTTTTTTTGTGGGGTTTTTTAGGCTCCAGCCTAACCAGAATAGCTAGGTAGCAGCCTAACCAGAATAGCTAGGTAGCAGCCTAACCAGAATAGCTAGGTAGCAGCCTAACCAGAATAGCTAGGTAGCAGCCTAACCAGAATAGCTAGGAAGCAGCCTAACCAGAATAGCTAGGCAGCAGCCTAACCAGAATAGCTAGGTAGCAGCCTAACCAGAATAGCTAGGCAGCAGCCTAACCAGAATAGCTAGGTAGCAGCCTAACCAGAATAGCTAGGTAGCAGCCTAACCAGAATAGCTAGGTAGCAGCCTAACCAGAATAGCTAGGTAGCAGCCTAACCAGAATAGCTAGGTAGCAGCCTAACCAGAATAGCTAGGCAGCAGCCTAACCAGAATAGCTAGGCAGCAGCCTAACCAGAATAGCTAGGTAGCAGCCTAACCAGAATAATAATAATAATAATAATAATAATAATAATAATTTCTGTTTATTGTCAGGGTGATCAAGATACAAGATATACCGACAGTCCAAGATACATTAAAAAAAATATATATAAATATATATATTTAAAGCGAGAGCGCAAAGGACGAATTGTTATAGCTTTGATTTACATATATTAAAAAATTCGTCAGTCGAGTAAAAACAATGTTCTATAAGAAATTTTTTTAATTTAATGTTGAAGCTTTCTGTTCCAGCTGACTTTATATAAGCGGGTAAGGCATTGTAAAGCTTCGAACCAGCATAAATGGGGCCTTTAGTGACCATTTCGAGACTATGTTTTGCAAGTTCAATATTTTCCTTAAATCTAGTGCAGCGATTGTGGCTTTTGTCAGGTACAAGCGCTTTGTTATTATAAATAAAAACAATGCAGTTATAAATATATATACATGGTACAGGAAGTACATTGAGTGACCTAAACCAAGGACGGCAACTGTCTTTATAGAAGACCGCAGCACAGGGATCATGGCTAGCACGTGCCATGATGCGTATTGCCTTCTTTTGGAGCGAAAATATTCTGTTTGCATGCGCTGAATGACCCCAGAGAGTGATTCCATATTCAATTATGGAGTGAATATAGGCGAAATACACCATCTTGACCGCTGCCAACGTGCTGATTGCCATAATTCTTCTAAGGAGGAAGAGCCCGGAAGCAATTTTAGGGGCAATGTATTTAATGTGAGCATTCCAGTTCAGGTTGTTTGACCATATCAAGCCTAACAGCTTGACTTCATTCGCTTCTTCTATCGATTTGCCGTGAAGCCGGACTAGAGGGCAGCTTATGAACTTCTTTTTTGAGGCCCTGAATTGCATAAAAACTGTTTTTTCGGCATTCAGAAATAGTTTTATTTCATTGGAGTACGAGGCCATCTTGGTGACCGCCTGGTTGGCTGCGGTGGTGACATCCTCCGGTGCGCTGATTATGTGTGAGATGTCGTCAGCATACATGGTTAGCTTGTCTGAGTGTAGATAAGCTGGCAGGGAGTTAGTTAGCAGGATGAAGAGCAGGGGCGACAGGGTGCAGCCATGTGGGACTCCTACGTTCAGGACCTTGACTTCCGAGCACACGTGTCTAGATTTACCTGAGATATGGACAATCTGTCTTCTATCTTCGAGAAATGAGGCAACCCATTTGTTTGCTATTCTCGAGATGCCTATTTCATCTAACTTTCTCAGTAATGTGTTGTGGTTGACCGTGTCAAAGGCTTTGCTATAGTCATAAAGTAGGCCCACGACCTCTTCCTTTTTATTGAGAGCTTCTAGGATGTCCGAGATGAACTTAGTGAGAGCAGTTGTAGTGGATATCCCCTTTAAAAAACCGTGCTGGGAGATGTTAATTAAACCATGCTTGTTAAGAAATGACATCATTCTCTTAGCAAAGGTCAGTTCAAAGATTTTTGAAAACGAGGAAACAATGGAGATAGGCCGATAGTTTTCCATTTTTTTCTTGTCCCCTCTTTTGTGGAGGGGTATTAGCTTTGCCGATTTTAACGCCGTGGGGAAACAGCCCTGAGATAGTGATTCATTTATTAAGTGGGTCAGTGGTTCCAATATGAAGGGCCCTGCTACTTTAAGAATGTGTCCCGGAATTTCATCGATTCCTGCTGATTTTTTCTTTCCGAGCTTGTCCAAAATTTCGTAATATTCCTTTGGGAGGAGAGGTGAAAGGTAAATTATCTTCTTGAAGAGTCTGTTCTCTGAACTTTTAGTGATCGTAGTATCAAGATGACTCTTACCAGCACCTTCTCGTGAAGAAACTAACTTTTCTACTGACGAGGTGAAGAATTCATTAAATTTGTTGGCCACCGACTTTTGAGAGGTGATGAGTTCATTATCATTGTCAATGACAATGTCTTCTCTCGAGCTGCCTCCAGTTGTGTGCTGCGTATGTCTGATTAAGTTCCAGGCAGCTCTTTGTTTGTTCGAGGCTTCTGACACTCGCCGAGCAAAATCTTCACGTATTGCTCTATCAATAGCAGATGAGTATTTTCTCTTCAAAGCTTTGTAGCTCTTGTTAACAGCAACATTGAAACCCGAACGTTTCACTTGCTCGTAGCCTGACTTCACACGCTTTGAGAGGTCGTTTAGTTCCGGGGTAAACCACCTATGGCTTCTTTGTGAGCGTGTTCATACTCTGTGAGTTAAAGGGAATGCTTCATTAAAGGCGAATTTGAATGAGGCAAAGAACTCGTCATATTTCTCATCCACGGACATCTTTTCAAAAACCCTGTCCCAGCGAGCTTCACTTAATAGTATCATGAAATAGTCAATATTCCTTTTTGAGAAGCATCTTCTTGTTCTTAACTCGAGGTACTTGTGATTCTGGCCTGATTCTATGACGTTGAAGATTATGCTTCTGTGGTCTGAGAGGTTCCAGTCTACTACATGACAGTTGTAGAGTTTCTCTTTAATATTAGTAAACACGTTGTCTATACATGTGCTCGAACCGTGAGTGCATCTAGTTGGGTCATTAATTGTAGCTCGCAAGTCGAATGAACCCATTATATCTAACAGTTGGTTTTTATTGTTGCTTTCTGTTAGCAGGTCCACATTGTAATCCCCACAGACGATAATTTTTGTGAATTTTTTCTTCGCGATAACAAACAGGACTTCATGCAAGCAGTGGATGAATTTCTTGAAATCACCCTTTGGCGATCTATAGATGCAAACTATAATTGTCCGTGTGCCGTCTGAAGTGTTATACGATGCGGCCGCTGACTCGAAGTCCAATTCTGAATTGAATTTTGCGATTTCCTCCACAGGAACCGCATTGATCCCATTTTTAGCATAGATGATGACACCACCGTCTTTCTTTATCGATCTGCAGAAAATACTAACTGGAGCATATCCTTCAAAGTTTGCATATTTTGTTTCCTCCCTCTTGAGCCAGTGCTCTGACAAGCAGATTATGTTTGGCGAAATGTCATTTAGATCGGACTGTAGTCTATTTAATTTGTTTCTAAGACATTGGATGTTAGAGTAGAAGACTTTCGTGGCTTGTGAGTCACTAGGTGTTACTCTGACGTCGGTTTCAGGCGTGGTTTCAGAAAAAACCTTCGGACAGCGGCACCGGCAGGCCAGAATTCCGCGTCGTACAACGTGTCCAAAAGGGCAGGGCTTGCACCAATTTTAAAGGAGCTATAGTCTCCCCTGGCCGTAAGTTTTTCGCACGTGAAGTTTTCGTCCGGCAGTCTGGTCTTAAGGAAATCAAGAACTTGGTCGATGTCCACATCGGTGTGCAGTCTATAGAGATGAATCCAGATTTTACTAACCCTTGGAGCTGTAGGTAGAGTGGATCCCAAATTTGAGTTACCCGCCTGGGCCGATACTCGCCTGCCGATTATGGCTGCCTTAAAGTTCCGCTTATGTTTTGAAGCCACTAGTTCGAAGCCATCTTCTTCTTTCGCACCCGAAGTCTTGATGTTTTTTACCCTTGGTGGCGTAGATGAGTCCTGTTGAGGGTTGGTAGCTTGCGTAGTGTTTGGTTTGCTGACGGTTGCTGCGTATGATGGCTTTGACGTTCACGTTAGAGTTGACGGTGACAGCCGTGTAGGTCCGCCATTTTGCTGACATTGAGCTATTTGGAGACCGCTGTCACATTGGTGTGTGTCATTTGAACTTGATTTGTTTTTATTTTCTAGGATGGATATTTTGTACCTTAATAGTTCATTGCTCTTCTCTTTTTCACCCAGGAGTTCGGTAAGAAGGGCAACTTCTTTCTTCAAGTACATGAGTTCCATAGCCAGTGACGCCCCATCACCTGTGTGAGCTGACGTTGATTCGGAAAGAGCTGCGTCGTTGGTTTCAAGCGCCTCTTTAATCCTCTTGATTAGCTCTTCTTTTGTGCCGGTTTTGGAAATCTTCATCTTGTCGCACTCCTTTTTGGATGAGCGAGCGAAGCGAGCGAAATCCTTCAATTTCACAACTTAGGGGAAAAAAAAGCATTTGAATTTTTTTTTTTTTTTTTGTTTGTAACAAAAACGAGCAGCCCTACTAAAAGGTCACAGATTGTTACGAAATTTGGCAAAAACGTTCGTGGTGACTCAGCGAGGTGCTGTATAGTTTTTGAGCAAAATCTGTGAAGCCACTTTGTTATTATGAGCAAAAACCCGTAAATTTTTCAGTTTTTTGGTACTAGCTTCGTAACTAATTAACCGATCCGCACCAAATTTGGATTGAATATATATGATAACAAGTTAAACGAATTGCCTAAGTTTCAGATTCGTGCATGGAGTATTTTGCTAATCAGAAAAATTAAATGTCTTAAATAAAAAAATATAAATGATCATTAAGGCACCGTTTTCAACAATATGACTTTCAAATGTTTTCCGTTTGGATTTCCTCTGGGAGACTATGGCTCGCTCATCCTGCAACGAGTGTAGGCTCTACTAATCGTTTACCTAGTTCAGATCATTTGCGAGTAGATCATTCAGATAATCATATTTATTTCGGAGCACATCACCACCGTGTCTACCTCCTGCCGCCATCTTAGCTCTTGACGAGATGGTTCTCTACTTCGTCTAGTGTGATACAATCATATCCACATCCCCTATCGTCGCTTGAGTGGAGGCAATCGTATGAATGATATTTTATATTAATTCCTCGAGGCACATCTTTATTGTATGGAGAGGTGATATGCATTACTTTTGTTTTGTCGCCGTTTATTACCAAATTGTGATCATGTGACCAGCACAGCATTTTTTTGAAGTTATCCTGCATGACCACTTCCGCTTCTTCAATGTTTGTATCTGCGTTCAGAATTACCGTGTCATCTGCGTACATGAATACTTCACAATTTTTAAGACAACCAAACAAATTATTAACGTATATTATGTATAGTATCGGTCCAAGTATAGACCCTTGTGCGACGCCAGAGGATACGGTCATCTTTACGCTTTCCGTTTTCTTTATTTTCACGATTATTTTTCTATTTTCTAGATAATTTTCGAACCATTTAAGTAGGTGTCCTGCTATGCCTATGTTGGATAATGCTTCTAATAATTTTTTATGGCTTATGGTATCGAACGCTTTTGAAAAATCTATAAATACCGCAACAACGTGTTTATTTTCATTTAGTTTTGAATTTATATAATCAGAGAAGGTTACAAATAAATCCGAGGTTCCTTTATGCCTTTGGAATCCGTATTGTCTATTATTGTCTATCAAGGTGCTTTATCAAGGTATCAAGGTGCTTTATCAAGGAGAAAACAGAGTCATCTCGCTATGCCACTGGAGCTTAGACCGTTGATAAGGCAGGCAGAACAGCTTTGTAAAACGTTGGGACAAGTTTGATTCTAGGACTTGGCATTCAAATAGAGTCATCATTATCATCAGATTATTTTTGATGCAGAGCGAAGCGGTGCGGGAATCCGTCTACGGCTGCGGATGGTTCGCGGAGACGGAGGCTGTCAAACGGTCCATGGTGATCATGATGTCTCGAAGCAACCAACCTCTGGTCATCAATCTGCTTGGCATACCGCTGTCCATGGAGACGTTCCACGGGGTAAGGGCTACGTTGCGCGCAGACTTCAGGTGGCAAGCAGCTGACTGCTGGTCCAGCTACATTCTGACGTTTCGGAAGAAGATACTCAAGGAAATCTTCATATAAATTAATTTTATTGTTGGTTTTTAATGTGTGTTCACCGTCACGCCGGTCAACTGGACCCATATTGACTATTTTTTTCATTTTCTAATTCTGCAGAGTTGGATAAATTTTAGCTTTGGTTTCCTGTACTTTCTTTGGAAACTGAAGCTGAAATTTATCCAAATCCGCGGAGTTAGATACTGAAAAGGTTAGGGAATAGGAGTCCTGGATTTTTTTTTTTAAATTAATGTGGGAAACTTAAAATTATTAAATCCGTTTTTCCTTGTATGATTTTAATTATGAAGAAGCCATCTTATTATAAGAATTAATCAATTCTAAGCTAGTTTTCTCATATTTAACTAATATTTCTACATTTTCTTTTCACATTTCTTAAATATTCGGTGCAACTAGTGTGAAAACACACCAGCTCTGACTGCAGTGATGTGATGCGCATTAGACCGCAAAGCAACGCTGGATACTCAACACCTGATCTAATGCGAGGTGTGTCTTCAACAGGTGCTCAAGCTGACCTACTCGTACTACATGTCGCTCAGAACGACCTTGAACTTGGACCCTCAATAATGACCACAATGACCATCTGTCCACCAACCTCCACCAACCTCCACCAACATCCACCAACCTTGGACAGACGGAGGATGGCTATCATTCATTTAAATCACATGATTATCAATTATCAACTAGGGATTCGCGAACACTCATGTAACTGTGTTGAAGATTAGCGTTTTTTAATCGATGTGGATTTTAAAATTATTCAGTAATTTGTAATACTTACAATAATGTAAATTGAATATTTCGCTTCGCTCGTAAAAATGCCTGTCATAATTCTGGTTGTATTTCATTGAGTATAAATTTAACCAAATTGAAAAAGTCTCGTTCAGTTCCTAATCATCTCACAAGACTTGTATTCAGGCATTGAAACTTATGTAACCAACACGCAACGGCTTTGTGAATGAAACGCTCAGCTAGCAACATTGACATTTCACCTGGATTCAAATCCTACGGTCAGTATACTCTCAGCACCGAAATAATATCGAACTTGTCATCATTTATTTCCGTTCAATGTCGTTTGCCTCGTTAGGAACCTGTTAGCAATCGCAAAGTTCGTGAATCTGTTCAGTTGCTGCTCCGATGCGGCAAGCAGCTGTTCGCTGCTTCGTGAGCTGCTGTCGTGGACTCGTGCTACTGTCAAGTGATATTTGCTTGTGCATCGAAAGGTTAAAGGTGTGAACGATAATGCGTTATTTCCATATTCTTTGTTCGTGCGAAATGGATTGGGTATTGTGAAGTGACATGAATTGGACGTTTACAATTTGGCATAAAGTCTCCCTACAAGACCTTGTGGGGATATTCTCGTCTTTGCCAGTCGCTTCATCTCCTACATATTCGGTGAGTACCTTACAAGTGTACAAGAGTACAAGAGTACCAAGAGTACCACACACCCGAGCTCTTCCCTGTGTCAACGCGTCGAGCAGGGATGCAGCTAGGATCGCTGCTAGCCGTACGGGCATCCCGAGCTCTTCCCTGTGTCAACGCGTCGAGCAGGGATGCAGCTAGGATCGCTGCTAGCCGTACGGGCATCCCGAGCTCTTCCCTGTGTCAACGCATCGAGCAGGGATGCTGCTAGGATCGCTGCTAGCCGTACGGGCATCCCGAGCTCTTCCCTGTGTCAACGCATCGAGCAGGGATGCAGCTAGGATCGCTGCTAGCCGTACGGGCATCCCGAGCTCTTCCCTGTGTCAACGCGTCGAGCAGGGATGCAGCTAGGATCGCTGCTAGCCGTACGGGCATCCCGAGCTCTTCCCTGTGTCAACGCGTCGAGCAGGGATGCAGCTAGGATCGCTGCTAGCCGTACGGGCATCCCGAGCTCTTCCCTGTGTCAACGCGTCGAGCAGGGATGCAGCTTGGATCGCTGCTAGCCGTACGGGCATCCCGAGCTCTTCCCTGTGTCAACGCGTCGAGCAGGGATGCAGCTAGGATCGCTGCTAGCCGTACGGGCATCCCGAGCTCTTCCCTGTGTCAACGCATCGAGCAGGGATGCAGCTAGGATCGCTGCTAGCCGTACGGGCATCCCGAGCTCTTCCCTGTGTCAACACATCGAGCAGGGATGCAGCTAGGATCGCTGCTAGCCGTACGGCCATCCCGAGCTCTTCCCTGTGTCAACGCATCGAGCAGGGATGCAGCTTGGATCGCTGCTAGCCGTATGGGCATCCCGAGCTCTTCCCTGTGTCGACGCATCGAGCAGGGATGCAGCTAGGATCGCTGCTAGCCGTACGGGCATCCCGAGCTCTTCCCTGTGTCAACGCATCGAGCAGGGATGCAGCTAGGATCGCTTCTAGCCGTACGGGCATCCCGAGCTCTTCCCTGTGTCAACGCATCGAGCAGGGATGCAGCTAGGATCGCTATATTAGGATCGACATCCCGAGATCTTTTCTGGCTCCGTACTCAATAATTTTTTTTTATTTCTAATTCTGCATAATTGGCAAAATTTCGGCTTTCGTTCCCTATTCATCCTGTGGGAACAAATGTCAAAATTTCACCAATTCCGCGGTATTAGAAGCAGAACAAGTAAGTGAACAACTGTGTCGATTTTTTGCCATTTGGCACTCGAGCTTTAGCAGGCAGCAGCTTGGCGAAACGTCGGGAAAAATTTGAGTTTGAGTTTTCGTGAAAACTAACATTCTAAGAATGGGAAAAGGAATGAGTATTTAGAAAGCAATGGCACGTGTTGACTTTACAATCAATCAATTTTGGCAACAAAGTATCAAGGGAGGAATATTTACACGGGAGAGGGGGTTGCGGGCTTATAAGACGTAACGATGTATAAAATCGACACGGTATATTTTATTTCTTCGCACGGCGCCAGAGACAGAGGTAGCCGAGCGTGTGAAAGATGCAGTAAAGAGCCACCATCGCCCAGAGGTCGCGTTGGAAGTTGCCGATCGAGAAGCTGTACTTGTCCAGCACCTGTTCACCGTTTGTCAGGCAGGGCAGGTCCGGGTCCTGCGCGCCGCACGCTGCGCAGAGAAACACGAGGCTTGTTTACCGATACCGAACCAATCGACGACAAAGAATTTGTTGGAAATAGGGAACTGGCAGGGTGGAAACACCGTCAATGATTAAAGGTGATGCATGACACAGGATTCGTTTGGAGGGAATCGCACTCTCTGTCCAACGCTGATGGTCAAGCACACGCATGTTGGAAACACCGGTTCTCGTGAGATCACCGAAGTTAAGCAACATCGCGCTGTGTGATGGGTGGCCATCATGCATATGATCAGTTTTGTTCGGGAGAGAGGTCGGATGGTTTGAAGTTAGTACGACAACTTCACTCGCCTTGCTTATCAACCTCTCGACAGCACGGATTAGCGGAGGAATCCTGTCGTTCGAGTTGCACCGTCCTTCGGAAGGGACGTAAAGCTAAATGCAAATACACGTTTCATGTATACGTTGGTAGATTTATCGTTCCTATGAATGATAGAGAGAGCGAGACTTACTGATGTTGGTGCGACCGTCCCACTGCAGAATGGACAGCGCCTCGTTGGAGTACATCAGCCAGGAGAAGTACTGCGTCCACGCGACGTAGCCCGGCAGCGTGCTGCGTAAAGAAAACGCACGATCGGACGGGTTAAGCAACACGGTGCGCGGCCAGGTGGTGGATGGGTGACCTTACGTGTAAAGAGAGCGTTTTACAACCGTTCTAATGCTCCAGAATGACCGACAACCGTCAAGACAAGATTCTTATAGATAGGTCACTGTGATGACTTTGTTAGCAATTATTTCTCCAAGAAAATGTCTATGATAATATATGACTGGATAAAACGATTTTAGACTTGTCCGCAGGACTTGTCAAAGGTTTTTGCTGAATATTGAAACGAAAATATCTGCTCTACCTGAAATTTAGTACTGTTAAACTTAAGAAATTTTAGTATGGTCAAGTCAAAATTCTTATCATATAAAAGCCCTTGTTTCAATTTGCAACTATTATTAAATGGTGAACTGGACCGTATGATGGATCCAATTTTTCGGTCGACCATGGTGCTTTGGCATTCAAATTTTGCAAATAGTCACTGGTTTCAGGTCTGCAGCAGCAGCAGAGAATGAGAAGCTTACTAAAGGAATTTTAAACAATTGTAAACAATAAGTAACGGCAACATATAGTTGGCATCGGTGAAGAGTTTGTCTCAACTTCAGACTGGCAAGAAGCAAGTCGGAGATGGTTTCCATGGTTTCCATGGTTTCCATGGTTTCCACCATTTACCTGAGCTTGATGAACAGACCGGAAGTGATCATGAGGACGTAGTCGAAGGGCACCAAGTAGGCCATGGCGATCGACACCGAGCCAAACGCGTTCGAGAAGAAGATGCCTGCAATACCGACACAACTCTATCACACTCCACAACCACAATCTTATCTCATCTCTCAATCACTATCAATCTCTCATCATCAATCAATCATCTCAATCTCGCCTCTTATCTCAAATCTACGACATCTTAAACTTGCGACAAGCCGAATTCTCGTCACTTTTTAACAGTAACGAAAAATGACAATTTGTTTTTAGCGTACGAGACTTCGCCGATAAAGACCAATACAATTCAAGATGCCGAGCTACTTAGATCGATTTTCAAACGATGTTGAAACCACGATTTAGATTGCTTGATGACTGGGAGCTTGCCAATTACTCCAGATATCATGTAGCACTTTGCTTCCCAAAAACATGGGCTTGCTGTCACCCACGCCTCTGTTTCGCCTTGTTGTGAAACACTGAAGGCTTTCAGAGATGAACATCACACAAAATAACTGTGACAGATCCAAGGTCTATAGATTTCTTGTAGCAACGAGACGTTAGTGTGCAGCAGTGCGCTTCTTTGTTTTGCTTGTGCTTCAGATAATATACCTAATCCACTCAGAGGAAAATGATTAAAAGTGGTGTTGACAAACTTTTAAACTCTCACATGGCGTCCTTAAATAGTCTCAATTGTCAACGGAACGATAAACAAACAATAGACCTAATCCACTCATAGAATTATGACGTCAGATACCCACTGGATGCACTACCAGTTAGGAAATAAAATATTAATAATCTCTGCTAAATAACAAAGGAAGACAGGGAAATCACAACCCGAATTGCTCTGCCTGGCTTTAGCGAATGGGTATCATGACGTCATTTTGATATAAATTTGATCAGGTGAAATAGGTGTATTTTGAGCCTAAGAACAGACCTAGAGCTAAAACTGAGGGATAGGAAAGCTGGAGAAGATGTTTTGGGCTGAGCACGAGATTCCGTCTGGGTCGAGTCAGGAAATGTCTGAGACCGAGTGTAAGAGCTCACCGCAGGCCGTGGACACGTTCATCGTGAGCGTCGCGATGAGGGCGGTCATGGAGAACGCGTAGAACGTGTCTCGGAGTCCTGCCAGCCAGTAGGCTATCATGATGAACAGCAGCGGCTCCACCACCAACCCTGGCACCTGCAACCAGCATCCTGTTAGCAGCCGTACGACATGTCGCCAAAACTGTCGTCTTGAAATCTCAGTCATGTCCAGCATATTGCAGGCATATTATTAGAAGATAGAAGTGGGAAGATAGGTGTGCACGGATGGTTATGAGAGAAGAGGAAGATAAGAGCGGGGGGGGGGGGGGAGAAGACGACGACGAAGAAGATGCACAGATATTTGCGGCACGATTGGCCATCCGGCTACGTTTAGAGAGAGAGGGCGAGGGCTTAACATTTGTATTCTTATTTCTTACCCGTGTTTATGAAAAAATGAGGAGAATATTATTTTAACTATTATTATTAAATTTTCAGCTGTTTTTGTACACGTTTTGGCAATGTTTCGCGAAACATTGCTGTCTTGCGAGGGCCTAAGAAATATAAAAAAATTCCGATATTGGAATTGAGAAGTCTTTGCACTATAGACGATGTTTTCTTTGCAAATACTTTTACTTGTCATCTTTGATAAATTTAATAAAACCCACAATGCTAGCAAAAAAATATTTTCAAATTTAGAATATTTATTCTCTTTTTCGCTATGCTTTCTTTACCGAAATGTATCAAATTACCTTGTTTCTTGAGGAAGATATGACTCTAACGTCACGCTTTTTCGACGAAAGCAATCAAAATACCAGACAAAGTAGTCAAAAATCCCCCGATAATATCTCTCTTGACGTCAAGCAACGACACCCCACCCCCCCCCCCCCCCCCCCCCAGTCAATGGGTCCAGCTGGTTACCATCGCGACCATCTTGGAGACGTAGTAGAGCTGCGCCGAGTAGAGCCCGCTGCGGTACTCGCGCATGAACAGCGGTATCTCCAGCGGGAACATCGCGAGCACCGAGTACATCGGAGAGAAGGTGTTCTCGGTGACGAAGATGAAGAGGGCGCCCTGCACCGACTGGATGCCGTCCTGCGTCGACGTGATCGTGCCCAGGAAGCAGAGGCCGGCGGTCAGCGCTATCGCCTGCCGAGGAACCAGGGAGAACGATCACATCAACATGCATTGGATCCGTTAGCATGCTGTTTCATGTTCTTTCTTCCCTGATTTTAGCTGTTTTTTTTTTTAATTTTTATTTTAGCTGACGATTGAAACTGAAAAGGTTGGCGATAATTATGGGAAGATGGTGCTTTTGCCGCCAAAAAGCGCACCACTTGTGGAAATATTCCAAAAAACGTACTAACGTAATTTAAAAGTTTAATAAAAACGCACTAACGAGTAAAAATGTAAGAAACGTACTAACAAATATACGTGTTCAAAATCTCATCACGGTGAGATTTGATCAATCAAAGATCAATCAATCAAGTGTCAGTCAAGAGAAAAGGTAAACTCAGAGATGAGAACATGGAAAACAGCCCCCAACAGTCATAATTTAGTAAAAACGTACCGCCAAGAAACCGGAACACAACAAAGCTCGATCTAAAAAGCAAGGTACCGAAGATCATGAATCGATTCGTACCATCTTTTGCACGATGCGCAGCGCTTGTACAGACGGGTCACGAACCACTTGTAGGATCGACCGGTAGGTCAGCATCAGCAGCTTGGTGATCCAGAACGGTGGCCGACTTCACCGGAAACAACGACACGCTTGTCAGAAACCACAGACTTGAAACGTGTGCTCTGACTTGATTAACGATGTTCTTTGTTAATTGATAGTGAGTTTTAATACTTACAAGTCGCTATGCTTCTTTGAGACTTCCTTCGACTCCTGATAGAGATTGGAAAAATATAATTTTAATAATTTGGTAAATATTGTTGAGAAACATTTAACGACTGTTGGAGGTTGACGCACTTTGGTCCAGTTTTTCAGTGGGCCGTGATCATCTTAACGGTCCGTTAATGTGTTACCATGGCAACTCTCAATGAGATACCTTTAATTTTAAGCTAACAGTCCGTTAAAAATTTAACGAGACGCTGAAACACGGGGTCTTTAGCAATTTTAGTGTTCAATTTGTCAACCCCTCGATAGTACAGATTGGTTAATGATCCTACTTTGCCCGTTTTATTGAACCAGAGACCAGGTTGAACCAGTGGTCCTCTTGATTCACTTTTACATAAGTAGGCTTCGGCCGTCACCGAGAATTTTCTTCTCATCTGACTACCTTGGCTTGGCCATCAACCCTACATTCAACGAGGCTAATTGACAGTGCGTTTTTTAACACCAACAGCCAAGTGACATAAATGGCCAGCTGTCAACATCTGTCAACAAGCTAAACATCTTTATGTCAGTGCCACACCATCACAGGTCAACGCAATGAAAATACACAATACTAAAATACAGAGAGAGACCGTACAAAAGTAAATTGACGCTAAATTCACCGACGCCATCAGACCAGCGTCATAGAACCAGTTATCAAAACAGTGCGTCGTTAAACACCAATCAATCTCAAAGTATCGCTCAGCGATGCTACGACAGACAAGCCACAGGACCACAGGGCACCACAGTGAACACACAGCCATGAAAACCAGCATGCATAGCATCAGACCATGGTGTCAATCTCAAAGTATCGCTCAGCGATGCTACGACCGACAAGCCACAGGACCACAGGGCACCACAGTGGACACACAGCCATGAAAACCAGCATGCATAGCATCAGACCATGGTGTCAATCCCAGAGCATCGCTACAGACAATCCATGTTGGTGACTCACGTCGTACGAGGCTCCGACGTGTGTTTCCAGCTGCACGAGCATGTCCACCTCGCTGGCTGCGTCGCTGACAGCGAACCTGTCGCAGATCTTGCGCACGGCGAGTCGGCTGCTCTCCTCCGAGCCGGGCGTCGTGGCCAGCGTGCGGATGAAGAATTCGGCGGGGTTGAAGCTCGCGGGGCAAGCGTACCCTTGGCTGCAGGAAGCGAGCGAGCATGTGTTACCATTAGGGGATGTTTGAAACCTTTACCGTGGGTCAGAAAGATCTTCCAGGGTTTATTATAGGACAAAATATCTGTAGGTAGGATGGTGAATGCTGGGAATTTTACTTGACAGCCGCCAGAATCGATTATTGTATTAGTTTTGTATGATGTGAATGTTGAAATTGTGTCATCATAGATTGATGTTATTTTATTTTACTGAATTTATGGGGTTGAATTTTTCTGACCGGCTAATAACTAATATAGTTAATTATAATATAATTAATAAACTAATATAGTTTTATTTTTAACGATAAAAATTGTGGTTAACTTGTTTTATGGGCTGTATTTTGATCAATAATCAATAATAATCTTCAATAATCAAGGAAAACATGTCCTGTGAGTATATTTGTGTGTGGTTGTGGGAAAACAATCAGTAATTTGGTGTCAGTTGAGGCGGGTAGAAGCACCTTTTAGAAGGTAAACAAAATAATTCAAAATATCAAGAACCATACTTGACGAAAATTCCTTTATTTGTCTCTCAATCACTGCCATGACATTAATCAATCTGCGAATTAAATACTACGCCCTTCTTTCGTAAATGCTAACAGCATTTTTCGGTAATATTTACAAAAACAAAATTTGAATTAATGCACTAGCTATTAAATATCAATGCGCGGTCATTGGAAATTAATTCAATGTTTAATTTTTCAACAAAACAGCTGATAAAGTATGCTAAGGAAAGAATCCAACACAAATCGGAAATCTTTTTGCTATCAGACCATAAATAAATAAATACCAAATAACTTGAGCTGTACCACAAACCAGAACGTACCACTAACTCTCCACCCTCTTCTCGATCCTCGCCGTGCACCTCACCACATCGTCCTTGACAAACGCCTCCATCATCGCCAGGTCCATCCTCAGCACCCCACTTCCCTCGCCCACCCGCTCCTTCAACCCCCGCGCACGCGCCCTGAACGTCAACACACTAGCGCCATCCGGCGCCACAAACTCGAAACTTACCCCGAATCGACTCGCCGCCCCCTCCTCGCCTACAAACCGGACGTACGTCAACAGGTAGTCACCTCTGCGACTGCGCGGACAGAAGAAGAAGACGAACCAGAAGTGCTGTCCGCCGCTCTCGATCATTCGGATGTGATTCTCCGTCGAACCTTTGATGCGGAATTTAATCTGTGTGCTGACAGCGCGACTGAACAGCTTCGCATGACAGACTTCAACGTGTTTCACTAAATTTTCTTTGGTCCCACGCCACGCGCATTTCCGTTCTGCGTAGCCGTTGCCGTAGTACTTGGGTCCTTTGCGGATGCGACAGTCGTAGAGGATCTGCGACAGACACTTGTTGAGATGTGTGGCCATCTGGCGTTGGTCGAAGCTTCCGGTGCAGCCGCTGTCGCTGTGCAGACAGGGTTGCTTGACGGCGACCAGTTCGCGGACGGAGATTACTTGGACGTAGGGGTGGATGTTGGTGTGGCACAGGGTGCAGTCTTTCAGCGTGCGATTGCAGCGCGAGCAGAGGGGGTGGCCGTTGGCGCAGCGGTAGGGTGCTGTGGGGAGGTTTTCTTGGCAGATCGAGCAGGTTGTGTTTCGATTGTTGTTGTTGTTGATGTTGTTGTTGTTGTTGTTGTTGTTGATGTTGTTGGGAGGACTCATGTTGGGATCTGAAAATGTTTGTTTGGTTTTAAAACCAAGTGAGCGTGAGCAGAGAGGGTTTCACCCTCATGATGTTCTACAAATATGATTTAAAAAAAATCTAAAATAAAAACTATTTAAAAGAGTAGGTATTGAATGCTTAGTACCTACCAATATGCAATACCCATTTTTTTTTTCTCTGAAAACCATTGTGCAAAGCAGGGACCCGAACCGGAACCGGAACCAGAACCTTTATTCATTTCGGTTCGGGTCCCTGGTGCAAAGATTGGGGAAGGAGATGCGTCTTAAGAAAGTCATGATTTCAAATTGAAATTTTGAAAATTTTTAACTGTAAGCTCAGAAAATTAAATGTTTACTCTCATAATACTTGTTAAATCCTTAGCCTTTTAAATATAATAAAAATAATGATAATTTAAATGTCATATAATAGAAAAAAAAAAAAAAAAGCCACAGCACAGCTCAGTTTAGTACCTGAAGACTTGCCGTCTCCGTTACAGTATTTCTTTTACAACTTTCCAGTATAAACGTTGTAGAAATTTATACTCACTCTTTAATCTTCCAGGAAATCAAGGAACTTGAAAAGCTTCTTGAAGCCTCTCTTCTGTGCGACGCTCGAGGAAGCGACTGACCCAATTTCCCGCCTTCTCCACACTTTATATCCTAGCGGCGATTCCCGCAACATTTCACACCTACCTGTTCCATTAGAATGCCAAGTACGCAGAGCAACACGTGTCGCGCGATCTGATCGCAATTGAAATGCACTAATTGTTGCACCCAAGTCGCTGCAATTAGCGACAATGTCAAGTACGTCACGCCGAGTAATTAGACCGATTGAAGTACTCTCAGTGTCAATGCTAGCCGGTGCATTCAGGTGCAGTTTGCACCAATTCAAGCTTTGGATTATTGTTATGCAACGATAATTGTTTGATAATGCAGCTGCAAGTCCGCCGTAGATGGAAATAGATTTGCTTTGATTTCAATGTATTTCATGTTTTATTTTTGTCATTGACATTGAAATTTGATAAAAATTCCGCAAGTTAATATGATGCTAATGCTTACAATGGCGCATTCAAACATTTGAATCGGCTTTTTTAATACATAACACTGTAGTGATATGCAGAAGCCCCAAAATGTTGCAAATTTTCGCTTAACCTCTCGAAATGTATCTAGGTAAACATTTATTATCTTGGCATTCCCTACTAGCACAAGTCCCGGGCATATTGTTAAGGACATATTTTTAAAACAGTGTCATTGTAATGACATTTGCAAAAATTTCTGCAGTTTGGCTCAGTAACTAAATAAGTGACCCATTTTTTTAAATAATAAAATAAATAAAAATAGATAGAAATAAATAGAAATAGAAATAGTAAAAATTTCAATAATTTTTTAGAAAATGTATAGATACTAATGGTGGTACTGCCACCCACCAAGAAATGAAGTCGAACGCATTCATTCGTCGATTACTAACTGACGTATATCGTCAACCCAAAAATACATACAATTCCTTCAAAATGTATAATAGACATTGACATTATACTCTGACACATAGACACACATTATAAAAATTGATTCTTAGACAACAAGTATTGAAATAAGTAACCAATGTACTTCTGTACCTTAAAGATACATATTTGCGACAACTATCTCAGCAGATACCGTGTCAAATTGTCACCAACCTTGCAAAGAAGTCTAGCGCGTTCTTCTTGTCGCCGATGAAGGCGACGCGGCCGTCAGCGACCAACACCAACTGATGGAACATGTCGAAGATCTCCGACGACGGCTGGTGGATCGTGCAGAGCACTGTTTTACCGGCGCCAGCCATCGCCTTCATCATGTGGACCAGCTTCTGCGCGGAGTACGAGTCCAAGCCCGTCGTCGGCTCGTCGCAGAACAGAAGCTTCGGGTCGGTCAGCATCTGCAAAACACAGCCCACGTAAAGACACTGGCTCTCCGAAGCCCGTAGCACGCTGGCTGCGAGGCGGACGGCTGGGAACGTGCGACGCGTTCGGTGGGACGTTGAAGCGCGTAGCACGCTGGCTGCGTGGCGGACGGCTGGGAACGTGCGACACGTTCGGTGGGACGTTGAAGCGCGTAGCACGCTGGCTGCGAGGCGGACGGCTGGGAACGTGCGACGCGTTCGGTGGGACGTTGAAGCGCGTAGCACGCTGGCTGCGAGGCGGACAGTTGGGAACGTGCGACGCGTTCGGTGGGACGTTGAAGCGCGTAGCACGCTGGCTGCGAGGCGGACGGCTGGGAACGTGCGACGCGTTCGGTGGGACGTTGAAGCGCGTAGCACGCTGGCTGCGAGGCGGACGGCTGGGAACGTGCGACGCGTTCGGTGGGACGTTGAAGCCCGTAGCACGCTGGCTGCGAGGCGGACGGCTGGGAACGTGCGACGCGTTCGGTGGGACGTTGAAGCACGTAGCACGCTGGCTGCGAGGCGGACGGCTGGGATTGGTTTTAAAATGAGTATTGTATATGGAAAGATTGTAAAAAGGTTGACGCAAACAGGAAGTGGCTTGAAGGTGGCATCAGCAGCTACAAAAGTGTGGCTCTGCGCGCAAGTAGACCAACCTCCGTGGCGAATGAGAGCCGCTTCTTTTCGCCACCAGACAGCGTCTTGCCGCGACCCATGCAGCCGATGCGCGTGTCTGCGTTCTTCGTCAGTCCGAGCTGTAGCAGCAGTTCGGCGACCTGCCGCCGCCGCTCGCTGGCGCTGGTCCGACGGTCGAGACGCAGCCGCGCCTGGGGCAACGAGGGAAGCATGGTTCAAGTTTCTCATAGTCTTTCCAGGGAAAGTCATACTCGAAAAATGGCCGGCATTTACATTTCAGAAACTCATGAAACTCATGAGTCTTAATTAAATAGACTTGAGACACCTCACTCCTAGCTGTTGGTCTGTACTTTCCCTATTTCTCTTTTGCTGGCTTCAGCATAAGAACAAGGTTTATTCCATCTTGTTGTAACCACACCGATCTTACAATTTTTTTTTTACAATGGAAGTTAGATGAGTTGCATTGGCTCAGTGTCGTAATTAGCTCCTAGATGGATGTCAGACTTCATCCAAATGTCAAGTTGACAGCCAAACAATTCAATTCAATTTTCAATTTAAATATATTTTATTCACACTCACACAAAATTAAATTTCCATTATTGACACAATTATAACAAATAAGAATCAATGATAAACAAAAATGGAAGTAAAAGAAAAGAAAAAGAAAAGAAAGAAACGGAAGAAAGAAAGAAGAAGAAAACAGATTCCAAGGATTGAACTTGGACGTACCAAGCAATTTCATGAAACCGACATAGGGTGGTACTGAATGTGGGACAGTCATGAGTTTAAAAAATTGAAATTATTTTTATGCTTGTTCAAACTATCTGTTTTATCTGTTCCTTAGTATCTGCTCCTTTGAGATTGTAGCAGAATCTCCTAGAAAAAGGGTGGAAGAAAAATAAATGCTTTGAATTAATTTAGCAGCTTGTTTATAAATGCGCAGAGAGTTTGAAAACATGTTCTAAGACCGGTATTACATTGGTTACAGTGGGTGGGATTAATCACGATAAGCAAGAAGCATTACGGCGACTCGGCAATGTTTCTGAACGACGCAGACTTGCAAGTAGGAGAGATGTTACTCACCATGAAGCTGAGATGCTCTCTGACTGTCAAGCTGCCAACGAATAGGTCTTCTTGGTGCATGAACCCGCTGAGTCGATGCATGTACGGACCCACCGGTCTCCCGTTCACACGTACCTCTCCTGGGGGGCGAGGGCGGGGGCACGTTTAAGATTTGATTTACATTATCATTAAATTGATGCCGCATCTTGTCAGGTCCTCTCACTACCAAGCAAGTGCCCAACACTTCAAGGAACAACTAATTAGTCCGGGGGAGCTGAATAACACCATCTGCTCTGCGATTCTAAGATTGTTTCTCGATATCGACATCTAGTTGTCGATCGATAACTGCCATCGGTTACAATGGTCGCAGTGGAACATTATGGCAAGGGTCTCGATCGACAACTATCACGAAATAGCTTAGAATTGGTGCACTGGAATAACGCCGTATAGGCCATTTTCTGTTCCACCGGAATAAAGCCATATTATATATCTTCCAATTTTTTGGAACTATTTTCTTCAAATTCTAAATAATCTGCCAAATTACTATACGGATGCATCTTCCCAAATTTCAGCTCGTTCGGATCATTGCTTATCGAGTTCTAAACGGTAGGGCGTATTGTGCATAGCAAAAATCATGATAACTTTACGAAATTCAATTTCTAAGGAAAACTTTACTCCACGTGAAAGATGCGTATTTACCGGGGCTATCAATCAGTATGCGGTTCGAGGCCCGCTGAAAGTCACCTCGCCCGCACTTGACAGTTCTCCGCCGACTCCCGTAAGAGCCCATGCTAATTTCCCGCACAACTAAATCCTTTATATCTCTTTCAATTTCAATTTCTAAGAAAAAGATAACCCTAAGAAGCGTATTGATAAGGGCTATCGATATGCTTAGTCATACGTTTCCGCTATCACAACATATAAAAAAATCAAAAAAGCATATTTTCTTTTATATGATAAAGTGTCTCAATACGGCATTAAAGTCTCGCTGTACGAAGCGCTATCCATGGCTATAGAGATCAGTGGGAAGACATGATAAAGTGTCTCAATACGGCATTAAAGTCTCGCTGTACGAAGCGCTATCCATGGCTATAGAGATCAGTGGGAAGACATGATAAAGTGTCTCAATACGGCATCAAAGTCTCCCTGTACGAAGCGCTATCCATGGCTATAGAGATCAGTGGGAAGACATGATAAAGTGGCTCAATACGGCATCAAAGTCCCACTGTACGAAGCGCTATCCATGGCTATTGTAACGCTTCCGCTAAACGCCAAATTATAACGCTGTGGGTTTGGGCGCCAAGTTATTTATTCCCAGGTAAAATAACTAAAACCGTGCTCTCTATTTAAACTTATTTATTCTTCACTCTACAAATACACTTGTTCGTTACACTTCAAAAGCTATATCCAGACTGACTCGCTCATACCGCCTGTCCCTCCTTTATATAAGTGACACCTTCTAGAATTATCCAAGCTCCTCGAATATTCCAGAAGGGTCCCGACCCAGGTAGTTTTGGCTACTCGAATGTTCTAAACTGGTTTTCGATACTGTTCGTATCGAAAACATGTAACTCGTTACATTACCCCCTATCTTAACAAAAATACAAAATACCATTAATGTAATACAAAAATAAACTATTCAACTTCTGACTCATTTTCTGAAAAGTCCTCTTCTTGGGCGATGTCGCAGTCATCTTCGGTTTCGACTTTTTGTACCGGCTTCAAATCTTTGGTATGCCAGTTACCAATTGGCTTACCCTGTTGATCGACCAGTTCATAGACCAACGGGGACCTCTTTTTCCTGACCACAAAAGGGCCGGTGTATTTCGGCGCTAAACTCGCGGTGAACTTATTAGCTGCGTTAGACTGTGCAAAATTCCTCTTCCAAACTTCTTCTCCGACTTCGAATTCCCTGTGGCGTCGTCGTAGGTTGTACACCTTTTGGTTGGCATCGTATGCTTTCTTGAGTCGGAGTCGGACTTCCTCGTACAATTCTTCTAATCTTCTATGTCTTTCGATCAAGTTTTGGCGATTCCCGACTTCTATAGGGGCATTTTCGGGTACCGTATCAGCATCACCGTGGAACTTCCCAGATAGATTAATCTCGCGTCCGAAGTTTAAGAGATTCGGGGTGCAACCAGTACTTTGGTGCTTGGCTGATCTTATCGCGTACCCAACTTCGTGGATGTGTTTATCCCATTGGTTATGCTTGTTTCGGATATAACTCCCGATCATAGTTTTAATAACCCGATTTACCCGTTCAGTTGGGTTAACTTGTGGGTGGTAACTGGGATTATAAATGATCTTCGTGTCGAACTTCTTCATAAAGGCCTTGAAGGTAGAGCTCGTATATTGTGGGTCATTGTCACACTGTAGATATTGCGGAGCCCCATATATCAGGAAAACTTGGTCCTCGAGGCGTCTCAAAATCGTAGCAGTCCTAGCTTCTCTCAGCGGGAACAGCAATGTGAACTTGGTAAAGAAATCTGATACAACTAATAAGTACTTGTTGTTCTTTGAAGACCGAGGGAACGGGCCCATTAAATCGGACGAAATCATTTGCCATGGCCTTGAAACCATCCGTCGGTGTCCCATTAATCCGGCGGGCTTGCATTGTTCCACTTTATACTGGGCGCAAACGTGGCATTTCCCTATGTACTTGCGAACATCACTCTTCATGGCTGGCCAATAATAACATTCGGCAATTCTTTTCCAGGTTTTAAAAATACCGAGATGCCCTGAGGTTTCGGCGTCATGGGATTCGTGTAACACTTTGTTCCTCAGATCTTTTGGGATGACAATTTTCCAATTGCTCCCTAATCCCATGTCAAGCTGAGAATTATCGTTGACCTTCTTATATAGATTATAATTTTCCACCCTCCAATCCGGGAAACTCTGAGGATTTCCGGTGACTCTTGACTTCATCTTGTTCCACCATTTATCCGCTACTTGCTCGTGGACGGTGATGAGGTCGAGGACAGGGCTTATCGCTCTCGACAAAGCATCCGGCACAACATGTTCACTACCTTTCCTATGCTTGATGTCAAAATCGAATTGTTGCAACCTGATAGCCCAGCGGGCTAGTCTTCCAGTGGGATCCTTTAAATTGTTTAACCACAATAAAGAATGGTGATCGGTAATTACCGAGAAACGGCTACCCTCCAGGTAAGGGCGCATCTTCTCAATAGCCCAAATGACGGCCAAACACTCCCGTTCGGTCGGCGAGTAATTCCTCTCTTCTTTCGTCAAAGACCGGCTATAATAAGCGATCACTTTCTCTCCATCTTCAAATTCTTGAGATAGCACACTCCCGATACCATAGGCGGATGCATCCGTTTGTACCGAAAAAGGACGATCAAAATCCGGGCAAGTGAGTATAGGAGGCGTAACTAACTTTTCTTTGACTTGTCTGAAAGCTTCTTCGGCCTCTGTAGTCCAGTTCCATTGGACGTTCTTGCGTGTCAAATTATGAAGTGGGGACATGAGGATGGCGAATGAAGGTATAAAACGCTTATACCACGACACCATTCCCACAAAACGCTTTACCTGCTTGCTTGACTTAGGTGCAGGATAGTCCAAGATAGCGCTGATCTTCTCAGGGTCGACGTGCAGACCGTACTGATCCACCACATAGCCGAGATATCTTAACTCCTTTCTTCCAATTTCACACTTTTCTCTATTGATCGTAAGGTTCGCCGCCCTTAACCTCCGGAGAACTTCTTCGAGGACTTCCGTGTGTTTCTCAAAGGTAGACGTGGCTATAATGATGTCGTCAAGGTAAACAAAGACATACGGTTCCAAGTCGTGACCTAAAACTTGATCGATCAGTCGTTGCCAAGTCGCCGCACTGTTATGTAGGCCGAAAGGCATCCGGGTAAATTGGAACAGTCCTCTTCCTTGCACCGTAAACGCGGTTTTTTCTTGACTATCTTTCTCTAGAGGCACTTGCCAATAGGCACTCTTCAAGTCCAAAGATGAAAGATATCTCGCTTCTCGCAGGCGATCCAAAATAGAAGACACATAAGGTATCGGATATGCATCTTTGACGGTAACAGCGTTGACTTTGCGAAAGTCCACCACAAATCGGTATGAACCGTCTTTTTTCTTGATTAAAAGCATAGGCGACGACCATGGACTCTTTGATTTTACCACTACTCCTAGCTTGATCATATTATCCAGTTCATTGTGGATTGACCGCAGTACTACCGGAGAAACTGGATAATACCGTTGTTTTATTGGCGAAGCGTTGCCTGTATCAATCCTGTGCTCGATCGACCTGTGACATCCCAAATTCTCGGACATCTTCGCCAAGTATCGCGTTGTTATTTCGGCGAGTTTCATTCTTTCTTCTTCGCGGATTGACTTTTCTTCTATGGAATCCACAGTGTTGTAGTCATCTTGTTCCACATTCGGGTTCGTAAAGGTCCAGGTCGCAGTGGTTACATTCGGAATGATACCCATAATCTTCCAAAAATCTATGCCCAGGGTTAGGATGATCGGTAAGCTCTTCACCACCAACACAGGTATCACTCGGAGGCGGTCTTCTAGTTCGAATGGGATATAGACGACAAAATCGACTGCGCATCGCTGTCCGCTCGCCACAGTGATGAACGTGTTTACTTTCTCCATGCTCCGCTTCAACCCTAATTGGGAGATAAACCTCCATCCTTCACCTCCAATCACGGTGCGATTGGCGCCACTATCCAATAAACCCTTTAAATGAATCCCCATAATCTTCACGAAAAGGTAAGCTCTTGCATCTTTTCCCATAAAGAGTAATTGGTCTAGTTGCATCTTTCCTCCCGTCAATTCTTGTAATGCGTCCTCTTCTCTGGTCGGAGAAAATTGCCGAGGACCTATCGCAAATTTTCTCCCCTCTCGTTTTCCGAATTATTGCAATTTTTGCAGGATCGGCGGATAACGCCCACCGCCCCACAGCCGTAGCAGAAGGTTTTCCTTGCTTTTTCTTGAGGGATGTCGTATTGTTTTCTGGCTTCTATAGCCCTCCCGTGGTTCGTGATCTTACTCATGTTGGTCGAGTTAGCACCTGCGATTGCATGTCTTCTACCTTGGTATGCCAGATCGGGTTCCAACAAGGACCGGCTATCTGTTGGTGGGGGTCGATATTGCTCTGCTTGGATCTTTCCTAGTTCCAATTTCTTACAAATCTTTGAAAATTCATCCACAGATTCAAACTCCAAACAGCTGAGTGCTTCGATCAAATATGGTAAGACGTTTCTCTTTAGAATCCTGAGTTTTGATTGCTCTGTTACCGGGTTGGGTAGCCTCGCAAACAGGCATAGCATGGTGCGTACGTACTGACCCACTTTCTCCCCAGATCCTTGTGTTCTCCTTTTAATTTCCTCCCAGAGCTTCTCTTCATAATCCACCGGAAGGAACTCCTCTTTAAGGCCTACGACAAAGTGATCCCACGAATTAAACTGCCTTCTCACGGTGCGGAACCACATAAGGGCACTTCCTTCCAGGAGGTCAATCGCCGATCTCCAAAGATCTTCGTCGTCCACATTCCTGGCAGTCTTTAATTCTTCAACTCTTTCAAGAAATTCGTGGACACTAAGACTATTTTCGTCTCCCGAGAAACGAAGGTTCCATTGGCACACAGGCGTCTGATGTCGAATTACCGAATGATGAATAGTCTTATCGTTTTTGACAGGAGTCTCCTTGATACGACCGCCTTCCGCTTTAGAAATGAATTTCTCGAATCCTTCATGAACATCGGGAAGCTCAGGACTTGCTTCCTCGTCGGACTCGTCCATTGCTCCCTCGGCCGAAGAATTAAGTTGGTTGTATAATGATAGAACCTTGCGTAAGATGGTCGACCGGGACGTCATATCCGATGACTCCAAGGCTTGAATTCTCTCGGCCCTTCCAAGCACATGCGTCAACTTACTGTCGATTAATTTATAAACTGGATCTAGTCGGCCTCCTTTGAAAGTAAGAAGCAACGATTCTATTTCCACCAGTTTCTCTTCGCAACTCCTGATCTCTCCTTTGACTTCCATAACGATCGAAGGCATGACTAATTTCCCTTCACGTTCTAGCTTCAGCAACTGTCGGAAGGACTTACGCATTTCTTCAACTGTGGCGACTTCGGTGATCCCGCGAATACTTAGTTCGTAGGTCAACTCATCCTTCGACAGCCTGTTAATTTCCATCTTCACCACGAATTTCAACCGTTTGCCCCACGTTGGGCGCCAATTTGTAACGCTTCCGCTAAACGCCAAATTATAACGCTGTGGGTTTGGGCGCCAAGTTATTTATTCCCAGGTAAAATAACTAAAACCGTGCTCTCTATTTAAACTTATTTATTCTTCACTCTACAAATACACTTGTTCGTTACACTTCAAAAGCTATATCCAGACTGACTCGCTCATACCGCCTGTCCCTCCTTTATATAAGTGACACCTTCTAGAATTATCCAAGCTCCTCGAATATTCCAGAAGGGTCCCGACCCAGGTAGTTTTGGCTACTCGAATGTTCTAAACTGGTTTTCGATACTGTTCGTATCGAAAACATGTAACTCGTTACACTATAGTGATCAGTGGGAAGACATGATAAAGTGGCTCAATACGGCATCAAAGTCTCGCTGTACGAAGCGCTACCCATGGCTATAGAGATCAGTGGGAAGACATGATAAAGTGGCTCAATACGGCATCAAAGTCTCACTGAACGAAGCGCTATCCATGGCTATAGAGATCAGTGGGAAGACATGATAAAGTGTCTCAATACGGCATCAAAGTCCCACTGTACAAAGCGCTATCCATGGCTATAGAGATCAGTGGGAAGACATGATAAAGTGGCTCTATACGGCATCAAAGTCTCACTGTACGAAGCGCTATCCATGGCTATAGAGATCAGTGGGAAGACATGATAAAGTGTCTCAATACAGCATCAAAGTCTCGCTGTACGAAGCGCTATCCATGGCTATAGAGATCAGTGGGGAGACATGATAAAGTGTCTCAATACGGCATCAAAGTCTCGCTGTACGAAGCGCTATCCAGGCTATAGAGATCAGTGGGAAGACATGATAAAGTGTTTCAATACGGCATCAAAGTCTCGCTGTACGAAGCGCTATCCATGGCTATAGAGATCAGTGGGGAGACATGATAAAGTGTCTCAATACGGCATCAAAGTCTCGCTGTACGAAGCGCTATCCAGGCTATAGAGATCAGTGGGAAGACATGATAAAGTGTCTCAATACGGCATCAAAGTCTCGCTGTACGAAGCGCTATCCATGGCTATAGAGACCAGTGGGAAGACATGATAAAGTGGCTCAATACGGCATCAAAGTCTCGCTGTACGAAGCGCTATCCATGACTATAGAGATCAGTGGGAAGACATGATAAAGCGTCTCAATACGGCATCAAAGTCTCGCTGTACGAAGCGCTATCCATGGCTATAGAGATCAGTGGGAAGACATGATAAAGTGTCTCAATACGGCATCAAAGTCTCGCTGTACGAAGCGCTATCCATGGCTATAGAGATCAGTGGGAAGACATGATAAAGTGTCTCAATACGGCATCAAAGTCTCGCTGTACGAAGCGCTATCCATGGCTATAGAGATCAGTGGGGAGACATGATAAAGTGTCTCAATACGGCATCAAAGTCTCGCTGTACGAAGCGCTATCCAGGCTATAGAGATAAGTGGGAAGACATGATAAAGTGTCTCAATACGGCATCAAAGTCTCGCTGTACGAAGCGCTATCCATGGCTATAGAGACCAGTGGGAAGACATGATAAAGTGGCTCAATACGGCATCAAAGTCTCGCTGTACGAAGCGCTATCCATGGCTATAGAGATCAGTGGGAAGACATGATAAAGTGTCTGAATACGTCATCTTAGCCTCGCTGTACGAAGCGCTATCCATGGCTATAGAGATCAGTGGGAAGACATGATAAAGTGGCTCAATACGGCATCAAAGTCTCACTGTACGAAGCGCTATCCATGGCTATAGAGATCAGTGGGAAGACATGATAAAGTGTGTCAATACGGCATCAAAGTCTCGCTGTACGAAGCGCTATATCCATGGCTATAGAGATCAGTGGGAAGACATGGTAAAGAGATGAGTGACGTTACCATCCATGACCATGTCCGTGGGGTTGCGGAAGGCCAGCGCGGACATGAGCGTACTCTTTCCGGCGCCGCTGCCGCCCATGATGGCCACCAGACTTCCGGGCTTCACCGCGCCGCACACTGCAACAAGTTATGGGGGGGAGGGTCAGAGCGATTTTGGTTGACGCAATCCTCGATTTCACTAACTGCTGATGAGAAATCTGAAGTTTTTTTTATGTCGAGCGCTCTAGAGGCCAAACGACTAACCAAAATTTTCAGAATTAATTTGTTTTCTCTCAACTGAGACTCGGATGTGCTTTATTAGATTTAACGAAACATTCAGCTCTTCCATTTCACAATTTATCACTACAAGCCAACCTGTTTTTTATATTTAATATAAACTTTGCAGATATTTATATGTTATACCTTATCACAGAACAAAATTTTATATTACTAGGCTATGCGAACACTCATATAATCGTGTTGTGGATGAGCGTAATACTTACGTTCACCCACAACGCGATTATATTGCGTGTGCGCATAGCCTAGAGGCTTTTATGATCAATTTAAAAAGTTCGGCGTTAATTTAGCAGCTTTCTTAATGACATTGAATATTTCAAAACTTTAAAAATCGATTTAAAGAAAAACTATTCAATTGATTTGCTTGAAATTAACACAGCATCTTCTTCTTACGATTTATAATGCACACAGTAAATTTTGTCAAAATCGGTTGAAGATAAAGTTGATTTAGTTGCAAAAAACTGCATAATCGCTAAAAAAGCGTCATAAAAGCGCCATTTCCAAGAAAAGCGCTAAACATACAACAATGAAATTTGTACACAAACATTAAATCGTGGGGGCCAACATATCTGGAAAGTTTCGTCAAATTATATGGAAATCCTTGGCCTCTAGAGTAGAAAACGTGTTTTGGAAAAACTGAAAAATTTCGTAAAAACTTAATAACATAAAATTTACTCGTCCGAATTGCTTCAAAAACGTGGCAGATCTAAGTTCAGAGAAAACGAAGGTTCACCGAAATTTTCATCAAAATCCGTTTTGGCGTTTGACCGGAATCGTGCGAACAAACACACAAAAAAAAAACAAACAAACAAACAAACAAACAAAAAAAAAACATTCCGGATTTTTTTAGCAGTAAAGTGTAATTGAAGATTTCGCTTCACTCGCTACGCTCGTTACGCTCATCAATTAGCGTTTTATGTCAATGATTTCTAAAGAAAACGACCTATTTTATTTATTTTATTTATTGGTTAGTACATTACACTATATAATATGAACCTCGTCAGTTAAATCATAAACAATTTAATTACATAAGTAATTGTCAACTTTAGTAATTGTTGCTTTTCTATAACGTTGTTCCAGGCCCCTTCTACAAAATCATTTGTAAAGGCACCATAAGGCCCAGGATGCCGAAATTCAACACCGATTCAACTATTTAAAATGGTGTATCTCAACAGATGTGATCGCTGCTATGTTGTGCAGCCACTACCAGCTTGTTATATTATATGAAGCCATTCAGTCGCAAGTCCACTCAAATTTGTCAGCTAACTCTGAGTTGAACTTCCTGTAAGTTCTCTGAGGCGAGGCGTGAATGACCACCGAGTAACATTGACAGTGCACATTAAAAAATAAAAATGCTACTTGGTGTTAAGAAAACAGTTTTATGTTCGGAAAGAAAAGAAACGGGGCATTGAAGTGGGAATCGAACCACACTGCAGTGTTTCTTTATTGTTGCTGCACACACAGTAGAATTTATTCCCTACTACATAAATTCTAAACACAAATACTTTGCATTGTAAAACTTCATCTCTACCCACAATCCAACAAAGTGAAACAAGAATCGTTTTGTCACACAAACCATTGTTGACGATCCTCTTGTAAGAGGTCTTCGAGGTCCTGAAGAAGCGCTGATCTTTGGTAAGCGCGTAGACACTGAGGTCCTTCCAGGTGAGCGTGATACCCGCCTCGCTGGGCGACCAGGGGCCGTAGCTCCCGGAGCCCCCGAGGGACCCGCTCACAGGACGCAACAGCGCCCCGAACTCGCTCATTGGCTGCAGCAAAGCGTAGAGACATGACAGGGCTGGTAACTCTCCCTGCAAAGCAGCCTGGACTGCCGCTTGTTTCCCTGTCTGCAAAGCAGCCTGGACTGCCGCTTGTTTCGCTGTCTGCAAAGCAGCCTTGACCGCCGCTTGTTTCCCTGTCTGTAAAGCAGCCTGGACTGCCACTTGTTTCCCTGCCTGCAAAGCAGCCTGGACTTCCGCTTGTTTCCCTGTCTGCAAAGCAGCCTGGACTGCCGCTTGTTTCCCTGTCTGCAAAGCAGCCTGGACTGCCGCTTGTTTCCCTGTCTGCAAAGCAGCCTGGACCGCCGCTTGTTTCCCTGTCTGCAAAGCAGCCTGGACCGCCGCTTGTTTCCCTGTCTGCAAAGCAGCCTGGACTGCCGGTTGTTTACCTGTCTGCAAAGCAGCCTGGACTGCCGCTTGTTTCCCTGTCTGCAAAGCAGCCTGGACTGCCGCTTGTTTCGCTGTCTGCAAAGCAGCCTGGACTGCCGCTTGTTTCCCTGCCTGCAAAGCAGCCTGGACTGCCGCTTGTTTCCCTGTCTGCAAAGCAGCCTGGACTGTCGCTTGTTTCGCTGTCTGCAAAGCAGCCTGGACCGCCGCTTGTTTCCCTGTCTGCAAAGCAGCCTGGACTGCCGCTTGTTTCCCTGTCTGCAAAGCAGCCTGGACTGCCGCTTGTTTCCCTGTCTGCAAAGCAGCCTGGACCGCCGCTTGTTTCCCTGTCTGCAAAGCAGCCTGGACTGCCGCTTGTTTCCCTGTCTGCAAAGCAGCCTGGACGGTCAGTATTTTCAATCCAATCTAACATGTTTATAAGTGCATGAATTTGCATTTAAAACGTTTGTGTTCGTTATAGAAGTTGGTTTAGTTCTTGTTTTGAAATGAATTATTGAGTTGAAATTGATGGGTTTAACTAAGGTCTGCTTCATCTTGAGAAAGAAACATGAATTCCTTGATTAATCTGAACTAGCTCCGTAAAAGATTATGGTTTGTAAAATGTAACTTTGCATATGCAAATTTTAAGTCATAGAGCTGAAACCTTTACCGATGGTCAAGTCAAAAGCGTCTTGTTTAGTCTCTAGATGCGTGCAGTACCACAGCCTCAACGAAAATGTCACACTAAAACTCAAGGTGGTGCGAGTGGAAGATTGCTTGAACATACCTGGCTCTGCACACCGATAACAAACTCTGGTAATCCCACGAGCAGACAGGACAATCAACATCATGCCTGTCTCAAGCGAGGTGGGAAAAAATCAAAAGCAACCTTTCAACTTTTGCTGCCACCCGATATTGGCAACATTTATTGGGTTTCTCTGTGTTCAAGTATAATCTTACACGACGGCCTAGCTATTCCAAGTTCCAGTTAGGTACAGTCCGACCGAACACTCACAGTGCTTGTACACCCCGGGGATTATAGATTTTTAATTTCGATACGCAATTTTTATCGTGTATCTAAAATTTTAATTCCTTCTGTGGTCAAGAATTCGGCTGGCCCTGTCCGATCCACTTAGTCTGTTTCTACGTTCATGTGGCGAAAATCTGGTCTACCTTTGTTAAAATTAATCTCAGCATGTCGCTGTATTAAGTCAACATGGACAAATCACCTTGCTATATCTTCTGTGTTGTGTTGATGCATTACTGTGTAATCTAATTATATTCAGCAATGCAGTCCTGTAGAAATTTTATCTGAGACTTGTTTCAGATGCCGCATTACGAGGATATTTGCATCATTAGTCTAATGAAAATCTTATCTGAGCGTGGAAGGAATTTAAATAATGTCGATAAATTGGTTCCATTTTGGTAAATGATGGACAAATCCAACGTAGAGCCACGTTGAAATTCCCTAATAGAGTGGAATTTCAGGTCGCATATGATGATGAAAGTTTAATTTAGTAAAAAGAAGTACACTTACAATCTTGAAGCAACAAACTCGATATTAAACGCATGGTTCAAGAAAATATCTTACAAAGAACCGGACACATTAGTCGAAGAAAAAACCAAACTAGCTTCAGCGGCTATTACAACGATAAAATCGTTCATTGCAGAATAACAACTTGGTGCTTGCCAGCATTGTTGCAACTTTGTACGTTTGACATAACAGCACTGTCATCTGCCAGATCGCTGACTTCAAATTTAACTTAAGCCAAAGATTTAGTTGCAAGCAATTGCCAATCGAAAAGAAGTCAAACATTTTTACTCAATTGTCACATTGTCACATTGTATAATATGTTTCATGTTTTTTTAATTAATATTTAAATAACATATCTAATGTTTTCACAAAGTAAATATATAAAGTTGTTCTAATAAGCCACGTCTAATCATTGAATACACCGCCACAGCCCATCGGACGGACGATGTTCGTTCTAGAACCAGATTGTGAGGCTGCTGTCACTTTATCATGATGAGATGATAAAGCAATCACGTCCTGTTACCGACTTACCTACACCGAAATTATACACTGTACGCCAACCAGGTTTAACCAATCGGTCGACAGAGTATGCTGATTGTTAATTAATCTACCAACATCCTTATCAGATCACTAATTTGCGTTCGAACCAAAAAATCCATCAATATCCCTCCCGCTTGAGTTAGAAAGTACTGACTTGGTGGGGTTCCTCCCTCCAAGTCGGTACCTACTTCACCATAAGCCTGCGATTCGATTGCCATTTGCCCCTCACCATGGACTTACTTTAAAGAAAAACATATGGCGAGCAAAAGATGACTGGGTGTCCTGTATCAATTCCGCCTTGATTTCTCACATTTTTGTTGTATGTTGGTGGTATCGTTGGTTTTGGTTGCTGGTCGATGCGATACTCACGGAATTTTGGTTGCTCTGCTGTGAATTCGGGCCAATCTTTCAATTGGTGTTTCTAAGATTTATCAGAGGACTTGTCATTGAACCGCGAAGATTCCATAACAATTCAAAATTGAGAGAATGGTTAGAAAAGTCAGTAAGAAGTTACAGCAATTAAATTTCGTGATTCATATGGTTTTTTCGGTATGATCTCTTTACAGACCTAAAGCAATGCTTAATTGAAAAAATCGGATGAAAATGATCAATATTTTGGTAATATTCATGCGTTTTTACGTGAACGGGATAAGAACGGCTTAAATCATGAAGCACTACCATTCTTTTCCTTGATTGAAATGTGCCACAGAATCACCAATAAGTATATTAGAACACTAGTACACTCAATGTATCATACAATCTGCTGACAAAGATGAACCCAACCGTTTCACTACGATTCATTACAAGTAGCAGTTTTTTTAATTTTGATGAATAATCTTGGTTATGCAAGAATGGCAGATTTGTGTGCGACTTTATCATTTTTAATGCATTTTCGGCTTAAAAATTGGGCTGTGAGGCCTGTTAAGGCTCTAAATGGCAATTTTAATGTTAAATAATACTATATGTATTGGACAAAGTGATCGTCGTAGATTCATGAGGGTTCTAGGCCCCCGCACGCATATGATAATATAGGTATATTCAAGACAGCGGTTAATAATGCCACGAACTTATAAACTTTATCAAGGAAAAACGAAGTTCTCTAGGCCTCTAAATTTTAAACTGAAAAATAAAATGTTTTTTTCCAAGACTAAACATGAAATTGAAAACAGTAATATTATAAGAATCCTGCTACATGGTATGAAAATTACAACAAACACGGAAAAGGATAGCAAAACAAAGATAGCTTGAAATTCAGAGAGGACATACCATCGCATAGGTCAAATACAAACATGTTTCACATACCTATTACAAAAAAACAAATACTCACGTGAAAGCGCCTAGGTTCAAGTCCCGACTGCTCCACTATCCCGACCTCTCCACTGGTCGACTGTGAATCAACGTCTGCCTACGTTCTTCCTTCGACAGTCTTACCTCCACACTTCGGTGTCTCCATCGAGCGACATGCCCGAGACAGCCGCTCGCACACGATGCATCTCCCAGGCTACCGACACTTCCGTTCCGTGTTGCTAGCGTAGATCTTGCTCCTCTGCGCTGCTGTGGTTACATAACGATGATTGTTCTCGCAGTGTTTGTTATATAACAGCTGGTGTGTGTGTAGCACGATTATTTCTCGGATGAATTAGACTTTGAGCGCGCTTTGGTGGTACCAACGTTTTAGAGTGCGTTCTATTTTTGTTTTTACTCGCAAAACCTATTCAACAACCTGATTCTAATTGAATCTGGAAATTAATGAACTTAGATATCAAACTTGATTCAAAGTACGCCATCGGTATTATTTCCTGGCATAGGAATTTAGCTACCATGGACCCTATAAAGTAGTAAATATAGCTTGTGTGTACATTTATCAAAATAAAGGCCAGTATTGACTTAAAAACTGTGTTGTTCACAATTTTAAGTTTGTTCTCAGCAGTGTAACAAAAATTTGTGGCTTGAATTTTAGAAACACCATTGTTGCGTATTAGTTTATAAACTTTGAACTGTGATATTTCTTAGCAAATTTTGTTAAGCTGCGATTGTTTTTTAACATTACATTTTCAGCGAATCAACATTAACATTAATTCGGTGTAGTGTAACTTCAACAGCCACCAAAACAATGGCACGTGATTTGTAAAAAATGAATGGATGAGAGATGAAAGAACCTCAAAGTGAGTGTATAGTAAATCCAGTGTTGGGTCAATTACTTTTGAAAAGTAATTTAATTACATTACCAATTACATGACTCTCAAAATAATTAAATTACATTACAAATTACCTAAAACCAAAAGTAATTCATTACATTACTAATTACTTACAAAAAATACTCAATTACTTTTCAAATTACTTTTTTTTTTGTATTTTTGCATATCTCTGCATATCAACTACCCATAATAATATTCGGTTCTTTGAGTAGTTTAGTGTTTTTTACTTTTTTAGCGCAGCATGATCAGCGTAAAGTATCTTTACGGCAGTGATTGCGAAGGTAAAGCGATGATCCGAGCTCCGTATCGTAGCAACATGCCGTGTCAAAACTTGAGGTTATAGAAATTTACACTCATCATTCTTTCTGACATTCAAATGAAGAATTTTGAATGATTAATTATTTGCTATTGCGTTGCGATAGTTTAATAACCAGTAAATAAGTAATTAATTAATGGTAAAATGAGCAGGCAATTATGTTGTTTACTTTTCCTCTGCCTCCTTGAACCAATGAATTTGAAATACTTAGAAATAATATCTAGAACAGAACCTGTCAAGTTATACAATAGGTCTTCCTATACAATAGAATTTTGACCGAAATCGGTTGGAAAAGGTATCTCTACTACCGCATTTATGATTAAACAGCTGCGCTAAGTAGTAGTAGGCCATAAGCCCTAATACAGAAACTGGTAACAATAACAAGGTATATAGTGATTGGACAAGGAAATATTTCTCAGAGCGGCTGTTTTTTTAAGGGCATAAGCTTGAGTAAGCATATATTGTTTACCAACACACTTACCTACAATTCGTTTGCGCTATATGCATATGTTTGCGCTATGCGCATATGTCTGCGCTATGCGCATATGTCTGCGCTATGCGCATATGTCTGCGCTATGCGCATATGTCTGCGCTATGCACATATGTTTGCGCTATGCGCATATGCTTGTGCCCTATGGGCACCAAGGTTGAGCGAAGCTCGAGCTTGTTAAGACAATTGCTGCCAAATAAAATGGTTTTCACGTCAAGCCCGTTCAGAAAATTTGCCCAAGCTCACCTCAGAGTTAATACGCGTAATCTGGCCATGAGAGCCTATTTAACGTGGGCCACCTCCACAATATCATCTAGGTTCTAAGCAAATCGTCTTTTTCTGCATCAGACATGTTTGAATCTGATCACTTGTCACTAGAGATGGGATTTTACGGTTTTCCGTTGGCCCAGCCCGACCTCGGCAGTCGGCCCGACCAGTCCCGAATCCGGCCCGACCCGATGCCCGACGGGCCCCCCAATTTTTTCGGCCCGATTTGGCCCGAAGTATTTTCCCAAAATTTACATCCGTCCGAAACTGTCCGAAGGCCCGAAGCTGTCCGAAAATCCGAAACTGTCCGAAAGTCCGAAAATTTTCGAAGATCCGGAAATATGTACGATCCAAACATAAAGAAAATCTGACTCACTGTAGTAGAAGAGCTCATTCGCAGCGCAGCGGGTGCAATAAATCCCGATTAGGCAGTTCTCCCTGTCTATTTTTGCTTCACCATCACATTATCACATTGAAAACTACACTTTGCAGTGACTGCATCCCGGTCGGCTCTCGGGTGAATACTGAATTAACATCGCATAATATTTACGCATGGAGTGGAAGGCATTCGTAAGAGAGGCAAAATTTATTTTAAAAAACTTAAAAAACAAGATAGCTCGTGACTAATTTTATTCTAATTTCCGAATCCGTCAAATTGCCGGCCGGCTGGCTGGCACCAGCGAACTCAAGCATAGTCTGCAAATCTCATGTCGAAAATTCCTCGAACTCATGAAGGACCAAAGGCCCAAAGCCTCGCAAGGCTGCGTGAGATCGGTCTAACAAGCACGTGGCGTGGGAAAATTTTCACTATCGCTGTGATACAGATGTAGACGTAGTATGGCTGTTCGGGAATTAGCTTCGACTGCAAAACGAGGGATAATGTTGATTACAGAAGCCAGCTGCGAGTAAAAAATATCGACTCGAAAGAAACATTACGGTTTAAGATATTGGACGGGAAAGGGAATTCCGAGTGCACGGGCCACTCCTCGACAGCCCGACAGCCCCAACCATCTCTACTTGTCACACTGCATGGAAGAAAATTTCACATGCCTCACCGCGTTGAAGCACGCGAGACTAAATCCCGGCAAACAGCAACAGCAAGGCGCTGGCTGGCCGGTGCGTGCTGGGGAGGAAGCGGACTTTGGCTGACATGTTGACGCCACATAGGAGAGCGGGAATTTAAATTATGCCAAAAATAGTTGCTTAATCCATCCATTGTTATAAAAATAATTTTAGACAAGCCAAAATGTAAAGTAATTCGGGATTTTTATAACTTTTCAATTACATTACATAAAATAATGTAATTAAATTACATTACAAATTACCTTCTCTGAAATGTAATGCATTACATTACAAATTACTGAAAAAAGTAATTCATTACAGTAATTCAATTACTTTTACTCAATTACTGCCCAACACTGAGTAAATCTAGTAAATCTTTGCATCGTATTCTGCTCGCGGCACCGTCATCAGGACTAAGATACTACAAGCGCAAGCAAATTCCTCGGCTACAAACGAACGAGAACCGGGTCTTCACTCCTTCTCACCCATTAGCCACTGACATTTGCATCCAAGAAGATGCAATGTGTCTTGCACTCAGCTCCACGCTCCGGCTCCACGCCACATCGTCTTCGGGTGATGCTGCATTCAGAAACCGGTTCCCATGTTTTTTTCTTACTCTGTCACCTTGGCAAAAAAGGGTCTTCGCTGCTAGCACGTCCACTCTGGTCACAGGATGTGTTATCTGCAGAGTATGTTACTACATCTGACTTACGATGGTGGGTTTGTATTTAGGCGGGGCTGCCCGCATGTCAATCTACAATTAATCGGTAGCAGAGCAAGGTCAAAGTGCGCTGACGTCTCCAGGTTGTGAAAAAACGAGTTTTTTGTGAAGGGATTTCAAATTATTTATGTCTTAATATTATTGTGTTGTTAAAATACGTTAAAAAAATGTCCGAAGATGCAGTAAAAGGTGATTTAAGAATGGAAAATAAAGAATGATAATGAATTAATGATGGTAAGAAACAAACATGAAAGACGATTAAATAATGAGTTATTTGAAATAAAGTAATGTGAATATCTGTCATGCGTACAAATCTGACAGCTGTTACTTTGGTAGCCATTGGCAACGGGAGTTTGTTGACAAGTTATTGATTTATAGCGCGCGCCGTGGCTGTCAAATTGTGTCTGTTTTTCCTTAATTACCGACGAAAACGTGTTTGAAGAAGTTTTATCGACCAGATTAAACATTCATTAAGTTAAACAAGTGGCTTATCGCAAGATGTGGTGGGGATACAGCGAATCTCTGGATTTGCAAGAAGAGTTGAAGGCGAATCCAAATTTGGACAACTGCCAAGAGTTGAATTTTCTGCTCGTTGGTTCTGGCGATGCGAGACACATATTGAAAACGATTTCTAAATCTTATTCCCATCCGAAAAAGAAACTCAACTTCTTCGTCGTCGAGCCAACGTTAGAACTGTACGCAAGGCAAATGATTCTCATGGCAACTGCGTTGGAGCCAACCGACAACTTGGGTCTTCTAGAAAAGTCTAGATTATTCATGGAAATCTACGGCAACACCCTGGTAAGAGACAGCACCTACTGCTACATCACCAAGAAAGCCAACCAGCTAATCGAACTCATCACAAACACCGACAACATCCTACCGATATTCGACTTCAAAAGCTTGAAATTCAAAGAACGCGATGTGATAGAGAACATACTGAAATTCTGGACCGCACCCAGCGAGTTTAACATATCGAATCTTTGGGACACAAGACTGCGTAAGTCTCTGGGTGTTCGCTACGACTCTCGCACCGGCGTCTTCGACTGGGACTACCACATGCGACTGGTCGCGGTCGGAGGCGACAGGATCAATCTCCGAGAATACAAGAACTGGCGTTTGAACGGCGTAGCCTTCACCTGGCTCGACACCGACTTCTCGAAAGGTAACCCAACCCTGATATCAGGAATACTGAAGGTGCAAGACAAGCTGATACATCACGGCTATTGTGGAGACATTGTCATGGGACCGTACGCCCCGTACGGTTTCCTTTGCGAAGACACAGATATGCTGAAGAAGAGTCAGAATCAGTTTCTGAAGCGAGCTACTGATATCACAGAACGCAATGTTCTGAGAATGGTGAGCGAGATTGTCGATAAGAAGCCGTACGTGCACGTCAAGTCGCAGACGGACGATGAGAATTTGGGCGTTGTGATCACAGAGCTGTGTGAGCCAGTCGAAGAGAAGGTTGAGAGTTTTGAGCGAATCGGCGACGCGCAAAAGGAAGAGTTGAAGATTGTTGATGTGGATTCGGTGCGGGTGATATTTTTGCCGACCGACGTTTTGAAAATTCGCAATAAGTTGACGAAGTTTGGCGGGATGTTTGATGCTGTGTTCTTGGCGTATTACCTTGAGAAGGATATCGACGAGAGTTTGCTGCGTTTGGGGAAAAAGGACGCGGTGTTTTTCGTCGAGGGCAAGAGGTTCATGGTTGGTTTGAAGAGAGATGAGATAGTGGAGTTAGGGGATGAACTCAAGGAGAAGATGACGGGCTTGGGGTGTGAGGTTATTGGTAGCTATGATCCTGTGAACGATGCTTTTGCTAAGTTTAGTGTGCCGAAATACTAAAATAACTCTGTAGATGCTTGGAATATTTGTGTAACTCGAAATATAGTTTCTGTGCGCTAGAACCGATGCAATTGTAAAGCAGAATGATGTAAAATAATATGTTGGTGATGTTATTTAGTGGTGTTAACATAAAATGGCGGAATAAAAAAGTGTTTTTGACTGGAGCTCTGTCTAAGTGCACATAAATAATTATCGTTTATTGTCTTAAAAGTTACTGAACAGACATAAGTATTTAGGCTTTAATTAATAACGCTGGCCAGCCACACCAACGCTCTTATAAATCTTCTTCTAACATAACGATAAATAATAATAATCAATTTTATTTGTCCGTTAGGGTCAATGATTTTTTGTACAGAAAAAAAAAAACACAAATTAAGGCCTTCTCAAAGTCATCCGGCTGGCCAGGCCTGTCGATATTACTTCTTCCTCTTCTTCACTCTTCTCTTCGTCTTCTTCCATTTCCACCAACGTTTTCCATGCTTCTTTATCTTCCCACAATTTCTCTAACTCTACCTTCTTCCAATTCCTTTGTCTCTCCTCTAAATCTTCTTTAATCAAACCACTCCACTTCTCTCTCGGTCTTCCCACCTTTCTTCTTCCGACTACAGTTTTTTCAAATTCTCTCTTGGGCATTCTTATCTCATCCATCCTTTTCACATGTCCAAACCAACGTAGTCTTTCTCTTCCCATCGAAGAGATCTATTCAATATCTACGAAATTGGTATCATTTAATATTTATTTCAAAACTTCAGAAATGTGCCATTTTGGCTTACTTTTTAAAAAGGCAATGCGACTGGTAGCTTCGCAATTCTGAATTGGTGGGTGGTTAGCCACTGCGCAGTCTGTATCACGTTTCTTTCATTAGGCAGTGTCCTTGTCTGCCTAATGTTGTTCGAGTGGAGACATAAATATGTGCGAACCTTTGCAGTATTTTTTTACTGCAAGAAAAATAAACTAGTAGAAGTATATTATCATCTAAACCGGATCTATTTATTAAATTGCGTCTGACAGTAACAGTATTGCACATTCTTAAAACTTATAAGCAATAAATTAACAACCTATTGACGTGTTTATTTTTTTCGTATCCTGAAATCTCTTCCCTCAAACTTCTAAAATTTAAGGGCTGTTTATGCTAACGCTACCTTCAGGGAGAAATGTGAATTTTTAGCCCTCGGCCGGTAAGACATTTGTCGGCAATGGCGTACCCTTGTTTTCCTTTCACTTTAGTAGACAGATGGCGCGCGTGTTCTATTTGTAAACCAACCCCGAATTATTTCAATGGATTTACTTGGATTTACTTTCATCCAGAAAGCCTTCCTTGATGATCACGAATTGTTTCATGTTCTTGATATTAACACTCCGTAACCTCATGTCATAAAATCATGATGTTCAAACTGCTTTGTATTATTTATATAGCTTATTTATCCCATGAAGAGCCATTTGTGTTAAGTTTAATCTAACAATAATCATTCCAGTTTGGATAGAAAACTAATTCGGTCTTTTAAATATTTTTTGGACAGCTGGTAAAGTAGATTTCTTCTTTCTTTCCAGCCCTTGCTTTGCTCACTTTAGCTGAAAGGTGGCGCTTGTGTCCGCTTTCGCCACACTGCTAGTAAAAACTGAGTTCATAGAGATTTGGCATCACATCATCGTATTTTAGGAGACATGCCAGCAAATTGACACCTCTCACGTGTAGCAAGTCCATTTAGTTTATAACCAAATTTAATCAGCGAAACAAGCGGCAGTCCAGGCTGCTTTGCAGACAGGGAAACAAGCGGCAGTCCAGGCTGCTTAGTATGACAGGGAAACAAGCGGCAGTCCAGGCTGCTTTGCAGACAGCGAAACAAGCGGCAGTCCAGGCTGCTTTGCAGACAGGGAAACAAGCGGCAGTCCAGGCTGCTTTGCAGACAGCGAAACAAGCGGCAGTCCAGGCTGCTTTGCAGACAGGGAAACAAGCGGCAGTCCAGGCTGCTTTGCAGACAGGGAAACAAGCGGCAGTCCAGGCTGTTTTGCAGACAGCGAAACAAGTGGCAGTCCAGGCTGCTTTGCAGACAGGGAAGCAAGCGGCAGTCCAGGCTGCTTTGCAGACAGCGAAACAAGCGGCTGTACAGGCTGCTTTGCAGACAGGGAAACAAGCGGCAGTCCAGGCTGCTTTGCATACAGGGAAACAAGCGGCAGTCCAGGCTGCTTTGCAGACAGGGAAACAAGACTTGAAACTCAATAAAGTCCCCATAAAATCGTGCGTGTGTATTTATAATTAAAATCCCAGTCTGCACAGAGTTGCTGTCTTTGAATTGGAATTCTTTTACAAATAAAACATACAGATGCGATTACCAGAAATGAAATCTGATAACCTGTAACATAGGAACAGGAATCACGCGATCGTGTTCTAAAAACGATAGGTGAATGAATCTACGACGATGGCAGGTTAAAATATGGTTTATTGTCCGTCGGCCCTTGCCCTGATATTGATTAGGTAATGACCTTACAGCGAGGGTCACAACGGCGTATCAAAGGTGCCTAGCGCCTATTCAATCCATCCACGCTCTTTTGTGTTCTGTCCATGAACGTTGCGGAGAGACCATGGGGATGGAAGTTTCTAGGCAATGCCTTCGGAGAATTATTCCTGCTATCTTTAGACTGTGGATAGTTGAGATATAATTTTGTTGATTAAGTTTGTTTTATATTTTCGTTGGTTTTTGTTCAGTGTACAATGAAATACATTGTACAATGTGAACCTTTATGTCCTGTGCAATCGAGGTATAAAATATATACACTTTTCCGGGGAAAATTAATTTTTGCTATTACCTATGTAGACATTGGTTTTCCCCAAGAAAGTTTTGCTGCCGATAAAAGCCAAGCATAATTATTTATGATTATGTAAAATAGCTTCGATGGATGTCTGAATAAGCTACAATTCTTTCTGAAATCGTATCAAAACGTATTTGCGTGTGTTATCATTTTTATTACTCGTCGATTATTTGAAATTAAATTTGCTGCAAAATAGCCAATGACAAGTTGTATAATGATATTCGGGTATTACACAAGGCTCTATAAATACCATTTTACAGTTTTATATCATCTTAGAAAGTCCATAAATGCGTCGTAAAGATGTTATAACGAGAATTTTTCTCTCAAGAATCTTTGTCCTTCGATTACTGAGGGAATGAATTATCTTGTTTTCATGAGCGACCCTTCACAGTGAAACCTACTTGTGCACAAATGAACGGAAGTGGCGTCGTTATTGAATTGATTCATTGGTTCAACAGGCTTGTTTCATTCAGTCCACTTAGCATCTGTAAAATACGAATTCATTTAACAATTTTCCTGAAGAAGGGATGACAAATTTCTTGAATCACATTCGATAAAAAGGGAAACGTTATCCTGTAAGTAAAAGATTTCTACACAATCATCAGATAAAAAAATAAAAAAAGACTTGACTTACATTTATAAGCAAACAATAAAGAAAAAAAAAAACTCTAAGCCGATCAAAAACTAACGCTGGATATAAATCGCATCGTAAGTTTTCCGACGCCATAAAACAATAAGCATAAAGGAGGAATTGATTAAATATTGAAATGGATTCATTTTACAACGTATACAAGTATACAGAATAAGAAATTGTCAAAAGATAGGATTGAAAACTCGTTAATTTTAAGCATTAAATTGTTCTCTCCTGTAAGAAAAAGGAAAAAGCAGTCTTGGAGTTAAATTATCTAATCTTATCATTTGTATTCATACCAACTTTCCCAAGAATACTAAATTTATCAACAAGCGAGAGCCGAATGCCTTAAATATCTCTACAACTTTCCCCAGAATGAAATGAAACAGACTTAAGCAATTCCCCTTTTAAAACCCACCCCTTGAACTATTCCAGTATTTATCACGCGCAAGGACGCCCTCTAAAGCACCCCTTGCCACCCAACCCTTACCACACATGACCTCCCCACTCCACCATACCATTACAGGTCACTACGCCCCCACCCCATAACCCCTTGACCCCCTGCCTTTGAAACCATAGCGACACCTGACCGAGTTTATAACACTCGAATGCCTACCTGCGGGTTGAACTTTTAAACTGCAGTTTATGAGAACTCAGCATTTGGTTACAGGTGTTAAACTACGTTTTACCTTATTAGAATTTTAATTGAACAAAGCGTATTGTGTACGATTATCATTGACATGCTGATGATGAAGCTAACCTAGCCTAGCAGCGAGCTGAGGGTGAAGCTAACCTAGCAGCGAGCTGAGGGTGAAGCTAACCTAGCAGCGAGCTGAGGGTGAAGCTAGCCTAGCAGCGAGCTGAGGGTGAAGCTAACCTAGCAGCGAGCTGAGGGTGAAGCTAACCTAGCAGCGAGCTGAGGGTGAAGCTAACCTAGCCTAGCAGCGAGCTGAGGGTAAATGACAGGCTGGTGATGAAGCTAACCTAGCCTAGCAGCTAGAAGTGAGCTGAGGGTGAAGCTAACCTAGCCTAGCAGCGAGCTGAGGGTAAATGACAGGCTGGTGATGAAGCTAACCTAGCCTAGCAGCTAGCAGCGAGCTGAGGGTGAAGCTAACCTAGCCTAGCAGCTAGCAGCGAGCTGAGGGTGAAGCTAACCTAGCCTAGCAGCTAGCAGCGAGCTGAGGGTGAAGCTAACCTAGCCTAGCAGCGAGCTGAGGGTGAATGACAGGCTGTGATGAAGCTAACCTAGCTTAGAAAATCCAAATCCATTGCAAAATATTACTCTGGAAGTGTATTAAATGAAAGGAGGTCACCCAAATACCATTTCAAGACACCCTAGAATAGTTGACTTACTGAAGGATGTATAAGCTTCTTGCATAGAAAAAGACAGGAACCAAATTATTCTATGCTTCTAGCATCTTCTAGGCTATCCCAACTACTAAAAAGAACGCCAAGAATTCAATTATTTTTCTCTACACTTTAGGAAAAGAGATATTTTAATTGGCTACAAAATACTTGCACGCTTTCTAGAACGGGCTTAAAGTCTTTGAAAACCCCGATGTGACCTATTTAATATTTCGCTGATAAATGTTGGAAAAGCGGGCAGCTGCCTCTAGAAAATTCCCCTCACACCCCCTCGTTCCTCCCTTGCAGCGCTCTATATCAAGTCGGTGGTTGGTTGCGTCGAGCTGGGGTTTTCACCCCTAGCGCTCTCCTGGACTCTACCCCGAGCCTAGAGCCGATCGATCGGCTAATTCCGGACGCACTCGGTCAAACGCGGCCAGGCTCGTGCAGCCTACGACCTTGCAGAGGTCAAACAACCCTTGTGTTGCTAGGATACAAGGTCAACGGGGGTCACGAGGTCACCGATTCGCCGGGGGGTGGGGGGGATGATCTAAATTTTACGGGGTTGTTACATGCAAATGCGAGAGTTGTGTGCTATGTGATTTGGTTTTTTGTTTGTTTATCTACAAGTTGTCACTTATTTTAATTTATGCTCTGATTTTCCCGATGTACTGCAATGCAGTTTTCTTTCACGAAATTATTCTTGGATTTTCTATCTTCGTTTCGATGTTATATACAAGCTGGGAAGGAAATCTCTAACTGAAAATATCTCTAATCGAAACTGTCAATCACATTAAAACCTCGGGATTACGTTCGACTTTGAAAAATTGAATAAGGCAGCTATTAATTCACTGTTATACACAATTTATGCTTACAGTTTCCCAACTTTTGTAGACCACAATTTTCTCTTCTCATTTTTCTTGGAAAGTTTTATTTGGTTAGCAAAATGGCTACTGACCCAGTTCAATAATCCAGTCTTTTCAAAAACCCAAGGGATATTAGGCAAATTAGTTCATGTCATGGTGCCACACTCAAATTATCAACCGTGCAAAAGTACGCTCACGTGAAATAAACTTAAGAGTACTTTATACAAATTGATCAAGTTTTTTTTTCAGTGCTCGGAGCAAAAATTGGGAAAGATATTGAAAATTTGAAATGGCCAATGCATAGGCAAACACGTTATGAGATTACTTATATATTTGCAATCACCATATCCAGTTAGCATAGTCACTGATTAAAGATTGGATCATGCGATGAAGGAATATTTTCTCTTACCCAAGATATCTTCACGGATCCAGCAGAAAATGGACCCCAATACGCATTATTTGCATAATACATGCTACTTTATCGTGCTACTATTGTTTCTACTACCATTTAGTAAGTCCCTCTACTAACTACCAACTACTATAATAAACTACCAGCCAAAGAGTACAAATGGGACACTTCTATGGCCCAAAGACATCTGCTATTTTGAAAGCAATGTTTGCATAGTAATTTTAACAAGAATTACGAAGATAATCGAGCAAAACCGAATTATACTGCTTTACGAAGCACTAAAATAGTTCAAGTCAAATTAGAGGCACTAAGCCCCATTAGCGTCAGCAATCGCAGCAGCATGGTAACACCACCACAACATATAGAGCCGTGGTTTGGTCTGCGAAACCCAGTAACTTTGTGATGATTGAACTTGGCAGGCAGTAGTTATAGTATTGCATGCTGCTGCGGTCGATATCATTGCGATGTTGGGTGAAATAAGGGTGAGAAGGGTCAGCTGTGTTGCTGAGAGCTCAAACACAAAGAGTTCTCATATCGTGTTGTATCATTGGGAACTCTGTGATTGTATAAGACATCTTATGAGATTTTTTTCCAAGTATAGTCTTATAGCCGGTACACATAACGCTTTTTCCACGCTTTCGAGCCCGTGGGCTGGGCTCGTCGAAACTGAGCCTAAGATTTTCTGGGAATTTTCCGAGAGGTTTTCTTTGTTGATTTTAACAAACGCGTAGGGAGATGCGATCAAAGAAAAACTGACGGAGAAATTTACAAATAAAAACGTAAGTCTGACATATTCGCTGTCCTTTGGTAATCCGTCCATTGTTACTACAAGTCATGCTCTGTCCACAGAACCGCAAATTCATTTTTTCTTCCCAGTGACACGCGTTGGATGGTTATTGCCAAAATAACAACGAAAAACCGTGTGCTATTTCTTTCGTGAGAGATTTTTCCTTTTTCCTGAAGGTCCTTTACCGAAATTCGAAATTTTTATAATTGGTATCCGATCGCTGGAATCAAAGGCATGTCTTTTTGTGGTTTGCTTTGCGAAATTTTAACGAAGTGTATCATTAGGGAGTGGAGAAAGGAAATTTATAATGTGGCAAACCCTTTTAAGAAACCGATTTTATACCCAATGCGAAAATGTCCAATGCAGCGCCAAAAAGGGAGTATATACGAGGAAGAATTGCAGCCCAAATTTTTAACGTCTCTAGAATTGAGTTTATAAAGTGTTTTCTTTCCTTCCAGACAGCAAAAAATTCAAATTCAAATTCTGAGTGACATTTTTGTTGCTATTTTCTAGCCGAGTGCAATGTACTGAACAAACGAGAACCGAATGTGTTTTTCCAAGAAGGCAGTGGATTTGTGTGTCGTGACGGCGGTGGGTGTTGTGGGTGGAGGAAGGGGGGTGGCCGGGGGAGACGTGACGTCATGGCCGATCGATATGGTAGGTCACTGTAGTGAAGCTTCGCGCCGGTTGAATCTAGGCTAGGCAACCCGCAATGACCGTTTTATTTCGTCTGGCTTTTCCCGGGGTCGAGTTTCTTTGTCTACAGCCTGTTGTTTGCTCTGCAGTGGTTGGCTCAGGTTCTCTATAAATACTTGTACTAGGCTTTAATATAATTATTTGACATTTCTTATTTATATTACATACTTTTTATCTTATACTGCGAGCGTTTACAATACTGTATTACATTATGAGGCTTTACGATTCCAGCTTACTGAACGGCCGTTGCATTATTATCTCTTGAGATTCAGAAATCTATGTGGTACCACTCACTAATGAGGAAGCTTCAAAACAAGGCTAAATCGCTTTGCAAGACTATGAGATAAGTAAGCACAAAGTATTGAATCATGTTTAGGTAATAGTTGCTTTTTGAGCAATGATATTTGAAATTTGTTGAAAGCTTGACTCTTGATTCACAAACTGATTGCAGACAGAGCCAATAAAGTTAGCAATCTGCCAATTGTTAAGGCATTAGATTTAGTTTGACTATTTCTGAAATATGTACACTTATTTTATGGTATTTTATTTATACCTAATATTATTTTTATATTTATTAATTATTAGACAAAGTTTGTATTAAGTATTAGAATTTTAATCAAGCTGGAGAAAATAGACCTGGAAATAGTTGGGAATGGTTTTTACATTTTTGCAAATGGCTTGGCCAATTTTTTTTTCTTTTGTAAAGCTAATTTGAGAAGCGAGAATAGCAAAGAAAAATATGCGATGACCGGGGTGAAGATTACGAAGTTTATATCAGATATAAGAGATATGCACTCACCGAGGCTATCCATCAGTATGCGGTTCGACTCCCGCCGAATGTCCCCGCGCCCGCACTTTCAAATTCCCCGCAACTCCAATAAGAGCCCATGTTTATTTACCGTACAACTAAATCCTTTATATCTCTTTCAATTTCAATTTATAAAGAAAACACAATCCTAAATAAGAGAAGCGTATTGATAAGGGTTATCCACTGGTGTTCACAATCATACTTTTCCGCTATCACAACATACAAAAAAAGTCAAAAAAAATATTTTCTTTTATATTTCCGAATTTTCCAAACGATTTTCTTTAAATTCTAATAGAATATGCCAAACCACAATACGGATGAACTCATCTAAATTTCAGCTCGATCGGATCATTACTTAACAAGTTTTTACTGATTTAGAGGTTTTTATTTATTTTTTGCCAAATTTTCGGAACGAATTTTCCGAAAAATTAATTTTAAGCTAACCCACATATTTTGTATTCCCGGTTAAAATTTCATTCAATTCCGTTCATTGGCTTAGAAGTATTTTTCGTAAAATCGAGATAATCGTCAAGACGTAGGTTAAAAGATAGGGGTTACCTAGGCATGACTAGAGTTTGCAAAGGTACAAACATTTTTTTTAATATAAATTTTTCCTGGTGATGGATTTGAATGAAATTGCAAAACCGGACAACTGTTTTGGTCTGTTATCTATGCTAGAAATTTGAAACCAATCTAACGGTAATTTATTTTTTTATTGCGATTTTTAGTTTTTTGGTACTTTGAAATCGTTATAACTTTTGAAAATTCAATTTCTTAAGAAACAGCTACACTATATAAAAGATGCACATTCACCGGGGCTATCCATAAATATATATATCGATACCCCGCAAATGTCCCCCGTCCGAACTTTGGCATTTTTCTGTACTCCCGTAAGCCACCATGTTAAGTGACTTGGCCGAAATTTCAGCAAAAACTCTAAATCTCGAATAACTTCCTGAAATTCAATTAACAAGAAAATTATATTATGATAGAAAAGATGCGTATTCACCGGGCCTATCCTGATACATTCGTTTCGGCTCCCGCCGAATGTCCCCGCGCCCGCACTTTACCATTCCCCGCCGACTCCCATTAGAGCCCATGTTAAATTAAAGGTGGAAATGGGAGAGAATGAAGTCTAGAATGGAGAGAGAGAATGAGAAAAAGGTGAAGACAAAGAGGAGTACGAATTAGTGCCAGGATTAAAATTAGGAATCTAGTGAAAAAGATGCAAGCCTTGCTCCGATATTTGACTCATTTTTGGAATCGACCAAAATGAATAATATCTATTTATCAGTCGCTATCTACCTTATTGTTGACAATTAAATAAAAAATGTAATTCCGCTCTATTTCTTTTATCAACGATGACACACAATGTCACAAAACACTCGTTCGTGGCCAAAAAAGGCCATCATTTTATCCACCGTGTTTTATTTCTTGCTGATCACGGCTGGAGTGAGACGAGACCCTGCGCCGGAATTCCCCAAGGGTCCCACCGCGGTCCGTCGCCTGACAGCCCGGTAACGAGGTCCCCCCTCCCCCGGGCTCGATTCCCAATTCCCATCGAGTGACGTCACACGATCAAGACGTCATCTCGAAACCCTGATTCCCGAGGGCCTTGGAAACGTCATCAAGCATTTCGATGAAAAGCTGCCATGCCCTAAATCAACCGATTTTGTCTGTGGAAATATGGAGTGATATTGTGGGTTTTGTGTTTTCATGGCGAAAATTTGCAGGAATCACTTACAGGAGACAGAAGATCTCCTGTCTCACTTAATGTAGACCCTACATATTTTATTTTTGCTTAAGATACACCTATTCCATTTTATCATAATTCTATCAAAGTGACGTCATGATAGCCACTCGCTAAAGCCAGGTAGAGCAATTCGGGTTGTGATTTCCCTGTCTTCCTTTGTTATTTAGCAGAGATTATTAATATTTATTTGCACACTGGTCCAGTGGGTATCTGACGTCGCGTGGAATAGGTCTATTGGCTTGAATTTGATTTGCAGTAGAGCTGTCAAAGTAAGTTCACTTGACTACAGGAGCCTAAGCAATATAAAATATCATAAGAAATTTTTAATGACAAACAATATCATCTTTTTAAGGATGCGCCATTCGTGCTTATTATCATATGAAACTTTGACGGGGGTAGTTTCCATCGAACGATTGATAGCACGAGGTGAAAAGAAGGTAGTCAAATGTAGAAACGATTCAAAGAACCAGATGAATCGAAGCGCAAGTCATTCTGTGAGCACGTCTCGACGACTTCTTGACGTCTCTCCGGAAAAATCGCAAAGAAAGATTCCTTTTCAGAGTTTGTTCTGTCGGAAAGTCGTTAGATTTTTGTCGCCTATAAGAAAAAAAGTGATCAGAATTTCTCTTTGGCAAGCAGAGGTCACACAGGAAACAGACGAGGCGCCCGTAATTGCTCTGTGCAGAATTGTTTCTTATATTTTCTACGCTTTTCTTTGTCGCAAAAGAAGGAAAGCATTCGTGTTTTCGAGCGAGCGTGTGTTCGCAAGGTCATCGATGAAAATTCAGACGCAGAATTGTTGCTGTTTCTGTTGAAAAACTAATATTCGTTTCTGTTAAAAAGATTTTTCGTGTCAGGTTTATTTTGCACTTGACATAAAAGCTTCTAAGTTCTTTATAAAGTTCAATTAGCAATGCAAGAGTTTTGTGGGGTGTACAAATTACCCAAACTTGCATGACAGAATGAGCCTAGCTCAAAATTGGCATCAACTGTTGGTTAGGCAATTGCTCCGGCTTGAATGCAACGCGGATTGCATAGCTGCAAGGCGTCCCGATTTCTGCATTTTTCGGCCTACTGCCGTGAATCGCAATAATTTATGCAAATTATAACATTATAATATAAAACTATATAAAGCACCTGACTGTATTATTATATAGAAGTATAAATTCAACGGAAAAATTTGCTAAAGAAAAATGTAATTAATTTTGTAAAGGTCATTTGCCTCTGTGACAAATTATTCAAAAACAGCGCAAAAACAAAATGAAAGCAAGTGAAACATAATACCCTTGTTCAGGTCCTGGACATATTCATTAATATGTTGCTAGCCATCACCCGTTAAGTTTTTAATCACCAACTTTTCAGGAGTCCAAAGTTAATCATAAAATGACAAAGCTTCCTTTGGGATCTTTGTTCGCTAAGAGTTTCTTTTCATCTTCCAAGGCCGCTTGTTTCGCTGTCTGCAAAGCAGCCTGGACTGCCGCTTGTTTCCCTGTCTGCAAAGCAGCCTGGACTGCCGCTTGTTTCCCTGTCTGCAAAGCAGCCTGGACTGCCGCTTGTTTCCCTGTCTGCAAAGCAGCCTGGACCACCGCTTGTTTCCCTGTCTGCAAAGCAGCCTGGACTGCCGCTTGTTTCCCTGTCTGCAAAGCAGCCTGGACCACCGCTTGTTTCCCTGTCTGCAAAGCAGCCTGGACTGCCGCTTGTTTCCCTGTCTGCAAAGCAGCCTGGACTGCCGCTTGTTTCCCTGTCTGCAAAGCAGCCTGGACCACCGCTTGTTTCCCTGTCTGCAAAGCAGCCTGGACTGCCGCTTGTTTCCCTGTCTGCAAAGCAGCCTGGACTGCCGCTTGTTTCGCTGTCTGCAAAGCAGCCTGGACTGCCGCTTGTTTCGCTGTCTGCAAAGCAGTCTGGACTGCCGCTTGTTTCCCTGTCTGCAAAGCAGCCTGGACCGCCGCTTGTTTCCCTGTCTGCAAAGCAGCCTGGACTGTCGCTTGTTTCCTTGTCTGCAAAGCAGCCTGGACTGCCGCTTGTTTCCCTGTCTGCAAAGCAGCCTGGACTGCCGCTTGTTTCCCTGTCTGCAAAGCAGCCTGGACTGCCGCTTGTTTCCCTGTCTGCAAAGCAGCCTGGACTGCCGCTTGTTTCCCTATCTGCAAAGCAGCCTGGACCGCCGCCTGTTTCGCTGTCTGCAAAGCAGCCTGGATTCTTTCTTCCCTTTCCGCTTTGTAAACTTATATTTACTTGACTGGAAATACATTTGTTTCAGAATAAATCATTCCCATATGCGGAAGCAATCGTTTCCTTCCGTTTGCAGGCTTCAAAGTGAGGAATTTTCCAATTCCCAGCTATCCGAGCTGGAGATGAGAACTTCCCTGGAAGCAAGAAATCGCGCCTTGTGACAATCGCTTCCAGGCATCTTAGGTGGTGTAATTAAAAGGCAAGAATCTGCTCAGCGCGCTCGTTACACGTCGTTTTCTAATTAAAATCTCTTTGGAGCGTGGATTAATTGCCAAATAATTAAATGTCTGCATGTGACACGTGTTTAGCCCGCCGTGATCCAGGAGATATTTGGTTGCTTTTGTGCGATTTTGGATCGTTTCAGTTGGATGGAGTGTGATTTAGGGACTTAAAACATGAGTTTGTTGAACCGGCATGAACTTCTACGCATACAATCATGTATTTTGTGAAATGCGTTTGGTAACATTTGCCTCCTATAAGTGTTCTCAAAAATAGGCCAACATAATTTAAGTTAAAGCATATTATCATATTGACGTCCCCAGATACCCAGATAACCAGATAGGTACAAAAACAGCTGTAAATCAAACCTCTTGTAAGTTATCAAGGGTATGACGTATGACAGTTTATATTTTTAAAATCTGAAATATTTAATCTGAAACTTGGTAAGGCTCCTTGTAAGGAAAGTGACTTGTACGTCGAGTTTTCTGTTCGTGGCTCGATGAAATGATGCTCTTTTCTCGAATACTATCAGAATTTTCTATCGCATTATTTGCTCCTTCCTCAGGCAAATGATGTTAATTGAAACCTTTGCCTATATTTTGCATGATATGAGTAGGTATAATATTTAAACGATCAGTTTTTATGTGCAATCAATAAAGTCGAATGAATTAATTGCTCAAAGCAATAACGATAAAGGCGACAATAATAAAATATAAAATATAACTATCGCTTGGATGATAAAGAAACAACCTCTCTGCCTCAAGAGTCCCACAGCGAGCCGTGGATTGCGACCAGAGATTGTAAACGTTGGCATTCACCATGCATCGTCCAGCAGAGAGCCGCGATGCCCGGAGAGTGGCTGATTCTGCACAGGCATGCTGTGATCATCGTCAAAGCAAACATCTCACCAGGCTGTAGGATGCAGGACACTCTGCCAGCAAACATCTCCCCAGGCTGTAGGATGCTGGACACTCTGCCAGCAAACATCTCACCAGGCTGTAGGATGCTGGACACTGCCAGCAAACATCTCACCAGGCTGTAGGATGCAGGACACTCTGCCAGCAAACATCTCGCCAGGCTGTAGGATGCAGGACACTCTGGCAGCAAACATCTCACCAGGCTGTAGGATGCAGGACACTCTGCCAGCAAACATCTCACCAGGCTGTAGGATGCAGGACACTCTGCCAGCAAACATCTCACCAGGCAGTAGGATGCAGGACACTCTGGCAGCAAACATCTCGCCAGGCTGTAGGATGCAGGACACTCTGCCAGCAAACATCTCACCAGGCTGTAGGATGCAGGACACTCTGCAAGTAAACATCTCAACAGGCTGTAGGATGCAGGACACTATGCCAGAAAACATCTCACCAGGCTGTAGGATGCAGGACACTCTGCCAGCAAACATCTCACCAGGCTGTAGGATGCAGGACACTCTGCCAGCAAACATCTCACCAGGCTGTAGGATGCAGGACACTCTATACCAGCAAACATCTCACCAGGCCGTAGGATGCAGGACACTCTGCCAGCAAACATCTCGCCAGGCTGTAGGATGCAGGACACTCTGCCAGCAAATATCTCACCAGGCTGTAGGATGCAGGTTACTCTGCCAGCAATGCATGTCAGTCTGTCATGCATTTTGTAAATTCAGAGCACAATTACCCACATAGCTGCTTTACCTTTTGGGCCAGTTTTACCATGTTCTTTCAACTCTGAGTTGATAGATAACTCATGGAAACAATTAAATTTCACTGGAAGTGGTTAGGTTTGCCATGGTGCCGTTTAGCTCAAATATCAATTCTCTTAAATTCATTCAAACAACTCAAGATCAACTGCATCCGATTGTTTATCATCATGAAAGATGTTCAAATCATGGCCGTTGTAGACTCGGAGGTTGCTGGTCCAAGTGCTTGTCTCTCACAGCTGGCGGTGGCCTCTCCTCGACCACCACGGGCTCTCCGCATCGCGGCATGTCGGAGTCCTTGGTTCGTTCACGGTCGCCGGCAACCTTGGCTGCAGACACATTGCCGGTCGTGCGTAACTTGGTCAGCCAAGGCCTTGCTCTGTGCGATGCGATGCGATGCGATGCGATGCGATGCGATGCGATGCGATGCGATGCGATGCGATGCGATGCGATGCGATGCGATGCGATGCGATGCGATGCGATGCGATGCGATGCGATGCGATGCGATGCGATGCGATGCGATGCGATGCGATGCGATGCGATGCGATGCGATGCGATGCGATGCGATGCGATGCGATGCGATGCGATGCGATGCGATGCGATGCGATGCGATGCGATGCGATGCGATGCGATGCGATGCGATGCGATGCGATGCGATGCGATGCGATGCGGTGCGATGCGATGCTGGGCGTGCTACACTGTGTCTCACCGCCGGTTGTCTGAGCAGACAACTTGTAGGTATACCACTTGAGGAAAAGTTAAGAGTGAACTATTAATTGAACCCAATTCTTGAATGGACTGTTAATATTTGTTGTTTAAAGAAAAATCCAATGCAAAGTGCACTGCGTTTCGCTGGTGAATTATATTCTTTAAGTCATGGACGATTTAGGGAAACGAAACTTCCACTCGATAATGTATGGCATTGAAGGAATATGGGTTCTGGTTTCAGTGTGAACATTCATTTTCACTTTTCAGTATCATGGAATGGTGTCAGTATCATTGTTAACCTAATAAGTGAATGCATCACCTTTAGTGAAAGGTATAGGCACTGTAATCAGCATAAAACGAGACTGATTTTAATGCGAAAGGAGGACTTTTGTGATCAAATCATTTTATCTGCTTCCTAATGAGAACGAGACAGACGGTCTTATGACCCAGTGTGGTCGTAAATTATTAACGGAGGCGTCGTGAAAATGGTCTTTGATCGTGAAATCGCGTTCTCTGCAGCGAGAAAAACTAACGAAACCGTTGCTCATTTTACAAAATGCCAATTTCACTGAAGTCGTTTTCTAAAATTTGCCAATGCTTACTGATTTTACTGAGCATTTTTAACTTTAAGCACAGCAATAAATAATAAAATAAATATTCTCGGTTATCATGTCGACCGAGAAGTTGCTCCATTATTTTGACCGAATTCTTAGGGCTTGTAGTAAATTTATTTAATAAATCCGAAAAAAAAACAGTGAATTTGCATTTCATTTAATTGCGTAGCAAAATTATGCGAAAACATCGAACCCTTTACTGGCTAACAAGCATTAAGCTACTATTTACGAACTTAGTCATCGTTGCAATTTATTCATCGTAACTTTCGCATTGATACGTCCACGCTGCTGCCTAAATCAACCAAACAGCCAACTCCTTATTCTAATAGGACAGCGTCGCTAAAATTTCGCAGAAACCTTTCGCGTACAGACACGCAGCACGCAACTAGCAACAAGTAATGCGGATGACCAGCTTGTTACAGCATGTAATTCATCAGCTCAAAGTCACTTGGGTTTCATCACATCGCGTACAACATACTCACGACAGCAAGCGCACGTAAATTCCTGGAAAAAATATGCCTACCTATCCGTGTGATCAGCGGTGAATAATGCATATCATTCCTCGTTGCACCTCGCTACGGAAATGCAATGCCGCGCATGCGTTTTGTGCAGTGGTTGCACTTTTTCTGCAGCAGGCTTTCGTGGGTCGGCTTGTGTTTTAAGGTGCCTAACACACGTTGTGGTGAGCCGACGTCTGGAGTAATTGTTATGTATCTAGACAACTTAATCATGTCAATTTGTTCTAGGTTAGGTTTAACCATGGTTTAGTATTGAGCTTGTAAACAAAAGGAATGATATTATTTGAACGAGAGAGCGTATTGGGGCGGGACAATAATGGGTGTTGTACTCAGGCGATCGGAGTCAAATGAGTTATCAAGTTCTTACTTATGAAGTATTTTTTATTTATTTTTGGCCAAATTTTCCGAACGAATTTTTCGAAAAATTAATTTTAAGCTAACCCACATGTTTTGTATTCCCAGTTAAAATTTCGTTCAATTCCGTTCATTAGTTTAGAAGAATTTTTCGTAAAATCGAGATAATCGTCAAGACGTAGGTTAATAGATGGGGGTGACTATAGGCATTACTAGAGTTTGCTAACGTAAAAACATTTTTTCTCATATTTTTTTTTCTGATGATAGATTTGAATGAAATTGCAAAACCGGACAACTGTTATGGACTGTTATCTATTTAAGAAATTTGAAACAAATCTAAAGTTAATTTCTTTTTTATTGTGATTTTAAGTTTTTTTGGTACTTTAAAATCGTTATAACTTTTGAAAATTCAATTTCTAAAGAAGCAGCTACTCTATATAAAAGATGCGCATTTACCAGGTCTATCCATAAATATATACTTTGATACCCCGCAAATGTTCCCCCAGCCAAACTTTTCAAATTTTCGGTACTCCCATAAGCCACCATGTTAAACGACTGGGCTTATCCATGTTATAGAGATCAGTGGTCAGAAGCGCCATGCTAATTACAGCAGCCATGCCGGCACAGGCTTCTTAGCCTCAGTGAGTGCTCGAGTTCGAAATGCAGCCGATGCACATTTTCTGCAACTGATTAATGAAGTGCACTTTTCATTGCGTGCACTGATAGAAATGCACTCTTACAACGAATTGATGAGATTGACATATTATTATAACTGTGTGTTCGGTTTTGAATGGAAGAATTTCTTGATAACCGTTCGTGGAATGATGGAAAGGAAGATGTTGAGATGGATTTCAATGGGTGAGTCGAATTATTATTCACTTCAAAGGTTTATTTTGCCGGTGATGACTTTGTTTTATTTTTTAACAGTGCTTTTGAATGCGAAATCACAAGTGCATAGCGTTTGACATGCCTTTAAAGTGATGTGTCAAATATCTTATTATTACTAGGCTATGCGAACACTCATATAATCGTGTTGTGGATGAGCGTAATATTTACGCTCACCCTCAACGCAATTATATTGCGTGTGCGCATAGCCTAGAGGCTTTTATGATCAATTTAACATGTCCAGTGATAATTTAGCAGTTTTCTCAATGACATTTGAATATTTAAAAACGTAAAAATCGATTTAAAGAAAAACTAATCAACTGATTTGGTTCAAATTAATACAGTATATTCTTTTTACGATTTATAATGTTCACAGTAAATTTTGTGAACATCGGTTGAAGATAAAGTTGCTTAAGTTGCAAAAAACTGAAAAAACGCTAGAAAATCGCGAAAAATCGTCATAAAAGCGCCATTTTCAAGAAAAGTGCTTAACATACAACAATGAAATTTTTACACAAACATTAAATCGTGAGGTTTAACATTTCCTGAAAGTTTCGTCAAATTATATTCAGATGTTTGGCCTCTAGAGTGCAAAACGCGTTTTGGAAAAACTGAAAAATTTCGTAAAAACTTAATAACATAAAATTTACTCGTCCGATTTGCTTCAAAAACGTGGCAGATCTAAGTTCAGAGAAAACGAAGGTCCATGTAAATTTTCATCAAAATCCGTTTTGGCGTTTGGCCTGTAGAGCGCGAACAAACACACAAAAAAAAAAAAAAAAAAAAAAAAAAAAAAAAAAAAAAAAAAACATTCCGGATTTTTTTAGCAGTAAAGTGTAATTGAAGATTTCGCTTCACTCGCTACGCTCGTTACGCTCATCAATAATGTCAAGGTATTTTTTAGTTTGATCGTAACTGGGAGAAAAAGGGAAAGAATAGGGAAAAGAGGAACATGCAGGAAAGCATTCAAAGATCTTTATATTTTGACATTACCATGTGTTTTTATTCTGGAAGTAATTTTATATGTTTTTGACAATCCCACATTATTCCAGAAAAATGAAGAGGTACATGATAAGAATACCAGGCAAAAAGCAGACTTAAGGAGCAAAAAGAGTAAACTGATGATAAGTAGGCGAATGTACTTTACCTAGGTGCATCCTACTACAATAGATTGCCCTTGAGATTAAGGAAACAGCATTCAACCAGGGCTGCTTTCAAACAAAACATTAAGAACTTTTTAATAAGACATGTTTTTTATAGCACTGACGAATTTTTAATGCTGAAAGGATGCAATTGTACAGAATGCACGTAAAATAAGTCGGAGATTTTAGATGGTTTTAATATATTGACAATTTTCAATGCTTGTAGACAACATTAATGTTAATTTACACACGGGCATGCACCTGAGTGCAATGAAATGTAACAATAAATAAATAAATAAATAAATAAAAGGATATCGATAACACCAGGCCAATAATTTTCTAATCAATGAAAGATTAACGAGTAAGAAATAATGCTACTTGAAATGTAATGAATGCGTATAATGTAGTGCTACTGTCCTCATGGTGTATTGATATATCAGGACTTTATTATTAAAAAAGCCTTTCTTGTCACATCAATCAATCTTTAACGTCACATATCATTCTTAAGCCAAAATTGTCCTTCAAGGGATAAGGTTATATATTTTTTTTAAATAGCCGCCATAAACATTTCATCAACTGAAGAACCAAAATACACATCCGCTATTTCAAATTTTCAAAATTACACAAAAATAGTGGTTACAAGTTTCATTTTCCACTCGAATTTACCAGCTTTTTACAAGAAACCTTATTATTACATAGTTATATATACACTAATGCAATTAGTAACGAAGATAACTTGTTGAATCAAGATTAAAATCCAGTTAAAATGTTATTAATATTGACTATTAGCTCTGAGGGGACTGGGATATCCTTAAAAAACTTAGTTTATGTAATTGAAGCACGCTCCTTATTTGGAAAGCAGAAGAAAGAATCGCACAGCTTTTCGCCAGCAAACAGTCGAGCACAAAGCAACTCGACGCCGAAGAAGTTATTTGCTGCTCGCTGTGCACTCGACGGGCAAAAACTGCATGCGATTTCGACACAACGCAAAACCCGGTTTTATTGAAGGTCATTTGCAAAGTGCACCTCAGGTGCATTACAAATGCATCGCTACCTGAATGCAGTTTGCCATCACAGATTCTTGGCAAATGACTTCAAACATGGAAGCCTGGACTGCCGCTTGTTTCCCTGTCTGCAAAGCAGCCTGGACTGTCGCTTGTTTCGCTGTCTGCAAAGCAGCCTGGACTGCCGCTTGTTTCCCTGTCTGCAAAGCAGCCTGGACTGCCGCTTGTTTCCCTGTCTGCAAAGCAGCCTGGACTGCCGCTTGTTTCGCTGTCTGCAAAGCAGCCTGGACTGCCGCTTGTTTCGCTGTCTGCTAAGCAGCCTGGACTGCCGCTTGTTTCGCTGTCTGCAAAGCAGCCTGGACTGCCGCTTGTTTCCCTGTCTGCAAAGCAGCCTGGACTGTCGCTTGTTTCCCTGTCTGCAAAGCAGCCTAGACTGCCGCTTGTTTCGCTGTCTGCAAAGCAATCCGTACTGCCGCTTGTTTCGCTGTCTGCAAAGCAGCCTGGACTGAGCTTGTTTCGCTGTCTGCTAAGCAGCCTGGACTGCCGCTTGTTTCGCTGTCTGCAAAGCAGCCTGGACTGCCGCTTGTTTCCCTGTCTGCAAAGCAGCCTGGACTGTCGCTTGTTTCCCTGTCTGCAAAGCAGCCTAGACTGCCGCTTGTTTCGCTGTCTGCAAAGCAGCCTGGACTGCCGCTTGTTTCGCTGTCTGCAAAGCAGCCTGTACTGCCGCTTGTTTCCCTGTCTGCAAAGCAGCCTGGACTGCCGCTTGTTTCCCTGCCTGCAAAGCAGCCTGGACTGCCGCTTGTTTCGCTGTCTGCAAAGCAGCCTGGACTGCCGCTTGTTTCGCTGTCTGCAAAGCAGCCTGGACTGCCGCTTGTTTCCCTGTCTGCAAAGCAGCCTGGACTGCCGCTTGTTTCCCTGTCTGCAAAGCAGCCTGGACTGCCGCTTGTTTCGCTGTCTGCACAGCAGCCTGGACTGCCGCTTGTTTCCCTGTCTGCAAAGCAGCCTGGACTGCCGCTTGTTTCCCTGTCTGCAAAGCAGCCTGGACTACCGCTTGTTTCCCTGTCTGCAAAGCAGCCTGGACTGCCGCTTGTTTCGCTGTCTGCAAAGCAGCCTGGACTGCCGCTTGTTTCGCTGTCTGCAAAGCAGCCTGGACTGCCGCTTGTTTCCCTGTCTGCAAAGCAGCCTGGACTACCGCTTGTTTCCCTGTCTGCAAAGCAGCCTGGACCGCCGCTTGTTTCCGTGTCTGCAAAGCAGCCTGTACTGCCGCTTGTTTCGCTGTCTGCAAAGCAGCCTGGACTGCCGCTTGTTTCCCTGTCTGCAAAGCAGCCTGGACTGCCGCTTGTTTCGCTGTCTGCAAAGCAGCCTGGACTGCCGCTTGTTTCCCTGTCTGCAAAGCAGCCTGGACTGCCGCTTGTTTCCCTGTCTGCAAAGCAGCCTGGACTGCCGCTTGTTTCGCTGTCTGTAAAGCAGCCTGGACTGCCGCTTGTTTCCCTGTCTGCAAAGCAGCCTGTACTGCCGCTTGTTTCGCTGTCTGCAAAGCAGCCTGGACTGCCGCTTGTTTCCCTGTCTGCAAAGCAGCCTGGACTGCCGCTTGTTTCGCTGTCTGCAAAGCAGCCTGGACTGCCGCTTGTTTCCCTGTCTGCAAAGCAGCCTGGACTGCCGCTTGTTTCCCTGTCTGCAAAGCAGCCTGGACCGCCGCTTGTTTCCCTGTCTGCAAAGCAGCCTGGACTGCCGCTTGTTTCGCTGTCTGCAAAGCAGCCTGGACTGCCGCTTGTTTCCATGTCTGCAAAGCAGCCTGGACTGCCGCTTGTTTCGCTGTCTGCAAAGCAGCCTGGACTGCCGCTTGTTTCCCTGTCTGCAAAGCAGCCTGGACTGCCGCTTGTTTCCCTGTCTGCAAAGCAGCCTGGACCGCCGCTTGTTTCCCTGTCTGCAAAGCAGCCTGGACTGCCGCTTGTTTCGCTGTCTGCAAAGCAGCCTGGACTGCCGCTTGTTTCCCTGTCTGCAAAGCAGCCTGGACTGTCGCTTGTTTCGCTGTCTGCAAAGCAGCCTGGACTGCCGCTTGTTTCCCTGTCTGCAAAGCAGCCTGGACTGCCGCTTGTTTCCCTGTCTGCAAAGCAGCCTGGACTGCCGCTTGTTTCGCTGTCTGCAAAGCAGCCTGGACTGCCGCTTGTTTCGCTGTCTGCTAAGCAGCCTGGACTGCCGCTTGTTTCGCTGTCTGCAAAGCAGCCTGGACTGCCGCTTGTTTCCCTGTCTGCAAAGCAGCCTGGACTGTCGCTTGTTTCCCTGTCTGCAAAGCAGCCTAGACTGCCGCTTGTTTCGCTGTCTGCAAAGCAATCCGTACTGCCGCTTGTTTCGCTGTCTGCAAAGCAGCCTGGACTGAGCTTGTTTCGCTGTCTGCTAAGCAGCCTGGACTGCCGCTTGTTTCGCTGTCTGCAAAGCAGCCTGGACTGCCGCTTGTTTCCCTGTCTGCAAAGCAGCCTGGACTGTCGCTTGTTTCCCTGTCTGCAAAGCAGCCTAGACTGCCGCTTGTTTCGCTGTCTGCAAAGCAGCCTGGACTGCCGCTTGTTTCGCTGTCTGCAAAGCAGCCTGTACTGCCGCTTGTTTCCCTGTCTGCAAAGCAGCCTGGACTGCCGCTTGTTTCCCTGCCTGCAAAGCAGCCTGGACTGCCGCTTGTTTCCCTGTCTGCAAAGCAGCCTGGACTGCCGCTTGTTTCCCTGTCTGCAAAGCAGCCTGGACTGCCGCTTGTTTCCCTGTCTGCAAAGCAGCCTGGACTGCCGCTTGTTTCCCTGTCTGCAAAGCAGCCTGGACTGCCGCTTGTTTCGCTGTCTGCACAGCAGCCTGGACTGCCGCTTGTTTCCCTGTCTGCAAAGCAGCCTGGACTGCCGCTTGTTTCCCTGTCTGCAAAGCAGCCTGGACTACCGCTTGTTTCCCTGTCTGCAAAGCAGCCTGGACTGCCGCTTGTTTCGCTGTCTGCAAAGCAGCCTGGACTGCCGCTTGTTTCGCTGTCTGCAAAGCAGCCTGGACTGCCGCTTGTTTCCCTGTCTGCAAAGCAGCCTGGACTACCGCTTGTTTCCCTGTCTGCAAAGCAGCCTGGACCGCCGCTTGTTTCCGTGTCTGCAAAGCAGCCTGTACTGCCGCTTGTTTCGCTGTCTGCAAAGCAGCCTGGACTGCCGCTTGTTTCCCTGTCTGCAAAGCAGCCTGGACTGCCGCTTGTTTCGCTGTCTGCAAAGCAGCCTGGACTGCCGCTTGTTTCCCTGTCTGCAAAGCAGCCTGGACTGCCGCTTGTTTCCCTGTCTGCAAAGCAGCCTGGACTGCCGCTTGTTTCGCTGTCTGTAAAGCAGCCTGGACTGCCGCTTGTTTCCCTGTCTGCAAAGCAGCCTGTACTGCCGCTTGTTTCGCTGTCTGCAAAGCAGCCTGGACTGCCGCTTGTTTCCCTGTCTGCAAAGCAGCCTGGACTGCCGCTTGTTTCGCTGTCTGCAAAGCAGCCTGGACTGCCGCTTGTTTCCCTGTCTGCAAAGCAGCCTGGACTGCCGCTTGTTTCCCTGTCTGCAAAGCAGCCTGGACCGCCGCTTGTTTCCCTGTCTGCAAAGCAGCCTGGACTGCCGCTTGTTTCGCTGTCTGCAAAGCAGCCTGGACTGCCGCTTGTTTCCCTGTCTGCAAAGCAGCCTGGACTGCCGCTTGTTTCGCTGTCTGCAAAGCAGCCTGGACTGCTGCTTGTTTCCCTGTCTGCAAAGCAGCCTGGACTGCTGCTTGTTTCCCTGTCTGCAAAGCAGCCTGGACTGCTGCTTGTTTCCCTGTCTGCAAAGCAGCCTGGACTGCCGCTTGTTTCGCTGTCTGCAAAGCAGCCTGGACTGCCGCTTGTTTCCCTGTCTGCAAAGCAGCCTGGACTGCCGCTTGTTTCGCTGTCTGCAAAGCAGCCTGGACTGCTGCTTGTTTCCCTGTCTGCAAAGCAGCCTGGACTGCTGCTTGTTTCCCTGTCTGCAAAGCAGCCTGGACTGCCGCTTGTTTCGCTGTCTGCAAAGCAGCCTGGACTGCTGCTTGTTTCGCTGTCTGCAAAGCAGCCTGGACTGCTGCTTGTTTCGCTGTCTGCAAAGCAGCCTGGACTGCTGCTTGTTTCCCTGTCTGCAAAGCAGCCTGGACTGCCGCTTGTTTCCCTGTCTGCAAAGCAGCCTGGACTGCCGCTTGTTTCGCTGTCTGCAAAGCAGCCTGGACTGCCGCTTGTTTCGCTGTCTGCAAAGCAGCCTGGACTGCCGCTTGCTTCGCTTCTTATATCACAATAAATTCAAGGCACTTTAAATGATAAATACAAAAATTTATTATTTTGCTTTTTAATGCACTGGGCTTTGTTATGCAATATGTTCTAACATTGTCTTGGCATAATTATTCTGAAATACTTACCACTAATTAGTAATTAAGATGCTATATATAATTGGGATAATGGAAAACAACATACTTGAAAAAGTATAAATATTATTTAAATGTGCAGAGATGAAATTTGTTCAATAATGTTGAGCCAGGATAATATGATGAGTGAAAATGGCCAAGGATTCAATTATCCAGATGAATCGAAAACGACTCATACAAATAAAATATAGAGTTTTATCAATGTTAACCTTTTCATGTAAAAGAAGACCACCCAGCAATGATAAAATTAAAATTGGCCATATGGCATGATGTGAAACACAACGAGGAATATATTTCCTTGCAGGAGGGAAAAACAAAAAGATTGTCAGAAGTGGGATTCGAACCCACGCCCTCCGAGGAGGACTGCGACCTGAACGCAGCGCCTTAGACCGCTCGGCCATCCTGACTTGAGATTCCTACGAGTTTTGATGCATTTAGTGCCAACCGCTCGTGATGACGTATACACTTTTAAAAAACTATAAAATAATCTAGGTTTATTCGTTTTGCTTTCGGGTAAAGCTTCCTTAGTTTTATGTAACGTGTATGTCTTGTGTTTATTCAATGAAATATTTGACTATCCCAGACGATTCGTCGCTCCCATAATAAGTACTACCAACGTAATTTGTTCGCGAACTCCGCTAACGAAATACAGCTGTGTGCAAATGGTTATTTTGCCCGGGGCCTAGAGTGATAGAAAGAGGCATTATGTATTTTCTAAATGTGTAATTGGTATGAAGAAAATCATATTATTACTAAGATATTTTTTCCACTTCACGAAAGAAAAGTTAACGTAAGTGGTTTAATTGATACTATGCTTTTAAATGTTCTTCGCCGGTCGTAGTTTGCTTGGCGGGAATCTTGATCGTTGGTGTTTTGTTCTAGGTTTCGTAAAAAATGTTGTTCTTAGCAGTTGTTTCCATTAGAAAAACGAGAATAATTTAAAAAATTTACAGCCAGACAGCGACGAAAATATCTCAGTTCCCCTCAAACAAAATCATCACAATATAAAATATCCAACAAATATTTTGACACCAGGAATCACACCAGTAAAAATCGATACTTAGCACTTTATAACGCTTCACAGTTGGCAGCGCTGAACTCGAGAGAGGAGAAGGCGATTCTTGGTGTCTAGTGCCAGTCAGTAGGCCATTGCTGAAGTTGACGTTTCGTCCGTTGCTCTAGTGAAATAATATTGTTACATATTTAGGCGATACAATTGTGCGGTGTTACATTGTTACAAGTGTTGTAGTGCGAAATACAAATATTGTGCTTATCTGTGACTGTGTTTTGCCTGTTGGTGGCAACAAACTGCCAGCGAATTGGAATATAATATCTAGGTGAGTCGAGCTGTCTGTTGTAGAATACAGGGACTCGCATGTTTTTCACAGAGGAATGAGGTCGCTTCGATGGGGGTTTTCGACAACACACGGTGCCCAGCTAGGTTATGAAAAACACGGCGATTTTATTTGTTTTCATCGATTATTGATTGTTTAATTGCTATTGCTTTCGTTAATCACGCTTATTACTCAAACTGAATGTGTATGGCCTAGATTATTTGACATTTCGTTTCGAGTGTTATGGCACTATAACTACTATACTTTAAATTTTTCTTAGTGTCGGTTATTTTTTATGTATGAGGTGGCGAATAGGATGAAATTCTTTTACCCTTTATACCCTACACTTATGACACTTTCTTAAAAAAACCTATCGTCTCTAGAAATTACTTTTTGATTGCAATGGGCCAAGGTATGTGGCAGATTTTTATTGTTTATTTCGATTTTATTAGATTTGTATTAGGCAAGTACTACTTAGGAACTTAAAAACAAAATGGTTTGTTTTTGAATGGTGAATGGCTACCTATTTATAGCATTGAGAATTGGGTATATTTCGAACATAATTTTAAATGCCAAACATCTGGATAGGTCAAACGCTGTGAAATACATAAAGGTACTTCAGTACACATACAGCAACCGTAACCTGCTGTTGGTTAGAGGCAGTAGTCAAACCAAACGACCCCAAATAGCTAATTAGTTCGATTGTATAGTGACGAGCTATAATTATATTATTAGTGGCAACCGATTCACTTTTTACAATTGCAACAACAGCCGACTGTTTGGCAACAGAACACGTAAAATAAATAATCAAACATAATTTCACTTCACGATACGTTCGATCTGCATGTAGCAAACATGACAGGACTATAAATATCTTCAAAATTCGTTTTCAATATCACATGGTATTATTTCACAATCGGCTAACGAAGCTTTTACCATGTGACTACTGACTAGTGGCTACGAGTTTTAAAGAAATCTTGCATTAGTGAACAGTACCACCAAGATGAATTCTGTCTGTGCAACTCATTTCTCCTCCCGACAAAAACCGGACACTTTTTCGAAACTTTGCACGATGTAACCGCCGTCGCCATAAGATCCAAGCCGTCGATGACACCAAAAAAAAAACCGTTTCGATTGCACGCTCGATCGGAATCAAAAGTGAAATCTCCGTGGTCGCAGCCTGCCAGCTAGTTGTTTGGGTTATTAGGCCAATACAGTGAGGAATGTTGTCGTGGTCGCCTTGCCGGCCGATGTTTGCAGGACGGCACCATTCTACTCGGCTCCCCCTTCCCCCGACACGATCGTGTTTTTCCCCTTGCCTGTTGCGAAGCTCGCTCGTGGCTCGTAGCTCGTAGCTCGTAGCTCGTAGCTCGTAGCTCGTAGCTCGTAGCTCGTAGCTCGTAGCTCGTAGCTCGTAGCACGTAGCTAGTAGCTCGTAGCTCGTAGCACGTAGCTAGTAGCTAGTAGCTCGTAGCTCGTAGCTCGTAGCTCGTAGCACGTAGCTAGTAGCCCGTAGCTCGTAGCTCGTAGCTCGTAGCTCGTAGCTCGTAGCTCGTAGCTCGTAGCTCGTAGCACGTAGCTCGTAGCTCGTAGCTCGTAGCTCGTAGCTAGCAGCTCGTAGCTCGTAGCTCGTAGCTAGCAGCTCGTAGCTCGTAGCTCCTAGCTCCTAGCTCGTAGCTCCTAGCTCCTAGCTCGTAGCTCCTAGCTCGTAGCTCGTAGCTCGTAGCTAGTAGCTCGTAGCTCGTACATTTGTCATTGGAACATATGTCAGAGGTAAATTTTCCAGTGTTGAAATTGACAGTGGGTACATTTTGTCAGTTATGAACACCCTATTTGCACTTATCAATGTTAAAAGGATTAACAAATTCACATTGATGTTTCACACTTTTTAACGTGGTTCTGATTCTGCCAGATGCTTGTCGGGTGCAGTAAGCCAACGATTTTACTGGTAAAACTGCAGATCGTCACATGGAATTTTAATTTTTAGCCAAATAATTGTAGCCAATTGCGCAAAAGCCGGCGCAAAACTTGCTGCTGGTTATGCTCGGTATTGTCGCAACCCTGCGAGAGGTTTAGTGTTCGAGGTTTGGTTGGTTGGGAAATTCACCGGTTCAGGTGTTAAAGGAAATTAGGGGATGAATATGAAGCTAGTTTGGGCCATGCTCATATTTAATGTGGTTTGCAATTGCAACAAATCACGCTTGTTTCTGTAGAAAAATACAGACACTGGATGAGAAAAAGTTAACCATTCTTCCGGCTGACTATTAGATTTTATCAAACCAAATATCTGAGTATTTTGATTTGCAACTCTCACTCATCCTCGCTACTCTCTCTCCAGAAAAGAGTCTCCCCAAATTTCAATCATACCAGCATACGCCTCCATTAATAGTGAGGCTTCCGAGTCGTTCACTTGTGACAAGTTTCATAATATTGTACATCCCGAGTCGGGGGAAATGATTTTCCGAGCATCACATTGCGTAACCTTTGACACAACTCAATTTCAAGACTCTTTTGTATAACGTGTAGAGGAAATGTTTAAATTTACTTTCTTGACATTTTGCATATTGCAATTCATATTTAATGCAAGGGTGCAAAAAAAAACAGGCTGGAACGACGCTCTGGCTGTTGACAACATCCATATGAGTGACATGCGTGACATCATTGTCTATTATCCTGCATTGGACATGCATCGCCGACTAGCAGAAAATTCTCACACATTCGTCTCAACGATTACACACATAAACATTATATAAAACATAATAAACATAATAAAAAACGCGATACATATTTTCAAACATGTTTTTTTCTTATATAACATTCCATCATGTGTGTTGTATATATTGGAAAACTTGTTCGGGTTTTTAACATCCCTATATTTACAACCCAGCATATAAGATGTATAAAATATGTTTTATCATATCATATATATTATATAAACAAAAAATAGATTTGCTTTTATGTAGCTACGAATGATATATAGAAACTTTATTTAAAAAAGGCCAAGTTTCGCTAACTCCTCCACATGACTGCTATATTATATATCGCAATTGGCCGCAGCAATTTAATTCTGCGCCAAGTTATTTAAAATTCAGCAATTACCGCAGTGCCGAGTAAAATTCTTCGAAATCACAGTCTGCCATCTCGGCTATTATCGCTCTAATAATGGCTGGCAGAAATTCCTCTGCATTTTTCAGTTACACTCGTAAGTTATTCACATGCACCTACACACTCGGCTAGGTTATGTTCTTCTGCTGCTGCTTATGGACATTGTCAGCGGTTCTTGTTATTCCTTCGTTTATTTTTCATCCTCATCACCAAGTATAATAGGGTAAAACGCAGAGTGCGAAAGCTGGATTATGCACATTTTCTCCTAGTTTAGTTCTTGTAAGCAGCTCGATGGGAATTTGGGCGTTGGGCATGGCGGAATTTTGGGGTAGGTCGTTGTTGTTTGTACAATGTGCTTGCCATGTATTTGTCTCTAAAATTTGGGCATACCTACCCAGGTTATGGGGGTTGCTTAAATGCGAATTTTCCCAATTATTTAACCACACCATTGCTATAGTTATAGTATTTATTCTCGATATCCATGAATTTTAGGATGTTAAATGTTAAGCAACACGCTGTAAAGTCAGGTTATGGTCGGGTGACCGCTTATACTCAAAAGCCTACCGCATGTTCAACGTTAAACCGGATCAAAGCCAGCTTCAATCATAAATCTCTATCTCTGTAATATTGAAAAGTAATTTAATTTGAGCGATCACTAGATAAAGCGTCACTAGATTCACCGGCTTCTATGTTCATTCATAGTCCTGTTTCTATCTCCATGGAGCCACGTTATAATCGGGGTTAGTCGAGTTGTTGGCGTGTGATTGCAGCATAGCGTCACTAGATTCACCACCTTCTATGTTCATTCATAGTCCTGTTTCTATCTCCAAGGAGCCCAACAACTCAAATAAACTTAATACAGATTACACAGCATAGAAGTGGATAGCGAATAACCCCGGACAGGTAAAGGTCCGGGTTCAAATCCCGGTACGGATACAAAGTATGTAATAGCATTTCATTTCTAATAAAAGAGGACCGTTCACTTCTCGCAATCAATTTTGATTATTAAATTTGATGTCCAACACCCCAGAATCTTGGAAATACACCTGAAAATCGTGTAAATCGTAGGGAACGTCGGAGCATCGCTTGTTGTGGGTGGTCCCTACCCCTATGCCGGCGCGACCGCCGCAGACCGAAGGGTGCATGGACCTTTGTCCGGCATCGGGGATCAAGGAACGCCGGGCCCACTTCTAAGTGGGTCAGGGTTGCTAAGTGGGTTTGACCCACACACACAAACACACTGAAGGCGACTTCGTGGAAGGTTCATTCGGGGCTAGACCAGGCTGGTTAGGGTCAAAACTCTCGGGCGGTGGCGGCGGCTGCTGGCTCCTGTTCAAATTGACCGTGTTGCGTTGGATTTTGAAGATGGGCGTTTTGAGATGATGTTTGATGTTGCATTGGAAACCATTGGGGGACGATGACATGTCATTTTTTGAAAATTAAATTGGTTTCTGAAAAGTATGTATTGAGAAATACTATTAAAACTATTAACAGTAAGTAGTTTTTTTTATAAGAAATGGTTTCAAAATTAAGGATAATTTTTATTGAGTACTGATTATTGAAAGTCAAATTTATATAGAATACATGAAAATATGACGCATCTGAATATATATGATGGATATTCATAGAAATTAGTAGTTTCAAATTGTAGATTTTTATACACAGTCGCACTCCAGACCTTTTGGCCGCATTGCTGGGTGATGGGAAATGGATGATGCTGGATGATGCGAGATGCTTAAGTTTAAAGGAATATTATTCATTTATTTCACATAAAAAGGATTAGTCGAGTTAAGTACGCCTCTAATACACCGATTCCATTCAATCAAAATGACGTCATGATACCCACTCGCTAAAGCCAGGCAGAGCAATTCGGGTTGTGATTTCCCTGTCTTCCTTTGTTATTTAGCAGAGATAATTAATATTGTTTTCCAAACCGGTAGTACATCCAGTGGGTATCTGACATCATTTTTATCTGAGTGGAGGTCTATAACTTTGGTAAACGGTCCGGGAATGCATCGACAGTGCAAGTGCATTGCATTCCAGATTAATTGGCAAGCTTCGAATCCAATCAGTGGAAATAGTTGAGGGGACAGGAGCGAGGAAAAGGACAGAACAATGAATGAAAATGACTAACGCATCCTCCGCACTGAGCAATTCTTCAACTGTACAAATCTCCGGTGAAGGTGACAAGGTTAAGATGAAGTCTTCCATGAGGACGATGATTCGAGCCAACCCTGACCCACTTTCGGGGCAAACTTGTTGCCTTGCAGTTGCCCCCCGAAAGGTCCGATGCACCAAAGGCCATCAGGACATCCGGCTTTTCGGTACAAGATAGGGGAACAGATACAGCGATGTCTGCTGTTCGACGCGGGCCAAACAAGCTGGCTGGCGATACTAGCCTGTAGTCTGTCAACCCTTGAGATACAGAGCCTTGCTTTTTGCTAGACTCCCTGCTGTTCGACGCGGGCCAAACAAGCTGGCTGGCGATACTAGCCTGTAGTCTGTCAACCCTTGAGATACAGAGCCTTGCTGTTTGCTAGACTCCCTGCTGTTCGACGCGGGCCAAACAAGCTGGCTGGCGATACTAGCCTGTAGTCTGTCAACCCTTGAGATACAGAGCCTTGCTGTTTGCTAGACTCCCTGCTGTTCGACGCGGGCCAAACAAGCTGGCGGGCGATCCTAGCCTGTAGTCTGTCAACCCTTGAGATACAGAGCCTTGCTGTTTGCTAGACTCCCTGCTGTTCGACGCGGGCCAAACAAGCTGGCTGGCGATACTAGCCTGTAGTCTGTCAACCCTTGAGATACAGAGCCTTGCTGTTTGCTGGACTCCCTGCCAAACAAGCTGGGCACCATTCTGTCTGGTTAACCATTCGGATCCAATAATAAAGAAAAACACGTTCTACCAACCAAAGCACACAGAAAATTATGTCAAATTAATCTCAATTTCCTCTGACCACGAACGCGTACACTTTAAATCGAGCTTCACACGTGATCACGTTGCGTCTTGACCCGCTGTAAAGACTCGCAAGACCCAGACAATTGTAACATATCGCCATATCAGCACAGACGAAATGTCGCGTGTGTATTTGTTCACCCACCGCCTGCTATTCGTGAGCGACCGTCGGGTCCTAGACTGGTGAAACGGTCTGTAGCGGCGGCGACGGCGGCGGTGGCGGTGGTAGCAAAGTAGGTCATCTCTAGCCCGATGGGTCCGACGTGGAGCCAGCGAGCCAGCCGACGCCGGTCGCTTTGCATCAAAGGGTCACTGTTTCAAGTCGAACAACACACCACATGCGTGCGGAAAAAAACCCGACCACGCTCTGCCACTCGACGTTTGGACACCCTGATTTCGAGAGCCACATCTTACCTGCTCTTGTCGACAACTTGTCATTACAATTGTCCGACATTTTGTTTACGAAACAAATGCATCTCAGTTCTCGGCCGTTTCGATGTCAACCGGCGAGCAGCTAAACGACGTTCTTTTGTTTTTAAATTTCAGTAAAATTAACGCCCGTAATGGCGTCTCGTATTGTCTGTTAGAAAGAGCGAGACTGTCGTGCATTGTCGTTAGCTAGAGAGAGACGGACAGATGACGGGGCGACCGATGGATGATGGTGGTGAATGCATCGGTATGAATGGCTGCGACAGAGACAGAGCGATGGGTGAAATGCTAAGTGCGAGCGAGACGGATGATAACGAACCGGGGAGCGAGACAGAGAGAACGGCACGCCGAGCGAGAGGCAGGAAGAAAGGACGGGGCAACCTTGGCGGGTAATGAGCGTGTTTTTTTTTTTTTTCTCTTCTCTCTTCGTTCAAACCGAGGCGGCGATGCGCGCATGCGCGCGCTGAGTTCCTGGGCAAACGTTCGGACCGGGGCCGTGACTCGGAATCAACAAGCGAGCGGTTGTCAAGGTTACCAGCCGTTCGAATGTGATTTTTCGAACGTTTTATTTTCGATGGCGGCCGTTTGTGTGCGTTTGGCGGGAACAAGCGATGGTGTGAAAAGTGGATTTCTGTATGCGGAAGGCGCATGCGTCAATCGATACGTCATCGATTCTGTGCGACAATCCATTGGCATCCAAATGGCAAAGACTGGACATAAAAAAATTGAACTGTCAATTCAGTTTGGAGCACATACTTGATCTTAGTGGGTTCAAGGCCATCCTAACTAGGACTACTTCAATTAGAAAGTGTCACGGCTTATTACTTCTTGCCGTCCATGTCACTTGCGTCAATTTATTCTTGTGCCGTCACCACGAAGCCAGGCGAAGGTCCTCCCCATTCAGACGTCGTCTTCCGCGAGAGTTAAGCACTATTGCGCGTGGTTTTGCTCTTAGGTGGGTGACCGCCGAGAAAATTACATCAGCTCGCTGCTAAGTTAGCTTCACCGACACCGGGTCCACCCTTAACTCCCTTCTGCGTTAACAACTGTACCAATCTGTTTCTCACCATGGATTATACCCACCACACCTTCTTATTCTATGATCTCACCAAACAATATATCTAACGAAACAATTTCCTCTTTCTTCCAGGTGTGAGAAATCGAATCGTGACGTCATTTTCGCGTGCAAACCGGAACCCAGCCGCTGAATTCCGGTCGGGCAAGTGACATTTCGAAGACCGTGATCTCGTGAAGCGCTACTTTCGGACGAGCAAGATTTGCGAATCGGTCGCGCGTTGCGTGTCACGTGATTGCAAGTGCGTTCTGGAAAGTGAATACATCCGCGGCGTGTGCGTGTGCGTGTGATATCGTGTGCTAAAGTGAAGAACTACTTTGTGCGTGGGCGCCGGTGGTTTCGGTGCGCGTCGCCCGCGGTTTGGGATTAATTTGTGTCTGCGGTCTGCCTGGATCTTAGGAAAATTCAAGGTATGTGCATTGATTCGTGGGTGGTTGGTTAATTGATTGATTATTGGTGCTTAACGACGCACTGTTTTGACAACTGGCCCTTTGGCACTGGTCTAATGGCGTCGGTGAATGAAATGGTGATGATAAGGGTGATGATGAACCTAACCTATGGCTAGAAGGGAGGAGGAGAAACCCGGTGCCGGCACGTAGCCTACTCCTGTCGAAAAGCACCGAGGGGACCACCGGCTTTACGTCCCTTCCGAAGGACGGTACAACTCGAACGACAGGATTCCTCCGCTAATCCGTGCTGTCGAGAGGTTGACAAGCAAGGCGAGTGAAGTTGTCGTACTAACTTCAAACCCTCCGACCTCTTTCCCGAACAGAACTGATCATGTGCATGATGGTCACCCATCAAACACCTGGCTCAGCGCGATGTTGCTTAACTTCGGGCTAGCCGGTCCTTTTTGGGACCGAGTCAGGTTAGACAACGATATGTCTGTCCTGATATTGTGCCCGTGCGCGGGATTCCATCCCGGATCCCTCACATTGCCGGGATTAACAGTTATGCCCACGGAAAATCAGCTGTGGAATGGATATGGAGTAATTACTTGGTTATTGAATTCTATAAGCTATACCAAACTTAAACACTTCCTGACTACTTTTACACCGAACGGTTTGGCAACGTTGGAAACACCGGTTCTCGTGAGATCACCGAAGTTAAGCAACATCGCGCTGAGTCAGGTGATGGATGGGTGACCATCATGCACATGGTCAGTTCTGTTCGGGAGAGAGGTCGGAGGGTTTGAAGTTAGTACGACAACTTCACTCGCCTTGCTTGTCAACCTCTCGACAGCACGGATTAGCGGAGGAATCCTGTTGTTCGCTTCGAGTAGTACCGTCCTTCGGAAGGGACGTAAAGCCGGTGGTCCCCTCGGTGCTTTTCGACAGGAGTAGGCTACGTGCCGGCACCGGGTTTCCCCTCCTCCATTCTAGCCATAGGTTAGGTTCATCATCACCCTTTCATTATAGACCAGCGCCACGGTGCCAGTTGTCAAAACAGTGCGTCGTTAAACACCGGCAATCAATCAATGAATCACCGGGTTTCCCCTCCTCCCTTCTAGCCATAGGTTAGGTTCATCATCACCCTTTCATTATAGCGCGGCCGCGCCACGCGCCTTTCAGCCGCGCCACGGTGCCAGTTGTCAAAACAGTGCGTCGTAAAACACCGGCAATCAATCAATGAATCACCGGGTTTCCCCTCCTCCCTTCTAGCCATAGGTTAGGTTCATCATCACCCTTTCATTATAGACCAGCGCCACAGGGCCAGTCGTCAAAACAGTGCGTCGTTAAACACCGGCAATCAATCAATGAATCACCGGGTTTCCCCTCCTCCCTTCTAGCCATAGGTTAGGTTCATTATAGACCAGCGCCACAGGGCCAGTCATCAAAACAGTGCGTCGTTAAACACCAATAAAGCCGCGACAAACTGCAGCATCGTATTATCTTGGAATGCAGAACCCCGCCTCGGATTCAAAGGGCAAAGGTCGCGCTTATTTCGCCATGTGTGACAGATAGCGTCACGCGGATTTGCGATCGTAACGCCGTACGCGTCCTGGGAGTCGCTGGTGGTGACGGTGCTATCAACCTTTGTGCGTTTACACAAGGTTCTCGTAGCGATAACGCGTCCACCGATCGATAAGCTATCGGTACGCTTGGCTCATTCCTCGGGCCGATTGCCTCACGTTTTGGGACGCGTGGAATTGCGATTGCCATTTTGCTTTTGGGGGTTGGAAGTTGTCAGGGAAAGTGATAGTATTTTTGATTTGAAAATACTGTATTTAGATAACAGTTGTGGCTTTTTACTGCCGTGAATTCGGCTCGAAATTTTATAACGTCTGAGGGCTGGTTTTAGCTGCGCGTTGACGATTTTAAACCGAGTTTTAATTTTTTTGTCATTTTATATGTATATTTATATTTGTACATTTTAAAATATTACTTGACTTTTATCAATTCGGATCTATTTTTAGTGAAGATTTTAGAGCAGCTTTATATTTATGGCGCAAGTATTTGTGATGATTGCGTTCGAAAATGAGAACTTGATTTCTAAGCATAACCCATCATCACAGACATCCAAATATAGACATTGGTCACCCATCCGTCTCCGGACCTGACACAATGTTGCTTAACCTAGCCACCCGCCAATTCCAGCGCCACCAAACCAACAAAAAAAAACCAACAAACAACCCGTTAGCCTAACGCGATGTTTTCACAGCCGCGCTGGTTTTAATCCAACTTAACAGACCGTTAAAGCTCTCGCCGCGCGGTTGCCGGTCACAGGCTGCGCTGCATCGCGCCAGGTTGCTATGCAACGCCGGGTTAACCGACGGATGACGCGTTAATCGCAGCGTGACGATCGTGCTCGCTGCACGACGGCCTCCAACGTAACATGGCGGCCACGGAGGCGTTGCATCACGTCTGCATTGTGTTGCTTGTGCTATTGAACAACTTGCTGAGAGCTTGCTTCAACGTCCCACCGAACGCGTCGCACGTTCCCAGCCGTCCGCCTCGCAGCCAGCGTGCTACGCGCTTCAACGTCCCACCGAACGCGTCGCACGTTCCCAGCCGTCCGCCTCGCAGCCAGCGTGCTACGCGCTTCAACGTCCCACCGAACGCGTCGCACGTTCCCTGCCGTCCGCCTCGCAGCCAGCGTGCTATGCGCTTCAACGTCCCACCGAACGCGTCGCACGTTCCCAGCCGTCCGCCTCGCAGCCAGCGTGCTACGCGCTTCAACGTCCCACCGAACGCGTCGCACGTTCCCAGCCGTCCGCCTCGCAGCCAGCGTGCTACGCGCTTCAACGTCCCACCGAACGCGTCGCACGTTCCCAGCCGTCCGCCTCGCTGCCAGCGTGCTACGCGCTTCAACGTCCCAGCGAACGCGTCGCACGTTCCCAGCCGTCCGCCTCGCAGCCAGCGTGCTACGCGCTTCAACGTCCCACCGAACGCGTCGCACGTTCCCAGCCGTCCGCCTCGCAGCCAGCGTGCTACGCGCTTCAACGTCCCAGCGAACGCGTCGCACGTTCCCAGCCGTCCGCCTCGCAGCCAGCGTGCTACGCGCTTCAACGTCCCACCGAACGCGTCGCACGTTCCCAGCCGTCCGCCTCGCAGCCAGCGTGCTACGCGCTTCAACGTCCCACCGAACGCGTCGCACGTTCCCAGCCGTCCGCCTCGCAGCCAGCGTGCTACGCGCTTCAACGCCCCACCGAACGCGTCGCACGTTCCCAGCCTTCCGCCTCGCAGCCAGCGTGCTACGCGCTTCAACGTCCCACCGAACGCGTTCGAATACAAATTCTAATAACCACCTACAGATTGTATATCATTCTTGCAATTGTGGTGTACCATTGGCATTGTATGCTATTTGCAAATTGTCGGTACGGCACATTCTCACGGACTGGTCGCAAAAAAGACCGTCCACGTCCGTTTATTCAACGAATCACAATATAGTTGGATGTGTTTGCGATCATTATATCCATTGTAGCACAATAGCAAGAAAATTCAACAGATTTACATAAGGTGCATTGGGTTAATAGGAGCTCGTCATGCCAATCATAGGGTAGTTTGTCAGAGTGTTCCAGAGCCACGGAAAGATTGTTGTGAAGCTTGCGGTTCTGCTCCGACGGGATTGACTTGTGGTCCTGAAAAGGACCTCTGTCGACGTTTCGTCCGCGTTGGCGCGGACATCTTCAGGACTGTTTTAGGACTGTCTTCAGGACTGTTTCAGGACCAAAAGTCATTATCACAATATAGTTGGATGTGTTTGCGATCATTATATCCATTGTAGCACAATAGCAAGAAAATTCAACAAATTTACATAAGGTGCATTGAGTTAATAGGAGTTGGAGCTCGTCATGCCAATCATAGGGTAATTTCAATAGATGTCGTACACCTGTTTGATTATCTTGTGTACGTGAGATATGATAAAAAAGGTATTTTGTTGAGTGTTTGATTTCAAAATGTTTGTAACGCTGACTCGAAATAGCCCAAATTGCTTGTAGCTGCAGCAAAAAGCGAAGGCAATGACACATGTTTTCGCTTGGCTAATTGGGGTTACTCTTATCGTGGCTGACCGTGAATTTTCTTTGTACAATGTCGCATGTACCTACCTTTACGATACTTGGTACCTAACTTTAAAGCGTGGTTAATTCGTGAATTATTTGGCGGTCAATCACTCGCCGATTTGCATGCGATTTGGTCCGTTTTTGGAACCTTTCTGCGTTGATTGGCAAGTTGGCATTTTACAATTTACCAATTTCATACTTTATTCTTAGTCCAGTTTATTTTCTTGGCAATTCACCCTTGAATCAAATGCGTTGACGTTCAAGTGTTCCCACGAGTTATTTCTTAGCTGGGAGTTGAACAAATGGTCGAAAGCTGGCTTTAGTATACACACTAAATCTTCAGTACAGCCCTGAAAAAAAAAACGGCTTTTGTATAATTAAGTATTTATATGTAATTAAGAAATGAATTAATTTAATCTGTTCTACCTTATAAGATGGTTTGATAACATTTTTAACCTTGGAAGTCAGAGTTAACATTGGAGTTAAGTCAGATGTCGTGGTAACAACCAATCATTACCTAGGTTAACCTCAATTGTTCCTTAACCTCAGGATTATCAAGAGCCCCAGAGTAAGATTGGACGCAAAATCGGCCGTCTCAAATCTATGCTCCAACGGAACACAACAGATTAAATACCAGGGGTAACAACCCTTGAAAAAGAACGTGCAAAAAGCACAGGAAAGCGTCGGATGACGAAACCTTTACACCTGCTGCCGCCGCCGCCGCCGCCGCCGCAGCGTGCAACTGGTGGTGTTCGCTATTTTACCCGGAGTCAGCCCTAAAGGGCCCCAAACCCGAGCGAAACACCCTGCCGTTTGGGTTGATGGCGATGCCGATATTGCAAATAGTCATTTTAATTTTTAAGGGTTAATTTGACAACTTTTTCAACCCTTTGTCAAGGCCAGAGTTAAGTTTTTTTTATGTATTTCTTATTACTAGACGCTGCTCAGATTTCCCCGTTCGTCCACGTAACAGCATAGCAGCAAATCAGACCTACAATAATCCGATATCGTTTCGGGTCGGGTTTACCAAAGAGTTGCGATTGAAGCCACAGAAATAATTGGAATCACACTGCACGTGCGATTGGCCGTTGCCATGGAATTAAACTCAACTCCCTCTGTAACCCAGAGTTAACAAAATGACCCTTGGAAAAACGGGCCCGTATGAAAAACACAATCCATTTCCCGTCGTCTTGCATTATCTGACTTCCGATTTAAATAAATTGTTTTAAGATGGACCCAAACGACGATCCGTCCATAGGACCTCCCTCGGCCTCCGGCGACCTCCGTCCCTCCGTCGACCTCCGTTCATCCGGCGACCACCGTCCCTCCGGCGACCTCCGTCCCTCCGTCGACCTCCGTTCATCCGGCGACCTCCGTCCCTCCGGCGACCTCCATCCCTCCGGTGACCTCCGTCCCTCCGTCGACCTCCTTCCCTCCGGCGAACTCCTTCCCTCCGGCGACCTCCGAGCACCTTCACGCAGCAGCCACACTGATCTTCGCCCTCCGCGGGTTCAACGACCTTTGCTCGAGCCCGCGGTCACGTGATCTGGCTGGCCGCGTCATCGCCGATAAGGGAGATAGCGAGGCACGAAAAAATTGGTTCACTCGGCTGAAGCGCGGCTCGATTTTTCAATGTTTCGACCCCAGAGGCACTTGACTGATAACGCGATGCGGCGGCGGCGGCGGCGGCGGCGGCGCTTGGGCAATCGAGAGTGATTTACTTGACTGGTGATCGTAATTCTGCTTGTTGAATGATTGCCGGTGTTTAACGACGCACTGTTTTGACGACTGGCCCTGTGGCGCTGGTCTATGATGAAAGGGCGATGATGAACCTACCCTATGGCTAGAAGGGAGGAGGGGAAACCCGGTGATTCAATGATTGATTGCCGGTGTTTAACGACGCACTGTTTTGGCGACTGGCCCTGTGGCGCTGGTCTATAATGAAAGGATGATGATGAACCTAACCTATCCTAGAAGGGAGGAGGGGAAACCCAGTGCCGGCACGTAGCCTACTCCTGTCGAAAAGCACCGAGGGGACCACCGGCTTTACGTCCCTGCCGAAGGACGGTGCAACTCGAACAACAGGATTCCTTCGCTAATCCGTGCTGTCGAGAGGTTGACAAGCAAGGCGAGTGAAGTTGTTGTACTAACTTCAAACCCTCCGACCTCTCTCCCGAACAGAACTGATGATGTGCATGATGGTCACCCATCCAACACCTGACTCGGCGCGATGCTGCTTAACTTCGCCTAGCAGCGAGCTGAGGATGAAGCTAACAGCGAGCTGAGGGTGAAGCTAACCTAGCAGCGAGCTGAGCGTGAAGCTAACCTAGCAGCGAGCTGAGGGTGAAGCCAACCTAGCAGCGAGCTGAGGGTGAAGCTAACCTAGCAGCGAGCTGAGGGTGAAGCTAACCTAGCAGCGAGCTGAGGGTGAAGCTAACCTAGCAGCGAGCTGAGGGTGAAGCTAACCTAGCAGCGAGCTGAGGGTGAAGCTTACCTAGCAGCGAGCTGAGGGTGAAGCTAACCTAGCAGCGAGCTGAGGGTGAAGCTAACCTAGCAGCGGGCTGAGGGTGAAGCTAACCTAGCAGCGAGCTGAGGGTGAAGCTAACCTAGCAGCGAGATGAGGGTGAAGCTAACCTAGCAGCGAGCTGAGGGTGAAGCTAACCTAGCAGCGAGCTGAGGATAAAGCTAACCTAGCAGCGAGCTGAGGGTGAAGCTAGCCTAGCAGCGAGCTGAGGGTGAAGCTAACCTAGCAGCGAGCTGAGGGTGAAGCTAACTAGCAGCGAGCTGAGGGTGAAGCTAACCTAGCAGCGAGCTGAGGGTGAAGCTAACCTAGCAGCGAGCTGCGGGTGAAGCTAACCTAGCAGCGAGCTGAGGGTGAAGCTAACCTAGCAGCGAGCTGAGGGTGAAGCTAACCTAGCAGCGAGCTGAGGGTGAAGCTAACCTAGCAGCGAGCTGAGGGTGAAGCTAACCTAGCAGCGAGCTGCGGGTGAAGCCAACCTAGCAGCGAGCTGAGGGTGAAGCTAACCTAGCAGCGAGCTGAGGGTGAAGCTAACCTAGCAGCGAGCTGAGGGTGAAGCCAACCTAGCAGCGAGCTGAGGGTGAAGCTAACCTAGCAGCGAGCTGAGGGTGATGCTAACCTAGCAGCGAGCTGAGGGTGAAGCTAACCTAGCAGCGAGCTGAGGGTGAACCCGGCATGATGATCACGCTGAATCTAAGATTCTCTAACCGCCCTTTAAAACGATGAAGAAATCATCGAAGATGTCTGACGTACTTGATGAGCCTTCAACGATGGCGCTTGAAGGCAGCAGACTGTAAAATGAGTTGACCGCCAGCCGCCACCATTACACTGTCTGGATGCACAACAAAGTATCGCCGGCTCCTAATTAATAATTGGCCTGATTAACGAGTGGCTGGTGTTCGTGACAACCGGGGCGGGGCTTAATGAGAAGAAGAGAGAACGTAAACAAGTGAGAACCGTGAACTGTGGTTCATCGGCGCTGATTACTCATTGTCTTAGCGTTAGCTTACGCGCGAGGCTTGTTTGCAATTAGCAAGGATACAGGCGAGCTCGGTCGTTTCACGGCAATTCTTGAGTGACTTGCACTGTAGATTTTGCACGCGACGGATTGCACAGCGTTGTGTTGCTTTGCGTGGCACAGAGTCGACGTCTGCACGACGAACGGGCTGCCGACGCGACGGACTGGCGATGCACACGACGGATTGCACAGCGTTGTGTTGCTTCGCGTGGCACAGAGTCGACGTCTGCACGACGAACGGGCTGCCGACGCGACGGACTGGCAATGCACACGACGGATTGCACAGCGTTGTGTTGCTTTGCGTGGCACAGAGTCGACGTCTGCACGACGAACGGGCTGCCGACGCGACGGACTGGCGATGCACACGACGGATTGCACAGCGTTGTGTTGCTTTGCGTGGCACAGAGTCGACGTCTGCACGACGAACGGGCTGCCGACGCGACGGACTGGCGATGCACACGACGGATTGCACAGCGTTGTGTTGCTTTGCGTGGCACAGAGTCGACGTCTGCACGACGAACGGGCTGCCGACGCGACGGACTGGCGATGCACACGACGGATTGCACAGCGTTGTGTTTCTTTGCGTGGCACAGAGTCGACGTCTGCACGACGAACGGGCTGCCGACGCGACGGACTGGCGATGCACCCGACGGATTGCACAGCGTTGTGTTGCTTTGCGTGGCACAGAGTCGACGTCTGCACGACGAACGGGCTGCCGACGCGACGGACTGGCGATGCACGCGACGGATTGCACAGCGTTTTGTTGCTTTGCGTGGCACAGAGTCGACGTCTGCACGACGAACGGGCTGCCGACGCGACGGACTGGCGATGCACACGACGGATTGCACAGCGTTGCGTTGCTCTGGGTGGCACAGAGTCGACGTCTGCACGACGAACGGGCTGCCGACGCGACGGACTGGCGATGCACACGACGGATTGCACAGCGTTGTGTTGCTTCGCGTGGCACAGAGTCGACGTCTGCACGACGAACGGGCTGCCGACGCGACGGACTGGCGATGCACACGACGGATTGCACAGCGTTGTGTTGCTTTGCGTGGCACAGAGTCGACGTCTGCACGACGAACGGGCTGCCGACGCGACGGACTGGCGATGCACACGACGGATTGCACAGCGTTGTGTTGCTTCGCGTGGCACAGAGTCGACGTCTGCACGACGAACGGGCTGCCGACGCGACGGACTGGCGATGCCTTTGCTATTCTAATTTTACCAATATTTTTCCGAATTTCCGCGAATTGCGTTGGGTGCACTGCGTAGCTTTGTAAACGTAACGAATTCCTTTCGATTTGTCTGACTTCGACCAAAATTTGTATAAAATATCGTTCACTGACCCTGCTTTTGGGCTGCATTGAAGCAAAATTTTCCTAAAAATGCTCAAATTTGGTCCTGCCATCGTACATGATCGTACCTTGTTTAGGTGTGATGTTCGCTTTTGTCTATAAATAGCCGCAAGTGAATTTGGGACTTTCTCCCAAACAACGGCCTCCCCACCCCCACCTTCTTGCTTGGATATACAACGCGGTTCATTGTAATTACAGCGAAGGTAATTAACGTGCTTCGGGGAGCTCGCTTAATTTCGCCGCGTGGGACGAAAATTGCGTCGTAAATGCGTCGCGTATCGCTATAATGATGATGATAATTAATTAATCAAGATAACGCACGTGTAGAATGGGTTGGTTCTAATTAGCATGCGTTGTGCTTTGTATAATATGATTTTAAGCTTGGGGTGCAATTAGGGGTGGGTTTTGTTTGAATAACTGGTTTGTATTAAAATTCAGTAGCTGTGAAATAATTTTTTTGAGCTTAAATTATTAATAATTTTATTAATAATAATTTTATTTATTATTTTAAATATTATATATAAATATTAAATATAATAATAATAATAATTTATTGTTTTACCTAAAACAATACTAAATTTTTTTTACTACCATTTTCTTAACTCCATCGTTTTGAGTTGGATTGGAAATTTCGGGGAATTCTAGACAACTTCACTTTAGAATCCCAGTTAGTTTAGAGTTTCAAAGATTTCTTGTTGTTAATTCTGGTATTTCTTAGATTATAATTTTAGTGGGTTGGTATCCGTGAGGTTAAAAATATTGGTTCCACGGGGTTATCTGACCTCAAGATTAATATGTTGACTCTGCCATACATAATGCTAAAAAATCTTTTAAATGTTCCTACGTAAGCAGAGCGAAATATCTGGAACTTTATTGAATTTTAATTATATTTTAGCTTTTAAAAATAGCTGCCCCAATTCGTTTAAAATAATTTCACATTTTTTTTTATATATAAATAACTTGATTTCCGTAGATTTTCGATACGTAAATTTTGAAGCTGTAAATGTCACTATGATTTTGATGTAGCGAATTCGAGAGTGATTTGATTTGCGACAATTCCGTTTTCTACCCGATGCTAGCTCGAGATGGAACCCAATTACGACTAAAAATCACGTGCATGCCCTTTTTCGGCGAGAGGGAAAAGGTGAAACTTAGCACCATCAATCAGCATGTCCTGGTGCTTCTTTCTGCCCTCGTGGATCAGATGAAGGATGCTGGAAAAGCAGCCAGCGCTTGCCGTTGTAGGCCAGGAGCAGCCTGCGTGCCGCCAAAACATCACACCTTCTAACATCGCGCTGAGTCAGGTGTCGGCTGGGTGACCATCATGCACACGATCAGTTCTGTTCGGGAGAGAGGTTGGAGGGTTTGAAGCAGGGGCGGTTAGTGCATGAGGCCGAGGAGGCCGTGCCGCCCCAAAAAAGAGAGGAATGAGAGGAAAGAAAAAAGTTTTGTATACTAGGTGTCTTTGGATTACCTATTTTCATTTGAAATTTGAAATGTCGTGGCGTTCTCAATTTGCGTTCGTTCAGCGACATCTATGCGTCTCTGCGGGTATTACGCGTCTTTGCTGCATGATTGTCCATATCGCGTCATAAGGGAGGCACCTGACGTCAAGCGGAGGCCGGCGACCCTGAACTATAGGTGCGGGGTGTGGAGAGATCACTAGAGCCTCCAGGGGGGGTGTTGAAACATTGCTCTCTCGGACGATCTCACGTCTCGCCGGAGTCCACGCTTCTCCTAGGATCTTTGGTTCCCCCACGTTCCCCTCCTTACGATGCGCGAGCAAGGCAGAGCCGAGGGAATAGGCTGGTTCCAGAGGCTCTGGGCCGAAGTTACCCGAGGCCCGAACAAAGTAAACCTACATGTCGCCAATTCCGTGCAACCGGTGCGATTTTATTCCATGCTAATTTGTTACTCTTTATTGATTGAAAGCAGACAAGTTTTAGATGAATTAATTTAAAGTTAATTTCTGTGTCGTGTGTTTGTGTATCTACGCGCCTTCTGTGTAATGTTTGCGTTTTGCAAGTGTTGTAAATGCTACGTGTGCTAGTGCTATCCTTTTGCGACATCATGTATGCGGTTGATGATTTTCTGAATTTGCTAGTTAGCAAACGCGACTTCGTAGAACGTGTCAAAATCAAAACTATTGGTAAGCCAACACCCTATCTCAAAATAATCGACAAAGATGGTATTATAAATCGTTCGTTTTCTGACAAGGGGCATCGAAGATTTGGCTGGCTAGCGGGCAGCAATGAGAATATTTGCATTGTTTTGGTGGTCTTGTGTCATGTTCCCTGCTTGCAACAACAAACACTCGTGAGGAATTCCATAGGCTACGTAGGTGTCACAAAACCTTCCCAGATCAATCAAACGTCACAGGACGAGCATCGAGCATATTCGAGCTGTATCGAGCTGTAAGGACGCCAGAGAGTCGACGAGGCAATAAATGATGGTGCACGTGTTCAAAACGAACTCCACAATCTTCAAGTTTCTAAGAATCGTCTAATCCTCGAGCGTTTGATTGACATAACTTGCTTTCTGGCAAAGCAGGAGGCTTTCCGCGTGCATGATGAAAGCGAAACCTCGGCCGATAAGGGGCATTTTAGAGGACAGTGTGACCATTTTTGTAAATACGACACCGTGCTACGTGAAGGTGTTTCCAAGATATCGCAAAACGAACAAATCGAGTCGGTTGCTTAAAATCACAAAGTAAATATGGTACTGTGATTTCTTTTGTGGAAATTTGACGGAACAACCGAAATTGCTTGCAATTCTCAAGTTTCTGTTACCTTTCGGTACGTGAGCAAGGGAAATGTGATCGAACGTTTTTTATGGTTTTATGCGATTCTAGACGCAAGTTCTGGCCGGAATGCCACTTGTCGGAACTCAAACTGAACTTCAGATAGAAATTCTCGTTAGGGTTGTTATTATTTTTGTGCCTCCTCTCTTTTTCGACCCACGAGCCGCCACTGGTTTGAAGTTAGTACGACAACTTCACTCGCCTTGCTTGTCAACCTCTCGACAGCACGGATTAGCGGAGGAATCCTGTCGTTCGAGTTGTACCGTCCTTCGGAAGGGACGTAAAGCCGGTGGTCCCCTCGGTGCTTTTCGACAGGAGTAGGCTACGTGCCGGCACCGGGTTTCCCCTCCTCCCTTCTAGACTAGGTTAGGTTCATCGTACCGTCCTTCTGAAGGAACGTAAAGCCGGTGGTCCCCTCGGTGCTTTTCGACAGGAGTAGGCTACGTGCCGGCACCGGGTTTCCCCTCCTCCCTTCTAGCCATAGGTTAGGTTCATCATCACCCTCATCATCACCATTGCATTCACCGACGCCGTTAGACCAGTGCCAAAGGGCCAGTTGTCAAAACAGTGCGTCGTTAAGCACCAATAATCATCACATCTCCTACAAAGACCTAGCTGTAACTCACGTGTTAACTCACACAACACCGAGTTTGTGAAAGTTGTAACACTCGTTGCGATGCGTAGTATACGACTCAATCGATTCAAGAATGAACCAACGCGATGAATTAAAATCAGGCTGATTATGTCTCTTGATTCTTGACGAAGTGATATTCACAGAAATGAATTATTAAAATTGAATAACCTAAATACGAGCGCTTGCTGCCGGTGGGTCAGCACGCGCAGGTGAAGGACAAATGCTAAGTAGAGGATTCAAATTTTAGACTGCCGCTTGTTTCGCTGTCTGCAAAGCAGCCTGGACTGCCGCTTGTTTCGCTGTCTGCAAAGCAGCCTGGACTGCCGCTTGTTTCGCTGTCTGCAAAGCAGCCTGGACTGCCGCTTGTTTCGCTGTCTGCAAAGCAGCCTGGACTGCCGCTTGTTTCCCTGTCTGCAAAGCAGCCTGGACTGCCGCTTGTTTCGCTGTCTGCAAAGCAGCCTGGACTGTCGCTTGTTTCCCTGTCTGCAAAGCAGCCTGGACTGCCGCTTGTTTCGCTGTCTGCAAAGCAGCCTGGACTCCCGCTTGTTTCCCTGTCTGCAAAGCAGCCTGAACTGCCGCTTGTTTCCCTGTCTGCAAAGCAGCCTGGACTGCCGCTTGTTTCCCTGTCTGCAAAGCAGCCTGGACTGCCGCTTGTTTCCCTGTCTGCAAAGCAGCCTGGACCGCCGCTTGTTTCCCTGTCTGCAAAGCAGCCTGGACTGCCGCTTGTTTCCCTGTCTGCAAAGCAGCCTGGACTGCCGCTTGTTTCCCTGTCTGCAAAGCAGCCTGGACTGCCGCTTGTTTCCCTGTCTGCAAAGCAGCCTGGACCGCCGCTTGTTTCCCTGTCTGCAAAGCAGCCTGGACCGCCGCTTGTTTCCCTGTCTGCAAAGCAGCCTGGACCGCCGCTTGTTTCGCTGTCTGCAAAGCAGCCTGGACCGCCGCTTGTTTCGCTATCCACACTATCTTTCGATGAATTCTTCACTAATTTAGCATGCAGCGTTTAGACTTCCAAATTGAATTGCGTTTTAGGCACGTTAATTGAGTCCATCACTTTCGGAGGCGCGTGGCGATCGCGAAGGCTGTGGATGGAATTGATTGGCATCGTTTACCGGTAATTGATTCGCTGCCATCGAAGAGCGGAAAAAGCAATCGCCTTGTCGTAGAAGAATGCGTGTACGACGCGATATTTTTCACGAACGGATGTCGATTTTTCACTTTTGAAATCTAGCTGGCGACGAATTGCGATTTGAATAAAATTGTATCGCCGCGCGTTTAGAAACAAGGCCGTTACGATTTGATTATTCAGTTGGAAGTTTGAGAGTTGACAGCGTGAAGGTATTTGTCTACGTCATCGGCAGGTTAGCACTTGGTAGCAAATTGAAGATAATGCAGATTGCTTTGGATTTTTCTTCGTTTATCGCAGTGTTTGCAGTTCTTTATTCTGCTGACTTTTCCTTCTGCCTTCTAGTCTTGCTCTGGACGTAATGCCATAGAAATTTCTTTCTTTCTCTTGGGTAAGTGTTGAAATACACCTATTCCATTCAATCAAAATTCTATCAAAGTTACGTCATAATACCCACTATAGCTGAAGCCAGGCAGAGCAATTCGGGTTGTGATTTCCCTGTCTTCCTTTGTTATTTAGCAGAGATTATTAATATTTTTCCACAATTATACGTCCAGTGGGTATCTGTATTAATTTTTCTATTAGTGAAATTGGAAATACTTTGGGCTAGGAAACATTTTCAATGTAAATTTTAGTCTGATTTTCGGTGGATGTATAAGTTAGGTCCCTGGACCAATTAACAAGTATTGAAAATACAGCTGTAAATATACCTACTCTGTTCGGGGTTCAAAAAGGTGAAAATTACATCTGAAATTTTCTCTTCTATCACGGTTCCCTGCTTTCAAGCATTCGTATGTTCTTGATGTTACTGTCACCTTTCTGAATAGATGTGATTCAAACTACGATGCGTTTAATGAACAAACTTGGCAGACAAATCGTTAATTTAAATGATTTAACAGACGGAATATGAAAACATTGCTTGATGCACGCGCCCTCCCTTGTGAATTTTGCTAATCTAAACTTATGATTGAGGAATAAGTGAACCAAAACACAAAATAACCGTGGCACCCGATGAAAATGGCAGACTAAACCTACGCGAATCAGTTCTTAAACATTTCATTATTTTATTCGAATCTCCCAGTGCCAACTGTGATTGGTTTTCGCTCAACGTGCGATGTTCATTTATTAAAAAGCTTGCCTTTAATTTTTGGATACGCGATGAAAAGTTAAAAATACGTAAACATATACATGGGAGTTTTTTAAAACTAGTTAAAAATATAAAAAAAAACACCGACATTTCATAAGCCCATCTACAATTTTTCATCGCTGATGCAGAACATATATATTTTTTTCACATGAGCAGATTTGATTTGAAAAATAGGAACCGGTTCAACCCTTAAACACCAAAAAAGTGAAACTTCCGGTTATTTCCCCTTGCCTCTTGACTTTCGAAGGCAGATTTCGTTCCTATAAACAGCGTGAAGCGATGGTACACAACTATCTCCTTTCCTTCCTACTCCATGTTCTTGCTAAACGAAGGTCGACTCAGTATCACACTGCACTTGCCACTATCTCCGTCGTGCTGCATGGCAAAGCGAATCCTTGGACACGATTAGAATGCACTTATCACGCTGCGTCGGCGAGCAAAAGTGCAGCAACTACTTTGCACTTTGTCGCTTGCCACTTGCAACTCTGTCTCGCTTTCAGGTAAAAAAAATACAGTTGCATAAATTGAAAAGATCTAATAGTCTCTATAAAGAGCTTATCGGGCATTGAAGTGTGATAAGCAGCCTGGACTGCCGCTTGTTTCGCTGTCTGCAAAGCAGCCTGGACTGCCGCTTGTTTCGCTGTCTGCAAAGCAGCCTGGACTGCCGCTTGTTTCGCTGTCTGCAAAGCAGCCTGGACTGCCGCTTGTTTCCCTGTCTGCAAAGCATCCTGGACTGCCGCTTGTTTCCCTGTCTGCAAAGCAGCCTGGACTGCCGCTTGTTTCCCTGTCTGCAAAGCAGCCTGGACTGCCGCTTGTTTCCCTGTCTGCAAAGCAGCCTGGACTGCCGCTTGTTTCGTTGTCTGCAAAGCAGCCTGGACTGCCGCTTGTTTCCCTGTCTGCAAAGCAGCCTGGACTGCCGCTTGTTTCCCTGTCTGCAAAGCAGCCTGGACTGCCGCTTGTTTCGCTGTCTGCAAAGCAGCCTGGACTGCCGCTTGTTTCCCTGTCTGCAAAGCAGCCTGGACTGCCGCTTGTTTCCCTGTCTGCAAAGCAGCCTGGACTGCCGCTTGTTTCCCTGTCTGCAAAGCAGCCTGGACTGCCGCTTGTTTCCCTGTCTGCAAAGCAGCCTGGACTGCCGCTTGTTTCCCTGTCTGCAAAGCAGCCTGGACTGCCGCTTGTTTCCTTGTCTGCAAAGCATCCTGGACTGCCGCTTGTTTCCCTGTCTGTAAAGCAGCCTTATAGTTGTAATCCAATTATTGTAAATCCGTGGCACACCCATCCGAGCGAGTTCAATGTTTAGTTTGTTTGTGTGTTTACTCAGGTACAAACTAGTTGAGTTTGTCTACAAAAATATTGATGACAGAGTCTGGCAACTAGCACACTCTAGTGTCCTCCTGAAAAACGAAGAAATCCAGTCCCCTGTACCAGAAGAGATCTCAAGATCCGTAGAAGAAAGAGTCCCTTGATTTGGATCGAACGCGACCGGCATCGATTTCTTCTCGACCCGACGCGACGAGCCAACAACAACCATCTTGTCCAAGGTTGAATCCATCTCTCTCATCGCCTTCTTCTCTCTCCCACCCGCCGCTGCAGCCTCCTTCCGTCTCACTCACTCTCTCTCTGTCACTCTCTGCTTCTCACTCTCATCTGACCTAAAATCTTCGGGTAGGCCACGTGGGCGGCGCCGGTAATGTTGCTGGCTGTTCGACCGACATTTGGAGGCATCTTCTGGGTAGTGAAAAGTGTTTAGAGGGTTTAGTTTTTCTTGTTTGTCAACCACTTGACAGCTTGGATCGGTGGACGAATCTTTGCTGTTTGAGTTGTTCTGTGTCAAGCCGATGCAACAGCTTCATTTGATTATTAACATCTCGACAGTATGGATCGGTGAAGGAAGGAATCTTGCTGTTTGAGTTGTTCTGTGTCTGCTGGGCTTGAAGCCGGAGCAACAGCTTCACTTTCTTGTAAACCCGGCAGCTTAGATCAGTGGAGTAATCTAGTTTTTTAGTCTCCATGTCTTTGAGAAAGGACTAGTGTGCTACTGAAATTAAAGTTAAATTCAAACTGTATTCAGAATTCAAACTATGTACCATAATTATCCAGTAATAATCGTGAACTAACTTGTCTAAATGCATAAAAAAATGAGATTCAGAATTGTGTTTATCTTATCAGAAGCCTAAGAAACATAAAGATACTGACGTGACTTGGTTTTCAAACACACAAACACGATACCTGATAGCCTAATTTGCTCAGGTTAATGACCCGCGTTATCAGCTTGACGGTAATGCAATTCGCTTGAATAGTTTAGTATCACAATGTGACACAGAGCACGCTCTTAATTGCGTGGATATCGTTCTTCAATTTCAAAGATTTGCCTACGTTAAGCAACATCGCCAGTGGACGGGTCGTGGATGGGTGACCGACCGGGTAATGTCATCTGATGCCGCGTCTGCATGGGTCTTTAATCAGTGTGTCAACAGGTGATTGATTCGCGGCGAATTTCCCGGAGGGAGTTTTAATAAATCAATCTACTGTCAATCACTGATTTTAATTGACGGCCGTTTGAGTGGTGTGATTTGATATGTGGATTAAATTACGTGGCAGCCAAGCGAGATTATATTTCGATTTTTTTCCTCTCTTTTATTAAAGAAAATCTGAAGGGTGCGTTGGTTAAAATTGTCACCTAGAGCTGCCAGCCAGGCTGTAATCGCTAAATGGTGCGACTTTTCGCCAAACATCGGCAAACTTTGGAATATTTATTGAACATCTAGTATATCATTGCTGAATTTCGATCAGTTAGTTGATAAATTTGAAGTGCAGAAATATTCCTTTCGCTTTTATAACTAAGCATTTGACTTTGGTGAAAATTGGGAGAGGGAGAAGGTGCCCCGAAGTGACTCAAAACGGTATCAAAGTCTCACTGTACGAAGCGCTATCCTGGCTATAGAGATCAGTGGGAAGACATGATAAAGTGGCTCAATACGGCATCAAAGTCTCGCTGTACGAAGCGCTATCCATGGCTATAGAGATCAGTGGGAAGACATGGTAAAGTGGCTCAATACGGCATCAAAGTCTCACTGTACGAAGCGCTATCCATGGCTATAGAGATCAGTGGGAAGACATGATAAAGTGTCTCAATACGGCATCAAAGTCTCGCTGTACGAAGCGCTATCCATGGCTATAGAGATCAGTGGGAAGACATGATAAAGTGTCTCAATACGGCATCAAAGTCTCGCTGTACGAAGCGCTATCCATGGCTATAGAGATCAGTGGGAAGACATGATAAAGTGTCTCAATACGGCATCAAAGTCTCGCTGTACGAAGCGCTATCCATGGCTATAGAGATCAGTGGGAAGACATGATAAAGTGTCTCAATACGGCATCAAAGTCTCGCTCTACGAAGCGCTATCCATGGCTATAGAGATCAGTGGGAAGACATGATAAAGTGTCTCAATACGGCATCAAAGTCTCACTGTACGAAGCGCTATCCATGGCTATAGAGATCAGTGGGAAGACATGATAAAGTGTCTCAATACGGCATCAAAGTCTCACTGTACGAAGCGCTATCCATGGAATACGACTGGAACATCAATTTTCCCTATCCACATACTTGCTTATAGTTATTTTAGAAGACGAAATTAAATTTCAAACGTATCGATCTTGAAAACATCTTGAAAACATCTTTCTACACGTCTCAAAGTCAACTGCAATCAGAAACTTAACATCCCCTCGTAACAGCCAGCTCTGTTCTTCTCATTTCCACCCTCTTTTTGCTTTTCTTATACTATTTCTGATCGAAAGATAGCAGCTTATATTTCCTGCATCAACATTTCACCCTCGAAAGCCGGCGCGAAGGCGCGAGCTGGCAATCTGGCTCTCACCACTTCAATCTCACGAGGGTGGGTTTTTGCTATCCCTGGGGTTGTTTCTTCATCGGGACACATGTGGCTGGCGGGGAGGTCAAAGTTCAGGGTGAAGATGGCTGGTGATGACCCGGCAGGGACGTGGACATCGCTTCTTAGATGGCAGTGATGGTGTTCAGAGAATAAAGCCCCGATCGAGATGCGTTCAACGCATGTTTTAACTGCTTCCACTAGCAAAAAATTAAAATAATTTGAAATCATCATCTGAATCATCTGAAAGCAAATAGACATTTTTTAAATTGAAAATTTTAACACTCTTTAGTCTTAGGTAGTTAACACAACAGTATTTTTTAGAAGTTTCTTGCAAAATTTCCTAATGAGACATAAATTAAAAAGTAAAAATGTTAAAATTGACCCCGGTCTCCCCTACTTAGGTTAGTTAACCAAATGTTCATGCAAGGCTTAAAATATATGGTGAAAACTATATTTACAAAATCAAAGCAGCACATCTATTCCATTCAATCAAATCTCAGTCAAAACTATGTCACTATATACCCACTCGCTAAAGCCACGCAGAGCAATTCGGGTTGTGATTTCCCTGTCTTCCTTTGTTATTTAGCAGAGATTATAGTTCGTCCAGTGGGTATCTGACGTCATTTTTCTCTGAGTGGAATCGGTCCATTGCATACACCCGGTAATACGAACACAATTTTTCGCGCGCTTATTCCGACTCGACTAATAAAATACTCATACTCTTTCACCGTATCAAAACCAACCGTCACGACAAACTACCAGACAATAAATAACAAGCGTCATATCCATCCTCATCGCGGCAATCTGTTATGCTAACAACGCCGGGGGCACCAACCGGTGTGGGGGGGAACAAAAACAGTCAAAATTTCGCCCGCTGTACAAATTGGCGGGGCCCGCGGGGCGCCCAGCGACCCACTGCGACGGCCACGCTCGAAGCCGCCTCGCGAAGATTTAGCACACACATTTTGGCACCTGTCTAAATTGGCACATCGCGGCTCTGGCAGGGGTGGTATAGTTGGTCTGATGTACGCTCATCTACATTGCAAAAATTGTGTTAAAATCAGTTTGTTGTAGGACACACTGTCCTACGAAGGATTGCTTATGGGGTGGAAATTACAGGAAGGAAACAGAAGCAGCCGATAGATTGTTTCCGTTGAGATGACGTTTCAACCGGAGGGTAGCCACTTTGCGGTTGAAGGCTGATGCACACCTCCATTCGCTGGGACAGGGTTTCATGTGGTTTCGTCCCGTCGGGAGCGCTAGTGTTTGAAAGATGCTTTGTGTCACCAACTTGACACAACTGAAGGTGTAAATATCATCTGAATTGATTCTTGTACAACGGTGACACATTACGAACCATTTTCATTTGATTTGCTTCAGTTTCATGACTAAGATTTTAGTTATAAGCGTTTCTTTCTGTCAAAAAAAAGTCTACGTTACACTTTCAATAATGATATTTTGAAATTTCACCATAAACGTTAGGTTTTATGAGTCGTTAGTGCGACCTAAAAGGTGTCATTTTTTTGTTATGGTTCACCATATACCTATGACTGTGCAGTATATTTCTGCATCTGGTTTTGCGAGTGCAGCGCTCTTCGGAGGTACATGACAGCGACTCTAGCCGCTGATACTTAGCATATTGGCAGCACTGGCCGTCGCTTCTTCGATGGTACATGACAGCGACTCTAGCCGCTGATACTTAGCATATTGGCAGCACTGGCCGTCGCTTCTTCGATGGTACATGACAGCGACTCTAGCCGCTGATACTTAGCATATTGTCAGCACTGGCCGTCGCTTCTTCGATGGTACATGACAGCGACTCTAGCCGCTGATACTTAGCATATTGTCAGCACTGGCCGTCGCTTCTTCGATGGTACATGACAGCGACTCTAGCCGCTGATACTTAGCATATTGTCAGCACTGGCCGTCGCTTCTTCGATGGTACATGACAGCGACTCTAGCCGCTGATACTTAGCATATTGTCAGCACTGGCCGTCGCTTCTTCGATGGTACATGACAGCGACTCTAGCCGCTGATACTTAGCATATTGTCAGCACTGGCCGTCGCCTCTTCGGGGGTACATGACAGCGACTCTAGCCGCTGATACTTTGCATATTGGCAGCACTGGCCGTCGCTTTTTCGGCGCTGTGAAAAATTATAAATATCCCTGAAACAGAGGAGCGACGATTGAACGCCGCCCGCTTGAAATATCTCTCTCCTCTCGGCCACGTCGCGCGCCATTCTTTTTTAGGTCGAAAATGTGACGCGTTGTGAAAAAGTTGGGCGGGCGAGATTTCGCGAGATTGATGTCTTGGTCCTCACCTTGACACGTTAGATGTCTGAAAAACACTATTTAACCATGGGTGTTGAATGCTAGGTACCAAAATCTAGCTTTTCCCGATTGCAAAGCTGTGCTGCTTCCTTTATTAAGGGCTTATGTTTATTGTTGGTTATTTTCTTTCATTTGTTGCTAATTGGCACTCGAGTTTAGACCGTTGATAAAGCAGGCAGCACAGCTTTGCGAAATGTCGTTTAGTTTGTGACTTTATAGCATTCAATTACAATAGTTTTTCTCTAAAATCATGTCACGTGATTGTGATGTTAAATCTAGCATCAGAAGGTGAATCACATTTATGCGTTGTGTTTTGCTCTGATGGATGAGATGTTTGTAAAGATTACCGAAGAATTTGCCTTCCTCAGCCTGTCTTGGCACAAACATTTTATGGCTATTCAGATGACTTACTGCGAATTTATACAGTGATGTAGAAAATTATGAGTTTTTTTTTTGGACTTGTGTAGCTTAAGTTTGAGACTCGTATTGAGATGAATTCTTAGATGTGAGGGTATCATTGATGATGATGATGATGTCTCGCCTCAGGAAATGGATGAGAAAGTTTAAAAAATTTAGAATAACCATTATTTCTGATATATACTGTTGCTTCTTTTATAGAAACTGCATAGGGCCTAAACGTAAAGCCAACCATCGAAACACTATATCTTCTTATTCTAAGGTAGCATCATGTCTATCATAAGAAAACTAAAAAAGAATTTTAATCTTGAAACTGTTTGGTACTTTAAGAGAATAACATTTTTTCATTTTCTTTTCCGCAGGTAAGCTACAAATCGAATACAGACTCTGTACCGAGCGTAAAGATCAGATGCTGCTGTGAGAGATACAATCGAGTAAGTAAAATTCCAGTTCTTCGAAGTTAAGCAGCAAGTCTCGCAGTCAAGACCTCGGCTGGGTGACCAGTTACTTCACTTTATGCAAACCTTCACATGTTTTAGCAACGTCAAAGAACATTTCCTATATTTTCGGTAGTCTGGCATGAGTTCTGGCACTCTATTTTCGGTCGGACTTTGGTTTCGTTTTCGTGCACTTGACTTACAAAATCACGGACCAACTTAAATGCCAGCAAAAATGCCGCTGCTACTACGCTGCATAGTGCTGCCTGCAAGATGCATCTTAACTATAATTAAGCTCCAACATATTTGTGATATCATATAAGGGTACTTGGACCTTACCTAATGCAACTAAATACTGGTGTCACTGTTGTTGCTAGTGTCGCTACGCTGCTACGATTGTTGGCATTACTATGTGCCTTGCCTAATGCCAGCAAACACCGGCGTCACTGCTGTTGCTAGTGTTGCTACGCTTCTACGATTGTTGGCATTACTATGTGCCTTGCCTAATGCCAGCAAACACCGGTGTCACTGCTGTTGCTAGTGTTGCCACGCTGCTACGATTGTTGGCATTACTATGTGCCTTGCCTAATGCCAGCAAACACCGGTGTCACTGCTGTTGCTATATGCTACGCTGCTACGATTGTTGGCATTACTATGTGCCTTGCCTAATGCCAGCAAACACTGGTGTCACTGCTGTTGCTAGTGTTGCTACGCTGCTACGATTGTTGGCATTACTTTGTGCCTTGCCTAATGCCAGCAAACAGCGGTGTCACTGCTGTTGCTAGTGTTGCTACGCTGCTACGATTGTTGGCATTACTATGTGCCTTGCCTAATGCCAGCAAACACCGGTGTCACTGCTGTTGCTAGTGTTGCCACGCTGCTACGATTGTTGGCATTACTATGTGCCTTGCCTAATGCCAGCAAACACCGGTGTCACTGCTGTTGCTAGTGTTGCCACGCTGCTACGATTGTTGGCATTACTATGTGCCTTGCCTAATGCCAGCAAACACTGGTGTCACTGCTGTTGCTAGTGTTGCTACGCTGCTACGATTGTTGGCATTACTATGTGCCTTGCCTAATGCCAGCAAACACCGGTGTCACTGCGCTGTCAATGGAAAAATAACCCAATACCAAAAATCCTTTCACCAATCGCTACCCGAGCGCCCCCCGAAAAAGTGACGTCCCCCAAGGACCGTACCGTCGGTGCTCACAAAGGTCACTTGCATCAAAGGTCACGCGCTTCGAGCAACGCGCTATTTATCTCCCCCCCCCCAGGCGCCCCCTCCCCCCCTGCCCCCCCGTGGCGCGCCCAAAGGCCGTAGAACTTTTCGTACAAACACACACACGGTGTTTGCCCGCGTGCCAAAATTATCCAGCCGGCGCGCGGGGCGTCGCGACGCTATAAATAACGACGCCTGCCGGCCGCGCGGACGGCTGCGATGCTGTGTGTACCATGTCGCGCGACGCCCGCCCGGTCTGAAGGTCGACCCCCTCTCCCCCCCCCCCCCCCCCTCGTGATCTCGTCGGCGCAGCCTCCGCGATGCATGTCGCGGCGCGACTTTCCGCGAAGCGTTGACCTTTTCCCGCGGTTGCGTGCTCTGCTTGCTTGTTTGCGTTTGTGTGTACGCGACGATTCATTGATGCTTGTTTGATTGTGAATTCACCTTCTGGCCCGGTGGCGAGCTGAGGGTGAAGCTAACCTAGCAGCTAGCTGAGGGTGAAACTAACCTAGCAGCGAGCTGAGGGTGAAGCTAACCTAGCAGCGAGCTGAGGGTGTAGCTAACCTAGCAGCGAGCTGAGGGTGAAGCTAGCAGCTAGCAGCGAGCTGAGGGTGAAGCTAACCTAGCAGCGAGCTGAGGGTGAAACTAACCTAGCAGCGAGCTGAGGGTGAAGCTAACCTAGCAGCGAGCTGAGGGTGAAGCTAACCTAGCAGCGAGCTGAGGGTGAAGCTAACCTAGCAGCGAGCTGAGGGTGAAGCTATACCTAGCAGCGAGCTGAGGGTGAAGCTATACCTAGCAGCGAGCTGAGGGTGAAGCTAACCTAGCAGCGAGCTGAGGGTGAAGCTAACCTAGCAGCGAGCTGAGGGTGAAGCTAACCTAGCAGCGAGCTGATGATGAAGCTAACTTAGCAGCGAGCTGAGGGTGAAGCTAACCTAGCAGCGAGCTGAGGGTGAAGCTAACCTAGCAGCGAGCTGAGGGTGAAGCTAACCTAGCAGCGAGCTGAGGGTGAAGCTAACCTAGCAGCGAGCTGAGGGTGAAGCTAACCTAGCAGCTAGCAGCGAGCTGAGGGTGAAGCTAACCTAGCAGCGAGCTGAGGGTGAAGCTAACCTAGCAGCGAGCTGAGGGTGAAGCTAACCTAGCAGCGAGCTGAGGGTGAAGCTAACCTAGCAGCGAGCTGAGGGTGAAGCTAACCTAGCAGCGAGCTGAGGGTGTAGCTAACCTAGCAGCGAGCTGAGGGTGAAGCTAACCTAGCAGCGAGCTGAGGGTGAAGCTAACCTAGCAGCGAGCTGAGGGTGAAGCTAACCTAGCCTAGCAGCGAGCTGAGGGTGAAGCTAACCTAGCAGCGAGCTGAGGGTGAAGCTAACCTAGCAGCGAGCTGCGAGGGTGAAGCTAGTCTAGCAGCGAGCTGAGGGTGAAGCTAACCTAGCAGCGAGCTGAGGGTGAAGCTAACCTAGCAGCGAGCTGAGGGTGAAGCTAACCTAGCAGCGAGCTGAGGGTGAAGCTAACCTAGCAGCGAGCTGCGAGGGTGAAGCTAGTCTAGCAGCGAGCTGAGGGTGAAGGTAACCTAGCAGCGAGCTGAGGGTGAAGCTAACCTAGCAGCGAGCTGAATATAAAGTCCCCGTGGCCATTCGGCTGAACCGAGCAAGTTTGATGAAATATGCTATCGCAGCTTTGAATCGTCACATGTTTCGTGTCATTAATCTGACGTGACATTTCGTTTGTTGGGCTGTCATGAGCCTAATGGGGGATGCGTCTAATGGGGGGTAGAATGCGTTGATTTGTCAATGCTACGGGCTGTGAAGTCAGGCCTAGCAACGCAGCGAAGCGGAAAGCGCTGCTGCCGCCCGTTAGCCCGTCGACATAATCGTAGTTTTATATCATCACCACCAATAAAATGACCGGCACACAGCCATAATAATTTAATTTTTCTAACAACGGAAATGCGCTCTTCTGTCATTTATGGTGTAATTTAAGTGAAAATCACTCGCGTCAAGTGCAATTCCCTAAGTGTTTGCGAGATTCACGCCGTGATATTGCGTAATTGATTTTTGTTGAGTAGTGTTGAGCCAATTTCACCTGCATTGTTTTTTTTCGTGTTGATTATGAAGAATCGCTTCTTATCGCAGCAAAGCGGGATACGAACTACGGACCACTAATACCCTCCTGCACTGGACGAAACGGCGGAGCACGTTGTTAATTTCGAGAAAAAACCATTCGATTGTGTAATTAAATGCTACGCTCCTAAAGTCAAACTTTGCTGTGCTGGCTGCTTCATCAGGGGTCTAAACTCATGCCCCAGGGTCAATACCTTGATCAACCTTGATCCCTGATCGGGCCATACTTTTTTATTGCTTGTGTCTCCAAGCCCTTGATGTATTTTTGGCTCACCCCGTTCACCAGCACTTGTGTCAAGGGTCGCAAAATCCGTCTCAAGACAGATTAGGGGATTATTTTGCTATTCCAGCTACGAACGTGGGTAGTTCGATGAAAAAGTAAAATTTTTTGTGTTTTCTGTGATGAAAATGTATGCAAATGAACGAGCTGTGAGACGTCTTGACTCTAGGCACTGGCTTTCGTCGCCGTCGAGGAGGAAAATATTTTCTGTGTCCATTGAGATTTGAATTCAGTGACAACATCGTTCAAGGAAGTGCAACAGAAACAAAAATAAGATTATGACTTGGCTACCCTACAGTTTACTTAACCTTTCTTATTTAATTTGCACTCTATCGCATTTTTAGTATTGACCCAATACCTCTCAGGCGGAGAGCAAAGAGTATTTTGCTGATAATTCTTCGATAATAACTGAATATACTGGCTTGCGTTATCTAAGCGGAGGTTGCAAACAGGTATTTGTACATAAAACGGTTTTTGAATATTTTTAACTTCAAACGTTCATAATGTTGAAAACCATGCCTCGAATAAAAAAATAAGAAAGTAACTGATAAAAAAAGGAGAAAAAAGGAGAAAAAAGGAAATATAATTTTCTATTTACGAACAAATAAGTTTTAAGAATCAACTTTGGTACCATTTTTGATATCACTTTATAGCGTTACAATTGACGCCGGATTAAATACGTTGCGGGCCAAATGAACTAAATAATCGTAGCATCATCCATTCAGGATCAGGTCACACTCAGATGGCCACCATTAACATTTCACCACGTCATCAAACTAGATCCCCAAGGCGCCATTTCAAAATTTCGCAATCAAACACTAGAACAGTGGCTAAACCTTTTATTTACCACTCGCATATTATCCTCTAGCTTTTTACTAGTAAATTTACTAGTAAAGTTACTAGTAAAGTTACTAGTAAAGTTACTAGTAAATTTACTAGTAAATTTACATACTGCAGTTAGAAATAAAGGTAGATTGGTAACTGAGAACTTATTTGGCATCGTTGTTGGTACTGATATTGACAACTGGCGCTGAGGTGACAAGTTATCTCCTAAATAAAACAGGCTTTCGCACCTGCAGCTTTGCACCAACACCAAATAAGAGCCACGTGCCACGAACATTAAGAAAAAAGACAGCATTCAAGTGTTCTGTTATTGTCACATTTTGCCGGTCCACCGAATAAACCTACTCTCTGAACGTATTCCCAACACTGAACCGACTTTAGCTATCGCTTTTCACTTGGAAGTTATATCCAGCGGTTATTTCCTATAGCATTTGTGAAGCCCTTGCTAATGGAGCCGGCAAATAGGAATACTTACACTACGTCATCTGCATCTGTTAGGTATAGACTCAAACACAGTGACTGGTAATCTTTTCTTGTAGACTAATGAGTCTGGGTTGGCTTTTGGCCTTTAGTACAGACAGTGCTCTCAACCTATCCGTCGAGGTCCACCTATAATCTTCAAGGCGCTTTGCCTTATTTGCTTCGTGGTATGGGACTTTTTAATCTTATTGCTTTTTGATTTATGAAATTAGAGTAAAAAGGGGTTGGTTGTAATGCGATTCGCACAGGTAAAAGCTGAAAACTTGTTGGATATGGACGGTTATTTTATGAACGGTCTGTTCGATCATTGATTCCGTGTTTTGCTTACAAATGGACCTAAGAAGTTGGTAATTTACTTGAAATAAATTCCGATTATTTTATATGACAGATAATTGAAAAAAATAGATTTAGCTGTCTTTATCGCTGAAGAGAAGTCATCCATGATGAGAATCTGATTAATTGATTTATTTGCAACGAAATTATCGCTTAAAATTGTGATGACACCCCGATTTCACATTTCTTCAATTCCGAAATTGAAGATAAATCATAAGAAACTATCAAAATTTTACAAAAAGTACCAGAAATCACCAGAAACTATAAAAAACGATCAGTATCCATCAGTACCTATCAATAACTGTCAGAATTAACTATCTAACTAATTAATTATCTAACTAACTAACTAACTACCTAACTAACTATAACTATCAGAATCACCATCAGAAATAGTCAGAAACTACCAGAAACTATCAGAACCTACCAAATAATGCTAGTGTCGCCACCAATTCCAGCCCGAACTTCCACTCAACCCAGAAGTCAAGAAAATGGCAAAACCTCGACTAAAAAAAAAGCAAATCGATCCCTTCCAGACTTAAATCGACGCACACTTGCAAACGCTTGCTACTTCAAAGAAGAACGTTAAAATCCACACCCTTTGATCTTACAGACGCGACTGCTAATTGGGCAAAAGTTTCCCAACTTGAAGATGGCGTTTTTGCGCGACAAAACGTGTACAGCGCAAGCCCTCCGCGTCTTTGTGAGCAGCGTTAATGCGGCATCCACTCAGAGATGTTGTGTGGTTTTCTCATTAGCATATCAATGGCGGGCTTGTGTACGTCACGACTTCTTGGCTTGTAGTGGGCTGTGTTAGCTCTCACCTGATGGTCTCATCTCGCCTCACCCACCAGCTCGGTTTACCTGCTTTCTGAAGCAAAAGATACCGAAGTAAAGATGGTGAATTTTTCGATGTTAAGCAACATCGCTCTGAGTTAGGTGTTGAATGGGTGACCATCATGCACATCTGTTTGGGAGAGAGGTCGGAGGGTTTGAAGTTAGTTCGACAACTTCACTCGCCTTGCTTGTCAACCTCTCGACAGCACGGATTAGCGGAGGAATCCTGTCGTTCGAGTTGCACCGTCCTTCGGAAGGGACGTAAAGCCGGTGGTCCCCTCGGTGCTTTTCGACAGAAGTAGGCTACGTGCCGGCACCGGGTCCTCCTCCCTTCTAGCCATAGGTTAGGTTCATCATCACCCTTTCATTATAGACCAGCGCCACAGGGCCAGTCGTCAAAACAGTGCGTCGTTAAACACCGGCAATCAATCAATGAATCACCGGGTGTCCCCTCCTCCCTTCTAGCCATAGGTTAGGTTCATCATCACCCTTTCATTATAGACCAGCGCCACGGTGCCAGCTGTCAAAACAGTGCGCCGTAAAAAAAAATTAACAGTGATTTTGCTATTGCTAAATAGGTATGCAAAACGGGTAGGTATATTGAAAGTCAATAACTGTTTAGTCAAGCGGCTTATGCTTCGTTTTATAATTTGATATGGTTTTTGGAAAATCGTGTGTATAAGTTATCCTAATTGATTTTCTTAACCGTTTGGTGGCTGTAGAAAATCTCGCCTCAAAACATCTCGGCCATGAATTGAAAAAGTTTTTAACTCTAAGTTTTTAACTGCCAAGCGTTTCGCCGCAGAAAACCGTTTCGCGCAAACTTTCCCTGCGTTTTGCAAAGCCGCGCTGCCTGTTCTATCAAGCGCCGACGTGCAATTTATCCAAAAATTGAACAAAACTTTAAAATTAAAACACGCAACGATTCGCATACTAAAAAAACCACACACGTTTTGAAGAAAACCACCGAAAATAAGTCTCTGGCAGCAAAAATCGAACACATACCAAATTGGCCAATTACAAATCTATATTCCCAGCTATACGTCAATCATTGCATGCGCCAAATTTTATTACATGTCTTTCTCGAATGGTCTTCGGTTACTTTGAATCTATTTCTTGAACACAAATTTCAGAAATTAAAATAGAAAACATTAGAAACTCCATCCTACAGAAAAGATAACAATTATAGCGTCATACGCTTTTCTCATGCGTATACTACATTTAAAACAACCCCCTTCGTCCCTGATATGGGATATCTCGCATATGGTCCACAAGTCCACATAATCAACATCATCAACACACTACACCTAACAACCGGAAACCCGGAATCAACGCCGTAGCCAGTCTCTCAAAATTTCCACCCCCCCCCCCCCCCCTCCACCCCAACCATTGCCCACCCACGCGCCCCTATTGCGCATGCGCTACGGCGTCGCGCGCGTGACGTCACGCCGTCGGCGCCGCGACTCCCTGGGTGCCCGGTCCTTGACCTGCCTCAACCCGAACCCGCGACACCGCGTAGAATCCGCCGCGCTGTGCGTTGTGCGTTGTGCGTTGTGCGTTGTGCGCGTTGTGCGTTGTGCGTTGTGCGTTGTGCGTTACGGCTGGCGTGCGTTTCCGATATTATTCCGTGTCGATGCGTGGTGATTAGTCAGGTTTCGCATGCGAGTCCGGATTAGGTTAAGCAACATTTGGACGGGTCTGAAACTGGAATGAAATGCTTAAAAATTTGCCAGATACTTGTGACGCTTCACATCGGTTCTTGTGAGATTGAATGACAGTCGAGTGATGATCGAATGCCGAGATGAAGGTAGGTCAGAATTGGTGGATTGATGACCCACACTGGCTCCACTTCACCAGACCTTGGCTCAATCCATGTTATTGAGAGCAGTGTTTCGAATCAGATAGCAGCACGTGCCCGGCGGCGATCGAAGCCACAGAGTGCCAGCCACCGTATTTTTATCATTCGCCAAACAGAATTTCAGCCAATTGTGTCGAACAATTCGGGCGTAGCGTAGCAACAGTCTGGGCGGTGTCGCCGCCTAAGCCGGTCCCTGACCTGTCGCAAGCCAGCCAGCAGTGAGCAGCCGGTGCAACCGAGGAAGCCGTGTTCGTGCACGGCATTCTCGAAACGCCGCGCGTCTCGTTTCCCTGCCTTCTTGTTTCGATCGATTAGGTTAAGCAAGGTTGCGCTGGGTCAGGCGGTGGATGGGTGACCGTCTGGTAGGCAAGCGAAGGAAATAGTATGTATGGTGAAATCGTTGCTCTCCTGTTTCACTTTGGTTTTGTGCGATCGATGAGGTTAAGCAAGGTTGCGCTAGGTCAGGCGGTGGATGGGTGACCGTCTGGTAGGCAAGCAAAGGAAATAGTATGTATGGTGAAATTTCTGCGACCCTGTTTCACCTGGGTTTGTGCGATCGATGAGGTTAAGCAAGGTAGCGCTAGGTTAAGTGGTGGATGGGTTACCGCCTGCTCGACAAAGGTTTTAAGACAGTAGCAACATGCGTGACTTTAGATACCGATCAATATCGTTTTATTAAACGATTTACCCACCCAAACCATCGAGTTAGTATATTTTCATCAATTTTTCGGTAATTTATAAAAGTATTGGACAGATGACCATTTAGAAATTTGCTAGCTTCGTCGATTCTGTGACTTCATTGAAGCAATTTGAAAAAAAAAAAAATTTCATGATTTTCCTTTGACATGCCATCATGTAGCTCGGATCTAAGTTAAGCAAGATTGCGCTGGATGAGATTTTGGATGGATGACCGTCTCAAAAATCGTTCTCCAAGGCGAAGGCAGAAGCGAGTTGAAAAGTTTTGCTGTAAACTAACGCTCTAAGATTAGTAAATTACACTATGTAGAAAGAAAGAAGCAGGCACGTTTCATCCCGTGCAAAGATACCTCATTTCCGTGGCAACGCAAAAAGAAAACTCAGAAGACATCTTCCCTGGGCGGTGATTGAATTGCCAATTAGTGGCGACCGCGGCAACGAATCCGTGCAGCATGAGACGCTGTTGACGTCAACGGGCATGGGAATCCTCCAAATCATTTGATTCCTCGCCGCCATTGTTTGGACATACCTGGAAGCGTTTTGCTATTTGCAGCTTTGTCATCAAATCCGATTCGCTGTCCCAAACAAACAGGGAGCCGAGAGAAACTTCAACAACGTACAGCATTCGGTGCGTACACCCACTAGCATGCACCCACGTTCATTTTGAATTCGAGCGCGTTGGAACCTTGGGGCGTTTCAACACTTGTTCGTAATTATGAGCAATGGCAACTGAATGGAATTCACCAACAGGATCGTTGGTCCATGCACAGCGCTGTCAGTTCAGAAGGCATGATGGACTCCTTTTGAAATACCATCCCGCCAGGAGCGTTTAAGTGTCTGAAATCTGATAAAATTCGGTATTTTGGCAAAGTTCTGCTTGTTTGTAGACAAACGTAACGCGCAAGGCTTTATGCTTTGAGCAACCCGGCGCTAGTAAAGCCACAGCGCAACGCTCCACTGTAAACAACGCGGCGCTACTAAAGTCACAGCGCAACGCTCCACTGTAAGCAACCCGACGCTAGTAAAGCCACAGCGCAACGCTCCACTGTAAACAACGCGGCGCTACTAAAGTCACAGCGCAACGCTCCACTGTAAGCAACCCGGCGCTAGTAAGGCCACAGCGCAACGCTCCACTGTAAGCAACCCGGCGCTAGTAAAGCCACAGCGCAAAGCTCCGCTGTAAACAACCCGGCGCTAGTAAAGCCACAGCGCAACGCTCCACTGTAAACAACCCGGCGCTAGTAAAGCCACAGCGCAACGCTCCACTGTAAACAACCCGACGCTAGAAAAGCCACAGCGCAACGCTCCACTGTAAGCAACCCGACGCTAGTAAAGCCACAACAGCAACTCTCCACTGTAAACAACCCGGCGCTAGTAAAGTCACAGCGCAACGCTCCACTGTAAACAACCCGGCGCTAGTAAAGCCACAGCGCAACGCTCCGCTGTAAACAACCCGGCGCTAGTAAAGTCACAGCGCAACGCTCCACTGTAAACAACCCGGCGCTAGTAAAGCCACGACAGCAACGCTCAACTGTAAACAACCCGGCGCTAGTAAAGCCGCAGCGCAACGCTCCACTGTAAACAACCCGGCGCTAGTAAAGCCACAGCGCAACGCTCCACTGTAAACAACCCGACGCTAGAAAAGCCACAGCGCAACGCTCCACTGTAAGCAACCCGACGCTAGTAAAGCCACAACAGCAACTCTCCACTGTAAACAACCCGGCACTAGTAAAGCCACAACAGCAACGCTCCATTGTAAACAACCCGGCGCTAGTAAAGCCACAACAGCAACTCTCCACTGTAAACAACCCGGCGCTAGTAAAGCCACAACAGCAACGCTCCACTGTAAACAACCCGGCGCTAGTAAAGCCACAGCGCAACGCTCCGCTGTAAACAACCCGGCGCTAGTAAAGCCACAGCAGCAACGCTCCACTGTAAACAACCCAGCACTAGTAAAGCCACAGCGCAATGCTCCACTGTAAGCAGCCCGGCGCTAGGAAGCCACAGCGCAACGCTCCACTGTAAGCAACCCGGCGCTAGTAAAGCTACAACAGCAACGCTCCACTGTAAACAACCCGGCGCTAGTAAAGCCACAGCGCAACGCTCCACTGTAAACAACCCGGCGCTAGTAAAGCCACAGCGCAATGCTCCACTGTAAACAACCCGGCGCTAGTAAAGCCACAGCGCAACGCTCCACTGTAAGCAACCCGGCGCTAGTAAAGCCACAGCGCAACGCTCCACTGTAAGCAACCCGGCGCTAGTAAAGCCACAGCGCAACGCTCCGCTGTAAGCAACCCGGCGCTAGTAAAGCCACAGCGCAATGCTTCACTGTAAACAACCCGGCGCTAGTAAAGCCACAGCGCAATGCTCCACTGTAAACAACCCGGCGCTAGTAAAGCCACAACAGCAACGCTCCACTGTAAGCAACCCGGCGCTAGTAAAGCCACAATAGCAACGCTCCACTGTAAACAACCCGGCGCTTGTAAAGCCACAGCGCAACTCTCGCAAGGGCATACAGTTAACGCTTTGAATATTTTTTGTGTACCAATGATATTCTTTTCACGGTACCAAAATTTTCCGAGCCAAATCGTGTCCGATTGCCGATCATTTGCGTCGGTGCACAAAACGGAAGTTTGGGCTCCGGCGCCACTTTATTGAAACACTAATCGCACAAATAGAAAGCGCGCAAATAGAACGCGGTATGGGGGTAGTCGCTATATCCACGTAGCCTGGTTCGCAACGACCCGACTGTCTAGACAAGGGCGGGATGGGGGGGTGGGATGCGAACCTGCACCCCTTTGCTGCACCCCCGAGCGAGATGGGGGGTTGGGGTCACGTGACGTCCGTCCATTGTGCAACGGGCCGATCGATGGGGCCACGTTTTCCGTGGGAAAGTCAGCTGGTCGCTGGCTGGAAATTCACTTGGGGGTGGCGTCGCTGCTGTGCGATTGTCAAAAAGGGTGTATTTGCATTAAAATGTATCTTTGCGAATGTTTTTAGAGGCGATAACGCAGTTTCTTGTGATTTTTTTTTGTTGTGACGCTTGCAAATATAGCAAATATTATGTTGACTTGTTTGTTTTCTATACGAAGTCTTTTTGGCTACAAACTGATGTTGGAAAGATCGAGTTTGAATGTGCCAAAAATCTACACTGTCGTTGAATTTGAGCACAAGTAAAAGCATCGTTCCTTCATTTTTAATTTCTTATTTCTTCTAACAAACACATATTTCTGGGTAGATTGCGCAAAAAAATAACAGTCAGAAAGTTGATATTGTTGAAGTTTTTCGTTTCCAGCTTTGCGGGTCATTTCCATCTCATTGATGCTAATTTTCTCCGTTTCGATGAGCTCTTTGCTACAAATCATCCATCGAAACCATAAAAAAAACACATCTCCATTGTCAATTGCGCACCAATCTGTTCGAATTCATGATCATAAATGATAAAAATCGCAGCACAGCTTCAGCTAAATCCAGTCATACAAAAGCCAAGGCAAAGCGCGCAGTACACACAATTTACGAGTACATAAAAAAATCATTACTCTTTGTCTTTGAGCAGCAGGCTTGTTAAGTGCACATGCCACATGCTGTTTTCCAACTGCAAGGGACCCTAACCACAGACAACTAGAGAAGGATTGCACCAGCGCCAAGCATCGAGCTCTGCCCTGTTGTCTGTTGACTGAAATGCGCGTCCCATGTTTTTAATCGAGACCGGGGCGGCCACCCTAAGGCTGTATGTTGGTTGTTTCATGCGCGATATTATTCTGCATCACAGGCTGGCATGGTTTTAAGGGTTGGGGCGTTTGTTTGCATTGCGATCGACATCGTTTTCAAGCTCCCAATTCGAAATACTAGGTAAACGATTAGTAGAGCCTACACTTGTTGCAGGATGAGCGAGCCGTTATCTCCCTGAGGAAATCCAAACGGAAAACATTTGAAAATCATATTGTTGAAAACGGTGCTTTCAAGATCAATTTTTTTTTTTTGTAATTTTTTTCTTCTGATTAGCAAAATACTTCATGCACGAATCTTAAACTTTGGCAATTCGTTTAACTTGTTATCAAATATATTCAATCCAAATTTGGTGTGGATCGGTTAATTAGTTACGAAGCTAGTACCAAAAAACTGAAAAATTTACGGGTTTTTGCTCATAAAAACAAAATGGCTGACCAGATTTTGCTCAAAAACCATACAGCACCTCGCTGAGTCACCACGAACGTTGTTGCCAAATTTCGTAACGATCTGTGACCTTTAAGTAGGCCTGCTCGTTTTTGTTACAAACAAAAAAAAAATCCAAAGACATTTTTTTCCCCTATGTTGTTAAATTGAAGGATTTCGCTCGCTTCGCTCGCTTCGCTCGCTCATCCAATCAGTGTTTATGGAACTTTTAAATGTAGTTCATTTGAAGTAAAACCGAAATCTGACGGATCTTAGTAACGTGTAGATCTATCGCTGCCTTCAATAATGTCCTTGAAAGCTTCATTTGAGCTACAAATACATACAAGTAAAGACCATTTTACTAATTTTTTTTAGCTATTGAGTTCACCGTAGAAAAAAATCATTGATCAAATCGGCACCATGAAATCTAACATAGCACTGAGATTAATCCCGTGTTAAAAGAGTCATGAAGTTAACCCATAAAGTGAATCTATGTGAATGAACACCCCCAATAAATGCCGCAAAGAATCACTGAACAAAATTTCGAAAATTTATTCACACCATACATACTCACACACATATAAACCATGAAAAAGCAACGCATTATTTCTAACATTAAATCGTGTAGCATCGCGAAAGTAAAGCGAAGTCATCATAATCGCGCCTAGATATCCCACGTTTGCTGGTGTTGACACACGTGCAACCTGCGCCCCACCGCCCTTGGGGCTTTGCGTGGCACTAACCTGGGACAACTCGAAACCAAGTGTGCCTGACGTTGCATCCTTGCGGCACCGAGCACCTAGCACATGCCGTCGCCGTTAGCTACGCTCCATTGGGCGCGTGGCTTGTTATGCGTTGTGGGGAGCCGGTTTGAAGGGCTGCTCCGTATGGGGGGGTTGGGTGGCTGCATGAAAGGGTTAGGGTGTGGGGATAATCGATGAGGGGAGGCCGCGTGGTCGGTGGGGTGGTTGAGCCTGGTCGCTACGACTTGCTGGCGTCAAGTTAGGTGTTTTTTTCTGTTTTTGGTGCTTGCTTTCTTTGGGTTTTGCATGGCGCATGGTTTTTTTATATTATTTCGCTGTGGCTGCTTGGATTCTTCATTCAATTGGGGTGTTTATTGAGTTTTGATTTTGATTATTTGAATTGAGATTGGTGATTACAACATTTTTATTGTTTCTCTTTCACTGGACACGGTTTAGTGATTGATAGCAAGAGTAAAAATCATTATCAAGGTTGGTACGTTGGTGGAAAAATGCAGAGAAATGGAAAATATTAGTAAATAAAGAATAGGGGATGAAGATAAAGATTTAGGAGAAAGTAGTGATTCTCCTCAGAATGTGAAGCGCCTAAATTATATTTTTCATACACTCTTAACCATTTCATGTGAACGGAAAAATGAAATAAACAACATTATAAATAAATGTCAAGGGCCAATTTGCTATCCTAATCTATAATAAATCTTTTGCTTCTCAAAGACTCGAATATAAACTTGCGAATCACGATTTATTATGAACTTTAGCACACATATTTCCGAAGCCGTATGTTTTTGGTTGTGTGCAGATAGCTTAGAAAACCGAGAACGGTACGTGCTTTTCCAGAAATTACTCCGTTCAAATTTTGAAATTTCTTTTGCAAGAGACCTTACCGGTGTTAAAATTTAAAAATTTATATTCTCTGCAAAAAACTCCATCTCCAATTGAAACCTACAATAATGTTGCTGGGTTGAGATGAAAGGCCTGGCTTCTTAGCCTGCACGGTGGAAATTTCAACGCATTACTTTTTTACATAATAGATTTTGAATTTTAATTTGCATTATGATTCGATTTGAAAGTAGAAAAGTTCAAAGCAGACGAGAGTAAATGAATTGTGCTCTGATTACAATACGTCGTTTTTAATTAAACCTGTTTAATTTCCTCTGTTCAATTCCGATTGATCAAACATTTGAAGAGAGAAACAAGCGATGCGAATTCCATCCGATATTAATTATCACTTCACAATGAAATTATTTGATCAAATCGTCGGATTTTAATCATGTTTAACGATGCTGACGATTTCTTCGCGATTGATTCGCTGAAGCTTTCGCGCGCGAGTTCGCAAAGACTATTTGCAGATGCAGCTTCATCTCCGGTGACTGTTTGTTCAGATGTAAATTAAAAATTCATGCTCTGCGTTCTTTGAAACGGCAACACAACTTTGCGAAACGTGTATAGGAAACGAATTGCAAGAAAATTACAAATATAAATTTATGGATCTTGTTTTAAATAAGCAAGCATTAATGATTTTAGTAAGACCATAACTATATATAAGATATTTTTGATTTTTGGCCGGTTGTACAAGGTACAGTTAAATCTTTTTCTTCCCGTTAGGAAGAAAATAGATCCATCAACCGAAAGGTTTTCATCATGAAGAATAGTTTTCAGGGGTCAGCCACTCTGGTAAAATTTAAAACCGGACCTATGTCAACTGATTTTGGGCCTCATGGTGATGTAAATGAATGACTAAGATAGAAATTAAGCTGTAATGAACCCTAGAAATTACCTTACTCACCCGAAGTACTTTACAACCCATAACAGCAGATACAGATGATGCAGTACTTCAGATTTCTTTGCTAAAAAATACCTCAGCAATGTTTTTGGCCCGGCCATGTTCCGGCAAGGCAGCGCCGAAAATAGACCGCAGGGGGTGATATTACCTTCTCCCCTAAACGCGATATTTAGAACGTATTTGCGGAACTCGTATGCAAAAGATGGAAGCATGCGTTCTAGCAAGTAAAACAGTTCATACGCCGCACATGTGTGCTCTCATTAAGTTGTTAACTGCAATTTTATCCGTCCTTCTTCCTGTGTTTTGCATCTTGTAACTGTAGCTGGATTAAAGCATCTGTCTTGAGATGGTGATGACGAATACATGTTGATATCAGCATCAGGATTGTTGACGTTTCGGCGCTCTTTTCGCGTGGAAACACAAGGCTATGTTTAGAAGCAAAGTGATTTTTTGGTAACGTCTTATAGCAATGACGATAGAAATTTGGGTGCCAATTGTTGTTATCACTCAATGACCCCTGGTTAGGGTTTATTCGAATGGGTTTATTTTAATTTTTTATAAACCTAACCACTGATCTCTGTAGCCATGGATAGCGCTTCGTACAGTGAGACTTTGATGCCGTATTGAGACACTTTATCGTGTCTTCCCACTGATCTCTATAGCCATGGATAGCGCTTCGTACAGCGAGACTTTGATGCCGTATTGAGCCACTTTATCATGTCTTCCCACTGATCTCTATAGCCATGGATAGCGCTTCGTACAGCGAGACTTTGATGCCGTATTGAGCCACTTTATCATGTCTTCCCACTGATCTCTATAGCCATGGATAGCGCTTCGTACAGCGAGACTTTGATGCCGTATTGAGACACTTTATCATGTCTTCACACTGATCTCTATAGCCATGGATAGCGCTTCGTACAGCGAGACTTTGATGCCGTATTGAGACACTTTATCATGTCTTCACACTGATCTCTATAGCCGTGGATAGCGCTTCGTACAGCGAGACTTTGATGCCGTATTGAGACACTTTATCATGTCTTCCCACTGATCTCTATAACCATGAATAGCGCTTCGTACAGCGAGACTTTGATGCCATATGAGCCTTTTTGGGGCACATTTACTTACAATTTTCATCAAATTTTGAATATTAAACTGTAAATTTTGTGAAGAAACGATTTAATAGGTGTACAAACATTTTCTGTTCATAATTCTTTGTGTTTCAGCATGAAAAGTGCTAAAGGCCCTTATTTTATTGTAGCTTTAGAGGGTGGATTAATGAATATTGGTTCAAGTGATGTAGTAACTGGATAATTAAGCTTGTAATAAACATAAAAATATACAAAAAATAAATATCTTCAAAACTGGGGTGACCAATATAACGAAAACCTGGCTTCACATCACTTGACCAAGGCTCGAAACAATGCGCTATATCCAGGCAATTGAGATCAGTGCTGTACCCAGCCACTGTCCACTGTGCTATCTGCCAGCATCCATGCCGGAAACCTGTCCACGTTCGCCGGCCTGCAGCGTCCGTCGCCCGTTTGCCAATCTATCGTTCGTCATCGTCGCTCTCAGCGAAACTAGCAGCGCACTTGCCAAGGTGAACCGGCCGGCGATGTTTCTCGTTCGGAGATCTCGTGACTTGCTGGCGATACAGGTTACTGGCTGGATCTTGCAGCTATATCTTATTCCGTGTCTAAGTGTTAGCTGGGCAGAGAGAGTGGCTAACTGTTCGATCGACGGCTCATGTACAGGGAGATTCTTTACCAAAACAATTGCCGCCGCTTTGGACGCACCAAATCTTCAAACCAAACTTCCAGGGAGCAATTTCAAAATGGCAAAATTGAAACTGAAACGTAGGCTTTTGTTGACAGAAAGAACAGCTGATAACTGAAAACACAGTCCTGAAACTGATAATGAATTACTCAGATCAAATCAAAAATAATTTGTATCATTTCACCGATAAAAAGTTAGCGCTGCCTGTGGGGAAGGTATTACCGGAGTTGCTGTCAAATTGCTGTCATGTTTCCAACGGCTGTGTCAAATTTCCTAACAAAATGGAGTCAAGTTCCGTTTGTTTGCCTTGATATAACTTCTGATTGGAAGCGGTTAAAATGTTTAGTGACACAGAAATTGATTTATTTAAGAAATTAAATGAATTTTATTTTCTTCACCCTTACGACTAGTCACCAAGACCGTTCTTAGTCCTTATAACCGGTTGTGAACGCCAACACTCAAAACATATCCCCCATTTCTTTGAAACCTTAAGTCTAATCACTAATCACTAAGCACTCAGTGAAAACATGGCGGCCACGCGCCAGTTGGATCTCATATAAAACAAGCACACCGGAGCGCTGTTCGGTGAAAACATGGCGGCTCTCTTTGAGATAGCCACTCTCTAAACAGCGTGGAGTCTCGCGTCTTAGAACCTGTTTTCTCTGTTCTACTGCTGTCCATGCTATAGGCTGCTAGTGGGAAGGAAAGGGACAGACGTCTTAGGCATTGGTGAACATGTATGTGGAACAAAAAAACCAAAAGTGTTGTGTTTTTTCTTCGTGGCTGATCGAACGAGATAGCGATTGGAGAAGCTGTAGGTGGTGGGTTTTTCCGAACTAGATGAGACGTCATACCTATTTTCAGTCTTTTAACTATCATTACGTGAGCTGCAGAGTTCGTTTTGAAATTGTCGAATTTTAGACAAATTTTAATGAAAAAAAATCGCGTTAAATTAGACGGAATGTATGTAGATTTTAATAGGAATCTTATCGTGTGCTAAGTTGGAGGTTGCACACGGAACCAAGCTATTTTTATAATGAGGAGAGTGCAATATAAATTCGTGAGATGTTCACCCAAATATTTTTACCCACGCTATAACGTGTTTTAGAGATATGGGCTAGGAATGTTGATGTTTTATGGTTTATCCCGAGGGCTTATCATACCAAATTTAAACCTTCGTTTTCTTGGGATCATCTTATCGATAGTAAAAGTTAATTTTCAGGCCTAGAGCGTTGTAATTAAAGCTGATATATATATTTTTATTAACCTTCGCCTATGTTGGAAGTATACTTCACACACACATACATGTGTATACACATTATACACATGTATGTGTGGCTGCTTGCTAAATTCCATGTCAACACACTTTGACGGCTGATACTGCGATACTTGTGATACGTGATTATCTTATTCCTGAAATAAATTCAGGCTGCAAATTTAAATAAAATTTTAGAAATGAAAATGAAAGCGGATTAATTTTCACCTACCAACCGAAAAAATCGCTTGTTTCTTTGCTTGCTTGTTTTTTATGCTTAAAAAACGTAACAGATTATGAAAAAAAAAATGCAGAAATCATTCAAAATCTCTCATTTTAGATCCGCGCCTATTTTCAGTTCATTCCGTGGACAAACGTTTGCAAAAATCAGTGAAGAAAATCTGCCTTTTATTTCAGTTATCATTTCATGATTCTAGTATACCTATGAGTAGCCAAACCTTGTTACATAATGTGACGAAACCTTCCAGACATTTTTAAACATTATGAAATGTCAGATTGTTCTTCGCTGAAACTTTATTCTAACTTAAAACTTAGAATCTAAAAATTCTTAGCTCATAACTTAAAACCATAAAATAAAAAACTAAATATAAATCTAAGCCTTACGAAATAACAAAACACAAGAACTTTCATCTTAAAATCTGACAACTTTCGCTGCCCATCGCTAGAATTACAACTGATTTGAAGACAGTTCAGGGCAGGTCCTAAAAAGTAAGAATCAGTTCCTTCTGTCCAACGAAGATATACAACGACAAGACGTCGAAGCCAGTCGAAGGTAGCCGAGTTAAAAGGCACCTTGACGTCCCAGGGCCGACGGTGAAGGACCTTCGCGGGAAATCGCGAGCCACACGAAATCGCACGACGCAACGCAAACCTCATGCGAATTATCTCCAGGAAGAATTAAAAGTTCAAGCTCCAAGGCGCCCTGACCTCGAGGATTCGCCGCCGAGTCACTGGAGCATTCACTTCTTTGTGATTATACAAGCGAAAGTGACGTCAGATGATGCTTTACTGTGTCTCAGCGCCAGTTGACAGCTCATGGCTATACTGTGTCGCAATTCCAGTTGTCTGCATCTATGGGTATCGAGTTTCTTGTATTATATAAGCGAAAGTGACGTCAGATGATGCTATACTGTGTCTCAGTGCCAGTTGACAGCTTCTGGCTGTACTGTGTCGCAATTTCAGTTGTCTGCATCTATGGGTATCGAGTTTCTTGTATTATACAAGCGAAAGTGACGTCAGATGATGCTATACTGTGTCTCAGTGCCAGTTGACAGCTTCTGGCTGTACTGTGTCGCAATTTCAGTTGTCTGCATCTATGGGTATCGAGTTTCTTGTATTATACAAGCGAAAGTGACGTCAGATGATGCTATACTGTGTCTCAGCGCCAGTTGACAGCTTCCGGCTATACTGTGTCGCAATTTCAGTTGTCTGCATCTATGGGTATCGAGTTTCTTGTATTATACAAGCGAAAGTGACGTCAGATGATGCTATACTGTGACTCAGCGCCAGTTGACAGCTCATGGCTATACTGTATCGCAATTCCAGTTGTCTGCATCTATGGGTATCGAGTTTCTTGTATTATACAAGCGAAAGTGATGTCAGATGATGCTATACTGTGACTCAGCGCCAGTTGACAGCTTCTGGCTATACTGTGTCGCAATTCCAGTTGTCTGCATCTATGGGTATCGAGTTTCTTGTATTATACAAGCGAAAGTGATGTCAGATGATGCTATACTGTGACTCAGCGCCAGTTGACAGCTTCTGGCTATACTGTGTCGCAATTCCAGTTGTCTGCATCTGTGGGTATCGAGTTTCTTGTATTATACAAGCGAAAGTGATGTCAGATGATGCTATACTGTGTCTCAGCGCCAGTTGTCAGCATTCTATAGGTTTTCGAGACTTGAAAAGTGGTAACGCGGGCCATAATGAATAAAAGGTCACCCAGTCACAGGTCATGGGCTTTTCATAGCGTTCAAGTATACTTACGTGTTATACGAAGGTTATAGCTTGTCAATCGCTCCATGTACTGATAATTCAAACTTTGTGCTGTGCACTTATCATGTTTTATTGCCAATAATGATGAACTAAAAATATTATTTTGATTATTTAATCGTTTCTTCATCAAATTTACTGTTTTTATTTTAAAATTTGATGACAATTGAGCGTAGAAGGTGGCCCAATGTGGCTGAAAATGACATCCAAATATCACTGTACGAAGGCTATAGAAATCGGTGGTTGGTTTGCAGTAAAGAAATTATATAGACCCTTGAAATCGCCCTTTACAGGGTCAATAAGTGATTACAACAAATATATTCCCGCAAGAAACGCATTACCAACCAAAATTATTTAACGTATCTGGAATTGAATTTAAAATTGAACTAATGTTTGTTGAAAACGTTGAAATGAATGTATTGTACCACAGAATAAGGACTTTACTCCTTATTTTCCTTATTCTCTGATTGAATTACTCCTTATTCTATAACTGTACCAAAATTCGGATGCTGACGATTGTCACAGAAATCGCGCTGCAAAATTCCGAGTTCGCGTAGCTCCATCGTCCGCCACACAGCATCATGACATAACTCGAAGGAAATAGCGAAGAGATAAAAATATCGCGCCATGTAACTCAATGTCTAGAAATAGAATGCGTTGCGTCACACGCAGACGCAACGCACGGTGCGTGTGACAGGTGGACGACGATGCGACCGACGGACGCGAGTAAAGTGTAGACCATGGGGTCACTGGGTCAGGTGCATCCACTGATCTCAATTACTTGAGTTCTCTTGAGCCAAGGTCAAGGAAAGTGAAGCCTGATTTTCGCCATTAAGGTCGCCTCAATTTTGCGGATGTTTATTTATATTTATTTACCAAACTAAGCCAGTTAATAAGTGTATCACTTATCAATATTCTTTAAGTCATCCTCTAAAGCTCACAATCAATTCGAAGCCAATGCACTTTTCATGCTTAAATGCCAAGAAATATTATAATAATATCTTTTCCTCGATTCCAAATTTCCATGGCTCAATGGGTGGAAAATCCCCCTAAATCTAGAGCCTCAGGAGATACAAGCGGGTGGCCACTCCGGTCGCCTCTCTTGTTTCTTCTTCTTCCTCTTCTTCGTCCTCTTCTTCTTCTTCATCTTCTTCATTTCTTTCCTCCATCCTCTCTACTAATTCCTTCCATTGCTCTCTATTCTTCCACAATCTATTATCATCAACATCACTCTACTTTCCACGTCTTTCTACATCCTCTGTTATCTTCTCTCCCCATCTTTCTCTTGGCCTTCCCACTCTTCTTCTTCCTACTGCCGTATTTTCAAACTCCCTTCTTAAGAAATATTGACTGGAAAAATTCCTACGCTTTTTAAATCGACGCTTGAAAGTGATTTAAAAAAAAGTGGGAATTTTTTGTGTCTATTTTTTATGTGACTGTGTGGCTGTCGGTCACCCATTTAAAACCTGACCCGACACAATATCGCTTAACTTGCCCTCTGCAAAGGATAATGACATGTTTGAGTTGCAAAGCGGTTGAAAATCATGACATGACACGGTTTCAGAAATCATCTCATGATTTGATCTGCTTCGTCCATGCGAGCAACACAAAGACACTAGAGATCTTTATAATTAAAAACAAAAAATTATTGATTCGAAAAATCCATTCCCAAAATCTGTGCCCATAAAATGTCCTGTTACTTTACGGGCACGTATTTAGAATTGATATTTTGTTTTCTTAGCCATAAATATTTACCGTGCAACAAGTATTTGAATATAGGATGCGAAGGGCCGAAATTACAATATATCCAACTTAATAATCCTCCAGTTAGAATGAAAACAGAAGCAACCGATAAGTTATCTCCATGAGTTTTTATCTTAAGGTTAGCCACTTAACCGGACAAAGCTATCCCGGCCCTAACAACACAATAAACACACTGACGGTCACCCACCCAGAACACAGACCCGACACAATGTTGCTCAACCTCAATATCTCAAACTTTCCATCGCATCTCCTTGTCCACGGTCCTGTTTTTCCTGCCCCCCCCCCCCCCCCTAAAACCTAGCATCGCCTGCAGTGAGTTTTGCAAAGGTCGTTGCAAGGTGGTCGAATCTATGGTTGAATGATTCGCGCTGCCGTGCCGTGCCGTGCCGTGCCGTGCCGTGCCGTGCCGTGCCGTGCCGTGCCGTGCCGTGCCGTGCCGTGCCGTGCCGTGCCGTGCCGTGCCGTGCCGTGCCGTGCCGTGCCCTGCTGTGCCAAGTCGTGTGACCTTGGTCGGTGCTGCTGGAGCAATTAAAGAGGCGGTGGCGGTCGAATGAGCCAAGGCCACACGGAGATGCGAGTCTTCTTGGCGTCTCATAAAGCTGTTTGCTGAGACGATTGATATTATTTCCGTGTGTCTGCTTTGCTGTGGACGGTAAATCTTTGGTCGGTTGGGTTGGCGGGGTGGGGAATGCATCCTGAATTGTCAAAGTAAGACTGATATCGATCGGTAATTAAGATTTTTAAAAGATCTTTTACTGAAATGCTGGTCATATTTCAGGTTATACAGCAAAAATGATGTCCATGCTTAAATTGCTTATCAAAGTGTAAAACTTTTTTTAAAATATTGCTGTTTTAAGGGTAGGCATATGTAGTTTCTAGATTGGCCCATGCAAATTTACAGTTATGTTACAAAATTTAACATGATTTTTTTTTTTGGCAACTATTTTATCAAATATATAGTTTCAAATCTTGAAAGCCTGAACGAATCAAATATATTATCGATGTGGTTCTCGAAATTTCTCAGCTTGGTTAGAGTAAGCATTTCTCAACAGAGTTCTTTATCCGTTGCGTACGGCAGCACCACCGATCGCGTCTGGACACAGTTTCCAGCACAGTTTCAGTTTTTCACGTCGCTTCGTCGAAACGTCCGACCTCTCTCCGCATGACGTCGACCTCCGACCTCCGACCTCCGACCTCCGTCCACATCCACCTTAACCTGGTCTGGCCGTCTGGCTGGCGACATCACGTTCCATGCGTCCACCAGGAAGTCTGGACCAGGACGGTTTTATGACTGTCTTATGCTTGTAGTTGCGAATATCAAGGTAGCTTACTGGAACTGGTTGGTATTTGTTCGGTACCGTTTCGGTCTTCTGGTGATATCAATCATGATTAAGGATCTTCTACGATAAATAACAGTGACAAAGCAGCCCAATACATATATTATTTTAGATCAAAACTCTATCATGATACCCACTCGCCAGGGGCGGCTCGTGAGGGAGGTCTGCAGGGCTGCAGCCCTCCCTAGCTTTCCGGTGTAACAACATCAAATAATCTCTTTCTTAATATTTTTTCATGGAATTTAATTTTTAAATATAATATTTATCACATTTACATATTTATTTTGTAGACGTATCATACATACATTTAAACCAGAAAAATATTTACTATTTAGTATTTAATTGTATTGAATCAGCGGTATTTGCTACGGAACGCGCGGCGTTGCAATTGAATAGCGAGCGGAATGCCGCGCGCCTGGCAGCAGCACACTTCATACGAGCAAGCGCGCGGGCTGGGGCGAATGCAGCCCGAGCTAGCTACCATTCTATACTGTAAAGCCGGGAGACTCGCGGAGCTACGAAGTTTGCCAAGGTCACACTCTGCTTGCTTGTTGCGCGATGCTATAACGAATCTTCGGGCTGCTCGCAAGGCAGCTCACTGCAGCTCGATTGGGTGTCTCCGACCGGGAGTCCCCGGCTGACGAATTAACTAGCTAGAGCGATATCGCTCCACGGCCCGCCATGGTATCGTCACCTCGTCAGTCATTATGGAGACTAACACCGTGACGGGGCTGAAGAGTTGTTCCTTCCGAACACTAACATTAAACCAAAATATTGCCATAAAAACAATTGGACGAATTTTCGTTTATTTGAAGGGGGGGGGGGGGATACATGCATTGTAAACTATTTTTTTTTTTTAGCAGACCCTCCCAAAACAACCGCCACGAGCCGCCACTGCCACTCGCTAAAGCCAGGCAGAGCAATTCGGGTTGTGATTTCCCTGTCTTCCTTTGTTATTTAGCAGAGATTATTAACATATGTTTACAAACTGGTGGTGCGTCCAGTGGGTATCTGACGTCATTTTTCTCCGAGTGCAATAGCTCTTCTCCTTATCACTTCGACTTACAGAAATTGGCAATTCTTACTCTGCATGTTAGATTGGCAACATTTCCCATAGAATCTTGATGACTACTTCAACGCTTGCATGGTTCTACATTATTTTTCTTGTAATTCACTTTATACTTCCCATTTACCACTCTTCAGTATCCTAAAATATTTACTATTATTCTCCATCATATCTCTACATATATTTTTTGGTACCGAAGTCAGCCATTTTGTCGCTACTGTCCAATTATCATCTGTCAGTTGATGAAAAGTGTGGAGAAATTTAAGACAGGGATGATAATGGGACGGGGTGAAAATTAGCTGACATATAAACCAACCAATCTGTTAAAATAATTAACACAATTAAAAATTCTTACAAAAACGCACCCTCTTCATTTCCAGATCGCTCCACGCCACCAACGGACGCCACCCCGCAAACCATGTCCCGCCACCTGCCGCGCCTAAAATAAACCCGCCCTCACCACCACCACCCCTAGCAACCACCCACCCTCCCACCGCCCACCCAGCCACCCACCCACCCAATGGACTTGAAGCGACAAATGATGTTTCGCGGCGGCGTCCAACTCGCCAGCCCCGCCGGCCTGTCCAACACCCTCGCCTCCCTGACCCACCTCAACGACGACCTCCTCATCAAAGCGGAACGCGTGCAGAGCCCGTGCGAACAAGCGCTCGCCATGCACATCAACACCGAACTCGGCCACCATTTCGCCGGCGGCAGCGGACAAAATGGCGGCACGACTACGACACAGCAAAATGGCGGCGGTGCGGCGACGCAGCAAAATGGCGGCTCGACGGGCGGCAGCGCGCTGTTCAGCGGGATCGCGTCGAGCAACAAGCGCACGCGGCCGGACGATTGGTTGAGCGCGGTGAGCCCGGGGGGCGCGGGGGGCGCGCTGCCCCCGTCGACGCCGTCGCCGGGGCCCACGGGGCAGCAGCACTATCAAGCGATGCCCAACGGGTACTCGTCGCCGATGTCTTCGGGAAGCTACGATCCGTACAGTCCCAACGGCAAGCTAGGTGAGTGCTTTATTTGTCACTGCTTTGGATGGTTTGCGATTTGTTAGGTTATGGTCGCAGCTTTGATAAGCTGTACACACGCTGTGAGGGTTAGACTTGCGATGTTGGGTTGTGGGTAGGGGATGCACTTGTAGAATATGGGTCTTAACTTTACCCAGACCAGTGCCCAGTGCTCAAAACAGTGTGTCGTTAAACACCAATGATCATATCAATCGACTTTATCTAGATGCTATACACTGCAACGCTCCGATATCCTGAGCGGGTTTTGTATGGGATGCAGCGTAGCATCTCTGTAATATGTTGCTTCATCTAGGAGGATGCTGAGTTTCAGTAAGAGAAACTCGATGTAAAGTTTGAGTTATATTTAGTGTCATGGAGTTTGATTTTCCTAAAGGTTACAATTTCATTGTTGGACATTGATTGGATTGTGAGAGATCTGGCAGTGAGAGATTCTTAATAGCGCAGTGAGCTGGAAGTAAAATACGTAAAAACCGACGCCCATGTTACCTCTATGGCTGAAGCCAGGCGGCGGCCATGTTGGACGTCCCAGTTTTGAAACGGAGCTCGACCAACAAAGTTTTGCTCATTTACATAATTTTGCGATAGTTTAGCCGGGTTTTAAAGTAGCAGTGAAGAGCCGCTCCTTAATTCTGAAGTTGTTTTCACATTCTTATGTAGCTTTTAATGCTGATTTTACCTAAATTTCACTTCTATAGTTGACATAACCTACAAAAAATAACTGACTACCGCTAGAGGCTCGTAACTCATTATCTGTTGCGTCACAGCCTACCTTTAACCTAAAAAAAAGAACGAAAGTCATCAGCTAGGGGGGACCCTTTCCACCACCCTGTGTCTAGCTGATAATGAGACCATTTCGCCCGCATTGCCGACAATATAGTTAATAAGTACCCGTGTTTTGAGCCGAGCTGAAGCGCTTTAGGTCGACGATGAGGCAATATCGGCGTGTGCAGCTCGGCGTGATAGGGGCAGGCAGCTGCGACTGCTACCCCTATATCTCGAGGAGTCGGTGTTTCTGTTTGACTGCTGTCTAACTAACACCCTGGCGCTCTCATGTATCGCTGGAACATTGTACAGCATTCACACAACAATTGTATAGCATTTAGATTAAGCTATACCTTATAGCTAAGCTATACCTTATAGCTTATCTATACCTTATAGCTTAGCTATACCTCGAGCTTTTCCAGTCGTTTTTCAAAGCAATGCTGCCAGCTGCCATATTCTTTGGGAAAAGCTACATAACTATTTATTATATATAATAATTATTTTTATTAAAACTATCCTGCATTTGATTAGGGTACGTGACGCCAGTTTTAAATGGTTCTGCTTATTTTTTACTCTTTCATAGTCGGAATTATATCACCTAATAAAAAGATGTATTTTTATTCTAAAGCGAAAAAATTTAATCGGAACTGTGGGTCCAAAACGGATTACGATCATTTTAACGTGATGAGATTCTGTTCCAACTTTTGATCAATCAGGATGACAGCCGACTTGCGATAGAAATATCCGACAATGCTTCTTTTGTGAATAGACCTCCGATTTATATGTTGTTTTATATCACACATATCAAGACGGGGTTGATTTATATTTTATATCACGCCTGTAGAATCCTATGACTTGTGGTTAGTACGATTTCTTCAACTCATAAGAAAGCTCTCTCTCTATTATTTGCTTGAACATTTACTGTATTGAGACATCGGTGCGAATTTCATTTAAATTCGCTAAAGTATGTTCATTGCATTTTGTGCTATAAAACCTGACTGTCGGCATCGCCATAAGGACTCACCTAATGCCACAAACTGGCCGGTGCCATTAAAACATATACCGTCTGTCTCACAATTATCATACACACCCATACGTAGCAAGCCATAAAATACGCCATTTTTTTTCACCTCTCATCTCGATTCAGTATCACACGTTTCGATCGAATGACCTTACGAAGGCTATTGTGCAATTCAAATTCCCTACAAAATTATGATCCATACATAAATACCAAAACACAATGCGACAGCGACGCATAAATTGCAGGCCCGCCGCGGTGCAGATGCATCCAGAAATTGGCAGGTGTTTGCGAATTATTCGCCAAGGTCGCGAAGTTTCCATTGCAAATTAGAGCGGCACGCAAGCGGCGAGTGGGAAACGAAAACAACGTTCAGAAAAGTCCCGCGCAATTCCTTGGATGAGTCTAGACTGCCTGAGACGCAGCCCAAAGACAGCGATAAAATCCTCAATTTAGTCAGAGATGTTAGGTTAGGTTGTTGGTTGTTTTTGCAGTCTCGGTCTATATCTGTGCCCAGCAAAGACTCGGAGTTGGCTGAAACTCCGCGCCGTAAACACATTTGAAATTTACCTGCGACAAGTGCTTCACGTGCGGTATAACGATTGTGTAATCATCCAGAAGCTAAACTCTTTGAAAATTATTATTATTAAGCCTTTATTTGCAAACAGAGTATAGACTACACAAGTGCAAATATATAATAGAACACATATCGGATTTAAACACAAAATACATTCAAATCGTAACAGAGCAATCCATATCACATACAGTATCACATGATTCTCAAGTCACCAGCTTATTTAAAAGTGTCTTGAACGTCGTTTGAATCTTTTGAACCCCCTCTAAAAAGCTATAAAATCATCCGATTTAGAAGTTTTTTCACCTGCGTGGGGTTATTGGTGTAATGGCATCGCATCTCGGTACGGTTCGTCAATTTATCTCAATTATTTTCGCTTTGCAGAGAGCAAATTGAAGATTATTAAAATGCGAAAAACTTTTTTAATTTTGGGGTGAAGTCACCACACCACAGCCATCTAACGCAACGTTGCGTTATGCTGAGGAGGCTTTGTTTGCCACTGATGCTCAATCTCAAGCGTCAACTGATAGTTGACACATAAAAGAGTATCTTTTCCGGATGATAGATGCACTTGTTTTTGCTTAACTTCACCCCGGTCTGCTAGTTTCACCCCCAGCGCTAAGTCACCCGACTTTGCCAAGTCTTCACAAGCCTGGCAAGAAATTTGGTATCACCTTCCGCCCAGCCTCTCTGCCATCTGAATCTAGACTCTAATTCAACATCATCGAATTCGGAACGAGGGTCAAAGAGACACACACTCTCATTTCAATTCGCTTAAACATGAGTGAATTCAGCTCAGAAATGAGCCATAACTTCGACCAGAATACGTCGTACTTGATTCACTCACACCCGAGATACACGTTCGCTCGCGAATCACGAGTGAAGCTGAGTGAAGCTACGGCTCGCCCACTTCACTCACGGCAGCTGGGTCACTAAATATCCAAACGAGCGTTGTGCACTCCGACTTTAAACTGGATTATAGTAGGGGGTGATTAGAGGAACCGTTTGACACCTCATTTGGCCATGGGGGATGAAGGGTTCACAAGATATGGGCACTTTAATTTACCATTTTCGTGTATTTTTGTAGGCAACATTGGGTTGCGGCCTTTTGACTTTAACCGGCGCTGCTGTTCACTACCGCTGGTGTTGGTGTAGGTGCAAGTCAGACACCGATACCCATAACCTCACCTTTGTTTTTTCTAATTCTGACATATTCTTAGGAATAGGATGGAATTTAGGATTAGGAACTGATCAAATCTGCAATTCATTCAAGTTTTACCGTAAAGATTTAGTAAATAAGCAAACAAATGGGATATTAACCTGGGACCGCTCGATTAGAAGAGGTGTGCTTGCCGTTGAGTTACCAAAGTAGCCGTGTTTGCTCTCCGCCGCAAAGTGCTACCTAGCTAAAGACTAACACGATCATAACACTAGTTAAAATCAGTTCAAATGGTTCGCAAAACATGTAAACGCTGTTGGCATCACGCGTCAGTCGTCTCCTTTTTGTCACTGTCATCACTCGCACCCGTCATGCCGCGTCGTGCTATCAACCAACAAGTCGCAACAGGCCGAGTGGCGCCGAGACTAGCATACTCGTGGGCAATGCGTGCGCAGCTACATTTGAGATATCTCTGGCTCATTACGAGTGAACATTCTCACACAATTGCTTTGAGTTAAGTCAAGCAAGTGAAGATTTTATAAGCTAATGGTGTCGCTCGCTAAAAATGAGCTGATATTGACTCGTATATAGCTATATATTGCTCATATTCACTTTGAGCTAATGCATTCACTCGCTACTTGAGCTAATCGAAATGAGAGTGCAGACACGCCGAGATGCATCTGCAATGAATGGCAGCAATGCAGGTGGTGTTGCGAATTATTCGCCAAGGTTGCTGTTACAATTGCAAATCCAAACAGCCGCGCATTTAGCCATCCGAAGACGGATTCGATCGCGGTCTGTGATCGATTGGTAATCGCGATTCGGCGCGACGTGAATTGATTGCTGGCGGTCGGTGAATTATCACCCTGGGTCGACGCTGGTGACAGAGACATCAGTTAGGGGTGAACCTTGAAGTCTGAGTCCCGCGTTGCAAGTAGTGGTAATTTTTGTAATATAAATTCTACGTTGACTGTGATTTGCCAGGATTGCTGAGGTGTTGACTGCCTCGTGGCTCGTTGCTTGTAGTTGCTAGGGTTGAAAAAGTGTCGAAGACTGATCGTTTGTTTTGCGTTGCGCTGTGGCGTTCTCCAATCAGCGTCTGAGTTCGGAGCGTTCCGAGCGTTGCGCGACTAATTTGGTGGATTCGGTTCAAAATTTCCGAGCGTTTCGCTGGGTTTTGCGTCCCTCATATTTTCATGTACATCTCGATGTGCTGCGATACCACTTGTATCTGACATTGCACAAGTCCAAAAATAGACAGTGAAGAGGAAAGTTGTGGATTCTACACCGAAATTAGTAAAATATTCCACCCATTTTGTTAAAATGACATGTAAAATGTGTCGAATGCCACAAAAAATGACAGTGCCGCAAAATGCCACAGCGCAACACGCCAATTTTAGCAGCCCGGCGCTGGTAAAGCTGCTGGGCATTATTTGCATTAGCAATATGACTTTCTAAGCAGTCGAGCAGAAATCGCGTTAGTTTTTCAATTTCCGTGTAGAATATGGCGATGCGTCGATTTTTTTTGGCTTTGCAAAATGCGCAACTCCTTTGTAGGTAATACTGCTTCATTTCACAAGGCTATTTTTTTTTTAACTTTTTTAAAGACCTAATCATACAGCGGGAGAGATTTGTATGTATATAATGCATTAACAGATGACACCCCTTCATGTGAAAATGTCAAACCCTCCAGCCAAAATCCTTGCTGTTCGTCCGCATACTAAAAATTAAAACAAAATATTATTTTTGGTAATTAAATAATTTTCTAATCATCCCTGTGGTCGCTTTAAGCTAATCCGCATGAGTGATCGCGTGGGTGGGGATGTTGATGATGGAACGAGATTCTCGTCGAGCCAGGGAAATGTCTTTCTCGGAAAACCGTCTGGAAAATTTCAAACAACCCGACGCAGATTGCGTTCCCAATCGACTCCCGCGACGACTCGGTTTTCCGACGTCACACGATCTCGTGCACAGTTTTCCCGAGAACTAGCCTTTTCCCCGATTTTCCACGCCTGGAAAAACCAAGACACATAAGTACTCATACACACACGGTGAACATCTCGCAAACGCCGCAACGCTACACGATTCTAAGTGACTTTAATGCCACTCCACCATGTCTGTTTTTTATCCCTTGCCACCCCCTCTCTGCGTCAACCCTTAACAGAAAACATGCGACGTAGGACTAACATTTACACTCTAAATAGCCTAGTCTTGTGTTTCGAGCCGGTGGGGTTGTTTTTGTGTTATTTATATAGCGTGCTGACATTGCTCTAGATCAACCCTGCTGGGGGATGCTAAATATAGTACCTACATCCATGCTACCCCTCTTATTGAGTCGGTAATGCTTTGAGGACACGAGGCTTTTGGTTTTAAGGGTTGATTCGTCCATTATCTCAACTCTGGAGGTAATGAGATAATCGTATCAATTCGTTGAGGTTCACTGCTTGACTTATCCGATGTTAATCAAATATGTATGCATCTTTACTTAACTTATTTATTGCTTTCAAAGAAACCATGCTCTTAAATACAGGTATAACAGAGCTATCACCTATAATGGTGAACTTTAATATACCTATGCGTAGGGGAATGTAAATAAAAACCTATTCATGTTTTACTATATACTCCATGTACAATTTTACACAGTGGTTCATTAGTGTGTCGAAACACACCACTGTATTCACAAGTGTTCACGCAAGCCATGAACTGTGGTTGATAGTTGTGGTTGTCTCTGCAAAACTCTTTGCATGAACCACGAACTTTGCACGAATGCAGCCAACAGAGCGCGCCTCGCCAAGGGCAGACGTCTGCAAAAAATTATAGGGTTTATTTAAATAACCCGTCGAGAGGATTGGGACAAGGAACATTATAAATTCGCGGTCAATTGGTATTTAATAACGCGTATTAAAATAGAACTTCCTCGCATTAGCGACAAGGCGGTGCTAATTAAGACAAAGCCTTATTATTTTCTGTGTGGCTTGTCCAAAGCGGGCTACTTTAGCTTCTAAGAACCGAAATTAAAATGACTAGGCAGCTAACATCCGGATTAAACTAATCTCTATGTTAACAATCTGTCAGTTTCTGAGGGTTTCTTCACGAGGGTCGGTTTTACAACCTACAGTTAAATATTTATCTACCAGTCAAGAAGGAAACATATAATGGAATTGTTAACATGGAAATCAGTTTTTATCTGTAGGTTAGCCAATTCACTGGACATTGGAACGCCCTAACTGGAAGACAGAACTTCTAAACTGCAACGTTTTCTTTCAACCAAAATGGAGCAAAGATCGAAAAGACCTGAGACTTGTCTAATAAGATTATATTACTTACTCTGGACACCTATTCCCCTCATTTTTCAGTTTCTAATATTTTAGAATTGGTAAAATTTTGCCTTTTGTTTCCATTGGTTGGAGGTAAAGGGAACGTAAGGCGAAATTCACCCAATTCTGCAGATTTGGAAAACGAAGAAGTTAGTGAATAGGGACTCTGGTGTGAAAAAACACCAGTAAAATCCATCCCAAGGGCCAGTTTCATCATTCTTTGAACTCTTAGTTTTAGTGTTACAGAGCTAAATGGGCAACGGTAATCACGTGCAGGGCTATTCATTTATTTCTTTGAGATAGCTGTGAAAGAACATGGTCAAACTGGCCCTAAAAGAGAATGAAACAGTCCTAGAACAGGTATCAACGCGAAGCTGCACATGCTGCAGTCAGGTGTACCACCACCGGCGAATTAATTGCTCCACGTCGCGACCATTAACAACCTTAACATTAACAACCGGAAGTCGTCCGCCGGCATTTCCGTCGCTGGCCCCGGGCGAGGGGAGGGATAGGGGAGAGGGGAGGTAGGAGAAAAAAACTCGCAGTGCAACTTGCTCACTGTTTGCAGCGGGTTTTAATTGCCTCTGCATTGAACCAGAGAACGTGGTTGAAAAATCGACATGCCTCTTGATGGTCAAGGTGCTCGTTTTCGATCAGCTCGAGTTTGATCTTGTCAAATTAGTCACTGTTAGTGTTATCAAATATCTTACTTTTAATTCATGTGAATATTTTGGCGAAGTTTGGCTACAAAGAAATTGGCGGTCAGAGTTAGAAGTTAAATTAAACAAGGGCGGTTATTATCTGGAAAAGATACTCTTTTATCTGTCAACTGTCAGTTGAGGCTTGAGATTGAGCATCAGTGGCAAACAAAGCCCCCTCGATATTATGTTAGATGACGTGAGTAACATGGTTTTACCTTGTACCTAGTTGGCCATGGGGTGGTTTAATTTCTTCCCTCGCTGCCTAGGTGGTGCTGACGATTCTTTCGCCAACTCATAAATGTTATTACTACAGAGTTTCCCAAAAAGTAACAGTTAGATATCTGCTGTTCTCAACACTTTTCTGTCATGCTTATTTACTACATTTGTTATGGCTTTTGTCCGTGTCTCTCGTACTGCACTTAAGCCACAAACTTTTTGATGATCAGTATTATGCAGGTCAAACTCTTATCACCTTACAGCATACTGCACCAATAAGTGCATAAGGTTAACTCAAACCCCTACAGATCCTAACAGCAACGTATAAAAATACAATAATCAAGGAAATATAAACTAAAAATCATGAAATGTTCAATGGATAAAACCAAGGTATATGCAGAGAAATTATTTCCCCGACTCTGCGTCCAAGTGACGCGATACAGACACCGAGGCCGCCGCATCGCTCTAATCTCCCAGCCGCCGCGGATGCTGTTATCAGCTCCAGCGTGCGTGGACCACTCGCCTCATGATAGCGCGTCTCTGTCAATGAAACCCGTGTCCTTTGCGCCATTGATGCCGCCACCGGCGTGTACGCAGACACGGCCATTGATAGCGATTTGATAGCGCTGCTAAGCCAGCTAAAGTCTTTTTGATTTGACAATAACCTTGTCGCTCTGCGCTAGAAGTCGATACTATTAACAAGGTGATCCGAAATAGATTTTCAGTCGCCGATTTACCTTTAGTTCTGACTTCAATAATAAAGTGAGTTAAAAGCCAGAAGATATAGAGATCCAAATCCAGATCCAGAGAAGAGCATGTCGCTGTGGCATTGATAATTCAACAAATCGTTTAACTAAAATATGTTGTCAATTCTGCAAGGACACAATGAACTCTGACCCGCTGCGTTCTTTCCTGTGGCCTCCCCGGGCAAGTTGCGTGGGTTAAAAATTTGTAATTAAAACCAACACAATTGAAATTTGCTTGCGGTTGACGTCTGCAATCTGTTAAATTGTGTTGTACCGTCGTTTATTGTGTTTTCATTAACTATATATACACACAATATGAAATAAGGGATTAATTATATGAAAACCAAACGTGTCTATACATTCAAAGGCTTTGGTCAGAAATTAAATGCCAAATTTGCTTTTCGGACAGCGAAACAAGCGGCAGTCCAGGCTGCTTTGCAGACAGGGAAACAAGCGGCAGTCCAGGCTGCTTTGCAGACAGCGAAACAAGCGGCAGTCCAGGCTGCTTTGCAGACAGGGAAACAAGCGGCAGTCCAGGCTGCTTTGCAGACAGGGAAACAAGCGGCAGTCCAGGCTGCTTTGCAGACAGGGAAACAAGCGGCAGTCCAGGCTGCTTTGCAGACAGCGAAACAAGCGGCAGTCCAGGCTGCTTTGCAGACAGGGAAACAAGCGGCAGTCCAGGCTGCTTTGCAGACAGCGAAACAAGCGGCAGTCCAGGCTGCTTTGCAGACAGGGAAACAAGCGGCAGTCCAGGCTGCTTTGCAGACAGGGAAACAAGCGGCAGTCCAGGCTGCTTTGCAGACAGGGAAACAAGCGGCAGTCCAGGCTGCTTTGCAGACAGGGAAACAAGCGGCAGTCCAGGCTGCTTTGCAGACAGGGAAACAAGCGGCAGCCCAGGCTGCTTTGCAGACAGGGAAACAAGCGGCAGTCCAGGCTGCTTTGCAGACAGCGAAACAAGCGGCAGTCCAGGCTGCTTTGCAGACAGCGAAACAAGCGGCAGTCCAGGCTGCTTTGCAGACAGCGAAACAAGCGGCAGTCCAGGCTGCTTTGCAGACAGCGAAACAAGCGGCAGTCCAGGCTGCTTTGCAGACAGGGAAACAAGCGGCAGTCCAGGCTGCTTTGCAGACAGGGAAACAAGCTGCAGTCCAGGCTGCTTTGCAGACAGCGAAACAAGCGGCGGTCCAGGCTGCTTTGCAGACAGGGAAACAAGCGGCGGTCCATGCTGCTTTGCAGACAGGGAAACAAGTGGCAGTCCAGGCTGCTTTGCAGACAGGGAAACAAGCGGCAGTCCAGGCTGCTTTGGCTGGTATATTGCGCACATTCTGAAAATGAAAATTGATGGCTCGGTATGTGTAAGAGGCAGCTATTACGTTAGGCAGTACAATTTCGGTGCTCGATGCTTTTAGCAGCATGAGTCACTAGCAGGCTGCATGCGAGATGTTTGGAGAGCGGCGGGTTAATTTTAGCCAGACGGCGGTGTTCGGGGTTCGAGGCCCGGCGTGCGCTCGCAGCGCTCAAGTTCATGCCACGCAGTCGTTGAGTCGAGGTTAAGCAACAGCTGTGTGGCGGCTGGGTGACCGCTGGCGGTTTGAATTGGGCGTAGTGTTGTTGGAAACGGGTGGAATCGGCTACCAATGAATAAGAAGAGTAAAGACTCTCCAAAAGATTCCAAAATTTGTATCCTTATCCCGGTACGGATAAAAATTTTGGAATAGATTTTTCATTTCTAATAGTAAATATCAGCTGAACATGCAACGAGTATTTTGAATCGGTGAGAATCACAATTGTATAACGACTCTCATTTTGGTGAATTTCTTACTAAGTTTACTAAGCCACTGATTTGCATGGGATTTTTTATTCTTTAAATAGGTTTTCGCAATGTTTAACTTAAGTTGCGCCGTGTCTTTGAGGAATTCAGCTGCTGCCAATTGAACGCATTTTGAGAGATAATAAAATCGTGGAGATAAAAATATGTATTCGATTCACATGAAAGCGAAAAAAAAACATTTTTTCTTCTATTTTTTTCTCTTTAAGGTAAGATGAGATGAATTTTTGAAAGCCGTGTCAATATTTGTGCTGAGATATTCGTGTTCGTGAATACACAGAGTCGTGTTTACACACCAATATTATTATCTTCGTCTCTGATATAGTACGCTTCTCTTTCCGTGCCTCGAACTATCACAAAAATCACAAACTGTAATAATGAAATATGAATTATTTTCTCATCAAATTATTCTGAAAGGTTCTTAATTTTGGACAGTATCTCTCTCGGTTGCATAGGAGGCCATCTCCGGGAAAAACTCGACTGCTTTATCTTTGATTTCCTTTGTTTAAGGGCCGGTATTACAACTTTTGTCAACTCTGGGTTAAGCATCTAACTCCTAGAAACAAATGAATTCCACTGCATCCCATTGGCCGTTGCCATAACAAATAACTTAACTCCCACTTTAACCTGGAGTTGGCAAAATTGTAAAATCGGGTCTAAGACATCTTGATTTCACTAGCTTTCGTCTCAACGATCAATGACGACAACGATCTTTATGAATCGATTGACAGAAGTCCTTTTCGCTAAAAATTGCATCATTTAATTTACCTCCTGTTTATGTGCATGGATAGACTATAGGTTGGTCCATATTTATACAGCCTATCTTCACGTGACCTTGAAAAACTAAGATTAACCGATATCTTGACACCGGCAATACGTGTCGAAAGTAAAATGACAATCTTGCACTCAAACCCAACTCTTTTTATCATGTTTACACTAAATTTTACCAATTCTTGTATATCTCTTAAGTCTCATATTGATTCAGGTTCCTGGGTAAGCGACCCTCTTCCCTATGATAGTGTCACGAAGGGTGTTCTTACTTGGTGGGAATTTTGTTCCCAACCGTAATTATCCTTCAAATACCTAAACATCCCTCGGTTCCTACAACCTTCCAAGGCCAACACAGCGCCTGTCCTTGAGAATGCGTTAATATCAGGCATTTCCCTACTTTTCCGGATATTGGGCGAATATGGGTCTCCCCAAATCCGTGGAAATACTTTCTCTTACTTTTGTTTCGATTTTGATTACTTTCATGTATCAAGCGTTTTTTTTTTTTACTTTTGCACGGTCAGTAAATTAAGCATGTTAATTATTTTGCCCGTAATTATCGGTAATTGCAAGTTATCAATTTGATACCTTGTTTCAAGTTGCTTTTTAAATGTTTAACCATCCTTGAAATAGACCTATTTCACTCAGAGACAAAATGACGTCAGATACCCACTATTAAAATATAGCTCTGCTAAGTAACCAAGGAAGAATATTGAAAGGTTTGCCAACGTTAGAAACACCGGTTCTCTTGAGATCACCGAAGTTAAGCAACATCACGCTGTTGGATGGGTGACCATCATGCACATAATCAGTTCTGTTCGGAAGAGAGGTTGGAACTGCTGTTGCTACCAAACTTCAAGTTATCCTCTTCAGACACGACTAAAGTGCCAAAAAAAAATCCCACAAATCTCGTGACCTTGAACCCACCAGCTCACCAGCCCAATCCGTGGGTTAGCCAAATCCGCGAGCTAATCCGCGAGTTAACCCTTTCGGCAAACAATCGGCAACACAACACTCTAATGACTCGCAAGCAATCAGCAGCGACGCATTGTCACAATTCGCCCGAAGGTCTTTGACACTCGGCGTCGCGTGACGTCACTCGGTGACCTTCGCCAGTGATAACATGGTAATCATTGGCTGACGTCACAGACACACACATAAGCACACAGACACAGAGAACTGGTGACGAAAAAAACACAGAGGCACCGGGAGCATTGTTCTGACACTCACTAAGCGCCCGACAGAATTTCACACGTGGATCCTTGTTGCGCTGCTAAGATTGTTGGCATTACTATGTGCCTTGCCTAATGCCAGCAAACACCGGTGTCACTGCTGTTGCTAGTGTTGCCACGCTGCTACGATTGTTGGCATTACTATGTGCCTTGCCTAATGCCAGCAAACACCGGTGTCACTGCTGTTGCTAGTGTTGCCACGCTGCTACGATTGTTGGCATTACTATGTGCCTTGCCTAATGCCAGCAAACGCCGGTGTCACTGCTGTTGCTAGTGTTGCCACGCTGCTACGATTGTTGGCATTACTATGTGCCTTGCCTAATGCCAGCAAACACCGGTGTCACTGCTGTTGCTAGTGTTGCCACGCTGCTACGATTGTTGGCATTACTATGAGCCTTGCCTAATGCCAGCAAACACCGGTGTTACTGCTCTTGCTAGTGTTGCCACGCTGCTACGATTGTTGGCATTACTATGTGCCTTGCCTAATGCCAGCAAACACCGGTGTCACTGCTGTTGCTAGTGTTGCTACGCTGCTACGATTGTTGGCATTACTATGTGCCTTGCCTAATGCCAGCAAACACCGGTGACACTGCTGTTGCTAGTGTTGCTACGCTGCTACGATTGGTGGCATTACTATGTGCCTTGCCTAATGCCAGCAAACACCGGTGTCACTGCTGTTGCTAGTGTTGCCACGCTGCTACGATTGTTGGCATTACTATGTGCCTTGCCTAATGCCAGCAAACACCGGTGTCACTGCTGTTGCTAGTGTTGCCACGCTGCTACGATTGTTGGCATTACTATGTGCCTTGCCTAATGCCAGCAAACACCGGTGTCACTGCTGTTGCTAGTGTTGCCACGCTGCTACGATTGTTGGCATTACTATGTGCCTTGCCTAATGCCAGCAAACACCGGTGTCACTGCTGTTGCTAGTGTTGCCACGCTGCTACGATTGTTGGCATTACTATGTGCCTTGCCTAATGCCAGCAAACACCGGTGTCACTGCTGTTGCTAGTGTTGCCACGCAGCTACGATTGTTGGCATTACTATGTGCCTTGCCTAATGCCAGCAAACACCGGTGTCACTGCTGTTGCTAGTTGCTACGCTGCTACGATTGTTGGCATTACTATGTGCCTTGCCTAATGCCAGCAAACACCGGTGTCACTGCTGTTGCTAGTTGCTACGCTGCTACGATTGTTGGCATTACTATGTGCCTTGCCTAATGCCAGCAAACACCGGTGTCACTGCTGCTGCTAGTGTTGCCACGCTGCTACGATTGTTGGCATTACTATGTGCCTTGCCTAATGCCAGCAAACACCGGTGTCACTGCTGTTGCTAGTGTCGCCACGCTGCTACGATTGTTGGCATTACTATGTGCCTTGCCTAATGCCAGCAAACACCGGTGTCACTGCTGTTGCTAGTGTTGCCACGCTGCTACGATTGTTGGCATTACTATGTGCCTTGCCAAATGCCAGCAAACACCGGTGTCACTGCTGTTGCTAGTGTTGCCACGCTGCTAAGATTGTTGGCATTACTATGTGCCTTGCCTAATGCCAGCAAACACCGGTGTCACTGCTGTTGCTAGTGTTGCCATGCTGCTACGATTGTTGGCATTACTATGTGCCTTGCCTAATGCCAGCAAACACCGGTGTCACTGCTGTTGCTAGTGTTGCCACGCTGCTACGATTGTTGGCATTACTATGTGCCTTGCCTAATGCCAGCAAACACCGGTGTCACTGCTGTTGCTAGTGTTGCTACGCTGCTACGATTGTTGGCATTACTATGTGCCTTGCCTAATGCCAGCAAACACCGGTGTCACTGCTGTTGCTAGTGTTGCCACGCTGCTACGATTGTTGGCATTACTATGTGCCTTGCCTAATGCCAGCAAACACCGGTTTCACTGCTGTTGCTAGTGTTGCCACGCTGCTAAGATTGTTGGCATTACCATGTGCCTTGCCTAATGCCAGCAAACACCGGTGTCACTGCTGTTGCTAGTGTTGCCACGCTGCTAAGATTGTTGGCATTACCATGTGCCTTGCCTAATGCCAGCAAACACCGGTGTCACTGCTGTTGCTAGTGTTGCCACGCTGCTACGATTGTTGGCATTTCTATGTGCCTTGCCTAATGCCAGCAAACACCGGTGTCACTGCTGTTGCTAGTGTTGCCACGCTGCTACGATTGTTGGCATTACTATGTGCCTTGCCTAATGCCAGCAAACACCGGTGTCACTGCTGTTGCTAGTGTTGCTACGCTGCTACGATTGTTGGCATTACTATGTGCCTTGCCTAATGCCAGCAAACACCGGTGTCACTGCTGTTGCTAGTGTTGCCACGCTGCTACTATTGTTGGCATTTCTATGTGCCTTGCCTAATGCCAGCAAACACCGGTGTCACTGCTGTTGCTAGTGTTGCCACGCTGCTACGATTGTTGGCATTACTATGTGCCTTGCCTAATGCCAGCAAACACCGGTGTCACTGCTGTTGCTAGTGTCGCCACGCTGCTACGATTGTTGGCATTACTATGTGCCTTGCCTAATTCCAGCAAACACCGGTGTCACTGCTGTTGCTAGTGTTGCCACGCTGCTACGATTGTTGGCATTACTGTGTGCCTTGCCTAATGCCAGCAAACAGCGGTGTCACTGCTGTTGCTAGTGTTGCCACGCTGCTACGATTGTTGGCATTACTATGTGCCTTGCCTAATGCCAGCAAACACCGGTGTCACTGCTGTTGCTAGTGTCGCCACGCTGCTACGATTGTTGGCATTACTATGTGCCTTGCCTAATGCCAGCAAACACCGGTGTCACTGCTGTTGCTAGTGTCGCCACGCTGCTACGATTGTTGGCATTACTATGTGCCTTGCCTAATTCCAGCAAACACCGGTGTCACTGCTGTTGCTAGTGTTGCCACGCTGCTACGATTGTTGGCATTACTGTGTGCCTTGCCTAATGCCAGCAAACACCGGTGTCACTGCTGTTGCTAGTGTTGCCACGCTGCTACGATTGTTGGCATTACTATGTGCCTTGCCTAATGCCAGCAAACACCGGTGTCACTGCTGTTGCTAGTGTCGCCACGCTGCTACGATTGTTGGCATTACTATGTGCCTTGCCTAATTCCAGCAAACACCGGTGTCACTGCTGTTGCTAGTGTTGCCACGCTGCTACGATTGTTGGCATTACTGTGTGCCTTGCCTAATGCCAGCAAACAGCGGTGTCACTGCTGTTGCTAGTGTTGCCACGCTGCTACGATTGTTGGCATTACTATGTGCCTTGCCTAATGCCAGCAAACACCGGTGTCACTGCTGTTGCTAGTGTTGCCACGCTGCTACGATTGTTGACATTACTTTGTGCCTTGCCTAATGCCAGCAAACACCGGTGTCACTGCTGTTGCTAGTGTTGCCACGCTGCTAAGATTGTTGGCATTACTATGTGCCTTGCCTCATGCCAGCAAACACCGGTGTCACTGCTGTTGCTAGTGTTGCCACGCTGCTACGATTGTTGGCATTACTATGTGCCTTGCCTAATGCCAGCAAACACCGGTGTCACTGCTGTTGCTAGTGTCGCCACGCTGCTACGATTGTTGGCATTACTATGTGCCTTGCCTAATAAATATATAAATAAAGTGATACACAAATCAATAATACCTTTATCCCTCCTTATTCTATCATATTCGTACGACATTCATTACAGCACACCAATTTAACTAGTCATTTGACACGATTAAAATCAGATTACTGCTATGAAAAATCATATTTATTTTAAAACAATACATTTTTTCAAACGCCATTAAAGAAATTCCAGCAATTCGAATCCCAATCAATCTTCACGGCATTCCAGTTGGAATTAAATCAGAATCATTTGCAATTGACAAGGTATCCGCGACTGCTCCATTAGAATCGATGACCATTGACATAGATCCACCGATCGCTAATCGCCCGCCGTGCTTGCCACCCTTGTGTTCACCGGCAGCAACGGAAACAGCACGTCGCTAGTACAGAAATCAATGACCGCGGCCTTCCTGGCCCCCAGCACGCCCCCCGCGTCACGTCGCAAAGGTCCCCGGTTCGATCCCTCGACTGACCTATTTCAACACTCACTCACACACACTTGCAACTAGGTCACCGCCAGCCTGTCTGTCTCGCTGTCGGTGTGACCCCGGCCAGGGCTCGGTGGTTAGACGAGCAGGACAAGCAGGAGAGAGCAGTATGAACCATTGCCGTATAAACTAGCCGCCGTCAATGTAGGTTAATTATGTTGTACTGAGATTCAACTAGAGTCCAGGGACAATTTCGGTATATTGGGCGACAGTCCAGGCTGCTTAGCAGACAGCGAAACAAGCGGCAGTCCAGGCTGCTTTGCAGACAGGGAAACAAGCGGCAGTCCAGGCTGCTTTGCAGACAGGGAAACAAGCGGCAGTCCAGGCTGATTTGCAGACAGCGAAACAAGCGGCAGTCCAGGCTGCTTTGCAGACAGGGAAACAAGCGACAGTCCAGGCTGCTTTGCAGACAGCGAAACAAGCGGCAGTCCAGGCTGCTTTGCAGACAGGTAAACAAGCGACAGTCCAGGCTGCTTTGCAGACAGGGAAACAAGCGGCAGTCCAGGCTGCTTTGCAGACAGGGAAACAAGCGGCAGTCCAGGCTGCTTTGCAGACAGGGAAACAAGCGGCAGTCCAGGCTGCTTTGCAGACAGCGAAACAAGCGGCAGTCCAGGCTGCTTTGCAGACAGCGAAACAAGCGGCAGTCCAGGCTGCTTTGCAGACAGCGAAACAAGCGGCATTTACAACATAACAACGTTCAATTCTGATAGTCTTATGACACAGAAAAGCAGGCATTCCAGGTAAATAAAGCCCCTGGTGCTGTCAGAGCTGCTGTGAAGCTGTGACTTTCACAGCTACCGCGTGCATCTCGATACGGGGTGTGCCAAGTGCCGTCTGGTCGCCAGCTCGCCGCTGATGCGTTGATAACGTTGATAACGTTGGTAGCGTTGATTTTACAAAGTAGGTCAACACTCTGCACTCGAATCCGAACCAGATATCGCTTCGCCGCGGTGTCAAGTTTCATTTGCTGCTTTCGTTCGCAAATAAAGTGTTGACTTTTCGCTAATTTTCGCTCAGACCCTTGATTGCAGCATTGTTTTGCGAAAAGTTAGAGTTTTGGCATTCCGTAACCTAGTTAAATTGTTTTTATTTTATGAAAACTAATCTGCTAAGATTCGGAAAGACACGATTTTGAAGGAAATAATGCTGTATTATAAGTTGTTTTGATAAGAACTTGGCGTCTGTAATCATCAGGGTTGGACTTATTTTTATCATCGATTGATTATTCCCCTTTTCAATAAAACGTGTCAATTTAAAGTTGGCGGACATTTAGACGTTTCAAAATTCGATGGACTATATGTTTTTTTCACTCCACTCTTCTTACCTTCTTCTCTTTATGTTCACCTCATCGCTCTGTATCAAAATTCATACTTTACACATGTTTTAATCAAGAAAAGAAAAGACAAAAAAGTCTGAAAACTCTTACATGAATGACCCAGACCGTATCAACCGTGGATTTGACACTTTATAACGGAGTTTTTCGTTGATTTTAAGCACTTGCTACATTAGCTTCAACACCGGGTTCGATTTCATCGGAAATAACCTTTCTACAACCTAGTTTAACGCCCGGTTAAATATTTATCCTCCAGTTATGAAGAAAACAGAGGCAACCATTAGGTTTTCGCCAATGCAGACGAGCTCTGGAGGTTACCCTCTTAACCATGGACACTGTAAAATTTTCCAACATGTTCTTACCTCGTTTTCCGTCACAACTCGCAACAAAAGACGTTCGATTTCATTTGCTGATTAATCAAGCAGGCTGCTCGTTTCACACTCCATTAGCTCGGCGATCTTCGACGTCGTGTTCAGCCGGCTCGCCAATCAACTTTCTCTTTTGTTTCTGCAAATTGCCAATTAGAAAACTGCCTGGAGTTGGCTGCGGTGCGGATAACATCCGCGCGGACGGAGACTTGATCGCCAATTGATCGCCAATTGATCGCCAATTGATCGCGGAACCGTTTTGCTATTCTATATGTGTGCGCTCGCAAAGTGAGCTGCCCAAGTTTGCAATTGCCAATGAAAGACATGAAGAGAAATTTTCGTCGACATTAATTAGAAATAGACATAATATTGACCGAATTTATTAGACAAGTTTGCAGAAGATGTCGCTGAATGAACGGTTGTTCTGTTTATGTGTTGCATTGCTTGTTATTATGGGTGAGCACAGAAGTTTTGAACACCTCTATAGACAGTGACTTAATGATGCTTATAAAATGTCATACTATACAAGGGGTAAACAACGCATATCTTTGATAGATTTAACCAAAAAAATGCCTATATATATATATATGGAACTGGCGTTGGTATCTAAGACGTTTGGCAAATCTACTTTTTGTCAGGTTTTTGCAGTCGAATCTGACCTTCAGCCGCTAGTGCCTCGCGGGGATCGCTCAAGGTCACCGGAATATGTGCATCGAATCCAGTGCACCGAAGTCGCAATGCTCGCGGTTTTTGTGTGCTAAACTAATCTGCAACAATGCGAATTCTCGCTGTTTGCCTTCGCGCGGCTGCGTGCTGGCAGATGGCTGCTGGCCCCAGGACCTTCGTCCGGAATTACTTCTGTTTATAACGATGCACAGCGATGGTTATGCTGCGTCTCACCGCCCGTTATCGGTGACATTTCTTGCACTTCCTTTGTCTTAGAGATCCAGTTTGAATTTTGTATCGACAATTCATCATCTCACACCAATATATTTCAAAACAAAGGTAATCATACCGTGGAATCGAACTCCAAGCCCCAAATTATCTGGAGAGATGCTTTATCAGCTGTGTTTCAAGCTATACTTGAGTTGTTACTGCTGATCTCAATAATCCGGACCGCGCTAGGTCTTGAGCCAAGGTCAAGTATATTGGAGCCAGATCTTTGCTATCAATTGGTCACCCCTATTATGTGGCTTTTTTTAGTTAAATTTTATGATTGTTAGCTTTATTAGACAGTTTTTTACAGTATTTATCAGTAACCAATCTTGTATAAACCACCCTCCATAGCTCACAATTAAATAATCAGGATTTTTCATGCTGTAATACCAATGATTATGAACTTATAATATTGCTTCAAATATCAAATCGTTTCTACGCCAAATTCGCATTTTTATTTTTTGATGAAAAATTTGATGTAAATTTGGGGTAGGAGAAGGTGCCCCAAAGTGTCTCAATACGGCAGAAAAGTCTCGCTGTACGAAGCGCTATCCATGGCAATAGAGATCAGTGGAAAGACATGATAAAGTGGCTCAATACGGCATCAAAGTCTCGCTGTACGAAGCGCTATCCATGGCTATAGAGATCAGTGGGAAGACATGATAAAGTGTTTCAATACGGCATCAAAGTCTCACTGTACGAAGCGCTATCCATGGCTATAGAGATCAGTGGGAAGACATGATAAAGTGTCTCAATACGGCATCAAAGTCTCGCTGTACGAAGCGCTATCCATGGCTATAGAGATCAGTGGGAAGACATGATAAAGTGTCTCAATACGGCATCAAAGTCTCGCTGTACGAAGCGCTATCCATGGCTATAGAGATCAGTGGAAAGACATGATAAAGTGGCTCAATACGGCATCAAAGTCTCGCTGTACGAAGCGCTATCCATGGCCATAGAGATCAGTGGGAAGACATGATAAAGTGGCTCCACACGGCATCAAAGTCTCGCTGTACGAAGCGCTATCCATGGCTATAGAGATCAGTGGGAAGACATGATAAAGTGGTTCAATACGGCATCAAAGTCTCTCTGTACGAAGCGCTATCCATGGCTGTAGAGATCAGTGTCTGTCACAGGACATATGCTAGAACTCAGTAGACACTGAATTTAGCAACGCCATGCCATTTTCTCTCCTGCCAACCCTACACAATGATCTAACGAATAAATTTTCCTAAGTGTTGCCCCATGTTGCGAATCCTCTTGTCTCTTACTCGTGATAGTCAAACGACCCAGTGCGAGACGAAGGTCTAGCAACCTTCAGCTTCGTCGTCGTCGCACCTTCCTGGTGACCTTTAACCACGGTGAACCCGCGCAGCGACCTTGGTGTTAAAGGTCCCCCCTCTTTACCCCACCAGTCACACTAGATCACACTCGGGTGACCTTTCTTGAACAAGCAGCCAGCCGTGAGCAAACAACCATCACACAGATTTGAATTCCGGGACAATGGGTCGGTTGATGACTGGGGATAAAAAAATATATTGGACACCGACTTCCGTTTCCTATGCGCCGGTTGCCATGAGCCGCCCCCACTCCAGTTGTTTGGTGTTGAGAGACCATCTGTTGACGCTTGCAGAGGAACTAGGTTCATTCATTTGAAGCCGGGAAGAGATGTTATTTATCTCCGATGTCGTTAACGTTGATTTGAGGATGGGGTAATGGGGGTTGAGTTAGGGTCTAGCGGGTTTTTGAATGTTTGAGACGCGGATGGCTGCTTGTTATAGTCCTCAAAGAACGCATCTGGGTTTCTGTGTCGGGTTTATACTGAGTTCTGTTACTCTGAGATGTTTTTGACAGTTTCACAATGATTTGACTAGGATTGATTTGAGATCGTTAAAACATCTTGCGGACAATAGCCAATCAGTGAAGCTATTTTTCACTGTGGAGTGTGTCTTTTATATATTTTTTCCAATCGTTTTCAAACTGGTTTCAAATCCCATTGCAAACTTCAATGGATATTCAATATTGAAGTTTTTACGATGTCCGTGTCTCTTTTATTGACCAATTATGGTATTTGAGACTTACTCTTGTACATGGGGGCATTGATCAATATTGCCAAAATACTTAAATACATACAACAGATTTTAATCAGAACACACTAAGAGAAAGAACAATGCAAAAGGTAAAACAACAAAAATGGGATCTGTATATTCAGCACTATAGAAAATTAGCTTTTCCTGTTACATTCCCAGTCGATTTTTCCGTGCCTTGCCCATTTCCTCGTAGTCGCGACATCAGGAAAACTACACGGTGGAAAATGTAATCATTCGATCTGGATTTTACTGAATTTTTTATAAAGTTCACGTGCGTTCAACGTAGGTCGTGTTGGGGGGGAGTGAGGTGGTTTGGAGGGCGGGAAATAGCGGTTTCGTGTTGGCGCAAAATATCGAACCGATATATAGCGTGTCCCACGTAATAGGTACATTATAGTCACGGAATCCTGGCACGCTGCCGCGCTCGGCTGTCGCGATAATTTCAATGTCGCCGCGCGCCATCTGGTCGGCGTCTGGTAACTGCTCGTGAGTTTAATTCCCGCAATCGCTGGCAGAGCGCGCAACAATCGCAAGCCCCCCCGATTCTATTTTGTTTTTAAATCTTCTCGCGAGTTGTGTGCCCAGCTGACTGCATTCGGCGTTTCAACTTTTCTTTTTTAAACCATTCATATTTCACTGAAATTAAATTCAAGTTTGAGTGCATTTACTAGAAGCAAACATCCAAACAATCAAATAGGTACGAGTCACGTTGTAAAAAGCTATTTTACCATGCTGTCAAACCTTAGTTATTACTTTATGCCCAGAGCATGGAGATTTCGTTGTCATTAGTGTTCCAAGAAATACCTAGGCTCAATTCTACTTATTTCTGGGCCGCCTTACTGACTTGGCTGGCTCCATGGTCTCTACAAGATCCAATTAGCATCTATAAATCACCAGCAAACAGCCAATAGACGAACATGACGAACATTCCTACCGAAACAAAACGTTTTACTTCATCGAAACACTTCCTAATATTCGCCATTCTCCGCCTAACCTTATTCAGCTCTGTGCTCTTGGCTCCATTTGTTCACGTCACGAGACAGAACCATCAAGAACTTGCATCGCCATGTGACCAAGCGAGACACATCTATAGCAAAGCTCGCTGGAGCAAGAGAACTAGCAGCTGCAACCACTCTATCGAGAGAGTCACAGAATCGCCTTGTTCAATACAAGTTAGTACGAGAGCGAGCGAGAGGGTCGCGTACTTAGCGTAACGAGACCGAGTGAGAGAGACTGAGACAGGTACTGCGTTCGTGTGTAATGAAAGTAAAAAGATTGACTCGCGATTTCTCGTATAGCGAAGTCGTGATTGAGCAGCGTTGCCAGATTGTCGAGCGCGGCGGTGGCAACAGGTAAAGTTATGGATGGCGAAGTAATGGCAAGTACATGTTTAATTGGCATTGTTGCCGGTTGTACAGAGGCGATGGTTTATGTAGCGTAGCGTTGCACAATTGTCAGGAGTTGTTTCTAGTTTCTGTGCGTTTGTATTTGGTGACAGAAAACACGGATTCTAACCTATGAAACATCAGTTATTAATTATTTATACCTTATCATCTCCTATCAAAATTCCGTAATTTTTCACCCCAAAATATGTTATCATGGATAAACTGGCTAGTGATGGATATTTAACAAATCAAAGCTATTTTTTTTCTCGTTATATATGGCGTTTTTTCTTACTGATGACATCAGTTAAGTTTCGCCATGTTGTGCAATGCTTATGTATGCGATCTTTACCCTGCGCGTCGCCAAAATTGCCGTCTTGCGTTATCGGAGCCGATGTAATCTGACTTGTAAGGTAAAACGGAAATAGGTTTGGTTGTTGTGAATATAATTTTGTTTAGAATAGCAGTTAGGAAGAAGTAACGTCAGTCAATCTTTATAAGGTTGACATTTCATTCAGTCGCCGCTGTTATCAAACTATTCAATTTAGGCGTGTGTACAAAATTAAAATTCTGAACGCACGTGGCTTTAGGCAACCAAAAACTTCACCCAAGGTCCCGGGTTCGAATTATTTTCACGGAATTTGCCTGTATTTCATGCACTAGCGTTGATGCACGCATTGTTCCAAGTTCTTAAGCTCGAAAAAATTCTGTATGTTTTTTTTGTCTACCCGTTTTTATAAATCAAAATTCACAACCAAGAACTTATTCCCACGAAACTGTAAGTCATGCAGTTGGTGTCATTCAGCGAGCGAAACGTTGCTAGCTTCTAGTTCCGAATGTACCCGCTGTTCGGAAGTCAAGGACACCTACGAATCACTTTTCTTTATTTTTCCTCTGTAAGAATCAGCTCTTTCCTTGTCCGTCTCGCTCGGCTGCCGTATCACTTCGCTCTCTTGTAGGTAACCGCTGCTGACATTTAGCAACGTCAATTCACGGCCGGTGAATGGAAAACGAATCTCGCCTGGGTTTCCTTTTGTTCAGCGAAAAATACACCGAATTTTCCTTTCAACTCGGGTCGCGCGTCAAAAAGGAAAACAACCGCGAGAGTCTTTTGACTGTTTTCTCTGTGTTCGCTTTGTCATGGCAACGCAAGAAACAATTAGTCTTGCTGACTCGGTTTTTTGGATTTGCATCAATGCTTGTTGGATGAAATGTTTCGTTTTGCGCTTTCCGAGCGAAATGAAGCCATTGTGTTTTGGTAAACGATTTTTTCTTGTGTCTGCAACCCACGCGATTTGATGCGGTTAACAATTGGTTCGATTTTTGATATGAATTTTACCGGCTTTGATCGGAAAACTTGATTTGATTGGAGATTTTCTTGTGTGTGAGGTTTGAAGCATGATCTTGTGAAGATTGCTTCCAAATCCGAGCATAACGCATCGCAACAAAAGATTCGTTAACATCATCAGTGGCCAATAAATTCAATTTTACGTTATATAAGGTTTAATTTTCGACTCGTTTCTTCCTAGCAACATCTTATTAGAAACCCAATTAAAGGTTTCGTTAGTAGATTCGACTTTTGCTATCGTAGTGATGTATTGTCCCGACACTTTTGCCTCACAAACTTTTATCACATCTTAAACCCAAGTATTTCTCTCCGCAAACGGCCATGAAAATATCTTCCCTGTACCACCTTAAAGCGTCATTAACTGAAATATTTCTGAAAGAACGCTCAAAGAGATGCTATAACAATAAAAATAATTTAATTGCTAGTGCCTCATGAGAAAGCTTTTTTCACTAATAAGCAAGTCAGGGTAGAGCACCCGTGAACATTTCAGGGAATTACTTTATCTTCGTGAAGCTACATTAAAATTTTTCGTCAGAACCACTTACAATAAAGTTCATTAGGCACCCATAATATAACCAAATCTACGAAAATTCCATCTCACTAAATATACAGAGAAAATCTTTATCGCTTATTTCGGACTCAGTAGCTCTGACAAAGTGCTGTCGTTAAATTCAAAGATGCCTCGAGGTATCTGGTCCATATCAGTCCATGGATTTTAGCAAGCTTCAAGGTCCCACCGAACGCGTCGCACGTTCCCAGCCGTCCACCTCGCAGCCAGCGTGCTACGCGCTTCAACGTCCCACCGAACGCGTCGCACGTTCCCAGCCGTCCGCCTCGCAGCCAGCGTGCTACGCGCTTCAACGTCCCACCGAACGCGTCGCACGTTCCCAGCCGTCCGCCTCGCACCCAGCGTGCTACGCGCTTCAACGTCCCACCGAACGCGTCGCACGTTCCCAGCCGTCCGCCTCGCAGCCAGCGTGCTACGCGCTTCAACGTCTCACCGAACGCGTCGCACGTTCCCGGCCGTCCGCCTCGCAGCCAGCGTGCTACGCGCTTCAACGTCCCACCGAACGCGTCGCACGTTCCCAGCCGTCCGCCTCGCAGCCAGCGTGCTACGCGCTTCAACGTCCCACCGAACGCGTCGCACGTTCCCAGCCGTCCGCCTCGCAGCCAGCGTGCTACGCGCTTCAACGTCCCACCGAACGCGTCGCACGTTCCCAGCCGTCCGCTTCGCAGCCAGCGTGCTACGCGCTTCAACGTCCCACCGAACGCGTCGCACGTTCCCAGCCGTCCGCCTCGCAGCCAGCGTGCTACGCGCTTCAACGTCCCACCAAACGCGTCGAAAGCCAATGGATCATTTTTGACAGTCCCAGTCCTTCGTTAAACAGCAATGATCAATCATTTCATATGTCTCGAAGGCAAAGCACGATTAAACAACCTAAAATGTCCAAACTTTCGTTCCTCGGTACATTTCTGAGACCAAACTGAATTTTCTACAAAATAGCAACAAGAAAACTTGAAATTGTATATTTCCTGTAACGAATTGAGGAGGAAAGAATGTCAAAATCGAGTCTATTTTGTGTAAACTTTCACCGACCCTATGGGCAAAGAAAGGACAAGGGAAAGGTTGAATGGTGTCGGCTACCCCCGTGTTTATGGCCACCCAAACGTGTTTCGCGCTCGGGACTTTCGGAGAGATAGAAATTCACAAAACAGGCCAAAAGGTTAACCCTGACCCAAATTTTTCTGTTTGTCGCTAACAAAATTTGATACCTGCTCGTCCAAACAAGTGAGACTTAGGATTCTGTGTGAAGTGTGTATTTATTTTTGCAACGTAAACACTCGAGCTGGAACTCGTTCTTCTAGAGTTCACACTAAAATCATCAAAGTTGTACTTGGTGAATTACGTTTTGCCAATAAAATGTTTGATGGACTGTGATGATGTCTGTGATCGTTTTAACCGCTTCCAACAGATGCGATTGTACATGAAGATTTCTTGAAAGATTAGAAATCCCAGCGATGAAATAAATATTAAAAATACCGAAGATTTTTGAAAGTGAAAATTGCTTACTGAATATTTTTTCTGAGCATGCAGATTTCGTGTAGCGCTTTCGATTTAACCCAGAAGTCAATCACGTATTGCTCGCATCTGTTAAAATATTGTCCACCAATTTTTAAAATTGTCAACCGGTTTCCGATCGTCAGTCGACCGCGAGAAAAAGCGCCGAGACGCGAAATGAGGTCAGGAGGACTCAAAATCCGACAGCCCTGCCATCCCAGTCACATGGCCCTAACCCCTCAGGACAAAACAATTACTCCCGCTCACCACAAGACCCATTGTCTCACCGAATTTCAACCACTTATCGGCCACCAAGACCAGCGGAAGTCAGCACTTATACGCGTCTGATCGCATTTTCGACCCAAATAGACAAAAACCCAATTGCCTAAATCATCCCTCTGAGCTAGCCACCCCAGCGGCGATGTCAATTGTCCACCTGTGTTCAATAGGTTCAAGCTGCGTGCAGTCACCAGCCGGAAGGGTTGAGTCAACCCTTTCAACCCTTAACCATCCGAAGACCTTGCCCTAGAGACCCGGTTCTTTGTGGGTGTTGTTCCTTTACACGCCAGGAATCTACAGTCTGGTGGAGCAAATATTCTCTCTGTTTGACGATTGCTGTGTCCTTGGTTTGAATACTCGGGGAGCTGTCATGGTCATGCGTCCATGTTTGCAGTGTCACGGGGTTGGCATAAAGATTTCCTCGGTCTCCACGCTGCAATCTGCATTGCATCTCAGCTGCAGACGCTTCGGCCACACCAGAGACAACCTAACAGGCAATTGTGCGATATCCATTTTATTCAACTCTTTTTCAACATGTAGGTATCACTCCAGTTATAATGGAAACCATGTCAACAGACCAAAATCCACAAGAGCGGTTAAATTTTCGTTGGCAATGCTTTCTTATACGAATGCACTTGCGTTTTAACTTCTCTTTAGCGAAGCTCCACATTTAAAAAACGGTGTTTACCTGGTTTTGCATTGGGGAGATACGCTTATAAAATTGGTCCGCGGTTGCTACGCAGTTTCATTGTTAGTGCGTTGGAACCCGACGTGATTGGTCGCTGAGTTTTGAGCATAAAGTCCATAGTTTCATTGTCAATTTAGCACGTGGTCGTTTAAAGCGGGGTATAGATAGAAAAGTCAGTCGTTTTTTTTTAACCTTAAAAATGTCAGCTTGCAAAACGCACAAAAACCAAAACAATGACAGATAAATCCGTGAGAACACAAGTCGAAAAATCAAAAAGTTTAAGTACCTACATGCACCACGCCGTCAAAACGTCAATATTCCTCCTGGCAGCATCTCGAGTTAGATCTCTGCAGAACCCTTCGCGGCCAGCGCCGGTCGCGCTCCGTCGCGTTTCTTCGTCTGTGCCCCCCCCCCCCCCCCCCCCCCCCCCCCCGCCCTACACACGAGTTCAACCAACCCCGCGCGGCGGCGGCGGCGGCGGCGGCGGCGGCGGCGGCGGCGGCGGCGGCTAGAGTTTCCTGACCCACCCAGCTGGCCTCGACTCATCAAGCATCTCTGCAGACTCCGCGCAACGCGAGAATCTGCTCCATGGTCGCTGCATGAGTGCGTCCAGTCCAGGCCATGCTTGGCTCCGGCACAGATCAGCACCGGAAGGTCCCCTCGGGCCCATGGACCTTCGCTGGCGCCGTCGGTTGTAAAGCAGCCCTGCACTCGGCGGCAGCATGCAGAGATTTGGTGGCTTCAAATCAAGCAGTGGGTCAATTTCACACCATGTTTCTCTACAAGTCGTCATGAACGCGCCGATATAAATCGGAGATAGTAGAAATTGATTCAAGTTTTAACAACCATAAGTAAATATTAGTATTCTGGAATACAATTCATCTTGGTAGAAATCTTGTAAGAGGTGGTGACTGGTGGGTGACCTGAAGATAGTAAAGTTAAAAAAATGCAGATTTAGGCTCATTTAAATGCAATAATCTACAGACTACAAGACCGGACTGGCACATACTAGTTCTGGCACGGACTAGTTCTGGTACGGACTAGTTCTGGCACATTCTAGTTCTGGCACATTCTAGTTCTGGCATACTGATTAAAAAAGTGGGCCCAGGTTTCCGGCAAACACCGGTGTTGCTGATGATGCTGCAGCGTTGATAGCCTGGCTGTTGGCAAAGCTATGGGGCATTGCATAACAAACGTAGCTCCACTAAACTCGAAGAATCCTTCTAGAATCATCCTCCTCTGGACTTGGCCTCTGCACTGGCCTCACTTCAAGATGACCATTGGACCGTGGTTCAAGAGACATTATCGAATTGGCACCAATTGCTTGATTTTTCTGTGGATACTGCATCGATTGCTGGCATTACTTTGAACCTTATGCCAACAATCGTAGCAGCGTAGCAACATTAGCAACAGCAGTGACACCGGTGTTTGCTGGCATTAGGCAAGGCACATAGTAATGCCAACAATCGTAGCAGCGTGGCAACACTAGAAACAGCAGTGACACCGGTGTTTGCTGGCATTAGGCAAGGCACATAGTAATGCCAACAATCGCAGCAGCGTGGCAACACTAGCAACAGCAGTGACACCGGTGTTTGCTGGCATTAGGCAAGGCACATAGTAATGCCAACAATCGTAGCAGCGTGGCAACACTAGCAACAGCAGTGACACCGGTGTTTGCTGGCATTAGGCAAGGCACATAGTAATGCCAACAATCGTAGCAGCGTGGCAACACTAGCAACAGCAGTGACACCGGTGTTTGCTGGCATTAGGCAAGGCACATAGTAATGCCAACAATCGTAGCAGCGTGGCAACACTAGCAACAGCAGTGACACCGGTGTTTGCTGGCATTAGGCAAGGCACATAGTAATGCCAACAATCGTAGCAGCGTGGCAACACTAGCAACAGCAGTGACACCGGTGTTTGCTGGTATTAGGCAAGGCACATAGTAATGCCAACAATCGTAGCAGCGTGGCAACACTAGCAACAGCAGTGACACCGGTGTTTGCTGGCATTAGGCAAGGCACATAGTAATGCCAACAATCGTAGCAGCGTGGCAACACTAGCAACAGCAGTGACACCGGTGTTTGCTGGCATTAGGCAAGGCACATAGTAATGCCAACAATCGTAGCAGCGTGGCAACACTAGCAACAGCAGTGACACCGGTGTTTGCTGGTATTAGGCAAGGCACATAGTAATGCCAACAATCGTAGCAGCGTGGCAACACTAGCAACAGCAGTGACACCGGTGGCAACACCATGTATTGTGAAATTAAATGACCCTGTCTAGTTGACAGAGATGCACTCCAGGCAAGAACTTCTTGCAGCCCGAACATTTTTACAAGCAGTTCTCTGCGATAAGGCGGACACATTGCAAAATCGTACCGCGCGGTTGATGCAAAAAAAATCCCATTTTTAGAACGACACAATCTGCCATCGAAATCCTCGTAAAGTCCAGGCGATGAGATAAGCGGTTGATAAATCGGTCGGCTTGTCTGGATGATTTCGTGTGTATCAGGCCACGGTCGCTGCGGCGGCGGTTTCGGCTGCTGAATCATTGCATGGCTGGTTCTTATCTTCGACATGCGCTGTGTTATCACACGACCGTGTTATCAGGCGAAAGTGTGACAAGGTGACACCATCGAATCGGGGCCATTAACATCTGCTTGTGAAGCCTGTTTGCCGATTTGGAGATGCCTTGCGCTATGTTTAGAGTTCAATTGATTAGCATGTATCGTCGATGTATATTCGCTTGTGATGCTAGGGTTTTGTGGTTGTGGGAGGATGACATTGATGCTTTGATGCCATGTCTCGAGGTGCGACATGGTTTACAGAAAAAAAGTATTCAGCTGGGCACTGAATGCATGTGCCAAACTCAAAATTGTTTGAAGTTTTGCATAGTTTTGGTTGGTTTAGAAGATCTTTTTTCGGTAGTTAATCCGTTTGTTTGTGTTGTGGCTTTCTGATTTGGAACGAGTCCGTATTTATGTCCGGTGTCTAAGAACTAATATCCACTCCTGTAAAAAAATATCAAAAAATCTTTTCCCAATATGGTAAAGATAGTAAACCATTTCCATCGAATTATTATCCATCTGATAATATTGTTTTCCATTTCAAGATTTGTTTCGTAGAATTCTGGCAATATTAGATGTGTTTATCGGTGCCCCATAGCCTTCCTCCCCGCCGATTGCAGTTTGTTATCAAAAAACCTTATCAAAACAATGGGATTGAACTCGAAACACTAAATACCGGCGAAAGGCCCACCGCGCGATAACAAGCCAACAAAAGAATTAAAAAACAACACACAAACGTCATATAATATATCGACAGCACGGAAATTTGTCAGCGCTATTTATAAACGCGGTCGCACCATGAACCAGCATTTAGAAGCAGAAGTATTTATAATTTTGTAAATTTTCTTTATTGGTACTTGTAACTGCGAAAATACTTATTTTCTCAGATGTTACTTTCAGAAATTCTAGAGCATGCAATTTTTCGCTCCGTCCACTTGCGAAACTTGTTATTTCAACTGGTAATAAAATGATTTAAAAAATACTTGTAAATATTTCTATTTTTATTTTCGTTTTTACAGTGCACTTCTATAACTCAACCTGCATACACATAGCTAAAAATAAGATTTGGTATCGACTACCGTCCAGCGCTATCGCCCGTAACGCCGAACGCACTGTACACTGTACACTATACACACTGTACACTGTACACTCTGCTGCAGCAGCACACCTAGCCGAGCCGCTCGCCAGCGCCAGTATCCCTTCTACCGCCGTCGAGGACGCATCGCGCTGCCAGCACGAGCACGGTTGCCGTCACCGTTTAAATACCCCAGCAATCGAAACCAGCAACGACATTTGGCCGTTACAACACTTGAAATATTTAGCACTTTATTTGAATTTGAATTTAATATCAGCCGAGTGACAGTTGATTTCACACAGTGTGCAGTGAACGTCAATCGTATTTATTTGTTTTTTGTGCGTCAAATCTCGCTCCGTGTTTTCGCTAATATTAAAAAATATTTCCGCTTGTCTATTCGGTGGTGATTTTTAGAATCTTTGCTGTCAAAATGTTGTTCGTCGTCGCCGCCGTCGACTGTCAAGTCCCCGACCGGTGTCGACAGTTGCGTCATTGAGCGCCCGCCGCTTGCGCAATCGCCGTTTCTTTTGCCACCGTTTTGAAAAGTGAGAAGGCATTCTGCAGACACAGACACCGTCGTCGTCGGCGTTGACTATACTTTCTCTCCACGTGCGTCCCAGCGTCTCGGCCGGCGGTAATTTCTCCAAACGCGGCCTCCGTTGCGTCACCAGCCAGACAATTCTAACACCAATCTTTTCATCTCTCACTCGACATTGTTTACGAATCCGTGCCGCTAACAAAAGTGAATCGTGTTCGACTTATGTGTGTGTTGTGTTGTGCCAATTTTATTTCGGCAAACAAGTGCCTTGTTTTTTCGCCAGCGCGAAAAGATCACAGCGATCGTTTGTTCTAAATAGATATCGCTAAAGTGGGTCGCACGGGCTCGCAAGCCACATGACGAAATTTTGGCGCTGACCTTTAAACCAACAGACCGCGCTTAGCAAAAAAAAACAACAGTGCGAAAAGACTCGATACCAAAAAAAAACCCACCGAAATCCCTCAGCTTAGCTGGGAGCGGCACGGCGAAAAGCGCTCAAAACTCAAGGTCGCTGCAGAGTCGATGACCGAACGCGGCGGCGCTCGCGACCAAAACACATCCATCTAAACGCCCCCCCTCCCGTCGCACCGGCATGATGACTAGCACGGTCTGGGCGCGCTTCCCTATGAGCCGCGACACCGCCGCCGACGGCCAAGGGGTGCCAGAAGTCACCTCCTCGTCGGCTCTCAACGCCCACCTAATCAGTCCTGCACACTCCCTCGGCTCCTCCGACATCGGCGAGGTGGACCTCGAGTTCTGGGACCTCGATCTCAACGCTCAGAACAACGCCCGGCATGCAGCCAAGGGAAGGCCGTGCAGCGATTCTAGCGGCTCCCTCTCAGGTATATCCCTGTTGGTCGATATCGTGGGACGTGCGACGGTGTCTTCTGTCCAGCCTCCTTGTTACAGGACTCTAGTCTGGCTGTAACACTCTTAATTTGCCGATTATACCTTGTCAAAGAGTGCTGTATGGCTCTTTAATGCCCTTACCTGTAATGCCAGCAAACACCGGTGTCACTGCTGTTGCTAGTGTTGCCACGCTGCTACGATTGTTGGCATTACTATGTGCCTTGCCAATGCCAGCAAACACCGGTGTCACTGCTGTTGCTAGTGTTGCTACGCTGCTATACGAGTGTTGGCATTACTATGTGCCTTGCCAATGCCAGCAAACACCGGTGTCACTGCTGTTGCTAGTGTTGCTACGCTGCTATACGAGTGTTGGCATTACTATGTGCCTTGCCAATGCCAGCAAACACCGGTGTCACTGCTGTTGCTAGTGTTGCTACGCTGCTACGAGTGTTGGCATTACTATGTGCCTTGCCTAATGCCAGCAAACACTGGTGTCACTGCTGTTGCTAGTGTTGCTACGCTGCTACGATTGTTGGCATTACTATGTGCCTTGCCTAATGCCAGCAAACACCGGTGTCACTGCTGTTGCTATTGCTACGCTGCTATACGAGTGTTGGCATTACTATGTGCCTTGCCAATGCCAGCAAACACCGGTGTCACTGCTGTTGCTAGTGTTGCTACGCTGCTACGAGTGTTGGCATTACTATGTGCCTTGCCTAATGCCAGCAAACACTGGTGTCACTGCTGTTGCTAGTGTTGCTACGCTGCTACGATTGTTGGCATTACTATGTGCCTTGCCTAATGCCAGCAAACACCGGTGTCACTGCTGTTGCTATTGTTGCTACGCTGCTACGATTGTTGGCATTACTATGTGCCTTGCCTAATGTCAGCAAACACCGGTGTCACTGCTGTTGCTATTGTTGCTACGCTGCTACGATTGTTGGCATTACTATGTGCCTTGCCTAATGCCAGCAAACACCGGTGTCACTGCTGTTGCTAGTTGCTACGCTGCTACGAGTGTTGGCATTACTTTGTGCCTTGCCTAATGCCAGCAAACACCGGTGTCACTGCTGTTGCTAGTGTCGCCACGCTGCTACGATTGTTGGCATTAATATGTGCCTTGCCTAATGCCAGCAAACACCGGTGTCACTGCTGTTGCTAGTGTTGCCACGCTGCTACGATTGTTGGCATTACTATGTGCCTTGCCTAATGCCAGCAAACACCGGTGACACTGCTGTTGCTAGTGTTGCTACGCTGCTACGATTGTTGGCATTACTATGTGCCTTGCCTAATGCCAGCAAACACCGGCGTCACTGCTGTTGCTAGTGTTGCTACGCTGCTACGATTGTTGGCATTACTATGTGCCTTGCCTAACGCCAGCAAACACCGGTGTCACTGCTGTTGCAAGTGTTGCAGTGGTACCAGAAAAGGCAGCATCAAAGCATTACTAACAACTTACAAGTAACAACACAAGAAGATCGGTGTTAGGTGTGTCCTAGAGTAGTACGCCATCAATGGTCGCGCTAGCAGCGCAGTGACACCGGTGTTTGCTGGCATGTGGTCCAGTCGAGACGAGTTCTGTGCTGATGTCAATTGCGAGACAACTGGACCGTTGTGAGTCTTGGCAGGTTTTGGAATTGGGTTAATTGTGAGGTGGTTAGGATCTTGGTTAGGATCGTATTTTAGGTCACTGGGCTAGGGAAATAGGGTGTGTGAGTTATTTCGAATGTAACTCCGTTTTATATGTCTCCTCATAAACCGACGATTTGTATATGGAATTGGGACTTCCGGCGGCTTGGCTCAGATGAGAGATGTTGGGTATTTCATTTTTAGACCAATTGAATTGATTTAACTTCGCTAAAAAGTGGGCGTTAGACTTACGACTTCAAAATCTTACTCAAGTTCCTTTAGGTCTCTGTTATAAGAGTTGTAACACTTTAGAAAATATTTAAAAACATTTGAGAAATGATTGAAATACCTAAATAAGTTGAGAAAATAGGGTTTGTTTTTTTGGTTAGTTGATTCGTACCTAAATGCAAATACTCGTTGCAATTACGGTTGATTTCAATTATTAGTGACATAGCCGTTCCAAAATTTGCATCCGTGTCTGTGTTTGGACCCGAAACTACTCAACTGTCTGGGGCTCATCAGCATCACTATCCAACTATATGCTACGGAAAACCATCTGTGTAATGGATATTAAATTTACTTGACTCGTTCGGTACCGATACAAAGGATGGGGAATTTCGTATCTAATATTAAATGAGTTGTTTGTGATCAGAGCGCTGCACGAATCTACCCGACTGTATTATAAAGCAACGCTGCGTTTCGCATCTGTCAAAATGTTGTCGACACCCGACCAGGAGGTGTCTCGATCCATCGATCGGTTCGCTTCCAATATCGGCACGTTGTAACGCGAGCCAAATCTTGCCCGTCGGTTGGCAAATCGCGCGAAACCTGATACAAGCGGCGTGCTCGGATCTAGGCCAGAGTCGCACAGTTGGGACAGATTTAGTGGGTATACACGCTGCACGCTCGTGAAAAAAACTGTTGCAGAAAAAACCCATGTATCATTTTCTGCACGGTGTGCATTTGTCGGAAAGAAAGTAAGAGTTGAACTTTTGTGTTAGTTTCGCATGTTAGTTTTTTTGGTCGCCGTATGTTTGGGGAAATTTCTTTACTGTTGCGCATTGTGTAGACACAAGCAAACCTACTGATACAGCTGTTTTATGCGGAAGCCGCGTGGCTTCGGTATTCGCCGAATCGGCTATTCATGGCGTCGGTAAAACAAATTTTTATTGCGCTGATGTTAAAAGATTTGGTGGGGCGAGGTGGCGATATTTTTTATGAAACAAATCTCAAATTGGGGTGAACTTTATGGGGGTGCTAAGCAAATTGAGCGTGGGATGCTTTATGAAATTTCTACTGCCAAAACGAGAGAGCCATCTAACCTTACAAGGTTCCTGTTTATAGAAATTTTGCGAACATAAAAGGCGAATTTCTTGTGTTACACAAAAAGGCTAGTCCCCAATATATTTTTATTCAGTATATGTAATAGTAGTACCTATGTCGGACCTTTTTGAAAGTATAAAACCCCCCAAAAAAACATAATATCTGATATTTATTAGCCGATTTCTCGTCCGGAATTCCAAACGATGCAATGTCGCCATTGTCTACGCTCCCGAGACAATTTCCTTGCATTAATCCGTGGCTTATAAAACCCGAGATCCCTTCCTTGTGGTCAGAAAGTACCGTTGCCCTTTGCGGTCTCCGTGTGTGTATACCTGGACTCGCACCCGAAGGTTCGCGGACCCTTGCGTCCGCGGGGGCGAGACTCTCTGTGGAGCATCATCATCGAGGACGCTTCTCAGAACCTAACGGTGCCCTAATTCGCCTCTTGTTTCCCGAGAAGTTGCCGCCCACCATGTCTCATGATACGCACACTCCGAGACGAATCTGACCAAACTTCAAATTGCACGGTTTTAGGAACGAATAATTTCAAATCCAACGCAGATATGGCTTTGTGGAGGTCCGAAGTTTGTACTATGATAATATTTCCCAAATTAAACATTTCTAAAGGATTTCTTTCGAATAGAAACGCCGCAATGATTTCTGCTTAGTATACAAAACTCTGACCATATTTTTGGTATTAGTCACCATCTCAACGGATCTACGAATGATTGTTTTTAACTAGACAAGCTGTCAAACACTTAAAGTGGGCCTATACTTATCAACCACACATGGGGCGTGCCTAATTTCAACTATTACAGCACCGGAGCAACACTAGCACCGTAGAACAGCTGTGTTTCCTGTTTTTATAGGTAAGATCCATCGTAATACGATGCTATGCGAAATTCATCGAAGATGTCTGCTTGTTTTAGGTACTTAGCAATCGGGCACAGTTTTGTTTTAATTTTTACAATAAGATGCATAACATCGATTGCCAGTTCACACCTTAAATTTAGGGATGCGTAGAAACAAATTTGCGTAGAGAGCTAGAAGCGTTCTGGCTTCGAGCTTCCGACTGGGCCGACTCCAAAATATGACGTCACCTAAATAACTAGGAGAAAATAATTAAAATTCCAAAATTGTCTCCAAGTAATGAAGATGGCACTTTCTAAAATATGCACGAGCGGTAGGTACAGTAACGTGTAGCCGAAAATATCTCCTTGTTTGGGGAAGACCAGACACATTAGCCTAGATTAGTCGTCATCGTGCGGTCGCATACACTGCAAATAAATGGTAGATATTTATAATTCACATCCGTTATCTCTCTGGGTGGAATAGGAAACAGTAAATACATCCTAATGGGCTGGATACTTAGTTGGTCGATTAACAGCAAGGACCAAGGTTAACCGTCGTTATAACAGTCGAGAATTACCTGTGTTGTCTGCATTGCTTATCGCATTACTTCGGCTGGTTTCTTCTGTGGCGATGTGAATTTTGCCCTTTGCACCATTTCGTTTTGAAAACACTTCGGTGTGTTTGGTTTGAAATATCTTCTCATGTTCTGCAAGTTTCGGAGCTGCGTTGGATGTTGGTAAAGATTCGACCAAAAACGTTAAGTGACTGAATTCCGTGAGAACCTTGGCATAAAATACAAAATTGATTTTAATGAAACATAGATTTGTTACAAGTTATAGGTTTTATTAACACAAAACAAAACTTTGCTATCAGACAAATGACATAACATAAACACGTGTATGACATACCATTTCGAGTTTTAAGTGATCAAAAATTGTAATTTTGCTAGTTGAATACAGTTAAATTCAGTTATGCTTTGAATCACCGCAACTATGAAAATATGGATGTTGTAGAAATGGTTTATAAAGTTATGAAAAGTCCCTGCTTCAAAAGAAATTTTCAGGTAAACGATATGAGAACTACACTTCGACAAACACATTTAATTGTTTGTCAAAATGTAAAGATGGCTCCACACGAGCTTCATTACGTGTCTTGCCATGTCACAAATAATTTAACAAATAACTCAACCATCAACTCGGTGTTGAGACACTGGTCAAGTTGAAGCGTTCGCCGAAATTGAAGCCTTGCGCCTCGAAGCGCTGCTTGCTAAATGGCGCTAAGCTGGGGAGACTTCGATGCACGATGCGCGCTGCAGCTTGCTCCCATAGACATCGAACGATCGGACGTTGGTAAAACCACCCTGTCGCTGTCAACGCTTATGATAATCTTTCTAGCTGTCTTGGCACCCAGCTAAATACTACAAATGACAGCGCATAGGACAGTAAATTTTTTGCTTTCATTAAAAATGATTTGCATGCAACGATTTGAACATCGTACTCGACTGCGTCAAAAGGACATGACGTCTGTCAATTTAGACAAATGTACAGCTTCAAGGATAATTCGCGAGACCTTTTAAGTTAACTTATATTGACTTGGATGCTAAAGATGTTGTTTTGGTCCATGGGCCATTTTGGAATTTATGGTTAAAATGTTCAAGATGCTTAAAAAAGCATTAAGGTCCGCCGCATCTGATCGATTGTTGCCGTGACATTTAACCCGCAACTCTGTTTTAATCCACGGTTTAAAAGGTTGTAAAATTGACCCTGAGAGATCAAAAACATGGCCGTCTGCAAAGACGATAGGTAGATAAGAAAGAGCGAAGTTCACTGGGAAGGAAGGTCAAAGAAAAAGGAAAGGAATAAGCATGATATTGATTTCAGAAAAGTGGGCTAAGGAATCGGAAGAGATGAGAATGGGATGGGATGGAAGGTTAGAAACAGAGACAAAATGATATATTAAATCAATAAATCGACCCACAAACATCAGTCCGATGAATTTCGCAGCCGTTTTCTTAGCGTGTACGTTGTCAAGTGTCGAGGCAAGCTGGTTGACGACAACCACGCTGAAAGGGAAACAACACTCCGCAGTTCGTGTCGGAAAGTTACAGTTGGCAGCGCCTAGAAGCACTCGGCCATGCCGCCTAGGAAGGAACGCCTCCAACCGGGTCCAAGTATTTTTGCATGCATTTTTCTGCTCCCTGTACGCGTACGGGCCAAATGGTAGGGACCCAATCTTCGGTATCAAACACCGGTGTTACTTGGATGACGGTGTTGCTTAGGTGTTAAATCTTATAGCTTTGTAGCGTCACTACCACCGTAGCACCCTACATATTTGTGATAAATGCAGAATCTATTTTATGTTGCATAACAGGTTGCTTATGTTAAGGTGTTACCATTTTTCGACAGCAATCTTAGCTATGTAGCATCATAGCACCACCATAGCACCCAACATATTTCTCTTATGTTGCATACCAGGTTGCTGCTTTACTGTGTTGCTATAAGGTGCTTGCATGTTTACTACGATTGTATTTTGTGATATGAATTAAGGGACTTGGTATCCAATGTGAAGCTAGTAAACTCGTATTGCTTCGCTACAAGGTGTTTGCTACGTTGAAAAACTAGGTCCGGTCGAATTGTATCTAGCATAAAATCGTATATCGCCAAAGCGCCACTGTCAGTTTCGAGTCGCTCGCTCGCGTGCTAGACAAAGAAAATGTAGAAGTGGTCAGTGAAAAATATCTCCACTCGGGTGTAAGACACCACTTAAGTCCCAGCGACTAAAATATCGTCACACCAATTCTTCGGATTAGCTCACAGCATTTTAGCTGTGCTCTTTTTCTATTGTAGGATGTCGCCTGTCCTCGTTCTATGATGCATCATCGGATTAATCTGGGATTTTGACGTCGGATTTGATAATCTGACAGCTTTTTTCCGCGTCACTGATTACGTGTGACTTTAGTAAATTGGTAAGCCTTAAAAGCGATTAGAATTTTAGTTTTAAATTAGTCAGAGCTGATTGGATGTACTAATCCGAGTTTGTAAGATGGTTGCCTTATAATCCCTTTCGATTTTTCGTGGTTCATGTTCATCTCTTGAGATAAGCTGAAGGTCTGGGTTCGAGCTCGATGGCCACCCCTGAACCATGTCAGCAACGTCAGGTGATTGGTGGAGGTTGCATGGCAGCCTCCATTATTTCATATCTCATCAAATAAGTGCACGTAACAAGCATTAGAAGATTCAAGCATGAGAACTTCACTGTGTTTCAATGGTTTATTGTGTTTATTCGCGCTCTACAGGGTCCGATTTCAATTCAATTTGTAATTTTTGCTTTAGAAATTCCTCTGACACTGTTCAAAAACATAAATTTGCAAAAAAAATGTGAATTTTTCCCGATAAAACTCTCACTTTCCGACGAGACGATAAAAAATGAGACGCCGGGGCCTCCCGCACCCCGCAATTTCCATGCGTCACACGGGGCCTCACTATTTAAAATCGTAACACGGGGCCCACTATTAAAATGCGTCACACGGGGCCCACATATTAAAATGCGTCACACGGGGCCCCGGCGGCGGGTCTCGAACCCGGCGCGCTCGACGAGCACACAAAGATGGCGGCCGGCGGAGGAATTGCGCAATGCTCGGTCACGGTCCGGCGGCCCGCCGTGCGCATAATCTTTCGGTTGTGCGAGTTCATGCTTCGAGAAGCAGCCGGGAAAAAACCCTCGCGTCGCCGGCTGCACAGTCTATCCGAGAATATCATGCTTTGTTTTTGGTTGGAAATTAGTTACTTGAGCAGAAATGGTCGTGGGTTGCGTTTTGGACCCAGGTCTCCTAAATTAAGGCACATAGTAGGTGCCTTTGATGATAAGTAAGTAACCTTTTAATAGGTAATAGGTAACCTATTAATCCGCCTAGGTAGGTGCTCAAGTATGATTTCCAATCGATAATGTCCTTCCCCTGAGTCATTCTTATATCATCGCACCGTAGATCAAACTAGTGCAACATTCCGAATTCATTTCAAGTACCTACGTTGCAATCACAGTCGATTATTTCAAATAGTTTTTAGAATTCGCCCAACACATCGAAATTGGCATGATATTTATTATTTAAAAGTCAACTCAAGACATGTATTCCGATAACTGATAAGCATTGGCATCAACTACAAATAATATTAAGATTTCACCTAATTTTACTTGGCCAATGCCATCGTTTTTTGGCAGCTGCTATTCTTTCAACACCGTTCACATCGGATAGAATTCTGCACAAGACAGAATCCGAGCAATTCACCGAACTCTGTGTCGGACTGTACGTTAATAAAAGCGTCACGCTCGGATTCTGGCAGAATGCAGGCAAGTGTGGTCGACGATGGCCGGTGCTGATACTTGCCACAACCTTCAAACCTTCTTCCTTCCTTCCTTCCTTCCTTCCTTCCTTCCTTCCTTCCTTCCTTCCTTCCGTCCTCATGATGACAGGTGGTTAAACTCTCCTCGTGCTGTAAACTAGCCGGATAAGATAAATTTGTTAGGGAGAGCCAAATAATTGTGACCCCTATTGTAAGCGCTGGCTTCCTGGAATTTAAATATGGGCGCCGACGCCATTTTGACAGGTGCCCTCTGATTTGCCGCGACGGAACTAAAAGTCTCTGGTGTGAATTGCAAGTTTTTGGAAAAGGATCTTTCTATAACAAGTGTGTCTCTATGGCACTTACACAAGTTGAAGTGTCCAAGAATTTCGTGAAGTATAATTTTGCTTGAACCAAAAGACGTTACAAAATCGTCTCGACACTATGTATTTATTTTTCTGGGCATGCAAGTAAAACTAATCCGTGCATCAAGCTGGCTATGAATTTTATGACATCTAATTTTGAGCGGCGATGCCTTGTAGGTAACACTACCTCGAAACGGATGCTTCTACGCAATTAACTTTCTAGTCGTAACTCGTAACAACCGATAACCCTGATATCCCTGCATACCAAACATCGGGAGGACATCGCCCGGTCTTGAAAACCGAACGAACACACAACAAATTCCCTCAAATCTTCGCCCGTCGCAACCTTCAACTTTCACTGCTCGCTGCCTTCCGATCTCCACGACTCCACAGGTGCGCCGTCAAGCGTGCCTAATTAGGAAGTCACTCATTAACCTGGCTGAACAAGTCTTAACTAATTAAATCCAGAGCTCGCTGGCTTCTTGCGATTTCATGTTGGCGAATGACGAATGAGAGAAAGAAGCCAGGAGAAGCGAGCCTGGACCGCCACTAGTTTCTCTGTCCGCTAAGAATTGTCTAGACTTTGCATCAATGTAGTCTATGGTGTAACAAGTGGTGGTCCAGGCTGTTTTGCAGACAGGGAAACAAGCGGCAGTCCAGGCTGCTTTGCAGACAGGGAAACAAGCGGCAGTCCAGGCTGCTTTGCAGACAGGGAAACAAGCGGCAGTCCAGGCTGCTTTGCAGACGGGGAAACAAGCGGCAGTCCAGGCTGCTTTGCAGACAGGGAAACAAGCGGCAGTCCAGGCTGCTTTGCAGACAGGGAAACAAGCGGCAGTCCAGGCTGCTTTGCAGACGGGGAAACAAGCGGCAGTCCAGGCTGCTTTGCAGACAGGGAAACAAGCGGCAGTCCAGGCTGCTTTGCAGACAGGGAAGCAAGCGGCAGTCCAGGCTGCTTTGCAGACAGGGAAACAAGCGGCAGTCCAGGCTGCTTTGCAGACAGGGAAACAAGCGGCAGTCCAGGCTGCTTTGCAGACAGCGAAACAAGCGGCAGTCCAGGCTGCTTTGCAGACAGCGAAACAAGCGGCAGTCCAGGCTTCTTTGCAGACAGCGAAACAAGCGGCAGTCCAGGCTGCTTTGCTGACAGGGAAACAAGCGGCAGTCCAGGCTGCTTTGCAGACAGGGAAACAAGCGGCAGTCCAGGCTGCTTTGCAGACAGCGAAACAAGCGGCAGTCCAGGCTGCTTTGCAGACAGGGAAACAAGCGGCAGTCCAGGCTGCTTTGCAGACAGCGAAACAAGCGGCAGTCCAGGCTGCTTTGCAGACAGGATGATCGTCTGACAAGAAAGCGGCAATCTAGGCGCGTTAAGAACGGCGTCCAAGTGTGAAGTATCAGGATGGCCGAGAATGAACGTCTCTAAAGCCACAAAGTGTGGAGAACCGGGCAGCCGTGACCCCCGGGCCGGGCCCCCTAGACTCCTAGACACGTGAACCGAATTAAACAAAACAAAGTTAGACTTTCTAGCTGGTTTTTCTTTGTAAATTATTAGCTTGGGAAATTTTCAACTTGCCTTTTGTATCTAAAATCATGTCACAGCTTACAACACTAAGAAATCATCATCATCATCATCTTCATCATCATCATCTTCATCATCATCAGCCTGTCATTCACCGGCACCGGGTTCACCCTCAGCTCGCTGCTAGGTTAGCTGCACCCTCAGCTCGCTGCTAGGTTAGCTTCACCCTCAGCTCGCTGCTAGGTTAGCTTCACCCTCAGCTCGCTGCTAGCTGCTAGGTTAGCTTCATCATCAGCCTGTCATTCACCGGCAGCTATAGAGCAGTGGTGTTTCTTCGAAGTGAAGCTGACTGCTGTAAAGATTCATAGAAATGAAGAGTTTCAAGTCTTTGATCGTCGAGCGAGGCGCGGCGTAGTTTCGAGATCACGTCTAGGCGTTCTTCAAGACTGGTTTGGTATTTTCGGTGCGCGTCACGTGATTGTTTTTGCTGTTCTCTGGACCACTGCCTCCTTGTTTACGATCGGAAATTACCCGTGTGTGCGTGTGTGTTTGTGTCTGTGTGCGTTCTTCTGTCTTGAGTCCGTCGCTGCGTTCGCGTCCAACTGGCCGATAGACCTGCAAGAGTCTTGTCTTTTGTTTTTGGGTCAAAATCCTGTTGACCTACTGATTTTTTGATTAATTGGATCATTCAGTTTTTTTACTGAAGTTTTCCGTCATCGATGCGGCTGTATTTGTTAACAAGGCGATTAGCGAACTAGCAATTCGCAAATAAGTTTTATTATATAGAAGATTGTCGCTGAAATTTACCAAATTCGGTGTTTTATTTTGCAAATATCGATGTAATTTTGAATAAAATGTCGGCTTATCACTGGCCATTCGTTATGTCTCTTCCTAAACACTATGGCACACGATCAGTTCTGTTCGGGAGAGAGGACGGAGGGTTTGAAGTTAGTACGAAAACTTCACTCGCCTTGCTTTTCAACCTCTCGACAGCACGGATTAGCGGAGGAATCCTGTCGTTCGAGTTGTACCGTCCTTCGGAAGGGACGTAAAGCCGGTGGTCCCCTCGGTGCCGGCACCGGGTTTCGCCCTCCTCCCTTCTAGCCATTTCTTTAACTGGTTAGTAAAAAGTTTGCTTGAATAATACCTATAATGTGCCAATCTTTTGTAAGAGTGAATTTCATACTTTGTTCTTTTCGTGCATTTTCGTGGTCCCCTCGGTGCTTTTCGACAGGAGAAGGCTACGTGCCGGCACCGGGTTTCCCTCCTCCCTTCTAGCCATAGTTTAGGTTCATCATCACCCTTTCATTATAGACCAGTGCCAAAGGGCCAGTTGTCAAAACAGTGCGTCGTTAAACACCAATAATCAATCAATCAATTAAACACTTTGAATATCAATGAACGTGGGTTTTAGCTAACCTTTCGTTAATTTTATAACCGACACATTAAATGGCCTGCAAAACAATGGCCTGCTGCATCCAGCGCCTAACGGTGAATCCGTGTCACGTGGCTCTATTTGGCGGTGGAATCGCCAGGCGTTTTTTCATGTGTTGTCAGTGAAGCAAATTCTGTGCCGGCCCCCAAATCTACCGATCGTCGGTTTACTTTATTATTATGCTGCAGCTCGGCGACGAGGGTCGAAGAATTCCGGGAAGACAAATTTAAATAAATATCTCACTGGCACGACCGTTTCCCCTTTTTTTTTCATTCGCGTATGAAATGATAATTGGTGCATGTTTCGATCATGTTCGGGCTGTTCTGCAAACATCCGCTTCGAGGTGCTGTTGGCAGTCGCAGAAACAAGAAGCCGAGTGCATTTTGAAGTGTTAAGTTAAAGTGTTAAAGTGTTAAGTTTTAAAAGTACACTGTATACTGGATGATTCGACAAATTTAAGCGCCTCCTTTTTCACTGGCCGATTTTACCAAATGCTTTCAACTTCTTAATATGAAATAACTTACACAAACAGTTCAAACTTTCTGCATTTAAGGGTTTAGAAAATTTCATGTATCTCATATAATTTTTATTTTATTGAGAAAGTGGAAGCTTATGCCAGTAAGCAATTGTTGGTGCAGGAAAAATGCGCGTCCGAACCGGGATACGAACCCGGGACCTTCCGCTTGCCGGGCGGTTGCTCGGACCAACTGAGCTATCCGGCCGCACAAGATTCCTATTTATTATATTTTTTATTTTTATTTTTTATTGTCTCTGGGTTAGTAAAGTACCTCAAAACCTCGGCATTAATTGTCGAGTTCTTTAAATCGACGTACAGCTTTGCCCAATAAAATGTTGGGTTTGAATCGCAATTAATACAGATAACACTTCTCTGTTATCATGCCCCATCCACTAGACAGTCCCTCAAAATCCGGTTCAAGCTAAAAAATATAAAAAAACCCAAAACAAAAATTCATAAATGCAGAGGCACGTAATGCTATATTTCTTGCGTTGAAATTTCCAAGCAATACACAGGGTGACGCGCTAAAATTTTCCCACGAGCTATCGGCCAACCCATGCAAAACATACGACAGTCCATTGTGGCTTAGAAGAGCTCATGGCTTCGAATCCCGCCGAGTGATTTCCCGGACAAGCGTCTCCTTTAATAACACACAGAGCAGCTCTCCTCTGGCATTACCTTGTGGCAATAAACATTCAATCATTCAGACAAGACACGAGCATACGAAAAAACATTGCCAATTGCGAAATAGTCTGTTTTTCTTTTCCTTTTCCCTCCAGCCTCGTTTCGCTTTGACCATCGTTCGGATCACGATCGAGCGGAAGAGAGAACGAGACAGTGAGAGAAGGAGAGAGCGAAAGAGAGAGAGAAAGGAGAGTGGGAATGGATGGAGGAGGACAGAGAAAGCGCGAAGAGTCAAGGACGATCACTGCCCGTGTGATACAGCGCAATGATGATCCTGAAAAACAAAACAAGCTACTAGTCTTGCTGAAAACATAGATCGGAACTAAATTTCCAGAATTTAAAGCCCGTAGCACGCTGTGTTTCAAGCCCGTAGCACGCTGTGTTTCAAGCCCGTAGCACGCTGTGTTTCAAGCCCGTAGCACGCTGTGTTTCAAGCCCGTAGCACGCTGTGTTTAAAGCCCGTAGCACGCTGTGTTTCAAGCCCGTAGCACGCTGTGTTTAAAGCCCGTAGCACGCTGTGTTTCAAGCCCGTAGCACGCTGTGTTTCAAGCCCGTAGCACGCTGTGTTTCAAGCTCGTAGCACGCTGTGTTTCAAGCCCGTAGCACGCTGTGTTTCAAGCCCGTAGCAAGCTGTGTTTCAAGCCCGTAGCACGCTGTGTTTCAAGCCCGTAGCACGCTGTGTTTCAAGCCCGTAGCACGCTGTGTTTCAAGCCCGTAGCACGCTGTGTTTCAAGCCAGTAGCACGCTGTGTTTCAAGCCCGTAGCACGCTGTGTTTCAAGCCAGTAGCACGCTGTGTTTCAAGCCAGTAGCACGCTGTGTTTCAAGCCCGTAGCACGCTGTGTTTCAAGCCCGTAGCACGCTGTGTTTCAAGCCCGTAGCACGCTGTGTTTCAAACCCGTGGCACGCTGTGTTTCAAGCTCGTAGCACGCTGTGTTTCAAGCCCGTAGCACGCTGTGTTTCAAGCTCGTAGCACGCTGTGTTTCAAGCCCGTAGCACGCTGTGCTTCAAGCCCGTAGCACACTGCGTTTTAATCCCGTAGCACGCTGTGTTTCAAGCCCGTAGCACGCTGTGTTTCAAGCCCGTAGCACGCTGTGTTTCAAGCCCGCAGCACGCTGTGTTTCAAGCCCGTAGCACGCTGTGTTTCAAGCCCGCAGCACGCTGTGTTTCAAGCTCGTAGCACGCTGTGTTTCAAGCCCGTAGCACGCTGTGTTTCAAGCCCGTAGCACGCTGTGTTTCAAGCCCGTAGCACGCTGTGTTTCAAGCCCGTAGCACGCTGTGTTTCAAGCCCGTAGCACGCTGTGTTTCAAGCCCGTAGCACGCTGTGTTTCAAGCCCGTAGCACGCTGTGTTTCAAGCCCGTAGCACGCTGTGTTTCAAGCCCGTAGCACGTTGTGTTTCAAGCCCGTTGCACTCTGTGTAAAAAATATCAGATTTGCAGACAGGATTCGGCGCAGACGAAAATGTCGCCTCGTGCGTCTTAGACGAAGGTGCGTTGGACACGCGTTCCGGCGTTCCACGCACTTCCTTTCCGGCCGCACGCACTTTCTCATCGTAATAAATTCGCGGTCACGCACTCGCGTTGCGTTTCCTCTGTCGACGCGCGAATATCACGCATGTATCGGGTGTCGATCGTCGACAATGGCTGCGTGCTGTGTGTTTGTAGATACTTTGTCTCCGTGTTGCATTACCTTACAAGGTGTATTGGGATGGTCGCGGGACTGGTTCGATTCCTGCTACTGGTTTCTATGCGTGCAGACTGGCTTGGCTGGTTTGGTTCGTTTTTAGACCAGCGAGGGGGAAAAAATGTCCGGTCTCCGATGGATTTAATGGAATGGATCTACGCTTAGTAAGGCGTTGCGTTTATGGCGGTTGCTGCCGGTTTCGATAAGTCTTTCAGTATAGGTTTTCCCTCAAGTTCTTGTTACCTTCAATACATAATACATACTACATACTCCACAATACATACATAATACATCTTCTATACTGGGCCATGTATGCCATGTCTTCTTAGAGATAGCAGCGATTCTTTGACGAATTTTTACTTGCAAGGCTAATTATTTTTGTACGTTGTCATCGTAATGGGAATCAAATTTGAATGCTTTAGTCATATTTAAATTATTTCTCTTGTCGTTCGTGCTTGCCTACTGCAGGTGTTGTAAACACTATGATCCGGTCAATATTAGTTGAATTTTTAATAGACTTGATGGGATAGCTGAGCAGGAAAAATGTGCGTCCGAACCGGGATACGAACCCGGGACCTTCCGCTTGCCGGGCGGTTGCTCTGACCACTGAGCTATCCGGTCACACAAGATTCCTGCCTGATTGCTGCGTAATTGGACTAAACCTACATTAAATATACGCTCAAAGCTTATAGAAATGGTAGTATAGGTATACTTAAAAAAACTATCACAAGATTTGATTTATAATACTTTTGTCCTAAGATTCAACCCTTAGTGCAAAGACACTGGCGTCATATAAACCTGATCATTGTCTCCCACGCACTCACATGTAGATTTCATATGAAATCGCGTGCATAGCTCTTCGCTAATGTAAGTCCCGGGGCACTACAACCGATGAGTAATTCACCCACGTGGTCCACCGGCCGTGTGACGTCACACGTCGGCGATGAAGACACTGCAGACACGTGATAGGCGAGAAGGTGGGCACGGGATGCTGCCGCGTGACCACGGAGAGGCCACGCTTGGCGGAAAAAGGAGGAACATGACTGGCTTAGTGTTGAAGATCTTGATGGATGTGGTGGCTAAAATAAACACACGATCAGTTCTGTTCGGGAGAGAGGTTTGAGGTTTTGAAGTTAAGCAACATCGCGCTGAGTCAGGTGTTCGATGGGTGACCATCATGCACATGATCAGTTCTGTTTGGGGTTTGAAGTTAGTACGACAACTTCACTCGCCTTGCTTGTCAACCTCTCGACAGCACGGATTAGCGGAGGAATCCTGTCGTTCGAGTTGTACCGTCCTTCGGAAGGGACGTAAAGCCGGTGGTCCCCTCGGTGCCGGCACCGGGTTTCGCCCTCCTCCCTTCTAGCCATTTCTTTAACTGGTTAGTAAAAAGTTTGCTTGAATACACTTATATACCTATAATGTGCCAATCTTTTGTAAGAGTGAATTTCATACCTTGTACTTTTCGTGCATTGAAATTACTAAGTTGTCAACAAAGACCCCGTGGTGTCAACGTGTCACTTGCTGCTCGAATCCAAGCGGCCGGGGTGTGCAACATCAAACACTATCAAGTTTTTTTTAGCAAAATAGTAGTAATAGAATTCCATTCGTTATCGAATACTAGCAAAAATGACAAGAAAATAACTCTTCGTGGACATAAATCATTGTTGGCAATCACATTGTTTCGCGATTTCCATCCCATCTCGTAAATCGCCCCCATCGCAGCGCCCGCATCAACTGCGTCTCGGACTCGAAGCTCCGTGAGCTGCGTGAAGCTCGACGAAGGATGAGTCCCACAGTACGAAGCTCGGAGAGCCGAGATGGCGGCGATAGGCGATCGACGATGTTGTGTTCAGGGACGTGGAAACACGTCAAGGTGACTTCTGTGGGTGGCTTGGTTGGCGAGCGCGCGCGAGGGGGGCAGCAGGCAGGCAGGCAGGCATGTGGCTGCCAAAACGACGGACTTGCGATCTGAAATTGTAACTTGTGAAGTTACAGGGAATCTGCTAGCAGCTATCATCGTGCCTCCTACACCACCGTTTGAGTGATGTTTTGTACTGCAAAATGACTTTCTGCAATGGCTCTATGCCTTATCTAACATCAAACTTGATTGCCTTTAAAAAAATGCCCGTCCATGATCGACTGCCGGTAAAATTTTAATGGTAATGAAGTTTATATTTGCATGGAATATGCTCGTGCTCAGAATTCCATAAAAAATGTGGGAATTTTAAATTTTGAATCTTCGCAACATTACATTGTTCAGAAATATAATTGTGCTCTGGCTCCTTCGTGTAATGTGGAGAGTCAAATTAGTGGAGCCTGTCCAATTAGGTGAAATGGAACCCATTCACCAGTCAATATTGATTATTGCTGTTGTATAACAGTTAGCCTAACTAGGTTAGCTTCTTAGTTCTTAAACAGTCTGACATTCACCTGCACTGGGTTGGGTTAGGTAGGTTAGGCTAGGTTTGCTTCAAACTGTGGACAGTAGCAGACCATTGATGATCATTTTTTCACAAAAAACTAGTTCAGAATGAATAGTTTTTCTACAAGATTGCTGATCATTCTTTCCTACAAACAGTAGTCACATAAGACTACTAACACAGCTTGTAGCTTTGTCCAAGTCCACCTTTAGATCCTTGCTAACCTTCAAGTATGTACATTAACAGGCTACTTCCCATGCTTATTCTATGCCGGCACCGTGCACGGTGCAAACAGCAGGAGACTAACGCGGCTCGTTTCCTCGTTTCCAGGCCGCGACGACCTCTCCCCGCCGAGCAGCCTCAATGGCTATTCGGTCGACAGCTGCGACGCGAAGAAGAAAAAGGGGCCGGCGCCGCGGCAACAAGAAGAGCTCTGCCTCGTCTGCGGCGACCGCGCGTCGGGCTACCACTACAACGCGCTCACCTGCGAAGGATGCAAGGGTGAGTACCGGAAACTGAAAGACGCCGATGGAACGCAGAACGATTTGGCATATAAATTTGTGAGAATCTGGCAATTTACTGTTTTGACAACTACAATAATCTTTTGTGTTGAACTGTGTTATCTGGTTTTGATCCAATAGCTTTTCTGACCATCTAACATAAATGTCAAGCTCTTTACTGAAATTAGCTATTTTAAATCGTGGGGCATGTTTCTATTCGAGTTTCAATATCCTTATTCATGAACCATCGCTGTTAAACTGCGATACAAACGTCACATAATCCATATTACTTGACAATCTTGACCAACCTTCGATAACCGCGAGCGAGCAAAGCCCCGGCGAGCGCATCGTCCCGACCGCGCTAACCCGTCCTCCTCTCCGCCCGCAGGCTTCTTCCGACGGAGCATCACGAAGAACGCCGTCTACCAGTGCAAGTACGGCAACAACTGCGAGATCGACATGTACATGCGGCGCAAGTGCCAGGAGTGCCGGCTGAAGAAGTGCCTGTCGGTGGGGATGCGGCCAGAGTGCGTCGTGCCCGAGTACCAGTGCGCGGTGAAGCGGAAGGAGAAGAAGGCGCAGAAGGACAAGGACAAGCCCAACTCGACGACGGCGGGCTCGCCGGCCGAGGTGCTCGTCGTGCGCGAGCACGAGACAAAGATCAAGGTCGGTCCACTACTCTTTACATTGCATTCTGTGAGCCAGGTGGAATTTTCTTCTCTTGACAGTCTATTCTGTGAGATAACGGACTGAAAATCGTATGACGTTTCTACTAAAATAATTCTAAAATCCAACCGCAGCTGTTTGGCTGGGAGATGTCTTATCTGGAGGTTAGCCACATGAATCCCGAGTTGTAAAACTTGTAAATGAACAAAACACCAAACTACTAGTAACGCACTAGGTAGAGATGTAGTACCGACAAAGACATTCGATCACGCTGTCACTTTGAACCCCGCCCTAACCTCTCCACGTCATTTCGCAGCTGGAACCAGAGGCGAAGGGTTCGTCGATGCCGCCCAGCGTGCTGTCTCTCGGCGGCGGCGGCGGCGGCGGTACCGGCACCGGGACCAACGGCATCAAGCCGACCAGTCCCGAGCAGGACGAGCTCATCACGCGGCTCGTTTACTTCCAGAACGAGTACGAACAGCCCTCGGAAGAGGACCTCAAGCGCATCACGGTTAGTACGACCATCGCGCCGTTTTTGAGGTTACGCTTTGCCGCGCGTTAAGACGCTGCTGTTATGTCGGCGTTTCTTCCGATGGGAAATACTTTTAGTCGACTTGTTAGCTTCTAGCTTCGAGTATATATCGCCATTTAAAACTAGAATCACTTAAAATATCTCCACTAAGCTCGCAAATGATGTTTATTCAAACCAAACTACAAATACTCTTTGCACGTAGGTAGGTACGGTAGATTATTTATTTCTGGAAACGCTATGCCTACATCCATTTCAAAACTTCATTGCCTGGTAACTAACCCGGATTCATCACCTGACCAGGACACCTTTTGGATGAAACTTTAAACCCACTATCAGGTCGGAGTAATGGAATTATTTAAGAATAATGGAACATGTGAGGAAATTACAGAAAGCATTGAGAGTTGGATGGGATGTTTGGCAACGGGGACTCGGGAAAATTGTCATGTAAATGATTCGGTGATGATTTCCGGTGCAGTTGATGTTTTCACAACTGTGGTCTTATTTGACGAGTTCGGTGGTCCAGAAAATGACCAGGTGGGCCACCTGCCCGTGATTGTGAATCATCTGAATCTAAAAATCCGTTCAAACACTAAACAACGTTTTTCAACGTCGGTGTCTAATGCTCCACGTTTCTCCCGCCGCAGAACCAACCGACGGACGGTGAGGATCAGAGTGACCTGCGGTTTCGACACATCACCGAGATCACCATCCTCACGGTCCAGCTGATCGTGGAGTTCGCCAAGCGGCTGCCCGGCTTCGACAAGCTGCTGCGCGAAGACCAGATCGCGCTGCTCAAGGTGAGCCTACGGCCGTTGGGAATGCGGAGTTGTGGTACTCTGCACCCAGCAGCTATAGCTTATCCAGGATAAGACCATACTCGAATAATGGCCGCTATTTACGCTACACCAACTTATGAAACAAAATCCGTATGGCTCTATTTCAAAACATCAAAATCGGACACTATAACACTTGGATAAATGTTTTATTTACCACTCGCAAATCTTCTAGCTTTTTGCTAGTAACTTTATGATTGCAGCTAAATACTAATAATAGAGTTAGAAATAAAGGTTAATCGGTGAAATGAGCTAGAGATAGTTCAAGCTTCACAACTGCATACACAGGTAGGAATCGTTTCATGCGTTTCGACTCGAGCTGCGTATCCCAACCTAACCTTGCTTGAAGGTATCCCAACCTAGCCTTGCTCTAAAGTATCCCAACCTAGCCTTGCTCTAAAGTATCCCAACCTAGCCTTGCTGGAAATTATCCCAACCTAGCCTTGCTCTAAAGTATCCCAACCTAGCCTTGCTCTAAAGTATCCCAACCTAGCCTTGCTGGAAATTATCCCAACCTAGCCTTGCTCTAAAGTATCCCAACCTAGCCTTGCTCGAAGGTATCCCAACCTATCCTTGCTTGAAAGTATCCCAACCCAGCCTTGCTCGAATCCAACCCAGCCTCAGTAAAACGTTCCCGTACAAAGCACCGTGCCTGACGGTTCCCCGCATTGTGTTCCAGGCGTGCTCCAGCGAAGTGATGATGTTTCGGATGGCGAGGCGCTACGACGTGCAGTCGGACTCGATCCTGTTCGCAAACAACCAGCCGTACACGCGCGACAGCTACAACCTGGCCGGGATGGGCGAGACCATCGAAGACATGCTGCGTTTCTGCCGGCAGATGTACGCGATGAAGGTGGACAACGCAGAGTATGCCCTGCTCACCGCAATCGTCATCTTCTCAGGTAGGTCGCCGCCGACGGTGGTTTTACGAAACGTTGGCTTTGCACCGGGTTTTCAGTGGCTCTTGAACTTGTTGGCGGACTGTTGATATTATGATTGAAGATCCCGATGAGATACATAGATCTTATAATATTAATAAACCATTGAAAAACTGAGCTGAAGTGAGCCAACGTTTCGCAAAGCTATGCTAAACTTGAGACTAAACTAGTTTTTCTGATAACTTATGTGCGAAGATTAGGAAAAGACAAGAGTCTTAAGTAGTAATGATCTATCCTTCTCATACTTGCATTAATTGTATGGTTGGCTGGTTGGCAAACTGGGAGGTAGATTGGAAAGAGCAAGGTTTAGTGACTGGGAAGAATGGGCACGAAATGGAAACGAATGAGAAAGATAGGGATTGTAGAAAAGGGCGTCGAGGAATTCGAATAATTGAAGAGTTAATGGAGAGATGATGGAAAGTGTGACAAAATTTAAGGAAGGGATGAAATTGGGATAGGACAAAAAGTAGGGGACTCACACAAAATGATATGTAAATGTATAAATGATATATCCTTCTTGCAATTGCATCAAAAAGAAGAAGTATGAGTAGATTCATTAATAAATATCAAGCAAACGGGATGGAGGGAACTGAGAGGTAGATTGGATTGCAAAGATTGCAATTAATTGTAAAAAATGTAATAACAACTGTAAATATACTTAATTGACAAGCATTCATGTATCTAATATGTACCAGATATGGTGCATAACTACATATACTGTATTGTCCAAAGATATTAATAAATAAATTTGAATAGAATTGAATTGAATTCAACGGCCATACGAAATGTATAACTTTCGCCTAACCGATTGCCCTGTGTTCTGCCCACCGCGCAGAGCGCCCGTCGCTCATCGAGGGCTGGAAGGTGGAGAAGATCCAGGAGATCTACCTGGAGGCGCTCAAGGCGTACGTCGACAACAACCGGCGGCCGCGCCAGTCCACCATCTTCGCCAAGCTGCTCTCCGTGCTCACCGAGCTGCGGACGCTCGGCAACCAGAACTCCGAGATCTGCTTCTCGCTGAAGCTGCGCAACAAGAAGCTGCCGCCGTTCCTCGCCGAGATCTGGGACGTGACCTCGTGAAGCGGCGGGCGTCGACGACGGCAGGTGGTTTGCGGTTAGGTTCGGTCGGCGGGAAGCGGTTAGGTGGCGCGCCGGTGCGTTTGTTTTTGTTCGGTTGGTCTCCGTGTGGAGTTGACTCGGAACTACTTTGCGTTGTCTATTGTTCAAGATTTGTTCAATCTTAACGGCAAACAAGACCAAATTGATCGTTTAGTTATGAAAGCAAAATTGATGTATCTCTATATTTTATGGTTGGTCTGTTATTTCCTCGTGGAGTTGACTCACAATTACATTGTGTTGTCGTGTTTTCAACTGTCCTTCTGGCAGGTACATAGTTAATTTCTACATTGGTTCAATCTTTACTGCAAAGAAGACCAAAGTGATTGCTTAGTTATCAATATCATGAGGTTTAGAAGCCAAAATTTATATAATCCCCTTAGTTTCACTCTAATTTTGTCAAGTTTACGTAATTTTTCGATGGTCTCTGTTGTAAGCGCCCGGCGCGCACCGAAACCGACCCCGCCCCGACCTATAATCCGTCAAGAAGCCGTCAAGAAGCCGTCGAGTCGGAGAGCTCCGCCGCCGCGAGCGAGCGAAACCGGTTGTGACGGAATTCCTCGGCCCTCGCGCGGCCGGGAGAAGAAACAGGCTGTGAAACAAAAACAAACAAAAACATAAAAACTGAACGCAACGCAACAATGAGTGGGAACCCGAAGGCTGAACGTTACGTTATCGTTTTTCAAATGTTTATTAGCGGAGAGTGGATTGCTGCGTGCGACGGAACGACTCGGGAGCTGCGAGTGTTAGATTACGATTGAGAGATATATTATATATTATGATTATTATTATTACTACCTAAAAAATGTCGCGTCAGTGGACTTTTACAAATGTTTTTTGTTTTGTTTAATTTTGTGAAGATGTGGGCTCGAATCTGTCGTGCCCCGTTTTTCTCTGTTCATTTTTTTTTAACTTGAATCGGTACCGGTGCTTTTTGAGAGTTCGGACGGATGTTTGAGGTTAATGTCGAGAGTGCCGTCCGCTAGAATTAGTTAGGTTAGCGTTAACACAGTGCGTTTGCGTTCGACGAAACTGTCTTTCGAAACGTTCGAGAGACTTTTTGATGTTTTTTCAAACTGTCACCGATTTTCGTACACCTACTGCCCAGCTGTGGATATCATAGGTCCAGTTTCTTTTTTCCTCCCATCAGAATAGCCCAGTGTCCAAACCGCGAGACTTCGTTACGAAACGAAGAATCGAAACCACAATCTCCGAAACCGAAACACTGCCAATCATGTTAACGTCCAACAAGTCTCTTGAGCCGATCCTTACTTCTTAAGGACTTTGTACTTCTTTCCTCAATCCTCTGTAGGCCTACAGAGAAGAGGATTCTTGAAATATCGGATTGTTTCTACACCGCTTCTGGGTTAGTAATCGTACGTGTTTTTGCGACCGAAAATGAAAAAGTGCTTTGCTATTCGAAGAAGTTTCGTTGAAGAAAAAAAAAATTGAAAAGGACATTCCGTTTGGAAAAATGCAGACAATTCTTGTAAATATATTGTGGACTGTTTATAGCAATTTTTTTTCTAACAACTATGAATTGAACAGTGGAGCGTGCAATATTTTTCTTTGTATTTTTGTTTTTTACTGATGTGTATTTGCGCGAGAAAGATTTCACAGTATTATTAGCCTGTAGTGAAAACAAAAATCCACGGATCTTTTCTCCAATCTTTCGACATCGCTGAGATAGAAGTGACATTGCGAACGGTTTGGAGGACGGTCGCGAATTCTTTTTATATTTACTATTTTGTAAAGAACAAGAAAAAAATACACAAAAAAATATGTTTTTAGTTTCGTCTAGAAGAAAATGAACTAACGGACTATCGACGAATGAAAGGACTGATATATATATATATATATATTTCGGTGCATAATTAAATAAATACAATTAATTATTATTATGAGAAAAAAAATGAATCGAAATACTAAGAACAGATAAAGAAAATATTGTAAATTAATCATGATCTATATTTTTTTGTGCAGTAAAGCAACACCAGAATGATACATGCAAAAAGATGTCTTTGATTTTCAGAATGTATTACCCTGTTGATTTGTTCTATCAATGTTATTCCATGATTCCATTATGTTTAATTTTTCCATGATATTTCAGTGATGTTCAGTGATTTCAGCGATGATTCAGTGATGTTTCATTATTTCATTATGTCGTTCATCTATCCGAGTCTGCCGAGAAGAACTATGAAGCAGTCGATGCTTCCAGTTTGCATCGCCAAAGGTAAAGAGAAATTTAATACTAAATTATACCTGATCATCACCCCTAATTGTCCTGGGGTACAATATTTATTTATTTAAAATATGGCAGTATGATTATGAAATGATTTGTATCTGCACCTTATGCTGCATTTTTTAGTTATAGTGCTTGCCTAGCTTAAATTACATTCTGGAATAGACTGGGACGTCGGGGTACAAATTTTGGAACCGATACATCGTTTATAAGAATAATAACAATATTAAATAACGAGGAATAACGAATATCTACCGTAATGCCACGGGTACTTGCATTTTGGTTCCAATCAAAATAGTTCTCAATTACAGCTCCCATATATAAACATGAAAAGGTTTGTCATCCAAAGGCAAAAATTTGCCCATGTATTTTTTCCTAAATCAATGTACATGATATCTCAGTACAGTCTAACGAGAGTAAATTATAATTTGATTCTTCCCAATTGTAAACCAGAGCTAAATGAAATTCTCGATAATGAAAGGCACTTTTTCGTTACATTGGAGCGTTTCGAGGTGAAGGTGTCACTAAGAAAAGTATCAATCTACGCTCATACTTTGCTTCTCTTTTAAGGGATGCTTTATTGTACTGGAATTGAACATTTCGATTTGAGTCTCCACCATCTGAATGTATTTAAACGTTACAAAGCTCGCTGCTTCTAGAGTCGCGACGAGCTAAGCTCAAGCTGTCAAATATTTTAGCCTTTAAATGCATCGCAATGAATGCGTCTGACAAAATCTTGCCTATTTTCCATCAAAAGGGTGGAACAGTGGGTTACACGTTGGTATTTGGATGAAAGTTCTGTGCTACCGTAGGAGACGTAGCTTTTTGGCAATGTCTGGCACAGGCATAAACTGAAAACACACGAAACTCTGGAACTTACCTGGAAACCCTGGACTCTACAGGGCTAAGAGAATATAATTTTTATAAACCGAACGACTTTCCAACTGAGCCACTAAGCCGTGATGACAGAGCAAAAATCTTCTTCAATTTAAACTTTGGAAATGAAGCTCAACATTATTGTGGTAAATTTTTCACTTGTCAAACTAATTTCACACGAAAGAAGCCAGGATGTAAATCAAAAATTGCTGCTCATGTTAGCGCACTGGCTGATGGGTACAGCATGTGAGCGAGCACGTGACCAGTGCCTTATAACAGCATAGTTTGGCGAGGGAAGAACTCAGTATGTCCCTGGACGTCGTCCACAGCACACCGGGATTCCCAGGCAGTTGGAAGTTGGCGAGCGATAAGCTCACGCCAACTCCAAATTTTCTTTGCAATCAGCTCTCTCTTATGTGGTCATCTTGTTTGAATGCCAATGAAAGTGATAGAGGCATAATCTGACAACAGCGCCCTCTGTGATTGGTTGAAGCAACTTCTAACAGAGTATATAAGCGGCCGAACATTTCGTTGAAGAGTAGTGTGACCGTGCATTTCGTACGGTGTACACTGTTTTCCAGACGTAATGCCAACGAGGCACGGAAATATTTCTATTAAGCAACAGGGATGTGATATGTCAAAGGACAGTACAACTCTTTGCCTAAATGAACGTTATTTCACATGTGCGTTGTCATCGTACTCGTCTTCATCGAAATGAATTAGTTTGGATATAAAAGAACCGAATTCCAACGACGGCTCGGTCCATTGGATATCTCGCTTGCTCTCTGATCGAAGAACGATCCGACTCGAGTTCGATCCCCGTTGCGGTCGAGCTTTTTGGCAACGTCTGCAGCTGACAAAAAACATACTTCACGCAGCAGACCGAACTATGTGACTTTAAGATCAGCGATGACAGAAAAATCGCAGAATTCTTTAGAAAAATAACACTTACCGAATGTGCAACGAGTACGAAGAATTCCAGCCAGATGTACATCGATGGTGTGGGCTAGTGGCTAGACCACCTGCCTGGTATCCAAGCGGACCAGGTTCAAATCCCAGACCATCCAGCTTTTTGGAACTTATAAATGAAATGGAAACAATTATTTACATCGTGCCTTACTGCTTCGCTATATTACATGTAAAAAAAATACTAAGTCCCAGATTTGTTCAATTTTAGCTAAAAGATGGCGCTGTCTATCAATTTTACAAACACTCCGAGCTGTTCAGAGCACACTGTTTGGCCAAGCAAAGTGTACGAGCCTAGGGTGTTAGGGTGGGACGTACGATTTCCAGCAAAAATCCGAAACGGGGTCGCGAAGCGACCGAGGTTCAGATTTTTGCTACTAATTTTAAAACAATTCGTCTAAATAAAGTGCAAAAAAGCTCTCGCCTCTGTTCCCTGGCCAGGATTCGAACCCGGGCCAAACCAGCACCTTAACCAGTCGGCTGGCAAGGCACCATGCGGTTGGCAAGTATTTTTGCGTATATGAGTTCCAGATGGTTTGTTTAACTTTTGTACTTATTAAAATTTCGCGAGGTTGGCGTACCCCCGCCACCTCAATTCATGGGCAAAGCTCAAAAGCCACTCGGATTTGAACGCATCATCCTTGCGTTGCGAACCAATTGACTTATCCACTCGGCCATTCGAGGGATGTGAAAGAGGTTGATATTTTCACTATTTATGTTTTTTGAAAGATCTTTACAATGGTAAAAAAAAAAGGACTCTACAGGGCTCGATCCACGGTAAGAGAATATATTTTTTATAAACCGAACGACATTTTAACTGAGCCATTTAGCCGTGATGACGGAGCAGAAATCTTCTTCAATTAACTTTGGAAATGAAGCTCAGCATTATTGTGATAATTTTTTCACTTGTCAAATTAATTTCAAACAAAATTAGTCAGGATTTGAATCAAAACTTGCTGCTCATGCAAGCGCACTGGCCGATGGGTACAGCATGTGAGCGAGCACGTGACCAGTGCCTTATAAGAGCACGGTTTAGCGAGGGAAGAACTCAGTATGTCTCTGGAAGTCGTCCACAGCACACCGGGATTCCCAGGCAGTTGGAAGTTGGCGAGCGATAAGCTCACGCCAACTCCAAATTTTCTTTGCAATCAGCTCTCTCTTATGTGGTCATCTTGTTTGAATGCCAATGAAAGTGATAGAGGCATAATCTGACAACAGCGCCCTCTGTGATTGGTTGAAGCAACTTCTAACAGAGTATATAAGCGGCCGAATATTTCGATGAAGAGAAGTGTGACCGTGCATTTCGTACGGTGAACACTGTTTTCCAGATGTAATGCCAACACGACACGGTATTATTTCTATAAAGCCACAGGGATGTGATATGTCAATGGACAGTACAACTTTTTGCCTAAATGAACGTTATTTAACATGTGCGTTGTCATCGTACTCGTCTTCATCGAAATGAATTAGTTTGGATATAAGAGAACCGAATTCCAACAATGGCTCGGTCCATTGGATAGCTCGCTTGCTCTCTGATCGAAGAACGATCCGACTCGAGTTCGATCCCCGTTGCGGTCGAGCTTTTTGGCAACGTCTGCAACTGACAAAAAACTTACTTCACGCAGCAGACCGAACTATGTGACTTTAAGATCAGCGATGACAGAAAAATCGCAGAATTCTTTAGAAAAATAACACTTACTGAATGTGCAATGAGTACCAAGAATTCCAGCCGCATTAACATCGATGGTGTGGTCTAGTGGTTAGACCACCAGCCTGGTATCCAAGCGGCACAGGTTCAAATCCCAGACCAACCAGCTTTTTGGAACTTATAAATGAAATGGAAACAATTATTTACATCGTGCCTTATTGCTTCGCTATATTACATGTATAAAAAAATACTAAGTCACAGATTTGTTCAATTTTAGCTACAAGATGGCGCTGTCTATCAATTTTACAAACACTCCGAGCTGTTCATAGCACACTGTTTGGCCAAGCAAAGTGTACGAGCCTAGGGTGTTAGGGTGGGACGTATGATTACCAGCAATAAATCTGAAACGAGGTCGCGAAGCGACCGAGGTTCAGATTTTTGCTACTAATTTTAAAACAATTAATCAAACAACAATTAACAATTAACAATTAACAATTAACAATTAAAACAACAAAAAAAAATGCAATAAAGTGCAAAAAAGCTCTCGCCTCTGTTCCCTGGCCAGGATTCGAACCCGGGACCTTTGTGTTACCAAACCAGCACCTTAACCAGTCGGCTGGCAAGGCACCATGCAGTTGGCTAGTATTTTTGGGTATATGAGTTCCAGATGGTTTGTTTAACTTTTGTACGTATTAAAATTTCGCGAGGTTGGCGTACCCCCGCCACCTCAAATCATGAGCTAAGCTCAAAATCCACTCGGATTTGAACGCATAATCTTTGCGTTGTGAACCAAGCGACTTATCCACTCGGCCATTCGAGGGATGTGAAAGAGATTGATATTTTCACTATTTATGTTTTTTGATAGATCTTTACAATGGTAAAATAGCGGACTCTACAGGGCTCGATCCACGGTAAGAGATTATATTTTTCATAAACCGAACGACTTTTTAACTGAGCCATTTAGCCGTGATGACGAAGCAGAAATCTTCTTCAATTAACTTTGGAAATGAAGCTCAGCATTATTGTGATAATTTTTTCACGTGTCAAATTAATTTCAAACAAAAGTAGTCAGGATTTGAATCAAAACTTGCTGCTCGCTAGCGCAATGGCTGATGGGTACAGCATGTGAGCGAGCACGTGACCAGTGCCTTATAAGAGCATGGTTTAGCGAGGGAAGAACTCAGTATGTCTGCGGACGTCGTCCACAGCACACCGGGATTCCCAGGCTGTTGGGATTTGGCGAGCGATAAGCTCATGCCAACTCCGAATTTTCTTTGCAAATAGCTCTCTCTTATGTGGTAATCTTGTTTGAATGCAAATGAAAGTGATAAAGGCATAAAATGACAACAGCGCACTCTGTGATTGGTCAAAGCAATCTCTAACTGAGTATATAAGCGGCCGACAATTTCGATTAAGAGTAGTGTGACCGTGCATTTCGTATGGTGAACACTGTTTTCCAGACGTGATGCCAACACGACACGGTATTATTTCTATGAGGCAACAGGGATGTGATATGTCAAAGGACAGTACAACTCTTTGCCTGAATGAACGTTATTTCACATGTGCGTTGTCATCGTGCTAGTCTTCATCGAAATGAATTAGTTTGGATATAAGAGAACCGAATTCCAACAACGGCTCGGTCCATTGGATAGCTCGCTTGCTCTCTGATCGAAGAACGATCCGACTCGAGTTCGATCCCCGTTGCGGTCGAGCTTTTTGGCAACGTCTGCAGTTGACAAAAAACTTACTTCACGCAGCAGACCGAACTATGTGACATTAAGATCAGCGATGACAGAAAAATCGCAGAATTCTTTAGAAAAATAACACTTACTGAATGTGCAACGAGTACGAAGAATTCCAGTCAGATGTACATCTATGGTGTGGTCTAGTGGCTAGACCACCAGCCTGGAATCCAAGCGGCCCAGGTTCAAATCCCAGACCATCCAGCTTTTTGGAACTTATAAATTAAATGGAAACAATTATTTACATCGTGCCTTACTGCTTCGCTATATTACATGTAAAAAAAAATATACTAAGTCACAGATTTGTTCAATTTTAGCTAAAAGATGGCGCTGTCAATCAATTTTACAAACACTCCGGACTGTTCAGAGCACACTGTTTGGCCAAGCAAAGTGTACGAGCCTAGGGTCATAGGGTGGGACGAATGATTTCCAGCAAAAATCTGAAACGAGGTCGCGAAGCGACCGAGGTTCAGATTTTTGCTACTAATTTTCAAACAATTCGTACTAATAAAGTGCAAAAAAGCTCTCGCCTCTGTTTCCTGGCCAGGATTCGAACCCGGGACCTTTGTGTTAGCACATTAGCACCTTAACCACTCGGCTGGCAAGGCACCATACATTAAGAAAGTATTTTTGCGTATATGAGTTACAGATGGTTTGTTTACCTTTTGTACTTATTAAAATTTCGCGAGGTTGGCCTACCCCCACCACCTCAATTCATAAGCAAAGCTCAAAAGCCACTCGGATCTGAACGCATCACCTTTGCGTTGTGAACCAAGCGACTTATCCACTCGGCCATTCGAGGCATAAGAATAAGGTTGATATTTTCACTATTGATGTTTTTTGAAAGATCTTTACAATGGTAAAAAAGCGGCCTCTACAGGGCTCGAACCACGGTGAGAAGATATTTTGTTGTCTAACAGAACGAATTCTCCACTGAGCCATTCAGCCGTGATGAAGGAGCTGAAAACTTCTTGAATCATCTTCGTAAATAAAGCTCAGCATTGTTTTAAATTTTTTTACACTTGTCAAACTAATTTCAAGCGAAAGTAGTCAGGAACTGACTCAAAACTGAACTGAACCGAACTCAAAACTTGCTCATGCTAGCGCACTGGCCGATGGGTACAGCACGTGAGCGAGCACGTGACCAGTACCTTATAAGAGCACGGTTTAGCGAGGGATGAACTCAGTATGTCTGCGGACGTCGTCCACAGCACACCGGGATTCCCAGGCTGTTGGGATTTGGCGAGCGATAAGCTCATGCCAACTCCGAATTTTCTTTGCAAATAGCTCTTTGTTATGTGGTAATCTTGTTTGAATGCCAATGAAAGTGATAGAGGCATAAAATGACAACAGCGCACTCTGTGATTGGTCAAAGCAATCTCTAACTGAGTATATAAGCGGCCGAAAATTTCGATTAAGAGTATTGTGACCGTGCATTTCGTATGGTGAACACTGTTTTCCAGACGTGATGCCAACACGACACGGTATTATTTCTATGAGGCAACAGGGATGTGATTGTCAAAGGACAGTACAACTCATTGCCTGAATGAACGTTATTTCACATGTGCGTTGTCATCGTGCTCGTCTTCATCGAAATGAATTAGTTTGGATATAAGAGAACCGAATTCCAACAACGGCTCGGTCCATTGGATAGCTCGCTTGCTCTCTGATCGAAGAACGATCCGACTCGAGTTCGATCCCCGTTGCGGTCGAGCTTTTTGGCAACGTCTGCAGTTGACAAAAAACTTACTTCACGCAGCAGACCGAACTATGTGACTTTAAGATCAGCGATGACAGAAAAAACGCAGAATTCTTTAGAAAAATAACACTTACTGAATGTGCAACGAGTACGAAGAATTCCAGCCAGATGAACATCTATGGTGTGGTCTAGTGGCTAGACCACCAGCCTGGAATCCAAGCGGCCCAGGTTCAAATCCCAGACCATCCAGCTTTTTGGAACTTATAAATTAAATGGAAACAATTATTTACATCGTGCCTTACTGCTTCGCTATATTACATGTAAAAAAAAAATATACTAAGTCACAGATTTGTTCAATTTTAGCTAAAAGATGGCGCTGTCTATCAATTTTACAAACACTCCGAGCTGTTCATAGCACACTGTTTGGCCAAGCAAAGTGTACGAGCCTAGGGTGTTAGGGTGGGGCGTATGATTCCCGGAAAAAATCTGAAACCAGGTCGCGAAGCGTCCGAGGTTCAGATTTTTGCTACTAATTTTCAAACAATTCGTCCAAATAAAGTGCAAAAAAGCTCTCGCCACTGTTCCCTGGCCAGGATTCGATCCCGGGACCGTTGTGTTACCACACTAGCACCTTAACCACTCGGCTGGCAAGGCACAATACAATTGGCAAGTATTTTTGCGTATATGAGTTCCAGATGGTTTGTTTACCTTTTGTACTTATTAAAATTTCGCGAGGTTGGCATACCCCCGCCACCTCAATTCATGAGCAAAGCTCAAAAGCCACTCGGATTTGAACGCATCATCCTTGCGTTGCGAACCAATTGACTTATCCACTCGGCCATTCGAGGGATGTGAAAGAGGTTGATATTTTCACTATTTATGTTTTTTGAAAGATCTTTACAATGGTAAAAAAAAAAGGACTCTACAGGGCTCGATCCACGGTAAGAGAATATATTTTTTATAAACCGAACGACATTTTAACTGAGCCATTTAGCCGTGATGACGGAGCAGAAATCTTCTTCAATTAACTTTGGAAATGAAGCTCAGCATTATTGTGATAATTTTTTCACTTGTCAAATTAATTTCAAACAAAATTAGTCAGGATTTGAATCAAAACTTGCTGCTCATGCAAGCGCACTGGCCGATGGGTACAGCATGTGAGCGAGCACGTGACCAGTGCCTTATAAGAGCACGGTTTAGCGAGGGAAGAACTCAGTATGTCTCTGGAAGTCGTCCACAGCACACCGGGATTCCCAGGCAGTTGGAAGTTGGCGAGCGATAAGCTCACGCCAACTCCAAATTTTCTTTGCAATCAGCTCTCTCTTATGTGGTCATCTTGTTTGAATGCCAATGAAAGTGATAGAGGCATAATCTGACAACAGCGCCCTCTGTGATTGGTTGAAGCAACTTCTAACAGAGTATATAAGCGGCCGAATATTTCGATGAAGAGAAGTGTGACCGTGCATTTCGTACGGTGAACACTGTTTTCCAGATGTAATGCCAACACGACACGGTATTATTTCTATAAAGCCACAGGGATGTGATATGTCAATGGACAGTACAACTTTTTGCCTAAATGAACGTTATTTAACATGTGCGTTGTCATCGTACTCGTCTTCATCGAAATGAATTAGTTTGGATATAAGAGAACCGAATTCCAACAATGGCTCGGTCCATTGGATAGCTCGCTTGCTCTCTGATCGAAGAACGATCCGACTCGAGTTCGATCCCCGTTGCGGTCGAGCTTTTTGGCAACGTCTGCAACTGACAAAAAACTTACTTCACGCAGCAGACCGAACTATGTGACTTTAAGATCAGCGATGACAGAAAAATCGCAGAATTCTTTAGAAAAATAACACTTACTGAATGTGCAATGAGTACCAAGAATTCCAGCCGCATTAACATCGATGGTGTGGTCTAGTGGTTAGACCACCAGCCTGGTATCCAAGCGGCACAGGTTCAAATCCCTGACCAACCAGCTTTTTGGAACTTATAAATGAAATGGAAACAATTATTTACATCGTGCCTTATTGCTTCGCTATATTACATGTATAAAAAAATACTAAGTCACAGATTTGTTCAATTTTAGCTACAAGATGGCGCTGTCTATCAATTTTACAAACACTCCGAGCTGTTCATAGCACACTGTTTGGCCAAGCAAAGTGTACGAGCCTAGGGTGTTAGGGTGGGACGTATGATTACCAGCAATAAATCTGAAACGAGGTCGCGAAGCGACCGAGGTTCAGATTTTTGCTACTAATTTTAAAACAATTAATCAAACAACAATTAACAATTAACAATTAACAATTAACAATTAAAACAACAAAAAAAAATGCAATAAAGTGCAAAAAAGCTCTCGCCTCTGTTCCCTGGCCAGGATTCGAACCCGGGACCTTTGTGTTACCAAACCAGCACCTTAACCAGTCGGCTGGCAAGGCACCATGCAGTTGGCTAGTATTTTTGGGTATATGAGTTCCAGATGGTTTGTTTAACTTTTGTACGTATTAAAATTTCGCGAGGTTGGCGTACCCCCGCCACCTCAAATCATGAGCTAAGCTCAAAATCCACTCGGATTTGAACGCATAATCTTTGCGTTGTGAACCAAGCGACTTATCCACTCGGCCATTCGAGGGATGTGAAAGAGATTGATATTTTCACTATTTATGTTTTTTGATAGATCTTTACAATGGTAAAATAGCGGACTCTACAGGGCTCGATCCACGGTAAGAGATTATATTTTTCATAAACCGAACGACTTTTTAACTGAGCCATTTAGCCGTGATGACGAAGCAGAAATCTTCTTCAATTAACTTTGGAAATGAAGCTCAGCATTATTGTGATAATTTTTTCACGTGTCAAATTAATTTCAAACAAAAGTAGTCAGGATTTGAATCAAAACTTGCTGCTCGCTAGCGCAATGGCTGATGGGTACAGCATGTGAGCGAGCACGTGACCAGTGCCTTATAAGAGCATGGTTTAGCGAGGGAAGAACTCAGTATGTCTGCGGACGTCGTCCACAGCACACCGGGATTCCCAGGCTGTTGGGATTTGGCGAGCGATAAGCTCATGCCAACTCCGAATTTTCTTTGCAAATAGCTCTCTCTTATGTGGTAATCTTGTTTGAATGCAAATGAAAGTGATAAAGGCATAAAATGACAACAGCGCACTCTGTGATTGGTCAAAGCAATCTCTAACTGAGTATATAAGCGGCCGACAATTTCGATTAAGAGTAGTGTGACCGTGCATTTCGTATGGTGAACACTGTTTTCCAGACGTGATGCCAACACGACACGGTATTATTTCTATGAGGCAACAGGGATGTGATATGTCAAAGGACAGTACAACTCTTTGCCTGAATGAACGTTATTTCACATGTGCGTTGTCATCGTGCTAGTCTTCATCGAAATGAATTAGTTTGGATATAAGAGAACCGAATTCCAACAACGGCTCGGTCCATTGGATAGCTCGCTTGCTCTCTGATCGAAGAACGATCCGACTCGAGTTCGATCCCCGTTGCGGTCGAGCTTTTTGGCAACGTCTGCAGTTGACAAAAAACTTACTTCACGCAGCAGACCGAACTATGTGACATTAAGATCAGCGATGACAGAAAAATCGCAGAATTCTTTAGAAAAATAACACTTACTGAATGTGCAACGAGTACGAAGAATTCCAGTCAGATGTACATCTATGGTGTGGTCTAGTGGCTAGACCACCAGCCTGGAATCCAAGCGGCCCAGGTTCAAATCCCAGACCATCCAGCTTTTTGGAACTTATAAATTAAATGGAAACAATTATTTACATCGTGCCTTACTGCTTCGCTATATTACATGTAAAAAAAAATATACTAAGTCACAGATTTGTTCAATTTTAGCTAAAAGATGGCGCTGTCAATCAATTTTACAAACACTCCGGACTGTTCAGAGCACACTGTTTGGCCAAGCAAAGTGTACGAGCCTAGGGTCATAGGGTGGGACGAATGATTTCCAGCAAAAATCTGAAACGAGGTCGCGAAGCGACCGAGGTTCAGATTTTTGCTACTAATTTTCAAACAATTCGTACTAATAAAGTGCAAAAAAGCTCTCGCCTCTGTTTCCTGGCCAGGATTCGAACCCGGGACCTTTGTGTTAGCACATTAGCACCTTAACCACTCGGCTGGCAAGGCACCATACATTAAGAAAGTATTTTTGCGTATATGAGTTACAGATGGTTTGTTTACCTTTTGTACTTATTAAAATTTCGCGAGGTTGGCCTACCCCCACCACCTCAATTCATAAGCAAAGCTCAAAAGCCACTCGGATCTGAACGCATCACCTTTGCGTTGTGAACCAAGCGACTTATCCACTCGGCCATTCGAGGCATAAGAATAAGGTTGATATTTTCACTATTGATGTTTTTTGAAAGATCTTTACAATGGTAAAAAAGCGGCCTCTACAGGGCTCGAACCACGGTGAGAAGATATTTTGTTGTCTAACAGAACGAATTCTCCACTGAGCCATTCAGCCGTGATGAAGGAGCTGAAAACTTCTTGAATCATCTTCGTAAATAAAGCTCAGCATTGTTTTAAATTTTTTTACACTTGTCAAACTAATTTCAAGCGAAAGTAGTCAGGAACTGACTCAAAACTGAACTGAACCGAACTCAAAACTTGCTCATGCTAGCGCACTGGCCGATGGGTACAGCACGTGAGCGAGCACGTGACCAGTACCTTATAAGAGCACGGTTTAGCGAGGGATGAACTCAGTATGTCTGCGGACGTCGTCCACAGCACACCGGGATTCCCAGGCTGTTGGGATTTGGCGAGCGATAAGCTCATGCCAACTCCGAATTTTCTTTGCAAATAGCTCTTTGTTATGTGGTAATCTTGTTTGAATGCCAATGAAAGTGATAGAGGCATAAAATGACAACAGCGCACTCTGTGATTGGTCAAAGCAATCTCTAACTGAGTATATAAGCGGCCGAAAATTTCGATTAAGAGTATTGTGACCGTGCATTTCGTATGGTGAACACTGTTTTCCAGACGTGATGCCAACACGACACGGTATTATTTCTATGAGGCAACAGGGATGTGATTGTCAAAGGACAGTACAACTCATTGCCTGAATGAACGTTATTTCACATGTGCGTTGTCATCGTGCTCGTCTTCATCGAAATGAATTAGTTTGGATATAAGAGAACCGAATTCCAACAACGGCTCGGTCCATTGGATAGCTCGCTTGCTCTCTGATCGAAGAACGATCCGACTCGAGTTCGATCCCCGTTGCGGTCGAGCTTTTTGGCAACGTCTGCAGTTGACAAAAAACTTACTTCACGCAGCAGACCGAACTATGTGACTTTAAGATCAGCGATGACAGAAAAAACGCAGAATTCTTTAGAAAAATAACACTTACTGAATGTGCAACGAGTACGAAGAATTCCAGCCAGATGAACATCTATGGTGTGGTCTAGTGGCTAGACCACCAGCCTGGAATCCAAGCGGCCCAGGTTCAAATCCCAGACCATCCAGCTTTTTGGAACTTATAAATTAAATGGAAACAATTATTTACATCGTGCCTTACTGCTTCGCTATATTACATGTAAAAAAAAAATATACTAAGTCACAGATTTGTTCAATTTTAGCTAAAAGATGGCGCTGTCTATCAATTTTACAAACACTCCGAGCTGTTCATAGCACACTGTTTGGCCAAGCAAAGTGTACGAGCCTAGGGTGTTAGGGTGGGGCGTATGATTCCCGGAAAAAATCTGAAACCAGGTCGCGAAGCGTCCGAGGTTCAGATTTTTGCTACTAATTTTCAAACAATTCGTCCAAATAAAGTGCAAAAAAGCTCTCGCCACTGTTCCCTGGCCAGGATTCGATCCCGGGACCGTTGTGTTACCACACTAGCACCTTAACCACTCGGCTGGCAAGGCACAATACAATTGGCAAGTATTTTTGCGTATATGAGTTCCAGATGGTTTGTTTACCTTTTGTACTTATTAAAATTTCGCGAGGTTGGCATACCCCCGCCACCTCAATTCATGAGCAAAGCTCAAAAGCCACTCGGATTTGAACGCATCATCTTTGCGTTGTGAACCAAGCGACTTATCCACTCGGCCATTCGAGGGATGTGAAAGAGGTTGATATTTTCACAATTTATGTTTTTTGAATGATCTTTACAATCGTAAAAAAGCGGACTCTACAGGGCTCGATCCACGGTTAGAGAATATATTTTTTATAAACCGAACGACTTTTCAACTGAGCCACTAAGCCGTGATGACGGAGCAGAAAACTTCTTCAATTAACTTTGGAAGTGAAGTTCAGCATTAATGTAATAATATTTTCACTTGTCAAACTAATTTCACACGAAAGAAGCCATGATGTAAATCAAAACTTGCTGCTCATGTTAGCGCACTGGCTGATGGGTACAGCATGTGAGCGAGCACGTGACCAGTGCCTTATAAGAGCACGGTTTAGCGAGGGAAGAACTCAGTATGTCTCTGGAAGTCGACCACAGCACACCGGGATTCCCAGGCAGTTGGAAGTTGGCGAGCGATAAGCTCACGCCAACTCCAAATTTTCTTTGCAATCAGCTCTCTCTTATGTGGTCATCTTGTTTGAATGCCAATGAAAGTGATAGAGGCATAATCTGACAACAGCGCACTCTGTGATTGGTCAAAGCAATCTCTAACTGAGTATATAAGCGGCCGACAATTTCGATTAAGAGTAGTGTGACCGTGCATTTCGTATGGTGAACACTGTTTTCCAGACGTGATGCCAACACGACACGGTATTATTTCTATGAGGCAACAGGGATGTGATATGTCAAAGGACAGTACAACTCTTTGCCTGAATGAACGTTATTTCACATGTGCGTTGTCATCGTGCTAGTCTTCATCGAAATGAATTAGTTTGGATATAAGAGAACCGAATTCCAACAACGGCTCGGTCCATTGGATAGCTCGCTTGCTCTCTGATCGAAGAACGATCCGACTCGAGTTCGATCCCCGTTGCGGTCGAGCTTTTTGGCAACGTCTGCAGTTGACAAAAAGCTTACTTCACGCAGCAGACCGAACTATGTGACATTAAGATCAGCGATGACAGAAAAATCGCAGAATTCTTTAGAAAAATAACACTTACTGAATGTGCAACGAGTACGAAGAATTCCAGTCAGATGTACATCTATGGTGTGGTCTAGTGGCTAGACCACCAGCCTGGAATCCAAGCGGCCCAGGTTCAAATCCCAGACCATCCAGCTTTTTGGAACTTATAAATTAAATGGAAACAATTATTTACATCGTGCCTTACTGCTTCGCTATATTACATGTAAAAAAAAATATACTAAGTCACAGATTTGTTCAATTTTAGCTAAAAGATGGCGCTGTCAATCAATTTTACAAACACTCCGGACTGTTCAGAGCACACTGTTTGGCCAAGCAAAGTGTACGAGCCTAGGGTCATAGGGTGGGACGAATGATTTCCAGCAAAAATCTGAAACGAGGTCGCGAAGCGACCGAGGTTCAGATTTTTGCTACTAATTTTCAAACAATTCGTCCTAATAAAGTGCAAAAAAGCTCTCGCCTCTGTTTCCTGGCCAGGATTCGAACCCGGGACCTTTGTGTTAGCACACTAGCACCTTAACCACTCGGCTGGCAAGGCACCATACATTAAGAAAGTATTTTTGCGTATATGAGTTACAGATGGTTTGTTTACCTTTTGTACTTATTAAAATTTCGCGAGGTTGGCCTACCCCCACCACCTCAATTCATAAGCAAAGCTCAAAAGCCACTCGGATCTGAACGCATCATCTTTGCGTTGTGAACCAAGCGACTTATCCACTCGGCCATTCGAGGCATAAGAATAAGGTTGATATTTTCACTATTGATGTTTTTTGAAAGATCTTTACAATGGTAAAAAAGCGGCCTCTACAGGGCTCGAACCACGGTGAGAAGATATTTTGTTGTCTAACAGAACGAATTCTCCACTGAGCCATTCAGCCGTGATGAAGGAGCTGAAAACTTCTTGAATCATCTTCGTAAATAAAGCTCAGCATTGTTTTAAATTTTTTTACACTTGTCAAACTAATTTCAAGCGAAAGTAGTCAGGAACTGACTCAAAACTGAACTGAACCGAACTCAAAACTTGCTCATGCTAGCGCACTGGCCGATGGGTACAGCACGTGAGCGAGCACGTGACCAGTACCTTATAAGAGCACGGTTTAGCGAGGGATGAACTCAGTATGTCTGCGGACGTCGTCCACAGCACACCGGGATTCCCAGGCTGTTGGGATTTGGCGAGCGATAAGCTCATGCCAACTCCGAACTTTCTTTGCAAATAGCTCTCTCTTATGTGGTCATCTTGTTTGAATGCCAATGAAAGTGATAGAGGCATAATCTGACAACAGCGCCCTCTGTGATTGGTTGAAGCAACTTCTAACAGAGTATATAAGCGGCCGAACATTTCGATGAAGAGTAGTGTGACCGTGCATTTCGTACGGTGAACACTGTTTTCCAGACGTAATGCCAACGAGACACGGTATTATTTCTATAAAGCCACAGGGATGGGATATGTCAAAGGACAGTACAACTCTTTGCCTAAATGAACGTTATTTCACATGTGCGTTATCATCGTACTCGTCTTCATCGAAATGAATTAGTTTGGATATAAGAGAACCGAATTCCAACAATGGCTCGGTCCATTGGATAGCTCGCTTGCTCTCTGATCGAAGAACGATCCGACTCGAGTTCGATCTCCGGTGCGGTCGTGTTTTTGGCAACGTCTGCAACTGACAAAAAACTTACTTCACGCAGCAGACCGAACTATGTGACTTTAAGATCAGCGATGACAGAAAAATCGCAGAATTCTTTAGAAAAATAACACTTACTGAATGTGCAATGAGTACCAAGAATTCCAGCCGCATTAACATCGATGGTGTGGTCTAGTGGTTAGACCACCAGCCTGGTATCCAAGCGGCACAGGTTCAAATCCCAGACCAACCAGCTTTTTGGAACTTATAAATGAAATGGAAACAATTATTTACATCGTGCCTTATTGCTTCGCTATATTACATGTATAAAAAAATACTAAGTCACAGATTTGTTCAATTTTAGCTACAAGATGGCGCTGTCTATCAATTTTACAAACACTCCGAGCTGTTCAGAGCACACTGTTTGGCCAAGCAAAGTGTACGAGCCTAGGGTGTTAGGGTGGGACGTACGATTTCCAGCAAAAATCTGAAACGAGGTCGCGAAGCGACCGAGGTTCAGATTTTTGCTACTAATTTTAAAACAATTCGTCTAAATAAAGTGCAAAAAAGCTCTCGCCTCTGTTCCCTGGCCAGGATTCGAACCCGGGTCCTTTGTGTTACCGAACCAGCACCCTAACCAGTCGGCTGGCAAGGCACCATACAGTTGGCAAGTATTTTTGCGTATATGAGTTCCAGATGGTTTGTTTAACTTTTGCACTTATTAAAATTTCGCGAGGTTGGCGTACCCCCGCCACCTCAATTCATGAGCAAAGCTCAAAAGCCACTCGGATTTGAACGCATCATCTTTGCGTTGTGAACCAAGCGACTTATACACTCGGCCATTCGAGGGATGTGAAAGAGATTGATATTTTCACTATTTATGTTTTTTGAAAGATCTTTACAATGGTAAAAAAGCGGACTTTACAGGGCTCGATCCACGGTAAGACGATATATTTGTTACAAACTGAACGTGTCTCCAACTGAGCCATCTAGCCGTGATAACGGAGCTGAGATTTTTTATTATAAGTTCTGGAAAATAAGCCTAGCTTAATTATGAATATTTTAAAGCCTTGTTAACCATTTTTTATAGAAGACAGTCACTGCTTAGCCCTGACACTATTACGATTTGTTAAAATTGATGTCTGCTTGGCTAAATCTATTAACCTGCAAGAGATTGGATATTTACTTGAAGATGATCGAGGCTGTGATAAAGTACTTGTTATTAACCGAGAGATAATTAGTGCTAGCTAATTGTTATTGTCTGAATGAATGAACAAAATCACTTGAGAAGCAAATTACTTAGTCGTATCTCGTTATATAAAGTGAACTCTATTCTTATCAATAATTCATACGTCAGGTTGTAATGCGTACGACATCTTGAAAGATAGGGACCTACTTGCATTGTTTGGGTGGTTTTTTCCAAAAGTGTCGTCTTCGATGACAACAGCTCATTGTTGTCCGGTGGTTTGTCCCGATAGTGACGTCTTCGATGACAACAGCATGATAGTTGTCAGATGCCTAAGAAAATCGTTTGGAGAAATCGACAGCTACACCAATGAATAAATAATAACAACTGTTTATTTTTTACATTAATAATAAAGGACTAATTCTTAAAATTAGGCGGATGGTTCTGCTTCTTCAGTATAAACATATTCTTCCTCACTAATTCCTTTCATGACCTTATTCATTGAGATGAGAAAATAAATGTTATTTTTTTATTTTTTGCTCAGGAAATTCATATTTCTGCAAGATACACCAATAAGAAGATAATTTTCAATAAGGAAATAATGAGTTTTCACCAAAATTGCCTTTCGTTCATTCGACTTAGCTACTCTGCATCCAAATTCAGTTACAAAAGAATCGGTTTTCCCTTAGGACCACGTATGGAGCACTGATACTGCACCGAAATCTCTACAAAATCACCGAAATTATTTCAAAAGATAAAGCTACCTTATCCCCACACCACAAAAACTTTCCCCCGCTCGCAGATAACGCCAGATGCAAGCTCACGAAGCCCCTCTAATACATAAACCATGTCACCTCACCTCACACTCAGTATCACGGCTAATCGCGTCGCGCGAACACGTCGCGCTATCTCACGCCACCTCCTTATCACCAGCCAACAACATCGATTCCAGATATCCACAAGTCACGGCCAAAATGCTCAAGTGCCTCAAGTCCAAATACACACTCGCCGTCCGAACACTGCCGTCGCTCCTGCTGCTCGTCGCGCTCGTGGTCATCATCGGCTGCTCCTCGGACGAGCCCCGCATCTACCTACCGACACCATCCTTCCACGAAGCCGCCATCAGGATCGACAACCAAGTGTGCGCCGACCGCTCGCCGTTCCTCGGCCTCGTGCTCGTCCTCTCCCACCCAGCCAACACAGACAAACGCCAGATGATAAGAACCACTTATCCTGCCCGCGAGATAAGCGAGCTGGGATTTCGCCGTCTGTTTGTTGTCGGCACGATGAACGAAGGCGTCGAAACGCACTGGACCTACGTGAACCTGACGCGCTCCGACGACGAGATCGCCGACGAGAGTCAAGAGTTCGGCGACATGATGCAGCTGAACCACACCGACCTCTACTACGACCTGATTCTGAAGGCGTACGCGACGTACCAGTGGACGGCGGCCAATTGTGGACAGGCGCGTTTCATCGTGAAGGCCGACGACGACATGTTCATCGACTACTACCAGCTGGCGAAGACGCTGCGCGACGTCGACGACGCCGACGTGGACGCGATTCACGGTCATCTGATTCGCGACACCTGGAATCTGACGCCGTACATGGCGGGCGGCTGCTACGTGACTTCGCCGAGGACGTTGGGAGCGTTGGTGGAGGCGGGACGGACGATGCAGCCGTTCATGCATCTGGCAGAGGACGTGTTCTTCACGGGGCTGGTCGCCGACCGGCTGGCCGTCGAGAGGGTGGACTTGGAGGAGGTTAGGGCGTGGGTGGGTGCGCCCCAGTGTTGTGTGGACGACGGGGGGCGTCGGTATCGGTGTCAGTTCTCCGTGTTCACCCAGCGGCCCAAGTTGCTGCCGCTCAAGAAGTTGCTCAAGTTCAAGAGGCACGGGAAGGGATGTTATTATTATTATTGTGAGAGTTACTCAGACCGGTTATTGAGCGATAAGCGCGTGAAATGTTTTAGCTCGTGAATGAGCTTACAGCGTAATCAACTAATCCATAATATTTATTGAGTGTTTTTGTTTACTACCGTTCGTGTGTTGACACTATCCAGTGACAGGTCCATTGATCTCTCAATGAATGACAGGCTGGCAGGAAGCTATCTAGCCTAGCAGCGACCTGAGGGTGAAGCTAACCTAGCAGCGAGCTGAGGGTGAAGCTAACCTAGCAGCGAGCTGAGGGTGAAGCTAACCTAGCAGCGAGCTGAGGGTGAAGCTAACTTAGCAGCGAGCTGAGGGTGAAGCTAACCTAACAGCGAGCTGAGGGTGAAGCTAGCCTAGCAGCGAGCTGAGGGTGAAGCTAACCTAGCAGCGAGCTGAGGGTGAAGCTAACTTAGCACCGAGCTGAGGGTGAAGCTAACCTAGCAGCGAGCTGAGGGTGAAGCTAACCTAGCAGCGAGCTGAGGGTGAAGCTAACTTAGCAGCGAGCTGAGGGTGAAGCTAACCTAACAGCGAGCTGAGGGTGAAACTAGCCTAGCAGCGAGCTGAGGGTGAAGCTAACTTAGCAGCGAGCTGAGGGTGAAGCTAACCTAGCAGCGAGCTGAGGGTGAAGCTAACCTAGCAGCGAGCTGAGGGTGCAGCTAACCTAGCAGCGAGCTGAGGGTGAAGCTAGCCTAGCAGCGAGCTGAGGGTGAAGCTAACCTAGCAGCGAGCTGAGGGTGCAGCTAACCTAGCAGCGAGCTGAGGGTGAAGCTAACCTAGCAGCGAGCTGAGGGTGAAGCTAACCTAGCAGCGAGCTGAGGGTGAAGCTAACCTAGCAGCGAGCTGAGGGTGAAGCTAACCTAGCAGCGAGCTGAGGGTGAAGCTAACCTAGCAGCGAGCTGAGGGTGAAGCTAACCTAGCAGCTAGCTGAGGGTGAAGCTAACCTAGCAGCTAGCTGAGGGTGAAGCTAACCTAGCAGCGAGCTGAGGGTGAAGCTAACCTAGCAGCGAGCTGAGGGTGAAGCTAACCTAGCAGCTAGCTGAGGGTGAAGCTAACCTAGCAGCTAGCTGAGGGTGAAGCTAACCTAGCAGCGAGCTGAGGGTGAAGCTAACCTAGCAGCGAGCTGAGGGTGAAGCTAACCTAGCAGCGAGCTGAGGGTGAACCCGGTGCCGGCCGATGATGAAGCTAAGCTATGATGAGTGTTCACGTATCACGTAGCTAGCGCGTGTTCAACAAAAAATAATCACCGTTCGAGCACCGACCTAGAATTGAGGGGAATATTATGACGCTTTTGCAATGACGTCCTGATGATGCGTCAACGCTGCCGTATGACGGAGTGCTTGTGATAGTCAGGTGCTGAAATCTGTAAGTAATCTTGAGTATAGGTAATTCAATTATATACCTGTTAATAAATAAGTGTTCAGTTAATCTCAAATAGTACAATTAGTGAATAATGACGTTTGTACATATTTATATCGACAAGGGTTCTTCTCTTTGATTGTAAACGCAATCAAATGAGACAAGAGCTAAAGGTTCTTCGATAGATTGTTGATATACCTTATTGTAAATAAATTTCCAGTAAAAATAACATTTAAAAGTATTTTACTTATTTCTAAATGGATCTGATATTAACAATGCTATTATGGTTGTGGTTACATATGATGATACATACATTATATTAACAAATTTGAATAACAGTCATATATATATATTATAGAGCTTGTTTTTTTTTTGAAATATATTGGACAGAATATATATCGTAACAATAATTTTGTTTTCTTGTATATCGTTCACACTATAGACAATGACATGGGAAGAATAATATACAATGACATTTTATTTATTTACATTGATGTACATATTATTATATCTTATAATAAATTTAGTTTAATATGCAATGGAAATTGTTTCAAGAACAGATTATCATAATTGATATATAATATGGAAGATTGTATTATAGGTAACGATCATTGACCTAAAAGTTAGCCAAAGTAACCGCTACTATAGTGGAAGCCAATCTTTATGGTGGACTAAAAAAAAAACCCTAGGTAAATTTTTTTGTTGATTTCAAGAAATCACGGGTCGCAAATCTCACGGGCTCAAAATGAGACAGCGACCGTTGCTGACTTCTCAAACCACAAAGAAATTCCCAGACTGCTAGTTTTCATTACGTATTTCCTTTTTGGCATTCAGATTCCATTAAAAATGATCAGTGTATTTTCCATGTTCTACTGCTGTACCTATAGACACTTAAAGGTACACATACGACGTGTTGGTAAAATTCTACTAAACACTAACCGAGTTTCTTTGGATATTAGCTTTCAATTTGAGATATGCACGTACTTTTCTGTCGTCCAGAGTCTTTCATAAATATAATATCAGTTTCGCTAAGTTGAGTCTCGAAGAATACATCTAGTTTCCCACATTTTAAAAATCAATTAAAAATAAATGTATCCTAATTTCGAAAATCCCTGTATCTCCATCATTGAGTGATATATAATATAATTTCCTTTATTTATATATATAATTTGCCTAAAATGTATTAGTAGGTTCCGTCCGATTGATCAAAATACGCAATCCATCAAATATTTACTCCCAATTACATATTTCAACCACACACAACATATGACACGTGCACTTTTTTGCTGTGAAATAGTCCGAAGTCTGGTCATTTAATCCACAGAAATAATCAAATCACAAATACAATAATGTGTTACAAAGCTCGCTAAAGTTTCAATTTCTTGACAACTCGAAGCCCCCACGCGTGATGGCTACACAAGAGGCTGGCCGGGTTACGAATCATAGAATTCTTCATGGAAATCAAGTTAAAACGAAGTTGAAATTACTGTCGAGATGTAAGCAGTAATTGTTTATAAAGATTCCTGTCGTTTGATGTTCTTAGCTAGTTTCTTAGCTACAAGGAAGAGTTTTAGTTGAACGCCTAGCCTTAAAAAAACACGTTTATTTTATTTTGTAAACTGACCGCGGGGCTTAGAAATCGACACATGCATTTGAAAATTAATTTTTTAGTAAAACTTTTCACTAAATCTTTTCCTGTAAGCTTTAAGCCAAACGCTTTGCACTCAAAAATCAACAAAAAAAAAACTCTTTTAAAAGTTTACGAACGTTACAAAACGCAGAAAACAAATCAACACAGACCACAGACAATTTCACCACACACCCCCACACACACCCGCAGCATTAAAACAACACAAAAATTAGGCCAATCATTCCTCACCGCGTTCAAACGACCACCGGCTTCCGCTGGCTCCTGCGATACAACTTCCGGCCCGATCGCGTCCTCTGCGGCGCCCTAGCGCTCTCCTGCTATAACGGCGGCTCCTGGCACTTGAGCTGAGTCGTCACCAGGATCGGACCGTTGTGCGTCGGCGACGCCGGCGACGTCGGGACGCCGGGCGCGACGCCGTTGTCGGCCATCTTGTCCACCAACGTCTGTGTCGATCGGTTCACCAGCGACGACTGCGCGTTGATGCCGTTCTTCTTCTTCAGTTGGTGGATCACGTCTTCGCGGAGCTCCACGTCGACTCCTGGTAACGGTGGAAGGTTGGGTTTATGTGTTTGTCTCTGGCGGTGTTGTGGGTTGCTTGTCTGGGCTCTACTTGACTTACTTGAGACTCATGGCCTTTCCTAATCTCAGAAGATAACTGAATACTAATACACCGATTCCATTCAATCATAATTCAATCAAAATGACGTCATGATACCCACTCGCTAAAGCCAGGCAGAGCAATTCGGGTTGTGATTTCCCTGTCTTCCTTTGTTATTTAGCAGAGATTATTAATATTTTTTACCAAACTGGTAGCACGTCCGGTGGGTATCTGACTTCATTTTCTCCGGGTAAAAAAGGTCTATTGCTACCGAACTCAACTACCAGCTACCGAACTTAGCTACCAGCTACCAAACTCGAGCCGAAGCTAACATGATGACCAGCGTAGAAGTTTGGTAGCTTGACAGTGAATAGCTCAGTGAAATAGGTTTTCTGATAAGATCTTCTGAAAGAAAGTATTTTATAAAGAAATACAATAATTCCCAAGCCATATGCGTATATCTTATCTTATCTTGCATTAATCTTGATCGCACATCCGCTTTACCCGCAGGACCCTTATGCCTCGTTTACTGTTTCGCTTTGCGAGCGTATTGAGCATTTCGCTGTGGCTTTACTAGCGACGGGTTGTTTACAGTGGAGCGTTGCGCTGTGGCTTTACTAGCGCCGGGTTGTTTACAGTGGAGCGTTGCGCTGTGGCTTTACTAGCGCCGGGTTGTTTACAGTGGAGCGTTGCGCTGTGGCTTTACTAGCGCCGGGTTGCTTACAGTGGAGCGTTGCGCTGTGGCTTTACTAGCGCCGGGTTGTTTACAGTGGAGCGTTGCGCTGTGGCTTTACTAGCACCGGGTTGTTTACAGTGGAGCGTTGCGCTGTGGCTTTACTAGCGCCGGGTTGCTTACAGTGGAGCGTTGCTGTTGTGGCTTGACTAGCGCTGGGTTGTTTACAGTGGAGCGTTGCTGTTGTGGCTTTACTAGCGCCGGGTTGTTTACAGTGGAGCGTTGCGCTGTGGCTTTACTAGCGCCGGGTTGTTTACAGTGGAGCGTTGCTGTTGTGGCTTTACTAGCGCCGGGTTGTTTACAGTGGAGCGTTGCTGTTGTGGCTTTACTAGCGCCGGGTTGTTTACAGTGGAGCGTTGCGCTGTGGCTTTACTAGCACCGGGTTGTTTACAGTGGAGCGTTGCGCTGTGGCTTTACTAGCGCCGGGTTGTTTACAGTGGAGCGTTGCGCTGTGGCTTTACTAGCGCTGGGTTGTTTACAGTGGAGCGTTGCGCTGTGGCTTTACTAGCGCCGGGTTGTTTACAGTGGAGCGTTGCTGTTGTGGCTTTACTAGCGCCGGGTTGTTTACAGTGGAGCGTTGCGCTGTGGCTTTACTAGCGCCGGGTTGCTTACAGTGGAGCGTTGCGCTGTGGCTTTACTAGCGCTGGGTTGTTTACAGTGGAGCGTTGCGCTGTGGCTTTACTAGCGCCGGGTTGCTTACAGTGGAGCGTTGCGCTGTGGCTTTACTAGCGCCGGGTTGTTTACAGTGGAGCGTTGCGCTGTGGCTTTACTAGCGCCGGGTTGTTTACAGTGGAGCGTTGCGCTGTGGCTTTACTAGCGCCGGGTTGTTTACAGTGGAGCGTTGCGCTGTGGCTTTACTAGCGCCGGGTTGCTTACAGTGGAGCGTTGCTGTTGTGGCTTTACTAGCGCCGGGTTGTTTACAGTGGAGCGTTGCGCTGTGGCTTTACTAGCGCCGGGTTGTTTACAGTGGAGCGTTGCGCTGTGGCTTTACTAGCGCCGGGTTGTTTACAGTGGAGCGTTGCACTGTGGCTTTACTAGCGCCGGGTTGTTTACAGTGGAGCGTTGCGCTGTGGCTTTACTAGCGTCGGGTTGTTTACAGTGGAGCGTTGCGCTGTGGCTTTACTAGCGTCGGGTTGTTTACAGTGGAGCGTTGCTGTTGTGGCTTTACTAGCGCTGGGTTGTTTACAGTGGAGCGTTGCTGTTGTGGCTTTACTAGCGCCGGGTTGTTTACAGTGGAGCGTTGCTGTTGTGGCTTTACTAGCGCTGGGTTGTTTACAGTGGAGCGTTGCTGTTGTGGCTTTACTAGCGTCGGGTTGTTTACAGTGGAGCGTTGCGCTGTGAGCTTTACTAGCGCCGGGTTGTTTACAGTGGAGCGTTGCGCTGTGGCTTTACTAGCGCCGGGTTGTTTACAGTGGAGCGTTGCGCTGTGGCTTTACTAGCGCCGGGTTGTTTACAGTGGAGCGTTGCGCTGTGGCTTTACTAGCGCCGGGTTGTTTACAGTGGAGCGTTGCGCTGTGGCTTTACTAGCGCCGGGTTGTTTACAGTGGAGCGTTGCGCTGTGGCTTTACTAGCGCCGGGTTGTTTACAGTGGAGCGTTGCGCTGTGGCTTTACTAGCGCCGGGTTGTTTACAGTGGAGCGTTGCGCTGTGGCTTTACTAGCGCCGGGTTGTTTACAGTGGAGCGTTGCGCTGTGGCTTTACTAGCGCTGGGTTGTTTACAGTGGAGCGTTGCTGTTGTGGCTTTACTAGCACCGGGTTGTTTACAGTGGAGCGTTGCGCTGTGGCTTTACTAGAGCCGGGTTGTTTACAGTGGAGCGTTGCGCTGTGGCTTTACTAGCGCCGGGTTGTTTACAGTGGAGCGTTGCTGTTGTGGCTTTACTAGCGCCGGGTTGTTTACAGTGGAGCGTTGCGCTGTGGCTTTACTAGCGCCGGGTTGTTTACAGTGGAGCGTTGCGCTGTGGCTTTACTAGCGTCGGGTTGTTTACAGTGGAGCGTTGCGCTGTGAGCTTTACTAGCGCCGGGTTGTTTACAGTGGAGCGTTGCTGCTGTGGCTTTACTAGCGCCGGGTTGTTTACAGTGGAGCGTTGCGCTGTGGCTTTACTAGCGCCGGGTTGTTTACAGTGGAGCATTGCGCTGTGGCTTTACTAGCGCCGGGTTGTTTACAGTGGAGCGTTGCGCTGTGGCTTTACTAGCGTCGGGTTGTTTACAGTGGAGCGTTGCGCTGTGGCTTTACTAGCGCCGGGTTGTTTACAGTGGAGCGTTGCGCTGTGGCTTTACTAGCGTCGGGTTGTTTACAGTGGAGCGTTGCGCTGTGGCTTTACTAGCGCCGGGTTGTTTACAGTGGAGCGTTGCTGTTGTGGCTTTACTAGCGCCGGGTTGTTAACAGTGGAGCGTTGCGCTGTGGCTTTACTAGCGCCGGGTTGCTTACAGTGGAGCGTTGCGCTGTGGCTTTACTAGCGCCGGGTTGTTTACAGTGGAGCGTTGCGCTGTGGCTTTACTAGCGCCGGGTTGCTTACAGTGGAGCGTTGCGCTGTGGCTTTACTAGCGCCGGGTTGCTTACAGTGGAGCGTTGCGCTGTGGCTTTACTAGCGCCGGGTTGTTTACAGTGGAGCGTTGCGCTGTGGCTTTACTAGCGCCGGGTTGTTTACAGTGGAGCGTTGCGCTGTGGCTTAACTAGCGCCGGGTTGCTTACAGTGGAGCGTTGCGCTGTGGCTTTACTAGCGCCGGGTTGTTTACAGTGGAGCGTTGCTGTTGTGGCTTTACTAGCGCCGGGTTGTTTACAGTGGAGCGTTGCGCTGTGGCTTTACTAGCGCCGGGTTGTTTACAGTGGAGCGTTGCGCTGTGGCTTTACTAGCGCCGGGTTGCTTACAGTGGAGCGTTGCGCTGTGGCTTTACTAGCGCCGGGTTGCTTACAGTGGAGCGTTGCGCTGTGGCTTTACTAGCGCCGGGTTGTTTACAGTGGAGCGTTGCTGTTGTGGCTTTACTAGCGCTGGGTTGTTTACAGTGGAGCTTTGCGCTGTGGCTTTACTAGCGCCGGGTTGTTTACAGTGGAGCGTTGCGCTGTGGCTTTACTAGCGCCGGGTTGTTTACAGTGGAGCGTTGCGCTGTGGCTTTACTAGCGCCGGGTTGTTTACAGTGGAGCGTTGCGCTGTGGCTTTACTAGCGCCGGGTTGTTTACAGTGGAGCGTTGCGCTGTGGCTTTACTAGCGCCGGGTTGTTTACAGTGGAGCGTTGCGCTGTGAGCTTTACTAGCGCTGGGTTGTTTACAGTGGAGCGTTGCTGTTGTGGCTTTACTAGCGCCGGGTTGCTTACAGTGGAGCGTTGCTGTTGTGGCTTTACTAGCGCCGGGTTGCTTACAGTGGAGCGTTGCTGTTGTGGCTTTACTAGCGCCGGGTTGTTTACAGTGGAGCGTTGCTGTTGTGGCTTTACTAGCGCCGGGTTGTTTACAGCGGAGCGTTGCGCTGTGGCTTTACTAGCGTCAGGTTGTTTACAGTGGAGCGTTGCTGTTGTGGCTTTACTAGCGCCGGGTTGCTTACAGTGGAGCGTTGCTGTTGTGGCTTTACTAGCGCCGGGTTGTTTACAGTGGAGCGTTGCTGTTGTGGCTTTACTAGCGCCGGGTTGCTTACAGTGGAGCGTTGCTGTTGTGGCTTTACTAGCGCCGGGTTGCTTACAGTGGAGCGTTGCTGTTGTGGCTTTACTAGCGCCGGGTTGTTTACAGTGGAGCATTGCGCTGTGAGCTTTATTAGCGTCGGGTTGTTTACAGTGGAGCGTTGCGCTGTGGCTTTACTAGCGCTGGGTTGTTTACAGTGGAGCGTTGCTGTTGTGGTTTACTAGCGCCGGGTTGTTTACAGTGGAGCGTTGCTGTTGTGGCTTTACTAGCGTCGGGTTGCTTACAGTGGAGCGTTGCGCTGTGGCTTTACTAGCGCTGGGTTGTTTACAGTGGAGCGTTGCTGTTGTGGCTTTACTAGCGCCGGGTTGTTTACAGTGGAGCGTTGCTGTTGTGGCTTTACTAGCGTCGGGTTGCTTACAGTGGAGCGTTGCGCTGTGGCTTTACTAGCGCCGGGTTGTTTACAGTGGAGCGTTGCGCTGTGGCTTTACTAGCGCCGGGTTGTTTACAGTGGAGCGTTGCTGTTGTGGCTTTACTAGCGTCGGGTTGCTTACAGTGGAGCGTTGCGCTGTGGCTTTACTAGCGCCGGGTTGTTTACAGTGGAGCGTTGCTGTTGTGGCTTTACTAGCGTCGGGTTGCTTACAGTGGAGCGTTGCGCTGTGGCTTTACTAGCGCCGGGTTGTTTACAGTGGAGCGTTGCTGTTGTGGCTTTACTAGCGTCGGGTTGCTTACAGTGGAGCGTTGCGCTGTGGCTTTACTAGCGCTGGGTTGTTTACAGTGGAGCGTTGCGCTGTGGCTTTACTAGCGCCGGGTTGTTTACAGTGGAGCGTTGCTGTTGTGGCTTTACTAGCGTCGGGTTGCTTACAGTGGAGCGTTGCGCTGTGGCTTTACTAGCGCCGGGTTGCTTACAGTGGAGCGTTGCGCTGTGAGCTTTACTAGCGCCGGGTTGTTTACAGTGGAGCGTTGCGCTGTGGCTTTACTAGCGCCGGGTTGTTTACAGCGGAGCGTTGCGCTGTGGCTTTACTAGCGTCGGGTTGTTTACAGTGGAGCGTTGCGCTGTGGCTTTACTAGCACCGGGTTGTTTACAGTGGAGCGTTGCGCTGTGGCTTTACTAGCGCCGGGTTGTTTACAGTGGAGCGTTGCGCTGTGGCTTTACTAGCGCCGGGTTGTTTACAGTGGAGCGTTGCGCTGTGGCTTTACTAGCGCCGGGTTGTTTACAGTGGAGCGTTGCGCTGTGGCTTTACTAGCGCCGGGTTGTTTACAGTGGAGCGTTGCGCTGTGGCTTTACTAGCGCCGGGTTGTTTACAGTGGAGCGTTGCGCTGTGGCTTTACTAGCGCCGGGTTGTTTACAGGGGAGCGTTGCGCTGTGGCTTTACTAGCGCCGGGTTGTTTACAGTGGAGCGTTGCGCTGTGGCTTTACTAGCGCCGGGTTGTTTACAGTGGAGCGTTGCGCTGTGGCTTTACTAGCGCCGGGTTGTTTACAGTGGAGCGTTGCGCTGTGGCTTTACTAGCGCTGGGTTGTTTACAGTGGAGCGTTGCGCTGTGGCTTTACTAGCGCTGGGTTGTTTACAGTGGAGCGTTGCTGTTGTGGCTTTACTAGCGTCGGGTTGCTTACAGTGGAGCGTTGCGCTGTGGCTTTACTAGCGCCGGGTTGTTTACAGTGGAGCGTTGCTGTTGTGGCTTTACTAGCGTCGGGTTGCTTACAGTGGAGCGTTGCGCTGTGGCTTTACTAGCGCTGGGTTGTTTACAGTGGAGCGTTGCGCTGTGGCTTTACTAGCGCCGGGTTGTTTACAGTGGAGCGTTGCGCTGTGGCTTTACTAGCGCCGGGTTGTTTACAGTGGAGCGTTGCGCTGTGGCTTTACTAGCGCTGGGTTGTTTACAGTGGAGCGTTGCGCTGTGGCTTTACTAGCGCTGGGTTGTTTACAGTGGAGCGTTGCTGTTGTGGCTTTACTAGCGTCGGGTTGCTTACAGTGGAGCGTTGCGCTGTGGCTTTACTAGCGCCGGGTTGTTTACAGTGGAGCGTTGCTGTTGTGGCTTTACTAGCGTCGGGTTGTTTACAGTGGAGCGTTGCGCTGTGGCTTTACTAGCGCCGGGTTGTTTACAGTGGAGCGTTGCGCCGCGCGCGCTGCGAGCGTTGAAGTTAGATTGACAGCTTGACGTTTAGTAGACGTCTAGCAAAATGTACAAAGAGAAAGATTTTGGCTCTGGAAGTAATGAAGTATGCTATCACTTAGCAGAAACGGTTCCACGTACGTGTTATATTATATTTGTTATAATAATATATTCGTCGCCAACCGGCCAACAGGGATTCTATCACAACCTGATCCAGGAAATGAGGTTAGGTGACAGCGAACAATATTTCAGTTTTCAGTTTTCATTGAATGTGTTCAGAAGTTCGATGCTCTCCTATATTTCGTTGCGCCATCAATCACAAAAATTACAGTGTTTGCGAAACTTGCCACAGCTAGCTAAATACTCGGAATCACGGTCGGATTTAATCGAGGTGGAGCGCGGAGCCCGCTCAAAACACCGCGCATCGCTCGCAACGCTCGGAAATGTTGAACTGAATTCAACATTTCTGGCGCAGCGATCGCAGCGATCGTAACGCTCGCTACTCTCCGACCTTGGGCTCTGATTGGAGAACGCTCACAGCGCAACGCTCACAACACTCGCAAAGCGAAACAGTAAACGAGGCATAAGTGCTACTTGCTCGGTTTATGCAAGCTAATTAAGGTTCAAGATAAATTTATCAGCAATAATGAAAAGAATATCAATCAGTTGGAAATTACAGTGCGACAACACAATAAACATCTGACAAACGCATCGAAGCGTTTGTCTATCGAAAAAGTGACTCCAACAGGTGACGTAACAGCGCACTGCTTGACCGACCTACCGAGGTTGGTCTTGCAGTCGATGCTGACCCCGCCGAGTTGCATGGCCGGCGGACACAGCGCGTGCTGGTTGGTCGCCGCCGCCGTCACCACCGCCGCCATCATGCTGCCCGACTGCGTGGTGCCGGTAACAGCACCCACCCCTTTGATCGGCCCGAAGCGCACCTGGTGGACAACCACCTGACCCTGAACCCGGCATCGAAATCAACACGCACAGAACAACTGACATCTCACCAGGCAGGCAGGACACTCTGCCAGCAAACATCTCACCAGGCTGTAGGATGCAGGACACTCTGCCAGCAAACATCTCACCAGGCTGTAGGATGCAGGACACTCTGCCAGCAAACATCTCACCAGGCTGTAGGATGCAGGACACTCTGCCAGCAAACATCTCACCAGGCTGTAGGATGCAGGACACTCTGCCAGCAAACATCTCACCAGGCTGTAGGATGCAGGACTCTCTGCCAGCAAACATCTCACCAGGCTGTAGGATGCAGGACACTCTGCCAGCAAACATCTCACCAGGCTGTAGGATGCAGGACACTCTGCCAGCAAACATCTCACCAGGCTGTAGGATGCAGGACACTCTGCCAGCAAACATCTCACCAGGCTGTAGGATGCAGGACACTCTGCCAGCAAACATCTCACCAGGCTGTAAGATGCAGGACACTCTGCCAGCAAACATCTCACCAGGCTGTAGGATGCAGGACACTCTGCCAGCAAACATCTCACCAGGCTGTAGGATGCAGGACACTCTGCCAGCAAACATCTCACCAGGCTGTAGGATGCAGGACACTCTGCCAGCAAACATCTCACCAGGCTGTAGGATGCAGGACACTCTGCCAGCAAACATCTCACCAGGCTGTAGGATGCAGGACACTCTGCCAGCAAACATCTCACCAGGCTGTAGGATGCAAGACACTCTGCCAGCAAACATCTCACCAGGCTGTAGGATGCAGGACACTCTGCCAGCAAACATCTCACCAGGCTGTAGGATGCAGGACGCTCTGCCAGCAAACATCTCACCAGGCTGTAGGATGCAGGACTCTCTGCCAGCAAACATCTCACCAGGCTGTAGGATGCAGGACACTCTGCCGGCAAACATCTCACCAGGCAGTAGGATGCAGGACACTCTGCCAGCAAACATGTCACCAGGCTGTAGGATGCAGGACACTCTGCCAGCAAACATCTCACAAGGCTGTAGGATGCAGGACACTCTGCCAGCAAACATCTCACCAGGCTGTAGGATACAGGACACTCTGCCAGCAAACATCTCACCAGGCTGTAGGATGCAGGACACTCTGCCAGCAAACATCTCACCAGGCTGTAGGATGTAGGACACTCTGCCAGCAAACATCTCACCAGGCTGTAGGATGCAGGACACTCTGCCAGCAAACATGCAAGCAGGTTAGCATGCAATCCTAGTGCAGGTGTACCAACCTTGCTGGGCATCATGCTCTGCCGCACGTTGCGTTCGGGTCGGATCAGGATGATGTAGAGCTTCGGGGAGAAGAGGCAGACGAGGGTGACGCTGGCGCTGAGGCTGATGGTGACCGACATGCTGGTGATGCGCAGCGACACGTGGTTTCCGGTGCCGAAGTACAGCGGGACGAACGCCAGCCAGATGACGCACGTCGTGTACATGGTGAAGCCTGCGGGAAAGCAGCGAGATTTTTATGGTGGGAGGCGGAGGGGGATGCTTAATTTTGAGAACATGGAGCCCATGGAGACCAACAACTCAAATGAACTTAATATAATTTCCAAAGTTGGTTGTTCGTGTAGCATAATGGATAAGTGCAGTGTCCCGTACTGGCAATGACCTGGATTCGAATCCCGGCACGAATCATCAACCTTCTTTTTTCAACCTTTTTTTCGTGCCACCGGGGACTTGAGCGCTGCAATATTTAGGCAGCGATTTGAGCAGGGCATGAGAGGGATCTGATCATGCTCATGCTCATGCTCGAAAGGGCATGATCGGGGTTTGGGGCGAAGCCCCAAAGCACACCGGGGGGTTGGCGGCCGGAGGACGCAGGGGCGGAGCCCCTAGTCACATCATCATCATCATCACATTGTCAAATCGGCGCGAGAAAAAAAATTGGGGTTTCCCGTGCTAATTCTTTGAATGTATTTGATCCTTGTGAGGTAAGAACGACTAGCTTCAGATGAGATACCTTATTGTTATTGGCATCGGTAGCAAAGTAATACTTCGGTAATACTTTGCTTCCAAAGAAATTTAATCCTTCACTAAAATTATCAATAAATTCATATCCAAATCCATTTCGTAGTTCAATTAATGCCAACTATCCAAGCATGTGAACACAAAGGTGCCGCAGATCAGAGAGGCAATGAACGATTATACCGATTAATTTTATACCTATAGGTATATTTGATTTGAGTTGGTACAAGATAACAAAAATATTTTGCTAATACTTTAAACGAAGTTTAAAATATTTCCATTATTTATTGCAACCGGAGCGTGAGGAACATTTTCTTTGCATAGATAAATTTCAATTAAAAAGTAAAAAAATTAATCGGTCATTCACTGAGGGTGAATTAACTACGAGGTGTATGAGATAATCCTATAAGCAACAAGATAAAGCGGTGGGGATTCAATGAATGCCTGGCTGCTCCAGCTAGAGATAACTGGTTTTGTTATCTATAAGGACAGGCTCATGTGTTGATAAAAATTGTCAATCAGTATGTTGTTTAGGCCGGTGGCTTATCGCTGCAAACGAGTTAGGAACCATCACTGATTTGTAGCCCAAATCAAACATTAGACAGCAATCAAATCGATGGCTTCTTTGCAACTTGACCTGATAAGTGCGTAAAACTGTCAGGTAAAACTGGGTTCTGCAGCCAAACAGCTGACAAAACCGTGGGGTTAGTGAAAAACCAGATTTTCTTCATTCTATAAACACAGTCAAACCTAGTATTGCACCGTATTAAAATGGTGTGCACCTACGTGCTTGGAAGAAAACCCTGTCACCTAGCAAAAGTATGTTCAATTCATGACTAGCGCTATTCAGCGCTAGAAGTCAATACGATAGCAAACATAATGCCAAATAAATTTTCAATCAACGATCCACCTTTATTTCGAACTGAATTAGTCACTAACTTTAACAGGAAAGTTACAAGTAAAATGCTATGAAGCTGTGCGAGTGGTTGATAAAATGTTTAGGCAGTGTTCTGCAGCGTGTGATTTTGATATTTTTAAACAGAGTTTTACGGATTTACTTTCACGAGCTGGTGAAACGTAAACAGAGGCCATTTGTTAAGTGTGACCTAATCCTGGATTGACTGTATGTGCTTGGGAAAAAACCCTGCCACTGGCACCTAGCACCTAGCTTCAAGCTTCAACCTACCTATTTACTTGAGAAACAGTGCCACTGGCACCTAGCACCTAGCACCTAGCTTCAAGCTCCAACCTACCTATTTACTTGAGAAACAGTGCCACTGGCACCTAGCACCTAGCTTCAAGCTTCAACCTACCTATTTACTTGAGAAACAGTGCCACTGGCACCTAGCACCTAGCTTCAAGCTTCAACCTACCTATTTACTTGGGAAACAGTGCCACTAGCATCTAGATAATAGCTTCGAGCTTCAATCTACCTATGTGCTTGAGAAACAACCCTGCTACCTAGCACCTAGCCTATAGCTTCAAGCTACAAGCTTCAACCTACCTATGTGCTTGGACTCGTTGAACGCCTCCGGTATCTTGCGCGTGAGCACCGCGTAGAGGGTGCAGACGACGATGAGCAAGATCGGGTAGGTGAACGCGATCATGTAGGAGGCGTCGATGTGGGACGAGCAGACCAGCTGGTTGTCTTCCCGCGTCGGGTAGTGGTGGATGGCGTGCGGGGGCGAGACCAGCATCCAGGCGCCGTTCACCAGCACCTGGTCCATCGAGGCGGGGGGTGGAACTTGGAAGGACCCGTTTAAAAATATCGCCCAATACCTCGTATTAGAAACGAAATATATAATGCGAATTGATTTGCAGACATGGATATTGCAGACAGGGTCATATATGTCTTGCATGTGGACATTACATTGCCGGAGTTATGTAATATTCATACTGGTTCAAGTTTTTTGACTTTATCTATTTAGGTGAATTTATTTAGATGCACGTTAGTCTGTTCAGAGAGTAATAATATTAAGACTCACAACTGTTTTATTATTACCGCCATTGTTTTGTTTTGGGTTACCCTGTGTCTTAGTCCGCAATTATATTTAGTGTTTTCGTGGTTCAAGGGCAGAACAAATATGATGCATGCAAAAGCCTGATTGTAAAGGGCATTAATCTCAATGCAATACACGATTACGGGACAGTAAACATTATTATGAACCGAGATCACTGGGAGTAAATTTATTATGGCAGTACAAATATTCTGTTACACCGGAACCAGGTTTCCCCTCCTCCCTTCTAGCCATTGGTTAGGTTCATCATCACCCTTTCATTATAGACCAGCGCCATAGGGCCAGTTGGCAAAACAGTGCGTCGTTAAACACCGGCAATCAATCAATGAATCACCGGATTTCTCCTCCTCCCTTCTAGCCATAGGTTAGGTTCATCATCACCCTTTCATTATAGACCAGCGCCACAGGGCCAGTTGTCAAAACAGTGCGTCGTTAAACACCGGCAATCAATCAATGAATCACCGGATTTCTCCTCCTCCCTTCTAGCCATTGGTTAGGTTCATCATCACCCTTTCATTATAGACCAGCGCCATAGGGCCAGTTGGCAAAACAGTGCGTCGTTAAACACCGGCAATCAATCAATGAATCACCGGATTTCTCCTCCTCCCTTCTAGCCATAGGTTAGGTTCATCATCACCCTTTCATTATAGACCAGCGCCACAGGGCCAGTCGTCAAAACAGTGCGTCGTTAAACACCGGCAATCAATCAATCAATCACCGGGTTTCCCCTCCTCCCTTCTAGCCATAGGTTAGGTTCATCATCACCCTTTCATTATAGACCAGCGCCACAGGGCCAGTTGTTAAAACAGTGCGTCGTTAAACACCGGCAATCAATCAATGAATCACCGGGTTTCCCCTCCTCCCTTCTAGCCATAGGTTATGTTCATCATCACCCTTTCATTATAGACCAGCGCCACAGGGCCAGTTGTCAAAACAGTGCGTCGTTAAACACCGGCAATCAATCATTGGGCTTGAATTTGAAACCCCGAAGGCTCCAGTCCCGTCTCCAGCACGCACCTGAACTCCGACGAGCGCGGAGCAGATGAGAAGCTGCGATCGCGGCGAGATGAAGCTCGGACGCTTCGCCGTGCGCTTGCCCGCGTTGAAGATGCGCGCAATGCGGTTCGTCTTGGTCAGCAGCGACGCGTAGACGACGGTGAAGCAGAACCCGGTGCTGAATCTGTGGCGGACGGAGGAGTGATGAGCATTGAGTAGCAGCACGCAGTAGTGCCTAAAAGTATCTTAATTTAGGAGACTCTGTCGAAATCGCGGTCGAGTCGGTGAAAGAATCATCAGCGCCATGCCTCGGCGGCGAGGGAACGAACTAAAGCACACAGCTTTCTACGTTCAACCTAAAAAAAATGTACCTAAGTCATCTTGTGTAATATCGAGGAGGCTTTGTTTGCCACTGATGCTCAATCTCAAGCGTCAACTGACAGCTGACAGATAAAAGAGAATATATTTTGCATGTGGACAACCTCACTTGAATAGTCTTCCCAAACTCCAAGTCCATGTCAATCCCTATCCCAATACTAATATTATCCATGTGGTTCGTTATTTTTGGATGAGCGAGCGAAGCGAGCGAAATCCTTCAATTTCACAACATAGGGGAAAAAAAAGCATTTGGATTTTTTTTTTTTTTTTGTTTGTAACAAAAACGAGCAGCCCTACTTAAAGGTCACAGATCGTTACGAAATTTGGCAAAAACGTTCGTGGTGACTCAGCGAGGTGCTGTATGGTTTTTGAGCAAAATCTGGTGAGCCATTTTGTTTTTATGAGCAAAAACCCGTTAATTTTTCAGTTTTTTGGTACTAGCTTCGTAACTAATTAACCGATCCGCACCAAATTTGGATTGAATATATATAATAACAAGTTAAACGAATTGCCTAAGTTTCAGATTCGTACATGAAGTATTTTGCTAATCAGAAAAAAAATGACTTAAATAAAAAAATATACATGATCATGAAAGCACCGTTTTCAACAATATGATTGTCAAATGTTTTCCGTTTGGATTTCCTCACAGAGATTACGGCTTGCTCATCCTGCAACGAGTGTAGGCTCTACTAATCGTTTACCTAGTTTAATCACATTCTTACAAGTCTATAAAAATTTGCAATTCGTTTCCTATTTTTATGAAATTTTGGAAACGCACTCGATCCAAAATTATTCAACGCACCGACGCCATTAGACCAGTTCCACAGAACCAGTTGTCAAAACAGTGCGTCACCAAACACAAATAATCAATCTGTCGTCTAACCTAAATGGACCTTTTTTCGAAGCGGTTCACCCACCAAATTTGGACTTAGAGGATTGAAAATTTGCACCCGTGTAGCATCCATTAGTAGTAATACACAGTCGTACCTCTGCACGCCGCAGACGAGGTCGCTGGGCCGCAGCACGAGCACGAACGTGACCGAGTAGCAGAGCAGGATGCCGATGAGCAGCACGTAGCTGAGCTCGCGACCGCTGGCTCGCACCACGGGGCTGTCGTGGTGCCGTGCGAACACGGAGCCGACAAACAGCGTGACCAGGATGCCCGTAGCACTCAGGGACATGGCGCCGATCGCCCAGCCGGACTCGGTGCGCAGGAAGAGCTAGGGGTAGTCAGGAAGGGTGGTTAGTTAGTTGGGGGATGTGGGGATACTGTCGAGCTGTGTCTTGTGTCTGTATCTGAGTCTACCTTGGTATACAAGTCTGCAGTAGTCTACCGAGATACACTGTATCTCTGTGTATGCAAGCAAGCAAGCAAGCAAGCAAGCAAGCAAGCAAGCAAGCAAGCAAGCAAGCAAGCAAGCAAGCAAGCAAGCAAGCAAGCAAGCAAGCAAGCAAGCAAGCAAGCAAGCAAGCAAGCAAGCAAGCAAGCAAGCAAGCAAGCAAGCAAGCAAGCAAGCAAGCAAGCAAGCAAGCAAGCAAGCAAGCAAGCAAGCAAGCAAGCAAGCAAGCAAGCAAGCAAGCAAGCAAGCAAGCAAGCAAGCAAGCGAGCAAGCAAGCCGAAGTCTACTTTGGTAGACTTTGGTAGAGGCTCTTTGGTAGGATTCAAAATAAAAATTCTGTCACCAAATTGATCTAAATTTATAGCTGGATTAGTTGCGGCTATCACAAGTAAAATGCTAGAATCGTTTGAGTGTTTCATGTTGATATTTTGAAATATCGCTCAAATTTAAAATAAATTAGATCACGTTCGGAACCTTGATGGTGGAAATTTCTTAATTTAACAAACAAATTTAATGCAGCGAGAGAAAACCACGCCATAAAAAAAATCTTTTAAATTTCATCCACTGAAAAAACCCGTTTAAAAAACTATTTGGAAACTTTAGCCCTGGACCAGACTGCTTTCACTGCTAGGCCCTAGATTGTATCAAGTTGGCAACTCGGGCGAAGTCTCGGACACCAGCGCCCCTGGCGGGATGGTATCTCGTCCCGGTTAATGACTTTACCAAAGGTTTCTTAATCAATCTGAGACTTGATAACGCTGGCTTTGCGAGACGTCGGAAAAGTTCTAGTGGAAAGCTGGCATTCAATAACCCAGCCTGAACCGGACGTGCCAAGATTAGACGCGAGGCTTTATAAAGAAACAATCACCAGGACTTTAGGATCTTATTGAAGGCGTTTTCCGGGATCCAAAATAGCAAAAAAAGAAAAGAATTGAATTTATACGAGTTTACAATGCCATGTGGTGAAATCAGGCGGTATCAAGTGTTTGAAATAAGTTTAAGAACATAATTAATATTTGAATTACGAATGGTAATAGAGATTAAAATTGTGATATCCACATTAAGGATTATCTACTAAATATCTATAAGATTAGTGTAAACCAAAGATATAAAATGTAATATTTATGACTGATTTCTGAAGTGGCTTTGTATTTATTAAACAAACAATGTCTATTGGTGAGAGAAAATAAACACAATAAGATAAATAATAAAAATACTAGAAAGATGAACAATAGGTTGTAAAATAAACGAAGAAATAGCAAAAGTCTTAAAGATGACTCAAAATTATATATTCTGATCGATGTAGCTTCATTTAAAGTTACATTTGTATACAGGATATAAAAAAATGAGTCATTAAATTATTGGAATAAGGTTCTAGCGCCAAAATGAATCAAATAATATGAAAAATAAACTAGTTACTGTCAATAACGCTCAACTAAGAGATATAAAACAAAGCTAGTCGTGGGAAACCGGAAGACGAGCACCAGACGCTCTAAAACCACAGCGAGACACGGTCGACACCGACTCGTCCAGGGCGCTGCACTCACTTCCGGTATATCTTGGCAGCGAACGCGGTCCACGTCGGGCAAGGTGCCATCCGGGCAGGACACACACTGCGTCTCGTCGCTTGGATGACGAATCTGTCAAATCAAACACCACCTCGATGTCATTCAATCTCAAATTAATTAAAAAATATTCAAATCAAGTAATAATCATGACATGTATAGTTACGAGCTTCAAGCTCGGGACTAGGAATAAGAAGAACAGACCCCCCCCCCCCCCCTCTCGTCACAAGCATCTTGGTCTCAGTCAATTCCATCTTTCTCTCTACACTCTGCTCTTAACAATTCGCAGCCTCAGAATGCAAACAGTCTAACTGCATTTTGAACGAGCTGAGGTATGAGAGGTTAAAAATTTGGATTTGTACAGAGAATGGCTATATAACAAATGTGTTTCGTCAATTATCTATTAGATGGTGCACGCTACACGTTTTAAACTATGGAGATGGAACAATTGAATAGTGAAAAAAATTATAAAAATTAACCCCGAAATGTCTAAAAGTGGAGTTAAAAGGTACGCATTCTGAGGCCGCGAATTCCATAAACACACAATGTTTCAAGAACACACCAAACCTACGCGTTGATAACAGTAAAAGAAATGAACTAACTCTCTTCCATCATTTATCTTCAATCTTTGAAGTTTTGATACCACACTTGTATACAAAATCAACCAAAAATTGTGAATTTTATGTACTATCACTTCTGTATTTAGGCACGATCTTATAACGTAAATCCCAAAATTGATGTGTGCAACGATAGGATACCTACACGTCAAGTTCACTCAGCTTTAGCCTTATCATCTCAATATCGAGTGTTTGTTCTCGATTATCTTGACAGTTAAGTGTTGATAAAGGCAATTTCAAACTTTCTCTTTTCACGTCAGTACCAAACATATTTAATGCTATCTTGAGATTAAAGAAATAATTGTCAGATATACACACACAAGATATTTTCTATCACAGATAGAGCCGAATTGGATAACCATACGTTCCGTCCGCTTCGCAGCCAGCGTGCTACGCGCTACAACGTCCCACCGAACGCGTCGCACGTTCCCAGCCGTCCGCCTCGCAGCCAGCGTGCTACGCGCTTCAACGTCCCACCGAACGCGTCGCACGTTCCCAGCCGTCCGCCTCGCAGCCAGCGTGCTACGCGCTTCAACGTCCCACCGAACGCGTCGCACGTTCCCAGCCGTCCGCCTCGCAGCCAGCGTGCTACGCGCTTCAACGTCCCACCGAACGCGTCGCACGTTCCCAGCCGTCCGCCTCGCAGCCAGCGTGCTACGCGCTACAACGTCCCACCGAACGCGTTGCACGTTCCCAGCCGTCCGCCTCGCAGCCAGCGTGCTACGCGCTACAACGTCCCACCGAACGCGTCGCACGTTCCCAGCCGTCCGCCTCGCAGCCAGCGTGCTACGCGCTACAACGTCCCACCGAACGCGTCGCACGTTCCCAGCCGTCCGCCTCGCAGCCAGCGTGCTACGCGCTTCAACGTCCCACCGAACGCGTCGCACGTTCCCAGCCGTCCGCCTCGCAGCCAGCGTGCTACGCGCTTCAACGTCCCACCGAACGCGTCGCACGTTCCCAGCCGTCCGCCTCGCAGCCAGCGTGCTACGCGCTTCAACGTCCCACCGAACGCGTCGCACGTTCCCAGCCGTCCGCCTCGCAGCCAGCGTGCTACGCGCTACAACGTCCCACCGAACGCGTTGCACGTTCCCAGCCGTCCGCCTCGCAGCCAGCGTGCTACGCGCTTCAACGTCCCACCGAACGCGTCGCACGTTCCCAGCCGTCCGCCTCGCAGCCAGCGTGCTACGCGCTTCAACGTCCCACCGAACGCGTCGCACGTTCCCAGCCGTCCGCCTCGCAGCCAGCATGCTACGCGCTTCAACGTCCCACCGAACGCGTCGCACGTTCCCAGCCGTCCGCCTCGCAGCCAGCGTGCTACGCGCTTCAACGTCCCACCGAACGCGTCGCACGTTCCCAGCCGTCCGCCTTGCTTGAAACGTGATCTTGCTAGATGTCTGGGAATTACCTGGTATTGCGTGCAGTTGAAGCAGTGCCAACAGCAGCTCTCGCCCTCTACGTACTTCTTGGCCTGGCCTTGTCTACACGGCAGGCTACACACGGACTCCGGAGGCTGCGGGTGTCCCAGCTTGAACTGGACCTCTGCAAAACACATGACAGTGTCCTTTGGTAATGGCGTTGGACCGTGCGAAGTTTAAGTGGCTTGGGACGATCTCGTGTGCGAATAGTGAATGGTTGGCGACAGTTTAACGTGTGAAAACAAATTGGGATTGGGACTTGATATGAGCCGTGAATTAGGTCAACATCGTTTGATTACCGAATCAATATTGAGGACGTGGTTAAATTATTGATGACACCCTCATGCCGAAATTAATTGCATGCGAGTGCAAATTGATTATGAATTGTTTGTAATGTTCGTTTTTTCCATCACTAGATGAACAATCCACAGGGATTAATTATTTAAATTATCTCCTTGAAAGCATCCGAGTTGACATAAAGCACAATGCAGTTGGCTTAATTGACTTAGCACTTACAACCATGCCCTCCGCGATCTAAATTCTAGGAACGAAAACGTCGGATTTCTGCATGGCTGCTCTTATCAGTGTCAATACAACTTTCAGGAGGCATTAAGGCAGTAAGAGGCATGAATCTTTGCCCACGCCGAGACTCGAGCTCTGGTGCCACCAATTGCGTTTCAATTAGTCTTGCCGCGTTTTAAGCAATATGGACAGGAACCCTTGCAATTTTCAGCTGTCAAAATTCCTATATTTTCTGCAGGAATGTAAATCGCATAATAAACAGTCTAAAATTTAAAGCATTTCATCACACATAATTCTGAAAATTAAATATGTTTCCCTAGTTTCTGTGAGCAGAGCGCGGTGCCTCCATCCCCGCCCCCACCCCTCGTTGTCGACCGGCAAGACACCCTGGCGGCAGGCGTGGAAAGCTCGTCGAGAGTTTTCCCGATAAACCACCGCCGGATGGGCTGCACGGGCCGTGGAATGCCGCGTCAGCCACTCGGATTGATATCGCAATGCCTCCCCCCTCCCCCATCGTACCCATCCCTTAAGCAACCCCCTAAACCACCCACAGGCTGTCCTCCACCGACATCGACGATCAGAAATGGGAGGTTGTTTAAATGAGCAGTGGCGGCGTATCGGGTCCAGGCTCCTTGTCCTAATGAGATGTTGTTGGATGAGCGAGCGAAGCGAGCGAAATCCTTCAATTTCACAACATAGGGGAAAAAAAAGCATTTGGATTTTTTTTTTTTGTAACAAAAACGAGCAGGCCTACTTAAAGGTCACAGATCGTTACGAAATTTGGCAACAACGTTCGTGGTGACTCAGCGAGGTGCTGTGTGGTTTTTGAGCAAAATCTGTTCAGCCATTTTGTTTTTATGAGCAAAAACCCGTAAAATTTTCAGTTTTTTGGTACTAGCTTCGTAACAAATGAACCGATCCGCACCAAATTTGGATTGAATATATATGATAACAAGCTTAACAAATTGCGGAAGTTTCAGATTTGTGCATGAAATATTTTGCTAATTAGAAAAATAGTTTTTTTTTGCCTCCAAACGGTTTCAATACCGATATATATTTGGTTTATTATATGATTGTCAAATGTTTTCCGTTTGGATTTCCTCAGGGAGATTACGGCTCGCTCATCCTGCAACGAGTGTAGGCTCTACTAATCGTTTACCTAGTATGAACTAATGCTGCTCATGCACTGGTCTCAGGTCGTTCGCTGGTAAAGAAAGCCACAAACACAAGTGCACGCTTTTTATCATGTGGTTAGAAGCACACGGCGTCACATGGCGAGAAATGGGTCAGAAAAATCGAAGGGATGTATTGGAAATGTGTGGACGACGGGGTGAAGTGGTGGTGCGTGAGAAAACAGAGGGCGGTTGCAGGAAACGGAAATGGGGGCTGCAGAAGTGGCGCGAAGTGTCGGGCTTTTGCCACCGGGTTCAAGCGAATGCTTACAATGTCGCTGAAATATTGAATTTATTAACGGAGATCAACACTAACTTCCAAGTAGGTTTAATCGGAAAGGCGCTGAAGAGAATCTTAAAGTGGTCTTAAGTTTTTGGTCGTTTTACTTTCTAGGTGTTTGTGGCTAGAATTTTCCGAATGCAGGGCCGATATTTATTATTTTACCCTGGTGTCTCACGAGTTTATTTTTATCTTTTCGCCAACCATTCCGCTATCTGACTCAAGGGCCAGTGCAGCGAAAAAGCACCGGCAACATAATCAACCAGCTATGACCTACATAAAAACGCAGTCAGTCAAGATATGCATCTTACTGCACGCGCCTCTGGGTCCACGAAATGGAAAAGCACAAGTTTTAAAGTGTGCTCGACGATTTGCAAGCGCGTGCAGCAATGCCTCGAGCCGCCGTCGCCGCCACCACTGCGCTGAGGAGGGTGAGGGATGCGGGGAAATGGGTGCCTCCACCCACCCAGCACGCTTAACAAATCGGCAACAGCGGTTTTTGGCGACTTGAAGCATTGATCACTTTTATAGGCTTGGTGGGGGAAATTCCGTCGCAGTGATCGGTGGGTTAGGGGGTGCGGTTTGGGGGGGGGGGTGAAATGTGTGAGATAGATGTGAGTTCGCAGCTTTGCGGGGAAGTAGGGGGGGGGGGATGACGCGCGGATGAAATCTGCCTGTCAAGTGCCCCTCGGAATTCAATCAGGTCAAGTGGCATCGCGGCGACGTTTCGCAAAGAAGGTGGCTTCACTGAATTTTCACTTGATTTGAACAGGTCGGAATTGGCTGTCAGAGAATTCTGGGCATGCCGTGATGCCGCATTTTCGAGGTTTGCGGTCTTAAATTTCGCGAGTTGCGTGAATCGGCGCCCGGTAAGCCGATCGAATAAGCAGCCTGCGAGGAAATGATGGCGACGAGCCGATAACGGTGCGAAACACGTGACATTCCAGGCCGCTTAGGCTTTTGTACTCGGTAAATGGCGCATTCTAGCGACGAGATGCTGTGTTTGAGAATTTCACAAAGCAAAGAGATGAGGGAGAGGATGGAAATATTGATGGAAAACTCGATAGAGGTAAAGAGAAAATCTTTTTAAAATGTGTGAAGAGCTTGGTTATCAGTGATTGCTTAATGAGATGTGATTGGTTTCGTTTCTCGCTACACATGCTTAGTCTGAAATCATCATCGGAAAATCATTGGAAACAAACTCCAATTTGGTCATACAGCAGAAAGTTACCACACTTTTCTTTGGTGATAATCATGAACAACACGGCTCCCATCGAGTTTTCCGTGAACGTGCCCAGAAACAAACGTGTCCCCAGTTATGTCCGAGAGAGAGGTTGGAGGGTTGAAGTTAAGCAACATCGCGCTGAGTCAGGTGTTTGATGGGTGACCATCATGCACATGGTCAGTTCTGTTCGGGAGAGAGGTCGGAGGGTTTGAAGTTAGTACGACAAATTCACTCGCCTTGCTTGTCAACCTCTCGACAGCACGGATTACCGGAGGAATCCTGTCGTTCGAGTTGTACCGTCCTTCGGAAGGGACGTAAAGCCGGTGGTCCCCTCGGTGCTTTTCGACAGGAGTAGGCTACGTGCCGGCACCGGGTTTCCCCTCCTCCCTTCTAGCCATAGGTTAGGTTCATCATCACCCTTTCATTATAGACCAGCGCCACAGGGCCAGTCGTCAAAACAGTGCGTCGTTAAACACCGGCAATCAATCTATGAATCACCGCGGGTTTCCCCTCCTCCCTTCTAGCCATAGGTTAGGTTCATCATCACCCTTTCATTATAGACCAGTGCCACAGGGCCAGCTGTCAAAACAGTGCGTCGTTAAACACCGGCAATCAATCAATGAATCACCGGGTTTCCCCTCCACCCTTCTAGCCATAGGTTAGGTTCATCATCACCCTTTCATTATAGACCAGTGCCACAGGGCCAGTCGTCAAAACAGTGCGTCGTTAAACACCAATAATCACTAAATCCACTCACCCGACATGTTCAGCCGCAGTTCGCCATCCATGTACTCTCCGACACGCACCCACTGGTAGCGCGCAGGCGTCAACTGCTTGAAGTGGATGATGTTGTACCGCGCAGGACCGTCACCGTTTCGGTCGAACCGGAAGCTGTCGCCGCTGAGGCCGTCGAACTCGACTTTGCGAAGGAATCGCAACAGGTCGGTGCCCTTGGTGGGTTTCATCGCGTCGCACAGGCCAGGGCGGCCCTGGCACAGGTCCGAGTGCATCGCCCTGGGTAAAGACCAGGGACATTCATGTGTGTACGGGTTTTTTGGTTCTTAGCTTATTTTTGAATTTAAAAAAGCTTTCGACGGATATGAATTTTCTTGGATGAAGATTTCAATTGAACTTACTAGGCTATGCGAACACTCATATAATCGTGTTGTGGATGAGCGTACGCAACGCAATTTTATTGCGTGTGCGCATAGCCTAGAGGCTTTAATGATCAATTTATAATGTTCGGCGCTAATTTAGCAGCTTTCTTGATGACTTAAGTTACCTGAAAATATCATGATTTAGTCGCCGAGAAATTATTCAAATATTTAAAAACGAAAAAATCGTTTTAAAGACAAACTATTGTTTTGATTTGCCTCAAAATAACACAGTATATTCTTTATAAGATTGTTAACGTACACAGTTAAATTACTGTTTGAAGATAAAGTTGCTTTAGTTCCAAAAAACTGCAAAAACGCTTAAAAAGCGTCATAAAAGCGCCACTTTCAAGAAAAGTTCCAAACAAACATCAATAAAATTCTTACACAAACATGAAATTGTGAAAGTCAACATATTTAAGTTTGGTCGAATTATATTCATAGACTTGGCTTCTAGAGTGAAAAACGTGATTTTGAAAAACTAAAAATTTTCGTAAAAATTAATTTAAAAGAAAAGTTGCAAGTGAAATGAGCTGAAAATAGTACAGGGTCTAAGTTGAAAGAAGACAAAGATATTTTGAAAATTTCATCAAAGTTCGGTAAGTATTTTGGCCTGTAGAGCGCGAACAAACAGACATAAAAAAAAAATATATATACAGGAATTTTTTTAGCGGTAAGTGTAATTGAAGATTCGCTTCACTCGCTTCGCTCGTTACGCTCATCAACAAGGTGGAAAGAAATCTGGTTGTTTATTTCTAATGTTTGCTTATTCGTGCCTACAAGTCAAGCTGTTAATAAGATTTTGATTGAATCTCAAAATATCGTTGTTTTCCTTCACCCTCGACCCTGTACTATTTTCAGCTCATTTCAATTCCAAAGTTTCATTCACGTGCGCTCATACGAAAGTTTTCAGTCGTTCAAAGTCACGTCTATCACTCTAGAAGCCAAGCATGGAAATATAATTTGAATAAACTTTCTAGATATATTTAAAATCACTTTTTCATGTTTGTATGAAAATTAAATTGTTGCAAATGCGGAGTGGTTTTTGGAAACGGATGTGTTCGGTGCTCGATAGTTGACGACAATAGAAAAGGTCGCGCGTTCAAGCAGAGCACGTTGCCAATTAAATTGTTGTTTGTCCAAGCACTTTACACGGAAATGACGTTTGTATGTCGATTTTTAAGCGTTTTTCATAGATTTTTGCAGTTAAAGCAACTTTATCTTCAACCGATTGTAAACTCCATACAAAACCGTAAGAGACACCTTTACAAGCCGATGAAACAATCACATTTCTCTCTCAAACTCCACTTTTCTAAGCAATTCGCAAGTAGAATTTTAACTGCAGTCTTGTCTATTTTTTTCGATTGAACTGCCAGCCGGCTGTGCTATCTATTTATGCAGACCTATCAATTCCCAGCGATAATCCAGGCGAACACAGATCCCAACGTGTTATGAAAAAAAGGCACGCATTGATTGAAAACAGAGCCCAGAGTTGCAATATTCACGAAGCGAATGATTGTTTACCTTCCCTAAAGCACACAGGATGTGAAACGGATGATGCGTCGCGTTCCGAAGGACTCGTTAAAATAGTAATATGTCGTATTAATTCCGTTCGGCAACTGTAAAATGGTGCATGACGCAGGGAAATATGCAATCCTCACAAGTAATCTAGTAGTTCGGTCTGAAAGCCCATCAGCAAACAGCAAACAGCAAACAGCAGCATGCTTCTTTTGCGCTACTGCAAAATTCTATAGTGTGCTCAGAACGTTATAAATATTGTTGAATGTGTAAAAAGAAGAAAAAAAAGATGTACAATTCCTTAAACTCATCCATTAAGAGGAATTCTTTGCTTGAGATTAATTAACAAATTAAGTAGCTTTTAATTATTTAAAATGAAGCTGTAAACTATTCACTGCACTCCAGAACGTCAAAATGGGACTTCATTGAAGATTTCAATCTTGCTTCTTATTAAAAAAATCTCTTTAAGAAAAAACGACATTACCATTATCATGTCACTGGGTTTTCTGAAATTAATATTGTTGGAAACATATAAGTTTTAGTTTTCAGGATGGATCTGGATGATTCTGGATGATTCAGGATGATTCAGGATGATTCTGGGTCTGGTTTCTGGGGCTTTTTATGCTGGCATTATATGAGACAGAAAGAAAAATAAATGGATTTTAAGATTTCTCAAGCTAAGCCAAAGTAAATCAAATGATAACATGGCAGATGTTTTGAAAACCACAGCATGATGCGGTATCCATTTCATTGCGACCAGTGGTCACCACCCCCAGGTAACAACACGACGTCATCCATTTCATCGCGACCAGCGGTCACCACCCCCAGGTAACAACACGACGTCATCCATTTCATCGCGACCAGCGGTCACCACCCCCAGGTAACAACACGACGTCGCCTCCGCCAACTCACCTCAACGCATAACCGAACGCCAAAACCGCGTCGCTAACGAACTGCAGCTGATCCTCGAACGCCGTGTTGTTCTTCGTGAGGCGTTCGCGCGTCGTGCACGCCTCCGTGTACTTCTGGTTGTACGGCGTGCGCGAGCTGTTCGGGTAGCGACAATGGAAGTGGTCCTCCCAGAACTCTGCAAACACACGACACGCCACAGGCCGTGTTAGACACGATGAGACGCCGACATGGGCTTACTTCTCATGCATTAACTAGGATTACATCACGTAGATCAAATAGTCTATAGGGCGCAGGGTAGCAGGGTAAACCCGGTGCCGGCACGCAGCCTGCTCCTGGCAACTAGCACCGAGCATGGGTCACCGCGCTTAACCTTGTCCCTGTGTCACACTGTTCCTATGTCACTGGTCAATGAATAGAAGGCTGATGATGAAGCTAACCTAGCAGCTAGCAGCGAGCTGAGGGTGAACCCGGTGCCGGTGAATGACAGGCTGACAATGAAGCAAACCTAGCCTAGCAGCGAGCTGAGGGTGAACCCGGTGCCGGTGAATGACAGGCTGATGATGAAGCTAACCTAGCCTAGCAGCGAGCTGAGGGTGAACCCGGTGCAGGTGAATGACAGGCTGATGATGAAGCTAACCTAGCCTAGCAGCGAGCTGAGGGTGAACCCGGTGCCGGTGAATGACAGGCTGATGATGAAGCTAACCTAGCCTAGCAGCGAGCTGAGGGTGAACGACAGGCTGATGATGAAGCAAACCTAGCCTAGCAGCGAGCTGAGGGTGAACCCGGTGCCGGTGAATGACAGGCTGATGATGAAGCTAACCTAGCCTAGCAGCGAGCTGAGGGTGAACCCGGTGCAGGTGAATGACAGGCTGATGATGAAGCGAACCTAGCCTAGCAGCGAGCTGAGGGTGAACCCGGTGCCGGTGAATGACAGGCTGATGATGAAGCTAACCTAGCCTAGCAGCGAGCTGAGGGTGAACCCGGTGCAGGTGAATGACAGGCTGATGATGAAGCGAACCTAGCCTAGCAGCGAGCTGAGGGTGAAGCTAACCTAGCAGCAAGCTGAGGGTGAAGCTAACCTAGCAGCGTGCTGAGGGTGAAGCTAACCTAGCAGCGAGCTGAGGGTGACGCTAACCTAGCAGCGAGCTGAGGGTGAAGCTAACCTAGCCTAGCAGCGAGCTGAGGTGAACCCGGTGCCGGTGAATGACAGGCTGGTGATGAAGCTAACCTATGCCTAGCAGCGAGCTGAGGGTGAACCCGGTGCCGGTGAACGACAGGCTGATGATGAAGCTAACCTAGCCTAGCAGCGAGCTGAGGGTGAACCCGGTGCCGGTGAACGACAGGCTGACAATGAAGCAAACCTAGCCTAGCAGCGAGCTGAGGGTGAACCCGGTGCCAGTGAATGACAGGCTGATGATGAAGCCAACCTAGCCTAGCAGCGAGCTGAGGGTGAACCCGGTGCCGGTGAATGACAGGCTGATGATGAAGCTAACCTAGCCTAGCAGCGAGCTGAAGGCATTCCAGTAAACACGCCTGCCTTTTCATTGGATTATTAACATTATTCGTTGAATGTTGTGCGATAGAATGCTACTATAGGACATTTGACAGAGAGCAGAACGATGTGCAGGATTCTTCATTGTATTGCTACATCGACTGTACGCGGCTCGTATGAAACAATGTATATTTATGGACGGCTTTGCCATTGAATTGACAGTCCCGAAGGAATTGGGAAACAGAAAGTTCACGGCGTTGTTTTTCTCCGGTATTTGCTCGCGTTTCGAACGGCGGATCAAGTCGAGCAAACTGAATGAGACCCAAGTTTCCGATTGAATTGGAAATGCGTGGATAGCCTGAGAGAGGGTCGCAACTCTCTTTTTGTTTCGAACATTCTAATATGAACGGAGGGAATACAGCAGTTAGGCAGATGCGTACAGTTCTAGATACCTTTGTCTATAAATGTCGTTTCGTGGGTTTCATGCCCATTTATTTTCTAAGCCCCGTGCCTCAGAAATGGCCCGTTCCGGTCTCGGCTTACAGTTCGAGCGAAGTCTTGTTTCGGAGTTCAGTGGTGGAAATCCGGAGATTATCCGTCGGAATACGGGGGTTGTTTGGAGGGAGGGGGCGGAAACGATTAAAGTTATTCAAGCGTCTGCCGAATTCCGCTCCTTACCAGTGTACAAGGGCGGTGTTTTGGCCTTTTTTGATCGTCTTATTGGATAAATGTAGTTTGTTATGTCGGTTGCGGGAATAGCCAATGACTTAAGAATTTTTTTTTGATTTCCCTTTCCAAGGGTGGAAGGGAACGGTAGTTGGCCATCAAGACCAGTAGGTAAGATGTTAGGTTAGATGTTTGTTAGATGTGGATAATGTTAGATTTATAATTGTCAAAACTAGGGCTTCGTGAAAAATTATTGAGTAGCGATATTTGTGATTGAACAAGACTCAATATGCAATAGAATTTATCGAAGAAACAAGCGGGAGAGCGTTAAAAAATTTATAAATATACCGTTTTCAACAGATTTCAGATGAAATGATAAAAAATTTAACAGTCGGTATGCTAGAAGGCTATCTGGGATGAAAATTCGAAATTTATAAAATTATCTGGCTAGTGAGAAACGAGATTTGTAAAAACTGACTTTTAAAGAAGATTTTCAATGTTGATGCGCTGGAATTAGTACATTTTTTTAAAGTTGCAAGAAATTGAAGATATTCATAATATTTCATCAAAATAACTTACTTTTTGACATAAGTAGACCGAGAAAGAAACAGATACGAACACAAGACAAGAAAAAAAAACTAGAACCATACAAATCACTGAGAACCGATCGTAGTCATTAAAGATCTGGAACTTAAATCGGTTGTCAATCAATGCTTGTTCATACGGCTTTATTCCGAGAAGACGTCTCGGAATCTCTGATTCACTCCACCCTAGCGCCACTGGCATCGACGAAGATATAAATTAAACTGCAACCCTCGCTTCAGCGACAGTATTGAATGCCGATTAAAAGAGACGCTGACAAATGTATGTCCAATTTCACCGGCTTCAAATCGTACAAGCTGCGAGCGACCTCGCTCGACGCGAAAGGTCGCACTGCGAATTGATTCCGACGCATCGCATTACGCGCGGGCTGAAACGCAGATCGAGCAGCGAAATGATCGCGACAGTTGCCAAGTCCAGGGTTCGAATCACCATTACAGACATCGGCGCGCACAGTTTGAAGCTGGATAGCTGCTGGCCTTAACGACCATGATCTCGCAGCACCTCGATATTGCTTTCTTTATCATTTCCAATTCACTGAAATTATAAACTCAACCTCACCGGTTGTCATTGTGTATGAAACTTGGGGATGTGCATGGAATTTAAGTCCAGGCTGCTTTGCAGACAGGGAAACAAGCGGCAGTCCAGGCTGCTTTGCAGACAGCGAAACAAGCGGCAGTCCAGGCTGCTTTGCAGACAGGGAAACAAGCGGCAGTCCAGGCTGCTTTGCAGACAGGGAAACAAGCGGCAGTCCAGGCTGCTTTGCAGACAGGGAAACAAGCGGCAGTCCAGGCTGCTTTGCAGACAGGGAAACAAGCGGCAGTCCAGGCTGCCTTGCAGACAGGGAAACAAGCGGCAGTCCAGGCTGCTTAGCAGACAGCGAAACAAGCGGCAGTCCAGGCTGCTTTCCAGACAGGGAAACAAGCGGCAGTCCAGGCTGCTTTGCAGACAGGGAAACAAGCGGCGGTCCAGGCTGCTTTGCAGACAGGGAAACAAGCGGCAGTCCAGGCTGCTTTGCAGACAGCGAAACAAGCGGCAGTCCAGGCTGCTTTGCAGACAGCGAAACAAGCGGCAGTCCAGGCTGCTTTGCAGACAGGGAAACAAGCGGCAGTCCAGGCTGCTTTGCAGACAGGGAAACAAGCGGCAGTCCAGGCTGCTTTGCAGACAGGGAAACAAGCGGCAGTCCAGGCTGCTTTGCAGACAGGGAAACAAGCGGCAGTCCAGGCTGCTTTGCAGACATGGAAACAAGCGGCAGTCCAGGCTGCTTTGCAGACAGGGAAACAAGCGGCAGTCCAGGCTGCTTTGCAGACAGGGAAACAAGCGGCAGTCCAGGCTGCTTTCCAGACAGCGAAACAAGTGGCAGTCTAGGCTGCTTGGCAGACAGGGAAACAAGCGGCAGTCCAGGCTGCTTTGCAGACAGCGAAACAAGCGGCAGTCCAGGCTGCTTTGCAGACAGGGAAACAAGCGGCAGTCCATGCTGCTTTGCAGACAGGGAAACAAGCGGCAGTCAGCTGCTTTGCAGACAGCGAAACAAGCAGCAGTCCAGGCTGCTTTATGTACAGGTCGAATCAAGCAGCTGTCAAAAGCCTCACATAAACATGAAGTACATACTGCAGCCTTACAAATTTTCAAAAACCAACGCGACTTCATTTTCCGAACAGCATTGGCTATCTGTGTAAATAATCATCACGAACGATTTTCTGGTTGTTTCCTTGCTCACAGTAATTAACATGAAAGTTATGCAAGAAGCTCTCGGAGCAACGCTGCTTGTTGCCTTAGAAATGTATAATAACATGACGTGAACGCGAACTAATGTTCAGTTGGCTGTCTGAATAGTTGTGGTCTCTCTTGGCTTGACCTCTTGAATTCTGGGGGTCGGGGTCGCAACTGGCTGTAGATAAGAAGCGCCCATATTGCTATATTAGTTGCTGAATTCCAGTGTGTGTCTTGGTGGGCTGTATGAATGGCTTTTAGCATGACATGTCAAGATTATACGAAATGCTAATGAAAATTATACACAAAAACAGTGATGCTTGGTGATCAAAAGCAGCCATTTAGCACATGCATCCAATTTCCTTGCGTTGCAAGCTTATTTGAAGAGAGATCAGTGGGATTAATAATATTATTACCATGAATCCACTGATTTATAGGATGACAGACGGCAATTCATAACTCGATGGTAAAATAATTAACATAAACCATAATGAGATGTTTTAACTAATTAGTTCCGGTCCTAGTTAAGCACAAAATAAATCAACAAAGTCTGCAATCAAAACAATTACATTAGCCTTCTGCTGATGTTAACAAATTAGAAACTTTCGAGCCAAACTTGAGGCACAACAAATAATTTTAAAATACATTTAGTGGGAGCCGAAATCACTCAGAATTCAAGCTTTGATCCTGCATTCATTGCACACGATAGACAGTTGACTGTCAATTCTCTTACCAAGTGCTCCATTATTAGTTCTCTTTCACTCACCAAGAATTTTTATGGTGTTTAAAATCTTAAGAATTCAATCGCGAAAATAGCATCGTTTTCCTTAAGTGGAATGGTTGAAGCACAAAGCGTTTGATACAATTTCGCCCCCCAAACTTCCGCAAGCCAATATAGAAAGTAGCCAAGAATTTCTCGAAGCCAATTAACTGAGAGGGAAGTGAATTCCTCGGCAGCGCAAGTAATTAATACATTTTCCAAAAGACTGCAGCGTAATTAGTCCATTTATTTCGCCCCAGACGCAAAAGAACAGCGAAAACAAAACCAGCCGGACGGAAAATGAAAAGTGTGGCGGCTAAAGTAACAACAAACTCACTTCAAACGTAATCGTTGAATAAATCAACAGTCATTTTCAAATAAAACAAACAGATGATACTGTATCAAGAACTCCGCCAATTTACAGATCTCACTGTCATCTTAATCTTATTCGTGGACAATGATCCATGGAGATCTTAGTACTTACTTTTAGTGAACGTGGGTCCACGATTCTTTGACTGTACATTTATTTTTGGCAGTTTTAAGTGCAGCTAAGAAGATGGAAACGATTCTGACATCTTAATACTATGAATCTTCATAATTCTCTCACGCCAAAGGGGAGACAATATTCGCATGTAAATTATGGCAAAAATGTACAATGAACAACTCAGATTCTAATTATCTATTCAAAATCAGTCTCAATTCTTTATAAGCACGAGAATAGGTCAGAAAAACAGCGAAAAACTTGGTAAACCCACAGCAGCCTCGATCTGTTCAGCACCGGCCGAACAAAACAAGATCAATCGAATTCAAAAGTTAGCAAAAACTTCCCAAACTGAGTGATTTGAACCTTGATCTACAGGTTCAATCAACTTTTGTTATCACTTTTGTAGCTCCAATTTGTGAGATAATTAATTGCAATCGAAAAAGCTGATAGAAATCACATTAGTACAAATAAATAGAGCTGTAATTATTGATGAGCGTAACGAGCGTAGCGAGTGAAGCGAAATCTTCAATTACACTTTACTGCTAAAAAAATCCGGAATGTTTTTTTTTTTTTTTGTTTTTTTTTTTTGTTTGTTTTTTTTTGTTTTTTTTTGTGTGTTTGTTCGCGCTCTACAGGCCAAACGCCAAAACGGATTTTGATGAAAATTTACATGAACCTTCGTTTTCTCTGAACTTAGATCTGCCACGTTTTTGAAGCAAATCGGACGAGTAAATTTTATGTTATTAAGTTTTTACGAAATTTTTCAGTTTTTCCAAAACACGTTTTGCACTCTAGAGGCCAAACATCTTAATATAATTTGACGAAACTTACAGGAAATGTTGACCCTCACGATTAAATGTCTGTGTAAAAATTTCATTGTTGTATGTTAAGCACATTTCTTGAAAATGGCGTTTTTATGACGATTTTTTGCGATTTTTTAGCGTTTTTTTCCGTTTTTTGCAACTTAAGCAACTTTAACTTCAACCGATCTTTACAAAATTTACTGTGTGCATTAAAAATCGTAAAAAGAAGATACTGTATTAATTTGAACCAAATCAATCGAAAAGTTTTTCTTTAAATCGATTTTTACGTTTTTAAATATTAAAATGTCATTGAGAAAGCTGCTAAATTCTTACAGGACATGTTAAACTGATCATAAAAGCCTCTAGGCTATGCGCACACGCAATATAATTGCGTTGAGGGTGAGCGTAAATATTACGCTCATCCACAACACGATTATATGAGTGTTCGCATAGCCTAGTCTAAAATTACAGAGCCTTGATGCAATGCACGTCGCTATCGCCTCCCTCCAGCCTACTGGGCGTCCTTCAACATTATCCACCATTTTATCACATGTCAATCAATTAGTCAAAACAAATCAACTGTAAAAAACATTTTAATGCAAACCAAACACCGCAAAGTATAAAACCACATCAATCACTAGACAATACCATTAAACCAAAGCCTTTAATGAGATATATAGTAACTAGCCATCACTGTAAACATGGCATAATATAATACTTCAATCACACTTGACTAGTCAATTATTCTCTATTGATCCCCAGAAAGCAATGAACTTGATGCTGCGAGCGAGGTGCGTGGTATCAGACAGAAGATTAGCCCTCGTTGCTTGATCTAAATTAGTGGTCGAAGCCTGTTCATGCATAATTGATTGTCTACTTCCTGGGAATTATTGATAGGGGTTGATTGGTTTATGTTTGGTTGAGAGAAGTTGGCGCAAGGTTCTGATAGGCTTAAGGTGATGAAAACACGCTGGCACTGTGTTGTCATTGGTGGTAAAGTTACCGGTGTGGAACTAATCTGCATTTCTGCACTGAGCCATGTCTAGACATAGAAACATGGTCTGTAAATTGATGCCCCCTAATGTGTGAAATGCCGATTTTGGGATTATTTGACGAATTACTCAAAAGTTTTAGGAAATTTTGAAGTCATGTGTTTTTTTTTTGTTGTAACCGCAGACTCTTGGCTGCTTAACATTCATAAAATCGAGTATTTTAGCTGCGGTATTAAAATGTCAAATATGAAAACTGATTTCCATTGTGAAAACCAATCGGTTGCTTCTCTTTTCTTCCCAACTCCAAGATATCTTTAAAACTGGAGACTTTTAAACACAAAAGTAACGAAAATCCCAACAATATTTAGCAAACACCATAACCTGTGGCTTCGGCACTATTTTCTTTACTCCATTACACTATTTTTGATAAGCGTAACGAGCGTGGCGAGTGAAGCGAAATCTACAATTTCACTTACAGCAAAAAAAGTCTCCGGTGTTGTTGTTTGTTTGTTTGTTTGTTTGTTTGTTTGTTTGTTTGTTTGTTTGTTTTTTTTTGTTTTGTTTTTTTGTGTTTTTTTTTGTGTTTGTTCGCGGTCTACAGGCCAAACGCCAAAACGGATTTTGATGAAAATTTATGTGAACCTTCGTTTTCTCTGAACTTAGATTTGCCACGTTTTTAAAGCAAATTGGACGAGTAAATTTTATGTTATTAAGTTTTTACGAAATTTTTCAGTTTTGCCAAAACACGTTTTGCACTCTGGAGGCCAAGAATCTGAATATAATTTGACGAAACTTTCAGGAAATGTTGACCCTCACGATTTAATGTTTGTCTAAAAATTTTATTGTTGTTTGTTAAGCACTTTTCTTGAAAATGGCGCTTTTCTGACGTTTTTTTGCGCTTTTTTTTTAGCGTTTTTGCAGTTTTATGTAACTAAAACAACTTTATATTCAACTGATGTTTAAAAATTTTACTGGGTGCATTAAAAATCTTAAAACGAAGATACTGTGCTATTTTGAAGCAAATCAGTTGAATAGTTTTTCTTTAATCAGTTTTTACGTTTTAAAATTTTCGAGACGCCAACTAAATTTCGAATGTCATCGAGAAAGATGCTTTATTATCGCTGAACATTTAAAATTTGTCATACATGCTTCTAGGCTATGCGCACACGCAATATAATTGCGTTGTGGGTGAGCGTAAATATTTCGCTCATCCACAACACGATTATATTGCGTGTGCGCATAGCCTAGTCTAAAATAATTTCATTTCTGACGATGATTTTATTTTAAAAAAATCATCGCTAAAACCATCCAAGAGATCTAAGTTGTAAAAATCCAACCCGTTGAAATTTATTATATTCGTTAAACTTGTTAAACTTGTGACGGATTTTTCCTTATTTAGAAATGAATTACTCGACGGATTCGCGTCGATTCGTTCGAGTGCAACACAAGTGTCATCAAATTCTATAAACGGGGCCAAAAAGCTGTAAGCCGCTGTTTGAGTAAACAAAAATGTAAAAATGACCAGCCAGGCACGGAATAGTTGAAGGCAATGCCGAAATAAGTTTTTTTTGCCAAAGTTGATGGTTATTTTGAAGGGGTGAGAGTTGTTGTTTCAAATTAAACGAAATTGTATCGTTTTTGGACCCCAACAGCAATTAAATTAAATGAAACAAAGCCATCCCCAAAGATAATATCACAAACAGAGGCACGTACCATTCGAAGCGCACACCAAACAACCCGTTCTGTTGAAATGAAACCCCATTTGTTTTGTTTAAACGTAGAAAATGGATGTCTTGTTATAACGTTGAAAATGGATAAGCAATTACTTGTTTGCGTTTCACCACATACCTAAGGGAATGTAACAAGTTGCGGTAATAAGATTGTGAAACAATAATATTAATATACGCCTGGCTGCCAGCAGCGGTAGTGATATGAGAAAACGATGCAAGCTGGCAGAGATTTGTTGCCAGCTGTAAGGTGCCTAGACGCTTCATGATTTCATTCTCCAGAAAGCGTGCTATGGGCTTGAAACACAGCGTGCTACGGGCTTGAAACACAGCGTGCTACGGGCTTGAAACACAGCGTGCTACGGGCTTGTAACACAGCGTGCTACGGGCTTGAAACACAGCGTGCTACAGGCTTGAAACACAGCGTGCTACGGGCTTGAAACACGGCGTGCTACAGGCTTGAAACACAGCGTGCTACAGGCTTGAAACACAGCGTGATACGGGCTTGTAACACAACGTGCTACGGGCTTGAAACACATCGTGATACGGGCTTGAAGCACAGCCTGCTACGAGCTTGAAACACAACGTGCTACGGGCTTGGACCACAGCGTGCTACGGGCTTGAAACACAGCGTGCTACGGGCTTGAAACACAGCGTGCTACGGGCTTGGACCACAGCGTGCTACGGGCTTGAAACACAGCGTGCTACGGGCTTGAAACACAGCGTGCTACGGGCTTGAAACACAGCGTGCTACGGGCTTGTAACACAGCGGGCTACGGGCTTGAAACACAGCGTGCTACGGGCTTGAAACACAGCGTGCTATGAGCTTGAAACACAGCGTGCTACGAGCTTGAAACACAGCGTGCTACGGGCTTGAAACACAGCGTGCTACGGGCTTGAAACACAGCGTGCTACGGGCTTGAAACACAGCGTGCTACGAGCTTGAAACACAGCGTGCTACGGGCTTGAAACACAGAGTGCTACGAGCTAGAAACACAGCGTGCTACGGGCTTGAAACACAGCGTGCTACGGCCTTGAAACACGGCGTGCTACGGGCTTGAAACACAGCGTGCTACGAGCTAGAAACACAGCGTGCTACAGGCTTGAAACACAGCGTGCTACGAGCTAGAAACACAGCGTGCTACAGGCTTGAAACAAAGCGTGCTACGAGCTTGAAACACAGCGTGCTACGAGCTAGAAACACAGCGTGCTACGAGCTTGAAACATAGCGTGCTACGAGCTAGAAACACAGCGTGCTACGAGCTTGAAACACAGAGTGCTACGGGCTTGAAACACAGCGTGCTACGGGCTTGAAACACAGCGTGCTACGAGCTAGAAACACAGCGTGCTACGAGCTTGAAACACAGAGTGCTACGAGCTAGAAACACAGCGTGCTACGGGCTTGAAACACAGCGTGCTACGAGCTTGAAACACAGCGTGCTACGGGCTTGAAACACAGCGTGCTACGGGCTTGAAACACAGCGTGCTACGGGCTTGAAACACAGCGTGCTACGAGCTTGAAACAAATTGGGCCGGTAAAAATGCCAGTAAAGAAAATCGATTTTCTTTCATATGCTACATTGAAAAATAATGATGAAATGGAAGAGAAAAAGTTTATTTTCGTGTAATATAATGGAATTGACTCTGGCAATCATCGATAGTGTATGGGATGTGAAGGTAGCAACGTAGTCTAGTCTTCTTAGGCAGTAGTTTTAACGTGGTTCAACGGAAGAGAAGAGGGAAGCTGAAACAATGGGAGTAATTACAAAGCAAGCTAGTTGAAAATGATAAGGTGACGTGGTCTAAGTTTTATGTTCAAATTCAATTAGAGCAACATTACATCTGGCGTTGATGCTCCGTGAGCAGTTTGGACAATTATGATATTAAACTTGCCGGAGATTTGAGTGGGTTGAGATGATTTCCCACAAAAAAGCAAGCTGACTCGATTTAACATTATTCAGTGCGTCTGAGATTGTGCTGAAATCCATTGCTTGTGGTGGGCCGAGGAATTTTAGGTTGAGCACAAGCAAAATTTATTGATGCGCCAGTGGCTTCCGGTCCCCAACGCCGAACTTTGGACTCCTGCATTTTTTGGTGTCACTATCATAGCTTTTATCGCAAAACAAACAGAACCTTCTCTCTTGATAGCAGCACAGTTACATTCGCTATTTATTTGCTGATCTGACATTTGGCCTGGGAAGTATATGTTTTATAATCTAAATTTGTTAAAAAAAAAAACAGTTTTTGCTCTGACGGTCAGTAACCAATTTTTGGCACTAAATTTCTATCAAATAATTAAAATTTTCGTTTTTCCTCACGCCCAAATCCACTAAAAATCCCTTCGTTTCCCACTCGTCCATGGACCAAGTATTGACCAACTACCGAAGTGGAGACAGAATCAATCCCAGTCTGTGCAAAAAATCCATTTCACTTTTGTGAGATTTGCTGCAAATCTTCATCCCGCTGGTTTATTGTGTAGGTAGAGGTAGAAACAAAAGCCAGCGTCCTCGAATCGACAATAGGAAGCTCATGAAAAATGTAACAAGACGGTTCCACCCCCCGAATTCCACCCCTTGTCTCGTTGAATCCCTTACTAGAGGGCGTTGCCTGTCCAGGAGTGCTAAACTACAAAATGATTGTTTAGACAATCACACATAGCAAAATTATCTAATCAGGCTGAAAAATGTTGCCGAAAAAACTTTTTTTGTGCAGCTGTCAGAATCGTTAGCACTGCCTAAGACCCGATTTTACAATTTTGCCAACTCCAGGTTAAAGTGGGAGTTAAGTTATTTGTTATGGCAACGGCCAATGGGATGCAGTGGAATTCATTTGTTTCTAGGGGTTAGATGCTTAACCCAGAGTTGACAAAAGTTGTAATACCGGCCCTAAGCGGATTGATTAGGCATTAAAGCACCACAGCCATCTAGATACAAAACAACGAACACAAAGTTGCTTATTTCATCTGATGCGTTGTATTAAAGGGACTTTGTTTGCCACTGATGCTCAAGCGTCAAATGACAGTTGACAGATCAAAGAGAATCTTTGCAGCAGTGATAACTTCACCCCAGTCCGCCAGGTGCCACCAGCGCTTTGTCGCCCAATTTCCGCAAGAGTTTCCTACTTTCTACGGCCTGGTGAGATTTTAGTCTAAACCCTTCATAATGCCAGGTAAAAATTTAAGTTTGACAGACGAGTAGATGTTTTGAAACACAAGCTCGATCGGACATCTCGAATGATTTGTGTAGTTAAACATATTATATAAAACGAGAAAACTCTCTGATTCACACACACACGGTATAACAGCTATAAAAAAAACTTGTTACCGAAATCATGACACTGGCAAACAAACTCGAAACACAAATCTCCAAGTCACGGGGCTTTGGAACGCTTTAAACTCTTTACAGAGTGGCCAGACCTCCTGGCCACTCTCTGCCCACACCGGCTCTCTAACTCCCACCCACCCCACACCCCTAGCAACCCCTAACAACAGCCGCGTCTCCAACAGCAGAAAGCCATCGATGATGACAAACGACGAGCTTGCGTCAACAACAGCCATCTAGATTCCGAGCGCCATACACCGGCGTAAAAATTCCTTCGCAGTTTATTCAACGACATGCAATATATTTCTGGGAAGTATTGTTTTATTTTCTGGAATTGTCTGTCATCTATAGGCACTCAGACAAAGAAAATGAAGGAATATGTTGAGCACGCTGGGTAAGAACCGTTTGTTAAAACCGGATTTTTTTAGACATTCAGATCTGCTGATATGGTTTATATTCTTTTGTAAAGCGTCGGAATTTCCGTTGATTGAATTGTTTCTGTTCCGCCGAACATTCCCAGCCGTCCGCCTCGCAGCCAGCGTGCTACGCGCTTCAACGTCCCACCGAACGCGTCGCACGTTCCCAGCCGTCCGCCTCGCAGCCAGCGTGCTACGCGCTTCAACGTCCCACCGAACGCGTCGCACGTTCCCAGCCGTCCGCCTCGCAGCCAGCGTGCTACGGGCTTCAACGTCCCACCGAACGCGTCGCACGTTCCCAGCCGTCCGCCTCGCAGCCAGCGTGCTACGCGCTTCAACGTTCCACCGAACGCGTAGCACGTTCCCAGCCGTCCGCTTCGCAGCCAGCGTGCTACGCGCTTCAACGTCCCACCGAACGCGTCGCACGTTCCCAGCCGTCCGCCTCGCAGCCAGCGTGCTACGCGCTTCAACGTCCCACCGAACGCGTCGCACGTTCCCAGCCGTCCGCCGCGCAGCCAGCGTGCTACACCGAACAAAATGCTGTTTGGAAAACTCTCCAATGCTTTACGTATGGCGGATCACAAAAACCGGCTGATAAACCCTTACTCGATAACATAAAACTTTATGCGGTTCTTGTGATAATCGTGACAACTTCATTTCACTAGAGCGTATCGTACATCCCTTAACTCAACGACACAAGAGCACGTCGGCTTGTGAAGATGACTTGTGCACTTGAACCGGCCGAGCGGACGTCTTGCGGCCTCGGCTCCAGACTTTAGACCCGTCGAGTTTGTGAACGTGCACACGACGGGAGTCGCTTCGGACCGTCAGACATTGCCGAGAGTCTAATGAGGAAACTTGTCCACCCAATGCACATGCCAGAGCAGTGTTTAGCGAATGCCGGCAGCGTGATTTCAATCAAGTTTCACCAACGATGGTGTAGTTGGGACATGGATAAGCAGCATGGACCGACGGTCGTTTCACTGTCCGCTATTGGATTATTATTATATTAAATAATGTTTTAGTCATGAAATTTCGGAATAAAATCTCAATGAACTTTTCTGAACTTGGTTTCGAACGCAGTCCAGGCTGCTTTGCAGACAGCGAAACAAGCGGCAGTCCAGGCTGCTTTGCAGACAGCGAAACAAGCGACTGTCCAGGCTGCTTTGCAGACAGGGAAACAAGCGGCAGTCCAGGCTGCTTTGCAGACAGGGAAACAAGCGGCAGTCCAGGCTGCTTTGCAGACTGGGAAACAAGCGGCAGTCAAGGCTGCTTTGCAGACAGGGAAACAAGCGGAAGTCCAGGCTGCTTTGCAGACAGCGAAACAAGCGGCAGTCCAGGCTGCTTTGCAGACAGGGAAACAAGCGGCTGTCCAGGCTGCTTTGCAGACAGCGAAACAAGCGGCAGTCAAGGCTGTCTAAAGCCATTACGCTACGTACGATATTACATTATTGTGGTTTAAAAGCATGAAGATGGCGAACGGACGACGCGAAGGGTTTGCTGGAATTAATACGCCATGTTTTGCTCTCGCGGGTTTCGGGCCAATCGGAATTCCGAACCGGTCCTGGGGAACGGTCAGTGTGTAAAATGTACTCTGATGACCGCATGGCTTTAATTGGCCGCGTTCGGTTTTGTGAAACGCATGTGAAGAGGGGGGTTTGGGGGGTCGGGGTCTGGCGAGGGCTTGTTGTAAGCGTCGGCGAGGGCTTGCCGGGTTTTTGTCTCCCTAGGGACCTTCTCGTTCGTGGCACGATGTTGGATGTACGAATAGCTTAAATTTGTGTGGTTGTTGAACGAGAACTAGACTATAGAAACGAAACTAGATCTAATTTTCGCTGTGTGTGAAGTTGGTGTTCTGTAAATATCGCGTCGGTCTGGTTGTGTGCTCGTAGCAAACAGGTGTGAATTGTCTGTTCGGCTGGAAACGTGCAGGGACGCTTTCTACGAGATAGGTTCTATCAATCTATGGAGTTTCTATGAATCATAAACGTGGATTACTGAAATATTTCTGTTTGAAACAGTTGGGGATTTTTAGCTGAACAAAATTTTTAATAGTGAAAGTATTGTTTCTTTTGAAGGCTTCTAAAGCAAGACCACGGATTATTCGCTTGTGAATTGAAGTGATATTTGATTATGTTGATGATAAAAAAGATAACAAACCTGTTATTTGATAGAGTTATCGATTCCCGGCTGCTGCTCATATTCTTAATCACTCCGAGTAATGACTCAGCTGTAATGACTGAGATTGACAGAACAACTTAATGCCCTGATTAGACAACGTGAATTGATCGATCGGCCATAGCATAGGTCCAGAAGTATGAAAACTTTTTATGGTACAGTAAAAAGATTCGCATACGATGGATTTAAATGAAAATATTTGTGAGAGTTTATTTTCCCCCGTAATTTATTTAGAATATTTGTAAGCAAATATCACTGTAATATTTTGTTGTGGTTTACACAACAAAATTAATCATTTCTAGAATTTGCTTTTTCAAAATTTTACGGATACCATGCAAATGAGTTCATGACACATAATTCGATTTTGATTTGAAAAAAATAACACTCATATCTATTTTTTTTTTTCTTTCAATATGGATTCAATGAATTATTATTTTTATTATTTTTTCCAAATGAATTTACGTTCTAACAAATTGTAATTTGCGTTCCAAATTAAGCACATTGAGATTGGAATTTAATGTCGCCGATCAGAATGCTTTAAAAAAACTCTGGGCTTCCCTCTCTTTATCAGTTTACATTTAATGCAATCAATTCGTATTTGTTTCCTTAGATTTCATATTTGCTGTCAAATATCATATTTGATGTCAAAAACATTCTTCTCTTTCAATCACTAGGAATAATCCAGCCTGTCAGATTACATAATGTCGATAAAATTTGAAGTTATACCATCCCATTGAAAAATTCATCAAAACGCAAAAGTTTTCAATGGGTCAATTGAAATGATATAAAATGAATCTTTGGTGAAAAGAGCATTGATATCATTGATATCATCATCACGCCAGTGAAGTTAATTTGTCTCTAAAGATATTCAGTAGCGAAAAGACCGAAACTTTTTACTAACCACACGCATATTATCTTCAAGCTTTTAACTTACAGTTACAAACTACTACAGTTAGAAATAAAGGTGACTGTAAATATACCTTTCATCAAGTTGGTAGAAGTATTGGCTGCTAGCGCTGAGGGGACAAGGTTTTTATTAAATTAAATCGATTTTTATTCTTCTTGGAGAGGAAAATGAGATAATATTCAAACCTGCCGAGCATCCGACGCATCGCATCGCATCGCATCGCATCGCATCGCATCGCATCGCATCGCATCGCATCGCATCGCATCGCATCGCATCGCATCGCATCGCATCGCATCGCATCGCATCGCATCGCATCGCATCGCATCGCATCGCATCGCATCGCATCGCATCGCATCGCATCGCATCGCATCGCATCGCATCGCATCGCATCGCATCGCATCGCATCGCATCGCATCGCATCGCACCGCATCGCATCGCATCGCATCGCATCGCATCGCATCGCATCGCATCGCATCGCATCGCATCGCATCGCATCGCACCGCATCGTATCGCATCGCATCGCATCGCATCGCATCGCATCGCATCGCATCGCATCGCATCGCATCGCATCGCATCGCATCGCATCGCATCGCATCGCATCGCATCGCATCGCATCGCATCGCATCGCATCGCATCGCATCGCATCGCATCGCATCGCATCGCATCGCATCGCATCGCATCGCATCGCATCGCATCGCATCGCATGAATAAATCTATTCAAAAGGGAACGCGTACGCAACTTTAGAAACTGCGAAAACATGAATGCGTTGAAAGCGATGAGAGAAATGAATATAAAAAATGAATCGCAGCGGAATTAATGGCGGGGGCATCAGCGCCGCGTCGGGAGAAGTGATTTTAATGACCTAACTTTCAGAGCGTGCCCTATTTTGAAAAAAAAAAACTCTTTGGTTTCCAGGGAAATTTAATGAAAGGGTTGGCAGGGAATGTTTTTCGGAGGGAAACTTTTTTTCCGTCGCGAATTTAGAAAACAAAGTTAGAATTTTATATCCATTTTGACATGGTCAGTGAACGAGAGGGATCTCTGTGTTTTTTTTAGATATAACACGTGAACATAAGTAGTGTTCACAGCAAAAATAGACATTAAACATCAGACTTCAAAGTGAATAGTTTCAAACATCATTTTATCTCCATTTACACTGCTATCTGAACAAAATATGAAATCTATGAAAAAACGTTGTTTTTTGTAAACACAGAACTGATGAAGAAACTAAACCCTAAGAGATAATTTTGCTTGCAGATCCGACAAATATGCCGATTTGAAAGTCCTAACCTTTCTTACGCAAATTCCAAATTTATATAGAACGTGAACTTGGCACTCGATAAACATTATCTCAAGCTCGGGGCCAAGTCAGTAGCCAGGCCAGAGGTTATCAATTTGACCGATAAATCTTTAAAACTACTTCGAAATGTGTAATAGTTTTGTTCGGTTTCTTAAGAAAATTACAAAGATACCAAGGCTGGAACTTGTTTACTAATATTACAATAATTACAAATTGTGTACTGGGAAAATCACCCAGATATGGGTTTACCCACGAGTCTCTGCGTATCTAGGTTAGCTTCATCATCAGCCTGTCATTCACTGGCATGGGAAGTGCACCTATTAGAATTTATATTCGATTCAAGACTATAATGTGAGCTTTTGTAAAACAACAATCTATGATAGAACTCAACGGTTAGAAGGAAGCTGGCGGTCTAGATTGAAACATAAAGCAAATAAAAGATTTCCTTTTAACTTGAATCTTTGCGTTGAATTCACCGGATAATATTTTTGATAGTAGATCATGGCCATGTTAATCGTATCGATCAATATTAATCAAATCGTGTTTCAAGATAGCAGTCAGACTCTGTAAATGTGACTGAGAATTTCGACTCGTTTGGTTCATGTTATGTAAATATAAAGAGTGTATTGCTTTATGGTTTGAAAGCCTTCAGTTGAAGTTTGTTCGTAGGGACTCCGCAATTAGTGGCTCATTTTTATGAACATGCTAAAACTCGCCAATAAAACCTCCGGGATGTCGGCGCGACGAACTTTCTGACCAGAAAAAAAAAATACATTTATTTGCTTTGTGTTTCCAACGATAAAGGCTAGCGAGCAAGCCTCTGTAATAATTATCTCAAGTTCAACACTATTGCTAAGAAACAATAAACACTGATACAGCCACAGCATGAATATAACCAGAATCGCTTTGCACTGAAATAATTCTACAAACAATTCACATGTACGTCATTCATGGAAAAGCCCCGGCACTTTTTTTTTGTACATCAAAAGTCGACTGTTGGTTTTGCCATCTCCACGTCGCATCTCGATTCAGCAGAAGCGATGCCGAACCGCTATTCAAATTTAACATCTCAAGACGTTCGCCTTCGGAAAGGTTATCTACCCGAGATGTGACCCCAGTATTTAAATGTGGTCGACGTCCGTCCGGAGCAGACCATTCATAAACAAGCAGCGCAACGCTTCGCATCGCACGTCTGCACAGGTCACCCTACAGAAAATATGGGAAAAATCTCGGCGATTCTGTTCGTCGCAGGCGTTTGCTTGTTCGGTAAGTTGGCGTGACTTGTCTGGTTATTCTGTTTATGTATCGCAACTTAGCGGTTTTAATTGTTATTAGCAAAATCAATTGCCACGTTTATTTCCTATGCACAGAGGACAATTACTACAATTTAATGAACTTGTATTTAGATGACAAGACTTTACGCTGATATTTTTGATGTCTTAATGTGCTGCTTCAAAATATCAGAGGGAATGATTGTCTGCTGCTTAACCGTGTTAATTTGCAGCGTTATTCTTGGTTCAGAAAGGAGCATTTGCTAAAAATATTATAACGAGCCAAGTCAAGTCTAAAATTAAACAAGGATTTTTCTTATTTCACTTAAAATATAAAATTGGGCTCTTTATAAGCTTAAAAATGTGCTGAAAGTTGCTTAAGTGGCTTCTGGGCAAAATCACAACGTCCCGTTACATGGCCTCCGTGTTTTTAAAACTCGTCTCCATCCATGTCGACATATTATCGGTTGCTTCTCGTTTTTAACATGACAATTATTTTCTTTATAAATTTTATCTATTTTACTGAACATTGTAAAACCTGACCTGAATGCACTTAAATTATCTCAGTGCAACTAGCCAAAAATAGATTAGGTTTGAATGAAATACCGATTGACAGATTTTTTAATCAATTGTTTTCTTCTCTGTTCCAAAGCTGTGGTGACGTCGTACGTTCTGCCGCCGAAGACAACCGTGAGTCTTCCACAAAACCCTTTATGTAGATAATGTAGACCAAGATGAAATGAAGATGTAGATTAATGTGATCTGAATATCAACTAAAATTATCATAACTTTTAACTCGATGGTAGGTTGATTCATTGAGTGAGATAAATAAGATGTATTTTTCTGCAGACGCTGCAGCCGCCGCCACCACCCGGACACAACCACGGGCAAGGTCATGTCCACGGCCAAGGTCATATCCACGGCCAGAACCACAACCACAACCACAACCACGGGGTTAACAATCCAAACCCGTTCCCAAACCAGGTAAGGAATATTTTAGTTTCACGATAGGCTAAATGATAGTCTAAATGATAGTCTAAATGATAGACGATGGCTTCATTGATAGTCTATAGAATAGAACTATAGGTTGATAGTTACAAGACTTTAAGGTTAGCTTCATTCACTGGCACCTAGATCATCATCAGCTCGCTGCTAGGTTAGCTTCACCCTCAGCTCGCTGCTAGGTTAGCTTCACCCTCAGCTCGCTGCTAGGTTAGCTTCACCCTCAGCTCGCTGCTAGGCTAGCTTCACCCTCAGCTTGCTGCTAGGCTAGGTTAGCTTCACCCTCAGCTCGCTGCTAGGTTAGCTTCACCCTCAGCTCGCTGCTAGCTGCTAGGTTAGCTTCACCCTCAGCTCGCTGCTAGGCTAGCTTCACCCTCAGCTCGCTGCTAGGTTAGCTTCACCCTCAGCTCGCTGCTAGGTTAGCTTCACCCTCTGCTAGCTGCTAGGTTAGCTTCACTCTCAGCTCGCTGCTAGGTTAGCTTCACCCTCAGCTCGCTTCTAGGTTGGCTTCACCCTCAGCTCGCTGCTAGGTTAGCTTCACCCTCAGCTCGCTGCTAGGCTAGCTTCACCCTCAGCTCGCTGCTAGGTTAGCTTCACCCTCAGCTCGCTGCTAGCAGCTACGTTAGCTGCACCCTCAGCTCGCTGCTAGGTTAGCTTCACCCTCAGCTCGCTGCTAGGTTAGCTTCACCCTCAGCTCGCTGCTAGCAGCTACGTTAGCTGCACCCTCAGCTCGCTGCTAGGTTAGCTTCACCCTCAGCTCGCTGCTAGGTTAGCTTCACCCTCAGCTCGCTGCTAGCAGCTACGTTAGCTGCACCCTCAGCTCGCTGCTAGGTTAGCTTCACCCTCAGCTCGCTGCTAGGTTAGCTTCACCCTCAGCTCGCTGCTAGCAGCTACGTTAGCTGCACCCTCAGCTCGCTGCTAGGTTAGCTGCACCCTCAGCTCGCTGCTAGGTTAGCTGCACCCTCAGCTCGCTGCTTGCAGCTAGGTTAGCTGCACCCTCAGCTCGCTGCTAGGTTAGCTTCACCCTCAGCTCGCTGCTAGCAGCTACGTTAGCTGCACCCGCAGCTCGCTGCTTGCAGCTAGGTTAGCTTCACCCTCAGCTCGCTGCTAGCAGCTACGTTAGCTGCACCCTCAGCTCGCTGCTACGTTAGCTGCACCCTCAGCTCGCTGCTAGGTTAGCTTCACCCTCAGCTCGCTGCTAGCAGCTACGTTAGCTGCACCCTCAGCTCGCTGCTAGGTTAGCTGCACCCTCAGCTCGCTGCTAGGTTAGCTGCATCCTCAGCTCGCTGCTTGCAGCTAGGTTAGCTGCACCCTCAGCTCGCTGCTAGGCTAGGTTAGCTTCACCCTCAGCTTGCTGCTAGGTTAGCTTCACCCTTAGCTTGCTGCTAGGTTAGCTTCACCCTCAGCTCGCTGCTAGGCTAGACATGAGGACGGAAGTCAAGACTATAGCCAGCCAGCCAGCAACAAGCGCAACCCAGCAAGCAACTAACTGCTCCGCGTGCATGGTGCAGGTGAAGCCGGTGAGCCCGCCCATCGGCAAGCCGGGCGTCGTGCCCGCCGGCTACCGCTCGTTCCCCGGCGTCGGCTCGTACAAGTTCCACGCGATCGGCTCGACGTGGCCGGACGCGAAGGCGACGTGCGCGCGCGAAGGAACCAAGATGCTGATCATCAACTCAAACGCCGAGGCCGAGGCGATCAAGAAGCTGTTCCAGGCGAACCCGAACTCGCCGGGGGCGTTAAACAGCGGTCACGTGTGGGTGGGCGCGCAGGAGAAGGGGACACACGGGGAGTTCATCACCAATGACGGTAGGTGGTCGTTGTTTGAATTTGGATTGTTGTTAACGACGCACTGTTTTGACGACTGGCGCTGGTCTTTAATGAAAGGGTGATGATGAACCTAACCTATGGCTAGAAGGGAGGAGGGGAAACTCGGAGCCGGCACGTAGCCTACTCCTGTCGAAAAGCACCGAGGGGACCACCGGCTTTACGTCCCTTCCGAAGGACGGTGCAACTTGAACGACAGGATTCCTCCACTTATCCGTGCTGTCGAGAGGTTGACAAGCAAGGCGAGTGAAGTTGTCGTACTAACTTCAAACCCTCCGACCTCTCTCCCGAAGAGAACTGATCATGTGCATGATGGTCACCCATCCAACACCTATCAGCGTGATGTTGCTTAACTTCGGTAGCACCGGGTTGCCCCTCCTCCCTTCTAGGCTAGGTTGGGTTCATCATCACACTTTCTTTCACCGACACCATCAGACCAGTGCCACAAAGCCAGTTGTCAAAACAGTGCGTCTTAACAAAAATTCAAATTAGATTTTCACTAGGAGTAGTTAATACTAGATAGTGATTTGTACTTTATATTTTTATAGAAACTTTGAGGGGTTTTGGCACTGTGTTATGAATTCAGTTAATAATTTATGGGGTCAAGTGTCATCGAAAAGCTAAGTAGCAAAAACAATGCCAATCATCGAATCTAGCATTGACGCCGATCAAATAGTGACAAAGATTCCGGCACATGTTTGACAACATGTTTGACCCTCTGCGCAGGTCAAAACCTGCGCCAGGTCGGCTACCTGAACTGGTCGACGTCTCCGCAACAGCCCAACGACCCCGGCAACAACGACTGCGTCAGCTTCTACTCGTACGGGACCCTCTACGACGACGCATGCAACATCAAGTATCCGTTTGTCTGCGAAGTCTAAACACGCCGAACTTCCCGACGTCTTAGACTCGACAAGAGTCGCCATCTTGTAGAATCTGGAGTGCGATCTCCATTGTTGTCAGTGTTTTGATGGAACAACGAGTGACTTCTCTGACGAAATTATTATAAAATTGCACTTCTAGCGGGAGGGCGATCGTGATTCTTTTTCAAGAAAGCTGTCAAGTGATTTTTTGAAGATTGGTCATGTCTGCTGTCCAGGAATCGGTGTGGATACGCGCTGGACAAAGTCTGGACGCAACACTGGTCTGGTTTGCTAGGAGAAGGTCTTGCGATTTTATTCGCTCTGGATTCTAGAAGGAAGATTAGGCTGAAAGGTCAATTCGCTCGGATTCCAAAGAAAATGCATTTTTTTTTTAGGTCAATCAACAGTGTTGTTTCGGTCTATGAGTTGATAGCCGAGATTGGGAAGGGATTATTTTTGTACCTTTGTATCTCTTTAGGAAGTCGCTTGTGACTTTATTTCATGATGTATTATTTGTGAGTTGGTTTTAATATGAATAAAACAGTGAATCCCGATTATGTTCTTTTACGAATACCCATTTTTCTCTTTTTTCTTGTTAGTGCGTTTTTCAAGCAGTTTTAAATGTCAAGCCATTGGATTTATTTAAGAAGAAAAAATTGTCGTTGATATTTATGGTTCTATTTAAATAGATCTCATATTTTAGAATGTCTTTTATCTAAAAGCAAATAATAAATCGAATAAAAAAAGTTAGTCTAGAGCTTCTAGAATCAAGGGCAAGATGGGGTTTAACATTTCAAGGTATTTTTCCAGTGTTCGAAAAAACCTCGTTAGTATGGTTTACAGAAACTTCGACTATTTCCTTCCTCCCGGTTGCAGAAAAGAGTTGAAATGTAACAAATGAATTTAACGGTCTGTTAGCACAACATCGATGCATTTAATTAGCAGTAGCCATGGTAACAACTCTAAACGGACCGTTTAGAGTTCAACGGACATGGAAACACTGGGGCTAGTGCGGTGAACTTTATAATCAGAGTCTGTCGAGTTGATAAACATTGGCACAGGTTGTATGCCAATTGTACATAGCAGATGAGGGCGATCACTTTTAGCTGGTGGGTGACCGAGGTCTGAGTCATCGAGCATTTGAAATTTGCTAATAGACATCAAGTTGTTTGATGCAAAAATGGTGTCAATCATGTTTGTCAAGTCTATTTAATTTAAAAAAAAACCTTGTCTGCTTAGCACAAGTAGTGAATATAATTACCAGCCTGATGCCAAAATAAAATTGCAGTCTCCGATTCACCTTCATTTTCAACTGAATTTGAATAAAACTGTTTTCATACAGAAACTGGTAAAAAGCTAGAAGCTATGCGAGTGTTAAATAACACGTTTTGCCACTGTTCTTTGATAATTTGTAATAGCACCGTACGAATTTAGTTTAATGTTTTGGTTGTATGTTAATGACGGTATATTTTTTTAGCATGACCTTATCCTGCATCGACCACACCATTAAATAAACATAAAAAATTGTAATCACTTGCCTTGACTGAGGATCAATAATAATCGCACGACTAACCTAGTGCTCGATGGCTTTATCAACTTCTTCATACGAGCAGTGGTTTTGCTTGTGACCTGGCTCGGTGCATAGAGGGTTATCATACGGCCTTGATAAGTAAATACTGACATCCTCTAAAGTGCATTCTTGGTCTGCTTCAAAAGTCGGCGTCAGCAGATGCAGTGGTGACTCGACGCCCGGAACAACGAGGAAAAATATTGCTGTGGAGAAAATGGGCGTCTTGAATATTGTACTTGTTTCGGCTCTAGTATTACTTCTCACGCTTAACGGTAACTATATTTAAGTTTTTAAATTCTTATCCATAGGTTCTAAAGATTTGAAATATAGTATTTCCACTTTAATGAAATACAACTGTCGTTTCAACGATATGCTGAGAGGAAGTGGAAATTTTTAAGCCAAAGATTGTCATATTATTTGGTTGGTATAAGCACAAATGCAATGGAATGCTATGCAAAGATATTCACTAAATGAAATTGAATTTATTTGCTGTTTTACTCGAATTTTCTCACTTCACAGTAAATTTTTATCAGAATGGAATGCCATTCTCTTGAAACCTACGACAATATTCCGAAAATAAAATTCACCAAATAAAATTGAATTTATTTTAAGAGTTTTCTGCTGTTTCACTATTTTTCTCTCATTTCATAGTTAATTATTTGTGACCAAAATTAATTACACACATTATAAATTAAATAATTGATTAATTAATAGAGATTTATGGTAGGGAAATTTCCTGAATAATTCCATAATAAAATTCCCAGTGTCAGTGCTTAGATGAAATAAAAACGTTGATTTCTTTCATTTCAGATGAAACACTGGCTAACCCTGTTTGCGTTTACTGGTGTTCCGTGCCCGTCTATTTCTACTCATCCTACGACCCTGAGCCAGCCATCCCCGAGGAACCGACCATCCTGCCAGCCACCCTGCCAGCCATTCTCCCCACGATTCCCTCGAGTCTCCCCATCCAGCTCCCCGCTAATCTTACAGACGAACTCCCCCAAGAAACGGCCGAGTTGCCAGCAGGGGTCCCGATGTTAAGACTCACGAGGAATTCACCCATCGACCTGACGGTACGCATACAATTCTCTAGCGAACACGTTGTTACTAACAGGGCTTGCCAAACGCTAACTTCTTATCGCATTGTGGATGTGAGATTTAGCCTAGTGCAATATAACTTAAGAGACAGGGTGGACACTAATTCATTTTTTTGACAAATTTTATTGGAAACGACTGAATTATTGTCTAGCAGTTTGCATATTCTGAACTGTCTTAGTGGTTCAATTGACGCGACGAATAAACCGGTTCGACAAAGTGGTACGAATTTTCCCTAAACACAATCCTCCTCTGTCTAAAATATTCTACAATGAAAGAAATACTTTATAACTGCCCATTTGAAACTGCTAAAGGCCGGTATTAAAATGTCCAATCAAATAGTTACCGAACAGTTAGGAAGGATAGAGAAGCAGCAGAAAGGTTGTTTCCATGAACTTGGAGATGTCTTTTCCTCTGGGATTCCAGCCCAGTTTGTCTAGTTTCAATTCGTATTTATGACAGAAAATATCAAAATCAACCGAGTTGTATCTACAGAAACGAATGGTTCTCATAGTAATTATATAAACACACATCGCCCTCTTGGAGTTAAGCATGTGGTTACATCTTGTTGCAGCAGCTGCAGCGGCGTCAGTACTCTGTGAGCATCGGGTACCCGCAGCCTGCCTACGCGTACGACTTCCCAGGCTACCAGACCATACAAGGGTTCGGCACCTACAAGGTACCCCTTCACTCGGACTCGGACTCGGACTCGGACTCGGACTCGGACTCGGACTCGGACTCGGACTCGGACTCGGACTCGGACTCGGACTCGGACTCGGACTCGGCTCTTATACTTTCCTTCACACGTTAGCATGCAGAAAAATACTCTTCACTGGGTGTTGAGGATACTGGGTTGTGGTTCATGTTTGGTTATACGTCTGGGACTTGAATTTCGATCCTTAATAAAGCAAACAAGAAAAACTTTGTCATGAAAAGTTACAGTTTTGTAAAGCGTTGTAATAGTGTATTTGAGAGGTATGTAAGCAAAAATTAAAATATTCTGCTCTGGATATGGATGGTAATTTTAGAAAGGAAACGCACGATATTCGCTGCATTTTAGATTGTCAGTAATATTTGCAGACAGATCAGAGTGAACACAAAGATATCCAGGACCATCAGCCATCAGCGCTAACTCTGTGCTAGCGTAAGCACAATTGTTGATATTAAAATGACCGATTTCTCATTACAATACGCGAAGCGGACAAAATTTTGCAATAATGAGCGTCCAGAAATTGAGTCATGCCATGGATCATGATGACAAGACACATATTTTCGATTGTTTCTCCCCGCGCAGGTTCACCGCTACGGCGCGCCGTGGCACGAAGCGCTGCGCGCCTGCGCGGCCGAGGGCACCACGCTGGCAGTGATCATGTCGCCGGCGGAGGCCGACGTGATCAAGGCGATGTTCGACCCCGCCGTCCAGCATCCGGGCGCCATCAACAACATGCACTTCTGGGTGGGCGCACAGGAGCGCGGTGTCCACGGACAGTTCTACACGGTCTTTGGTGAGGGGTAGCACGCTGGCTGCGAGGCGGACGGCTGGGAACGTGCGACGCGTTCGGTGGGACGTTGAAGCGCGTAGCATGCTGGCTGCGAGGCGGACGGCTGGGAACGTGCGACGCGTTCGGTGGGACGTTGAAGCGCGTAGCACGCTGGGTGCGAGGCGGACGTCTGGGAACGTGCGACGCGTTCGGTGGGACGGTGAAGCGCGTAGCACGCTGGGTGCGAGGCGGACGTCTGGGAACGTGCGACGCGTTCGGTGGGACGGTGAAGCGCGTAGCAAGCTGGCTGCGAGGCGGACGGCTGGGAACGTGCGAAGCGTTCGGTGGGACGTTGAAGCGCGTAGCACGCTGGCTGCGAGGCGGACGGCTGGGAACGTGCGACGCGTTCAGTGGGACGTTGAAGCGCGTAGCACGCTGGCTGCGAGGCGGACGGCTGGGAACGTGCGACGCGTTCGGTGGGACGGTGAAGCGCGTAGCACGCTGGCTGCGAGGCGGACGGCTGGGAACGTGCGACGCGTTCAGTGGGACGTTGAAGCGCGTAGCACGCTGGCTGCGAGGCGGACGGCTGGGAACTTGCGACGCGTTCGGTGGGACGTTGAAGCGCGTAGCACGCTGGCTGCGAGGCGGACGGCTGGGAACGTGCGACGCGTTCGGTGGGACGTTGAAGCGCGTAGCACGCTGGGTGCGAGGCGGACGGCTGGGAACTTGCGACGCGTTCGGTGGGACGTTGAAGCGCGTAGCACGCTGGCTGCGAGGCGGACGGCTGGGAACGTGCGACGCGTTCGGTGGGACGTTGAAGAAAACACTTTGTTCCAGGAGACCGGCTGGAAAGTTCGGGGTTCAACGTCTGGTCGCCGATCATGAACCAGCCGAACGACTTCGGGAACACCGATTGCGTCAGCATCTTCCAAGATGGCACCTACTTTGACGACGTGTGCACATCAAAGTTCGCGTTCGTCTGCAAGAAGCTCGCGTGATGCAAATATCTTTGAATTTTCAGTGAATTAAATGTTCTCAGTAAATATGTTTTTTTAGTCGATTAGAAAATATATTTGGCCTAGCACTGGTATTTTGTCAATTTATCTCCGATGCCTTTCTTACAGCTGAAAAGACCTCCTCTTCCACAACAATAAAAAAATCTTTAAGTTAATATGAAAAACGTAATTTCTTCAAAAAATCTGGACAATTCCTTATTTCTAAACTTTACGTAAGCCTTTGGTAACACCACTCATCTTCCAGCGATCTGTCGCTTCTGAACTTAACTTAGCTTAGACGCTGGGAGGTCATCTGGTTAAGATGACAATATAATCTTTATACCGGCTTCTTTATATGGGTGGCAAATTGCTAACATTAGAAAATTTAGTATGTATACAGATGCCCAACGAATGCCAGATTTGGTGATGCAAAGAAATTTTCTGTCAGGTACAATTCTGACAATGAAATATATCTTTGATGTTTATCGTTATTATCGACGGAATCCTTAAAATACACGCGTTTATCGTGTCGTTCGATGTATTTTTAATATTGTGTGCTTTTTTTTCTCATGCCATGAAATCAGAGAAATAAGTGAAAAACAAAAAAAATCGATTTAATAATTTTAGATTGACCCAGAACTGATTTCGTCTGACCTTAATTACTCTGTGGCAGATTTGATCTCAGCTTGCAACATTTTATTTGCCTCAGTGATCATCAATCATCCAGTTATAAAAACTGCACGCAAATGATACGGAAAATTGATTCAGAGTCATACAATTTTCATAGATGGGTAGGGGACTTTGCCGTGCGTAACACATTTTCAATCAGGTTGATAGATGTCTTTGTCATTTGCATGCGTAAAACACCTGTCAATCTTAGCAAGGAGCTCGTGGTTCATGCCATAGTCATCCCATCTGTTCTACAATAGAGTTAACCAGCCTTACAAATCGATAGTCTTGCTTTAAATTATGGTTTTGCGTTCAGGCAGAATTATTCCCAAAAAACGTATTGTTTGGTATTAATTTTAAGAGCTGCATCTTGCCACCGATGCATCGATCTGGATCCGGGGTTTAGCATAAAGTTGATAGGCCCGAGACAAACACTACAGACCTAGCATCCCAATAAAGTCACGTAGCCCTAATTTCTGAAGATTATGGCGTGTTTTTGTTTTTAATATGAAACGCATTTAATCGCTGTCCTTTCATCTAGGTCATCATGCGAACCTCTCAAACTAATCGTAGACACAACAATTTACTTAAAACTGTGCATTTTCCTTATAATCAATCAAATGATTGTCGAATCATGCTCTCTGATTTGAGTTCATCTCACGCGGTGCATGGTCACTGTACATTTTGATACTTAATTATAAATAAACATCATCGATATGCTGCAACTTTGTATTACATACACCTAGAGGTTATCTCACGTTGTCAGCCTGGCTCTATGTGCAGCTAGATATAAGTACGAGAGTTTTGCGTTTAAGAGACATTTGGTTTCGATCTGCATTCTTACAATCGCTGCTTGCTGAAGAAAGTCTAGAGTTCAGGATGAAAACGTTTCAGTTTGTGCTGTTTGCAGCGGTCTGTGTCATTTTCGTCCACGCAGGTATGTGAGATTTTGCTTTCAATAATTTAACATGTTTTTTGATGTAGAAGCTATAGGTATACTAATGCTTCCGATCAGAATAATTCAATGGTTTCATTTGAAACACCTGATGATTTCATATTATTTAAATAATTTAATATGATTTTATGAAAGTTAGGAGATAGGAGATAGGAGAAAGGATATTCTAAAAAATGAAAATAATTGGAATATAATTTTTTATTGTGGCAGCGATTTGTTTCAAATATTTTTCCAATTAAATTTCTGAAATTAAAATGTGGGGATAATGCAGCCAGTGTTGTTGTTGGCTTTAACCAGCTCGGTGGGCGCAATAAAGTGTCAAAATGCGGGTAGATGTTAGAAAAGATCAGACCTTTAATGAAAGCCAAAGCATTTATTTCTTTCAGATCAACCAGCATTAGAATACGAAGCCTACGTGCGGAAGGTGACACCTGAATTACCATCACCATGGCAATTACAAGCTCGTCCAGGACCACAACCTTGCGATACTTGCTCCTCTCCATGGATTTCGCCACCTTATGCCCCGGTCAGTAAATACATCAGGTCATACAAAATGAATATTTTTTATTTAGAAAAACTTCTCCTATTCTCAGTTATAGTAACTTGACAAGCCAAATTTCCAACATGAGAAATGTGCACGAGCAAAATATTTGCCAAATCAAAAAGAGGAATAAAAATTAAATTATCAATTAAATTTTGAATTTAAGTCAACCCCATAGTCAACAATGATTTCATTACAACTCACAACGTTGTCAGCACTAAGTAAAAGTTAAAATTTGAACCAGGCGAACTTCACGCTAAGACATTTCAATGATTTTTAGAATCCTGCTCAATGGTACGCAAACCAAGGCCACCCGCAACCCGTGTCCAACCCTTATGCCCCCGGCTATCAAACCTACCCCGGGCTGGGGACGTACAAGGTGCATCGCTACGGTAGAACGTGGCAGAACGCTCTGGCCATCTGCGCCAGCGAGGGCTCCCTGCTCGCAGTCATCGACGATTATTCCGAAGCGCAGGCCATCAAGGACTTGATCATAGGGACCACTTCTTGGTACGGCGCCAGTCAGCTCACCTTGTCTGGGATGCATCATTACTGGATTGGCGCCAAAGAATACGGAAACAACAATCAGTTCCTCACGTTGAAAGGTCAGTTTTTACGTCGATGATGAATGTGCCGAGAAAATTAAGATATTTCCTTCACCAGAGATCAAATTATCCAGCAATTAAACTGTGTTCGGTGCATTAAATTGGTCAGAAAAGTCTCGCGGCTTCATCAAAGGGAACCGAGTGGATGGTGAAGATAGAAAATGCTCAAATTTTGGCACATTTTACAAGCATCAATTTGACATACATATTTTGGCTTTTCGATTCGTTGTCTGACAGAATCGAGTCAGTTATTGCCAGTGAGCGATAGAAGCTCGCTGATGCCGTATGAGCCACTTTATCATGTCTTCCCACTGATCTCTGTAGCCTGGATAGCACTTCGTACAGCGAGACTTTGATGCCGTATTGAGCCACTTTATCATGTCTTCCCACTGATCTCTGTAGCCTGGATAGCGCTTCGTACAGTGAGACTTTGATGCCGTATTGAGACACTTGATCATGTCTTCCCACTGATCTCTATAGCCATGGATAGCGCTTCGTACGGCGAGACTTTGATGCCGTATTGAGCCACTTTATCATGTCTTCCCACTGATCTCTGTAGCCTGGATAGCGCTTCGTACGGTGAGACTTTGATGCCGTATTGAGACACTTGATCATGTCTTCCCACTGATCTCTATAGCCATGGATAGCGCTTCGTACGGCGAGACTTTGATGCCGTATTGAGCCACTTTATCATGTCTTCCCACTGATCTCTATAGCCATGGATAGCGCTTCGTACGGCGAGACTTTGATGCCGTATTGAGCCACTTTATCATGTCTTCCCACTGATCTCTGTAGCCTGGATAGCGCTTCGTACGGTGAGACTTTGATGCCGTATTGAGACACTTGATCATGTCTTCCCACTGATCTCTATAGCCATGGATAGCGCTTCGTACGGCGAGACTTTGATGCCGTATTGAGACACTTGATCATGTCTTCCCACTGATCTCTATAGCCATGGATAGCGCTTCGTACAGCGAGACTTTGATGCCGTATTGAGCCACTTTATCATGTCTTCCCACTGATCCCTATAGCCATGGATAGCGCTTCGTACAGCGAGACTTTGATGCCGTATTGAGACACTTTATCATGTCTTCCCACTGATCTCTAAAGCCATGGATAGCGCTTCGTACAGTGAGACTTTGATGCCGTATTGAGACATATTCCCACTGATCTCTATAGCCATGGATAGCGCTTCGTACAGCGAGACTTTGATGCCGTATTGAGACATATTCCCACTGATCTCTACAGCCATGGATAGCGCTTCGTACAGCGAGACTTTGATGCCGTATTGAGCCACTTTATCATGTCTTCCCACTGATCTCTATAGCCATGGATAGCGCTTCGTACAGCGAGACTTTGATGCCGTATTGAGACACTTTATCATGTCTTTCCACTGATCTCTATAGCCATGGATAGCGCTTCGTACGGTGACACTTTGATTCCGTATTGAACCACTTTATCGTGTCTTCCCACTGATCTCTATATACATGGATAGCGCTTCGTACAGCGAGACTTTGATGACGTATTGAGACACTTTATCATGTCTTCCCACTGATCTCTATAGCCATGGATAGCGCTTCGTACAGCGAGACTTTGATGCCGTATTGAGACACTTTATCATGTCTTCCCACTGATCTCTATAGCCATGGATAGCGCTTCGTACAGCGAGACTTTGATGCCGTATTGAGACACTTTATCATGTCTTCCCACTGATCTCTATAGCCATGGATAGCGCTTCGCACAGCGAGACTTTGATGCCGTATTGAGACACTTTATCATGTCTTCCCACTGATCTCTATAGCCATGGATAGCGCTTCGTACAGCGAGACTTTGATGCCGTATTGAGACACTTTATCATGTCTTCCCAATGATCTCTATAGCCATGGATAGCGCTTCGCACAGCGAGACTTTGATGCCGTATTGAGACACTTTATCATGTCTTCCCACTGATCTCTATAGCCATGGATAGCGCTTCGCACAGCGAGACTTTGATGCCGTATTGAGACACTTTATCATGTCTTCCCACTGATCTCTATAGCCATGGATAGCGCTTCGTACAGCGAGACTTTGATGCCGTATTGAGACACTTTATCATGTCTTCCCACTGATCTCTATAGCCATGGATAGCGCTTCGTACAGCGAGACTTTGATGCCGTATTGAGACACTTTATCATGTCTTCCCACTGATCTCTAAAGCCATGGATAGCGCTTCGTACAGCGAGACTTTGATGCCGTATTGAGACACTTTATCATGTCTTCCCACTGATCTCTATAGCCATGGATAGCGCTTCGCACAGCGAGACTTTGATGCCGTATTGAGACACTTTATCATGTCTTCCCACTGATCTCTATAGCCATGGATAGCGCTTCGTACAGCGAGACTTTGATGCCGTATTGAGAGACTTTATCATGTCTTCCCACTGATCTCTATAGCCATGGATAGCGCTTCGTACAGCGAGACTTTGATGCCGTATTGAGAGACTTTATCATGTCTTCCCACTGATCTCTATAGCCATGGATAGCGCTTCGTACAGCGAGACTTTGATGCCGTATTGAGACACTTTATCATGTCTTCCCACTGATCTCTATAGCCATGGATAGCGCTTCGTACAGCGAGACTTTGATGCCGTATCGAGACACTTTATCATGTCTTCCCACTGATCTCTATAGCCATGGATAGCGCTTCGTACAGCGAGACTTTGATGCCGTATTGAGACACTTTATCATGTCTTCCCACTGATCTCTATAGCCATGGATAGCGCTTCGTACAGCGAGACTTTGATGCCGTATTGAGACACTTTATCATGTCTTCCCACTGGTCTCTATAGCCATGGATAGCGCTTCGTACAGCGAGACTTTGATGCCGTATTGAGACACTTTATCATGTCTTCCCACTGATCTCTATAGCCATGGATAGCGCTTCGTACAGCGAGACTTTGATGCCGTATTGAGACACTTTATCATGTCTTCCCACTGGTCTCTATAGCCATGGATAGCGCTTCGTACAGCGAGACTTTGATGCCGTATTGAGACACTTTATCATGTCTTCCCACTGATCTCTATAGCCATGGATAGCGCTTCGTATCCATCACTTCGCTATCCATGTTATAGAGATCAGTGGCTCAATACGATGCGCTATCCATGTTACAGAGATCAGTGGCTCAATACGATGCGCTATCCATGTTACAGAGATCAGTGGGCTCAATACGATGCGCATATCCATGCTATAGAGATCAGTGGGCTCAATACGATGCGCTATCCATGTTACAGAGATCAGTGGCTCAATACGATGCGCTATCCATGTTACAGAGATCAGTGGCTCAATACGATGCGCTATCCATGTTACAGAGATCAGTGGGCTCAATACGATGCGCTATCCATGTTACAGAGATCAGTGGGCTCAATACGATGCGCTATCCATGTTACAGAGATCAGTGGCTCAATACGATGCGCTATCCATGTTATAGAGATCAGTGGCTCAATACGATGCGCTATCCATGTTATAGATATCAGTGGGGTAGGCTTAGGGGTGTGATAGCACCCTTGCACCGGGTCCACGCGTGACCCTTCACCCCCGTTACAGGTGAAAGGCTGGGCAGCAACGGCTACCTGGCTTGGTGCCCGTCGAGCAACCAGCCACTCAACTACGGAAACTACGACTGCGTCGGCTTCATGCAAGACCAACACAACTTCGCGGCGCCTTGCAGTTGGTTGCACGGCTTTGTGTGCGAAAAGGTCATGTCCCAAAGGCAACCTATTTACTGATTGAAGCACCGATGTCATTTTGTGGACAGGTTTCTGATTGATCAATTGATTAATTTTTTTATACTCTCATTGATACATTTTTTTTGCCTTAATATAAGTTAGGAGTTATAATTCTCTACCTATTTTTTGTGAGTTTTTTCAATAATACAGTGTCAAATGTATGAATGTCAAGTTAAACTGTTTAATCCACCTTAATTAAAATCCTTATTTTCTGTTGCCACGATACTATTGTACTCATGGATGTGGCTATGTGGGGATGTGGCGATGTAACTTGCACCGCGTAAATCGCTATAGAAATTGCGAAAACACGATGAAAACGCGTGGACCAAGTCGCGTAATATGTAGGTAAACACAAAGTGATAGGTAAGCGTGGCAGAAGGGTAAAATACCAATTACCGAAAAACAAATCAACACAAGAAACAAGTAATACCGAAAGGGGGCGAAGCCCCCTGCAATGCGGCCCCGAGCTGATGGTGCTTTGGGGCGAAGCCCCAAAGCACGCCGGGGGGAGGGTTGGCGGCCGGAGGCCGCAGGGGCAGAGCCCCTAGTATATATATATTAATTGTAATATATATTTAAATCACAATTTGTAATTTCCAGAAATCATTTCCTCAATGCTGTTGTCATAAAAACGTCTTTTAAAATGGTCTCTTTCACAATTATGATATTTCATGATATTTCTTAAATTTGGGATATCTCTGTTTATCGAAGCACGTGTTACATTTACAAATATGATTAAATACAAATGCCTCGTGTGAAACTTACACACAAAGCAAATAATGCTTTTTTAACCCCCCGCCTTGTTCCTTGAATACAACACGGCAACCGTAGGACATCTCATTGTGATAAACGCACGCTATATTGCTGACTCGGTAAAGTTGATCTCTGGCGTGGCATGATCAGCCCATGCTTCACGATAATCAATCGTAGAAAACAATCATTACTATGTTGCAACCAAAGGTTTACCTCGTAAGCACAAATAGGTTATCACAGTTGTATCGGGGTGGCTTTACGTGTGGCTAGATAAAAGCACGAGCGTTTAGTGCTGAAGCCGTATTTTCTCCCGATCTGCATTCTGGCAACCGCTGCTTGCTGAAGAAAGCCTAGAGTTCAGGATGAAGACGTTTCTGTTTGTGATTTTTGCAGCGGTCTGTGACGTTGTCGTCCACGCAGGTATGTGAGATTTTACTTTCTTGTCGGAAGCATTCAAAGAATACTGTACCGAGAGCTTATAGAGCTGAACGGTTCCTATGAGATTCAGAGTGTTCACATTTGAATCACCTTGAATCCCCTTTTTTCTTAACACTTCCATTTGATTCCTACAAATGGGTTCTTAGTAAGAGATTATAAAAATTTATAATTATTAAAAATAATAGATGCAAATTAAGTTTTATCTCCTGTGGTAGTATTTCACCCTAAAAAATTTTCCTAAATTAACTGTGGGAATTATGTGGCGAGTGTTGTCAGTGGGCAATTACGTGTCAAAAAGCAATAAGATAGATATCGCAGGCAAATTTAATGAAAGCCAGAGCAATTGTGTTTTTCAGATCTAGCCGTGAATAGTACTCGACCCCAGGCAAGCGCGCTATGGTCACCCTACCGCCCATCACTACCATATTCACGTGGCCCACCACTTATCTTACCAGAACCGTCACTTTGCGACTCATGCGAATGGAGGAGCACGGTCAGTACAAACATCAGATTTCATACAAAAAAATTGAAATTTCTTAAAATATTAAAAAAATCTCCCATTATTTCATTAAAATTGAGCAGCCACCAATTAACACGAGTAATTAGCACGAGAGAAACGCTTTCCAAATCAAAACTAGTTTTTGAAAACATGTTTGTCTTCTTTATTTACCTAAGTCTCACTTCATCCAGTCTACCCTGATTCTTTAATGAACCATATCTTACAAAAAGCTTCTAATCGCTTATAGGAAAAGTTTCAAGCAGACTAAGCGGCCCTTAACATCACTCCGAGACCTTTGCAATGAAATCCAGGCCCCTGCTCAGTGGTACGCCAACCAAGGCCACCCCCAGCCCGTGGTCAACCGCTTTCCTTCCGGCTACTATACCCTCCCCGGGCTGGGGTCGTACAAGGTGCATCGCTACGGTAGAACGTGGCAGAACGCCCTGGCCATCTGCGCTAGCGAAGGCTCCATCCTCGCCGTCATCGACAATTACTCCGAAGCGCGGGCCATCAAGAACTTGATCATGGGATCCTCTACGTACGTGCCGTACACTTACGCCACTAGGAACAATCGATACTGGATCGGCGCAAAAGAATACGGAATCAACAATCAGTTTCGCACGCTGAAAGGTCAGTTACACTTAGCCGATGTGGATTACGAGCGAAGTGAGTAGCACTTACAAGCACTTCCTGCTAAAAAAATGTATTTTTTTTTATTTAAAAGGCGTTTGTTCACGCTCTAGGGGCCAAACGGGGTAAATAATTTTGATAAAATTGTAAATCTTTCAACCAAGAACCGTTACTATTTTCACCTCATCTTATCCTATAAAGATAGGTATTACTTTCTTTAAATCACTATTTGATTATAGGAGAAAGGTTGCAGTATAGACCTAAGAGAAGTCTTCTGAGATCTGCATAGTAATCGCTACGGTCCTCCATCAGGGTTTCCCCTGACTTCGACCTGGCCAGGCATAGTTCACCATCTTTCGGGTCCCAACGTGTAAGCATTGTGAGCTGCTAGGAGCAAAAGTCTACTTCACGATGAGCTTTACCGCTACACTGTGCGCAACAGTCTGCGCAACACTGACACAGTTTTGTCAATGGCTCGTCAACTACTTGACCACCGCCAATAAGTTGTGTTAACATTACAAAAATGCAAACAAAATTTTAACAAGACAATGAAAATCTGGACCTAATGTTATGTCGCTGCCCGTAATGGTCTTGGCCGTGGGGCTTACCTAGCGCGGCCAACGTCTCACTGATACGGTGGTGCTTACAGTAGCACTGTGTTAAAAGGATAGGGAAAACCCGTTTTTTCACCAGCACCGCCGTACGCCAGCCTGTAGGCCGCGCTAGGTAAGGCCCCTGGGTGCAACGGCACTCAGACACCAGTGCGGGGTCCACGCCTCACCAGACTTTCTTGCAGGCGACATCCTGGGCAACACCGCCGTACTACAGCTTGTTGGCCGCGCTAGCTAAGGCCCCTGGGTGCAACGGCACTCAGGCACCAGTGCGGGGTCCACGCCTCACCAGACTTTCTTGCAGGCGACATCCTGGGCAACACCGGCTACCTGGCTTGGTGTCCGTCGAACAGGGAACCGAGAGACTACAGCGACTACGACTGCGTTGGCTTCATGCGAGATCAGCACAACTTTGCGGCGCCGTGTCGTTCGTTGTACGGCTTTGTTTGCGAGAAGGACGAAACTCTCCTACGAAACGACGACACGGACTACACTTTTTATGATTGAAAAACGGTTCCGATTTTGTTGATTATCGTTGTGTTGGGTTATCGCTGGAAATAGTAGCACAGAAATTTATAAAATGTTCCTTAAAATGTATTTCTAATGTGAAGCTGACACATAGAGTTGATAAATAAAGAATCGTAAGCCGGACTATGTATCTGTTAGTTTACAACCCTCTAGGTAACCGGCTATCCTCCAAATTATTCCTAAGATTTCCCCTAAATTGATTAATCAATCTCTTTTCGTCAGGAATTATTTAATACTTTTAGACGTTAGCTGTTTTCATTCTTCGAGGGATTCGCAAACGGTTATTTTAAATGCCTAGTGGATACGCGTGATTTGATTGAACTGAGCTTTGATTGAGCCGATTAAAAAGTGTAGAAGGTTCAATAGGCTGTATGAGAGTAGGTTTAGAAGAAAAACACTGGCAAAAAGTTAAAAAACGGTGGGTAGTTAGTTTTGCAGCGAAGCCTGGGTAACCTATAATAACAACATAGACGTTTTATAAAGGTTCAGATATATGGAGTGTTTAGTCGATCAAATGATTTGAAAATGATGGTGGTAGCTGTTCTGTACATCTATATATTATAAGAAATGTAATCTACCGCCAGAAATTATTTAAATTCATTCAGCTCTAGATTAAGTAGCTAAATTTCAACATAATATAATGCGTAGTTAAAATTTTCAATTAAAAAATTGTTAAAAAAATCAAGTTACTAATGCCAGCGATCTTATTTCTTGGTAAAACTTGTCCAGGGGTAGGCAAATAAAATCACACAAATGTCTCACAGTTATTAAATTATATTTTGCCAAAAGTAAACGTCTCTGTATTTTATTTTCGGTGGTGCTTGCAGTAAAAAAGTGGTAAAAGTAGTGGCAAAAAAATACCCAATGAAACCTGAGGGTATTTATTTTAATAGTGGCAATTAAAGCCTCCGCAGATAGTAGAGTTTTCTGTAAAAACTGAATTTTCTGAATCCTGGGTCTAGTATTTGTTGACGGGGACAAAGCTATGACATTACTTAGAGCACAATTAGATCACTAAGATACCAAGTATCTCATCATGATTTTGTGTTTTTATTTTTAATATGAAACACATTTAATCGCTGTCCTTTCGGCTAGGTCATGATGCAGACAGAACCTCTCAAACTAATCGTAGACACAACAATTTAATTAAACTGTGCATTTTCCTCATAATCAATCAAATGATTGTGGAATCATGCTGTCTGATTTGAGTTCATCTCACGCGGTGCATGGTCACTTTACATTTTGATACTTAATTATAAATAAATATCATCGATATGCTGCAACTTTGTATTACATACACCTAGAGGTTATCTCATGTTGTCAGCCTGGCTCTATGTGCAGCTAGATATAAGTACGAGCATTCTGTGACAGAGCCACATTCGGTCCCGATCTGCATTCTTACAATCGCTGCTTGCTGAAGAAAGTCTAGAGTTCAGGATGAAAACGTTACAGTTTATGCTCTTTGCAGCGGTCTGTGTCATTTTCGTCCACGCAGGTATGTGAGATTTTGCTTTTAAGAATATAACATATCATCGTTAGTAAACTATTAACTTCATCGAACCCGATATTGGGTAAGAGGGCTGTTTCCACCATGACCAGGGCTTGCTTAAAAACTCAATAATATTAAAAACCGGACAGCCTTTCGTTTCTTCTGCTCGTCCTAATAACTCGTTCCATTTACTTCCATCTTCCCACCACTCTTCCTTAATAACAGTCCGTCACTTCTCGTAAGTTATATACTTTCATCGTTCCTTTGCTTAGTTACACTCACTTAAATTTAATTGGGAAAATAATGTGACCAGTGTTGATATTTGCTTTACGAAATAAAGTTTCAAGCAACCTCATTGATGTTTCATGACAGCCGGAGGCCTCCTTTCTTTCAGATCCAGTCGTGAATACATCATCCAGGACGAAAAGGTCATATCCTTGCAATTCATGCAGCCCATGGACGGACATGGTCAGTAGAAACAGTATACAAATAGAATACAAATAATTATAATTTTTTAAAATATCAAACTTCTCCCAGTATCTGATTTATTTTCTCCATCCATGATTCAACATGAAAACTTGCCCCAAAATCAAACACAGATGTTTTAAAAATTAAAAAGATGTATTTTCTCTGAAGTTTCACCTAAACCACCGTATACTCTGATACCCATAGTGTGAATTTATTTTGTAATTTTTCTTTCTTGCATTTTCCATGAGGAAACCATTGAAATATTGTATCGCAAGGAGTCAAGTATTTAAAACCAAGCCGCATCATTACATAAAATATGAAATGTTGAATACAATTCTGGCATTCACAGTTTTTGGCATCCTTAAATCCTCGTCTAATGAGTAAAAGCAATGGGAGGGTCAATAAATAATCTCTTTATCATATCCTTAAATTCGTCAATTGAGTAAAAGCCATGAAAAGGTAATTAAAAACCTCGTCGCCATATCCTCAAAGTCCTTATTTCGGCTAAAATCGCATTTTGGCTGCAACGCAGCTAACACGGTTTTCGGCAATGAGTTCAAGATAAAAGTTGAAGCTGTATCCTTAAAACCACCCGAAGACTTGGCAATGATTTACAGACAGCTGACGAATGGTACGCCAGCAAAGGCCACCCCCAACCCGTGGCCAACCGGTCAGCACCCGGCTACCAAAACCTCCGCGGGCTAGGGACGTACAAAGTGCATCGCACAGGAAGAACATGGTCGAACGCCCTGGCCATCTGCGCCAGCGAGGGCTCCCTGCTAGTCGTCATCGACGATTATTTCGAGGCGGAGGCGATCACCAACTTGATCATCGGGATGTCTTTGAACGGAAGAAGTCAGATCGCTTCGTCAGGGATGCATCACTACTGGATCGGCGCCAGGGAATACGGAATCAACAATCAGTTCTTCACGCTGAACGGTAGGTTTAACGCAGGTCCAATTTCAGTGGCTTTTTCACTATTTATTATCACAATATCTATGCATTTTATTGGTAATAACACATAACCGGAGCGTTAAGAAGTTAACGGGCTGATGAAACACTGGGTTTAGTATGAGCGTAATGCGTGTGCTTCTTTCAATCAATGTTAAGTGAATTCGGGAACTTAAATGCCCGGGTTTCACGCTTTATAGAGCCAAGCGAGTTGCCCGATGCTTAAGAAATTTTTAGAATATACTTTATAAGTAATTAAATAGAGACTAATTACTATTTTCTTTATATTCAGCTATTGCTTAAATTTAAAAACACCTTTTACGATTTTTTTTTGTTCGGTACATATTTTATAACAAAAATATTTCACAATTAATTTCGCGACAGTGGAGACAGCCAGTGATCGAAGCTTCGTGCCACTTATGAAACGGAAAAACGCTGGAATTTTATTTTACTTCAACATAATTTCAATGTGATACCCATGAGCCAGGAATAGCACTGTACATACAAGTTGAAGTAAATAAAACATGGGTTTTATTGGCAAATGCTTCACTAAAATAGTGTCATTCGAGGGTTGGATTAAAAGAGGTGTTGCCAAGTGTGAAAGCTTGCCCACTGCGAGAATGTCTCTGTGCTCTGCATGTTCAGTATAATGCATGCTGCCAGGAGCGAAGGTTTATTATAATATGATGCACTTTGCATTTTATTGACAAGCTTTTACACTGAGTTTTGTCGAAGGGGGTGCGATGGCAGCAAGTCAGTGCGGGGTAAGCGCCTAACCAAACGTGTTCTCAGGTGAACGGCTTGGCAGCAACAGCTACCTGGATTGGTGTCCGTCAAAGAGGCAGCCGCACAACTACGGCAACTACGACTGCGTCGGAATCATGCAAGATCAGCACAACTTTGCTTCTTACTGCAATGCATTAAACGGCTTTGTTTGCGAGAAGGTCACTTAGGAATTGACTCTGTGTTGAATCACCGAACCAATTTTCTTGATGCCGTTGTGTTCGGTGATATTTGAAAATTGTAAGCACATTGATTTGCAAATATGTGCCACGAGTTTTTTGTGTGAAGTTGGTTGTGTCACGATTCTAACAGGATTTGAAGATGTAGAACCGCAAAGCATCTTTTTCTCTACTGAAGGACACAAATAAAGACTTTTAATTTCTTCTTTGTACAATATGTAACTCTTAATTTCCACGCTTGTGCCTTGAATATGTTAGCTGCAGGGTTTTGTCCAGCAAAACCCTCCAAGTAAGCTCCTTAAAATGATCCCCAATAGTGGTCTACATTGATTTGTCAGCACCTTTCAGGAAGGAATATGTTATACTTTTAGACGTTAGCTGTTGTCACTAGACTAGGGATTCGCAAACTCTTATTTAATTGAGCTGACCTTTGATTGATCCGATTAAAAAATCTTAAGGGTTCAAAAGGCTGATCAATAGTTGATGTATATCAAGAAAACACTAGAAAAATCTTAAGAAATTTAATTACGTCGTTTTCCCGTGAAATACTTTACCAAAAAGAAATAAAAATGACATGCACAGTCCTCATTTTATAAGACACTTCCATAGAGTTAAGAAGATATTTAGGATTGGGCTTTAGAGTGATTTGGTTTATCGAAAAAGAGAATTAAATTCGTGGAATGTAACTATACTGTAGACATTAATTAATGATTTAATGATATTTAACCATCAGAAATCATTCATCAACGTCATTCATAGAAAAGCAGACTAATTATTGTGTGCATTATTATCGTGGCCACAGATCAAAGGCCACCAA